>JAPFFF010000001.1:10000000-11419247 GCA_039105265.1 Tritrichomonas musculus | reverse complement strand
AATCCAAAAATAAAATCCTCAGGCCAATCATAATATTTTAAAGTATTAAATATATTTCTTAATAAAAAGTAGATAAATTCCAATTTTATAAAAAAAATCCATTTTTGTTTTTTTGTAATTCAAAATTTGAAATGTACACAAATTTGAGATAATTATTATTTTTATATTTTTATATTCACAAATTTGAAAAGGAAAAAAAATCATATATTTTTTCAATTTCTCGAAAAATTAACTATGTATTTCATCAAACGAACAGTTGCAAAGGTTATTTATGAAATTATATTTTTGTTTGTTTGTTTATTTCAGTGTATTATTGACAGTTTTTCTCATATTAGTATTAAAACGTATGATTGATGAATTCAAAATTCCTCAGGCCAAAACTAATATTTTTATGTATATAATCTATAAAAATAGAAATATATTTGTATCTTCAAAATTCGTAGAGTTCTTGAATGTTGATCACTTATTTCTATTAAAATACCTTTTTAAAAGTTTAAAACATATAAATACATACTTTATAGAATATATATTCATAATTAAAAAATCCTAAAAATGATTTGATCAATAGAAAAAAGAAAAACAAAACAAAAAAATCAAGTAAAGTATACAATTTATAAATATGACACAAATTAGTAAAAAATAAGTTTTTATTTAATATTTTGATAAATATAAACTCAGGATAAAAATTCGTCATACAGAAAATATTTATTTGTACGAAAAACCCAAATGTATTTATTTAATTTAGACATCTAGGTGTAGGATTGATGGAATCAAAATTCCTCAGGCCAAAACTAATATTTTTATGTTGATATTACATTATTACCTAGACATTTTTCTATTAATTAAATTCGTAGAGATCCTGATATATGATCAGTTATCAAATTCAATTTTCCATTTTTAACCTATTTTATATATAATTATAGATTCCATAAAATATATATTTCTAAATAAAACATCATAAAAATTCCTTATAAAATAAATAAAAGCAAAACAAAGAGGTATTCACTTTGAGGATTTTGACTGTATTTTTTAAAAAAAATATAAAAATTAAAACGCATTTATTTAATAAATGATACATTAAAAATTGCAAAATTATTTATGCGCTGGTTTTTGAGAAAATTCGATTTTATAAAAAAAATTATTTTTTTCAATGTTTATGAGCCATTCAAAACCGTAAAATATCGTAGAAAAAAATTGAAAGAAAAATGTTCCAAAATGCCACTTTAATTTTATTAAAAATTTTGAATATTTTTGTAATTATATGTACGTTAAAAAACGTTTATTTTTTATTTTGAGTCTAATAAATGAAACATATTTTCCAAAAAATTGGCCGCATAAAATCACTAATGCTTCTAGGAATAAATTCTCATGGCCAATATAATCATTATATTAAAGATGTAGAATCATATAAAGACAATTTTTGAAGTTATCATCTGTTTTTCTTTAAAAATGCTTTTTGGGTTTGAAAGTATGAAGAATGCAGATTTTGCAGTTTCTGAATTAGGAAATAATTAGAAATTTTCATTTATTGTGACAATACTTTGGAATAATGAAGATATCCAAAATATATTCGATGTTATAAATAAAATGATATAATTATATTGTTAACTAAAATATGATTTTTTCTTCAATTTAATATTCAAATCGTCATTTAAACATTTTATAGATTATTTTGATGATAAAAAGAAATAAAAATAATCTGTATTTAGCTCAAAAAATTAAAAATACATTTTAAAGAAGAAAAATGACCGTTAAGTCACTTAAGGTGAATACCTCTCAAAACAAACGAAAAAAATCAAGTAAACTATTCAATTTTCAAATCTGACACGAAATACTAAATAATAAGTATTTTTTTAATATTTTGATAAATATAAACTCAGCGTAAAAATTCGTTACAGCTCGCATTTATTACTGTTGCAAAAAATCACAGTAATAAAGAAATTTTGAAAATTTTAAAATAATTTTAAAAAAATGAAAAATTTAAAGAATATTATAATAGAATATATTATATAATGCATATAAATTAAATATTAAAAAATATTGATATATAATATCTAAATTTATTTCAAAAATTATAAAAAAAGATTATTATTTTGTAATACAAAAAGTTCTATCTTTATTCATTCAATTTATCTTTTCATTTTAAAAAAGTGGATCTTTGAATGATTCAATTTTGTCAAAAAAAAATTAATTTGTTAAGATATTTAAAGGTCAAAATTATTAGCCTTTAGAAAGGTGAAAAAGTTCTAATTACTGCGGTTTGGCGGTTACAGTAATAAGGAATTCAATTTTATTTGACCTATAATAGGTGAATAATGATCGCTTATTACTGCATTTTGGCGGTTATAGTAATAAGGAATTCAATCTTATTTGGCCTTAGTATAAGGTCAAAAAAAATCTGTTTTAATCTACAAGGTCAATAATTCACTATATTTTTATCACAAAATTGATAATAAAAAAGAATCAGCATTCATAAAATATTCAATCACTTCTATCAATTTTTTTTCATTAAATAATTAAAAACCTCAGAATATATTCAATATCTATAATCAATTTACTATAAAGGAAAAATAACTCATTCTCACAATATATTCAATGAGCTCATTCAATAAATTTTTTTTATATAATTAATTTATTATGAATTTATACTAAAAATATGAAGTGAATATGATAATAATTTTTCTATATTTTGAGAGAATACTTATTTAATTATTAATTTTTTAAAATTTAGGCATCGAACTTCAAAGTGCAGTAATAAGAAGCAAAAAAATTGAATGAGTGAAGAGTAATAATTTCTACCTATAAAATTCGTCATACAGAAAATTTTTATTTGTACGAAAAGTGAAAGGGTTTTTTTCTCATTATATATTCTAAGCGTATAACTGATGGATTCAAAATTCCTCAGGCCAAAACTAATAAAATATAGTTAATATTTGATAGGGTAAGCAATAAAGTTGTATTCACAAAATTCACCGAGATCATGTGATATGATCAGTTATTGAATTAAATTTCCTCTTTTTCTCATATCATATCTATAAATACAAACTTTATCAAATATATTTTCATAAGTTAAAAATCAAAAAAATGATTCAGTCAATGAAAAAATGCAAAAACAAGCTACAAATGCAAGTAAAGTACACAATTTTCAAATCAGACACAAATTAGTAAAAAATAAGTATTTATTAAATATTTTGATAATTATAAACTCAGAATAAAAATTCATCATACAAAAAACTTTTATTTTTATGAAATACAAAAATGTTTTCTAAATATTTGATATCTCAGTGAATAATTGTAGATTTAAAAAATCCTCAGGCCAATATTCTTATGTTCGCATAAAAAATATAAATGCCTCAAAAAAATCTAACTACAGATGATATTCATGGAAATTCAAAAAAATCGTCTTTTTTTCGATCACATTCAAATTTGAAAAATCTCACAAAATTCAAAGAAAAATGTTTTTATATTCTCAAAATTGAAAAGCAAATAATCTATATAAAAACCTCAGAATGTATACCCTTAATTAAAATGTAGATAATAACGAACTTTCAAAATTGTATAAATGTTAATAAAATAATAAAGTTTTTTAAAAAAAAGAGAAAAAAAAAAAAAAAAAGATATTTTGAAAAATTGAGAATTCTAAATCTTATTCATATTGTTATTAAACCAACTACGAACCTGAGTTTTTGTTATGTTTGGTGAAATTTCTTGTATTTTGGTAAATGTTTCTGATAATATTCTTTTTCTTTCTGTCGATCGTCCTGGAGCATTTCTGTAATTGATTAAGTTTTCTTGTAGTATTTGTTGAGCTTCTGTAGGTATTGTTTTGATGTGAACCTTTGGTATTGAATAGGCTTCGTTAACTAGTCTTATTTCTTGCGCATTTTCCAGTTCGTTTATTTCTTCTATAATAGTTTTGTCATCTGTATCGTCTTCTTCTACTATATCTGTTATTTCATTTTTGTCATCATCAAATAAAAGTTCATTATTTAATCTTTGATCATATTTTTCTATACTTGTATCTGAATTTGTATTTTTTTTTTGTTTGTACCCAGCTCTTCGTAAGTCTGTTATAAAATTTTTAAAAATTTGTATAAAAGTATCTTCGTCAATTCTTTTTATTTCTGTGTCATCTATTTCTTTCAATTCGTATCTGAGATGATCTTCTTCTTCGATTTGTTGTATTATTTCTTCGAAATTTGCTAATGTAGGATGATGTCCAATTCGATCTTTCAATTTTGCATTATGACTTTCGGCTACGTTATTTGTAATAATATCTTTATTAATTTTATTATAAACATTCCAATCATTGAACCTATATTTATTTTTAAAATTATACTCAAAATAAAGTGAAAATTGATCTGTGATTTCCCATTGAGATAATACTTTGATAACTGTATTTAATAACCTTTCTGAAATAAATGGTAGTAAATAACTGATATTCTTTAACTTATCTAAAAATTCAAATTTCTGATATTTATCGAAATACCTTCTCATTATTTGTGAAAAATGAAAATAACAATACTGAAAAATATGAGTTTCATTCATTAAAATTTTTTTGACAGCATTTGATTCTCCAAGTTCGAAATCTGTAATAAAAGTAGCTCCATTTTGAAATCCTTTTTTAATTGAATTTATAAACATCAAAAAAGCAAGTTCATAAGTCTTTTTTTCTTTGTTTGGTAATAAAAAATGAGCCAATGGAATATTCATGTGTTCAGTTCGTCCTAAAAGCACCAAAACCTGTTCAAATCCATCTGGAGTAACATCGAAAGTTCCATCGATAAAAATAAATGAAGATTTTTGAATTAATGACTGTTGAAATTTTGAACTATAACAAATAAATAAATTCTTTCCAACCGGAAAATTTGAACAACGGAATTTAAAAAGTTCGAAATCCGTTTTACGATTTGTTTGTCTTATCTTTCCAAAATCAGTATCAATTATTTTGTTATCTCTATTTAATTTTGACCATTGATTATAAACAATTCTTTGAGAAATTGGTATTTTACTCTCTTCTTCATTGTTTTCACTGTTTATTTTTTTTGTCAATTGTGTTATTATTTGGCTTTGGGTTGGTCGAGGCATTTGAGAGTAATAAATTTCATCTATTTTGCTTTTGAGTTCAGAATCTTTTATAAACTTATTTGTTGTTCCTATTTCTTTTATACAATTATGTTGAACATTCATTTGTATAATTTGTCCAAGCTTAACTTCTTCTTCATTCTCTGTTTTTTTTACAACTTCAAAGGAAACTAAAATATATGCAGGACACCTTTCTTCGATTTTTTTATGCCTATTATAACCATTCTCGCAAACATATTTGAAATGTTGTGTTTTTTTTAAATATTTAACATATTTGTAATTGTATTGATTGAAACTGAGAATAAATGGTGCACCATTTGGCCTAAATGAAGTATTTTGTTGAAGCTTTTCTATGATATTCATTTTGTTAAAAATTAAACGTTTTTGTGTCAATTTTTTGAATTGGATATTCATTCAATAAATAATTTGTAAATTATTTAAATATAAAATTGTTTTAGCTCAAAATCTATCGTTAAATTTACAACATATAATGGAATAAACAATAATTTAACATCATAATGCAGTATATTAACATAATAATGATGTATATTAGCATTATTATACAATGTATTAACATTATGATGCAGTATATTAACATTATGATGCAGTATATTAACATAATAATGATGTATATTAACATAATAATGATGTATATTAACATAATAATGATGTATATTAACATTATAATTTAATATATTAACATCATAATTCAATAATCTAGCATCATGATACTTTACATTGACATCACAATGCAGTATATTAACATCATAATGATGTATATTAACATAATAATGATGTATATTAACATAATAATGATGTATATTAACATAATAATGATGTATATTAACATAATAATGATGTATATTAGCATTATTATGCAATGTATTATCATTATGATGCTGTATATTAACATTATAATGCAGTATATTAACATTATAATTTAATATATTAACATCATAATTCAATATTCTAGCATCATGATACTGTACATTGACATCATAATGCTGTATATTAACATTATAATGCAGTATATTAACATTATGATGCAGTATATTAACATTATGATGCTGTATATTAACATTATAATGCAGTATATTAGCATTGTAATGAAGTATATTAACATAATAATGATGTACATTAGCATTATAATTTAATATATTAGCATCATAATTCAATAATCTAGCATCATGATACTGTACATTGACATCACAATACAGTATATTAACATCATAATAATGTATATTAACATAATAATGATGTATATTAGCATTATTATGCAATGTATTATCATTATGATGCAGTATATTAACATTATTATGCAATGTATTAACATTATAATTCAATATATTAACAATATAATACAATAATCTAACATCATAATACAATGCATTAACTCTATAATTTAATATATTAACATCATAATTCAATAATCTAGCATCATGATACTGTACATTGACATCATAATGCAGTATATTAACATAATAATGATGTATATTAACATTATGATGCAGTATATTTTCATTATGATGCAGTATATTAACATTGTAATGAAGTATATTAACATTTGAGTAAGTTTTTTGGGCAAGGCTTGCTAGTTACCTAACCAGAAAGGTCCACACTTTTTGAATAAAAAATGCAAATTCAACTTTATAAAAAAACAAAAGTGCACAAAAAATTCAGAAATGCTATATTAGCTTTTTCAATTATTAACCGTTTTTATCTTCGAATAGAACGTTTAATTTGCATTCTCAATGTCTTTAGCGGCATCTTACTATATTTATATTCAAGTTAACTTTTATTCTTTCTAATTCCTGATAGTTTTTATTAGATTTATTTTAGAAGACTACTAATCCCAGATTGTTATTCTCAAGTCGTTATCCATGAATTACTTATCATCATGAAAGTTAGTGAATATTCACTTAATTTAGTATAAAGAAATATTAACAGATTTTCATATATCAAATAGTGCTATATCTAGTTATGAGGGCACTGAGATCTTTCTAGTGCATCTATCAAAATAATCACTACCACTAATCATATTATCTTAAGAGCTGGTGGAATCGGCTGTATGAAATTAAGCATTGATGATTTTGCCTGTATATAGCATTTATGAAATCAAAAAAATATAAACCAAATTGCAGAAAACTCACATATAAAAGAAGAACAAATTACAAAAAAAAAAAAAAAAAAAAAAATACTTTATATTCCACTATTGAGAGGACAAACGAAGCTTTAGATTTACTCAAAGGCAGAATTAAAAAATAAGAGACAGAGAGTACGAGCTTAAAGAATAAAAGCAGCTTTTGAAACCAGATTTTATTCCATCAAAGAGAATAATCAAATACAACCAGTTAATCAAATACAAACGAATATGCATTTATCTATTCTAGTGAGGTAATACAGCTTCACTTTTCAGCAGGACATTTATTTTTCACGGTTATCTTTTTTTTTTCATTCAATAAAATATATCAGGGCACAGTATCTCAAAAGATATTACAGATTTATGTGGAATATGATCAGGGTGAAAGTTTAACAACTCAATATTTTTATATTCCATCATCACTTTGTTTCAATAACAATTTGATTGCCTTTGCTCAAGTTACTATGATTAATACTACACAAATTTAATAAATATTCTCAGCACATTTTTTCCTAAAGGTATTATGGAAGTAGTAGATCATAAATATAATGAGATCATTAGGAACCAGTAGATGAATAAAACAATTTTTTTGCAGAAACCGTTAGAGAAATAATAGGGGCTGATATGATTTGTAGGTCGTCAAGAGACCTTAGCTTATCATATATGATTTTCAATATATCAACATTATATTAAATATTTGTTTGATATATTAACATTGTATTGAAGAGTATTAACATTATAATGAAGTATATAAACATTATAATTCAATAATCTAACATCATAATGCAGTACATATTCAATATATTATATCATATTAACATTAATATCCAATAAACTAACATCATAATACAGTATTTTAACATCATAATGAAGTACATTATCATTTTAATGTAGTACATTTACATTATATTGAAGCATACTAACATTATAATTCAATAAACTAACATCGTATTGAAGTTTATTATCAGTATAATGCTATACATTATCAATACAATCCTATACATTATCAATATAATGCTATATATTAACTATATCATGTCCTACTTAGAAAAAAAAATATATTAAAAATATCTATTCTTAGTTTTTACTAGATTCTTTTTGAACGCAGTTCAAAAAGTGGTGTTGTTTATATAAACGCTTTCAAAAAGTTTTAAAAAAACAAAAACAAAACAAAACAAAACAAAACAAAACAAAACAAAAAAAAAAAAAAAAAAAAACAAAAAACAAAAACAAAAACAAAAAAAAAAAAAAACAATAGTTTTTAGGTGAAAAGTATGTTATAGAATCAAATTTAAGCTTAGAGTATTTGTAATTCTCTTAATTATAATATGCACATACTTTATTCATAAAAGCATTCACTAAAAGGTCGATTTCCAAATATTTGGAAATGTGATATGAAAAACATCAAATAGTTGAATACTGTTTAATGATAAAATCAAAGTACATTTATATAATAGTTTTTTTTTTTAATATAAAAAAGGATTTTATTGAATGTAAAAAACCATTGACTTATTCATTTTGACATATTTTTGCGATGAAGTTATCAATATCTTCACCAAAATAAATTTCAGAATTAGAATAATCTCGAAGTTCAGAAGTAATCTCTGGGATAATTTTATAAATGATAGGATCGCTTGATTTGTATATGATCGATACAAATGATTTAAATAATAATGATTTTTTTGAAAAAGGTAGAACATTTATAAATTCAAAAAGTTTATTATAAAATTGAACGAATTTTTGAATGTTTTGAATAGGATAACTTATTTCTATAACATCAATGCAATCTGATATAATTTTTTGAAAAAAAATATTATTAGAATCAAAATAACAAAGTTGATCTTGAATAAATAGAGAAATATTTTCTGAAATAAAAATTGATTTAATTTGTGAAGATAAATAACAATTTCGAAATAGATTTATTATCAAAAATGATATTTTTGATTCGTATTTAAAACTTTTTGGATTTGGCAGAGTTGAATTAAAATTCTTAATAATAATACCATTAAAATAAACTTTTAAAAGAGAAAAAAATTGTTGGAATTCCTGAAATGCTGCATTTAGATCTAAGTCATCCGATATATCTTGAAAAAATTTAGAAAAAAAAATTAAACTTTGAAGTTTATTAAAATTTTGAAAAACAAAATTATTAAAAGAAAAAAAATTCGAATTAATAAGATTTAAACGATATATTTCTGAATATTCACAAAAAACTCCTAATAATATGTAAAAATTAGATAAAATTTTTGTTGAATTTATATTCTTTTTTAAAAAAACAATTATAAACTCAATATTTTTAAAATGAGGAATCAAAAAATCGATATAATCACCCGATAACACTGATAAAGAGATAAAAAAATGAAATATAGATAAAATAAAATTTTCATTATTTGTTTCGAAAAATTCAGATAAATTGGTTAATAATTGAGATTTTTGAATAAAAAAAAGAATAAAATTTTCATCATTATCTTCAAATTCATAATTTTCTGAATTTAAAAAATGTATAATCTGCATTATCATATCATGAATTAATTTATAATTTTTTGTTTTGTAAATGACATCAATATTTTTAAGTTCTTCTTCTATTTTCTGAAAAATTTCGATGCGATTAAAGTTTGATGTGTAATCTTTTTCACCAAAAAACACATTTATTTCATCGAATTTTAAACTAATATCTTTGGAGTAACTTTGTTCTTTGTAAATATCCATTTTTTAAAGTGAAATAATAAGAGACTAAAAAGTACTCATTTTTGAAGACATTATTCAATTTTGAAGAAACTTATATAATTTTTTTTGTAAATTATTCAAAATTGATTTTTTTCTAATAAATACGTTTTTAATATCAAGAAAAAAGAAATTTTGAAAAAAAAATATAAAATTTTCACTATATTCCACATCTAAATGATGATTTATTAATAATTTAATTGATCTTTTTATTTTTTGAGTATTTTTTAGTTGATCGTTTTAAATTATATAAAAAAAAATTGAAAAAACAAAAAAAAGGTTATAACAATTTATATCTACATAATGATTTATTAATAATTTAATTGATCTTTTTATTTTTTGAGTATTTTTTAGTTGATCGTTTTAAATTATATAAAAAAAAATTGAAAAAACAAAAAAAAGGTTATAACAATTTATATCTACATAATGATTTATTAATAATTTAATTGATCCTTTTATTTTTTGAGTATTTTTTAGTTGATCGTTTTAAATTATATAAAAAAAAATTGAAAAAACAAAAAAAAGGTTATAACAATTTATATCTACATAATGATTTATTAATAATTTAATTGATCTTTTTATTTTTTGAGTATTTTTAAGTTGGTCGTTTTAAATTATATAAAAAAAAATTGAAAAAACAAAAAAATTATTATACTAAAATAAATTTATAATATCAAGCCTCATTCTGCATCTTTGCTTGATATTAATCTCACTTTGTTCTTTAAGAAAATCGTTTTAAAGTCTTAAATATCCGTTTAAAATTAATATTTATATCAAATTTTATATTTTTGTGAGAGCATTCAAATCAGAGTATTCAAAATATGGATTTTTTTTTATTCTTTCAATATATTCTGAGGTAGATTATAACAATTTTAAAACACAAATATTTTTTTACTCTCAGCTAGCTTCTAAATTTTCATATGACAGAATAATTAAGTATATTATAAACAACCATTTTAAACCAATAAATTGAATTATTATGAAAATTATATAATATTTGAATATTTGCAAAAAAAAGGATGAAAAAGAGACAGAACAATAGATTCCACGGTAAACAAAGCAAATTACCAGAAATAAAATACTTTATAAAGGATTTTGAGCCAAAAAAGTTAGAAATGAAGATAGAAAAATTTTGTATAAGCAAACCACTTTTTATTTAGTTTATTTGGGTGCAAAATAGGTGCAATAATAAAATTTGGGTGCAAAACCGATTTGGGGTGCATTTTTTGAATACCTATTTGGCCGGGGTGCATTTTGGGTGCACATAAATAATTCCCATAAAAATACTATAAACTCTTTTCTTAAAAGAATTTATTAACAATTTTTTTTTTAAAAAAAATATAAATAACTACCAAAAGTTTTTTGATTATTGATGGTATCATTTTGAGGCAATATTTGACCCATATAAAACTTTTTGATATATCATTCATTGATAGGATTTCATCATTGAATAAATAAGGACTTGGAGTAAAAAGAAACATCCGAAGACAAAGCAAAAGAGTAACCGTAGAAAATTCATTTATGATATATAATTTGAATGGAAAATACAAAATAAAATCGAAATTTAATATGATAAAAATAATAATCACATTCCAATTTCCTTTTAATAATGATATTTTCACATAAACATAATGATTAAAAACTTCATGATATTAAAGATTTGCTATATTCCAACAGGTGAACAACAAAAAAAAAATTCAGTTCACATAAGCCTTTCTCTTTCAAAGATGGCCAACGTTGAAAAAATTGATAACGGAGAGACCGTTAAAAAGCTCTCCGTTATCAACGTTGTCAACTTTGAAATGATCTCAATGTCAACGTGGCAAATGACATTGAAATTGATCGTCCAAAAATATGTCACTTTTCAACTTTTTTCTATTTCAATTCAACGTCAACGTTGGCCATCCCTGTTCTCTTTCAATGTTTTTATCAGCATATCTGTGACCAATCAACCACATATGATTCAATCACAAATAATTTGATGATTTATGCTATACATTTTCCCTCTCAATTTTGAATTAATTTTCATAGAAATTTTGAGATCAACGATCATATCTTTGTTATTGATATATATTTTCTGAAGTTTACATGTTAATAAAAATATGGTTATATCTTTGAAATAATGAAACATAAAATAAATCTTATTATATTTTTAATTTTATATTTATAATTTGATGCTTGCTCATCTCTTAATTATCTTTTTAATAATATTAATAATTTGAAAATAATATCATAACAAGAATATTTTCAATACAAAACGAAATAATTAGAACTTCATTGTTTATTATGCATACCAAGGTATTATAATAAAAATTTTCCAATAAATGTTAAAGTTTTTGCATTTTTAGAGACCATATTAAGGTTGAACAAAAGCAGTATATTTTATCATATTATAATATAATAAAATATATGATGATAAAAAATTTATTTACTAAATATAATGGTAAAATTGACGTATGATATAAAAATAAACTAATTTTTCTTTTTGAATGAAAATTTTACAATTTGATAAGTTTAGAAAAAAAATGATGTTTTGTATAAATATTATAGCAAATATGAGGAAAATCCAATTTAAAATATAAGATATATTTTTTAGTTAATTTATTAAATTGAATTTATTTTTTATGAAATATTTGAATCATCAGAAAATTGAGATCAATTCTATGAAATTATTATATGCTTCAGAATATTGAGCATTTTTTTAAGAAATAATTGTGAGATTGTAAGATATAAACAATTGTAAAATTGTGAGAAAATAAAGATTTCTGAAAAGTAAAAATATGTAAAGTATTCAAAGAAAAAATCTATCCAAAATAAAGTCCCCAGCGTCGGAATTTTTGATTTTTTAAAATAAATCTTTTTAAAATCAAAAAATATGGCCAATTTTTCAAATTTTAACTCAGGTTGAAAAGATTAGCTGAGTGATTATTTATGAAATTATCTCTACTTTTAGCAAGATATACAATAATTTAAATATATTATATAATGATATTATTAATTTTATGAATATTTAATAAAAAAAATTAAAATTTATAATGATATATTTCGCAAAATATGTATTTTCGTTGTCACTTTTTGAATACTACAAAATTGAATGAATACCTTAATAAGGCCTATTTTTAGTTTGTTTAGTTTTTAAGAAGAAAAAATTTCTTAGTTTCTCAATCTTCAGAAAATTGAGTCAACAGAATTCATATTCCAAGTGTTTTTCAAAAATCCTTCAAAAATTGTGATAAATCTTCACAATTTTTTCTGTAAGATGATCATTCCATTCGAATTTTAAAGGATCTTTGAAAAAAAGTCCGAGGTCTAATGCTATATATAGCTTTTAAATAAAATTACACAAGCAAATTATTTGGGTGTGATTTTTTGAAAGATAAATAAAAATTTGTTAACTTCTTTTGAATTTAAAGAATTTTTTTCAATGAAAAAATTTTATATCGATTTTCAAAATTTAAAATAATTTTCTGAATTTTTAGAAATTGAAAAGTATCGTTGTTAACACTCAGAAATTTGAAAAAAAATCAATTATTTCATTTTATACTTTCATGCTTTTTTTATTTACACTTACATTTTTAGTGGGACCTATATCATATAAAAAGCCAGTTATATTATTACCAGGTCTTTATGGTTCAAGCTTATATGTATCGTATAATGAAAAAGCTCATGTTCCGTGGTATTGTCCGAAAAGAATGGATGATGAATTATTATGGATTCGTACAAAGTTTCTTATACCTCCTTTCTTAAATTGTATGGCACTTCTTACTCAACTTACATTTGATAATGAAACTCAGCAAGTTCATAATCTAGAAGGTGTCAATATTACTGTAAAAGATTTTGGAGGAAGATCTTCTGTTGATTATGTTATAAAAAATCTAGGAAAATTTATACCATCTCATCATGGACACAAAACAGGAAAATTAACATTCTTTGATAATTTTGGAAGTATGATAGATTACTTTGAAGATAGAGGATATGAAGTTGGGAAGAACTTTTTTGTTGCTCCATATGATTGGAGACGGGCACCTCTTTTCATTGATGATTATTGGATACAACTTAGACAATTAATAGAAAAAATATATGATAATTCAAACGGACAAAAGGTGACTTTACTTGGATTTTCAATGGGTTGCTTTATGATTCAACAATTTCTGGCTGGTAGACAGTTAATTATCAATAACAAAAGCAAAAACATTGATGGAAGGCCTATATGGACTTCAATCAAAGACAAAAACCTAACTGTCAGCGACAGTTGGAAGAAGAAGTATATTGAAAAAGTTGTTTTCCTTGCACCCAGTTTTGGTGGAAGTATCAAAGCATTTGATGGAATGATAAGGCGTTTCTCACCATTAGTTCCTTTTTATCGAACTGAATATATTGCAGATATGTCAACAAGTATTCCTGGATTTTTCTCACACTGGCCAAATTTAGAAATATTTAAAGGAGATACTGTAGTACGAGGACCAGATGGTCAAAATTACACCGTTGAACAGCTTCGAGATCTAGTATATGATCATTCTAATATAAAAAAGGATTATGTTCCAATTATGGATATATCAATTGATCTTCAACGAAAAGCACCAATCGATATAGGCGAAAATATTCCTCTCACTATAATTTATAATTCAAAAATTCCAACAACAAATTTCTTAGATTATAGGTATGGATGGAATCATGATCCAATTAGAATATTAAATGGAAGTGGTGATGGAAGCCTCCCAGCTAAAGGAATAAGATATGTTTGTGATCATTGGAAAACTATTAAAAGAGCAATGGTTTGCATTGATTTAGGGAAAAATGATTACAGACATTTCAAACATGGAAGACTTACTATTCAGCCTATAGTGTTAGATTTGATATACAATGCGACTGTTGGAAATCCAGAAAATGGAAACCAACAATGGTGGATGAAAAAAGGAAAAACAGAAATTTATTTAGGCCAACATCATAGTAATTAATTATTTTAATGAATTTATTTGTAATTTATATTTAAGGGCGTACGTCCAATTCAATGCTTCGAATTCAATGAGTTTTTTCAAATATTTTTGATCTTTTTTGGAGTAAAAAAAGTCGAAAAATCAATTATATTTTTGAGGAAATAAAATGCTTATTATTCATAGATTGATTATATATTAAAAAAAATATTTTAATGCATTTTTTTTCTTTTTTAATTCAAAATTTTATTTTGTAAAATTTTATCGGTCAAAAAAACAATTATTTCTTGATCGTTTAGGACAAATATCATCATTTTTGACCTAAACTTTTTCATAATTTGGAAGTATTGAAAGATGTATTCTATGAGTTTATTCAATATTGACAATTTTACAACATTTTTGGGACGTACGTCCTTAAAAAATTAAATAATATTACTTTTTTTTGAATTAAGAAATCTTCTTTGATCATTGCCAAAAAGTTTTGAAATAACATTTGTAAATAGACCTAAATTAATAACAAAATTGTTATTCAAAACAAAACAAAATAATCAATTAATTTAGGTCAATTACCTTTCACAGTTTGAAAGAATTATGAATGTGCATAAATGTGGAGGATTTTGCTATCGTTTTTATTTGATAACTATAAATCGATAAAAAAGTTATACATAAAAACTCAATTCAAAAAGAGGGATTCTTTTTATGAGGCTTAAAATTGAGAAATATGATTATCACTTTTTCTGAAAAACAATCTAAAACTTTTTTATTTTTTTTGAATAAGGAATCTAATCTTGTTAATGAATATATAAATTAATTAAATTAAGTATAGAATACATTTTAATGTAATAAATAAATACATAAATCATAGTTGTTTTTTATTATTACAATAATTTTTTTGGATATTTTAGCACAATCAATTGGCTTCAATCCACTAAATATTCAATATACTATCAAAATTGAGAAAAAAAATAAAGAGTTGAGGAATTCAAAAAGTTGAAACGAGAATTTTCCCACAATTAATTATTTACGATAAACATCTTTATTTTATGCAGTATATTAAAATATATCTTTAAAATATTAATGTTTATTTAATGCTTCAAAAAAAGTTCTGATTGTTTTATATTCTTTCAAATTCTGATTGTTACAAAATTATTTTTTATTTCACTTTTTTATGAGCGCACGCAAAGAAATAGTTCTTTCTGAAGGCTGGTCATTTTCACGTGACAAATCCAACTGGGAAAATGTAACAGTCCCACATGATTGGGCAATTAAAGGACCTTTTGACAAAAAATGGGACATACAATTTGTTGCAATAGAACAAAACGGAGAAACAGAAAAATCTGAAAAAACAGGACGTTCTGGAGCTCTTCCATGGATTGGCGAAGGACACTATAAGATCACAGTCAATGTTCCAGCAGGATACAAAAATGCTGAATTAATATTCGATGGCGCAATGAGCGAACCAACAGTAACAGTAAATGGAAAGAAAGCTGGATATTGGGCATATGGCTATAATGCTTTTCATATCGATGTTACACCTTTTATCAAAGATGGAGATAATCAAGTCGAAGTTGACTTAAAGAACGTTGAAGAAAGCAGCAGATGGTATCCAGGTGGTGGTATTTATCGTCCTGTTAAGCTTGTTTTAACAGGAAAAACACATTTCGAAACCTGGGGAACCTTTGTTAGAACAGCTGATGCAAACAAAGAACATGCACATGTTGTTGTTGATTCAAAAGTTCTTGGCATAGACTCTGCAAATCCTGTCGAAGCTGAACTTCATCTTCATGATGCTCAAGGAAAAGATGTTGTTTCATGCACCAGCAAGCCAGATTCAGAAGGAAATGTACACGCTGATCTTAAATTCAATCATCCAAATCTTTGGTCTCCAGAAACACCATATTTGTACAAGCTTGATATCACCCTTAAGTCAAAAGGAGAAACTATTGATACCCAAACGATCAATGTTGGAGTTCGAACTGTAACTATTACCAAAGAAAAAGGATTCCAATTGAACGGAGTTACAAGGAAATTTAAAGGTGTTTGCTTGCACCATGATGAAGGACCACTCGGAGCAGCAGAAAACAGAGCAGCATTTACAAGAATGATCAAAACCATGAAAGAAATGGGATGCGATTCTATCAGAACTTCACACAACATGCCATCTACATTACAAATGGACCTTTGCGATCAATATGGAATGATGGTTATGGCCGAAAGTTTCGATATGTGGAAATATCCTAAATGCAAGAATGGATATGCACGATTCTTTGATGAATGGTCAGATAAAGATATTGAAAATCTTGTTCTTAACCACAGAAACCATCCATCAATCGTAATGTGGAGTATTGGAAATGAAATTCCAGAACAGAAAGATCCAAATGGTTCAAAGATTGCTTTACGTTTACAAGATTTATGCCACAAGCTTGATCCAACTCGTACTGTCACACAAGGTCTCGATAATTTCGATGAAGCATTTGCAAATGGATTCGCTCAAGTTATGGATGTTCCTGGCTTCAACTACAGATTACACAAATACAAGAAAGGATACGATGGTCTTCCACAAGGATTTGTCCTTGGCTCAGAAACAGCTTCTACAGTCAGTAGCAGAGGCGTTTATAAGTTCCCAGTAACTGAATCCGACAGCAACACCTATCCTGATGGCCAATGCAATGGCTACGATACAGAATGGTGCCCATGGAGTAACTTACCAGATGATGATTGGGTTTATCAAGAAGATTATCCTTGGGTAATTGGTGAATTCGTTTGGACTGGATATGATTATCTTGGTGAACCAACTCCATATGATAATTACTGGCCATCTCGTAGCAGTTACTTTGGAATTTGCGATCTTGCTGGTCTTCCAAAGGACAGATACTATTTGTATCGAAGTCATTGGAATCATACTCATCACACAGTTCATATACTTCCTCATTGGACATGGCCAGACAGAAAAGGCGAAGTTACACCAGTTTATTGCTATACTGATGGTGTTGAAGGTGAACTTTTCATAAATGGTAAAAGCCAAGGAAGAATTAAGAAGAACAAAGAAGGAAGATTGGACAGATTCCGTCTTCGTTGGAACAATGTTAAATATGAGCCAGGCGAAATAAGGGTTGTCGCTTATGACGAAAAAGGCGAAAAGATCGGCGAAGCTACAAGGAAGACAGCTGGCGAACCTGCAAGACTGAAGTTAAATGTCGAATGCCCAGATAACGAAGGACTTAAATTGAAGGCAAACGGAAATGATATGGCATTCATTACAGTATCATTAATCGACAAAGAAGGAACTCTTTGCCCAACTGCTTCAAACGAACTTACATTCGAAGTAACAGGTGATGGCGTCTTCCAAGCTGCTTGCAATGGCGATGCTACTTCCCTCGAGCCATTCACAAATCCACAAATGAAGCTCTTCAACGGTGAATTAGTCGTTATCGTCAGAAGCACAAAGAAAGCTGGAAACCTTAAACTTACAATTCATGATAAAGATCATGGATTATCAGAATCCATCGAAATTAAGACCGTTTAAATCAATTACTTCTAAATCTTAAAGTAAAGATTTAAGTTTAGTGCAAGTTTATCATTTCTTTTTTTTTAGTTTTTTTTTCCCTGAATAAACAACATTAAAAAAAGCTGTAATGCACTTCAATTACATAATCATCAATAATTATGTAATTGTAATTATAGACTATTTGAACAAAAAAAAAAAAAAAAAAAAAAAAACTGAATTATTTAGTATGCCCTAATTATTTTGAATTAATACAAATAGGCTTGCTAAGATTAGAAAACATTTAAAATGTTTTGCAAACTTTGGAGTTATTCTTAATAATATTATTTTGGTATTCACTCAAAATATCTAAAGCATCACCACATTTGGCTGTGAGAGGAATTTCAGTTAAGAATTTGCTACATGCTTTCATAAAAGCCAAATTCTCTCTCCTGCTCGTCAAATCTGCAATATAATGAGAGTGTATCTTCATTGTTGATTCATTTCCTTTTGTTAGAGAATAAAGCAAAAACGATGTATATCCAAAAGGTGCAGGATTTGTTTTTCCGTTGGTGAAAACACAGGCATCAGTCACAGGACCATGCACTTTAAAATCACCAAGTGATGACATTATTAACGGGAATCCTGGCACCAACTCGTCATTTATATTTTCATTGAAATTTCGCATTGTTGCAAAATGCGCACCGTGTGAAATTTGATAATTTAAATCGGCTCTTAGTCTTTTCATAAATTCTTTGATCGTTGTATCTCTATCGGCTTCAGCAGATACAGGAAAACTAGTCACAAATAAGCCTTGCTCATATCCTCTTATATCTTTAATGAGAGGCCTGGTACCAAAAACTTCACAAAGTCCTTTCTTTGAAAAATCTCCAGTTTGCGCACACATTGATAATATCATCGCAGCGAAAAATGCTTCACTTAAACCGTGAACTTTTCTTGACTTCTTATCATAAATTTGCATTTGGTTGAACTTGATTTCTCCTCTTGAAAAGGCTAGGTTTGAATCATAATAAAGTTCTTTAGTATCTTTAACAAAATAACGTGTGGCTTTGGGGTCACCATAACATGAATGAACATCATATTTCGTGCTTTTCATTTGTTCATAAAACGGCTCGAAAACGCATTTTGACATTGAAGGAGGTGGAGTTTCTTTTTCATCACAAATTGTTTCATAAACGTACTTAATACCCCCACCATCTAATATAGAATGGTTTGCAGCTAATACAATTGAATCATTCGAAACTGAAAGTGAAGCCAATGCATCTTTATGTGGTCTAAGATTATTATGAGCAACATAATTGCATTGATCAAGCAAATTCTTTATATTAGAAGGAATTGTAAAAACAGGAACTTCTTGCTTTTCAAAATATAAATTTTCTCCATCTGTTTTTGAATGCAAAGCAGAAACAAAATTGGATAGCTTTTCCAAATTTTTATCAACAGCTTTTTTATCTTTAAATCTCATTGCAAGATGGACATAAATATTTCCAACGAGATAAGATTTTTCGAATGGAACAAGTTTTCGCATCATTTTACGAAAAAAAATGATTCAATAACCATCATTTCACTTTTTAAGAAAATGTTGATCAGAAAATTGAAACAGAAATCATGTGAATTAAAAATGTTGATCAAAAAAATGATCGATAATTAATTTATTTAAAAACATGAATGATTATAATGCGAACTATGATATAGAAGGAATGAGTATAATCAAAAATATTGAGCGAAATTAATATTAATATATTTGGTAATAAAAACTCAAGAAATTATTTTATTGATTTATATAACGTTAATCATTAAAGATTTAAATAGTTTATACTCTTTTCTTTATTCATAAAATCATAAGAAATGGCTCTGTGCATGTTATGTATATCTTATCTTCATCAGTTGAAGATTGCCAATTAAACAAAAACTGAGAACCACCTATACAATTATGAGATAACTTTATAATTGATTGTGAAAAATATGTTTCCAAACATAAATCTTGATTTAAATAGATAGTAAATTTTTATATAATTTTTAACAAATAAAGACAATTAATATTTCCCCTTAAATTGCAATAAAGAGCAGAAGAATTAGAATAATTGCTAGAACAAAGGCGATTCCTGTTGGCAATTTCCCTTCATTCTCAATGACTTTTTTTATCTGGTCTGTTACTGATTTCATTGCATCAGAAGCAGAATCAATGCCTTCATCGAGCTCAATTATAATTTGTTGCTGCTCATCAAGCTCATTACTAATCTGTCTTGCCAACTGATATTGTGTTTTTGCCATTTCATCTATATGATTAATTTCTTCGTCATGCTGTTCTAAAAAGGTTGAAGCTAATTCATTGCCATTTATATCATTTGGTTCACTATTAAGTGCCTCAAAATCATTTGGATCAGTAGATGATATTTTTTTAATATATTGAACTGATTGGCTAATTTGAGTAGATTGTTCTTTTATTGTTTCCTCAAGTTTTTTAATTTTTTCTCTTGTTTCATTACAGAAATTTGCTCTATTTTGAAGTTCAGTTTCTATGACTTGAGGAAAATTGCTTGGATTAGCTCTAACATGTTCGATTGTTTCTTCTGTATCTTTTAATAAGCCTAAAACAGAATTGATTTCATTCGTTGATTGAACCCCTAAATTTTTAAAGACATCAAAATTGACTCCACGAGGATCATGGATCATATCATTCCTAGTATCAACAAGCTCTTGAATATGCTCAACATCTGTTGCTATTTCCTGCTTAATTAAATAAAAAGGATCCATCAAAGATTTTAAAATACTCTTTTCTGAAAAAATTGAATTGAAGGCCAATTTATTGAATCAATTAAATGAATTAAATTTAAAACATAAATATATCTGCTAATAATATATAACATTGATAAATTTATCATGAAATAATCATTAATTTTATAAAGTAAATCATTGAGAATATTATATATAGAGATTGCAAGAAAATAATCTATAATATAGGTTAAAGAAGAGTTATGGGCAATAATGATCTAGTTTAGACCAAATAACTTATCTATCAATAATAGCATGTTATTATAAATGGAGAAAGTATAAAAAAATATAGAAAGATAAATCATAATTAATGTTTATTTTGAAAGACAGATTTGCCATTAATGATTATATAATATAAAATACATGAACATAGCGAAAAAAATAAATATTATGTTCTTCTAATAAAAATAACATAAATCTAATGAAAAATAGTAGTAAAAACATAACATTGATCCTTATTCTTTTTTATCTTTTTCGTCGTCCTTTTTTATATTGTTAACTCTTTGCATTTGAGGGAAATTCTTAAATTCTTTTGTCGTTTTCTTATTTCTTTCATTTTTAAAAGATAAAAACATTCCTGAGAGAACAATCATTCCTGAAAGCAGAGTAGATGCAAAAGCAATTAAAGTATGCTGATTAAATTGAAGTTGAAGCATGAGCTTTTGAAACATTTTTTGACTAAAAGATGTTGATTCGTTGTATAAAATATTGAAATTATCCATTGTTTCAATGATTTCATTCAAGCTCAAACTGAAATTCTCATTTAAAGTTTGATTTAAGACAATTGAACGAGCTTCTTTGAAGTTAACTAAAGCTAAACAAGAATCAGAAGAGTAGTCCGAAGTAGTACGCAGGATTTTGTTGAAATTTCGACAAACAGAAGAAGATAAAAATGGATTCTTTGAATTATCAATAAAAACAACTGGAAATCGATGATGGTATTCCTTTAACTTGCTAATTATTTCTTTTTTCTTTAAAATCTTGTCACCATTAACAACAGCTAGAAAAAACGTTGATGAGCTATCGAGATGATATTGGTATGGATCAGCAAAGAATGGAGTTCTATGAATTTCAACGAAATGTCTAAGATCATCGATTGTAAAATCAACATTCGACGTTGAAAAATAGCTGGATAATTTATTATCTTCGACATCAAATTGAAATTGATCAGTTGTGCCAGGATTAAAAATTGTGTTTTTATGTGAAGGGGATATATAGATGAGCTCAGTTTTAGGTGCAATTTTGAAAGCATCGTAAATTGATGGTTCATCGACATAAGCAAATAAAATATCTGTTTGTATATATTCTAACGCAATCTGTTTGAATGCAGATAACTTTTCATTTAAATCATCCAAATTTTGATTTTTAGATGCTAAAACAAATGCAGGATAAATTTTTTCCGAACAGTTTGCATCCATTTTTTCATATATATTATCAATTACTCCTTTATGAAATGTTTGAACATTACCATTTACTATTTTTTCATAAACTTGATTTAATGATTCAAGCGAATCAATTGGCTTATCTAATTTTTTAATATTAATATTTGGCATATGAGGTGGATATGAAATATGAACAAACCCAGGTTGAAGCATAAGCTTGGAACATGCAGTTCTACTAGATAAGCAATCAATTGATGCTGTAGCGACTTCTGTATCATTTTTAATAGAATCTTGAAATTCATTAAAAATCTGAAGTTGATTAGCTTGATTTAAAAAATATGGAAAAATTATATATGGAAGTTGGAAAGATGGTGGATCTGCTGTAGAATTAAATGTTTTTTTCCCAAAGTCATTTATTTTCAAAAGGAGAGATGAAAGAATGAAAATCATCATTAAGCCTTTGGATTTTGATTGATCGAACTTTTTAAATGAATCTGAAAAATTGAAAGAATAAAGTTTATAGTCTGGCGGTATAAGTAGATTTTTGACCTTAACCGTAAATTCTTACCAACGCCTGAATTCAAAATTTCAATATGATGGTAATTTTTTTCAAAATTTTGAATATTTGAATTATTTTAAATTAAAAATAATCGTAGCAGTTCAGAAAAATGCTAATCAGTCTCTTGATTCTTTTCTCATACTCTAAATCTAATCACTTTTGCGTTTTAAAATCTATAAAATCCAATAAACAATCAGAATTTGCTATTACATCCAAAATTTGCATAGATGACGAAAACATAATTGATTATGTTGATTTTCAAAAGTTTATTAAATCTACTCAACTCGATAGAATAAATTTCACCGTTTATGGATTTGATAGAAATTTTCCTTTAGTAATCGATGTTTCAAACACAACTATTAAATTTTTTGATATAAATGGTGGCACTAAAAATCAATTTATATATTTTTATAATACAAATGAAGATACTAATATTAAAGCTACTAAAGTTAGCATACTTTTTGATCAAACTAAAATTCATATTAATTCTATAATATTGTCTAGATCAATCATATACTCTCCAAATGGAAAAATAGATTTTTTTACCAATTATTTAACTACAGATGGATTTTCATTAAAAAACAATTTTTTTTCAAATATTGTTTGCATTCAATATAAACTGACTTCACGTGTTAAACCAACAGCCAAAATTTATGTTTTACAAAACGAATACAAGAATATTTTACCAGAAAAAACAAACTTTGAGGTTTCTGATAATAATATTGAAAGCTATAAAACAGAAAATTCAAATCGAAATAAGTTTAATTCATCACTTCCTAGTAATTTCTATTCAAAAATTATTAAATCATTACATTCAAAACAAAAGCTTCAAAATCAAAACATTTTAACCATAAACAATTCAAGACCTTTAGAAGATGAAAATTCTTTTTTTCATCGTTATATAGTTAATGATGAATTTGCAGAATACCCACAATATTTCAGCAATCAGATAAAATATATTAAAAATGATGAAACTGAAGGATCAGAAGATGAAGTTTTCAATAGTACAGATGTAAAGTATTGTCTTTGCATGAAAAGCCGCTTAATTCGATGTATAGAGCATTTAGAGTGTGATTCATTTTATATACCAATTGAAAATTATGTTACAGGCAAAGAACCATGGTTTAAGTCAGATATTTCTCATTCAATTAACCGTACGATTCGTTTATATGTTACTGGTACAGAAGGGATGACCATGAATATTGGATTTGATGATTTCCGAGGTCGAAACAACACAATTATATTTAACCCTGCTAATCCCAACTCTCCCGTCTACCTATCGATCACTGGCAAATACATGAGTAGTTCTCTTTCTCAGCGAGCAGTTTTTAGTCTTATTTTCAACAACATAAATCGAGTTTCAATTGATCCCGACATGGTTCAAAATTTGAATGACGTTATGTTACGCCAATCGCCGTTATTTATTCGACCCTCACATCACCTCACACTTCATCGACTTATAACGGACACGAGGTCCATTGAATCATTTGAAGGGACCCTTTACATGACCGAATTTCTAGTTCTGAATAATTCTTACCCACTTCAATTAGACGGGACCCTATTTTTGGACGAAGGGTGCTTCATTTACGTGCCCCAAGTTTCACTTTTTCCGAACATATTCATCAACGATGAGTACATCATCTTCTCCGACGAAGACCAGGACAACGACCTCGTTCTTTACTTCTCCGAACTGAGCGAAAATCCGAAAAATTGGACTTTTTACATGTCAAATGAAATTTCAGTCGAAGCCGGCCAAACATTATCGTCGATCAACATCTCATTGAAAACTAACAGCGAATCGACGATTCCACTTTTGTTCATATTTGACATTCAATACCAAGACATTTCACTTTTTTTTGACGACATTTCAAAATTGTCTGAGTCGATGCACTTTGAAGTTGTCACATCTGAAAGCGCGAGTGTCAGGTCGACTCTAGAGATACAGATCGACTACACAGAGCAGCCCAAGAACATGCTCTTCAAGAGGATAACCGGGAACATTGATCTTGTTTTGTTAACCGCCAAAACCATTCAATATTTCTTAGACAACTCAAATCCCGCCTATTGCTTTGAGGGGGACACTTCAGAGAGAAACAGCAGCGACTGCCAGGGCATCAACTTGTATGGCTTGCACAGCCTGACCTTTTACGTGTACAACTCAATGACAAGGTGCAAATTTGAGAACGATTCAATATCAATCTTCTTTGGCACCGATTTCATCAGTTTCTCGGCGGTTTTGACAAACACAATACAAGTCATTGCTGAGGTTGAAAAGCCTCTCATGATGAGCATCGACCAGAATTTGACACACATCTTCCCTTTGAACTTGATCGTCATCAATAACAACTCCGTCATCGAATTCGACGAGTCGTTCGTTTTCATCGTGAATAACGAGGACTCACAAATCTCTCACGACGTCGCAAAAAACGTCGCAATCTATCACGAAGCACTCAACATCGACTTGGTCTCATCGAGCGTTAGCCAGATACCGCTGCTCTCGGTGGACGACCCTGTGAACGGCGTCCTTTACAACACATCATCTGAAATTGAGTACAGAATTGATAGATCGACCAATTTCTCCCTGAATTCGTATCGTTCGGGACCAAAGGTGATCGTGAACATCATCGACGAGAACATCGTCGTGCCACAGTCATCGTTCCTGTCAAATGAGGTCGAATTCATAGGGAGACCGTTTATTTTCGGTTTTCGTCAAAAATCAAGATCAACTTACATCATCAAAAATGAGGTCAAATTTCATATAAACCAGTCAAGCCATTCAGGCTTCGTCAAAGGAATGTCGATAAACTCTTTGAATAATTATTCGGTCACTTCACAATTCTTACAGGATGCCAATTTGTATGACTCAAACGAGTTAGTCTTGAATGACAGATACTCAGACATCTTGCTCGATGAAAATGAAGAGTCATCGAGCCTCAAAAAGGTCTACATTGCCGAAATGAAAGGTCTGATTCTCACAAAAAGTGGAACTTTTTCACAGAATAACGATCAACTTTTGAGTCCTAATATTAAATTTACCCTTTTGGTTGACTCGCTCAAGGCAGAGAACATCTCCTCGATCGATGTCTCCAACTTTGAAGGCCCGATAATTGTCTTCTCGGACTTCCACCTCGACGACGAAGAGATCACTGAGATATTGTTCAGCAATGACTCGATACGAGTTGTTGGTGCATTCAAAAAGTCGGCCTATTTGCTGCAGGCTCTTCCAAAGGCCACTTTTGAGATCATCTACGACACAGGCAGCAGCAGAAGCAAATCCAAGATTTTGCTTGACGATCAAGTAACCGCCAATCATATCATCTATTTGAGAGTTGTTGACAAAAAAACCGAAATTTTGAAAAATGTCAGTTTGACCATAAATTCACCTGTAACTCTCTTTTTCGACTCAACTTGGTACAACGTCACAAATCCCGAAGACTTGGTGATAAACGCCAATAAAGATGTCAAAATCCAAACAGAGCTTATCAAAATGCCAAATTTCACGGTTAATTTATACAAATCGGCGGTTGAAACGGTTGTTATTGAAAAGCCAAAACATACATCAACAATAGCATTCTACACTTTCTTGGCTTTGGCTGTGGCGGTTTTTATTGTATGCATAACTTTTTGCATTATCGACTTTTGCTGCATAATTAAACCTAAATCGGTTGAAATTGACCTTGATTCATCTTCTTCTGATCGTTCATCTGAAAATTTTCCATTTTCGTCTATTTCCTCGCTCTACGAGTACTACAGTGACGATGAATATTATGACGATGAAAATTCAATTCAAGAAAAAGAGATCGAAAACGAAAATGACCAGAACGCCAATAATAATCTTAATAATAATTCTGATGATACTAAGAAAATGAGTATAACAGCTTATGGAAACACAACAGCTGAATGGAGAGCTGAGTTTTTAAAGAAAAGACGAAGAAGGACCTATACTAATGGAGAAGATGTTTACAGAGATGATGATGAAAGTGATGATTCCGATAGAAATGATTTTGTCGCCCAAAATGATGAATATGATGCCGATAATAAAAGGAAGAAGAAAAAGAAGAGGCAAAAAAAGAAGAAACAGAACGATATTGACTATAATCAAAATCAAAATAACGAAGTGGCGCCATTTGAAGAAATTTACTATGATGATGATGATAATGATAATTATTGATATTTTTTTTTGTTTGTTTTTTTATATTGTTTGTAAATTTAGAGTATATGATAACGTTCTATCTTTATTTGTTTATATATTATATGTAAATATTATTCGTTTTATATTCTTTTTATATTTCATTTTTTTTATATCTTTTCAATCTTTTAAAATATTTAATATCTTTTTGTCATTTTTCTCTTATGTGAGATAACACAAAACCCTCATCATCTCCAAATTCAAGAAAAAAGACTGAATTTCAAAGCCAATTAAGAAAAATAATCAAAAAAAAAAAAAAAAAAAAAATAATTAAAAATAATAATTTTATAAACAAACAAACAATTTCTATAATAAAACAAACAAATTTAAAATTATCTTTCATATTCCGCTGTTTCTGAATCTCTTGCAAGACTCCTGCATGAAGTCGATCCACTCCTTCATCAGCACTTTTTGGTCCAACGACTGACCGTCGTTCAAATACGCGTAATTCATGTAATCGATGTTGCTTCCTGCGACCTTCACCTTCCAAGTTCTCAATTCATCTCTAACTTTTTGATAAAGCTCACAGAAACCGTCAAGGACGTCTTTTGCGACCTCCACTTTTCTATCGGCCCTCTCGCAGAGCCTCTTTCTGGCGAGGAACCTGTCGACGACCCTCTCGCCGTCCTCGATCAGGAAGAGCGGCTGGATCTCGTGGTTTGAGTTGATATTTGTGCTTGGATTCACTTTTTCAATACGATGTAAAATTTCACTTTTATGGTCAATTTTATTTCGCCTCTCTCTCAAAGATTGGCGGATTTCAGAGATCCTCTCCTTCATCTCCGAGATGACGTCCGTTGCCCGCACTTGCGTCTGCTGCGTTGAAAGGAGGCCCTGGTTTATGTAACCGCTTTTTGACGCCTCAATTTGGAGCTTCTGGAGATTGAACGACTCTTGGTTGAGGCGGTTTTGCATCACTCTCACTTCCTTCATTGTGAACTCCCTTGCTTCAGACAGGCTTCGCACTTGCGCGAGAATCTTCAACGACTCGCGACGGATCCGTTCTTTGCTCTGCTTCATTCTGGCAATTTTGTTGGCAAGTTTCGAATCGACCTTCAGAAGGCCAAATTCACTATCGTCGTCATCTGTGTCACTTTTTGACTTACCGTTTTTTTTCTGAACAATTTTCGGTTTCGGCCGATTTTTGAATAAAACCGTTTTTTCACTTTTTGAATGGTTTATTTTATTTGAATTTGACTTGTCAGACTGTGTGAATGAGAAAAGTGACGAACTGCCAGTCGTTTCATTCAAACCGCTTTTTTCATCCTCTGAATTTGAATTTTCAAAACTAGGCTTTGAAAAAGTTGAAAGAAACCGTTTTTCAAGTCCAAAATCAGTCACTTCACTGTGCTTCGTCGCCTCCTGGAGCTCTGGCGGGATGAGGTTTGATCTCATCCAATCGAAGTCGTTCAAAACCGACCTTTCAAAATTTTCATGTTTTTGAATCATTTCCTCGAATTCGGCGGAATTCAAAGCGATTCTTCTCTGCAGGTCAGAAAGCTCATTGACCAACATTTGCTCATTCATTCTTTCTTCGTGCTCCCTCTGCGCATTTTCGGTCTCAATCCGATGATTCTCGTTTGCAAGCGAAGCGATTTGAAGCGATTTTTGCTCAGCTTCAATTTCGAGCTCAGTGAGCGAACGAAGAGTCCTGTGAAGCTGACTCTCATTGCTCTCAAGCTCCCTTATTTTTTGCCTCCACTTTTTCAATTTCCTCTCAAAAATTGAGCGGTTTGTTTGGACTTGCTCAATCTGGCTTGTCAGAGCCGTGTTGTACTCCGGATTGAAGTCAACTTTGAAGTTCAAAAGTTGAGATTCGTACTTCTGCTTCTCGTTATTGATTTTCTCGATGTTGAGCTTTGTTTCAGTGAATTTTGAACGGAATTGCGGTTTCTTTGAATTAATTTCATCAATTTCTTTGTCAATTCTTTTTTCACGCCGTTTTAAGGCCTTGACACGGCTGTCTACTTGGTTAAATTGGGTCATGTCTACCTTGCCTGTTAATGGGTTGTAATATAAGAGAAGATCATCGTCTTTGTTTAGTTGGTTTTCATAACTTATTTGGTCGTTGGTTTTAATCTCTTTGACGACTTTGTGGAATTCGTCTTTGAGCATAACAGTCTTCTTCTTTTCTTCTGATATCTTCTGTCTTAAATTATAAATGGTCTTGATGGTAAGATTAAGCATAGCTTCAACTGCTGCTTTATCTGTATTTTCGGTTTGTTGAATTTCATGTGTGATTTCCTCATTTGTAAATGGACGCGTTACCATTTCATATAATATTTGCTCAGCTTCAAGATCTTTTTTTTCAAGAGCTAATAATTCTTCTTCAAATTGATTTATTTGATCTTTTAAAGAATTAATTTCTTGTTCATTTTGTGCTTTCTCTTGTTGCATTTTTTTTAATGTTTGAATATTATTATCTATTTTTGTAATACTTTCCTGAATCTCCGATGATAACTTTTCATCTGCTTCTTTGCGTTCTTGTACAAATTGGCTTTCTGCATCTTTTAATAATGCAGATTTGGAAGATAATTGCTCTAAATACACTTGAAGATGCCTGTTTCGTTCTATTTCTGCTTGTTTAATTTTTTCTAATTTTCTTTTTTTTGAATCAATATCCATTTCACGTGTATTAATGTTAGAAACGATTTCATTCATATGTTCTGTAGTGGTATTTATAGATTGGCCAAGATTATCAGGATCATTCATTGCTTTATTAAAAAAAAAACGATTTTTGAAGAAAAATGCGTTTACTTACAACTTTTTGAATCTAAACAGAAAATATAAATTTTTAATTATATCTTGAAATGCAGCATATATTTAATAATAACAAAATAAATAAATATTATTTACAACAAAATACCATTTAAATCAATTTATATATATTACAAAAAAAAAAAATTAATATCCAATTAGAATAATAATTAAATCATCAACAATATTCTAAAAAACAAAAACAAAATCATTTTTATTTCTTTTAATAAAACAAATAATAATAATAAAAAAGCAAATTAAAAAAAAATATGTAATAATATAATTTATTTATTAGTACACTCTGTCCCACAATGGGTCAGGTTTAACACGATAAATTCTTACAATCCAGTGTTTTGTCGAGAAAGCCTCTTCAAACAGGCTCAGCTTGACCTGCTTCAAATGAGGAACGGGCGTCTGCCTGGCCATGTCGAATCCCTTTCCGAGCATCGGGTGGTACTCGAACCTTGCGAAGTCCTTGTAGCAGAACTGGAACATCATCGAGAGTGTCATGTTTGTTGTCTGCCAGCGCCCGATGATCGGGTAGTAGGGCACTGCCTGGTACATCGGGCCAGATATGTTGTGAAAAGTTTGGTTGGCGATTCGCGGCATCCACATGAACTTGTTGATGTCGTCGCCGTCATAGCCGCAGGTTCCACCGAAGATGACGAGCATGTATTCGGCATTCATCAGGCGCGCAAGCCTCCACGAGACTTGCTCTGGTGAGCTCATTGTCATGCCAATGATGCCGATGTGAGTGAAGTTGTTCGTGTTGCCGTCAGCCATGCAGCCGCGGCCGCCCATCGACGTGATCTGGTAGCCGTAGTCCCACCACGACATGACGCGCTCATCGCGGTGCGTGTTGGTGAACAGCCAGCGGTAGCCTTCGCGGTAGTCGTCGCTTGGCTCGGGTCCAAAAGGAGTGTTGACGTTGAAGTGGATGTGGTCACCGGAGTAGCTGAACGCTGCAAAGTAGACCGCGTGGAGATTCGCTGAAACAACAACGCAGAATAACGCAAATATGAGAAGCTTCGCAAGACCTGACTTGTCATCATCTTCATCGCCATCTTCCTCATCATCAATCAAGCATGCAGAACTATTTGAATTAACCATTTCATTTTCACCTAAATGAACCACCTCCTTTTCTTTTTCAGAAGCATTCAAATTTTCAGAAGCATTCAAATTTTCAGAAGATTTAACCGTTTCAGATGTATTCAAATTTTCAGAAGAATTAACTTTTTCAGAAGAATTAACCGTTTCAGATGATTTAACTGTTTCTGCCTTTGTTTCTGCTTGCCTTTGCTTTGTCTTCTTGCTTTTGGACTTTGGTTTGGCCTTTGCGGTCTTTGCTTTTGGCGCGTTGTCTCTTGTTACCTCTTTGAACGACAGCCTGAGCAGTCTCTGGATTCCGATTCCGGTTACTAGCGCGAGTGACGGTGTGAATACGATGACGAGTCTCACCATGATTGATGCGAAGTAAAGAGTTGACAAACCGTAAATCAAGATCAAATATTGACCTTCAGTTTTTCTGTTTATTCCGTCCTTCAGAATGAAGAAGCAACCGACAGGGAAGAGTGTGATGAGGAGTCCAGTGTCCAAGTAGTACATTGGCCAAGAGGTTGTCTGGTGCTCTGCCACTGATGCGATGATCGGAATATTCTTTGAGGCGTAAGAAGGGTCGAACATCTGCATCAGTCTTCCGCTGAATCCGCCGAGAAGCCCCGTTGATATTCCGACGGTTATCAGTATGAGTAAAAAAATCGGTAAAAGCATTATTGATGATACGATGACTGTATTGAATGATTTCTGAGAAACAACTTTTTTGATAAAGGAAAGAATACCCCAAAGTTGAATAACAATTAAAACTCCGAGTAATGCGAAATGTTCTGGCTTTTTGACAATTTTATCGGAAATAAAAGGTATTGAAGCTGATAGGAGGGATCCTACAATACTCCAAACGCTGTAAGTAATGTATAAACGCCATGAATATTGTCCTAATAAAATAAGGCCCATTGTAAAAAGTGGAATGCAATTTGATATGAAAACATAACCACCCCAAGTAAGTGACATATATCCGTAGAAAAATGCGCTAATAAGGGATGCTAAGATGGATCCATTCTTTAATGCATAACAAAATGTATAAATGCAACTGATTAAAATAAATAATGATATGCACTCGTAATCATATGAACCTGCAACTGATCGGGAAATTAAACCTGGAAGAAATGATATTAAAGCTGCAAACATGCATCCTAATGAGGAAATACCAATTTTACTTTTGTTTTTCGATTGGCCATTTATGCCCTCAATGTGATCTTCAGATTCTATTTCATCAAATAATTGTCCAAATAAAAATGCAACCAATGTAGTAAAAACTGAGAAAATTGGTCCTGCATAAATACATACGTCTTTGATATCAATTATTATGTGTAGCCTTTGAAGAGTCCATTTGATAATGGCTGATGTAAACATCATGCCTGGATATGAGGTTTCTCCCACAGGACGCCCCTGAGGATACCAAGATATATTGTCATACCAATTTAGGAATTCATAAAGGCCATGTTCATCTGCATATTGAGTACACCTCCAATTGAAATGTGGATCAAATTCATGAATTATTGGTTCTGCAACGATATTCGGGAAAAGACGAATCACAAATGATAAAACGCATGAGAGAAAGATGATTGTAAATCGAATGGAGTATAGAATACCTGAATAGTCCATTTTGAATTAGAATCAAAGAATTGAAAACTTTTTCAAAGAATTGGACATATAAGTATTGAATTTTTTTATTCTAAAGTAAAATTGAGATATCTATCTAAAAAGAATTTTTTTACCAATAATAATTAGAATAATAGAGATGAATAATCATAATAATATTAAGTATATAATGCAAGCTTGCATTATAAATCATAAAAAAGATTTGGATAACCAATTACTGAGTATCATTGAATTTAAATAAACTTAAAAGAATAAAGACTATAATAAATCATTATGATCAATTATTAATAATAGTATCGTATCATTTATTTAGTAAACTCTATGAGGCTTGCCCATAGTTGAGTGGAGAGTGATTGCTCCGATACTTTGCCATTGCTTCTTAAGAAGTGAAACTACATAGTTTGTTGCAAGCATGACATTTTGATAAACTTGGTCTTGGTTCATCTTAACGTTTGCAACTGGAACACCAAAAGCAATAGATTTCTTTAGCCTGAATTTGACTGTCTTTCTAGCTTCATCAACAGCATCAGCAACTTTATCGCTTGAACGGATTGGTGCTGGGAATTTACCAGTCTTGTTGAAAGCTGGACCAAGAGTCTTGTTAAGGCTCTTGATGACGGTTTCTGAAGCAAGGAACAAGTGATGTTTCTTTGCCCAGTATTTGATGGTTTTCTTTTCTTTGTTAAAGTTTTGTAATGTAGTCAAATCGTAATTTGGAACGTTTATTGCTGCTGCTTGTTCACAGTGGATCTTATCTCCTAAGATACCAATACGAAGTCCTGGACGAATGATATTTGGGAGCTTGATACTTCCAATGAAACGTTTATCTTTAGCGATATTATATCCCTTAAGACGAATTTGAAGTTCGATAGTTTCAGTAAACTTTCGCTTCTTTGTTTCATTAGAGTACTTGAGAATTTCCGCAATAGCTGTCTTTAGATTATCTTGGTGAATATGAGTCATTCAAACAAAGGCCATGAACTTCATTCAATTTTTCAGAAGACTTTGTTTGATTAAAATTTCCAATTTTGATTATTAAACATATTAAAATATAAATACTTTATTATTATTTCGATTATTTTGTATAATTTAAAACATATATAATAAAATGTCATTATTAAATAAAAAATTGAGATTTTACTTCAAAAAATTTTTTATAATTGTCAAAATAAATAAATTAAATATATCAAGTGAATGTAAATATTTAAATGAAAAACATTGTAATTATTAGTTTAAATGTATAGAGTAATTTTTTTTCATGTGTTAAAATTTAAAAAAATAAATATAAATGCGAAGATATTAATATTTTAAAGTATACAAAATTTCTACAATCTCATAAATTTGATGTAAGATTTTTGAAGTTGTAGAATCCATAGTATTTTTTAAAAAAAAAAAAAAAAACTACTCTTTATTATGCATAGTAAAACAAAGTTGGGTAATTTATTTAAAAATAGAAAAGATCAAACAAAGTTTTATAGCTTATGTCATTACAAAATAAGAAAGATTGTTCTAAAGATAGTACATAATAGCATTATAAATATGGTTAAATATTGCTTAAATTAGTGATTTTATTTTTATATTTAAACGAGGATCTTCAAGTATTCTTCAGAAACTTTACGAGCACGCTTATTAAGAGTAACTTTCAAATCGGAAAGTTCTTTATCAACATCTTGAAGAAAAGTAATAACAAATTCAATAAGTTTTGATAAAATCATTTGCTCTGTATGAATATTTGTGATAAGGAAAGAAATATCATAATTTTTAATTGGTTTACGGCGAAGAATTCTAAAAGCATCAGCTCTCTGGCAAAGGAATCTCATAAACATCTTTGTAATGAAATTATCAACATCATCTAATTGTTTAACTTTTACACTAACACGTACGCTGTTAATTGATGTTTCAATTAAAACGCATTCAATTTCTGAACGAGCAATCATAATTGGTCTGGCCACAATTTCTGGTTTCTTTTCTAATGAATCAGCAACTTCTATTTCTGGTTTGTTGTGTCTTTCGACATCTTGTGATGCAAAATTCCTAAGGCAAATTGCAGCTTGGAGAGAACGTTTGATAGCATCGAGATATGGTTGTTGAGCAGTTTTCGCCATTTTATATTATAATTATATAAAATATCTTTCAGATATTGGACGGTTATTAAGAATATTTGAAAAAAGATCATCATTTTATGGTCAAATTAAAGGTTATTTTTCGCCTTTATGACATTTCATGCATTTTCACAATGAAATCGAAATTAATTAATTGCTTTTTAAAATCACAAAAGTATATAGATTTAACATATGTAAATAAACACATCATTAATGCAGTTGAAAAAAAGATATTTTAATAAATGAAAATATGTAACTTTTTCAAATGAATATAAAAAGTTAGAATAGTAATGGAAAACTGCTAATCCTTCAAAACAAGATATGGATGTAGACAATCGTAAGCGTAGCTTAAAAGAGAAGAAACGATATTTCGATGAGAAGTACCCCATTCGGAATTTTCGATATGTCCCAAAAAACCCTTATATTTTTGGTCAAGACGCTAAATCAATCACAATCGGATGTTCAAGAAAACCTCCGCCGCCGCCTGAAAAAATACCCGGGCCTGGCGCGTATGAAATTGGAGGGAAATCATTACAAATTGATATTCCACATACAATTCAGAAACGTCAAGAAACTGATTATACATCAATATCAAGTAAGATTGGGTTTTTACCGCCTGAGCCATTCACACGTCCTGCAACATCGATACATGGTTGTGGTGATCACAATTGGTGTATTAACGATTCGCCAGGGCCCAATTATTTTCCGAAATCAGAATTTTCTCATACTGCGCCAAAAATTGGTGTTAGAACCTTTTACAAAGAATATGATGACTGTATTCCAGGGCCAGGCCAGTATAAACCTTCTATTGAATTTACCAGGCCTAGATCTGCTGCTTTTACTGTGTCTAAAGCAGAGAACAGAGAAGTATGGGGTCAAATATCAAAAAATCCTGGTCCTGGGCAATATGATATTATTCCAACCCTTAGCAAACCAAAAAGATGGGCTGGTAAATTAAGAGTTCCTCCTAAGAATGAAAGTCCGAGAATGTCTCTTCGAGATGAAATTAAATTGAAATACTGTTAACAACATCATAATATTAATTGTCTTTTGTAACATTAAAGGACGTGGTAGGACCAAATATAATCTCATTTTTGTAAGTAAAATATCTCATTTAATATTTATCTTCACAAAACTTTATCAATTAAATTGCATTAACATTTAAATATATAATACTATTTTACCAATAATTTCAAAAATTATCTCAGAAGACATTTTACTGTCATTCATTTTTTATGATATCGGACCTATTGAAGTATAAATTTTTGAATAAAAAAGTAAATGAATTAAAAAAATACTCAATAGGAAATATTCAGCAAATGATTAATTTTGATATATTAATAGTTCAATTGCTACATTTTTGAATTCGCAAACTTCCATTCATTTTAAAGTTATGAATTTGGCTAAAACCACTTTTTTTATTGCCTCATTAAAATTGAATTTTAATGTGTGCAATAAATAATATTATAGTAAACTTACAAATATCCCAAAATTAAACTCTATTTAAGAAAAAAATATAACAAAATTTTTTCAGAAAATTGATGATCATTAAATTTTTTTTCAAATTATGCTATTTTGGTCAATAGGAAAAGTGAGCAAGCAGGTATATATTTAATAAAAACCATGTATTTTTTGATAAATAAAGACGTTCTGATGTTCTATTCATTTTAATGTCTTTTTTAATTTGGATGTTTTTCTTTCATATACGTAAGGGATCTCATTTATTATTGATTTATTTTAATAAATATCAAATATATAATATAATAATATATTTTATAATTACAATAACAAATTATTTAATGAGATATTTACACAAAAAGTTCAAATTATATTTGGTCCTACAACTTCCTTAATGTATTTATTTTTAAATTTTTAATTTTTTATGTTTGAATGATTTTTCACAAATAACTTTTCAATTTTGACAAATAGAAAAATCACCGTAATGGAACAGATCCAAACTAATGAATATTTGCAAAGAGGAGATGAATGCTATCGAACAGCTATTGATTTAGATAATCAAAATAAAATTCAAGAAGCATTAGCTTCCTACCAAGGTGCTAAAACAGAATACGAGTCAGCATGTAAATTAAAACAATATTTGAATAATCCTTCACAGTTGCATGCAATTGAAACCAACCTTGAAAATATATATAATCGAATTAATGAGTTAAATTACCAGATTCAGACTTATCATATTCAAAATCAATCGCAATTAATGTATCCTAAAGTACCTCCTGCTACATACGCAGGAAATCCTAGTTATCTGCCAAACACCGCTTATCCATCTCAAAATCCACCTTTGTTATACCCACTTTCCAACTTAGATGAAATTGGAAATTTGAATGGAGGAACCCCTCCACCAAGCCAGCCACAAGCATTTTATCCTCAAGTCCCCAATTTTCCAGAGCCAAACTCGATCCAACAGCATTATTATCAACCAGGACAAAATTTCAATCAAACTGTTCAGCAAAGTCAAGCTCAATCTCAATCATACCGCGTGCAAAATTCACAAAATCAACCACAATCGCAGCAAAATAATCCTAACTTTTCAAAATCTTATCGGCCAAAAAATCCTACTCCGTTATCACAGTCTGAAAAGCCTAAGCAGCCTGATCCCAATGAAGATGAGCATAAATCTGAGAAAAAGAAATTGTTTCATTTTAATAAGAGTAAGAATCATGATTCTAAGAAGCAAGATGAAAAAAAAAAGAAGAAAAACGATAAAGATCAGCCAAGACCACAACTAATGCAACCATCATCGCACCAACAAAAACTTCAACCACAAAATATTTCCCAGCAGCAAAGCCAACGTCCTCAGCAAAAATTCCAACCACAACAAAACTCACAGCCACAACAAAATTCTCAGCCACAGCCAAGTATTCAGCCACAACAACAACAGTATCAATTGCAATATCCTCAGCAATTCAATCAATCACAACAAGTAATGGTCCCTCAATCGCAATACTATGCTCAATCCTCCCCGCCTCCACAATCATTTTACCCACAGCAATCTTATTCTCAATATCATCAAATGCAAAATCAGCAACCACAACAAAATCCGCAAGAAGCAAATCCCCAACAGCAATTTCAAGTCAGCCAGCCTCCTCCATCAAGAGAAATTCAACCAGGATGTTTTAATCAAAATATGCCAAGTGTAAATAATGTTCAAAAAAGTAGCCAAGTCCAAAACGCCGCTAAAACTCAGCATCAGATTCAGCCAGTAAGCAGTTCAGATTCTGATGATTCTGATGACATTCAGAAATCTTCAGCCAAACATCATCATGTTTTAATGTCAGATCGCATTATTCAAGCAAAAGATTATAAAGAAGAACGTATTATAGGACGTGGTGCTAATGGTGTAGTTTATCTCGTTAAAAATATTCAAAATGGTAATGAATACGCGATGAAAGAGCTTCTTCATCAATTAAGCTCCCCAGAAGATCAAAAATCTTTCTTCAGAGAGATTGAAATGATGATATTCGCTAATCACCCAGCAGTTGTAAATCTTGTTGGGTTTTCCATGACTGATTCAAAGAACAAAAATTCACCAATTCTTGTACTTGAATACATGCCAAATGGATCATTACAAGATGTAATCGAAAAGAAAAAACAGTTTACCTTAACTCAAAAATATATTGCATTATACGGAATAGCAGAAGCTATGAAATATCTTCATTCATTAGATATCGTTCATAGAGATTTGAAGCCAGCAAATGTATTACTTAACCGATATGACGAACCAGCTGTTGGTGATTTTGGATTATCAAAAACAATGGATGAGCAAAGAATGAGACAAACGCAGGCAGCAGGCTCTCCTGTTTATATGGCTCCTGAACTCATGATGAGACAAGAATATACAAATTCAATTGACGTATATGCTTATGGTTACATTTGTTATGAACTTCTATTAGAAGAAATGTCTTTCAGCAATATTACTAGTGTTCTTGAGTTGGTAAATAGAGTTTGTTCAGGTGAAAGACCTTCTTTATATGGAAAGAATCTCGACGAAGCTTGGGTTCAGCTGATTCAAAGTTGTTGGGATGCAAATCCTTACGAAAGACCCACTTTTCGTGAGATATGTCAGATGTTTTTAAAGCGCGCTCTTCCATTTCAGAATATTGATATGGCAAAGTTTAGCAAATATGAGTTAAAAATGAAAAATAAACCCAAAAAATAGAATTGTATGATCAGAATAAAAATAGCTATTTTTTATTTCTTTATCTTTCTTTTTTGAAATTAATTCATTTCAGTTTTCTCCAAAAGTATTAGCTTTTTAATAATACTTTATGATATTATTTAGAAGCTTTTATCATTTTTGATCATGATAGAATTAAAATTTTTATAGAAAAAATTGAAAAGAATTTGATCGACATTAAATTAAATTTTTAAATTTGTAGAAATGAGTGAAGATATTCCAGATAGTGTTACATCAACTTTATCAAAACTACCTCCTGAACTCCAATCTGTGATTCGTAGAAAATGTAGCCGAGATCCAAAAACTCGGTTTACATACAAAATTCATTTATTACTTGCATTCATTTTAACAAATACACAACTTGAAGAAGAAGTGGGTATTGGATGGGTATCAGAAACAGAATTTAGGATTAATAAGAAAAGACTTGTCGAATTACTCGGTATTAAAATGAATTCAATGAACGTAAATCTTCATGATTTAGGTTTCCATAAGATGCAGCATGAAAAAAATGGATGGACTCGATGGACTCGTGATGGATTTACTCAAAATAGAATTCTTATGGATACAAATCTTGATCCACCAAATTCAGAAACACCTAAAACCAAAAAAATTTCGACAATTGAAATAGAAGACTTATCACAAACCTTTATTCTTGGAGCAATTATGAAATCAGCTAGTGATTTGTTTGCAAATTCAGTTTTGACATTATGGAAAAATCTTTTTCAGGAGGAAATTACAGAAAAAATAAGCCCGAAAATATTTATTGAAAAATTAGCAACAGCAACAATTAGACCAGAACAGCCATGGCAAAACGCAGTTGATGTTATTGAAGCAATTGTTTTAAACGATGGGCAAACAGAATTAACTTATGCTGATTTTTTACGATTTATGGCTATATTTGGTCCAATTGAAACATCAATGATAAAGATTGGTCATCTTGCCAAATGTACATTATCAGCAAATTGGGTATTTTTTAGGCAGCCTAAACCAAGTGAAGTTGTATCAATGAATTTTTATGGCTATTTTGACTCGAATGAATTAAATTGTTTCGTTATATCGTTAGAAAATGGAAATACAAAAAAAGTATGGAATATGCCTCTTATAGATGCATATGGATGTTACCTTGTCGACGAAAAAGTGAAAACGTATCCTTCATGGAATTCTTATTATGAGCATCTTCAAAAATTATAATACGTTCGTATTCGGAAATTTTTCTTCAAGAACCTGTTTTAATGCCAGCATAAAATTATTCAATATTATAGCATGTTTTATGTTGATTTTAAATTGCAAATTCACTTTTTTTTTAACAAGGATAATTGAATTAATGCATTTTTTAATTCAAGCATGTATCAGAGTCATTTAAATGGTATCTATTTTTACGATCAAGAAACCATAAAAAAAAATAATATCTTTAAGAAATTGAAATATCATTATAAAAGTATATTTTATTTTAACGCATCAAAAATAGAAAAATAGGTAAAAATAAACAACATTAGAATGTTATCCTCAGTTCAGAAATAATCGAGCAAAACGGACGAAAAGTATAAATTCCGGTTACATAAAAAACAAGTCCGAGGAAAAGAGAAAACGGGAGAGCTGGAAGAGGTCTCTCTACAATTGCTAATATTATCAATGTCAAAGAAAGTCCAAGAATGACAGCAAATATGCAAAGAATAGCCACATCCCATCCGATCCTTGCGGCTCTAGTAACAAGAATTCCATAAAAAACAAAATCACCAAGACCAAGTTTGATTCCTTCCTCATTATCATCTGATTCAAATCTTTTTCTTTTTTTGGCTTTTATTTCTTCATCTGTTAAATGTTTTTTCTCTTTTTCACTTTTTTCTTCTTCTTCTTCTTCTTCACCATTATTATTATTATTTTTATTTTTATTTTTAACGTTGTCAACAAGCTTTCGTGTTTGATTCAATGAGAGAAGCCCATCACTGTCGCTGTCATTTGGATCATTAGGTGCAAGAAGTGGTTGATTAGATTCATCACCTTTCTTATTTGGTCCTTGCATTTTTTTCTTAATTGCCGAACTTTGATAATTTGATTTTTTGTTTTTAGGATCTTCTGTGTCAATCAAATTAATATCAGTATCATCATCTGAAGCATTTGAATTTGGTGGTAAATTATTGCTATTAGAATTATTATTATTTGAGCTATTAGCGTTTGGCAATGGGTTATTATTATTTGTAGTTGGATTACTATTAGTATTTGTTGGTGATGCATCATTATTTGTTCCGTTGTTTTCATTGTTGTTGTTGTCAGCGCTTTCTTCACTGTTACCATCCGAATTTTCGCCTCCATCAGCATCTTCACTTCCTTCTTCAACTTCATTTTCATATTCATTACTTGGGTGGTATATCTTTGAAATCCACACTGCTGATGAATAAACAAGAGCTGGTATTGAATCGCCTCTTTCTTCAGACTTCTTAATGATAACGTTTAATAATCCATGGGGGCAAAGGACAACACAGCAATCATAAATAATGAGGATAACAAGAAGAATCCATACTGTCCAATCTGGCAGATTTAAAAAAACGATGGCTACCAAAACTGAAATAATAATTAAAAAGACATGAGTAAAAATAGGTGGAGCACGCCAGAAAATTGACATATCCCCAACTACCGTTAAGTTAATAAGAAATAGCAATAATCCAATCCAATCAAATGGTGTATTAATCAATTTTGGTACATCGCCAAATGCTATAAGCATGTATAATGTTAGAAGGAGAGTAACTGCAACGATCATCCAAATCATAATAACTTTAACGCATCCATAGTAGTAACATACTAAAATTATTGTCGTCACAATAATAATCAATGCAATTAAAACTACAGCAATTATAATTGCCAATTTTAATGATGTGCCTTTTGATTCTGTAGTAATAGTTTGTGAAAAATATCGATCAAAAGAAGCAGTTAAGCTTTTACTTTCTAAAAATCGGGTGAGGAATGCATCAAAAATAAGCGTGATAATAACAGGAATGCCTATTTCTATAATCCTATGTGAAAAATATTCGAGGAAAGTACCAGTATCAACTTTTTTTGACATTTGCAAATGTACCTAAATTAGCATTTACAAGAAACTTTTTGTATGAAAAATAATCGTAGAAACGTTTTTTATATATTTTTGTTTTTTTCATTTGCCCATTTGGTTTTTAAAATAGCAAAAATAGATCATATTCAAATGTATGGATTTTATTTCGTTACAGTATTATAAAAAATTTTAAAAAAAATATAGGCAAATATAGGCAAAAATAAACTATTCAAAATAAAAAAAATAAGATATTAAAATATCTCAACAAAAAATAATATAAATCTTTGTATTATTTAATTTTAGTTTTTAAAAATAGTATTATGTGTTTTAAAGGAATATAAAGCTATATTGCTAATTATTGTAGCAAATTTGTGTTTTTTTAGAGGAGAGTCAACTTATTTTTAACACAAAAACTCATAGTATAATTGGTTTGGAATTTTCATAAGTACACATAATATTTAATATAATATATAATAGTTTTTCTATCTAAAATATCTCTATAATTTATTTATATTATTGAGATAAAAATGTTTTATTCCATATTAGTCTAATTTGAATGCATATTCAAATATTTTTTTCTCTCAATTTTTTCTTTTCAAATTTTAATATTATAGTTTTACAAATTTTTCTTGATGGGATATTAATATTTTTTAAATATTCTTGCATATTTAATCATATATATAGATATAAAAAATAATTACTCATACGGTATTTTAAATCAATTCATATATTTGCTTGATAGTATGCATAAAACTAATGATCGAGTGTAACTTATTATGACTCTAATAAAATATTGGTAGTTGGGATTTGAGATTTAGTCGAATAAATAGATTTATTATACGCATATATATCTAATATATTGTTTTTGAATGATTTGGTGTGTTGAATTTGTGGCAATGTTTGATTTAATAGCATCAGTAATCATTTCAAAAAACTGGTTATATCTCATCCATTTTGTAAAAATATTGAATCTCGCATGGTTTATTCTAATTATATTAGCGGATACTTTCAAATCATCATTTGATCTATCTTGAATTATTTGAAATTTATATTCTCCAATTTTCATCGATTGCCCTTAATCAAATCATAAAAGTAATATTTATATATAATTATTTTTATATTATTTATAAATAAAATAAAATTTAGAATTTATTAATTACATAACGCAAAAAAAGGCAAACAATGAGAAAAAATTTCCCATTCAATTAGTTGACCCTCCTCTTTTTTTTTTTTTTTTATGAATACTTTGCGTAGCAAGTAAAAAAAATCAAAAACAGCATTTTAAATTAGCCAAACTCTTTGGCATATGAATTTTAATGTGAATTTCAAATTAAAGTTTTTTATCATATAAGTTTATTTTAAAATAGATATAATATTTGTGATATTTTACTTTATTTTTAAAGCATATTTATAATACCAAGTAAAAATGGTTATAATACATATAATATATATATAGAAATCTATTTTTATAAAAAAAACGAGTATTATAATCAAAAGAATGTTTATAATAGTTAATGTATAAAATGCAAATAGAATATTTCAAAAAAATTAACATTTAATAACCATATAGATATATTTTTTTTTAACTTGTAGATTCTGATATAGCTTGTGACAAAGGTCCCCAACGATCTCGTGTAAATTCTGGAATATCAACTGGGATAAAGAGTGTATCTATGGCTTGATATTGTTGTGAAGGAGCAAATGATCCTAGCGGATATCCTTGCGTTTGTGGATATCCCTGTGTTTGTGGGTATCCTTGCATTTGTGGATATCCCTGTGTTTGTGGGTATCCCTGCATTTGTGGGTATCCCTGCATTTGCGGATATCCTTGAGGTAAAGCGCCTGGCATTTGAGGAGCAGAGTTCATATTAACTTTTATGCCAAATGCATCATTAATTCTCTTTGGAAAGTCTGGATTTATACCCGCAAATTCTTCGTATACAGCCATAAATTCTTGTTCAGAAACGCCATCAGTAAGGAATCCGTTCTTAATGACTTCAGGGAGCTTATCGCTTCCAGTAATCGCTTGGAGAGCTGATTTTGGATATAATGAACAAATAATATCTTTTCGAAACTTTTCAAAAGACTGAATACGTAGAACTGATCCGATATTATAAACAATTGTTATATCTTCTGCAAATTGAGCTGGTATGCTTTTTTCTTTTGGTGCTTTAGATGTAATATCAATGCAATTATCATTAATTGCTGTTAATGCTTCCATGATTCTTTGAAATCCAGCACATCTTTTACGTGATCTAATTACATTTCGTGCATGTGCCATAAAGTGCTCTTTATCATTTCTCTCAAGATCAGCCTGCATTAATCTCATTGCGCTATCAGCATCACTTTGATCTTTATTCATTGGCTGCTTTATTTGTGAACGTAAAACTCGAATTTGAGTTTGGACATTTGTAGGATTAACTTTACCCATTTAATGATTAAAAAATTAAAAATAATGACGGTTATTCTGAAAATATTTTTTCAAAAAAACTCTTTTTAACGGATAAATAATTTAATAATTACAAAAATAATAATTTAATAAACAATAATATAATATTTTTAATCAAATAACTTTGAAAATAAAATAATTTTCATGTTGAATATGAAGATATTCATTTTTTTAACGAAATTTACGGTCATTTTTTTTAAATTTGCATTAAACATTATCTATTCTAAAAAAAAAATCAATATTAATGTATTAAATTGAAGCAAAATGAAAAATCATTATTCTTGGTTTTTACTCATGAATATGTAAAATATTAAGCAATAATTTAAAATTAAATTTTTGAATGTTCTCTTTCAAAAATTTTATCAATAACACAATTTTTGAGATATAAAATTTTTTAATTAATTGAGATATTTTCAAAAATTAACTTGTCATTCACTCCCAAATCTTTAATCCTAGATCCCAAATTCTTATATAATAGGTTTTTATTTAAATTTTTTTATTTTTATTATCCTCATCATTTGGACAATCTAGCCAAATGCAACCTCATAAATTGCATTTACGATTTTTGATATATTTTCATACAAGAAAGTTGCGATGCCGTTTATAAACTATGATTTTTTAAAAAAATACAAATTCAATTACGATTAAGAATTCAAAAATTTTATCTACTCATTTAATTTTTGAATTGTCTTTGAAAAAAAAAAAAAATGTAATATATAATTAAATATTTAATATATATGAAAAATTAATTTTTTTATACTTACATTTTACATATTAAAAAACGAAAAGCTAGTTGTCAAAAGATAACAACTTGTCTATTGGCAGAAAATAATTATTTGATAAGTGAAAATGATAGAAAAGTATTTTATATTTAAAAGATATTATTATTTTAATAGATTAATTTGGTTCTTAATTATATATATATCATAATTTTCATATTTTGAAAAGTTTTTTTAAAGCGGAATGATGAAAAAAAGGCAATTTAAAAAAATGCACTTTTTTCAAATTGAGTCTATAACGTTTGTTATTTAATTCCAGGATGTTTATTTTTTTCCAGGATAACCGTTTAAGATGGTTTAATATTTAACCATGTCGATTATCAACCAAAATATAATTCAAAAATTGAATTAAAAACGATCATTCATCCTGGGATTATAATTGAGAATGAAAAATTTGAATAAAAAAGGTAAGGAAAAAATCATAAATTTTTAAAAAAAATACGAACTTTTTATATGAGCTTATTGAAATTTTATTATTAAAAAACGGTTATCCTGGAATAAAATTAAAATTCTGGAAAAAAATTATAAACGTTATATATAATATATAATCATTCATTCTTAGTGATTCCTTTTTTTTTTTTTTTTTTTTTTTTTTTTTGCCTGTATTTTCAACTTGGTGCTGCTTCATTGTTAGTAATATTCATGTAAAAAATGTTCTTAAATTTTAAGATAATGATTTTTAATAGAAAGCTTAGTCAACTGAATAAAATGAATTTTCATAAAATTAAAACAAAGTATGTTCCAATAAACAATTTATAAATAGAAAACATATGCAACTATAAAAAATAATAATAATAAATTACGAATGGGGATCTAAAAAAGAGATGGCAATTTAACATATTTTTCTGTAGTATTGAACAAGTCTGCACCATAATTATGAATCGGCATTGGTGGTCCTAGGATCCATCTGTCTGTCCACATTCGAGTATCTCGACAATCAGGACATTTTGTTCCATAAGCCCAAGGAGAAAAGAAAAGGAAGCAGAGTACGCACAAAATAGAAACTGAAACAACAATAGCTGACTGAAGGACTCTATTAAATCTAAATAAATTTTCAATAATTGCAACAAGATTCATGATTCCAAACATTAAGGGAATTAAGTAATGATATAAGAACATTGTTCTTGGAATAAGAACAAAAGGGAAATAAGAAACAACCCAACCCCAAACAAGAAGAGCATTTCGCCAATCAACAATATATCTAGTTTCAGGTTTTTGAATGGCATTCAAATTTGAATAATTTGATGTTGGTGAAGTATCAAAAAGAGAAACAATATAAGATAAAAATGATTGGCAAAATGAAACTATAGATGAAATTGATAAAGGAATGATTAATGCCCCTATTAAAACAGTAATACATATTCCAATAAAGACAAACCAATATACAAAAGGAGTTCCCATGCATTGAACATTTCGTGTTTCCGATTCCACACTGAAAAAGCCAACCCATCTATCCATTAATAAAGGCCAATTGATTGGATGTGACTCAAATGGATGTGGAATACTGCTTTTCATATTAATATCATTCATTACGATATTCCAGTTTAAAATTCGTTCAGTTAACGAACTTCCAATGAGTCTATCACCCCAATAGGCATATGAAACTGTATTAAGTGGGAAAATAGTTGATCCGTATGCTTTATTAATGTATTCATGACCATGACCATGAAATGGAAGTGAAATGAAGTGCCAAATCCATGAAATCGCTAAACTTAAAAAAGAAAAGAATAGAATAGTAAAAGCCCGTGAAATAATTTTCAATATCTTAGGTTTCTTGATAAATATCCAAAAGATCTGTGTCATTCCATCAACAGCATAAAGTCCTAATGCAGTATATTTGCATGCAGATGCGCATCCAAGAGTAATACCATCAATGATGGCATGAAATAATACTGATCTAGATTTAAGTTTAGATTTGGGATCGGGCTTTGCAAGAGATTTAAGGCTGGTTGCTGAAAAATCAAAATCGTCAGCTAAAAATAGACAAAGGCAAAATATATGTAACGCTGTGAAAAAATGTAGAATTCCATCTGATAAAATATATTTTCCTTCTACGATTAAAGATATATCGGTTGTTAAAATCAATGCTGCGCAAAAAGACGATAAAGTTGAAAGGGAAATGCATCTACATGCGGCAAAAATAAATGGAGAAGTCATTGCTGAAAAAATAGCAGGAGTTATTCTTTGGCTAACAAAAAACAATTCATCATGTAAATAAGATAGGCCAAATTTTGATCCATAGTCAATATCTCCTTTGTATTGAGTCCAACTTGCTATAGTAGCCATAATCATCTTTCCAAGTGGAGGATGAATATCAAAAAAAAATTCTTTTCTTATATACCAATTAGTGAAATTGCCAAAGTGAACTTCATCAAAAGTAACAAGATCTGGATCTGCTATTAGCCATAAACGTGTTGCAAGTGCTATAAAGCTTACAATGCAAATTGCGAAACAATCAGCAGTTGTAAAAATATTATTCATTTATTTCATAAATTTGAGATGAGAGTCAACTTATTTTTCACATAAAAAACTCATAGTATAATTGATTTGGAATTTATATATGCAAATATAAAATTTTATTAAAATATTCAGTAGTTATTCTATTTAAAATATCTCTAAAATTTATTTAAACTAGTGAGATAAAAATGTTTTATTCTATATTTATCTAATTTAGATGTGCGTTCAAATATTTTTTTTTTTCTCAATTTTTCTCTATCAAATTTTAATTTAGTATATTTTAAATTTTTCTTGATTGTATATTAATATTTGTTAAATAGTTTTGTAAATTTAGTCATTAATATGAACTTAAAAAATAATTATTCAAATAATATCCCAAATCAATCTATATATAAGCATGTTGGAATGCATAAAACTAATGATTTGGTGTTATTTATTGTACCTATAAAATAAAATTGGTAGTTAGGATTTCAAATTAATGTGAATAATTATATTTATTATATGCATATATATCTAACTTATCGTTTTCGAATGATTTAGTTTGTTAAATTTGATAAAATATTTGATTTAATAACATCAGTAATTTTAAAAAAAAAAAAAAAAAAAAAAAAACAGATTATATCTCAGCTTTTTTGTATAAGAATTAAATTTTGACTGGTTTATTCTTATTATATAGTTGATACTTTTAAATCATCATTTGATCCATCTTGAATTATTTGAAATTAGGAATAACTCATTGTCAACAATTGACTTCAAACAAACTGAAAAAGCAATATTTATATAATTAAAGTGCCCCAAAAAAATAGGGGCCATTCAAAAAAATAGGGGTCGACGATCAAGTTAAGAAAAAATTGTATATTTTTTCAGAAAATATAATTTTAAGAAAAAAAATTTTTTTCAAATATTTTTTTTTTCAAAATAAATATTTATTATCGTTTTCCCTTGAAAATAATTATTTTTTGAATCGACCCCCTATTTTTTGAATCGACCCCCCTTTATTTCTCTCACTTTATATTACAAAAAGCAAATTGAATAATTAATATTCATATATGCAGCATTTTTTGGATCAAATCAAATATTAGTTATTAATTAAGTTTCACGGTAACAATGCTGATATTATTCATCTTCTTGAAGAATATCAACATGAACTACTAGATGATGAAACAAGTATATACAAATTTTCAAAGAATCTATTAAATGTCATCACAGTGATATTGATAATTAAATTCAAAACGATTATCTTGAAAAAGAAAATGAAAATGTAAAAGACGATTGTGAAAACGTTACTGTTGTTAAGCATTACAATTTGATTTTTATCAAAAAGGAAGAAATTAATGGAACAGATTTTTATATTTATGTGAATATGACTATTATACTCTTGTTTTTATAAAACGTAGGAAACTTTTCAAAATTGGAGTTATGATTCAAAAATAATTATATGAGCTTACTAGTGATAGTTATTAACAAATACAGGTTTTAAGCCAAATCGTGGCGTTGGGTCTTTCAAAAAGGTAGCATTTTTAAAAATGACATAACGGAAGGAATATAATGATCATACACAACTTTAATTAAAATATAATATACAACACATATACTCAATTCTATATCAACTAATATATATTGTGTTCTTTGCATACTGTGGAAATAGTTATGAAATTAGTTCATGAAAACTGTTATTTAATTTATGCATTAGAATCAGGTTTGCTTTTCGAGGACGAGGAAGAGTAGTCTACCCGAAAATAATTTCGGGATCGAGGAGACTCCCGTACTCGATTTACCCGAGTAAACCCGAGTTAAAAAAAAGATGGATCAGTCGATGGTTTGATAGGAATTTCTCAAATACCAACAAAGTATGCAGATAATATAATCAAAAAGAAGGCGATTTTTTGAATTTCATTAAAGTTAACTATGACTTAGTAATACAAGCTGAATTTGGAATCACGTATGCTCCATTATCTCTTGACAGTAGTCCAATTCCGATAGGATGTATATCTTCGACATCTGGTAAGGCGACGTTAGATAAAATTGAAAAAGTTCAAGCACTCATAGCAAGTTTGAAAGCAAAACAGGAAATTATTGGACTAGGGACTGATGGAGATAATTGATATGATAAATGCTCGAACAGTTTTATGGACAATATTATTAATTACTTTGAAAAAATATTCGACCATAATTCATTTTTCTGACCTGTTTCATTTAACAAAAAGAGATCGGTATAAAAAGGCATCTGCTGAAAATTTTTTCATTCCCCCTATGAAACCAGATATAAAAAGGTGTGCTTCAGATTTAGAAGAGGTTGGAGATCCTCAGTACTTGCTTGATCACAATAAAGGTCGAAAAATGGAAGACATGCTCCCAAAAAAGTTGTTCAGTATGCAAACAATCATCAAAACCATGGAAAAAGGAGACATTCACTTACTTATATCTATGCTACCTTCAACACTTCATTTAGAGAGTATACACAGAAGAGAGCTAAGTATTCAAGCTACAATCAACTATCTTTTATTTGGCGCAAGTATCATGATGATATACTATTTTTTGTTAATGTATGTTATTGAAAATGAATTCGATATATATTCAGAGAGTCCTACTTCATACAGAAGTAATATATGTTTCAGTGCCGCGTGGTGCAAACAATATATATTCACAGCAAATGGAATCACATCTACAATAATTACTGAAGAAAAGGTTGATGTTGGTGCATGTAGTTCACATTACCAAGAACATGGTTTTGCAAATATTCGGAGACACCCTAAAAATGATAACAGTCATATGCCAAATATATTTTTAACCGGATTTAGGTTTAAACTATATGATGGACGAAAGAAATATTTGACTCTTATATATTCTGTAGACATCTTGAATTTATTGGAAGCTCGAATTGCCAAAATCAAGCAAACTTTTTCTTTTCTCTAAATCTTAATAGAAAATCTCTCTAAAAGATATCATTTCTCTCTTAAATGGTAAAAAGTTGGTAATTTTCTTGAAATGCTTTTTTAAATCTAAAATCTTTTAAATGTTTAAGATCAACTGCAAAAAGCGAATACATCGATGTAGAAGAAACGATTATGACGCAGAACGCTTATGTCAGCAAAAGAATTGCAAACGCAAGAAGTTTTTTAGTCCAGGTTGGGTTTTTTTTTTTTTTTTTTTTTTTTTTTTCATTATTACTGAAATACTTCTGCTTTCCAATATGTTAGACCTTGGGCGCACCACCATATTGATAAATTGAAATCAGAACTATACAGGCCCATAAACTTTGAGACAAAACGTCCATATAGCAATGTTTTTGGCTCATTTTGACTCAAATTCTAAATGTTCTTAAATCTTGTTGATATTCAGGTGGATGAAAAAACTCTGATCCCAAATACAAATAGAAATTTAATTTTTCCATATATTGTAAACGAAACATTAATACAAAACAGCTCACAAATGATTCATATATTGGCAACGTGTTGCGCCAAATGTGTTGGATACAAAATGCCACAGTTTAAAATATTACCAAATTTACACAATGATTCAAAAGTTTCAATGAAAACGCACCATCATACTTAGCTAGTTCTCTAAGTGGCTGGGAGACTTGTGACACTTTCATTTGGTTCTCGATAATTTTCATTAACTGTTTATCATTGTACTGGCAAGCATTAACAAAAAAGTCAGAAACAAAAGAGTATTACTGATAGTTTATATTTGTACAGGCAAACATTAATAATTATTGGTTCAATGAAAAACTCAATTTCATTATTTTTTGATTCTTCATCCAGAAAAGATTTTAACACAAATTGCATATATATTATTAATCAGTGTAAGACCCCGATTTAATTCATACAACTTTCATCATTTTTGGTTTCAGAATCTACCATCTAATTTCTTCAAAAATCGATTTTCAAATAAAATGATTAATCACGACTAATTACTCAGGACCATCAATATAAATAACGTTTTACAGTCTTATGATTAGTTTATTCTGTGAAATCAGTGTGAAAAAAATATTAACATATTTAATAATCAATTTATATAACTAGACTTGTTATTCTCCGATTCTCGAGATCGATAATTGATTGACTTTTTGATATCGATACAAAAATATACACAGATTCTCGAGATCGATTTCAGAGATCGAGAATGTTTTTTCTCAGCTTTTGATATCAGAATTTTCATTTAAACTTTTTGATAAAAATATGATCGTATTTTAATCTCAAATAATTCATATAAAAAGAATGTATTTTTTGATTTTAATCTTAAAATAAACATCAATACATTATATTATATATTTTTAAATATTATAAAATCACAAATACCAATTATAAAAGAAGATAAATCTGTTTGAGATCTCGAGATCTCGGTAATTGATATCAAGTTTACAATTATTTTTATATCACATTTCATATCTGATATCTTGATAATCGATAATCTCGATATCAGATTTGTAAACTGATAATCGAGTATCAGATGCAAAAAAGTGACGTTTTTGATATCGATTCTCAAAATAACAAGTCTATATATAACTCAGTGAAACAAAGTAATTATTCAATTATATTGCGGACTTATAAAGTAATATACATTAAAATATTGAGTTTCTCAAATTGACTCTAAATACGAAATTTCCAATTTATCATTCTTCCAATCAATTTGTCTTAAAATTGGCTGGTAAATGGCGGTTTTAAGAATAGTTCTGAAGAAAAAAAATAATTTAAGATTCCGATATCGAGCCTTATTCATGTATTGCCTGGCAAAGATTACAAAAAGTTTTGGGCCAAGGATCAATTTTAATGAACTTTATTCAATGGCCACAATGTTATCTTGTGAATCAAATATAAAAATTCTTTATAAGTACAAACAATAAAGCCAAATTAATTTTATGGTTTGATGAACACCTTGATATCTTCTGCCACTCTTTCTCAAAGAGAATAAAGTTCGCTTAGCAGATGGAACAGTTATTTGATGTTTATCCTTCATGTTTTCAATACATTCAGAATGACAGAACTTTTGAATAATACCGGTTTCATTAAATTCTGAAAAATTGAGTCGTCCCCCATCTATTTGAAAAATAATAATAATAAAATCTCTTCACACATCAAAATATCATATGCACAAATCATTGATTTAACTGAAGAAGAAGATATCGATCCTTTCTTGTATATTTATCCAACAGAAAACCAAATTATGATCAAAAAGGTGCTTATTTCTTATGAACAAGATATCAAAGACAATGATCTCGAAGTCAATAATATTTCTATCAAACTAAAAAGAGAAGATTTTTTAGCCTTTTTTTCGATATTAATGCCAATAGAAGGAAATGTTCCCATATTTATGATTCAGCCAATAATTCTCCTTATCATTTTGATTTTATCGAAATAGTGAAAGAATGGTGGTGTCAAAGACAAGGAAATGATCCTTCTTATATCACAGACAGTAGAACCAATATTTGTCTAATTATGAGCAATGAGTGATTATTCATGTTTCTAAATTGTCTCCCTCGAATGCAAATAAAATATATGCAAGTAACTTATTTTAGAAACAAAATAGATGACAGTACTCGAATAGAAACACATACGGATTTCACACTAACTAGCATTAGAAAGAAGAATTATATCAGTAATACTAATAATCGTCCAATTCTTAGAGTTGGGGAATGACTGATCTTAAAAAAGTGATTTGTCAAATAGACATCACTCCTCCTCTAATCATTATTAAAGTGAGAGATCCAGCATATAGGAGAGCACAATTAGTGATGGCAAATGCTCAACAACTCATGCAAAAATTGATGACAATTAATGTTGGAAAAGTGACAGCTCACAAAAACCTAAATACAGGATAAAATAAGAACTTCATATTGTATAAGCAATTAACATTCTCTCCATGAAGAGAGAATGCAATTACATTCTCTCAAGGTTTTGAATATTTCTCTGTTCCTCAAAGTGAAATAAAAATGGAATTGATTCAACCATTCTTAAATCGCATAGAACAAATAATATGCAATAAAAGAAAAGAAATATATGCATAAGTTATTAATTGATTATCATATATCATACAAAAAATTGGCCAAAAGACAAAGACAGCAATAATAATAACTGGAATACAAGGAACAGGAAAGAACACATTCACAGACACAATTTGCAATTTACTTGGCTCTTATGCAAATAAGAATTGCAAACTTGAGAATCTTACAGTCAATTTTCACAGACGCATCATGAACAAGATGCTTCTAATATGCAATGATGTTAAAAGCTTTATAAATAACAAGAAATATGACTCTGAAATGTTGAAAACACTGATAACAGAAGATTCTATAGATATACACAAAAAGTTCCATAATGTCTTTATCTTTATATCAAACATCATTGCACCATCAAAAATAGAAGAAGATGATAGAAGATTCATAATTATGGATACATCATCAGAAAAAAGAGGAGATCAAGAGTATTTCAGCCAATCTGAGCTTTCATAGGCCTCTATGGTGGGAGAGAAGTGTTTTGAAAAATTCAATTTAAAAATTGAATGAAACAATTAAAACTAAACCAACAAATTGAAGGTGATACAATTAAACACATTCTCTTTACATCATGGTTGTTTGACACCAACGTGATGAATTTTTTTCTGAGAAGTTCTGAAAAATATTGAATGATGTACAATCATTTTGAATTGGACTTTATCAAAATTGAGAGATATCATATTGAAATCATATTGAAAAAGTTAAAAATATTCTCAATTTTGCTAAAAAGATTTTTAACTAATTAACAAAATGGATTTTTCAAAATTAATTATGGCATGGCGTTCATTTCGAAATGATGTTAGTTCGATGGAAACTGTTTGCAAAGTGACACTGGAAATAAAAAATGACTATGAAAAAATCGATTCCATTATTGACTGTCTTGATAAGAAAGAGTTCAAAAATATTGAAATTGATGACGATTTTTATTCATCATGGGAGCAACTTTACAAACTTATTCTTAATCCATCCCATTTTTTCGAAATTGATCAAATAATTACTGTTTTTTTGCATAAAGAAAAAATTTTAAAATCTCATATAGACATAAGAGTTGAAGATGTTGAAAGCTTTTCATTACTTATAATGGCATTGAAAGGTTTAAAAAATTCTTGGGAAAATTATTTACCAGAAAATCGAATACCACAACCTTTATCACAATATAATATTTTAATTGGCGAAATGTATTCATTTTTTAACACTATATTTACTGAGCCAGAGCACCAAGAAACTACAAAGGAACTCTCAGGAATAGAAACAGCTCTTTTTTCGTTACAATCAATGATGACAAACTTTCAAATATATGAAAAAATGATAGATTCAGCAAACTCAGTTGATGCTGAAATTACTCTTTTTAAATCACAAGAAAAAAAATAATATTTTTTTTAGAATTATTAAAAAAATATGTTTGCTCTTTCCAGTCAAAAATTTTTTCGTCTTGTGCTAATATAAACATGTTTCGTATTTTTGTAAAGTCAAATTAATCAAAATCAGTTCAATCTTAAAAAATGTCAAATAAATTGTAAATGACATACATGATATTAATACATTCTATAAATAATTATGATATACCTATACTCATTTCATAACTATAAAAATTGATATAAGAATTTTAAAAAATTAATATAAATTTTATTTAGAATCAATTTTTCTTGGGTAATTGCATGTATAAAGCCATATTTTTTTGTGAATACATACTTCATAAAATGTTTATTCATCTTGATAAAATTATCTTAAAAGGATAAAAATATATGCGAAAACTAAAATACAATCATCTTAATTATTTATTCTTTTGCCGATTTTCCAAACATTTTGGCATATTGCTTGTTTTCTCTCTGCCTTTGAATCTTTTCAGCTTCTTCTAATTTCCCTCGAAGTGCAACAAATGCTGGGTCGTTCTTGGAGATGGTTAATGCATGCTGTAAGCTTTTTCTTGCTTCATCAAGAGAATCGAGTTGAATCAAAGCTTCAATCTTTCTTACTAAAGCTTTAAGATCATCTTTAGATTTTTCAAGAACATCATTAGCACATTTTAGAGACATCTGCCATTGCCCTTTTTTTCCATATAAGAGTGACAAATTTTTTTGAGTTCTAATTTTAATTGCGTTTGCTTCATCATCGAAATAATCTTCAACATCACCAGATGCTTTTTCATAAAGTTCTAATGCAGCATCAATATCTCCTGCTCTAAATTTCACTGCTGCTTCATCATTTAGTTGGGTTGCATGTTGTATTGCATCTGAAACATTTTCAAAAGCATCCATAACGGCTAAAAGTTCAACATCAACAATAATTGTTGTATTAGGCGGTACAACATTTTCTAATCCTTTTTCGCCATATGCGTAAGATGAATCAACTTCGAATTTAGCATGCTCACCAACTTTCAATGTTTTTACACCAATACTCCAAATTTCGATATCTGATTTACCAACAATAAATTTAAAAGGCGTTCCATTTTTATATGTATTATCAAATTCTTTTCCGGTATCTTTAATTGATGCAATATAATTAACCTTAACTTTATCACCATCTTTAGGCTGAGGACCAGTTCCTTCTGTTATTGTCTCCTTTAATATTTTCCCATCTTCTGTTATTGGATGCATTAAATTATTAAATGGTTGGCTATTTATTCAAAGAAAAATCGTAGAAATAAGAAATTTATCTCAATCAAAACATTTATTAAATCCAACTTTTTAATCGTACTACATTATTTAGTTCAATTAAAAATATTGAAGCTTACTACTTTTTCACCTATTTCGATGATTCAGAGTCATTTTCGTTATAATCCGACTGATTTGCGTTCCCAAACAATTCAGAAATCCCTTTTTTTGTAGCATTTCGAATAGTGTTTATGTCTTGCTTAACCAGTAATAAAAACTCTTTTGTTTTATTATCATGGCAACAGCAAATGTCAAAAATAATTTTATGTCCATTTTCCTTTTTAATTCTTAATTGCTTTTCAAATTCTCTTGTTTTTCTCTTGCATTTATCAACTGTTTCATATATATAAGATGATACTGATCTCTGGAAATTCTCATGAGGAAAACATACTAGAGCAGTTATTTTTTTGGGAACTAAGCATAAAAAATTCTCATAAAGTAAAGCTTCTTCAGGTGAAATACAAACAATCACCACTAAAGTACTATATAATTGAGAAACAGCGCATAATCTTGAAGCTCCATCTTTATTAAGGTTATCAGGATAAAGAATAACGAATGACATGCTTTCACAAAAAGGGAAAACCAGATCAGCAATAATCTCTTCAGATCTTAAAAAAACAACCGATTTGGAATATAGCATTCTTAAGCCTTGTACTATTGATGAATTATAAAAACTGTCTTTTACTATAATTGTTTTCATTATTTAATTTTATGAACATCAAAAACAATTTGATGCGACCATTTAATAAAAGAAAAAAAATAATTAAAAAAAGGTAGTACTAATAATCATAATATTAATGCTAGTTTTTATTGAATCAAAAGAAAGAAAAAAAAATAAATGATGTTAATATTTCATTTTTATCTTGTGGCAAGAATATCATCTACTTTCATAATCATTCTAACTGTTTCTACCGCGAATTGAACCGCTGATTTTGTTACGAGATATGGCTGAAGAACTTCTTCTTGTACCATATCGTGTGGACCGTTTGCAACAATAGAAACTCCTTGATTCTTTTGTCCATCTGAATGTGCCTTTCTAAGTTGTGTAACAACTTCAAGTGGGCTGAGACCAGCATTTTCAGCTAATGTATAAGGAACAATATCAAGGCAATCACTAAAAGTACTAACACAATGTCCAATTTCGCCACCAATTTCCATGGCTTTCTTTGCAAGTCCAACAGCAAGCTCAACTTCTGGTGCACCACCACCTGGAAGAAGAGCTCTTTCATAAACAAGAGATCTGATAACGCATAAAGCATCATGAAGTGAACGTTCGGCTTCACCAATGATTAATTCGTTTGAGCCACGAAGTAAAATTGATACTGTTTTTGAATGTGTTTTGAGTCCGGTAATCTTAACAATTGCACCACCTGGAGTCTGTTTTTCTTCAACAACGCCAGCAAAACCAAGTTTGTCGGCTGAAAGGCCTTCAATTGATGCAATTGGCTTGCAGCCGAGTGTTCTGCAAACGAAATCAACATCAGTTCTTTCTATATCCTTAACAACAAGAATTCCTTTCTTTTGGAGGAATGTAAGAGCTAAATCACTAATAGCATCACGTAAAATTGACTTCTGAAGAAGAACTACGTTTGCACCTGTTTTAGCAATAGATTGAACTAAATGGAGAATGTACTTTCTTTGTTCACGTTGGACACGGTCCATTTGATCATAATCAGTAAGAATAACTTGCGAATCCATATCAGTCTTTGGTGGTGAAAGTTGGAATTGGATCAGAGCAATTTTGGCATCATTAATAACACGTGGTGTTTGAGCTGCACGAAGGAGCCTATGCTCGAAAACAATTCCTTCAATAAGTTCAGAGTCTTCAAGGACTCCACCAACTTTTTGAACAACACGAACATCGGTAATATCGACATTTCTTCCATCGGCAACGCGAAGAACAGCATCAACAGCAAGTGGTGCTAATATATCAGACCATTGTGCTGCAATCTTTGATGAGAGGGATGTAGCGGCGGAATTGATTAAAATATTACGTTCTTCAGGTGTGAAATCTTTTTCGCTCTTAAAAGGTATTTTCATTGTTTCGAGGATTTTGATTGACTCGTCACCAACAACTTTGAGAGCATCGCTGATGAGTGATGGATGTAATTTGCGTTCAAGAAGTGTTTTGCAAGCGGCTAAAAATGCTCCAGCAAAAATAACAACTGATGTGGTTCCATCTCCAGCTGCAACATCTTGAGCTTGAGACATTGAAACCATTAATTTTGAAGCAGGATGTGTTGCACCCATATGCTTCAAAATAGTAGCGCCATCGTTTGTAATAATAACTGTTCCATCTTTGAGTTGAATGAGTTTATCCATTCCTCTCGGTCCGAGAGATGATCTAACGGCATCGGCAACCGATTTTGCTGCAAGAATGCAGGACATACGAACGTCTGTTGGATGTTCTGTACCTTGAAATACGGGTGGATTGACTGCTGAAGCAATTGGAGATGAGGAAGAGGCTGGGGCGGGATTTGACATTTAAAAAGTGTTCTGGCCAATCTTAACCGTTTAAAATTTCTTTTCAATAGATGAGAGTTTTTTAAACGTTCTCCGAAAATTGAATGAAAAAAATTTAACGATCAAATTTGTTTATTTAATTTACCTTTTTGTTAATAAAAAATATCGTTCTTTTTTAAGAAAACTTTCAATTTATCTATAAGTAGCCGAATAACATCTATGGATTTTCTTACCATTTCTTAAATAATAAAGCATCAAGCAATTACGATTATGAATTCTTGCATTTTTATTGTATACGGGAGACCATGGCTTGCAAAATATTTTTTTAAAATTTACAAAATTACTCGTATAATAAGTTCATACAAAACACGATAAAAATTATTCTTTTTTATTCTTGCATACCATACTTTATATCTTCTTTTTGAGTTTTCTCAAAGTTGTGAAATGCAATCTTCATTTTGAAAAAATAATGTGTATTCTACTTTTTAAGAGAATATTTGGTCAATATTATTTTTTTGAGTATAATATGATTTAGCAAATTGAACAATTTTTATGTTCTAGTGGTATCAATTTGCTTATTATTTCGTCATAAATGTTAGCAACATTTTCTCCTGTTTTTGCAGATACAGAAATAAGATCAGTTCCTATCTTTTTTGCAAATTCTTGAGCTTCTTCTAAACTTTCAACAGGAGGATCATCTAAATCAGATTTATTCCAATATACAATGCTTGGTATTGAGTCAACTTTTTTCATATCCAGCGCTTTTTCATAGAATGAACTACAGTATTTGACAGAACCTTTAATATCAGGAGAGCAAACAAAAATCATTATCTGGACTCTAAAAACAGCTGCATATATGGTTTCGTATAATGCTTCATTGTCAGGAAAATCGAGAAAATCAATTTTCATATTTTGAATCTGATTTTTATTATTGGAATCAGTTTTTACTTTACTTTCTGATTTCATTATATAATACTTGTTAATTAAAGCTGTTTTACCGACTTTTTCTTTCCCGATTATAAGGCTAACGAAAATAACATTATCTTGGTTGCTTGCAACAAATGCTTGAATCTCAACTAACTTACTAGGCTTTAGTGATGATCTAAATTCAATTGGAGGTTTTGTAAAAGTTTTATTTTTCGAGATATTTTTTAATTGAGCTGATAAGTTTACATTTTTATTTTGCAAACTTTGCGTTTCTTTCTCTATTTTGTTTAGTTCCACAAAGTAGTTATATGGAATATTATTTTCAATTGCGAAATATTGGAGTTTTAATAAATCGTCATATGGAAGATTGGAAAGATTGAATAATCTGAGAATTTCAACAGATTGCGCTTCTCTAAATTTCATTGCGTTCAAACAAAAATCGAATATTTCTTTTGGAGAGAATTGAGATAAGTCAGCTTTCTTTAAAATAAGCAAAAGTCTTTCTAAATCAACTTTGTGAACATTATCCCATTTAGTAATAACTTCTACTATACGCTCTGACAATTTTTCTATTAAAAATTGGGTGGGTTTTCCTTGATTTTCATAAATTGATATCTGGTTAAATTGATAATCAATGAAATTAAAGCTCATAACCAAATAATCACGGAAAAGATCAGCTTGATAAAAATCAGCCAAGTGATATAATTTGTCTATTTGGCCATACTTATTAAAATCAATCTTATTTTGGTTAACAAACTCGATGAAAGCGCCAAAAGCATATGGATCGATATCATCTGTTATTGTAAATGAATTGGTTTGTAAATCACCAAAAGACTCTTTCAATTTTAAAGAATGCGAAATTAATAAAAGCCTATTTGTGCAAAAAGACTTATCAGCAATCGTTAAAGTAATATTGTCATTTAAATTTGCGCGTAGATTTTGAAAATATGGCGAAAGAGTTGAAAAATCAATCATTAAAAATTGTTTGACAAATAATTTTAGAAATTCTATTGTTTTTCAAAACACATATTTCTTGTTTAATAACTAATTATATAATTAAATATAAAAAAATTCATTACTTTCCTAGTTGTTAAATATATTGATTCATTAAATATTGTTTTTAAACAAACAAAGCAAAAGATATTATAAAATATTATTAACATTCAAAAAAAAAAAAAATAAAAAAAAAAAAATTGAAAAAATTCATATTTCTGATATCAAGAAATATGATGACATTTGATAGATAGCTCTTTTTAAGTGCGTATAACTTACTTATCAATAGAAGATTATCATACATTTTGGATTTTTTTATATTATGACTTGCTATATTGTTCAAACCTATTGAAAACATATTTTGTTGATCTTCATAAACTGTTATTTTTTTTTTTTATAACAGTGACCAATATATATCACTGTCTTAACTTTTTAAATGAGTTTGATGATTAAATAATCAAAATTATGATTAAAAAAAATTTTAATTACTAATTATTTTAACTATTTTTAATAAAAGTTAATCCTATTAAGTGAACGTATCACATGTATCACACTTATTACATAATGCGAATGACAATGATTTATATAAATCATAAAATGATGTCTTATCAAATTTCAGAATAAATTATCATCTTATGAATTTTTTTTATGAAAAAGTTATGAAAGATTAAATGTGTGATATTAACAAGATTGGTTTACTTCGAAAAAATCGAAAACTAATTGCAAGCGTGTTTAAAAGTGGCACTGACGATTCCACAAATCAAAAAATGTTAATGGATTCTTATTTTTTCTATTCTCACTCTTATTATTATAATTTATCTTTAAATTCTCGAAGAGAAGAACTTCAACAATATTCTGGAAGATCTGATAACGAAAATGATGAAAATAAATCAGCTAATACTGATAATCAATCTTCAACATTACCAAATTCCAAAGAGCCATTACAAAAACAAAAAAAACAAAAAATTGAATCTCCATTATACGATTTTAATAACGTTTATTTTACTAAATTTGCCCAATTAATTAAAAATTTTACAAAATTAAGTCACATTACTTATTTATCGTTACAAAATTGTTGTCTCTGCACAATACCTAAACAACTTTTCTCTTTGCCCAAAGATCTAGTTTCACTGGACTTATCTAATAATTTCATTACAAAAATCCCATTAAACATGTCTTGGAAAAAGTTAAAACATTTGAATTTATCCGGGAATTGGCTTCATGAATGGCCATCAATTTTTGAGCATGATAAATTTGATGCATTAGAGTATTTAAACATCGGAAATAATCAAATTGAAAAAACTAATTCAAATCAATCTTCTTTTCATAATCTCAAAACTCTTATATTATCTAATAATTTGCTTACTGAGTTTCCTCTTTGGATTAAAGATTGCTCAAATCTCAAAATTTTGGACATAAGTCGAAATTCCTTTATTACAAATTTTGATCTTAATTATTTGACTTCAATTCCTAATCTTAAATATCTTGATTTATCCTCAGTGAAAGTGAGAAAAGTACCTTTGAAAATGCAAGATTCTCTTCTTGTTCTTGTTGTTAGTAATCATATGATAGATAGCATCCCTATAGGCAATTTCCAGTTAATATCTTAGATAATTTGATTGATAAAAATAAAATATTTCATTTATTGTGATTAAAAATAATTTAATAAAATTCTTAAGAATTTCGAATATAAATTTAAATTATTTATTAACAAAAAAAAAAAAAAAGATATAATACTATTATAATACATTAATAATAATAATAATAATAATAAAATCGGATCATTGCATATTAAATCTGGATGGAAGCATTCCACTCATATCTTGAATTCTTCTTGCAAAATTAAATGCTATAATCAAAGGATTAATTGATTTTAATGGCTCTCTTGCTCTCAATTGCGCGTTTGTCTTTACAACTAATGGCTTTTGCGACAAAAGAATTTTCTTTTCAAATCGAAGAATTTCAATTTTCTTTCTGATAGATTTTTGATTGAGTGTTGCAAGTAATGCTTCTTCAAGTATGAATCTTGTTTCTTTTGAAGTTTGATTTATTCCTTGCGTTCCAACATCTGATAAATGCCTCAACATTATTTTACTCCAATTTGTCCATTCCGCTAACTCAATAGCTGCACGCTCAAGCTTTTTATTATCGCGAATGGTACGTAAGGTAGCTGCTTCAGCGTTTATTGACTTCGTTTTCATATTTTCAGCTTCTTGTTTCAATCGTAACGATTCTTCTTCAAGACTCTTAAATGCATCAATCAAAGATGCACTTGAGTTCAATTTAAGAAGACGTCTGAGTCTAAGGGCATCATTTATTGCGAATTGCTGAGCTTTTCTTGTATCTAATGTTTCACCAACTTCGTTCATAATCGTCAACAACGTGTCCTTATTATTAACAATATTATTATTTTCGATTAAATTTTCATTTACAACATCAAAATTTTCTTCATTAAAATTTGAATCGGGTAAAAAATTTGATGTTGTCCAAAGGTCAAATTCATCAATCATTATTCTATTGAATAGCTCTATTGCTTGGGTGAATATTTTTTCATTTTCTGCTGAAGATGCATCACTTTCAGCTTTCAAAGCAAGTGCAATTGATTTTTGCCTCATCTCAGAAGCTTGTTTTTCTCTTTCAAGAGCTTCATTAGCCGCTATAAGTTTCAAAGAAGCAGTTCTTTCAGACATTTTTAGCTTTGCATTAGATAGAGTCAATTCTTGTTTCTTTTGATCAATTTCTGCAGCTTCTTTTTTAGCTTGTTCAAGAGCAACTCTTGTTGAATTCAATTCTTTTTCAAGATTTGCTATTGAATTTTCATATTTACTATTTAATTCCTCACTACGTTGACGTAAACTACTTAAAATACTCATATTATTTTCTTCTATTTCTTCTAATTTCTTTTTATATAGTTTCTTTTGATTTATTGCTAAATCAAGTTGCTTCCTTGTGTCATCAAGTTGCTTTTGTAGTGCATTTATCATGTCTGTATCACTGTCAACTTGACTTTTGCTTTGGCTTAACATTTCTTGTATCGTTACTGTTCGTTGTGAAAGATTTTCATTTTCATTTCGTAAAGAATTGATCATTTCTTCCTTCTTTTGCAACTTTTTCTGAGCTTTATTTAATTCTTCAACATATGTGACTTTAGAATTATCTAATTGTTTTTTTGTTTCATCAAGTTGTGATGAAAGCTGTGCTTTTTCTTCTTCATGCTGTCTGTTATTTGCTTCTAATCTTCTCTGAACTTGTGTGACAATTTTATTTGCCTTTTTACAAAAAAGTTGACGATCATTTTCTTGCTTTCTATGCGATTCCTCAATTTCTTTTTGAAGAATATCTACTTGTTTCTCAAGATCATCAATTTTTTGAATCAAATCGGCGGTTTGTGAATTAATTGGGATTTCGCCATTTTGATCAAATAATGATATGACTTTTTCAACTAGTTCGTCATACTCATAAAAATCTGCTTGAGGAGTTTTTTCTTTATCCTCATGCTCAATAAATTTCACCAAAAATGGTTTTAGTTTATCATTTAATTCTGATTGCTTGTTCTTCCATTTCTCTAACTCTGTCAGCTGTTTGAAATATGCAGCTTCATTTTGTGAAGATCGAGTTGCTTGCTGAATGACAGCTTTGTTGTCATCAATGTTTTTGATCAAAATCTGATTTACTTGGCAAACACACATGAAAAGCGTGAATAATTCAGCAATTGGCGATTTTCCAAAAGATTCTGGCTCAATAAAATCTAAGAAAACATCAGCAACTTTTTGAGGATCATTCAACTCTCTTGGTTCAAAAATAGAAGGCCTAAATTCATCAATTGGTAAATTAATTTTGTGATTTTGTATAAATTTATCCAATCTTGCACATGTAGCTAGTAAAAAGGTGCGTGGATTTGAATCAATTTCATTATCAAATTGGTTATCTTTATTGTCAATAGGAAATATGATATTATTACTAGAAGAAGATGAACCACTATTAGCAAATGATCTAATTATCTTACAGGAATTTTGAAGATGCTCTAGTAAAGCAACATTAGCTTTCTTCATATCATCTGATTTGTTCTTTGCGACTTCTATTTGCTTTTCCTTATTTATTTTTTCATTATATGAAACAAGAGTTTGCACAAAATTTTTCAAAGCTACTCCGTAGTAATCAACAGCGTTACTATTTTTTTCATTGACGTTAAATTGTTGAAAAGCAAAAGCTACCTCTTTAGGAATAATTTCGAGACATTCTTCGATGGATCTATTGAAAGCATCTTTTTCACGGTCAGCTTTGGCTTTTGACTCACTTTTCAATTGATTATTTTCATCTAATAATACTTTGTTTGATTTAGATAATTCTTGATCCAAAGCTTCATTTTTTGTTAGAAGTTGATCAAATTGAATTAGTTTTGATATAATTGATTTTCTCTGTTCATATAATTCAGAAATTTCTTTTGATTGATTTTCAAAAAGTTCATCTAGCTCATTAATCCGATTTTCATATAATTTAATCGTTTCTTTGTATTGAAGAATAGATTCTTTTGGATTATCTATATATTTTTGAGAAATTGCTTCAGAACTAGGGGCAATACATCTAGATTTTTCTGTCTCGAGCTCGTTTATTTTTAATTGAAGTTCGTGAATGGTTGTATCGTATTCTGCAAGTTCAGTTTCTTTTGATGATAGCTCATCTCTTAACTTTTGGATTGTTTGTTTAGACTGTTTGGCTTTCTCTTTAAGTAATTTGTAATTATCTTCATTTGTAGCAATTGTAAAATGAGCTTCTTGAAGCTGATGACTCATATCATCACATTTTTCTTTCAAACTATCAATTGTATCTTGAAGAGAGGAAATAGCTTCATCTTTATTATTTAAAAGTTGTTCAGTTGTTTGAAGTTTATTTTGAAGTATATTTATATTCGTTTCATAAATTTCGCTGCTAACATAAGTACCGTTTTCTTTCGGGACCTGATTCAAATCATAATTGCTATTTACGAAGTCGTTGAATTGAATTTTTTCTTGAGCTGTTTGCTCAATACGCTTTTGCATTTGATTGATCGTTTCATTTTGCTCAGATATAATTGATTGTGCATTCTCCATTTCTTTTTCATGCAGTTTAGTAATTTTTTGCAGCTCTTCTTGGTCTATTGGCGTTTGAGATATTTGTTTTGTAGCTTTCTTGAGCTTCTTTTTTAGTTTTGAGGCTTCAGCTTCTTTACTTTTAACTAAATCTGACGTTTCGCTAAGTTGGTCAATCAATGATGAATTTCTATTCTCAAGATTTTTAATTTTTTCAGAAGCAGATTCTGACATTGAATATAAGTCATCATATATATCTGAAGCCTGCGTCAACGTTGTCACTTGCTTTTTTGATCGCGATTCAACTGAATGCAAAAAAGAATCAATCTGAGATTTTAATTCTTTATTTTCTTTTACCAATTTTGAGTTTACTTTAACTTGTTCATCTAACTTCGATTCTAAATTTTTTACTGAGCTGATAAGACTTTTTTTCGTTTCTATTGTTTCGTTTTTTGCATTTTTTAACTCGTCAGACATGTTTAAAGAATTTTGTTTATAATTTGATTCTAATAATTCAAGACGCGCCTGAAGATCTTTAATCGTTTCTTTTAATTTTGTATTTTCGGATAAGAGTTGCTTGTTTTTAGATAGAAGATTTGTCGTCGAAAGATTTCCTGTTAAATGCGAACTTTTTAAAGCAGTATCATCATCAAAATAAAAAGAACTGTCATTTGTTGATGAGTTTTGACTTTCAGGATTAGTTTCCATATGAATTATTGTTAAAGACAGTTTTGGCGGGATTCAGAAAAAAATTCAAACCGTTTTCTTAAGAAATAAACGGGATTCATCATTCAATTTTTTTCTTTCAGCATTTATTAATCACTCACATACATCATCGTCAATTCTTTATTTTTAAAGAAAGAATAATGTTAAAAATAACTCCAAATTGGGCCAATTGAATAAAAGAAATAAATTTAGAATAGTTATAATGAAAATAAATTTTATATTAATACTGTAATTTCAAATTACGTTTTGCTTTCTTATGATCTAAAACCTCTTTTACAACTTTCTTTTTATATTGTTCCCATTCAGTTTGTTGCTTAAACAATTTCCTAATTGTTGCATCATCTGGATAATCAGGTGGCAACATTTTTCTTTGCTTTTGAATATCAACTTTTCTGTAAAAATCAGATCTTGATAAAAACAATGTTATTAATTCGCATTTGGCTATTATCGAAACATTTTCGGTTGTGTTCAAACAGAGCGATCGAATTCCAAATGTCGATCCTGTGAACAACTCATCTATTTCAACAAGGCGGGTGATTGGCTCTTGGCCTTTTCCTTTTCGGAATGGAACTTCACGTACAACAGCTGCTGATCCACGTAATATATAATAAATGCCTTCAGGCACTTCATTTTGTTTCATAACAACTGTGTTTGACGAAAAAACTTTTCGAATGATTGAAGTAACTATATGCATTCCTGGGAGTGGACAAAGTCCTTGCAAAAAGTTGTTTGCAAATGATTGTGTTTCTCCATCAAGGCCAGTCGCTGCATTTTGAAGCATTTCTTGATATTGTTGTCTTCCAACTCTTAAAACATAAACATGGTCTATACATGTTATCGTTTCTGCTCGCGTAACATCTTGTTGAAGCGAAGAACGTCCAAAACTATCACCAATTTTCATAATTCCGCGGATTGGTGAAGAAGAATTCATATTAGAAGTCACATTTACACTTCCTTCTACAATAATATACCAATCGGATCCAACGTCACCCTCTCTATAAATAACTGAACCAGGATCAAACTCTTCGATTTCTATTATTTTGCAAAATGCATTAAAATAATGTTCAGGTATTTCATTAAAAACAGAGAATAAACGACAAAAAGAAGCTATTTGTTCAATATCAGCATTTGTTCGCGTATCTGACTGCTTAAGTAGTGCAAGTAGGACATGCTCACTAATCATAACGTATAAATCTGAAAAAATTAATAATTGAATTAAATGTTTAATTCAATTTTTTTTATTCTCATTTTTCAAAGATACAATATATATATATATCTGGTGCAAATATAAAATACATACTTTTTCTGATATTAAATTTTGAGATGGGAATTCAATGAAAAATATGATGCATTTTCATTGAATTTTTCAAAAATCATAAATATAACAGATTCACTTCATTATTTTACATAACTTATGCTTCAAAAGTATAAGGTAATTAAAGAACTCGGACAAGGGGGATTTGGAAGGGCTCTCCTTGTTCAGTCTGTTGAAAATGGTGCAATGAGAGTTGCTAAAGAGATTGATTTAACGAATCGTTCAAGAGAAATGAAGCAAAATGCACTACACGAAGCTGAAATATTACAAACCCTAAAGCATACTAATATCATTAGATATCGAAACTTTACCAAAACTCCTAAAAAAATTTTTATCTTAATGGAATATGCTGATGGAGGCGACTTAGATCAATTGATCAAATATCATGATAAAATTAAGAAAAGATTTTCAGAAGATGAGATACTAGACATATTTGTCCAAATATGCCTTGGTTTGAAATACTTACATGATCGCAAAATCTTACATCGAGATTTAAAGCCGCAAAACGTTTTTCTAACCAAAGAACATATTGTCAAACTTGGTGATTTTGGGATTTCAAAAACTCTTGAGCACACCAATGATGTTGCAAAGACAATGGCAGGAACACCAATTTTCTGTTCACCTGAAATATGCATGGGTAAGGCCTATAATTCAAAATCTGACATGTGGTCTCTTGGGTGCATTTTATACGAGTTATTAACGCTTCATCATGCATATTCTGGAAAAAATATGAGTGAAATTGCAATGAAAATTATTACAAAATCACCTTCACCAATGCCAATTCAATATAGCACGGAAATCAGGCAGCTTGTTGTTCGTTTACTTGACAAAAACCCATCAAAAAGGCCTTCGATTAATGGAATTTTTAAAGAAAATTTGATCAGAAATAAGGCAATTGCATTATTGGGGAAAACTCTTGCAAAATATGAGTTAAACCATGATGTATTTCATGGGATTAAGCCAGGAGAAACGCCAGTGGGAGAAATAGATGATATAAAATTGGCAATTGACCGAACATTTGATCAAGAACATACTGCTGAAAATGCAAAAATTTTTAACGACATGAAAGAAATGTGCGAAAATCTGCAGAATGTACTTAAAAAAGAAAACCTTGTTGAGATTCCAGAAGATATTGAAAAATTAACCATGGGAGAATTTTATTTCATGGGAAGAAAGCTGATAATGAATAACGTAAAGCCAGAAGATCCTTTAACATTCAAAATCGAAGCTTTAAGAAACTTTCTAGAAGAAATGCTAGGAATTGATAAATTCAAAGAACTTTACTTCCAGGCCTTAGCCATTTCGCAAAATGAATATGACAATGACCAAAAAATTGAGAAAATTGCACAAGCTGATATTTATACATTTCAATTAATAATGCAACTCGTTGCATATGAAAATAAATTTTAAAGATTATTAATTTATAATGAAACTAATTAAATCATTTAGTTCTTAGATGTAAAAAAACGTATGATGAAATAACGTTTTTTTTCGTTTTTGGATTTGAGAGATGAAAATGTTTTGAATCTTTATTTTTATTATTATTTTATGATAACTTTTTGAGAAGAAAAACACAAAAGTTGTATTAATTATTTTTTTACAATGGTCGTTAGTATTTTACGTAGGCTATTATGGGACAAAAATAAATTCAAAATTTCATAAATTCAAACAGCTTTTTTTGTACATCTTTTATCACAGAAGCAAAAGAATATGACTGATGAATTACAAGTTTTTGCACCAAAAAAAATTGGTAAATACAATTTTCAAGGTACAATTGGCGAAGGTGCATTTTCAGTTGTCAAGCTAGTACAACATTGTGAATCTCGAGAATATTTTGCCTGCAAAGTTGTTCCTAAGTCAAGAATTCAAACATCACATCTTCATGCTAGATTTGAGGCTGAGATTCGAATCAATCAGCAACTTCACCATCCAGGAATAGTTGAAATGTATGATCTCCTTCATGATGAATTAAATTACTATATAATCATGGAATTTTGCCCAAATGGCGAGCTTTTTCAATATATTATCGACAAACAACATCTTTCTGAATCCGAAGCTCAACCAATTTTCAGACAAATTCTAGAGACTCTCGAATATATTCATAGCATGGGAATTTCTCATCGTGATATGAAACCCGAAAATTTATTAATAGATAAGGTCGGACACATCAAAATTAGCGACTTTGGTTTATCTCGTTTCTTAAACCCACAAGGCTTGGTTGACACACCTTGTGGCTCGCCATGTTATGCATCACCAGAATGCATCAGTGGTAAATCATATGATGGAATTACAACCGATGTTTGGAGTAGTGGTGTTATATTATATGCGATGCTCACAGGACAACTTCCATGGACGAAAAGGAACCAGACTCAACTTTTCCAGCAAATTAAAAAGGGTGAATTCACCATTCCAAGCTTTTTATCTCCTGAATGCACTGACTTTCTACAAAAATTAATGACAGTTGATTACAAAAAGCGTATTACGATATCACAAGCATATGAACACCCTTGGATGAAAAATATTCATCCCATTCTTCCTAACATGCCATATCCTTCAAGTAAAGTATCACTCAGAATGGTAGATGATTTCTTTGGATACTTAATCAGTATGATTGATCTTCCACGATCTGCCCTTGAAAGAAAGGCTTCATCAAAATCTCTCACCTTCAAGAAAGTTCTTCGAATTCTTAAGAATGACAAAAATGGGGAAGCTAATGTTAATACTGAAGTCACAAAGGTTAGGAAGAGAAGGAGGAAAGCTGATCCAAATCATCCTTCGAAAGGTTCGGCAGAAGTTGAAAATGAACAGAATCAACCTCAAAATAATATTCCGAAACAAGTTCTTCCGATGCAGACTACTGATCCTACCCATGGATCTACATCTTCGAGAATGGTTAAATTGACAAGAAAAGCTCAACCATCCTCACAAACTTCACAATCTTCACACCAAGTCCAGCATCAACGGAAGGCTTCCTCCCAAATGAAGACTGTTCAAGCTTCAAATGGTATCAATCAAGTAAAATCGCACATGAATATACCACCTTCTTCAATGGGCCAGCCTAAATCAAATGCTGTTCCATCTTCAAAGAGACCAAAAACAGGATCTAAAACAGGCAGACATTCCAGAGCTGTTGTAACAAAACCGCACCCTCCAAAACCTGTATTGTGAAGAATCCCAATAATTCATAATTTTCTATTGTTTTTTTTATATCACTTGTTAGTTGATTGTTTGAAACAATATTTATTATTATTTATTAAAATAAAAGTTAAAAGTTAATATATGAATACTCATTTAATTATACTATTATGAAGTTTTTTTCAGATCCGCATTTTGCTTGTTACTTACAATCAATTTTAAGTAACAAAGAAGAAGTTTAAAACACGAAGATTTTTTAATAACTTTTTACTGGTAATAGATTATTATTTTTTTTTAATACACAAATAAAACTAATTGCTTCATTTTATAATTAGATTCCATATAAATAATACCAATATTGAAATACTAAAAAGGAAAAACTTTTGTTAATAACAATGATAATTTTTAAAAATCATTTTGCATTCCATATATACGATGAGTTAAAATATTATATTTACACCAAATATAATTACATAGTATTAGCAAAACTCTGATGAATCTATAACTTTTTTTCATTTATCGGAATCATAAAATGATGAGTTTTTGCCAGAAAGACTTTTTGAATTTGAAGTTGCGTCATTTAATGATTTTATTGTCGTGGTTTTTGAATATGTGACATTTTTTGTAGTTTTTGATACTGAAGTTGGTGAAGAACTTTTTGAATTTGTATTCTTGGTTAAATCGCTTTTTGTTTTTAATGAATTGGCTTGAGTTCTTAAAATTTGTTCTCGTAAATCATAGGATTTATTTAACGCTGAAACATCTTCTGAATCAGGCTGCGTCATATAGTCAATTTGGTGAATGGACACTTTAATATCGGACTTCTCATTTGCTATTGTTCTTCTGAGGGATTCAAGCTCTTCTTCATATATTTTTCTTCTAGATGAATTTTCACTTTGCTTTTCAGCAAGTTTCTTTTTTCTTTCAATTCGAAAATCTTCAAGCATCTTTTTACAACGGTCTATTTCAAGTTTTGTATTGTTTTTTGCCTCTTCAAGCAATCTTTCTTCTTGCTTCAAAGTTTCGATAAGTTCACACTCTTCAAGCTCAAGTTGATGGTGTTCTGAAGATAATATTGATGAATGTTTTTGAGTGATTGAAATATGCTCATTATGATTTGAATTAACTCTCCGATCATTTCCTTCAAGCCTTGCTTTAAAATGCAAATAATTGAGGTAGTTTTGATGATTAGATTGAAGTTCCCAAATTTCTTGTTGCCTTGGATTTCTATAAGGTATACTGGTTTTAATATAACTTCTGCTTGATGTTGTTAACGAATTTTCGTTTTTTGACTTATTTGATGATGATGAAAATGCACTCATTTTAATTATAAAATTTTGTACGTTAAATGAATTATAAAAAATAAAAAAATTTTCGCATCCGCAGGGACTCGAACCCGGAATCTCCTCCTTAGAAGGGAGGCGCATTATCCATTATGCTACGGATGCTTACGAAAAAATAAAAACTTTATATATGAAGATGAATTATAATTCATTACATACCATAACAAAATGTTTAAGATATGCATACGATTTTGAAATTAATATAAATATAATATTTGGTTTAAACAGAATTTTTAATTTCAAAATAAAAAATAGAACTTAAAAGGTAAAAATGAAAATTATTAAATCTATTATATATATTATTCAAATTTTACTTATTTATATTTTGTTTAAAAATGGAAAGTCAATTGTTTTAGCTAGAAACTTGTGATGTAAATTGCTGTAAGGTTCGACAATAAGATGAGATTGAAGCATCTTTTCTTTCTTCTTCAGTTGAAAAAGATTTGAAAAAGACGAATTGGTTTGGTTGATCGATAAATGACTTAATTGTTTGATTTGAGATGAGATTCTGAAGATGGTTTAGAACAACTTCAATTTTTTCTCCAGTAATTTGAGATATTCTCTGAAAGCTAATAGATGAGAAAAATCTGGAAATTGCCCTAATATTTTGAATAAGAATAGTTTGGCTTAAAGTTTCATCTGAATAACCTATTTCATTTTCCAATTGAGCTTTAAACTTTGGCATCTCATCAGCTGTTATTATAGTTTCTTTACTTATTCTTTCAAGAAGTTCGCATATTGGCAACTTTTTCATTTTTTCTTCGTTAAGAAGTTTGGAAATTTGCGAACGCTTATCACTTTCGTTAGATAAAATTGAATAAACAGCAGCTCTTCTTAAATAATCTAGAGATTCTGGATTTTCTTTATCTAAAGAATAAAAACTATATAAGTCATTTGATGCATCATAAAATCTTTGATTAGTCAAATCAATTGTGAACCTCAATTCCTGATATTTTTTCCTTAAATCCAATGGAGTTGTTCGGGTGTGGTGATACTTTCTAGCTAAATATGCAAATCGAGAAGCATTGCTTTTATCACCTGCTTTTGCACAAGCTTCAGCGATTACGAGAACATATTCTAAACACTCTTTTTCTTCATGTGAATTATAGGAGAATGGATTTTTCTCTTCTTGCTTTAAATAATATTGTGAAAGCTCATAATAACAACCTAGTTTTTGGCACAGGGCAATGAACTGGTCCCTTTCAGCAATATGTTTCTGGCGAAAAGCTTCAAAAGGAAGAAGATAAACGAGTACTGGTAATAATAATTGAACCTTTTCTTTTTCAGATTTAACTTTACTGATGTATTGAAACATTGATTCGACTGCATCGTTTGTAATAACTTGAGGCACACTTCGATTCCCAAGAAATGTAAAAACTTCTTTGAGAGATGACTGGTCATTGTTTTTAATCATTGGATTGACTAGATCGAGAAGCATTTTACTACCATTGGAAAGATCAGATGAAATCTTGCTAAGTTGATCTGACAAGCTAGACATATTAATGATAAGTAAAATGACAGAATTACTCCGACCATATATATTATCAAAATTTTTAAATTGATAAAAATTTTTGTCAAAAAAAAAATCTGAAAATTTTCTACTACTTTTAAACTAGATAGAATAAATAGCGAAAAAAGTTGAAAATGATTTTAACAAATTACACAATGTTTGAATTTCAAAAACTTAAGTTTATCAATGCAAAACCTCATTTAGTGAAGTACATCCTTTAATGCTTTGATTATCTATTATCAATTTAAAAACAACTGATATTATCTTCAGTTGCTTAATTCTTGAATGACAAATGCTCTTTTTTCTGCACTTTAATATTTTATTATTACTATTACTATTATTATTATTTGTTAAGAGAACTTTTATGATCTTTTCTAAAATCAATGGCAATATGCAAAAAATAAAATTCTGGAAGATCCTCTGTAAAAATAAATTAAAATTTGAAAAAGATAAAGAATTGATACGTTTACAAAATTGAAATAATTGAATACTTTTCTATGACTTCAGAAATAAATTGAGAAGAAAAATTTATTCAAATAGGATAACACTCTTTTGAAGAAAGGATTACTAGTATAATACCAAAAAATCAGAATAAAAAGTGAAAAGAAATTAAAAAAAATAGAATATAATAAGTTAAAATTTATGAATAATTTAAACACCTTGGCAAGAGAAAATTTGGTTATGAATGATAAAACCATTTTGCTGTTCATTCATTGTGATTAAGAAAACTTCAGTGAAAGGCAATCTTTGTGGTGGATCCATATCAACAAAGAAAGAATCACCTTGAACACAAATAAGGATTGAATTTCCAACAGATGGTTGAGCAGAAAAATTAACAGGGTCTTTTGCATGGAACTTTAAATTTTCTAATAAATATTTCATAATTAGTTGTACTCCAACATATTCTTGATCTTGGTTGGTAAGAAGAGATGTGTCTCTGTATAAATCTGCTAAATTTGGACGTTGAATTTGAGATTCTTCTCCTTGTTTAAAGTGTGCATTGTAACCTTTGTAATATAAGTCAACAAAATGGGCAGCAAGTTGTTTAAAATCCATTGGACACTAATAAAAAATGATGTTATGACCAAGGTCTTTACTGGCTGAACAACTTTTTCTGATAAATTACATCTTTTTGTTATATTTATTGTTTATATATTTGTGAATGAAAATCCTTCTGATCTTTTCAATTTTTGATAAAAACGACTTTTTCTGAAATTTAAAAAAAATCTGATTATTTACAAATTTCTTAGCGTAACCTAGATATTAGTACAAAACAACAAAAAAATAGTATTTTTCAATGGATTTAATATACGAATTCATTATATAAATAATGCATTAAAATTTTTCGGAAGTAAATATTTTATAAAAGTTTAAGGGACCACTATCAAATTCTGTGTTAAAAATTCTATGAGTTATCACAAAATTAGTTGACTTAAAAAAAAATATTTCTTGAGTATTTTTGCTATATTTTGGTATATATAAATTATATAAATTACATATCATTTATTTCTATTCTTCTTTTAAGCCTATTCCCTTTTTTCAATAAAAATTTAAAAGTTGAAAGGAGTAAAAATTTGATAGACTTCTATTTCTGCACTTTTATCTAGATTTTTTATTCAATTTTTTTGAATGATAATTAGCGGTTTTGGATGGCCTTCTTATACTAAAAGCAAAAAAAAAATCAACAAATGAATACTGATGCAGATTTTGCTTTCATACATTATATTATAGAAAAGACTATGTAAGTTCTCCGAAATTTCCCGCTAAAATCGAAATTTTTCCTACTACCATTTTTGATATCAATACAATGATTTGCAAATTGAATATGTTATTGACCAAAATGTAGAAGAACTTCATCATTAAGACTTTTTCTATGACGAAAAAGAATATATTTTATACTATTAAGTATTTCTCCAGATCAAAAAAAGATGATGACATCAGAAATTATATTAATGCGAGTCACAAAACATTTGAAGAAAGAGATGGATTCTTTATCAAGAACAAAGAGATATCTGTCATACAGTTAATTGAAGATGGAATTACCAAATTCCAAAAGTAACTGTTTGACAGATATGGTTTATTCATCAACCAAAGATGACTATAGTTGAAGTTTACTAATTAATAAAAATTAAGTTTTCTGATATAAAGATAAATCTATTTTTAATTTTTTAATTTTTTTCACTTTTTGAGAGCAAAATCTAGGAAGATTTGCTGAGAATTGAGAGGGTTCACTTTTTCTGAGTAAATCTAGTGAAAAGTGCGGGTTATTGAGTCTATCAAAAATTTTGCCAAAATGATCGGAATGGTGAAATTTTAAAGTTTTAAACTTTTTCCGAAATAATAACCATTGAATTTTATTTTCTATGAGTTTTTTCAATATTGAAATGTTTACAAAAAAATATGATAGTGGTCCCTTAAAAGAGAATAAAATTTCTTTAATAATAATATTCTTTATTTATGATTAATTAAAAAAATCAGTTTTAAATAAGATTAATAAAATATAAAAAAAGTAGGAGAAGACAATAAAAATTATTTGATTTGGTGAAGCCAAGGAGAGAGGAGTATTTCTTCCGCAGATGGTCTTTGACTTGGAATAATAGCGAGCATTGGTTCTAAAAAGTCTGCAAGTTCAGTTGCTTCATTATCTGGAACATCAAATTTCCTTAAAAGTTCATAAACGCAAGGCATTGGCTCTTGACATGGATATTTCAGCTCACCGTTTTCGTAATATAATTCACTGTAATGATTACCTTCTTTTGCCCAATCTTCTGGGATACGACCAAGAACAGATTCTATCATCGATAAATGAATAGAATCAAAAATATGTCTGTTTTCTGGGGTTTCATCCTCTTCTTCTTCATACGTTGGGTCAAAAAGATGATTTCTTGTTGTCAATTCAAATGTCATGCATGCAAGAGACCAAATATCAGCAGATGTATCATATGGGAGGCCAAGGAGAACCTCTGGCGATCTATATTGCCTTGTTTGAATTAAATCATTTAGAGGGTTGTTAACAAAGCATGAATTTCCAATATCTCCTAATTTAAAATCAATTGTATTTGGATCATCTTCAAGAGCATTGAATACATCAGTATCATCACTCCCAGCAAATGGAGGATATGGAAATATAGGACGACTCGCCATAACATTTTCTGGCTTTAGATCAGTGTGAATTACTCCAAGTTTGTGCATGAAATCGAGACCATGAAGGGTATCTTTGACAATCTTTTTAATTAATGGAAGAGGAATTCCAACAAGAGCCGCATCAAAATAATTTATATATGTTAATATATTCTGTGCAACAAGTTCAAATACGAGGCATGAATGCTGTAAATGATAAAACATTCTATAAAATTTGACAAGTCTAACATTTGATGTCATTGCATCTGATAAATAGCGATTAAGGATGTATTCATCTTCAAAAATTTCTTCTTCTTGCTGCTTTAATATTTTAATTGCGACATTTTGCTGAAGGATATGATCATAGGCTAACCACACTAAGCAAAAAGTACCACGACCAATAAGTGATTTAACTTGATATCTGTGGTCAAGAATTTGATCTTTAAGGATAATATAATGTCCTTCTTCTTGGTCAGTTTCGAGGATTTCATCAAGTTCATCAATAGCCTCTCCACTATAACGGTGTTTTAATTCATGACCGAAATAACGCATTGGATTTGGTTCATTTGTTTCTTCTTCTTCTTCTTCATCTAATGACTCTGACGAATATTTTTCAGCCATTTAGATAAATATTTATAAACCTCTGATAGTTTATTAAAAAAAATTTCAGAAATTTTTTTATAACAAACAACGGTTATGGTAGAAAAAGGTTAAAATCAAAGTTTTTTTTTTTTTTTTAAAAATTATATGAATCAACAAGAAGAAATATTTATTCAATATAAAAATCGAAGTACACATTGGGGGGAGAGTACATATAGACCAATTATCCCAAATGTCGCAACGGTTTTACCTCCAGATTTACCTGCACCATTACTTCATATGGTTTTACTTCGAACTCAATATGAAGAAGCTCAATATAAGTTTTCTCATCTTGAAACAGAGGCTGACTACGCCGTATGGCGCGCTAATGCATTAGATTTAACAACTTGGTCAGGTAGAACTTTAGATGCTAAAAGATCAAGAGCAAAAGAAATTTTAACGAAAGAAATAAAACAGGCTCAAATTGAATTTGATAAAATTTTCCCAATTTCTTTACCTCCACCACCACCTCGTAGTGAAGAACAACCTTAAATCATTATATAAGAATATGTAAATATATATATATAAGCTGTTTTTAATAAAATTAGAAATATTAATTGTTATATAAACCACTTACAACATAGTTGTTTTCACTGATAATATAACGTTATTTTTTTTTTTTTTTTAAATTAAATAGTTTATTTTATATGTTGATTAGCTTGGACAAATAACATCTGAAAAATAAAATCATTAGCTAGCGAATTAAAAATGGCTGAACTCGAAGTTCTTGCATCTGATCAAGAAAAGATCAACAAATTTGGGAATTTAAATACACAATGTGTTGCTTTAAAGATGGAATTAGAAAAACTTGAAAAAAAGAAAGAACAGTATGGAAATGCAAACGATGATCTTGAAGAAGCGCAAATGATGGAAACTTTTGATAAAGTTCTTTACCAAGTTGGAACCGCTTTTGTAGAACTTCCAGTTGATACAGCACTTGAAGAAGTTGGCAAAGAAAAAGCAGAAATTGAAGCAAAAGCTAATAGTCTCAAAGCACAAATATCAGAAAAAGAATCAGAGATGGATGTTCTTCGTACAGCATTGTATGCAAAATTTGGTCGTGATAATATTAATCTTGGTTAAATTAATTTATTTATAATAATTATAATTTATTTACATTTTTTTATTCACCAAAATTTAAGTAGCTATGATAAACTATTTTTAAGAATGCTTTCAGAGCCTTGAATATGATATATAACAAGATTGAGTACAAAAATATTATTTGCATTTTCAATTCAAATAATATTTAAAGTTATATATCTTCAAGTTTATAAGTATTATAATATATTAAACAATGTTAATGCTTTAAAATAGTGAAAATTATAATAATCATACAAATATGAATTATCAAAAAGTTAGAAAAATGAAAAGATTTGAATAAGCATATATGCTGTATTATTTTATGAATAAACTAACTTTGAATCAAAATATTAATCATTCATAACTTGCCGATTTATTGGAGTTTGATGCCCAACTAATTGCTTTAATAGATCATTCAAAATTTGAGAAGATTCATTGAATTTAGATATTTTGATGTCGAATGATGAAGCTGACCCACTAGATGATTTTTTTGATAACCTTGAGGCCACCAAAACAGATACTCCAAATGTTATCGAAAATGAAAAAATTTCAGATGATTCAGACACAGATCCAGAGGAGAAAGCTAAGTCATTTGTATTACCAGAGGATTTAGCAGAAGAACAAAAGGAAGAGCCAGATGCAGATAATGAACCAGAATATGTTATGCCACCGGACCATTCAAAAATTCAATATCCTTCATTTATAAGGGATTTGATTTTCCCAGAACTTCGAGAAGCTTTAGATTCAGTAACTCAAGATGATGCCGAACAATGGCAATGTGATAATGATATTAGCGTTTCAGTGGATGGTTTTAATCCAATAGTTTCATTTGATGTTTACTCAAAAAAATATCCCTTTATTGGAGATTATCTTTCTGAAAATAAAATTAATGGCCCTACACCTGTTCAAGCACAAACAATTCCTATCGCTCTGAGCGGATCTAACTTAATTGTTGTTTCACCTACTGGAACGGGTAAAACACTTTGCTTTTTAATTCCTCTAATTTTCCATGTTTTGGCCCAAAAACCAAACAGAGGAGACTTCACTGGCCCAATATCATTAATAATATCACCCACTGAACTTTTAGCACATCAAACAGCACTTGTGTTTCATCAACTAATAAAAAAAACTTCAATCACTTCTTTAGAATTAACTGGAGGAAATTTGAAGTTTAAACAAGAAAAAACATTGGACAAAATCGTTGATGTATTGATTGCAACGCCAGGTAGATTGATGCATCTTTTGACATCAATTGACTGGAGGATTTGTACTTTTGTTGTAGTAGACGAAGCAGATAAGATATTTGAGAGTGGATTTTTTAGGCAACTCCGTTCTATTTTTGACTACATTAGACCAAATAGACAGACAATGCTATTTGGTGCAACACTTCCGCCCCAAATAGAAGAGTTGTCAGAAAATTCACTTAAGTTTTCAGTTCGTGTACAAATTGGCAGAACCGGCGCTCCCCAAGAAAATATTGATCACAATTTTGTAACTTTTGAAAAGCCAGCTCAAAAAAGAGAATGGCTGGTAGAGAATCTTCTCAAATTTGGCGAAAAAGGTCTTGTACTGATATTTGTTAAAAACACAAGTTTTTGCCAGCAACTCTATAAAGAACTCTTAAATACAACAGATTCCATTGGATTCGTACATGGCCAGCTTCCTAAATCAGAAAGAGATGAAAAATTCAACCAATTCAAATTCTCAAAAATCAAATTTCTGATATCAACTGAAATCGCTTCTAGAGGAATTGATATACCAAACATAAATACAATCATTAATTATGATATACCAGAAAATCCTCAAAGCTATATACACCGAGTTGGACGGACTGGAAGAGCTGGTAGAAGCGGATCTGCCTATTCTCTACTTACTCCAAGAGATGTTGTTTTTGCTGATTCAATCAGACATCACTTTTTACTCTGTGGAATTGAACCACCTGATGAACTAGTGCAGTTTATCAATTACAACAAACAAAAATCCCAAAATGCTCCCAAAATTAGATTTGATTTTAGCTTTTAAATAATTTTGTTTTCAATATTTGTTAATATATTAAAATTTGTATTAAATAAATAAGATTTTTTTTTCTTTTTTATTAGTACATTATTCATGCTTTTCTTTTTCTTTCACCCCATTTTTCATTTGAGCATCCAATTTATTTTAATTTTATTAGTTATTTTAATAAAAAGATTGGTATAAATCATCTACTAATTTTTCAAAATGTGAATTTTGAACAATAATATTAAATAAGTGAATGGAAATATACGAAATATGATTTAAATACATCTCATTTTTATATTATTTTGAAAGATATCATGATAAAGATAATTAAGTCGTAAAGAAAATAAATATTGAAATTTTCTAAGAACATTTATAAAAAATTGAATCATATTGAAAATACTCTGTAAATTGAACAAATATTTGGTTGGCTAAAAATTTTATAAATATACCAATTAATATGAGCAATGAAACCAATTTTGACCCAAGATTCGATACTTTAATCCAGATGTTTAAAGAATTACCACAGGATACTCCAATTGATAAAGCATTACCTCAATTACCTCAATATGTTAGCGGAATAGAACATACAGGCAACATTTATTTCGATTTACCGTTTTTATGTGCAACTATTATTATAGAATGCGGTCCTCAAATTGAAGAAAGCATGATCTCACGTGTTAATGCATCACGTAAGTTACTCCAATGCGTTATTAGTTGGGGGATTTACCCTCACTTGCCCAAGTCACTCCATATTAAATTTCTTGATAAACCACATTGGCTTGATACAGAAGCTCCTCCTCGCCTTCTCCGTCCAAATCCGATTATGATGAATGCGCTTGACTCATTTTTAAGTAACCCTGGGCTTAGCTTAATACATCCGTTATTTGTTCAGCATGCAATTTGTATTTTTTATTATCTTGAACCAGAAAGACTTCCTCATGTTATCGAAAACCAAAAAACAGAAACAGTTATTGCTTCAATTCTGGCCCTTTTCCCGACTGGATTAAAATTAATGCAACTTTTAATCGATACAATTAAAGAACGAACAGATTCATTTGAAGCTCTTGAAAATACAACGTTTCCGCCTAAACTTTGTGCAAGAGCTATTTCAGCTGTTCCAGAAAAAGATGATCCAGATGAATACTATAAGAAATTAATGTCCCGCGTTTTTAGTGCGATAGAGTCCAAAAAAGGAGATACTTTAGCCAAATATATTTTGACAAATTCAATTCAGTATTTTTCAAAGCAATTTTATCAAAATTTTGATTTAAGCTCACTTCTTGAATGGCCAACTGAACAAAATATTGCTCCACTTTTATACAAACTTGAAACTTACTTTTTTCCAACAGATCTCCAAAAATTACTTATTGAACCACTTCCTCAAAGAATTGCATTCATTGCAGCTTTAACTACAGGCGAAATTAACAATAGAGCTATACGAATTCTTCAGAGTTACATGAAAAATGATGAATTAGCAGTTGATCTTATTTTAAGTATTGCTGAAAATGCAACTTTGTCACCAATTGGCCTAGATAATTACACGATTATTCATAATGACAAAGGATTATTTGCTGTTGTTGATGATGAAAGAGAAGATGATTTTGATATAATTTCTCAAATGTTGAAAGATTTAGGTGAAATAATTGATCTCAAAAATACAATAAAGATTGTTAATTTACTTCCTCCAGTCATGAATGGAATTAATTTTATTTCACAGATAATTTCAAGATATAAAGAAATTGATGAAGAACTTGCGATTTGTCTTTTAAATTTCATTTCAAAGCTCGACCAAAATCAAGGAAAAGCAGATGTTGGAGCAGACATAGCAAAGCTTGTTATTGAAATGTGTCCATCATTGAAATCTGTTCCGCAAAATGTTGTTGATTCTTTAGGCGAATTTGTTCCTGAAATTCGTCTTTTATCGATTATCAATGAAAATGAAAAAAATTCAAATTCTGATGATTTTGAATTTGACAAGAATCAACTTCTTCAAGATCTTGTTTCGCCAACAGTTCCTTTAAGAGCTCGTGGTTTGTACACGCTTCGCAGAGGAGTAATGAAAAAGGGGCATCCTCTACGAGATGAAAAAGTTATCAAATCAATTTTTCCGACAATTGAGAAACAATTAAAAGATAAAGACTCTTTTGTTTTTATGAATGCCATTTTTTGTCTTGAATCAATTGCTGATGTTTTTCCTCATTTGGTTATTGAAACTCTTGCAAATCAGTTCCCTCAAAAAGATGAAGCTCTATCGTTGAAAGTTGGTCAGGTCTTAATGCTTTGCGCTAGAAGAACAGGACCTGGGTTAGTCCATTCTGCCGATGGGAATCTATGCGGACACTTTATTAAAGCTTTTGCTAGAGGTGTTCAACATAATTCTTCATTGGTTCAGGCTAGCTCATTATCTGATTTATCTACATTTGTTGAAGCATTGTCGTTTGGATGCTTCCCTTGGTTTACTGATATTGTAGCAACTGTTAAATCATCTTGGCAGGCTCACAAACCAATTCCAGTACGAAGAGCTGCATCTTATACTGTATATAAGATTGTTCAAACTATGGGAAAAGGCTTTGAAGAGTTTTCAAAAGATGATTTAATGAATTTAATTGATTGCGTTAAAATGAATAGAGGTGGAGAAGTAGATGAGGTGGCACACCAAAACGCAGAAGATTGCTATCAAACTTTATGGGATATTTGCCCAATGCTATTATAAAACTCAATTTGTTTGATTATAGATTTACTTGTAAAGTTTAATTTTATATATTTTATAAATACATGGAGATATTATACTAACTAAGATAAGATTTATTTAAATATAAAGTTCTCAATTTCTTCAAAAACAATGTAAAATTTTTTCAAAAAGTCGGCGTTTATAAGCTAAAATTCTATTCTTTCTTTGAATAAACACTTTTGAATGGCTGTGAAATATTTTAGAAATTATTTCAAATTTAGGATAGCAATTTTTACAGATAATACAGATGAATTCTATTGATCAAACTCCATTCGATTGGAGTCTCGTTGATAAATTAAATCCAGAGACTATTATAAGACAAAGCGAAGTGAAATTGGTGAGATCATTTGTGAAAATGATATTATATACAGATTTTCAAGGTTTAAATCAGTCATCTTTTAAAAGTCGCGACTTACCTAAGCTTTTGATTTTATTTCAAGCAACAACCAAGCTTCTTTATAACTCTCAAAAGCAATGCCAGAATATGTGCAACGATCGAACCAAAAAATATATTGAAGCTGTTGAAGAAATAAACAAACTTAAGCAAAATGAAAAATTTTTAACAAAATCATTACAAGGCGAAGTTTGCCCACTTTGTAAAAAAAGATTCAAATCCTTTGATTATCTAAACAGGCATATTAAAACTAAACATTCTGATAAGTTCGCTGCATGGGAATCTTTTATTCAAAATACACAGAATTCTGCTCAAAATAAACAAAATGCTAATGAGCAAACAAATAGTTCCAGAGAAAACCAACAGCCTAAACATGAAATTCAACTAAAATTTACGAAATGCGGCTCAATTACAATTGAAAATTCACTACCACAAAAAAAGAAAGCTGAACCTCGTCCTGTTTTTGAGCTTGACGAAGAAGAACCTCAGCCTAATGATAGCAATATTTTTGTAAATAACAATTATGTCAAAAATAAAATTCCACCAATTCAAAAAATCCATGCCAAAACGCCTCGTGGGAAGAATACTGTTCCGCCATTTCATAATAATATCCAACAATCAATATCACAAGATATATTTATTAATGATAGCATTGCCCAAAATAAATTAAGCAATGATAACAATCAATTTGACACGGAAATGACATCTAGTCAAATTGATATGGCAAACATCGCTGCATCAAATATTATCAAAGATATGAAAGAAATTGCGCACGCTCATAAAAAGCATCATTCTACTCCTCAAACGCCAAAAGAAAATCCACAAAAGTGTGATAATAATGCAATACCAAATCAAAGTCAGAACGCGCAACAGCCAAATTCACATTATACAAAAGCGCAAACGCCCGATACAGGAAAGCGTACAAAGGCAACAATTATACCTCAAGATGAGCAAGCACAGACTCCACATCAACGTAAAGAAAGGCAGCCTCATCATCAGCAACAACCTCAGCAGAAGCAGCAAATTACTCAAGATCAGCAAGAGACTTCACGCAAGCAAAGCAAAAGGCCACAAACGCCGCCAGCGATTTCAAGCAGAAAGAAACAGCCTGATGATCAATCGCATCGTCCATCAACAACTGATTCTCTTTCGAATGAGCCTCAACAAAAGCATCGCCAGCAAAAGCGCCAGCAGCAACAGCAACAACAACAAATTCAGCAACAACAGCAATATAATCAGCAACAGCAACAACAACAAATTCAACAGCAGCAGCAATATAATCAGCAGCAGCAGCAGCAGCAACAACAACAACAACAACAACAAATTCAACAACAGCAGCAAGATACCTCTAAACTTGGCAACGAAGAAAATGAAGATCCATTCATTATCGAAAACGATGAAGATAATGAAAACAACCACGAAGAAGAAAGGAATCCAAAACATGTCGAGTTTACTACAGCCCAGCTTGATGATCTTATTCAACAATCTGACAATGAAGAAGCAGAGGGAGAAACTCAACCGCAAACTCCAAAGAAAAGAAGAAAGAAGCATAGAAAAGTTATTCAGATGCCAGAAGGAATTATTCCTTCAAATAACGAAATTAGTTCAACAAACAACAACGACAACGCTTCTCAAGAAGTCAAATTCAATTTCAAAGGTACAAAGAGTGATAATCAACACAATACAGAACAAGTCGACATGACTAACAATTCTCCATCAAAACTTAAATTAAAGAAGCCCACTGTCACTTTTATAAATGATGATAATTACGAAAATAAACCAAATCAACAACAACAACAACAACAGCAGCAACAACAACAGCAGCAACAACAACAACATAAAGAAGAAATTAAAATCGGAATTGTAAAGAGAGTTGATGCGCAGTCATTTAAACCAGAAAGAATCGATGATGATAATATTCAAATTGCACATGAAATTATAAATGAAACGAAGACAGTCAAAAGAATGGGCGGATATGAAATATCAAACTATGAACTTGATGAAATTTTGGCAACAAGCCAATCTGAAGAGTCTTATGAATAATTTAATTTATTTTGAATGGTGTAATTTTGTTATTTAATAGATATAAGCGACTGTTATTTTTATTTTTTAATTAAATAAAAATATAGAGTATTTCAAAATCTTAATTATTCATCTTCACTTTTTTTGAAAAGCAGATAACTCGATAATGATAAAGTATAGTCTTTCTTTATAAGTTATAGTGAAATCATTTAATAAGCTAGAATAATCTAAATAATATATAATTGCTTTTTATTCTACAATATATTATAATATTGGAAAATAACACATAATGCGACATAACAAATTAAGTTAATTTCATAACCAATCTAATATTTAGGGCCTTTGAAGTTATCGTTGGAAGCTGAATTATATGGTCTACCAGATCCGTAACCACCATAGCCGCCGCGACCAGATCCATAGCCACCACCACGACCAGATCCATATCCGCCATAACCATAGTTACTATAGCCTCCTTTTCCATAACCTCTTCCGTATCCTTGCTTAGAAGCACCTCGAGGAGTAACGGCAGCCATTTCTTGAAGCCATTGAGGAACTTCTTGCTTAGCCAAGGTGAGAACCTTTAACAATTTTCTAGACATATTTTTATTTTCGTCAGTAAAGAATGTAATTGCGACGCCTTCTTTAGTTCCACGGGCTGTTCTTCCGATTCTGTGAATATAGCTTTCAATATCGCCAGGAAAATCAAAATTGACAACAGTATCAATATCTGTAACATCAAGTCCTCTAGCTGCAACATCAGTAGCAACCAAAATTCCACTCTTGTCATTTTTGAATCTATGAAGTACATAGTCACGTGCCGATTGTGGCTTATCGCCATGGATTGATAAAGCTTTCATTCCTTTAGATGCAAGATTATCGGCTAAGTCATCTGCAGCACGTTTTGTTTTTGTGAATATAATTACTTTCGAATTAGGCTTATCTTGAAGAAATTCAACTGTTTTGCTTAATTTTTCGTATTCATCAACTTTTTGAATAATTTGTTTGATTGAAGAATTTGTTGTAAGTTCATTTGACCCGATGATCATATGTATTGGATCATTTAAATAATCTGAAGCGAGTTGCCGAATTTCTTTAGGCCATGTTGCTGAAAACATCATTGTTTGCCTGTCTTTTCCTATTTTCTCAATAATTTTACGTATTTGTGGTTCAAATCCCATATCAAGCATTCTATCTGCTTCATCGAGAATTAAGAAATTGACACGCTCCATTCCAACAACGCCAGCTTCAAGGAAGTCATTCAATCTGCCTGGTGTTGCAACAACTAAAGCTGGAGATTTCCTAAGTTCCATTATTTGTGGGCCACGTCCAGCACCACCAAATAAGCAACATTGATGTACTCCTATTGTTGGAACAAATATATCAGCAACTTCAGCGGTTTGTTGTGCAAGTTCACGTGTAGGAGAAAGGACAAGTACAATTGGGCCATCTCCACGTTGCATGGGTTCTTGTCGCATAATGTGAAGGATAGCTGGAATAATAAATGATGCTGTCTTCCCTGAACCAGTTTTGGCAATACCAATTAAGTCGTGTCCTTTGAGTGCAACAGGAATTGAAACTGCTTGAATTGGTGTGGGTTCTTTCCAGCCTTGGTCTTTGATTGCTTTCATTAAAGATTCCGGTAAGTTAAGCTCCTCAAAAGTAACTGCAGCTGGTGGAACATTTGTTCCAACTACGAATTTGATTAGATTTTTTTTCAAAAACTCTTTTTGCTGTTCTGGAGTAGTTGAAGGCTGAATATCAATATCAAGCTTTACACCAACAACAGGTGCTGTTCGTGGTTGAATTGGTGGACTTCTAGAACGTCGATCTCCGCTTCCTCGTCTGTTCCTATCTCTATCTCTGAAGCCTCCCCTATCTCTACGAAAAGAATAATCATTACGTCTTTCTATTGAAAAAGAACGAGAGTGTGAAAGTCCAAATTCTTGATTACGCCCTGATGAATTTCGATATTTATCACTTGAGGAATAATCTTCTTTTGATGTTTGATTATTTGATGATTTATCAGCAGATGAATCAAAATCTCCATCAGATGAACTTTCAAATCTATTTCTTCTATGGTGAGACATGTGTTAAATTTAATTAAATAAAATTTGACTTTTTCAATAAAAATTTATGGTCGAACAGCAAATCTATTTCAAAAAGTTATAAAATTCAAAATCATCTCCTTTTTCTGATTTTGAATTAATTATTTCATTTTTGTCCAAGTTTTATTAACATATATAAGTAAGAAAAATATTGTTTTTTATATACTGATCATATTTGGCTAAAATTACGAATAAACGGATTAATTATTACAATAAAAATCTTTTTACATGCTTTTATATGGTCATCAAACATCATGAATTGGTTATATGCTGTCAAAAAGGACTTTATCCATTCAACGATTAATAAAAATATTATTTGATTAGATTTTAATTGATCTTTTGGTTTTTTTGAATAATTGTATATATATAAAAGGTAAATGGTAGTGAATTGAAGCATTTGTTTTGGTTAAAAAAAAAAAAATTAGGATTATTGTAAAAGAAATTTAGAAAATGAAACTTAAAAATATAATTAACCGAAAATGTTAATAAATTTAATGCATTCTTCGAGCTTTATTGAGTCCTATTGGCTTTCATAAGATGAAATAAGCGTAAAATTTCTATTCTTTGAATTTTTGAATTGCCCAAAAATTCAAATTCAAATGGATAATAAGCAATTGATATCATATTCTTTATTAACGGAAATTAAAAAGAAACAATTTGGCTTGCAATGTGAGAATTCTATGAATCGTGTTGAGGCATGCTCAAAAAATTACCAATTGCAATCAACTCGCTCAAGATATATTAAATTAATCATGAATTTGAAAGTGCATTATTCAATGGCAGGAGCTTTTTTACAAATGCAATCTCGTAAAAATGACCATAATAAAGATATATTTTGTAAATCATCAAATATACCAATTAATATTGATAATTATATTCCTAATTTTGATGAATTCACGATGTTTTTACAAAAGGTTAAAAATACTGATAGAAGTAAGATCGATTTTTTTACTTTTTCTGTTTTTCCATCAATTCTTAATTTTTTTATTAATTCGCCTAGATTTGATTTAAAGTTATTAAGTACAATTTTACGAAGTACTTATTTAAAAGATGCATCTTTGCTATTTGACATATCAAGAGCATTTTTTGTTTCACCTGAATTTATCACCTATTGCCATGATGTTTTTCAACCAATTTTTTCAAATTTTCAAAGTCATTTTGATGAAATCAAAAAGCAATCATTACCAAACATTAAAAAATTCTTTTTAAATCTTTTAAATAATGAATATTCAAATTCTAATTTCATTGAGCCTCCCCGCATTGTTGCTCATGCGCTTTTATGCTGTAAAGACTCATTTGAAATGTTTAGAAACTCATTTCTTCATGTTGCATTTCAAAACAAAGACACATTAATGTTTTATGGTTTATTCCATTATTCAAAGCCACCAGCTAATGATCAAGTCAAAATAATGAGAAGTATATTTGATTCTATTGATGATTTATCTATTAAAATCCAAAGTATGTTTATGAATATTATTTTAAAAAGTGAAAATTATGACGATTCATTTTTGAAAGAGCAATTCATTAAATTTGACAGCTTTAAAGAATATTCCAAAATCATTGTCTCCAACAACGACATTGAATTTTTCAATTCCACCAGAGATATGTCAGAGATTACTTTTCATTCGAATACAGACCTTTTTCTATGTTCAGAAAAGAAGTTAACCAGATTATCCAGTTCTGAAATTGAATTTTCTGAAATTGAAAACTCATCTGAATCTAATCTGAGTTGCGACTACTTTTTCAAAAGGTCAAACCAGTCTATGTTTGACCAGAAAGGTTGTATGGCTGCCTATCTTCGTCATCTTCTCCAGTACACTGATCCCATCCCAGAAATCAGCGAAGAGTCGATAGAAAAAAATGGTTTGACACTTGAAAAGTTCATTGATGACATTTTAATTTTGAGAGGACCTATTGAATCCATTTCAAAGAGGCGATTTTACGCATTCAATCTCAAGGAATTCTTCGTCTTCCAATCGAGGAAAAATGCCAGCATCGAGGAAATCCTCCGGCCGATTCTTGACAAAATCATCATTAAGAATCCCGACGAGATAAAATTGTATGCAAAGTATTACATAGAGATGAATCAGATGGAGATGATTGAGGGCCAAATTGACAAAGGCCTCATCATTGTGAAGCTTATTTCCTCTTTCATTGATCCAATGAACAAGACTCTCAAAAATTCAATAAGTCATTCAAATTATTTGAAATACCCTCTGAATATTTCAAAGGAATTTAAACTTATCATTGAAAAATTGAAAGATTTCCAAATTGAATATAAAAATTTGATCATCTTGATGCGACTCTTCGATCAGGATGGTACAAACTTGTATCAGGCGTTCTTAAAGAAAGAAATTGAAAGCAAAAAAATTCAATTGCCTGAAAATGATCAACTTTTTCAATCAACTGTTCTCAATTCAATCACAAACCCAAAAATTAAGTTTTTCGTGTCAAACTTCCTTTTGAAGGATGGCCAAATATGCCTTCAAAAATTGAATGAGGCTTTCAATGATAATTCAATTTTTAGGATGATTGAATTAGTGAACGAGACACTGAATGACATTTTGCTGAAATTTGACAAATCACCTGATCCAGCTGAGATTATTGATATTAAGTCAATTTCTATCGTTCTGTCAAAACCGAAACATTTTCAGTCAATTTACAACTTTTGCAAAACTTACTTATTCCAACTCAAGGAAAACACAGCAAAGGTTTCTGATATTCTCTTTTTGTTTTTGAATTTTGTTACTGATGTTAGCTATTCTTGGGATTCTTATCAGAAAATCATCGAGAAAATGAAATTTGGAAATCACGAATAGTTTTTTTTAAAAAAACTTTTTATTTTTTTGTTAATATTAAAGTAAAAGCGAATCGTTCTTTATGAATAAATAAATAAAAATATGTTGTTGTTGGTTTCTTTAAATTTTGTAAATGAATTGAATGTCATACAATTATAATGAAAAATGGTTTATTGTATCTAAAAAAAAAATGTTTTCAATACATATTCTGATATAACAAATAAAAAAAAAAAAAAAAATATGGATTTCATCATTGAATCAATTTCGAAATTCAATTTTCAAATGAATGATGGAAATACTTTCTTACTTAATAAGCTTTATACATATCAAGCATGAATATGATCGATTATTTTTATAATCATCTATAAATAATAATAAGTATTTTAAAAAAAAAAAAATAATTAAATTGGATACAATATTTTATTATAATAAAAAAAAAAAACAAGTTGATTATTTTGGTTGTCTCTCTTTTCTCGCCATTAAACGAACAATTTTTGCATCTTTTACTTGCATTAATTCCATTAATTTCTGTTTTTTCATTTCAAGTGCTCGAATTAATTGAATTTGTTGATATGATTCTTTTATTTTATCGACTAACACTTCGCGATCTTTATCGTTTAAAGGTATATTTTTTGGTTCTATTACTACTTCTTTTGCTTTTGCGTCTATTCGAGGAGATGCTGATCCTTTTGCTGGCTTTTTTGTAGTCATTACTATTCTGACTTGCTCTAAAAATTTATCAATAACTCCAGGCTTTGCGTTTGCTATTGCAACAATTGTTGGTTGATCGATAATTATTCCTAATTTTTTAAAAACACGCTGGTTTAAAGTATTCCAATTGTATATTTTTGAATCAACGCGAAGTCCTTGTTCGTAGTTATGAAGATCAACAAGTTTTGGATAAAAAACATGAATAACTTCAGCCATCATACATCCATCTGCAAAGTCGCGAGCAAGATTTCTTCTCTTTCTTGATAAAGGGAGAGAATCAATCCATTCTCCTATATCGTCGCTTGTCATATATATAACGAATAAAAATTTCTAAACTTAAATTTTTATTCAAAATTAAATAGTTTACAAATAATTTGAATTTCTTCAATCATGAAGTATCTCTAACAGCTATACCTTCTAATGGTAACCTAAAAAAATCGACCCGACCCGTTTTTTTCGGGTAGGGTAATTACCCACCATTCAAGTGAAGTGTTTAAGTATTACCCGATAATTTTTTTTTAATTATTCATTTAATTTATAATAATAAATAATAAATATTAATTTTTTTCATCAAAAATTTTGATTTCTTGATTCATTTTCAATATCTGATTCAAACTTTAAGGAAAATTTTCCTCTGAAAAAGCTGATATAAATTCAATTATAATTTTTTTTGATATTATAATATTACATTTATTATTTTATTCTGAACCCAACAAATAACATAATTAATATTAAATTTTCATATTATGATTATTATTCCATAAAAAAAATGATTTTTTTTGGAATCACTTAAATTGATATCATCCAAACATATGATATCGTAGCAAATTGCATCTCAAATATTATCAATAGAATATCTGACAAGAATAATAATAATATCATTAAAGAAATGATCTGGTAAAAAATTACCATCTTTATAAATGGCCGGGTAAAATTTTACCTTTAGGTAATATGTTATTTTCCTACCCAGGTAAAAAATGACCCTACCCAAGAAGGACCTGTCAAAAGGGGTCGGGTAGGTACCGCTTTCAAGGTCTACTAACAGCACAACATGAAAATAATTTTATTTATAATATAAGAAATATTTCACTTCCTAAAAAAAAAACAAATATTTTAGTAATAAAAAAACAAAATATTAATATAACAAGTAAAAAAAAAAAATTATCATTTATGATGGAGAAACGATTGCAAAATCTTTTCCATCATCAAATGTAAATATAGAATCAACATCATCAAGTTTTGGTATAAATGCATCTAATTTCACAAAATATGTCAATGATTCGCCTTCACCATCAGTAAAAAGCACATTATCGTTAATCAAAACGACTTCAGTATGATTCTTTTTATTATCATCATGAGTATCATTATTATTACCCTCTGAATTACTGCTATCTACCATTTCTTCTTCCTCGTCAATATTATATATATCTTCAGAACTATTATCGAAATCGGTTGAATTGCCATCTAAGCTTGTAATTGATGAAACATTTTTATTTTTCAACTTAACGTCCTTCATAACAGACACGATTTCCTTTTCGAAAAACGCATCGAGTTGAAGATCTGGGAAGTCAGTATCCTGAGCCTTGAATTCGGTCAATTCGTTAGCGCAATATAACGAGAAAGCCCAATTACTTTGAGGATTTACGTGAATTCGACTACAAAATCCCATTACTTTATTAAAGCACTCGCATTGTAAGAACTGTTCCTCGATTGGAATAATTTGAGGGAAAGTGTCAATTGAATCGAAGACGACTTTCACAACACGTTCGGTTTCTCTGAAAAGTTGATGAAGTTTTTTGGAGACGAAGTCTTGAATCCTTCCAATATAAGTCTCCCATTGAATTTGCATTTCTATATGCTTTTTCTCTTTCAAGTCGTTTTGATCGACGATTGTTGACTTATTCGAGAAGTTCGAAATCGCTTGCAACAGGCGAATCTTAGAGGAAGTAACTTCATAGATTTGATTCATTGTAGCTTCGTACGTTAAAGAAGACAAGCCTTCAACCATTTCTTTCGATGGCAAAACGGACAACAAAGCCGAGCCCAATTCGAACAATGAATCATTCTTAATGATTGAAGCATGACGGACCAAACCGCTCAACAAAAGTGCAGCTTTTTCAAGCCTGTCAGATTTAGTTAAAGAATTCAAATTGTGAATCAAATTAAACGAAAATTCTTGAACAGTGAAACTATGCTGTTCGCCATTGATTATTTGCTTGCATAGCGTCGATATGTGCGTGCCAATGTAAAGGTCGCTTATTCGTTCAATTAACGCTTTGAATTGAGTCATTGAACAGATGTGATTCAATGCAGACGACGACTCAAGTGAGTAGCATATTAAAGGGGCTGTCAAAATGACGTATAATGAATAATCGTTGTCGGACGATAGCAATTCTTTTGGTGCTTTCAAAATTAATGAAATTATGAACGAATAAAGAATTCTCAAATCGTTGCAATTCAATACAATTGGCACCAAAAGTGGCTCAAAGTCAGTGAAATCGCCAGAGAATGGCGATTTCTTCTCAATAATTCGATTGTCTAACAAATCAGTCATTAAAAGAAGGCAGTCATTAAGAACAAGAGGATAAATGTCACCTTTAATGCACAAAATAGAAATCGTTATCCAGTAAAAAATTGAGTAATGCTGGAGGATGTTTTGCTCCTTCAGGAGTCCGCAGATGTTTTTAATCAGCCGCAGGACAGATATGATATATTGAGCTGAATGAACGGTTGCCAGTTCGTTGCTAGGCGAAGTCATCCAACAACGAATGACGATGCAAAGACTCTCAATTAAATGTGATATGAAAACAGTCTCAGTTGTTGCAAATTTCAACTCATACAAATCTAAGGCGCGCGCAGCAACGGGCAGGTCACCACAAGTCAAGCCCCATGCCAACAATTCAATCTCAAATGTTTTATCATCATCGGCTGAAAAGTACGTTAAAACTTGAATGAAAAGTTCAAGAATTGAAGAGACCAAAACAGTTCGTGATTGAAGTAACCGTAACGGTTGATCGTCACTTTTTGAGGTTACAAATTGTAACGATTCAAAAGGAACAGACGCAATTCTATCAAGAAGTTCACAAACATCGCGAAGAACAGCCGGAATTCCACTATCAAAAGACGATTTAAGAACCTTTCCAAGCGTGCGAAGAAGGTCGAATGCCTTCTTTTGATTAATGTGTGTTAAGCAGTATGCGAGGACGATACACAAGTTATCAAAAGTGAAAGGGATGTTGTCTTCACGAACGAAATTTTCAAGAACATCGAGTGCGAAATCGACACTTTTATTGCATTTTGAATTGGCCTTTTCGAAGTCAATTTCAACTCGTTTTCCAATTCCATTCTTCAAGTACTCGGACATGTCAGAGATCTCTTCAAAACGGCCGAGTTGGACGTGATGAAAGAACCAGTTACTGTATGAAATGAGAGGGATAACAAAGTTGATTGTCTTCTTTGATAATCGATACAAATAAGTCATGATTTTTGTGGCAAGTTTTCGTAATGACGACTTGCTTGAAGCGATGTCACAAACAGCCAATGCAAGGAACGATATGTTCTTCTTTAAGTTGTTTTCATCGGCGGGTTTCATTACCAGTTCTTTCCATAGTCGAAGCATGCCTGATTCCACGTTTGTATTGATGATAGAATCGGACATTTCAGCTTCCGTTTCATTCATGCATTCGCACAAATTAATCACAAACGAATATTGCGTAAAGTACACAAAAAACTTGGAAGGATTCTTAACAACACTTCTCGATTTGAGATCAAATATAACATTCGTCATCCATGGAGTTAAGATTGCAATTATTTGGTCTCTTCGACAACATTTTCGCGCTTGCCAGACTTTTGGAAGTGCGAAAAATGTCTTGTAAATGACTTGCTCAGTAGCAAAAGAAAAAACATTTGAAAAGCACGAACTTAATTCAATTGCAAATTGAAGTCTAATTGAGTCACTATCTGAAGAAATCGCGTCAATCATCTTCTTAAGGCCATTCATCAAAAACAATAATTTTTGATTTGTCGAATCGCCGTGAAGGATGCAAATTATGGGCGTCAATTGAGCGAGAATTCGCATCGATGCCTGCCGCGTGTGGATGCTTGAATGCGTCAAAAAAATGAGGCCAACAAGAAGTATCGTCCCGGTTTCAGAATATATGAAATGGGCCAGTTGTGGGTCGCCGTCATTAATTTGATCATACAAGAAAATGTCATCCGATGTGACAAACGAATACTTTTTGCCAGGTGGAATAAACTGTGCTGAAATTGCATGCAAGTAAATTGATGCTTCTTCAACTGAAGGAAGTGTAAGTGAGTTCATGAGGAACTTTTTCAATAGAATAGTCAGGTGATTAGATAAAAAATACTGTAAGAAAAGTGGCTGTTCTTTTGCGATTTTCATGCAGTTCACAAAAAAAGTGGGCGAAAATGCTTTATCGTCTTGGAAAAGTGGCCCCAAAGATACAAAGTATGACAGACAAAAACGTGAAGCGATTCGTGTCTCATATTTCTCACTCATTGACAATTGAAACAACAACTCAAAAAATGACTGCTTACTCAAAATAGGTGATATGAGATCTTTTTCAATAGGACCAGGTGTGGCACACCTTGGAATGGGCCCCAGTGCTTTAATCATTCTTGTTTTGGCCAGATACTTGTAAAAATTCCCTCTGAAAATGAGGAAATTTGAAATTGTATTGTGAACATTCTCTTCTTTATTTATTTCACTTTTGTGTGATTGATCTTCTTTGTTCTTGGCACTTTTAGATGACCGTTTACTGCCTTTGCTTGATCTTTTACTGTTGCTGTTTGGACTTGTCAATTGAGAAGTATTAAGCACAGATGTCAAGTTCATTGCAATTATTGGCAATCTTGAATCGAGCAAGGTGAATAATTGAATAATTTGACCATTGATTGTCATTTTTTGCAATTCAGTCTCAAAAAACGGTTGTACTGAAATGTGATGGAAAAAAGTGGCAAGTATCGCCAATGACGTATCGTTGTGCTCAATTTCTAAGAAGACAGAAATCGCATCTGAAAGTGAGTCCGAATGAAGAGAAGAAAAATCAAACGACAAAAGAAAAACGCAGACATTCTCAAGCTTCTTTGATATCAATGACAAAATGTAAGACTCAATCATTTGATTAATCTCATCAGTCTGACTCATCCATGTTTTTTGAAGTAAAGCGTTGTTGGAAATAGGGAAAGAATTCGTTGACGAAGAAAACAAGAATAACAACTTCATTGAATTGAAATATATGTCACTTTTATTGTCAATGAAATCATCCATCGAATTGACATGCTCAATAAACGACTCTCTGACTGAAATCACAAGTTCAGCCTCGTTTTCATCATTGATTAATTCGCTCGTTAATGCACAAAAGTAGAATCTCCAGAGTAAAATAAAAGGCGACTCCAAAGCTTCCATGAACGAAATCATCGGAAATTGGTCAACAGAGACGGGATCAGTAGAAAACTCAGAAAGAAGTGATATGAAAGCTTTTTGAATGATTTTATTTGAATTTTTTTCAATGAAATGTTTTAACGTATTTTCTTTATTTTGCTGAAAAATCGTCGACGATTTCATGATTTCTAACGATAATAACCGCGTTTCGGGATGCTCTGAACAGAGTCCGTTGAAAGCGATATAATCAGAGAATTCTTGAATTAAATCGAGTGAACTTTCAAGGCTATTCTTCGATATATTCAAGCAATGATAAAAGACAAAACAAATTCGATGAAGTTGAGTTGATTTCAACTTTTTTTGCTTCTTAACAAGTTGGACAAGCTCGTTTATAAAAAAAGCAGAATAATTCGGAAAACTTATCAAAAGAAGCTCATAGACAATTGATGCAGAAACCGCAATTTGAACATCGTTACACAAAATCAAAGTTAACAAAGGTTGTGTATACTCATTAGGGTTCATTGAGTAATGAAACATGATTGGCAAAATTTGAAGAAATGGAAGAAGAAAAGATAATTTTTTAGTTTTTGAAAATTTGCCAAAATTTATGTGCAATTTCTGATAAATTGAACCGTAACTTGTGTGAGTGAAGTTGAATTTCTTTGTGATTTGATTCAATGAATCTTCACAAGAATGTTCAGAATTTTTCAATTTATCGACGACTGCTAAATTGAGCTGTTCAATTGGATCAATGTTGTTTAAAAAGAGCAAAAAATAAAGAACTTTCGTTGGAATTTCTAGCTTGTTCCTTTCAATTAATTCAGAGGGATACCTCACTTTTGACATCAGCTCTTTAATGCATGGATAATGTAAACTAAAATCAGACTTATTTGAAAATGTGAGCGAATTTTCGTTGGTGAAATATAATGCTGTGAATCGATCGACTTGTTTGATGATGTTTGTCAAATATTTTTGACAATTTTCGTTGCTGAAAATCATTGATTGTTCTTTATTTAAAGGATTCAAGATTTTCTCAAGAATTAAAAAAGCAACATATTTTTGATGATTATCACCATTCAACAATTCTGGTAACCATTGATTAACAAACTTAGAAAGGTCAATATAGGCCAATTTTGAAAAAACTCGTGCAAATTCTTTCTCATCGTTGTTTTTGACTGATGCTTCAAGCATATGTGCTGAAATTTCACTAATTAATGAAATTAGCTCGGGATTTGAATTGAATGTAACCGTTTCAAGTGGTTGAAAAAGTGCCAAAATATAAAAAAGTGCAAATTTTACTTTTTCTGGCTTTCGAATTCGATTTAAAAATAATCTTTCAAATAATTTTAATTGTTTTTTTGTAAATTGTAAATAATGAATTACACCAAAAAGTTTGCTGACACTTTCTTTGAGTCTTTTAATATATGGTTCAACTTTTTTTTCGAGTTTGTGAATAAAATCATAATCAATAAAATTCTTGGTTTGTGGAAGAATAAAATATAACGAATCACAGAGGGCTCCAATGACTTCGATGCGTTTTGAATATAAATCAAAAAGTCGAAGAAACTGTTGAAGCGTATCCTTAATCATACTAAAATTGTCGGAATTAAAAGATAGACCATTGATTGAGTTGAAATATAAGATTAATGTTTCTGGTGAATTTAAATGCTTTTGGAAATTTTGGTTGAATTGTAATGAAAATGATTGAAAAAAGTCATTTTGACAAATATAATCAATAATTTTTCGATTACGCTGTATCATCATCAAATAAACTTTGTATTGAAGTGTATTGGTCTCTGGAATGGGTTGATAATATGTAAAGCAACGAGATAATAGCATATCAACATTTTGTTGAGATAAAGCAGTTTGATTTTCAATGCAGAGATATGCTAGATACGTAAAAACTGCATCCGAAAAATAAGAAATTAAATAAAAAATTAATGAATCTTCAGCAACTGGAACTTTTGGAAAAAAACTAAAAATATCTTTTGGATTTGATGAATCAACAAATCTTGGAAAAAATTGTGAAACTCTGTTGAGTATGAATGATGGATCTGATAATATAAATGATTCAAAAGTTGCAATAGAAAGATAGATTGAAGAATTCGGTGCTGGATAATTTTCTAATTCGTTTAATATTTCTGTTTCATAATCTGTAATATCTTTTTTAATACTTGTAATATTAATTCCTAATTGGATAATATTATTTGCATCATGAGCTGAATCACGCGCTAAATTTGCAAAAAATAAATCAATTGTAGTTAGGTCTTTAATTTTTGTCGAAAATGAAGTAGTTCTTGATGACATGATGATATTTGCAAATAATAGAAAAAGTTTCATGTACCCTTTTGAAAAGTTGATTGAATTTTTGAGGATAATTTTTTAATTAAATAACGTACATTTCATAATATTTAAAAAAAGAAAAAAAAAATGGATTTCGATGATTGTGATTATTCTTGCCAACAAGTACCAAGTCGATCAAGAAATGAAAAAGTATTGATGAAAGACAGAGATCAAATTGAAAAAACTAGACTTGCCGCTCGTCATGAATGTTTCGAACATCATGTTATTGTTGATAACATTATCAAGCCAGAACAAAACTCATCTCTTTCAATTGATGATGTTGACCGTTTCAATCGAGATTATACTCAAGATCAGAAGAATACAAAAAAATTTGAATATGATAGAACTTGGGCTAGAGCAGCAACAAGGCACAAGCTTCAAGAGGAATATGCAAAGTCTATAGAGCTTAGAAGGCAACAAGAAGAAGAAGAGGCAGCAAAGGTTGCTAAAGAAGTTGCTAAGCACGATTTCAATCAAGAAAGTGTTTGCTATGATCCTGTTACAAATATAGTTCCAGATGAATCAGCATTTAAAGGATCAACGCAAAGAACTTTGGATACGCAAAGAGAAACCTTGCGTGATGCAAGAGCTCGACGTATTCAACATAATGCCAACTCAACCCAATATGATCCAATTACTGGTCAACTTCGGAATTATTGGTAAATAGATCTATTTATTTTTTAAATCATTTATCTTTTTATTATTAAACATTTTTTTTTTATATTATTATTTTAATTTCGAAATTTTAATATTTCTAAACTTATTATAATTTTGAAATCATTAAGATTCTTTTGTGAAAACCAATCATTTTAATATCGAATACTTTTCTTGTTGATATTTTCAAAAGAAATTTTTCGTTATAAATACGTTTACAATTTCTAAAAAATATGAAGAAACGACAGGCACAAAAGCAAGCTGCCGAAGTCGTGCAAACTGGATGTGCGTCATTTACTTCTAAACAGATTCGAAGTTTTCAAGAAATCGATTTTCCTGATGTTGCAGTCTCTCTTGATGTTAGTGATAATAAAATACCAGATTTTATTGGCTTTGAGCCCAAAATAACTTTGGAAAGTCTTAGAGTTGATAGAAACCCGATTGTTTCATTTCATGGTTTTCCAGAACAACATATGATACTTCATTTTTCCGCAAAACAAACGCCAATTTCAGAACTACCGAATTTCAGACAACTTACGTTATTAGCGATCGGAGCACAACTCGAAACAATTAATGATGTTCCAGTTACGCAAAGTGAATTACAGTCAATTTCTGGAGTTACTTTAGCAGGTCATTTTTTTCGGAAAACTGTTACAAAAATCTCTGATACTCAACAAGATCAAATTTCAAAGCAGTTATCTGATGCGATCAGAAATGGATATGTTGCAAGTTCTTTTCCAAGAAAGATATCAGTTATTACTGATGCTGTTGCTTCACAAGAAAGTGACCCTGTTACTGTTAGAGCAATGCGTTTGATGAATATTCTTCGAAAAGATGAAGAAAGTATTAAAAATTTGATTAAACAGTTATTCTGTCCATTGTTATCTAATAAAGCAGTCAAGAAAACGCAAGTTGTTGATGAAAGGCTGGCTAAACAGCAATCCTTAATTAATTTCATGACAGATCAGCTTAATGAAATCAAAATGGAAAGATTACAGAAAATTCAACAGATCGAATACCAAGCTGAAACGAATGATTACAATGAAAATAGAAATGAGAATCCTGCTTCTCCAGCGATTTCTGATGAAACAAAAGCTTTATATGAAAAAATGGTTGAAGAAGTAGCTTTCGATTTGGTCCAAAATTCAGAAGAAGAAAAAGGTAAGGAGAAAAATTACTGGGGACTTCGGGCCGCTGTAATTCGGTTGCTTGGTGTAAGTGAAGATTTAAGTGACAGAGAACTTGCTTCTCTTTTGCGTGATCAGATTGAAGATATTGACTATAACCAAAATAATCAAAATAACGATAATAATAATAGTAATAATAATGATAATATTAATTATGATAATCAACAGGTAGGGCAGTATTGGTAACTTGCATAGTTATAACTTGTTTTTTTATTTTAATTAAAAATTTTTAAACCGAAAATTATGAATATCAATTTTTTCAATGGTCATATATCGTGTTATTCTTCATTTCTCCTTTAAAGGAGTAATTAATTGCTTAAAATCTTTAATAATACCACTTGTAGGGATAAGTGTAATTGATTCAAAATATATAAAATTGCCTTTCAAATATTTTTTCCTGCTCACAAAATTTTCTGAGGCACTTTTTTAAATAATTCTGAGAATGGATCCTATCACAGAAGCAGTTAGAAGTATTCAAAGAAACAGTGAGCAAGTTCTTCAAACGCTTATACCAGCTAAAGTAAATCCGAATGCAACCGTACCTACAATAAAACTAAATTCTTTAACTCGCAAAAATGTTCCACTAATCTGTGTCGCAGCAGCCTCTGGATCTCTTGAAATCGTTAAATTTCTCGTTAAAGTAGGAGCAACAGCAGATGCAATGCAAAACATTTTTTTTATTTTCTTACGATGGAGTTTTTTTATTTGTTAACTCTTTACTGCAATTCATTGGGCAGCAATTTCAGGTCATCATCAAGTTCTCGCTTTTCTTATTGAAAAATTAGGTAAAAAGATATTAACATTCAAACAAAATCCGTTGATTTTGGCAACAAGATACGGAAGGACTGAATGTGTTAAGTTACTTTTGAAAGCAGGTTATGATCTCTCGCATACAGATTCAATTTTTATTTTATTTTATGCAGTTTTATTATTTTAATTTATGGAATTTTTTCTTTTATATTTTTTTTAACTTCGATCTCCACTTCATCTTGCATGTTGGTTTGGTCACACTGATATTGTACAAGAATTACTTAAATATGACGTAAATGTCGACCAACTCGACGATTCTGGAAAAACTCCACTTCATTGTTGCTGTTGGTTTGGTAATAGGCAGAGTGAAGCTGCATTAATTGCTAAAAAAGCTTCTGTTAATGTAAAAGATAAAAGTGATGATACACCTCTTCATTTTGCTTGTATGCACAATTATGCTGATATTGTCATTGATCTGCTTCGTGCAGGAGCAGACCCTAAAATCAAAAACCAGCTAGGTAAAACTCCAGAAGAAGTTGCTGAGGCTGAAGATCACGGTGAAATCGTCGAATTATTACAGAAAAAAGGAGAATCTGAAAAGAAAAAAGTTGGCCTTACTGCTCTTGACAAAAATATTGTATATGAGCAACGGCAAATGACTAAAATGCTGGAAGATCTGCTTACTCAGCAAGAAAAGCATAATGATTTTATCAAACAGCTTAAAAACAAAATATATATTCAGTCAACTAATTTAAATTCGACTAGAACCCAGCAAAACGCATTGCAAGATAAACTTATTGAAATTTCAAATTACGCAAGACAGATAGGTGAAAGAATTGATGCATTATTGCCTAACAAAAATCATTCATTTAACCGTTATAGTATCACTAAAGTTCCTTCTTCCTGATGTATTAAAATCACATTTCTAACTTTGTAATGAAGTTATACGCGATCATTCAGATTTATTTTTCAAATTTTACAAATAAATAAACATGTTTCAACACTTTATTATTCACGCTTGTTTATTTTTCCTACATATTCATTTTCAGCATTTGATTTGATTTTCGAGGAATGTTCATAAAACTAGATGCATTATATTTTCTAAAGTAAAAAAATAAATTGCATGCACTTTTAAAATTAAATTGATTTTTTTCATCTCAAACTATATTTCAGTTTTGCGAAAATGATGTGTAAAAAGATCGTTTGAAATGTTTTATATTTTTAACGTATTTTTCGAATGAGTGCAGAATGGTGGAAAGACTACTCATCAAGTTCAGCTACGCAAACGCCAAGTATTGAAGAAATGAACAAAGTTTGGGCAAAATTAAGCCCTGTAATGAATGTTCTTGTAAATGATATTACCGATAACGCAGAATACTGGCAATCAGTTGAAACAATAATAAATGGTCTTGGTGGTTGCCGTGGATGTCCATCGCCAATCAATGATTTTCAGGGATTTGTTAACAAACTCTATGATATGCAAGATAAACTTAAAGCAACTGACTCTATGGATGTTATTTCATTTATCGTTTCATCACCAAAAACATGTGATGCTATGTTTCTTATTTGGACTTTTGCAGATTGCTTTTCAACTCCCCATATTTTTTATAATGCGATTAATCTCATGTTTCAAAATCGAACCAAAATTTATTTATCCAAGAAAAATGCAATTGCATCTTTTCCTGGTACACTAGATTTTTTATTTGATCATTATTATCCAATGATTGAATCTTTTCCGCTTGATGATAAACAGCAGATGATTTCGAGAATAAACCTATTTCAATTTTTATCTAAGTTGCTTATCGATTACCCAGATAAAATTTTACGTTTCAATGACTTTCATCGTTTGATGTGGACTAGACTTCTTCGAATCATGAAAAATTCGTCTACAACAATTAGTATTACTGCTTTTCGTACAGCCACAACTTTATATAAAGCCACAATGGATAGACTTGATGGTCAAACCCAAGCTTCATGGATGCTGAAATTAGTTGCTAATAATTCAGCCCCATCATTTCTTCATACTCCTTCAATTCGATTTGCAATGACAATTAAGCCTACAGAATTTGGTTTTGTCACTCTGTGCAAAACATTAATAGAACAAGGAATATATGACCAAGGAGATTTAGGAATGATGTCTCGAATCCTTCGATTACCAGTTGTTAAAAATCCTACTGATGTTTTCCAGTATTTATTCAAGACTGCCACAAAACATAAAATTCTTGGAAATGCAGCATCACGAGTCATAATGAAACCTCTTGAAAAATTCAAAGATTTGCTTGATCTTAAGACATGGGCGCCCTTATTTATCAAACGAAGCTTTCAATTTGTTTGTTTTGCCGACGTCAAAGAAAAATACATTCGAAGAATTTATCTTATTATACGTTTTTATGCAAATCTTTTAACGCTAAATATTGACTGGATATCCAAAGCTATCAATTTATCAGCTTCTACAGTTGTTTCATGTAACAGGTGTACAGAAATGCTCTCAAAAAGATTTAATATTACTAGTGAAATCGACCCTAAAATGAAAGATGAACTTCAAAAAACTCCTATAGATAAAATTGATTTGAAACATTTACTTGATGATGTACGTACAACAATTCCTTTGATCGATGAAGGTGGTGGTAATGATAATGGATCTGGCCAGTCAAGTGGTTCAAGTTCTGCTAGATCTTCAAGGTCTTCTTCAAGATCCTCATCACGAAAACCAACTGTCGCAGAAATGAGAGCCCGTTTCAGAAGAGGTGAAGCTGTTAATAGCACCACTGATTTAGATATGTTAAATAATTTAGAAGGGCCGCCGAAGAAAAAGCAGCCTCCTCAGAATGTTGATGTTGATCCTTCAGAAACATATTAATCTTGTATAAAAAAAAATCTCATATTTTACGGAAATGAATTAATGTTAATGATACTTTTTTTTATGAATATGCAAAAAATACTATTTCATATTTTGAGGTTTGAAATACTAATCGGGAAAAAAAAAATTCATTACAAATTAAATTATAAAAACGAGAGAGAACTATTGTTTGAATTGGTAATTGGTGAACTGTCATTAAAGCATAATTTTATGCAGAAATAAAATAAAATTTGTAAATCAAAGGAAATAACGAACTTTTCAAATCAATCAAAAAAATTGAATATTTTTTATATTATCTCAATTTTTTCTATTATGCTGTATTTAATTTGTTGAATAGTTTATAGAAATAATCCATTTTATTTAGTACGTTAAAACAAACCGTTTTTCCTTTGAAAATTTCCAAACGTATACGTAAGATTCATAAGAACGTATTTTTTTTAGTATACGTTAAATTTTTTATAAGCAAAAAAAAGAATGAATGGGAGATCATCAACTCGACGCAGACATGTTGAAAACATAACACCGAACAATACAACTAGAACAATATCAAAACAAGTGACAAAAAATACACCTAATCAAAACAATTCAAAAGCACGACAAAATTCTATTCGAACACAGCAAACAACGAAAACAACCAACTCAAAACTTCCTTCAATTAATTCGAAATCCGTAAAATTATCAAATGCCAAAAATCCAATGATGAGCCAAACAGATATTACAGAATCAGAAAGTATTGCCACCGATATTCATTTAACTGATATTGTTATGGGATCTTTTTCAATGTCTCGATCCTCATCCATATCTTCATCATCAATGTCAAATCAACTTTCAGGTTCTTCAGCATTGTCTTCGGCTAGAGAAACTCCAAGAAATAAAAAAGCAAAAGGGCCAAAGATAATTAAATCTAGTAAACCACCTATTAAACTTGAATATTCGCTTTCTGAGTTAGGGGACAATTCTTCAGCGGTTGATAGAAATGACAAAGAAAATGTGTCATCACCAAATCGTGTATCTGACTCAGAATTAGGAACTGAAAGTGATTCAAACCAAAATGGGCTTACAATTAAACCACCACCGCCACGAACAGCGAAAAGTACAAGAAGAAATAGAAAAGAAGATGTCAATACGAGTAATAATAGCAATGGCCAAAATATGCAAAACGGTGTTTTTGTTCCAAGTATTCGTTTGGAACTCCTTGAGGAAGAAGCTTCTTCTTCTTTTGATGAAGAAAATGTAGTAGATTCGCCAAATTCTACAACTCGTAATCCAAGAGGTAGAGCTAGTAGAAGGCATGCAAAATCACCAAAAAATAATGATGAACAGCAAATTAATCCTGAAGATGGTTATGGATCTGAAGTAGATGGAAGCTCGCAAATTAATCCCAACGACGATGTTATTATTGAAGAAGAAGAAGAAGATGTTGAATATTCTGAAAATGATCTTAAGAAATCCGTTTCAAGAAACTCATCTCTTACTTCTAGTTCTGCTAAATGTGGTGTTGTAGTTCTTGGATCTGATGAAGAAGGAAATGCTGAAGGAATTATGACATTAAGCACGCCAAAAGGTAATAAAAAGTTTTTAACTAATGAATACGAACATGACAGGTTAGCGAGAATTTCAAGAAGAGAAGAAGCAAAGCAGAGAGATTTAGAGAAAAAAGAAAGAGAAAAGCAAGAAAAAGAAAGAAGAATCAGAGAAAGAGAAGAAAGAGATAGAGAAGAATTAGAAAGAGAAGAGAGAGAAGAGAGAGAAAGAGAAGAAAGAGAACAAATGGAAAGAGAAGAAAGAGAAAGGCAAGAAAAAGAAAGGAAAGAGAGAGAAGAATTAGAAAGGTTAGAAAGAGAAAGACAAGAAAAAGAAGAGCAAGAAAGATTAGAAAGAGAAGAGAGAGAAAGGGAAGAAAGAGAAAGATTAGAAAGAGAAGAGAGAGAAAGAGAAGAGAGAGAAAGAGAAGAAAAAGAAAGACTAGAAAGAGAAGCGAGAGAAAGAGAAGAAAAGCAACAAAAGAAGAGTGGCTCAGATCGATCTAAAAATAAAAGTGACTCCGATAAAGCAGGCAAAAATTCAACAAAATACAACAGTAACTCAGATAAATCCAAAAATAAAACAGATTCTAACAAATTCAATACTGATTCTGGAAAAGGTAAAAGCCATTCAGATAAATCAAAAGATCTCGTTGATCCAGATAATAGAAGCAAAGGATCAGATAAATTGAATAGTAACTCAGACAAATCCAAAAAAAGAAGCGAGTCTGACAAATCTAAAAAAGCTTCAGAAAAGTTCAATAGTGCATCAGACAAAAACGGAAATAAAGCAGGATCAAACAGAGGAAATGGCGATTCAGATAAATCTAAAAACATTAGTGATTCAGCCAAAGGAAGCAAAAACTCAGAAAAACTAAACAGTGCTTCAGACAGAAATCAAAATAAGACTGATTCAAACAAGCCTTTAGAAAATCTTAATAATAATCTCTTAGGAAAATTGTTGCCTCAAAGCGAGTCCAACAAACCATCAGAAAATTTAAACAGTGCTTCAGATAAATTAAACAGCGCATCAGATAAATACAAAAACAAGAGTGGATCAAACAAACCATCAGAAAAATTAAACAGCGCTTCAGACAAAAACCAAAATAAGAGCGATTCAAACAAACCATCAGACAAATTAAACAGTGCATCAGAAAAATTACAAAGTAAAAATGATTCAAACAAGCCATCGGACAAATTAAATAGCGCCTCAGATAAATATAAGAACAAGAGTGATTCAAACAAACCTTTAGAAAATCTAAATAACAATGTTTTAGATAAATTACTGCCTAAAGATGAGTCAAACAAGCCATCAGGAAAATTAAGTAGTGTATCAGATAAATTAGCATCAGACAGATCTAAACCTAAAAGTGAATCAAATCGTCATAAAACAGATTCAGCAAGAAACAACATTTCATCAGAAGCATCACAGAATCTAAGCGGACTAGACAACCGTGACAGAGTTTCAGACAAATCCAAGAACAAAAATGATATGTTATCTCCAGTCAGAGAAGAGGAAGAAGATATGAATGAAAGAGCATCACTTTCATCGAATGTCAGTGATGATTATTATTCGATGAATGATGATGATAAAGATGGAACAAAAGATAAACTAAATGATGTTTATCTGGATTCAATGTCAATCTCCTCAAGTGGCAACGGTAATCCTAAATATCTTGAAGAATTTAGTGAAGAAGAAGAAGAAGATAGTGGCTATGATAAGAGAAATGAACTTTCAGTTGACAAAGATCAATTGAGAAGTTTCTACGAAAACCCAGATTATATGGATACAGATAATGAACCTGAAATGATAGAGCCTGATACTGATCGTGAGCAATTGTATGCAGAAATTAATAGGACAAATCATAAATCTAAGACTTGCCTCCTCTTGTGATTTAATGATTTCATTTATAATTAATTATTATTTATGTTTTTTTATTTATTGATATCATTAAAAGAAATTTGAAATATAACATAATTTTAATTGTTTTTTCTAACGAAATATGTATATTATATTAATTGTTTGTTTCATAATACTAAAAAGAATAGAGCATATTATTAGCAATCTCTTAAAAGGTAAATAAGAATTTCAAATGATTTATTTTATAGTAAAAATACAATAACAATTAATGAATAATTATTCATCAGTAAGGATTCTTATTAAGCGGATAGATTCTTGATCATATTGATTTGTCTCATCAAAATCATTATCTTTAAAATCAGAAACTGTGCTAATAATATCATTTTCAATTAAAAATTCGTCCCAAAAATCAGGATCACTTTGTTTTAAGGAAATAAGCAAATTTAAAATTGGATTTAAAAACACACGAGTTTCAAGTGCATTAATTATTATTTCTATCAATGTCTGATTCATTAATTCTCGTTTTTTTGAAAGTGGCGCATTGCTTAAAATAGAAATTGCAAAAGAGCAAATGTGTTCCCAAAATTGGAAATTGCTATCAGATGTAGAATCTTGAAAGTCTTGTAAAACTGTTTGAAAAAAGCTAATATTTTCTGAAATTAAAGGTGATAAAATAATAAGGAGATCAACACCTTGTATTTTTGCCTTAATTGAAGAGTTTTTATAAATATTAAAAAAGCTATTAAGGAAAGATGGATCAGAAAAAAGTGAAAATTTGTTCTTTGTATATATCGCAGTCAGTCGCATAATTTCAAACAAGTGTTCAGATATGCAAAAATATTTATGATTACTGTTTGCGAGATTAAAAAGAATATTTATGCAGTTTTCAATTCCAGAATAAAGACCGAACTCAATCAATTTGTCATATAAAATTGATAAAATTTTTAATTCACTAATTAAAATAGTTATTGCTTTATCTTCATTGTGGTTATTATCATTTTCATATGATGAGTCTTGCATTAGCTTGACTGGAAAATTAGAAATGATACTTTCAATCAAGAACATAATTAAATCTTTGAAAAATTGACTATCTTTCTCTTCTGAATCTAAAAAATTAATTAAATTCGATATATAATCTAAGCAACTTTGAAAAAGCGGAGAGAGTATTGATGATTGAATAAGTGTTTTAAAAATAATGATATGAATTTCAAGAGTTATGAGTTTTTTACGTGATTCTTCATCAAGCAATAAATTTGATATTGTTATAATAAATATTTCCTCTTCGGTTTCTCCAATTAAAATTTGTCCATTTGTACTATTTAGTAAAAAAATAGGATATTTGTTGATTACTGAATCCATAAGTTCAAAATAATCGTACAGACTGAGAGACATATATATAATGCATACTTTGTTTACCATTAATTCATCTTTTTGAAAAACATTATTAAGTAATATCTTATCTAAAAAAAGAAAAATTAAAGGATTGATTAGAAATTCAATTGGAATCAATTTTGTTGCTATCGCATTATATAAGTTTGTCATTATATCTATCAAAGTTTGTTTTGATGGAAAATCAAATTCGTATTGAATATTAGTGCTATCTTCTTGTCCATTAATGTTGTTAACACGCATTCGTTTAATTATTTCAATCTGGAAATTAAATGATTCAATTATTGATTCTTGATCATTAATATCACTAAATTCAGGATCATTAAACTGTTCAATATCTACTCCTATTATTTGTTGATGAGCATTATGTTTTACAAATGTTTTTTTTAATAATTTATCAATATGGGTAACTTTCTTTACAGTTATCATTGAAGCCAGTTAACATTTCATATCAAAATAAATATTTAACGTACATTCTGTCATAAATTTTTGAGACATTTTTTTAAAAACAATTATTCTAAAATGTCTAAAATATTGATGCTTTAACTTATGCCCTCAATCAATGTTGCATAGTAAGAAAAAGTAAACTGTATTTCTAAAAATGTTGATACAATTAATGTGAATTTTTGTTAGAATCAAATGGCGAGCGGATATTTTATTTTATTTATTTGTGTTTTTAAATTATAATAAATTAAACAATGATTTTAAAAATAATGATAATTAAAAAAATCTACTAAATTATATTTGTTTTACAAATCATATTTATTATTATTTTATATTCAATTATAAATATAGAAAAGTAATAATTATTATATTTAGATTGATTCACAATAAAATAAAAGCAAATTTTGATCAGACGATAGCGCACTCAAATGAAAATTTTGTTTAAAATTTTGAATATGTTTTATGTTTTCAAATTTCAATTTCAACATTTATTTTCAATACCATTCTTGACATGACTATTCATATTTGTAAGCAATTGAAGGACGATCATATTTTCAAAAGGAACGATCATCATTTCTTAATCAAAATGCCTCTATACACTTCTGTTCCAATAAACGATCCAAACCTTCATGATCAAAAGGAAGCAAAAGAAGTCTCTCAAGAAGAATTAAAGCACTACATCACATCATATCCAATTACATCATCCTTAAGATTTATGAGATTTGTATGTTTTATTGTTTTTCTTGGTCCATTTAGACTTATTTCCTGCATAATCAGCCTCATTCTATTCTTTATAACTGTCTCAGTTCTTGGAACAATTGGAAAATTGCCTTTCATCAAAGATAAGAGGAAATATAAAAATTGGGCAAGTAAAATAACCTATATCTCAGAAAGATTGTGTCTCCTTAGTGTTGGTATTGTTTATATTTCTCTTAATGGGGAAATTAAACCAGAAACAAGGACCATTGTTTCAAATCATCTAACAATGGTTGATCCTGTATCTCTTCTGTCTCAAATTCCTGTTTCATATCTTGTTATGTCTGGTCTCAAAGGAAATCCGTTCTTTTCTCAGACTTCCAAAATTTATGATATAATTTATGTTGATAGATCTAAAAAAGAAGGAATCACCCAGCAAGTATGTGATTTTCAAAATAATCCAAATATCTTACCTCTTACGATTTTCCCAGAAGGAAAAGTTACAAATGGAGAATGCGTTCTTGGCTTTAGAAGTGGTGGATTTGTTAATAATACGCCAGTTCAGCCAGTTACTTTAAGGTATAAGCTTTGGTTTTGTCCAAGGGATATGGCTACAATTTCATGGGTTTCTGATGATACTCTAGAATATATTTACCAGCTCTTTTCAATTCCATTTATTACTCTTGAAGTTAATATTCTTGATCCAATAAAATGGGAAAAACCAGATATGACTCCACAGGAAAAAGCAAATCAAGCTGAACTTATAATTGCAAACTCCTTAGGTTGCCTTGCATTGAAAAACACCAATAAGGAAATATTCCAAAAGCATTTAATGAATGAAAAAAAGGATGGAAATGAGCAAGCAAAAGAAAAGGCCGATTAAATTTTTGAACAACAATCCATCCCTTCTTTTTCATGATAATCATAAATATTATACTATTTCTCATTTTGTATCTAGTATTAATTTTTTTTTTTTTTAAAAAAAAAAAAAAAAAAAACTCTTTTTTTATATCTCATACTATATATCTTCAATTTAAAGTAATTTATAATTTAAATAATCACTCTTTTATTTTTATACATAATGCATACATGATAAAGGATACAAAATAAATGAATTTTACATGATGTTCTATCTTTTTATTATATTTTGAATTTAGAATAATCATGTTGAACATGATTCATGTTCATGTAATATGACATAAAGCCATATCTTTCGGTATACATAATGAAACTAATTGCAGAATACACAATATTAAAACTTTGAAAAAAGTTATAACTTTTTCCAAGAAAAATAACGTTTATTTTTCTTTTTCAACAAAAATAATTCCAACAATTTTGTTAGAAATTATTAAAGTAAGCTTAAAAAAATTGATTAATGATTTAAAAAAAAAAAAAAAAAAAAAAACTCTGTTCACTTTTTTTATCTAACGAGAATCTTTTTTGACATTGACATAGGTCGGTTCAACGGACGGTTTGTGTCAAAAAAGCAAAGCCAAAATCAAAAAAACGTTGGAAATGCTTGGTTTTAGGATATATATTTCACTACTATATTTGGAATAAAATATAAAATTTTGGTGAGATTTCTTGAGTTGAATTTTTTTTTATAAACTTTTTTTTATTTTTTTTCATCCATGCATTAAAACTCATGTTAATTTTTTATTTTATAATTTAAATAAATATATTAAATTGATAATAATTATATTTTACTTAATAGTTGAATAATTTATCAAGATATCAATATTTTATAAAAATATATTTACAATTCAGTACTAATAGAATTTTTTGAGCGGTAACTTTTCTGAGGAGAAAAATTCAATTATTATTTTTTATTCTTAACTAAAATAAATTAAATTTATCTCTGTAAAAAAACATAATTTAAAATTATGATTATTTATATTAAAATATATTATAAATATTGTTATTTTAAATAGTAACTATAATATAAAAATATAGTTCATAAATATATAAAATAATGATATCTAATAATTATTTTTGAATATCATTGAAAATGCTTATTTAGAAAAATAAAAAAATGCAAATATATGAATATACATGAATCATTTACGTTTTGTTCAAAAAAAAGTTATGATATTAGGATAATTATTATTTTTAAATATTTATTAAGTAATGATAAAGATTTAAGTATACTTATACATTGGGATTTCTTTTTTTTTAAATCTAAATTTTTAAACGTCAATTTCTCAAAATTCAACTCAGGGATTTGTTTTATATTTTAAAATTTTAGTCAAAATATAATGTTATATAATATATAATAATATAAAGCTAATTTAACGTTTTTTTAAATTCTCTGACACAAACCGTCCGTTGAACCGACCTATACATTGACATGTCAAAGTTTTATAGTGAAGTGTTTTTTTAAATCCTACCGTATTTTGGCATGAATCTTATTATTATATTTTACTTTTATTTTCAATAATAAATATTATATTTGATGGTTATATTTTTGAATAACTTTCATTCATTTCTAATCTGAAAAAGGTAATAAAGAAATGCATTCAATATTTTTTTTTAAATTTAAAAAATGATGAGTATCTTAATAATTATATTGCAAATTACTAAAATATTTATATTATATATAAAATATAGTTTAATAATAAAAATAAATGATATAAATAAAATTTTAAATAAATATACAGCTAGATATCAATCATTTAATTTTAATTTAAGAATAAATGGTTAAAACAATGAATTTCAAATCGATATCAAGATTATTTCTTTATGGTTAAGCAAACAAAACATTAATTCATCAAATATAAACTATTTAGATATACGTTAATGTTTAAAAAAATAAATAAAAACAATTAAATACCATATTTAATCAGAAATGTTTGTCTATTTTTATCAAAAATCATTTTTTAAAAACATCAAAATATGAATGAGATAATATTTCAAATAATTGTCATGTTTACAAAGCTAAATCACGATATAATCCGAAATTAATTTTACATAGAAAAAAGTTATAATTTTATTTATATAAAATAAATATGATAAGTGAATAAATATTTTAACATTTCTAATTAGTTGAAAAAAGCTAATTCAAAAATTCTTAAAAAAAAACTATTATAACGTAATTTGAATAAAAATTGAAAATCCTACAGTATCTTAGAAAATTTTTTTTTGATTATTTTTTATTTTTGAATAAGACCATACGAACATAATAAATGCAAGATTGTAACTATCACGTTGTAAAAATTCAGATTGATAGACGCCGAAAGAAGCTTACTCAGCAAACCATTCATGACAATGAAAAATTGAATTTACGTATTATAAGAAATAAGGCCAAACTCCAACTTCTTGATAAAAAAATGGTTAAAAATGGTGGGAAAAAAATGAACATGGCAGAGCTTTATAACATAGCCCTTACGTTAGGAAGAATAATTAACCGAAAAGTAGATAGATTAGCACGTCGAAATAGAAAAGGTCTTTTATGTTGGCTAGTTGAAAGCTGTGACATAATCGCCTGTGATCAAATGTCACTTCAAAGAAGAATTAATAATTATCCTTTTCCGAATATTACTCAACAAGTTGATAGTATTATTCCACAAGTTGAAGATATTAATGCTCAACAAGAAATTTTCCAGCCAGAAAATGATGATGAATGCAATGATAACTCAAATGAATGTAATATTCTTACTGAAGAATTTAAATCTTCAATTTATCAACAACTTTATCCAAGCATTTCTGATGATTTCAAACTTCCACCTTTAATAAATTTAAATGGTAATGAATCTGCTAACGAGCAAGATTTGTCGATATTCAATCTTATTAACTATTCATAAAGATATTTTAAAAATAAAAATGTTTTTAGTAAAGCAAATCATGAAATATATATATAGAATTTTTAAATGGTTTTATTCAAAAATTAATTTATTATTTGAATGATAAGAAGACTTTCGGTTAATGGCTCTGAAATTTTGAACCACATTCCAATTTGATTATTAATTGAATAGAGTATATTATTCAAAATTATTTATTACAATGAAGCCGATTTATTTATTTGAAATGGAATTTTTTATTGGTAAAGGCAGATTGTTCTTTATTAATACTTTCACTTTTTTATTGAAAATTGAAAGCAATAAAACACAATAAAAAAGTACTGATTTATCGTAGACTTGTTAAACCTTCACTTGTTTTTCAGAAAAAGTCGAACTTTTCCAATGGAAAAGTGAATTTTGAACATGTCTAATTTATCGTTTTATCTATCTTTATTTGAATGAATACTCAAAATTATTATGAGCTTTTGGTTAGTTATTTTTGTTATTTATATCATACCGAAACGAATTTTTATAAATCTTATTATTCTGTAAGTATTCAATTTTAATTCAAACACATGAAAATAATTACGCAAGTGTACAATTCCTATTTTTAATACTAATAGGAATTAATAATAATAGTTTTACTTAGAAGCAATAGAGAGAGGGCAAATAATAATTCAAATTTTTCAATTTGAATTTACAAATTTGTATTGTTTATTTAAATTCTTGTGAATTTTGATTTTCCGTTTTTATGTTTTTATTATTTGAGTAGATATTATTGTTTCTTTATTTATTTTGAAATATTTATAGATCAATATTAAAAACAGTCGATATGTTAATAACAGACTGGTTTTCCCTATCCAGTGAGGTGAATAGCCATGTTTGACTTTTTGAGGCATTTCTCGTTATATTGGAAGGACTTTAGACCGTTATAGTCTATTCAAAAAATTTGTAAAACTTTGAATTTTTTATGAAAAAATAGCCAGAAAATTTTGTCGGGTATTAATAAAACTGTCCAATATTCTCAAGAATGAAAGAAATTCTATCAAAAGGGGACAGAAGCCCACAAATATCTTTTAAATCAAAATGTTAGAATTTATTTTGAATGTTATGAACATTAAGAAAAGACGATTTTTAACTATTATTTATATTTGGTCCGACCATTATTATTCAAAACATATTTGGTTTGATAAATTCTAAGATGGCCAAATTAGTTTTGAAAATTAATCATAATAATTCATTAAAGATAAAAGAAAAATCACTTATTTATTAATTTCAAAAAGCAAAATTTTGTATTAAAAGCAAATAAAAATTTAAACTTCATGAAAACATTTCAATGAAAACTCATTGCTAAGTGGATTATCGTGTAAAAAACCACTTTATGAAAAAAGCACTATTTTTAGTTTTTTAAGAGTAGTGGAATATTTTTTTTATAACGGATTTCTCTCAATTTAAAAAGGCAATATTTCACTAATCTAATCATTTTCTCTCTCCGATATTAATAAGGTATACTATATATTTCATGAATATATCATATATTTACTTGAATTGAAAATTATCATTATTTACATTCATGTGAATTGATGATATTTTGAATGGAAAATTGGCTGATGATATTGAGGACATTTTCTGATCATCTTTTTCTCCGCATTTTAATAAAAAATATATATGAATTTTGTCTGATATTGATAGCTCAATTTTTTAATAAATGGAATTAAAGTTTTTACTTTTTCAATGTAAACGTACATATTATTTTTTGAAATTGAAAAGATTTGGAGTCCAATTGAGTAGTATTTGATTTTGAAATTGAAAAGATTTCGAGTGTAATTGAATTGTTTTTATTTTCGAAATTGAAAAGATTATAAAAATAAAATGGCTTTTTGAATATTTTTTATTTTATAAAATATCAAACTTTTTGTGAAAGAGTTTTTTTTTATATTTTTTATATGCTTTTGCAATTATGCTCTTCCTATTTTTATTAAAAAAGAGAAATATTTTGGAAATTCAAATATTGAATTGTATTTTAAAAAGTTGATAGATTTATTAGAAAATCTAAAAAAATTTCTGATTTATCGTCTTAACTTAAAAAAATAAATTTATCTTATTTTTATACTATTTAAAATTCTAGTATACTTGAAATATAGATTAACAAATTTACATTTATTACTTTAAAATATATTTAAACTGTTATAAATCAGAGGTTTTATTTGCCATAACTCTGTTTTTTATATCCAAATGAAATATATTAAAGTCGTTTCACTTCTATTAGAGTGGTTATAAAAAAATGTAAACACCTAAAATATAAAATTAAAGATGACAACTATAAAGTTGATACAGGAAGGCATGCATTCTCAAAAAGAAAAAAATTGACAAAAAACGACTGCCAAAAAATAAAAGATGAAGCTATAATTCAAGGTGAACAAGCATGAAATGACCTTTGTTTATCAAAAGGCTATAAAATTGGAACTTTTTATAAATTCCTCCTAAATGAAGGGAAAATAACACCAAAAATGGAATGACAAATTAATTAATTACGTAATAGAATTAATAAAGATCAATTCAAATATTAACATTTGAAGAAATAATCAGAAAATTGTACAAAATAACAATACCTCCGTGATTTCTACCATTTTCTGATTATTTCTTCAAATGTTAATATTAGAATTTAAATTATGACGCAAAAGAGCTGATCAGCTTCGAATTTTATATCACAGGAAATATATCAATTAAGGATCAACAAGTTTTTGATAGTATTTTAAGATGCCAAGTATAACCAATCAAATTGAAAGCAAACAGAGTCACTTAAAAGATCTCAAACCACGTAGCAACAACCTTTTTGATCAATTAACAGATTAATTCTTTCTATTACAGCACAAATTCAATCACAATATTCTACACAATACAAAAAATAGATGAAAAGCCTGTGCAATCTCATGACTATCTTACAGACTTTCGAGACAAAATTTCCAGAATTTTCATATTTTCAAATGAAGAATGAAAATTGGAGAAGAACCCATCAATCCCATTCCAAATCTAATTTATATTATGACATTTCCCCCTCTCTCTAGTCAATTTAATTTACAGTTCTCTCTAAAAATGAAGGAGTAAATCGTAAATAAATAGCTATGAAAAAATATAAGGATTCATTACCAATTTTTGCTATATCTTGATTAATCTGCATTTATCATTTGCTGTTTTGTATCATCTGAGGCTATTTTTGTTCGTTGTTCGCTGTTTGTTTACTAATAACAGCCTTTTCGAAAACGAGTGTTAAGATGCGATAGATGTTATCAACATACCACAAATGTCTATATCAAATAATATAATAATAATAATGATTTATCATCTGATTTCAATTCTTAAAATTAAAATGTTTTATTTTTTTTTTTTTTTTTTTTTTTTTTTGCTTTTGAAGTAAATTCAAATGCAAGTAGTTGGGGTGGCTGTCGTTCAAATGGATACATATGGATGTTTTGAAATATCTTATTGACATCATACATAAATTTTTCACAATTTTTTAGATCTGCTTTTAATAAAATAAAAAAAATTTACAATTCTAATATACTTCTTCAAAAGGCTTGAAATAAAGAATAAGAACTGGATATTAGATGTTCAGAACATGCTTTAAAATTTTGGTTTTCATCCAAATCACAATCATTCACATTATGAATTTCACAATAAATGGCGTTTTGGTATTTTTCATTGAAGACAGAATCATCTTATTTACATAACATTTTTATTGTTTTTGCCTTGTCAAAGATCATTTCGGTAATCTTAACAAATGATCAGAAATGTTAACTAAAATACTTGAATGGATAAAAAGGGATGTATCTCAAAAAGATTATAATAATCCTTATTCACATTCTGCGTTTCCCAATTTTACAATCAATTCAATTTATTTGGCATTTCGCCATAATATAAACTTATTCACTATGGCAGAAATCTTTGAGAAAAGTTATTGTTCGTTTTTATATTCAATAATTGCAAGGCTAATATTTGGCCTTGCCATTTAACCTCATAATTTCAAATGAAAAGTATTTTTCAAAAATTTAATAATAAAAAAGAAATACTTTTAACTTATTCTTTTATACTTATGACCAATTATTTAATGAAAATTAAAAGTTAAATAAAATTTTTCAATTACCATTCAAAATGATATATTAACACAATGATTCCCATTTCTTCAAAAATGATTAGTTAAACTTTTATATATACAAATATTTTTATTTCAAAAATTTTTTTATTGTAAAAAAAAATGATTTATAAAAATTCTACGGTTATCAACTTTTTAATTGAGTCTTGATCAATGTCTGTTTCTAAGCTAAAAGCTGTGTTTGTTGGAGAAGCAAGTGTCGGAAAGACATGCATCGTTAATCGTATTGCTCATGATGACTTTAATGAAAATGCAGAAGCAACTGTTGGTGCTGCTAACGTTACAGTTCAGATTAATACCGGAGAACAAAACGTTGAATTCAATATTTGGGATACAGCAGGACAAGAAAGATACAGATCTCTTGCGCCAATGTATTTCAGTGGAGCTGCTCTCGCTTTTCTTGTTTTTGATGTGACTTCAGATAAGTCATTTCGCGCACTCGATACTTTCTATGAACTCTTAGTTCAAAAATCGCCAGAGTATGTTAAATTTATTGTTATTGGAAACAAGGCAGATTTATCAAACGAAAGAGAGGTTCAAGCAAAACAAGGAGAAGATTATGCTATGTCAATTGGTGCAGAATTTTATATTGAAACATCCGCAAAAACAGGTTTAGGTGTCAAAGAACTGTTCGAAAGAGCTGCAATGATTCCTGACCTTCATTTCGAAAAAGATTATTATGCTGGCGAAATCAACGCTAATGCAGAACCAGCAACAGGAGATTCATCCAAAAAATGTTGCTAAGTCAAATAAATTTTCGTTTTTCTTTTCTTTTAATTAGTTTTTTTTTTTTTTTTTTTTTTTTAAATTTTTAATATTCAACAAGAAGATCATTTATAACTGCGCTTTTTTATGTTATTGATGATCTTCGTAAATTCTTTGTTCTATCTTTATAGGTATTGCATTCAATTTTTTTTTTTTTGAAGGAATTATCTACTTTATTTTTTAAGAAAATTGTGTATTTCTCAATTTTTAGGATAATTATTATTTTAAACTCTATGAACAAATAATAAAAATATTTTAAATTTAATATAATGATTATTTGCTTAATTCAAGATTAAAAATTATAAGTAAATTATTTAATTAAAAAAAAGATATTGTTATTTTGGTTTTTCAATCAAAAGTTCAACTATATTCAATAATTGAGATTTCATTCACAATTTCGCATTCCTTTTAACTTGAAATCTAATTTATTGTATTGATTTCTATTCAAAAAGTAAAAATAAATAGCAAAACTTGAGCAGTAAATAAATTTATTTAGATAAAATTATACAAAAAAGCAGATTTTTAATGAAAGATGCATATATAAAATAATATCTTAATTAACAGCAACTTTTTTGGTTGCTAGGTTCGCTTTGAGTTTCAGTTGTATTTTCAACTTTCTTTGACTGAGGCTTAACATCTTTAATTTCTCCACTTTTTACTTTTCGATAAATTTCTTTTCCAAGTCTAACAAAAGCTTCTGCAATATTATTACCTTTTTTGGCTGAAGTTTCGAGATATACGAGATCATATCGTTGCGCAAAAGCATTTGCTTCGCTCTCAACAATTTGCCTATCATCTTCAAGGTCTACTTTATTTCCTATCAAAATAATATATGCATTTGGTGCACATAACTGTCGAAGATCGTTAAACCATACATTGAGATCGTCGAATGATTGCCTATTTGTAAGATCAAAAACTAGAATAGCACCTAAAGCATTTCGAAAATAGGCTTTAGAAACCGATCTAAATCTCTCTTGACCTGCTGTATCCCAAATTTGAAGTTTGATGCTCTCTCCATCGGTTTGGAGAGAATAAGATTTAAATTCAACACCAATTGTTGGTTGGCCTTCTTCTTTAAAACTACCATTGATTAAATGTTGAACAATTGCGGTTTTTCCAACACCGGAGCTACCAACAACAACAACTTTATAGGCATGTGCACTGAGATCTGACGAACTCATATAAAATCTAAATTTTAATTCAATTTTCAAAAAGCAAACAAAGTTTGTCAAAAATATCAAAATGTCGATAACTTTGATACAACTAACCAAAAAAGTGTTTAATATTTTATAAGCAAATAAGACAAATCGTTCATTTGAGCATTAATAATCATGTATTAGTGAACTTTTATTTGAATATTTCTAAGAATAAAAACTTTTTTTTATTTAAATCCATTGAAAGTTTTTTTACATATAATTTAACTTTATGGAATAAAATGATAAGAAAAGGTTTTGGTAAACATCTTTCGATAACATTTATCATTATATGCTGACTTTCATTTATGAGATATTATAATGGAAATTTTTATGCCATAAATTAAATACACATATATAAGTTTCGAATCATTTTTGATTATAATGCTTATTTCATATTTCCCTTTCTTCAATTGAAAACCGTTTTATAAATGGTCGTTATTAATTCATTAGTCTAATTAAATGGTGGAAAATCTTCAAGAAGAAGTAATTAATTTCATTCAAAATCCAAATGATTCTTCATTCGAAAACATATATCAAAAGATATATTCATTATGTCAGCAACTTGTAAATCCTGAATTGAAAAATGTGATTGTAAGCATTATAAATAACATTTGTGAAAACATTATTTCCCTTGCGCCAAATGAAAACGAAGGCAATATTGATCAACTCAAAAGACGTCTTGACGAGTTTACTCGAATAATCGTTTTATTAGCTAACATTTTTTCATATTATGATTCACTTGTCGAAAAAAGCGAAAAAATCATCGAACTTGCAGTACAGACAATTCTTACAAAATATTTTTTACTTGAAACAACCGTCACTTCACTTCAAAAGGACATATCAGACATTTTTAATCCTTTTTTACGTAACAATTCATCTATTCCTGATTCACTCAAATTTGTTTCACTTTTTATTTATACTATCAATTCAGATCTTTACAAAAGGATCTTTGAGACAACAATTGCAAACGAAGTTAATTTTTATTTTCAAACATTAAATATTGAAGGAAAAAATTCTTTCGATCAGATTGAATTTCTCTATGATATATATACCCATGTAAGTGGAGCAATTGCCACTTTTCTTCAATCATCAACAATTTCGCTTTTTAAAGAATTGTTTTGTAAAGGGGTTATGAAAAAAGATCAATTAATCGATAAGATTATTTCAGAAGAAACAATACTAAATATTCAGAATCCAGAATTACTCGGTAAGCTCTTTTATTTAGTTAAGCTTGGCCCATCACAGTGGGAAAATACATTTGTTAACCATTTTTCGACAACTGTACGAACCAAACTTGATCTTATCATTAGTAGTATTAGTGAAACATCTAACGATTCTAAAGGTAACTCAAATGACAACAATAACGAAAATAATGACAATAATAATTTAGATCAAAAAGAGCGTCATAATGAAAATTTTGTATTAACAGACAAATTTTACGAATTTTCTGAAAAAGTTAGCATCTTTTTCACTGACACCCAAAATGTTATCCAAAACTATTTAGATAATTCCGAGATTGTTTCAAAATCAGTTTGGAACACGTTTTCTCGCTTTTTAAGAATCCAAAACTTTACACATGAATTTTGCCTCTTTCTTGACAAATCACTCACACTTCCTCCTCCTCTTAACGTTCTCTGCTGCTTTATCAAGGACGATACAAGCTTTGAAGAGAACTATGGTGTTTTTATGACTCATCGTCTTCTTCTTCATCCCGATCCAGAACAAGAAGAAAAGCTTCTTTTGATGCTCAAAGAAGCTGGAATTGAACTTGAAAAACCAAAATTGATGCTTGATGATTTTATGAAAGCTCCTACATATCATACAAAATATGGGGAGAATCAAACACAAGTGTCACTTGTCATTCTTCATAAGTTTTGCTGGTCATCTTTACATATACCCGAATTTGAACCACCCAAACTATTTACTGACATGTTTTTAAGCACAATTCGTGAAATGAATTACGATGGATCAAGGAAAACAATCAGAATGGGCGACCGTTATTCAACTGTAGAATTTGGTAATGGTCAGAAAACTTTTTCATTGCCTTTTATTCACGCTTGCATTGTTCAAACTATTTTATCAAAAGGTCCAATGACAGCTGGAGAAATCTCAGCTGAATTGGAAATGAAAATGCCATTGGCACTTGATACAATTAAATCATTACTTCAAACAAAAATACTCCAAGAAGACGAAAAAAATCATAAATTGTCATTTTTAGGTCCACCAACAGTTTCGTTCAAGTCTGAAGGAAATTCAGGAAAAGAAGGTGAGACAGATAATAATGAATCAATCGAACCTGATAGAATGCCTGAAGATCCCGTCTTATATACAAATTGTAATGATCAAATTGATGCTGCTATTTTAAGATTTTTGAAACAAAAACGATTTGCTTCAAGCAAAGATATAAAAGAAGCTGTTTATTCAATGATTCCTAATAAATTCCCAGTAACCGATGCGAAAATTGATAGTTGCCTTCAAAAACTGTTTGAAAAAGAATTAATTATGCATCATGGTGGCAATTCCGATTCTTATCGTTATTGCAGACATTAGAATTGATTTTTATTTATTTATTTTTTTTAATATTAAAATTTGTATTAAATAAAATTTTTTAATCTTAATTCAGTAATTAAATAAAGATAGCTCTAGATTATGCTCATCTAAAAATTTGGAACTTTTTGAATAACTTCCCTTATTAACTAAGAAAATGGAGAGTGAAGAATCGAAGATTTTAGATTATATTAGTAAAATTTCATCCCCAAATGAATCAATTCGTCAAGAAGCATCTCAATATCTGCAATCATGCACTTTTCAAATACAATATTTACCGTTTTTTGAAAATACTTTACATCAATGCATAACTGGCTCTTCACGTGCTAATGTATATTATTGCATGCTTGCTCTTCGTGACATTATCTTAAATCGTGGATGCATACTTTCGGATAAAGATCATATAAATCATGTTCAAAAATTATTAACCATAGCTAACGATGCTGCGGCTTCAATTTCTAATGATATAGCAATATTGAACGTTTTTTCCGATGCAATTTCAATTTCATATAGATTTATTTTCGAAAAAGGCCAGTTTCAATTTCTTCAAACTATCTTTGACTTTTACAAATCCTCTATTTATCACAAAATGATTGCTACATGCACATTAATATCAATTATAAATGCAATAGAAAATCATTTATCACACCAAACAAAAATACAACATAAAAATCTCATGAAAGATTTTGCGAACAAGATTTCATTAGAAAACCAAAGCTTTTATGATCTTGCTTTTCAAAGTTTATCAACATCGCCTTCTATTCATCCAGATGCCAATCCAAACTTAATCAAAGGCCTTAACATTCTTGGCATTGAATTGCTATCTAAAGCTACTCAATTAGATTGGGAAAATATCAAATCTTTTCATATCAAAGATCATTTTTTTAAGATAACAAATAAAACCGAACCTCCATCATTATTTTATATCGACTGCCTTTTCAATTTTTTTAACGTATACGAGCCTAAATACTCAATTAAAGCCCTTGAATGTATCAGATGCTATCTTTGGATATGCCACTCCAAAAATATTTTCAACAGTAATATTGAGGATTTTTATAATACAATATTATATATAATACAAAAAACCAATCAAACTTTATCAGAATTGGTCAAAATCCCGAATAATGGAAATTATAACGCTGATGGTTATGATAAGCGCAATATTTTACCTCTACTTTTGAAAATAGCAGAGATAATGACAAGCGATACTTTTATTTTAAATGTTAAAAATCTCACCCCATTCATTCGCGTTTCGGACAATGAAAATGAACGACAAGCAGGAGAAGGAATGCAAATTCTCCTTGAATTTCTTGGATGCTCGATTGATTACACAAAATGTTTCATTCTATCAGATCCTTTTGAATTCTTTAAATTCTGGAGTTCTATAGCTAAAGTTCCTTTTGATGGGGAGAATAAACAAAAGTTAGTTGAAGTTGGACAACAGATATTTGCATACTACCTTAAATATATACTCACTTCATCTGATGAGAATCTAGAACGAGCAGCTAATGACTGCTTTTCATGGTCTTACTTATTACCCTCATCTGATAGAGCAGATTTTATTCATGGTGTTTTATGGGAATCAGTAATTGATTGTATTTATCAATCTTCATCATTGATAACCGATAGAATCAATCAAATCATTGAAGAAGGAAATCAAAAAGAATTAGATTCATCTTTTTCATATCCATATCTACAAATGATTGTATTAACGACACATTTCACATATTTCGTATTTGATTATTCTGAATTAGTGAAATTATACAAAATTCCAGTTCAAACAACTCCTAGTAAAGATATGAAAATAGCTGAAGATAAAAAAAAATACTCATTGAAGCATAAAAAAGATATTCCTAAAATGCCATTTTTCCTTCTCCAAAATAATATCAATTCATTTAACTTGAATGATTTGACTCGATCTTTTCAAGATGCTTTTGTTGCAATTATTAAGTTCATTCAATGGGAATCTGAAAATTTGAGCGATCGTTTGAATATCATTGGTGAAAATATGGCCAGATTTGAATGCTGTGCTGCAGCATTATTTCGTTCATTTCTCAGTTTTAAAGATAATTATAGAAATAACAGCCAGATGAAAAATTTAGTTAAATCAATTGAAGATAAAATTTTAGTTTCTAATTATCCAAAAGAAACCAAAATTGTTCACTTTTTCATCGATCATTTCGTTGAAGTTATCAAAACATTTGGCTCTTATTCAGATCTTCTTTTTTATATTTTTGATATTTTCGAAGATATTGGAAAAAAGAATTCAACTATTTTGACCAGCAATCAGAAATTAATTGAGCTTTCGAGGAATCAAATACAACCATTCAATTTTGAAAGCATTCCTATTAATCGCTTAAAAAAAGCTATCCCAATGATGTATAAAATATATAGCGCCGTTAATTCAAATGAATTAACTACATTTTTATCTAGTTTTAACAATCTATTTTCACCAGAATTAATCAATCCTGAAAAATGCTTCCTTTTATACAGTCAACTTTGCGGAATTATTCAATACAGTCTTCAAACAAATAAAGAAGTGGTTATCAGCCAAACTTTCAAATGGATGATAGAGAATCATTTTGAGGATACGATTAAATCAATACAAACACATTGCAAGAATAAAACAATTATATCAATAATTATTAAAACATGGCTTTCTATGAGTGGCGTTAATTATTATAGAAAACATTTAAGCAGAACAACTAAGAAGTCAATTCAAATTTATAGGAATGGAGATGGAATCGAATACTTTAAAAAAAATACAATAATCCTTATGACCCTCAAAGAATGTTGCGAAGATAGTCAGTGGATCTCTATGAAAGTTATTCATAATTGTATATATGGAGATTACTCAAATTATGGCATTATGGAACATTTCAAAGATAATTCTTTACAAATTATTTTGGAGAACTTTTTCTTCTTACTTTGCAATTGGGCAATTGGTGAAAATTCAAAAAGACTAATTTTAATTACTGAGATATTACAGATGCTTCCAAAAATTGAGGAAGATTTTCATATAACCCAAGTTTTATTCAGTGTTGAACAAAATTTCCAATTTGTTCATGAATTCCTCATTCAAAATTTACTGATTTCTAATGGAGATACCAGAGAAAAGGAACTTTGGGGGAAGACTTGTGACTGCCTGTATAATATTATTAAAGATGCAATTCATAAATCAGTTGATGTTCAAAGATTTGCCCAATTTTTCATTGTTGTCCTTGATAAGTTAATAACATCGTCTTCTTTTGAAGATAGCAGTTTTAGGAAATCAACAACATATTTAACTTTTATTTTCCTGAAACATATTCCTGCTTTTTGCCACAAGGTTATGGAAAGAGTTATCAGCACATTTGAAAAAATGTATATAGAAAAAGTTGGAACTATATTTAACTATTTATGGGAGTTACTTCCTACTGAGAATGATGATTTTACTCCTTCTCGTAATTTTGATGAAAAAGTAGAGAAATTCTCTAATGAAATGAAAACTTATCAAGTTGAAGTTGCTAACATCCCAGAGTTCCAGCCGTTCTTCAGAAGAGTTTTGCAATGACATTTATTATTATTATTTTTTTTTTGTTATAAAAAGTATGTATTTATTCATTTTTATTCTTTTTTTTGAATTATATTTTATAATAAAAGGTTATAATTCAAAGTTTTATATAGATCAAAATAAAATCACGCTAGACTTTTTGTATTTCCCAACTTTTAACAATTTAAATGCTAGAATATCTATTTATTTTAAGAAGAAATCAAAATAACTTTATATAATAACAACACTCAAATTGGATCAACAATATCATATATAATAAAATGAAAATGACATAAAATTTAATACTTTTTTAGATGCCATGTTCATAATGAGACATATTTTATTATTGTTTAATATCTATACCTTTTTGTTTGTTACTTAAAACTGTAATACTACTTCTTATATTTATTAATATTCTTTATATACAATCAGAAGATTATATAATAATTTAGTTATAAATATAAGAGCATGAAAAATTATGAAATTTTAAAACATATTTTTATTGGTATAAGTTAAAAATATCAGACACGAAAAATAAATCTAATTTTGAATAAGGTTATGGAATCGCAGAAAATAGGCTACCAAATTGAGCAAAATTTATTCCTTCAATTTTTGCACCATAAAATGCGAACAATGAATCAACAAACTCACTTACTGAAAATGGTAAATTCATGTTTTGGTATAAGTGACAAAGAGCAGATAAACGAAGAGTTGTATTTAAGGTATTTGGTGGATTTCTTGTAAGTGCTGAGTTCCATCTCTGTGAAAGAGTTGTTCCATATTTCGTTCTTAAAACTCCTAAAAACTTTGACAAAATAAATTTCTGTTTTTGCGTAATTTCTGGATTTAAATGAGGCTCTGTGTCATAATTTGGAAAATCATCATTAATAAATTGAATAAACTGAGGAAGTGCAATTTGAACTTCTTTGACACCATAAGGAGAAAATATCATATCGAGTGAAGCTGCAGGAATTTTGCCTATTTCACAATAAGGCTCTAAATCATACATTGTGATCACATGGGATCTGGATGGAGCAATTTTTTTAAAAATTTTTTCTGGATTTTCACCAGGAAATGAATCACAAATTGCTTTTCTGAGATTTCGTCTATGAAGAGAGATTGTTGGAGTATACATTATATAATAATAAACGTAACTCGTAAAATCACAAATTTTATTTTAAACGTCATTAAAATTCAATATGACTTTTTTTTTATATGCTTGATTGAACTTGAATTTTTTTTTAGGTCTATACACTACAATTTCTATTCTTCAATATAACCCAAAGTTAATATTTTCTGAATTTTATATAGATACATTTTTTTTTTTAAAATAAAAAAATTAAAAAAAATTAAATCAAAAGATTTTAGAAAATTTGGTTAGCAGAAACGAGTTCTTCAGATTTACCGTTAGGACTTCTAAGAGTGACAGCAGAAACAACATTTTGTTTTGAATCCCTAAAAATAACGTGTGTCTTAAGTCCTTTCTCAACTTTTGTTCTATAAACAAGAACTTCGCCTTCTCTTTGAAGAAGTAGGTTAAGTTTTCTTTGAATTAGTTGAACAACATTGGATAAATCTTTAGCAGTGAAATGAGATGGATTTTGCCATGTATAACCACCAAGGATTGGTCTTGATCCGATTGGTCTTGTAATTTCTTCAAGAGTAATCTTTTGTTGTGGATTAATATAAAGAGTAAGTTGGAATAAGAGAGGAGATGATGTTGCTTTAATGTTTAACTTTAATTTCATTCCAGCAACAATTTGCATTTTTGCTGAAGCAATAACATATTCTCCATTTGCAATTTCAGGGAATAAATGTGGGAGATTTCTGTCAAGGTATCCTTTAACATGTTTGACTTGATCAGAGTCAACAGCAATGATTTGCCATCCTCCTTCGAGATTGCCAGAAATGCATAATGCAATTAATGCTAAAAACATTTATAGAAAATGAGAGAAAATTTTAATTCAATCAATGATAAAATTTATTTGAATTAATTCAAAGAATTCATAAATATCGATCAACGTTATAAAAATCAGCGTTTTATTTAACCATGACGATTGATTTTTCAAAGCGATGGATAGATTGGTTGAATAAACGATAAAAAGATTAATAGATAAAATAAGCTTTGTTTTGATATTAATATATAATTATTACAATATTTTCCATTTTTATTGAAATTTCGCCTTAAACGCAAATTTTAATCGTATTCTCAAATCTTTAAACGAATTTTATCAAATAAATCAATTATTCAGATAAACCGTTATTTTATATTTCGTTATTTGAATTAAAATTATTCAAATTCAATGAAAAATGCAAAATCTTATTTTATGCATCGCAAATATCATAAAAACAATAAAAACATTTTTTTTTTTTTTAATAATAACATAACATATATATAAAAAATCAAACATGACGCATATTCTTCTGAGAAAGAGGCTTTTTTACAGTTCTTGGTGATTTGTTAACTTGATCAATGAGACTAGCTTGTTGCTGCGTCGTAATTAAAGCTGATGACAAAGGCTGGCCACTAGACATGTTTGGTGCTTGTGGCGATATTGGTGTCCATGACTTTTTAGGTCCATTTTCATCAATAACAAGTCTGTATCTTTTGCAAGCAAAAGGACTAATTTTCTTATCACATATGAAAATTTCTCCGGATGCACGTAAGTAAACAGGCATAATTGGCTCAACAAAGTGCGGACCTTCATTTGATCTTGGCGTATCTGGGGTTGATGGAAAAGATGGACGATTATAATCATAATCGCTATCAGAGCTGATTTTAAATCTCTGTTTTCTGGGAGATTGCTGATCTCTTGCACTTAATTGTCGTTTTGGCATTTTAACATGCTCAGTATAATTTGGACGTGCTGATTGTGAGCTTTTAGGCGACTTTTCTTCTGGAATTAAATTTTGAATACCAACAATATCTGAAGCTTCAAATTGACCTTCTAGACCAAATCCACCATTATTATTAATATTACCAAGCTCACCTATAGGAACAGGAGGAACAAGAGGCGGAGAAGAGCGATAATGTATGACATATTGTTGTTGTTCCTGTTGCCTTTGCTTTTCCTGCTGATCAAGCAGATATTGCTGACGAAGTTCTTTCTGCTTTTTAAGAGCTGCTCGTCTGGCTGCTAGTTGTTCTTCTGAATTATTTCTAGCAGATGCATCTTGATTTGGCTTTCCTTTTTCATTATTTTTTAAGATTGAATCTGTATACATCGTGACATCAAGTTGAGTTTGGTTAGTAGGAACAATCTTTGGCTGAAAAGAGGGTATTTTTGTGTTTTTATTCTCTGGTGGAATAAGACGTTTAGTTCCAACAAGTTCATCAACTCTGTTTTTGAATAGTTTCATTCCAATCTCGTCATCGAAATCTGGCTGTCCCATCGGAGGTGGCATATACTGTCTTAAAAATTTTGAATTATTATTATCGTTACCATTATTCATTGGATAATTATTAATATAAGGATTATTTGCAATTTGACCTTTTGCCCTATTTGAATTTTTGTTTCTAGCGTTCTTTCTTCTGGGGCTCCGTGATTCTGACGAGAATGGAGGAACAGACATTTTCACATCCCAAGTATTCCCATCTTGGATCAGACCGTGACTACGCAAGTATTCAAGTATTGGAGCATATCGCATATCACCGCTTTCAACCATTCTTGAAATCATGTCAACATCAAACACAATATTGAGTGGTGGATGATTTTTATGATCATCAATAATCGTCATTCGAGGTTCAGGAGTCTTAGAACGTTTTGGATATTTCCTTTGTGAAAGAGCTGAAGATGATCGTCTATTAGGCGTTTTTTCTTTTTTAGTTTCTTTGAGTGGAGTTGGATAACGTCGTTGTTTAGTAATCTTTGAGAAACCAGGGCCAAAATTAGGCTCTCCAACTGGAGCTTGCGGTGGAATATAAGATGTTTTCGGAGGTTCTGTGCTTGTACTTGGAGGAACATAATCTGTATTTGTTGCTTTGGTGCGAAGACTGACGTTATCATTTTTTGGATTCATCAAATGTGATGATTTTTGTTGCTTTTGAGGACTTTTCTTTGAGCCTTTCTTCTTTTTCTTCTTTTCTTCAAAATCTGCAATTTCAGATTTATTATCATCATCATTCGCTTCAATTGTTGCTTTTGTTTTCTTACTTTTACTTTTCTTCCCACTCTTAATCCTTTTTTCATCTTCATCTTCACCCGCTTCATTTTTATCTTTCGATGAACTATTATTATTATTATTATTATTAGTAATATATTTTGTAACATCAATTTTTTTAGCAGGACGAGATGAAGGTTGCTTTGTTTTTTGAGGTTGTTTAGCAGCACCGAAGAAATTTGAAAGAACAGCTTTTTTTTTCTTTTCTTCTTCTTTTGAATCTTTTTCTGGTTCATCAGGAGGAACATTTTCTTTTTCTTTTTCTTTCTCTTTTTTAATTACATCTTCTTTTATCTCTTCTTCAATTATAATTGGGATTTTGATTTCTTCTTCTTCATATTCGTATTCATATTCATCTTCAACTTGAGCTTTTTTCGCTTTTTCTTTTTCTTTGGCTTCATCTTCTAATCTTTGCCTTTCTTCTTCTCTTTTTTGCGCACTTTGTTTTGCTTCATCAAGTATTCTTTCTAATTTCTTTCGATATTCAGGATCTTCTCTTTGATTCAAATATTCTTGTAGACGCCTTTGCTTTTCTTCTTCATACCTTCTAAGAGCATCAGCAAATCTAAACCTTTTCTTATGAGATTTGGAAGTATTTTCATCATTTTTTTGTTTAAGGAAATCTTCTTGATCTTCTTCTTCTTCTTCTTCCTCTACAAATGTGGTTGTTTCTTTGTAAAGAGAGTCTTGTTTCTTATCGTAATTGTCAAATAAATCATCTTCTGGATCTACTTGGTCATCAAATATAATTGAGCCATCTATGATCATTATTTCTTTTTCAGTCGAAACAAGAACATCTCTTTTACCATTCAATGCACAACAACTATAGAGGGGCAAAGGAAAAACAATAAGACAACGTTGAGTGAAATCTCTATTCCATACTCGAAGAGTTTTATCAACACTGCAGCTTACAAAAAAGACTGATCCAAGAGACAATCCTGTGATCAATCCATCGTGCATTGTCATTCCATTTGAATGATGCGGAACTAATTTAAATGGAATATTTAATTTCTTTTTAATAGGCTCATCTAATGACTTTTCTTTTTCCTTTTCTTTTGCATCTTCCTCTTCTTTTTCTTTGATAGTTGATCTAGAACTAACATTAACGCTATTTTTTGAAACGTTATTTAAATTCGTTCTTGAAACCATACTTAAATTGGTTCTTGAGTTCATAACTGTGGTATTCTGAGTTTTATAGTCGTTGCTAGGAACATTGTTTTCTTGTTTATAAGGCTTATTATTTATATACTTGATATCATTCATTTGATATGGATCTTCAGGAACAATGCATACACTTCTTACTTTCCCGCTTTCTTGAGCAAAGAATAGAATTCCATCATAAAACAGATGAAGTTTAGAGTATTTAAGACGAATGAAATTAATGACATGACCAGTTCCCAGATCCATTCTCAATACCCTATCTTCAATCGCAATGAGCAAACTATCACTTTCTTCATGATAATAAACATTCATAATTGCTGCAGGATAAGCAACAATTCTTCCAACTTGCTTCATTGTTATATAATCATAAAAAATCAAATCTCCAGTAGCTGTTCCATAACAAAATGCATATCTCTCTTTATATATACATTGACATACACAATTAATTTTCATTTCGAGACAATCAGTTTCTTCGCATGGATTTTCTCCAGTTGAAAAAATTTGCATCTGCCCATTAACGAGTGGAATTAATATTTGGTCTCTATGAATAGCAGGAAGTGATGAAATACCTCTATCATAAAAAAACGTAATTGGTGATGATAAAGTTTTTAATGTTATTCCAGTAAGTATCCTTGAATTTATTGGAGACAAAAGGCGTATTTGTGCATTCGATAGTTCAACAAAAACACGAGCGGCTTCGTTTAATTTATTGATTCTTTTCATCATAATAGTCCTAGAGCCTGTTGTATACCAGTATCTCCATGGAAGCGTTATTCTGAGGATAATGACATCAGTTTTAGCACAAATTAATAACCTTGGATATGGTTCTGGGAAGAAGAAAATTCTATTTACTTCTTTATCGATTTGATAAACTGCGAAAAAGTCATGCGTAATTATATCGAATATCGTCAAAACATTTCGTGCATCGAGTAGAATAACAAATTCAGAGTTAATAAATTGAATAAATTTTGTTAATGAACTTCCTAAAAATGTTTGATCACTGTTACTTCCATTTCGATTCCATATAACTGCACCTTGTAAAATATTATTGGATATTAGTTGCCGCGTATCTGAATTATACGCGAAACAACTTTCAACATCTGTACAACCATAATTAACAGCTACACAATTTTTACGACCTTTCAAATCATATGAAATGATATTTCCTTTATAATCATTGATAAGCAATTCTTCTTTTTCATAATCAAACATTGGCGGGTTTAATAAACCCCAATTGATATTCGAAAATACAGTATCAAGAGGCTCGATTATAACTGTCGGCAGTTCGAAAACAACTCTACAAGTTGATGGAGTATAAATAAATCTCCAAGTTTTCAAATGAGAACCCGCTGTGATAATTGTAGACGATTTCTTTGAGAAAATAATATTAAAAACACAGTAATCCTCAAGTTTGATACCAGTCATAATATGCAAGTTTAAGTTTGATTCAAATAAGATAATAAATTCTGGTGTGTGCGCCGTAACACCAATGTATATTTGACGTTCTTCATCATAATAAAGTGCTGTTAGTTCATATGGATAGGACTCTTTAACGAGATTTGTTTCAAAACGAATGAGACCTTTTTGTCCGATGGCGAGATATTCTCTTGAACGAAATGGAACAACAGTACCTAAAGTTTTAGACTTGGTTGTAATGTGAGATTCTTCTGTAATTCCAAATTCGATTATTTTTGAATTTTCTTCTTCATCCATTTTATAAAATTTTCTTTCTGTACAACGGTCACGAAATACGTTAGTATCATATTTTGAATATATCATTCAAAACTTTGAAAAAAATTGAAAGTATAAAATTTTATACAAATAAAATACAATGCAAAATCCACATTTCACTCTTTTTTTGCAAAATAAGCTATGCCTTATATCATGAGAAAATATACTTGTGACATATCACAAAAAGATATTAGAAATAAAAGAACAAGATATTGGTATTACAAATTAAAAAACAAACAAAATATTTATTGATACAAATTTAAATAACATTAAATATTATCAATATCAACATCGCATTAATCTATTATATCTGATATATCAATCTCTATTTTATCATCAAAGAAAACTATTATTTATTTGAATTATCGCTATTATTTCTATCATTGTCAAAAACATCATCTAAATCAGAATTATTTTTCTTTAAAAATAAATCATCATTATCATCATCACTTTCATCGTCGTCTTCATCGTCGTCATCCTCATCGTCTTCATCGTCGTCATCATCTTCATCGTCACTTTGGTCATTTTTATTAATTGGCCTCTTTGGCTGTGGAACAAGTACTTTACCTAGTGATTCAGGAGCTCTCTTCTGATTAGGAATTTGAATCTGTCCAAATGAACGATTAACAGCAGCATCTGAAGCATCAGAACTATTTACGTAATTAAAATTACTTAAATCATTAATATTATAATTAAAGTTATATTCATTATTATAAATGTAATGAGCATAATTGACACTTTTGTTTCTATGATGAGAATAAGTTACACCACTTGGAATTGCTGATCCTGATGAATCGTAAATACTTCTTTCTTCTTCGCTCCAGCTTCCAAAATCTCTAGGCATATTTAACGGTCTTTTTGCGCTACTATGACGGTGTCCAACATTACTTGTGTTAAAATTAAGGTTCATTTGCATTTGATTATGCTTAAATTTGTTTTTAGTCTTAACTAATGAAGTAGAAGCATTACCAAATTTTGAAGGCGAGCTTGGCCCCTTTAATGACTTTGTTGGTGTTGCTGGAATGACTAATGATGCAGATGATGATGGATAACTTTTTGAAAATGCTTGTTCTTCTTTCGAATATCGTGAATATTGATCTTTATAGTTGGGAGTGAATGCTTCTGGAAGTTGTTTGTACATAACTGCAAGTGATCCAATGAGTGGAAGTAGAATGTCTGCCAAAGAAGGATCAATTACGTTCATTTCGTCTAAAGTTAAATTCAAATTATCAAAATCGTCTTTTTCATCTTCACTTTGATCTTTTTCTGATTCATCTGAATTGTCTGAATCTTCTGAATTTTCAATATTTTCAGAACTTGAATTTTCTTTGTTTTTATTTATATTTCGAATTAGTTTCTTATTCTTTTTGCTCATAATAATGTCAACAGCATCTTCGCCACATTCTGTCAATATACTGATATAAATCATTGCATGATCTCTCAAATCTGGATTATCAATTGAATTCGTAGACAAAGTGAGAACTTTTTTAAGCATTTCTTGGCCTTCTTCAGGGTAGATCAAATAGTATTTGACAATAGCTGTTAATGTCGTCAATTGAACATCATTTGGCTCTTGGAGAAAATTTTCAAGAAAAACAGCTTCAATGTGCTCGGCAGCATTCGTTATCATTCCAGCATATTCACCAAGTATCCATGCCATTGCTGCCTTCGATCGATGATGATCATCAACGGCTGCATTGAAGTTCATGCAAATGGCTGATATTAAGTTGTCAAATTTTTTATTAAACGGATATTTTCGCAAGATATTAACAGATACAATAACGCATTCTTGAACAACATATACTTCAGTTGTCTGTATTAGAGAAATCATCGCTTCAACGCAATTTTCTGCCACTTTTTCTATCATAACTGCTAGTTTTCCTATTATTTGAATTGACTTTCGTGCAAATTTAACATCTTTATCATGTGAATATTTGGTAATTTCATTTAATATTAATTGTGCATTATTCTCGCTTGATAGAAGCCAAATGATATCGAGCTTTTCGTTACGAATATAAGAAGGTTCATCGGGCTTACAAAAGAAGAAGTTAACATTATCTGAAAAAATACTTTTGTATTTTTGTAAAATAACAGTTATTGATCGTAATACGATATATTGTATTTCATTACAGTTGTCTAATAGAAAAACAAGAGGCGGCATAATTTGTGATAAAACTTCTTTTGTCCATTCATGATTCTTTTTGATAATACACATCTTAAGGCAACATCGAACTGTTGACATGGTTAAACCTGGGTTTGAATAATAAAGAAATGCTGAGAGACGATTAACAATATTAAGCTGATTGACTGCTTCTGGATTTGGTGGCATATTTTCTGTAATAAAATCAATAATTTGAATTTGGGCCCATTCTGTGGCATCTTCAATAATTGAGAGCATATGCTCAATTGAACTTATAGATATTTTGATAATGGGCGATGATCTCAAAGTATTTATTTCCGAAATAGCACTTATAGCATTTGATAAAACATTTGGATTTTGGTCGTCTAAAAGAGAATGTAATGTAAGGTCAAGATTATATTGAGGAATTAAAACAGGATCATTTTGATATACTCTTAATATAGATAATGCTGCAGTTTTTCGAATATAAGAATCATCTAATTGAGAAGCTTTTAAAATGATTGGTATAAGGGTTGAAGCTGTTTCTTTTGTTGAAAAAAATCCTGCTTGACGAACGGCAATTGATTTGATGAGTGGATCTTTATTCTCAAAATCTGATAGGATCGTCGAAATTATATCTGATTTAGAATCTTCAGAGCTGTAAGAAACGTTCATTATATTTCTAAACCTACGAAGTGAAACATTATCTCTAGGATCAACTTTTGTTACTTGGCGCTCTGCAGCAACACAATTGTATCCTTTTCCAAAAAAATGTATAATCTGGCGCATATTATTTAATTTTGTTCTAGTATCGTTTGATGAAAGCGATCTCGCAGCCTCCGAAAGCTCCTGAAATCGCTTAGGGGGCAAATTCATTTAGGGTTTTGAATATGATTTAATTCTTTTTTCTAACTTTTTAAAGAGATATATGGGCTTATATAAATAAACATATAAAAATGGTTCAATATTCAATAAAAGAATGGATTTTATTTAAAAAATCTCAACATATTCAAATGAGTAATACTAAAAATTATTAAAAAAAAATGTTACTTTGCTAAAAAATTCTATTGGTAATTCCAATAGAATTTCATTATTTGTTCAATAAATTCAACAAATTTTATAAAGAAATACTTATTAATACCAAATACTAAATAAGACAATTGGATCTTGCTCAAAGAAATTATTCTATGGTTTTAATTCAGTGTACTAATTTCATTTAATGCTATATATATATATATATATTCATTTGAATTCATTGTATATGAACATTAAATGTTTCGATGTGGGATATGTGGCTAGTATATTGGTCATATGGACAATTATCGCTATATAATAAGAAATATAGTAAATGTTTAATATATTTTTTTAATATTATATTAATACTATATAAAATTTACTGATTAATGCATGCTATTTGATTATTAATGCGAGAAATTAAATTTTCATTTGGCTAAACATAAATTGACCTTATAGGTGCGCCCACTTTTTGAGGCAAAGCATATGAATAAGTTCAGAAAAAAAAATTGAAAGAGATATAAACTTTTTCAAAAGAACGCGCTAAAAAAATATTTGGTAAGAAAAAAGCAATGGATCAATAAAAGATATTGTAAGATTACCTATTTTTGCTCAATTAGAAATGACTGCTGTCACCTAAAGTGACGTTTTCCTGGAAACAATTCCAGATATCTACATCTAGATTAAGCATAATCTATATGTTGATCTACAGTTTTTCAATAATTGGTAAAAATATGAATCTTATAGTATTCAAATACAATGGAAAATAATACTCCTCAATCATCAGTACAGCCGACCGAAACAAGCAATTGAAACAGTTCAATCAGCAATACAGCGGGCCGAAACAAGCAAATGAAACAGTTCAATCATCAGTACAGCCGACCGAAACAAGCAAATGAAACAGTTCAATCAGCAATACAGCCGACCGAAACAAGCAAATGAAACAGTTCAATCATCAGTACAGCCGACCGAAACAAGCAAATGAAACAGTTCAATCATCAGTACAGCCGACCGAAACAAGCAAATGAAACAGTTCAATCAGCAATACAGCGGGCCGAAACAAGCAATTGAAACAGTTCAATCATCAGTACAGCCGACCGAAACAAGCAATTGAAACAGTTCAATCAGCAATACAGCCGACCGAAACAAGCAATTGAAACAGTTCAATCATCAGTACAGCCGACCGAAACAAGCAATTGAAACAGTTCAATCAGCAATACAGCGGGCTGAAACAAGCAAATGAAACAGTTCAATCATCAGTACAGCCGACCGAAACAAGCAATTGAAACAGTTCAATCAGCAATACAGCCGACCGAAACAAGCAATTGAAACAGTTCAATCATCAGTACAGCCGACCGAAACAAGCAAATGAAACAGTTCAATCAGCAATACAGCGGGCCGAAACAAGCAATTGAAACAGTTCAATCATCAGTACAGCCGACCGAAACAAGCAATTGAAACAGTTCAATCAGCAATACAGCGGGCCGAAACAAGCAATTGAAACAGTTCAATCATCAGTACAGCCGACCGAAACAAGCAATTGAAACAGTTCAATCAGCAATACAGCGGGCCGAAACAAGCAATTGAAACAGTTCAATCAGCAATACAGCCGACCGAAACAAGCAATTGAAACAGTTCAATCATCAGTACAGCCGACCGAAACAAGCAATTGAAACAGTTCAATCAGCAATACAGCGGGCTGAAACAAGCAAATGAAACAGTTCAATCATCAGTACAGCGGGCCGAAACAAGCAATTGAAACAGTTCAATCAGCAATACAGCCGACCGAAACAAGCAATTGAAACAGTTCAATCATCAGTACAGCCGACCGAAACAAGCAAATGAAACAGTTCAATCATCAGTACAGCCGACCGAAACAAGCAAATGAAACAGTTCAATCAGCAATACAGCGGGCCGAAACAAGCAATTGAAACAGTTCAATCATCAGTACAGCCGACCGAAACAAGCAATTGAAACAGTTCAATCAGCAATACAGCCGACCGAAACAAGCAATTGAAACAGTTCAATCAGCAATACAGCCGACCGAAACAAGCAATTGAAACAGTTCAATCATCAGTACAGCCGACCGAAACAAGCAATTGAAACAGTTCAATCAGCAATACAGCGGGCTGAAACAAGCAAATGAAACAGTTCAATCATCAGTACAGCCGACCGAAACAAGCAATTGAAACAGTTCAATCAGCAATACAGCCGACCGAAACAAGCAATTGAAACAGTTCAATCATCAGTACAGCCGACCGAAACAAGCAAATGAAACAGTTCAATCAGCAATACAGCGGGCTGAAACAAGCAAATGAAACAGTTCAATCATCAGTACAGCCGACCGAAACAAGCAATTGAAACAGTTCAATCAGCAATACAGCCGACCGAAACAAGCAATTGAAACAGTTCAATCAGCAATACAGCCGACCGAAACAAGCAATTGAAACAGTTCAATCATCAGTACAGCCGACCGAAACAAGCAAATGAAACAGTTCAATCATCAGTACAGCCGACCGAAACAAGCAATTGAAACAGTTCAATCAGCAATACAGCGGGCCGAAACAAGCAAATGAAACAGTTCAATCAGCAATACAGCGGGCCGAAACAAGCAATTGAAACAGTTCAATCATCAGTACAGCCGACCGAAACAAGCAATTGAAACAGTTCAATCAGCAATACAGCGGGCTGAAACAAGCAATTGAAACAGTTCAATCATCAGTACAGCCGACCGAAACAAGCAATTGAAACAGTTCAATCAGCAATACAGCCGACCGAAACAAGCAATTGAAACAGTTCAATCAGCAATACAGCGGGCCGAAACAAGCAATTGAAACAGTTCAATCAGCAATACAGTCGTAGTCACAAGTTCAGCTCAATCAGCTGCAATTGCAGCCGCATTCACAAGATCAGCTGATTCAGCTCAATCAGTTGCAGCCGCATTCACAAGATCAGCTGATTCAGCCCAATCAGCTGCAATTGCAGCCGCATTCACAAGATCAGCTGATTCAGCCCAATCAGCTGCAATTGCAGTCGCATTCACAAGATCAGCTGATTCATCTCAATCAGCTGTAACTGCAGCTGCAGTCACAAGATCAGCTGATTCAGCTCAATCAGCTTCAGCTGCAGCTGCAGTCACAAGATCAGCTGATTCAGCTCAATCAGCTTCAGCTGCAGCCGTAGTCACAAGATCAGCTGATTCAGCTCAATCAGTTGCAGCCGCAGCCGCATTCACAAGATCAGCTGATTCAGCCCAATCAGCTGCAATTGCAGCCGCATTCACAAGATCAGCTGATTCATCTCAATCAGCTGCAATTGCAGTCGCATTCACAAGATCAGCTGATTCAGCTCAATCAGCTGCAATTGCAGTCGCATTCACAATATCAGCTGATTCAACTCAATCAGCTGTAACTGCAGCCGCAGTCACAAGATCAGCTGATTCATCTCAATCAGCTGCAATTGCAGTCGCATTCACAAGATCAGCTGATTCATCTCAATCAGCTGCAATTGCAGTCGCATTCACAAGATCAGCTGATTCAGCCCAATCAGCTGCAATTGCAGCCGTATTCACAAGATCAGCTGATTCAGCCCAATCAGCTGCAATTGCAGCCGCATTCACAAGATCAGCTGATTCATCTCAATCAGCTGCAATTGCAGTCGCATTCACAAGATCAGCTGATTCAGCTCAATCAGCTGCAATTGCAGTCGCATTCACAATATCAGCTGATTCAACTCAATCAGCTGTAACTGCAGCCGCAGTCACAAGATCAGCTGATTCATCTCAATCAGCTGCAATTGCAGTCGCATTCACAAGATCAGCTGATTCATCTCAATCAGCTGCAATTGCAGTCGCATTCACAAGATCAGCTGATTCAGCCCAATCAGCTGCAATTGCAGCCGCATTCACAAGATCAGCTGATTCATCTCAATCAGCTGTAACTGCAGCTGCAGTCACAAGATCAGCTGATTCAGCTCAATCAGCTTCAGCTGCAGCCGTAGTCACAAGATCAGCTGATTCAGCCCAATCAGCTGCAATTGCAGCCGCATTCACAAGATCAGCTGATTCAGCTCAATCAGCTTCAGCTGCAGCTGCAGTCACAAGATCAGCTGATTCAGCTCAATCAACTTCAGCTGCAGCCGTAGTCACAAGATCAGCTGATTCAGCCCAATCAGCTGCAATTGCAGTCGCATTCACAAGATCAGCTGATTCATCTCAATCAGCTGTAACTGCAGCTGCAGTCACAAGATCAGCTGATTCAGCTCAATCAGCTTCAGCTGCAGCCGTAGTCACAAGATCAGCTGATTCAGCCCAATCAGCTGCAATTGCAGCCGCATTCACAAGATCAGCTGATTCAGCCCAATCAGCTGTAACTGCAGCCGTAGTCACAAGATCAGCTGATTCAGCTCAATCAGTTGCAGCCGCAGCCGCATTCACAAGATCAGCTGATTCAGCCCAATCAGCTGCAATTGCAGTCGCATTCACAAGATCAGCTGATTCATCTCAATCAGCTGCAATTGCAGTCGCATTCACAAGATCAGCTGATTCAGCTCAATCAGCTGCAATTGCAGTCGCATTCACAATATCAGCTGATTCAACTCAATCAGCTGTAACTGCAGCCGCAGTCACAAGATCAGCTGATTCATCTCAATCAGCTGCAATTGCAGCCGCATTCACAAGATCAGCTGATTCATCTCAATCAGCTGCAATTGCAGTCGCATTCACAATATCAGCTGATTCAACTCAATCAGCTGTAACTGCAGCCGCAGTCACAAGATCAGCTGATTCATCTCAATCAGCTGCAATTGCAGTCGCATTCACAAGATCAGCTGATTCATCTCAATCAGCTGCAATTGCAGTCGCATTCACAAGATCAGCTGATTCAGCCCAATCAGCTGCAATTGCAGCCGCATTCACAAGATCAGCTGATTCAGCCCAATCAGCTGCAATTGCAGTCGCATTCACAAGATCAGCTGATTCAGCTCAATCAGCTGCAATTGCAGCCGCAGTCACAAGATCAGCTGATTCAGCTCAATCAGCTGCAATTGCAGTCGCATTCACAAGATCAGCTGATTCAGCCCAATCAGCTGCAATTGCAGCCGCAGTCACAAGATCAGCTGATTCAGCTCAATCAGCTGCAATTGCAGCCGCATTCACAAGATCAGCTGATTCATCTCAATCAGCTGCAATTGCAGTCGCATTCACAAGATCAGCTGATTCAGCTCAATCAGCTGCAATTGCAGTCGCATTCACAATATCAGCTGATTCAACTCAATCAGCTGTAACTGCAGCCGCAGTCACAAGATCAGCTGATTCATCTCAATCAGCTGCAATTGCAGTCGCATTCACAAGATCAGCTGATTCAGCCCAATCAGCTGCAATTGCAGCCGCATTCACAAGATCAGCTGATTCATCTCAATCAGCTGTAACTGCAGCTGCAGTCACAAGATCAGCTGATTCAGCTCAATCAGCTTCAGCTGCAGCCGTAGTCACAAGATCAGCTGATTCAGCCCAATCAGCTGCAATTGCAGCCGCAGTCACAAGATCAGCTGATTCAGCCCAATCAGCTGCAATTGCAGTCGCATTCACAAGATCAGCTGATTCAGCTCAATCAGCTGCAATTGCAGCCGCAGTCACAAGATCAGCTGATTCAGCTCAATCAGCTGCAATTGCAGCCGCATTCACAAGATCAGCTGATTCATCTCAATCAGCTGCAATTGCAGTCGCATTCACAATATCAGCTGATTCAACTCAATCAGCTGTAACTGCAGCCGCAGTCACAAGATCAGCTGATTCATCTCAATCAGCTGCAATTGCAGTCGCATTCACAAGATCAGCTGATTCATCTCAATCAGCTGCAATTGCAGTCGCATTCACAAGATCAGCTGATTCAGCCCAATCAGCTGCAATTGCAGCCGCATTCACAAGATCAGCTGATTCAGCCCAATCAGCTGCAATTGCAGTCGCATTCACAAGATCAGCTGATTCAGCTCAATCAGCTGCAATTGCAGCCGCAGTCACAAGATCAGCTGATTCAGCTCAATCAGCTGCAATTGCAGTCGCATTCACAAGATCAGCTGATTCAGCCCAATCAGCTGCAATTGCAGTCGCATTCACAAGATCAGCTGATTCAGCTCAATCAGCTGCAATTGCAGCCGCAGTCACAAGATCAGCTGATTCATCTCAATCAGCTGCAATTGCAGTCGCATTCACAAGATCAGCTGATTCAGCTCAATCAGCTGCAATTGCAGTCGCATTCACAATATCAGCTGATTCAACTCAATCAGCTGTAACTGCAGCCGCAGTCACAAGATCAGCTGATTCATCTCAATCAGCTGCAATTGCAGTCGCATTCACAAGATCAGCTGATTCAGCCCAATCAGCTGCAATTGCAGCCGCATTCACAAGATCAGCTGATTCATCTCAATCAGCTGTAACTGCAGCTGCAGTCACAAGATCAGCTGATTCAGCTCAATCAGCTTCAGCTGCAGCCGTAGTCACAAGATCAGCTGATTCAGCCCAATCAGCTGCAATTGCAGCCGCATTCACAAGATCAGCTGATTCAGCTCAATCAGCTTCAGCTGCAGCTGCAGTCACAAGATCAGCTGATTCAGCTCAATCAACTTCAGCTGCAGCCGTAGTCACAAGATCAGCTGATTCAGCCCAATCAGCTGCAATTGCAGTCGCATTCACAAGATCAGCTGATTCATCTCAATCAGCTGTAACTGCAGCTGCAGTCACAAGATCAGCTGATTCAGCTCAATCAGCTTCAGCTGCAGCCGTAGTCACAAGATCAGCTGATTCAGCCCAATCAGCTGCAATTGCAGTCGCATTCACAAGATCAGCTGATTCATCTCAATCAGCTGTAACTGCAGCTGCAGTCACAAGATCAGCTGATTCAGCTCAATCAGCTTCAGCTGCAGCCGTAGTCACAAGATCAGCTGATTCAGCCCAATCAGCTGCAATTGCAGCCGCATTCACAAGATCAGCTGATTCAGCCCAATCAGCTGCAATTGCAGCCGAATTCACAAGATCAGCTGATTCAACCAAATCAACCGCTGTCAAAAACATCAAAAACAGTTCTAATATTTGTTTCATAATTTATAAATAATAATTTTAATAATTCATTTTTTTATTTATTTAAAGAATCTCTTTTTTTTCATTATTAAATCAGCAGCTTTCCAACACTCTATTTTAAATGCTGGAAGCCATATATAGATTTCTTCATCTTTCAAAAATGATAAATATTCTAGATATTTATCGAAGCATATAGAATATGCGATTGAGCTTTTTGACATTGTTGGGTACACAGTCAAAAGTTCATAGATCGTTTCATATAATGATCGTTTTGCTTTTTTTTTAGCTTCGCTTTGATTTTCTTCTGTCGTTATTGCAATATTATCAGGAATCTCTATCCTCTTGAACCATTTAATTGGTTGATTTTGCTTAAAATCGATATATTTATTTGAAAATCCTTCATTGACTGAATGAATATTCCAATTTAGATCAAAATTTTGGATTTTGGGAGTATTAAATGTGAAACAATGCTGAATTGAAGTTACAAAATTCAGGATTTCTATATCATCTAAAGCAAAATTTTCTTCCAGAAGTGAAACTTTCAAAGTTTTGAGGTATAGGCTTGCATTATCTATATTGATATGTGAAAATAAGTGATTCTCACTTAATACTGCAGCAAGAAAAGTATTAAAATGACAATTATTAGGAACCTTTTCAAGCTTGTTTTTGATATTAATAATTTCCATTTTTGCATTTGAAAATAGCTTATGTTTACATGGAATAGCTGCTCCGTATATTAAATTGTTATATTTGTCTTCTTCACATTCACAATACTCTAAACAATTAGATAAAATATTATACCTAGGATCATTTAAATTTTTCTGAAGAACCTCGATGTATTGTTTAATTTTTCGTTTAATTGTTTTACCATATCTTTTGGTATAAATAAAATGTTTAAGAACAACATCAATTAAATTAGTTAATTTTTTCGGTAATCCGTAAGCAGCATTGACAGTTCTGTTTATAACACTATGTAAAGCTTCGTTGTGATTGGAGCACCGGCCAACATGATGCTCCCTCCGAATCCACAAAGCCCAATTTTTGTAATAATAATCTGATTGAACATCGCAATCTTCAAAACTAGCCATTATTCTGACTTCTTCAATTTTGAGCTTGAGGTCATCGCTTATAGGACCAAATTTCAGCCTTTCTTTTTCATATTTGTCCAAATCTCTTAATACCTCATCTGCTACATTAATATAATTAATAAAAGAAAAGCATTTAAGCAATTTATTCACCATTAAACCAAGTGCACAGGATGAGCCAAAATGCTCGATTATATGCCTGTGGCAAAAATAATGAGTAATGCCTAAAGATTTACATACAGATTTAATAGATTGATGCATATCTGAGATAATAAACATTTCTTTCCACAATATGCCTTTTTGAGTAATTTCATCTATTGAATCAAAAAAAATTTTGTAAAGTTCAAGGCATTCCTGTGGCGCTATTGTGATTGCAAGAGGCACTGATTCATTAAAAATCACCCCTTGCAATACACAATAGACATAAGGTTTCATGCCATCAAATGATCCATCAACTTCCAAATAATGGATGGACTTTAATGCTGTAACTGCCCAAGGAAACACAATCGATATTGTTTGAATTTCTTTATCGACATCTGGGTTTTTTTGTTGATATGTAATTTTGATATCACCCGGACAAGAATCTAAAACTTCCAAAATACTCCTTGGCGATCTATTATTGAATAATAAATCTATTTGTGTTTTTCTAGGATTCATCAACCTTTGAAAAAAACATGTTATACATTGCGGACAATCTTTATCAGAAAGTTTAAGGTAATAATTAGCAACTTGATAAAGTAAAGAATCCTCACTTGGTTTATCGTATAAATTTTGAAAATCGAAGATCTTTTGAGAATGATTGGATTTGAATATTAAACAAGGTATGGATTCTTTATCGGAAAAGGAAAACATTGACATATGATACTTGATAAAAACATTTATTGATTTGAAATTCTGTCCTATTTCAATTTGAAAATAGTAATTTTCACTTGAAGTTCGAAATGAATCTAATTTCCTTTTAAATAAATCGATACGCAATGATTTATCATTACATTGTAAAAATTTGCTTACGTAATAATCATTTTGAGTGAATTTTGCGAAATCAATAAAAGATATGAATTCGAAGTCTGGCCTATCAAAAGGAATCATTTCAATTCTTCTTTTGGCTACATCGCGATTGCCATTTTGAATCAAATCGAGGGGATTTGAAGGACGAATGATAAATTCTTCTGTTTGCAGAAAATCCATTATAACAAATAATAAACGGCATTATTTTGAAAAATTATAATAATTGAAATAAAAAGAGATTATAAGAGATAATTTTGTTTAAATAATAAACATTGTTTGTACTGCAGCTGATTGAGATGAATAAGCTGATCTTGTGAATGCGGCTGCAGCTGAAGATGATTGAGCTGAATCAGCTGATCTTGTGACTGCGGCTGCGGTTGCAGCTTATTGGGCTGAATCAGCTGATCTTGTGAATGCGGCTTCAATTGCAGCTTATTGGGCTGAATCAGCTGATCTTGTGAATGCGGATGCAGTTACAGCTTATTGGGCTGAATCAGCTGATCTTGTGAATGCGGCTGCGGCTGCAACTGATTGAGCTGAATCAGCTGATCTTGTGAATGCGGCTGCAGCTGCAACTGATTGAGCTGAATCAGCTGATCTTGTGAATGCGGCTGCGGCTGCAACTGATTGAGCTGAATCAGCTGATCTTGTGAATGCGGTTGCAGCTGAAGCTGATTGAGATGAATCAGCTGATCTTGTGACTGCGGCTGCAATTGCAGCTTATTGGGCTGAATCAGCTGATCTTGTGAATGCGGCTGCGGCTGCAACTGATTGAGCTGAATCAGCTGATCTTGTGAATGCGGCTGCAGCTGCAACTGATTGAGCTGAATCAGCTGATCTTGTGAATGCGGCTGCGGCTGCAACTGATTGAGCTGAATCAGCTGATCTTGTGAATGCGGTTGCAGCTGAAGCTGATTGAGATGAATCAGCTGATCTTGTGACTGCGGCTGCAATTGCAGCTTATTGGGCTGAATCAGCTGATCTTGTGAATGCGGTTGCAATTGCAGCTTATTGGGCTGAATCAGATGATCTTGTGACTACGGCCTCGGCTGCAGCTGATTGAGCTAAATCAGCTGATCTTGTGACTGCGGCTGTGGCTGCGGCTGATTGAGCTGAATCAGCTGATCTTGTGACTGCGGCTGCGGCTACAGCTGATTGAGCTGAATCAGCTGATCTTGTGAATGCGACTGCAGCTGCAGCTGATTGAGCTGAATCAGCTGATCTTGTGACTACGGCTGCAATTGCAGCTAATTGGGCTGAATCAGCTGATCTTGTGAATGCGGTTGCAGCTGAAGCTGATTGAGATGAATCAGCTGATCTTGTGAATGCGGCTGCCATTGCAGCTGATTGAGCTGAATCAGCTGATCTTGTGACTGCGGCTGCAATTGCAGCTAATTGGGCTGAATCAGCTGATCTTGTGAATGCGGTTGCAGCTGAAGCTAATTGAGCTGAATCAGCTGATCTTGTGAATGCGGCTGCCATTGCAGCTGATTGGGCTGAATCAGATGATCTTGTGACTACGGCCTCGGCTGAAGCTGATTGAGCTGAATCAGCTGATCTTGTGACTGCAGCTGCGGCTGATTGAGCTGAATCAGCAGATCTTGTGACTGCGGCTACAATTGCAGCTTATTGAGCTGAATCAGATGATCTTGTGAATGCGGCTGCGGCTACAGCTGATTGAGCTGAATCAGCTGATCTTGTGAATGCGACTGCAGCTGCAGCTGATTGAGCTGAATCAGCTGATCTTGTGACTACGGCTGCAATTGCAGCTAATTGGGCTGAATCAGCTGATCTTGTGAATGCGGTTGCAGCTGAAGCTGATTGAGATGAATCAGCTGATCTTGTGAATGCGGCTGCCATTGCAGCTGATTGAGCTGAATCAGCTGATCTTGTGACTGCGGCTGCAATTGCAGCTAATTGGGCTGAATCAGCTGATCTTGTGAATGCGGTTGCAGCTGAAGCTGATTGAGATGAATCAGCTGATCTTGTGAATGCGGCTGCCATTGCAGCTGATTGAGCTGAATCAGCTGATCTTGTGACTGCGGCTGCAATTGCAGCTAATTGGGCTGAATCAGCTGATCTTGTGAATGCGGTTGCAGCTGAAGCTGATTGAGCTGAATCAGCTGATCTTGTGAATGCGGCTGCCATTGCAGCTGATTGGGCTGAATCAGATGATCTTGTGACTACGGCCTCGGCTGAAGCTGATTGAGCTGAATCAGCTGATCTTGTGACTGCAGCTGCGGCTGATTGAGCTGAATCAGCAGATCTTGTGACTGCGGCTACAATTGCAGCTTATTGAGCTGAATCAGATGATCTTGTGAATGCGGCTGCGGCTACAGCTGATTGAGCTGAATCAGCTGATCTTGTGAATGCGACTGCAGCTGCAGCTGATTGAGCTGAATCAGCTGATCTTGTGACTACGGCTGCAATTGCAGCTAATTGGGCTGAATCAGCTGATCTTGTGAATGCGGTTGCAGCTGAAGCTGATTGAGATGAATCAGCTGATCTTGTGAATGCGGCTGCCATTGCAGCTGATTGAGCTGAATCAGCTGATCTTGTGACTGCGGCTGCAATTGCAGCTAATTGGGCTGAATCAGCTGATCTTGTGAATGCGGTTGCAGCTGAAGCTGATTGAGATGAATCAGCTGATCTTGTGAATGCGGCTGCCATTGCAGCTGATTGGGCTGAATCAGATGATCTTGTGACTACGGCCTCGGCTGAAGCTGATTGAGCTGAATCAGCTGATCTTGTGACTGCAGCTGCGGCTGATTGAGCTGAATCAGCAGATCTTGTGACTGCGGCTACAATTGCAGCTTATTGAGCTGAATCAGATGATCTTGTGAATGCGGCTGCGGCTACAGCTGATTGAGCTGAATCAGCTGATCTTGTGAATGCGACTGCAGCTGCAGCTGATTGAGCTGAATCAGCTGATCTTGTGACTGCGGCTGCGGCTACAGCTGATTGAGCTGAATCAGCTGATCTTGTGAATGCGACTGCAGCTGCAGCTGATTGAGCTGAATCAGCTGATCTTGTGACTACGGCTGCAATTGCAGCTAATTGGGCTGAATCAGCTGATCTTGTGAATGCGGTTGCAGCTGAAGCTGATTGAGATGAATCAGCTGATCTTGTGAATGCGGCTGCCATTGCAGCTGATTGAGCTGAATCAGCTGATCTTGTGACTGCGGCTGCAATTGCAGCTAATTGGGCTGAATCAGCTGATCTTGTGAATGCGGTTGCAGCTGAAGCTGATTGAGCTGAATCAGCTGATCTTGTGAATGCGGCTGCCATTGCAGCTGATTGGGCTGAATCAGATGATCTTGTGACTACGGCCTCGGCTGAAGCTGATTGAGCTGAATCAGCTGATCTTGTGACTGCAGCTGCGGCTGATTGAGCTGAATCAGCTGATCTTGTGACTACGGCTGCAATTGCAGCTAATTGGGCTGAATCAGCTGATCTTGTGAATGCGGTTGCAGCTGAAGCTGATTGAGATGAATCAGCTGATCTTGTGAATGCGGCTGCCATTGCAGCTTATTGGGCTGAATCAGATGATCTTGTGACTACGGCCTCGGCTGCAGCTGATTGAGCTGAATCAGCTGATCTTGTTGATGAGACTGCAGCTGAAGCTGAGTGAGCTGAATCAGCTGATCTTGTGACTGCGGTTGTAATTGCAGCTGATTGAGATGAATCAGCTGATCTTGTGAATGCGACTGCAGCTGCAGCTGATTGAGCTGAATCAGCTGATCTTGTGACTACGGCTGCAATTGCAGCTTATTGGGCTGAATCAGCTGATCTTGTGACTACGGTTGTAATTGCAGCTTATTGGTCTAAATCAGCTGATCTTGTGACTACGGCTTCGGCTGCAGCTTATTGAGCTGAATCAGCTGATCTTGTGACTACGGTTTTAATTGCAGCTTATTGAGCTGAATCAGCTGATCTTGTGACTACGGCTTCGGCTGCAGCTTATTGAGCTGAATCAGCTGATCTTGTGACTGCAGCTGCGGCTGATTGAGCTGAATCAGCTGATCTTGTGACTACGGCTGCAATTGCAGCTAATTGGGCTGAATCAGCTGATCTTGTGAATGCGGTTGCAGCTGAAGCTGATTGAGATGAATCAGCTGATCTTGTGAATGCGGCTGCCATTGCAGCTTATTGGGCTGAATCAGATGATCTTGTGACTACGGCCTCGGCTGCAGCTGATTGAGCTGAATCAGCTGATCTTGTTGATGAGACTGCAGCTGAAGCTGAGTGAGCTGAATCAGCTGATCTTGTGACTGCGGTTGTAATTGCAGCTGATTGAGATGAATCAGCTGATCTTGTGAATGCGACTGCAGCTGCAGCTGATTGAGCTGAATCAGCTGATCTTGTGACTACGGCTGCAATTGCAGCTTATTGGGCTGAATCAGCTGATCTTGTGACTGCGGTTGTAATTGCAGCTGATTGAGATGAATCAGCTGATCTTGTGAATGCGACTGCAGCTGCAGCTGATTGAGATGAATCAGCTGATCTTGTGAATGCGGCTGCCATTGCAGCTGATTGGGCTGAATCAGATGATCTTGTGACTACGGCCTCGGCTGAAGCTGATTGAGCTGAATCAGCTGATCTTGTGACTGCAGCTGCGGCTGATTGAGCTGAATCAGCTGATCTTGTGACTACGGCTGCAATTGCAGCTAATTGGGCTGAATCAGCTGATCTTGTGAATGCGGTTGCAGCTGAAGCTGATTGAGATGAATCAGCTGATCTTGTGAATGCGGCTGCCATTGCAGCTTATTGGGCTGAATCAGATGATCTTGTGACTACGGCCTCGGCTGCAGCTGATTGAGCTGAATCAGCTGATCTTGTTGATGAGACTGCAGCTGAAGCTGAGTGAGCTGAATCAGCTGATCTTGTGACTGCGGTTGTAATTGCAGCTGATTGAGATGAATCAGCTGATCTTGTGAATGCGACTGCAGCTGCAGCTGATTGAGCTGAATCAGCTGATCTTGTGACTACGGCTGCAATTGCAGCTTATTGGGCTGAATCAGCTGATCTTGTGACTACGGTTGTAATTGCAGCTTATTGGTCTAAATCAGCTGATCTTGTGACTACGGCTTCGGCTGCAGCTTATTGAGCTGAATCAGCTGATCTTGTGACTACGGTTTTAATTGCAGCTTATTGAGCTGAATCAGCTGATCTTGTGACTACGGCTTCGGCTGCAGCTTATTGAGCTGAATCAGCAGATCTTGTGACTGCGGCTACAATTGCAGCTTATTGAGCTGAATCAGATGATCTTGTGAATGCGGCTGCGGCTACAGCTGATTGAGCTGAATCAGCTGATCTTGTGAATGCGACTGCAGCTGCAGCTGATTGAGCTGAATCAGCTGATCTTGTGACTACGGTTGTAATTGCAGCTTATTGGTCTAAATCAGCTGATCTTGTGACTACGGCTTCGGCTGCAGCTTATTGAGCTGAATCAGCTGATCTTGTGACTACGGTTTTAATTGCAGCTTATTGAGCTGAATCAGCTGATCTTGTGACTGCGGCTGCGGTTGCAGCTTATTGGGCTGAATCAGCTGATCTTGTGAATGCGGCTTCAATTGCAGCTTATTGGGCTGAATCAGCTGATCTTGTGACTGAGGCTTCAATTGCAGCTTATTGAGCTGAATCAGCTGATCTTGTGAATGCGTTTCAATTTCAGCTTATTGAGCTGAATCAGCTGATCTTGTGACTGCGGCTGCAATTGCAGCTTATTGAGCTGAATCAGCTGATCTTGTGACTACGGCTGCGGCTGAAGCTGATTGAGATGAATCAGCTGATCTTGTGACTACGGTTGTAATTGCAGCTGATTGGTTTGAATCAGCTGATCTTGTGACTACGGTTGTAATTGCAGCTGATTGGGTTGAATCAGCTGATCTTGTGACTGCGGCTACAATTGCAGCTTATTGGGCTGAATCAGCTGATCTTGTGAATGCGGCTGCGGCTGCAGCTGATTGAGCTGAATCAGCTGATCTTGTGACTACGGCTGCAATTGCAGCTAATTGGGCTGAATCAGCTGATCTTGTGAATGCGGCTGCGGCTGCAGCTGATTGAGCTGAATCAGCTGATCTTGTGAATGCGGCTGCAATTGCAGCTTATTGAGCTGAATCAGCTGATCTTGTGAATGCGGCTGTACTGATGATTGAACTACTTCAATTGCTTGTTTCGGTCGGCTGTACTGATGATTAAACTGTTTCATTTGCTTGTTTCGGCCCGCTGTATTGCTGATTGAACTGTTTCAATTGCTTGTTTCGGTCGGCTGTATTGCTGATTGAACTGTTTCATTTGCTTGTTTCGGTCGGCTGTATTGCTGATTGAACTGTTTCAATTGCTTGTTTCAGCCCGCTGTATTGCTGATTGAACTGTTTCAATTGCTTGTTTCGGTCGGCTGTACTGATGATTGAACTGTTTCAATTGCTTGTTTCGGCCCGCTGTACTGATGATTGAACTGTTTCATTTGCTTGTTTCGGTCGGCTGTACTGATGATTGAACTGTTTCATTTGCTTGTTTCAGCCCGCTGTATTGCTGATTGAACTGTTTCAATTGCTTGTTTCGGTCGGCTGTACTGATGATTGAACTGTTTCATTTGCTTGTTTCGGTCGGCTGTATTGCTGATTGAACTGTTTCATTTGCTTGTTTCGGTCGGCTGTACTGATGATTGAACTGTTTCATTTGCTTGTTTCGGCCCGCTGTATTGCTGATTGAACTGTTTCAATTGCTTGTTTCGGTCGGCTGTACTGATGATTGAGGAGTATTATTTTCCATTGTATTTGAATACTATAAGATTCATATTTTTACCAATTATTGAAAAACTGTAGATCAACATATAGATTATGCTTAATCTAGATGTAGATATCTGGAATTGTTTCCAGGAAAACGTCACTTTAGGTGACAGCAGTCATTTCTAATTGAGCAAAAATAGGTAATCTTACAATATCTTTTATTGATCCATTGCTTTTTTCTTACCAAATATTTTTTTAGCGCGTTCTTTTGAAAAAGTTTATATCTCTTTCAATTTTTTTTTCTGAACTTATTCATATGCTTTGCCTCAAAAAGTGGGCGCACCTATAAGGTCAATTTAAAATCAGCCTTTTCATTTTATTAAATATGCTCACAATTTCAATTCAAATCTTTCATGTAAACATTTCAATTTTATTAGAAAAATTTTATTTTTAATCCATAAATATAATGATATTTTTTATTTAAAAATAATATATTTCATCTAAAAAATATTTCAGAAACATCATCAAATTAATATGAAAATACTAAATGATAATCATGAAATAAAATTTTATAAAATCAAAAGGAAAAATTTGCTTTGTGTAATAAGACACGTTTAAATTTATAATTTCTAGGCAATTTGAGAACACTAATACTAACTTTATAAAAAAATGAATCAAAATTCATAATTATAAACTTTGCTTAATATTTATGAATATAATTTTGAAAAAGTGGATCATAACGATTTTTAAATAAATATTCTTTTTCCTAAATTAATTTTAATAATTTATTATATTAAATGATTAAATTTAATTATTGACAATATAAATATTCTATAAACATCTTTATATGTGTATTATTCAAAATATAATAAAAGATATTTTATTTTTTTTGTATAAATAATGTAAAATGTAAAGTAAATCTTTTTCAGAACAATTATCATATTTTTATTAAATGATTGTAGGAGCAAAAAAGCGTAAGGCTGCAAAAAATCCTACTCAAGTTGAAGAAACTACTCCTCCATCACCAGAAACATTTGAAGAATACATCCTTAAGTTCATTGAAGCGCGCGATTTTTCAGGAACTGCAACATTTATTGACTTTATCACTGAAGAATTAAACCAACCAACGACAACTGAAATATCTTTATGGAAAGGCTATGCCCTTTTTCACTTAGGTCATTATGAAGAAGCGATTAATGTTTATCAACAATTATTAACAAACGATCCAGACGATCTTCTTTTAAATTTATATATATCTTCATGCTATTATTATCTTGGTGATTATGAAAATGCTAAAAATTATGCAAATCGGGGACCTTCATCTGACTTAAGAACTCGATTATTATTTCATATAGCTCATAAGCTTAATGATGAACAAGAACTTTTACAAGCTCACAGTCAATTGATTGGGACACTTGAAAATCAGCTTTCACTTGCAGCTATTCATTATTTACGAACAAATTACCAGGACGCAATAGAGATTTATCAAAGACTTCTTATCCAACATCCAGAATTCCTTGCATTATATGTTTATATTGCGATGTGCCAATACAAAATTGACAGCTTTGAAGAATCAAATGAATCCGTCGATCAATATCTTGGCGTAAATTCTGATTCTGCTGTTGCTCTTAATTTAAAAAGTTGCGATTACCTTCGATTGTTTGAACCTGATATTGCCGAATCACAAATTCTCCAGATTCAGAAATTTAGTAGCTCATCATATGATTTTGTGGCATCTTTAGTCAAGCACAATATTTGCGTGTTCCATAATGGAATTGATGGCTTTACCATATTTACTCCACTTGTAAATGCTTTTCATGAGGCTAGATACAATCTTTGCATTTTATACATGCGAGAAAGCAATCCGTCAGAAGCTTTTAACTTAATTAATGAACAATTTCAATGCCTTGAGTTGAACGAGAATCTACTTAAAGCTTCAGTTGAACTCTCACTTGGACAAATGACTTCTGATCAAAATTTGATTGAAGAGTCCAACTCAATTTTCAAAGAAATTGGCGAAATGGATGTTGTTAAAGATACCGTTCCTGGACGACAAGCTTTAGCTACATCAAAATTCATAACAGCTGAATACGATAACGTTTTACGAATTTTCAATACAATTGAAGAAATGATGACAGAAAATGATGAATTCAATTATAATAAAGCAATGGCTCTTGCATCACTTTCTCGTTGGGCTGAAGCAGAAAGATACTTCTTACTTGTTAAAAATGAAAGCTATAAGAAAGAAATATATTATTGCTCTTGGCTTTGCCGTTGTTATATCAAAAATAAAAAATTAGACGAAGCTTGGAATCTATATGCTGAAGCAACAAATACAGAAGATGCCAAAACTTTACTCGAAATTATTTCAAATGATTGCTATTTGAGCTGCGAATATTATTATTCAATGAGAGCATATAATATCTTAGCAAGTTGTGATGAAGATCCAACTTATAAGCAAGGCATGATTTCTGCAGCTATTGGCGTTTTTCAAAATATTTTATCGCGTAAAGAAACAGCCGAGAAGCTACAAGATGTGTTTACTTGTCTGGAAGCAGAACCCGAAGCAGAACAAGTTTTTACGATCATAAGGAATTATCTTGAATCTTCTGGTTTGTTAACTCAACTTGGATATTAATCATTTTGTAAAATGTTTGTAAAAGAATCATTACTTCTTTGATATTTTGCTTTTCTTTATATTCTAGATAGATTTAATTACTTATTATTAAGTTTTATTGCTGCTACTCAAAATAACATTTCAAAGGATTCCAAAGATTATTACATTATTAATAAATGGTGCAGATAGATACCAAAGATGTGAATAAAATCATTTTGTAAAAGAATTAAATGACTATCTGGTCAATTCATTTTTCTATCTTTTCGATTTTCCTAAAATAATATAATATAAATACTTTTCTTTTTTAAAATTTCTTTTTTTTACTTCTATTTACCTAAAATACGTTTTAATTAATTTTCAGGCACTAAACCGTTTGTAAAAATCATAGTCTCTAATGTCTCAATCATCTTCCTCTAGACACTCCATTTCGCCACCACACTCTTCTTCATATTATTCAAGATCACCATCTCCATCTAGAGCAACACTACAAAAACAAGTTGAATCAATTTTAGCAAACGATTTTTATTACAAAATTGCTTTTGTTATTTTCATTGTCCTTACGTGTATTACACTTTCATTCAGTTTTCCGGAAGATGATCCAAAAACATTAAAATTTTCTTTCTTGAATGAACATCAAAATTCAATGCAGATCGTTACTCAAATTTTATTTGTGATTTCCTTAATATACGTTATTGCAGCTTATATTATCCGCCGAAAATCAAATTAGAAAAAAAATTAATAATTTTTTTGAAATAATAAAAGTTTTTTATGATTTATAAATGCATCGTTAAATAAATTATTATTTACCAAAGTTAACCTAATTATAAATATGATACATAAAATAAATTCAATTTCTCCTCTACACTAAATCACTAAAAATATATTTATCATAAAAAATCATTCAAAATACGCAATAATTTGAATAATCGAATTAGAGGAAATGAAATACAGCATTACTATTTTAAAATATATTTAGATTTTCCAAATTGAAAATTATTTTATTTTATTTTAGCATGCAGGTGCTAGTGAAAAATTTATTTATTCTCAGAATACCATTCTGGAAATAGACTTTTTTTTTATTTATTTATTTATAATATTACTTTTTGAGATTATTTTTCAGATTTCTATCTTTAAATTCAAAACCAATTCTTCTTTGCTTATTGATCAAAAATGCTTGGATTTTTAGTGCTAATTGATATTTATATATATATAATATTTAATTCTGAAAATATATAAAATTTATTATATTATCACTCAGTATAAAAAAATAAATCGTTATCATTCAACAGCAACCGCCCTGCTCTTTTGCATTTTCTTCAGGCTTTAATGGAGCTTCTGTAACAATCTTCCCAGCCGAAACAAGATCATCATAAACAGATTGAAACATTTCCTTAACGTTTTCACCTGTTTTTGCTGATGTTAAAAAGCACTTTGCTTTATGCTCATCAGCAAATTTTTGTGCTTCTGCTGTTGATATTTCGATTGAATCATCTATATCTATTTTATTTCCAACTACATAGAGAAGTGGATTTTCAGTATGCTTACGGAACTCATTAATCCATATTTCTAGATTAGGAAGAGACTCTTTGCTAGTAACATCAAACACTGCGATTCCAGCAGCTGCATTTCTGTAGTAGATAGGACCTAAACTACGATACTTTTCTTGTCCAGCTGTATCCCATATTTGCATGATAACCTGACGGCCATTTAACTGTTGCTCATAAGTGTGGAAAACAGCGCCAATTGTTCCTTTTTGCTGTTTTTCAAAAGATGATCGTACAAAACGATGAATAAGAGATGTTTTGCCAACTTGTGAATCTCCAATTAAAACAACACGAACGGTAAGCGATTCAGTCATCTTAAAATTGAATATATCAAAATTTGCTTATTGGTTTAAAATTTGATTGTCATGGTTGATATTTCACCTTAAATTGAGAACGAATATGGTTAATTATTGAAAATTTGAATTAAAATTGATCATTCAAATCTTGTTTTTATAGTTTTCTGAATTTACTCAAATAGAATATAATATGGACAAAAAAAACCTTCATTTCCTATCATTTTTATGATCATTTAAATGGAAATAAAAAATGGATATTTCTATTTAATAGAACTTCTTCATTATTTTATCAATATTAGATTATAATATATAATGTTATAAAAACAAACCTGCTTTTTTCTTTTTAGATCTATTAGGTAGACTCTATCTTCTTAAAATATATGTAAAAATAGAAAATGAAAAATTTTATAAATAATAAGTTTTGATCAAAATACATATATAATATAAGAAACAATCATTTGATAAACATCTTAACTTACACTTCTATTTCCATAACAGCTTTGTAAATAGGCCCTCTTACAGTTTGGTAAGATCGTTTGTCATCAATTTTCAAAAAATCATTACCAGATAAATGAAGCTTTGTGAAATATCCATCACTTTTCATTATCAAATTATCAACAAGCTTATTAATTTTCTGTGGTTCGAATGAATTAAAAACTTTATTCTTTTTGATAGTTGATGTTATTTCGTTTAAAGGCAACGATCTTTTTCTCTTACTAGTGAAAGACAAATTAATTATATCCGCAATTTTAAGTATGTCTTCGGTTTCTTTATGAGCTCCGATTGCCCATAAAGCTTGATTAAGTGAAACTTTTTCTTGGACTTTCTTCACAATATCAAAGTAAGAAGATAAATTTTGACAAGATTTAGGGGCAATTCTCTCAGGTTCATTTATAGTTATTTCAGAAATCTGCTTTTCTTTCTTTTTTATAATTGGCTGTAAGGATTCAAAAATGTTATTTTGTTCTTTGATTTCTGGGGACTTTAATTCAACCGGAATAACATCTGGAACAGAATCTAAATTAAATTCATGGTGCCATACTGAAAATTCTTTTGGTATTCTTAAGTTTCTTTGCTTGAGGAATTTAATATGTTCTTCCTTAACCAAATCAGTTAAATAATTTCGTGAATAAGAGAACAATTCATCAATTGGTTCGGCTGAAACAAAAACTATTGTGAGCTGATTAGGTAAGTTTCTTCTCATATCTTGATGCCATTCTAATATGATTGCGCCTTCAGGCAAAATCCTAACGCACCGACGGAGTGTTAATTGGGTAAAAGTATGATTAGTTTCTCGTTCAATTACATCTTTTACCTTTGAAAAATGCGATGCTTGTCTACGTTTAAGATAATTTATAAGCGCAATAATAAGAACTTTGGTTTGAGAATATAAAATTTCAAATTTTCGAGGAAGCTGAAGAGCTTTGATTTCATTAGTTTTAATTTGATTTACTTCGTTGGGATTAGTTTTTGATTGGTTGATTAGAAATCCAAATTTTGATGCATCAAGATTCTCAATATTCATGATAATTTTTTTGATGATAATTTTAAACGAATGGATTTGCTGAAATGTTAAGTAAAAAAAAAATAAAATGTTTTTCATTCATTATGTTTTACAAAGAAAAAGAATCATTCGGAGAAAGTAATCCATTAATCAGCACTAATTTAGTAAGTCAATTTATTGATTATTTAGTTTTAGATGATGCTTGCTTTGATGAACAAAATAAAAAATCGCCTTCTTTTTTGATAAATGATTTAAATATAGAAATACAAGAGTTCCATAATAATTATAACACTTTTTGCCAAAATCCAAGTGATATAAATCAAAATAATTTATTTAACATTTTATTACAAATGAGGAAAACACTACGCTTTATTTCAAAATTTTATGAAAAACATAAGATATTTCTCTTGGAATTTCCTTATCGAGAATTTTTTCATTTAGCTTCACTTAATAATCAAGGAATTAATTCAATTTTATTTGAATGCTTATCAACATCAATAGTAGTTGATCTAAATTTCGATATAAATGATGTACCCCAGGATATAATTCAAAAAGTATTATTATTTATTTTAGATTATCCAACTCTAGATTATTCTGAGTTAGATCCACTTTTTTCAATTATTGAATTTATTTCCATTTTAATACAAAATTCACCTCAATTATGCGGTTTATCTATTTCTAATGGCTTGTTTCTCGTTTTAAACGATTGGATTCAAAAACCTTCCTGTATACTTGCTTTACAATCTATCATCATGACTGCTGATGAAAAATATATAACAAATATTTTGGATTATTGCGAGGAATTATTGAATTCTAAATCTACAGATTTGGTAAATAAATCATTTCACTGCTTTTGTATCTTCATCCATCGTTTTGGATTCATAAATATAAACAATAAAATCAAATTTTTATTATACCAGAAAATACCAATGTATGTAGCAACTTTGAAAAGTGCCATTGAACTTTGCCTGCTTATTCCATGCGATGTTCAAAGTCCACCAAATATTTTAAGCCAAATTTCAGATATATTGAGTAACCCAGTTAATGATTCTGAACATCTTATCCTTTGCTTAAAATTAATGATACATTTTTCTTCCTTCTGGAAAATAATCATGAAAAAAGAAGATATTCAAACAATTTTGTTTTTTGGTGTGGAAAATAAAGAATTTGAAGTTTCTATCAGATTTGCGGAATGTATTATAGTATATCATTCATTTATTGATTTTCCATTTGATTTACAAGTATTTCAAGTTTGTTTAAATTTCTTAGATTCTAAAATTTATAATTTATGCCTTACAAAAATGTATGAAATAATGACCTTTGATGCTTCTAAATTTCCTAAAGAAATTTCACAAATGATCAATCTTTTTACAGATGATGCTATTGATCTAATTCGTAATCACCTATATGAAAATAGTAATGAAATTGCTCAATTAATATTAAACTTTCTATCAATGGAGTCATCAAATGAATAACGTTAATAAAATTGCTAATAGAATAATGAATTCGATTCTTATTTCAATATTTAAATTACAAATATGAAAATAATATTAATTAATATATAGTTGATTAGATTTTTACACAATTTCGTGTAAAATTCAAATTAGAAAAAACTTTATAATTGAAATAAAATTTTGAATGAAAATTCAATGCATAAAGAATTTTTTTCTTTCAAAAATTGTCTGGACAATTATTTATTCAAAAATATTGATTCAATTATTGGACTCATATTATCTCATATTTTAACATGACAAACCGAATTGCTATTGTACCAATTGGTGATCCAGCATTTGCTCAAGATATTGTTACCGCATTATCTGAAAATGGGGAGATTGAAATTAAGAACAAATATTTTGAAGCGACTTTAACGTTTGATTTTGATGCAACTGGAAAACCACCAGCTGTTTTTTGGATCTGTCATTCACAATACTGTGACTTAATGCCACCTCCATCAGATCAATATCAAGATGCTGAACTTCGCTTATTGCTTCGTGTTGTTGATGATACTTCAAATTCTGAAATCCCAGAAAAATTGAAAGATTGGGAAGTTGATAATTTTGCAGAAATTATTAATGTTAATATGAAAACGTTCGAAGATGAAGTTAGATTATTTAAAGAAGGAAATAAAAGATCTTCTCTTCTTGACGAAGATTTACAACCAGCTGGCTGCCATGTTTTAGAATCTCTTGAATTAGTCAATTGGCCAATAAAAGCAACTGTTGGAAAGTCTATTATTCAACAAAAAATAGAAAAACTTGAGCAAATGTTATCAAATGATGATCCTAACTTAGATGGCTTTGACCAAGCAATGGGATTAATGATTGAATTAAAGAAAGAAATTCCAAACCTTCCTGAAAAAGAGAGACATAAGTATGCTGCTGATGTTGCAATGATTTTCCAAAAAATTCTTGCCGTTGGTGAAGAGGAAGAAAGTGACAATGAAGATGCTGGTAATGATAAAGCAGGCTATGGAAAACTTCCAAGTGAAGATGAAGATGAGCCTAAAGAAAAAAATGAGAATCAAAAAGAAGAAGTTGAAAGCAAATGAAGAAATTTGAACAGTTTTCTTTTATAATATAATTAAGATTGCTATATTTATAGTTTTTATATTTATTTTGAAATTAAAACGATTTTATTATTAAATACTTTTTACTCTTTACTATCAATTCAAAGGTTTTATGTATATGAAATCATTCAATTCTTTGATTCTTGATTGAAAAGAACTTATTCATACCTAAATCTTTAATCTAAATAAATAAATAAAATATTTCTATGTTTACCATGTTTAAAAATATTCTCTAAATAATTTTAAAATGATTAATGAGGGCAAATCCAGGACATAACCCCAAAAGCAAATATTTTTAGATTATCATTAATGAGAGGGCTAACTTCAATCTCTAGCTCTGATTCCCCAATTCTTCTAACAATAATTGCTTTTTCTTCGGCATTATTAATCAAAATCATATTTTTTATTGATTTTTTGGCAAATTTACCTCTAAAATTCATTGATAATTTACCATCTGGCCTCACTTTTGGCATCATTGTTCTCAAAACTACATCTCTCTTATTTGTATCAGGGCTCTTTAAATTAACTGTGAAAAATCTATCATAAAAAATGGGCTTTTTAACGGCTGAAACGCTCGCAGACATAACTTCTTTTCCATTGCTGCTTAGATTAAATTTCCGTCTATTTTTTGAAACAGACATTGAACCTATTAAAATATCATCTTGCTCAAAAAGTTCTTGCACTTTGAAATCAACTGATTTTCTGGTGTTTGAGCTAAATGCAGACATTAAACACTGATCACGGCTGAAAAATTGGAATGTGTAATGAGATAATTGAGACTTAGTCCGAGTAACTCTATAAATTAGATTTTCTTTGTTGCCAATATCTGTAATTAAAGATGCTTCAGAAATATTATCAATATCAATATTTTCATCACATGTTTGCCGCTTAGCCGTGCTTTGAAATGATTTTGGTCTCATTAAGTTTAATGTTTGTTCACTTATTTTAATTTGAGGTTCTTCATTCGTGTCACAAAAACCTACTTCGTTTTCATAAAATTCGCAAACATCTGATGAAGAGCTCTCATTGTTTTGTTCAGCTTGAAGTGCTATATTTTTATCCAAATTTATTTTATTTTTCGAATTTGCTTGTTTTGGTGGCGAAGCCTTAGGAGATTGTTTATTTATCCTTTTAGAAGAAACTTGCTGAGATGATTGCGATGGAACTTGTTTATTAGATTGCGATTGAGTTGCTTGTTTTGAAATGCATTTATTAGATTTGTTTGAAGCAAGATCAATTGTTTGTTTCATTTGAGAAGCTGTATTTGGTAGTGGCAAATTTCCATAATCAGATAATGAATCTGATTCGGATACATAATCATAATAAGAGCCTGAATCTGAATCTGAATCAATCGGCGCTTGTACCTTTATTTGTGATGGCGAAGGCCTTAAAACACTTGTTGGAGAAAACTTTTTTGCAGGCAATTTCGTTGAATTTTGAGGTGTTGAGTTTTGGGGTGTTGAACAGCCAGGAAGTGGCCTTTTATTAACAATTGGTCTTCGATTTACTTGTACAGGTAATTTTTGGTTTGGAGATTTAAAAGGAGCAGCCATTGGTTTCTTTGCAGATCTTGAAAGATCTGGCTTCATATCAGAGTAGGAGTCTGATGAATAATAGTATTCATCTGAGCTCATTTGACGAATTTCAAAATTAAGTTTTTAAACGTATACAAACACGTTTTTGAAAATTCAATATCGACATCAAATGTTTTGAAATTCTAAAAACAATTTTATATCAAAAAGATTTTAAAACTCAACAATAAAAAGATGATTGATGAATTTTTTATTTTAAAATAAAAATAAATTTATCTAAAAAAAGAAAATATCGCTTTAAAAATCTGTGAAACATGATTCCATAAAATTATTCAAAAAGTAGGATTGATAAATATAAGATTGTGAAAAAATAATTTAGGGATTACAAACTTAAATGGATCTTTCATACAGGACTCTTTGCGATTCTCCCGCACCTACAACCGCTGTTTTATGCAATCTTCCATTTTCAAAAGCTCCATGTATTGCAACTGCTAGTGAAACCAAACTTCAAATTTATACATTTCGTGATCAAAAACTTATTTTAATCTGGGAAAAGAATTATTGGGCAAAAATAATTGCAATTTTCGCCCATCATGAAAAAAAATACGATTGTTTAATTCTAGTTTGCGATGTATCAAAAGTTGTTGTATTACAGCCAGTTGGTGATGTTGATCTTCAAGAAACTGAATTTCATCAATTTGATCCCGAAGAAATGGAGTCAACATGCATACGCCATCCGACAAAGGCAGTTATGGATCCGAATGGAACTTGTATCGCGCTATTAATTGGGATATCTACGATTTACTTTTTAACATTAAGTCAACCAGAAGGTTTTGACTTGAGTAAACGCCCCATTGTTAAAACTGGTCAACATTCGAAGTGGGAAACAATAAATGGCGCAGTTTTATTCAATCTAGTCAAGGATTATAAGCCACCAATTTTTCGAGTTCGCGACATCAAATTTTTAGAAGGATATAAATGTCCAACATTAGCAATCTTACATGAACCAATACCTACTTGGTCAGTTCGACTTCCTCTTCAAAAATCCACAATAGCAATATCAATTACTTCACCATTACTAATTGAACGCAAAACTTCTTTGGTACATGATCAATCAATATCATGGACATCTCGACCATTACCACACAACGCAATAACTGTTATTCCTGTTTGGATCCCACACGGAGGTTTCTTAGTATTATGTAAAAATTCTATTATATACATGACACATACTTCAGGCTTAGCATATGGATTAAATGCATTAGCACGAATTGATGATGAATGCCCATTTGAGCTATGCGATCAGTCGGTAGAGCCTCACGAAATTTTCTCTCCTGCTTATGCTATTATGGATGCTACTCATGTTTTGATTACCGTTGACGAGCATCATCCGGCCATTTTAACCCTTCACACAAATGGAATTGATGTAACTGGCTTATCGCTTTTTGTAAACAATGAAATTGAATTCCACCCATCATTATTCCTAAAATATTTTGACAATTTATATTTTGGTGGATCTGTAATTGAAGACTCAATACTATTCGAATTAAGCTTTGAAACGGAAGAGCAGCAGTCGTCTTTCATTGATACGGTTCAATTATCAGAGAGTCAACTTCAATTATATGAAATGCTATACGATAGCCCTCCAATAAATGCCTCAAGACAACTCACTACATCACTCACAATGAATATTATTTCGAAAATTTATCAACTCGGAACAGTTACTTGCGCTACACCTTTTATTAATATATATGAAATGGCACTCATTCAGGGCCAAGAAGATGCCATTTCAATGGCACTTGGCTGTGGGCTGAAAAATAGCGGTTGTCTTCAATTTTTCAGACTTTCGTTAACTCCAAAAATTCGCCATGAATTAAGTATATCAGATGTCATATCTGTTTTTGCTTCAAATAAATTCGATTTTATTCTTTTCGCCACTCAAACGTCAACAATGTTATATCAAGTTTATCCAGACTTTAGAGATGATACAAAAAATTATGATGAAATTATATCAGCATCAGAACCGACAATTGTTGGTAAAGACTTTATTGGAGCCTTTCTTCAAATCACACCAACAGGAGCTCGTTTAATTAATGAAAGCCAAATTCTTGCCACTTGGAAAGTTCCACCTGGAAAAGAAATTAAACAAGCAATTATATATAACGCATATGCAGCTGTAGTAGTTGATCAAACAGTATATTTTTGTGATGGAAATGATTGCGAAGTTGATGAAAATCATTTGACAAATCTTTCATTTAATCCTATTACTCTTCCAAAGAATGAAACCACAAACAAGCCACCTCCTATTTCTAAAATTGCGATGTATGGTGACTTCCTCTTTATGCTTCAAATAAATAGCACATTACTTATCTATTCAGTGGTCAGTCAAAATATTGTTCTAGCAATTGATCAATTCCGTTATTTCCATGATGTTTATTATAGGAACATTGAAAGTACAACTTCTTGGATTCAAACAATAAATGTCCTTGACATGAATATCATTGATATTGGAACAATGCAAATTTTAACACTAATTTTGAAAGAAGGAAATGTTATCCTCTATCAAATAGCCTACAATGAAGAAACGAATGACTTCGCATTCAGAAGAATTAAAACAAGAAGATTCACATATTCATCACATCCGAATAAACATGGTTCAATTGTTCAATTCTATGATATTAATGGCTTTACAGGTGGTTTCATATGCGGCGAAAGACCAATGTTTCTTCTAGGTGAATCGGGCTATCCTCGTTTGATTCCAGCACCAGAAGGACTCTTCTTTACGCAATTCAAAAACGATTTCTTTTATGGAGGCTCAAAAACAGTTAAATTAGCTAATTTTGAGAATCTTTTACAGTCCGAAATCAAAACGCACATTATTGATGGTTGCCCAATTCAACGAAAAATGCTTTATCAGACTCCTCGTTGTATGGCATATGCAGATCCATGGAAAGCACTTGTTTTCTTCGCTTCTCGTCCTATTCCTTTCTCACATGAAAACGAACCAGATATTGATGCAGAAGCTCATTTAGTTCCTCACTACCAACGACCGCCAACACCTGCAAGGGAGCTTCCTGAAGATAATTATCCAATTGCATATGAAGAACAGTATACTTTATTTGTCGCATCAGCAAATGGAATCAAAGAAGAGATGGAACTTGATCGTCATGAAGTTGGTTATTGCGTGTCTTTCCTCCACCTTAGTGAAAATTATCAAATTCCTAAGCCAACATTATCTGAATTTTTAGCAATTGGAACAGGATATATGTGCCATGAAGAAAGAATGGTCCGAGGAAGAATGGCTATATACAAAGGTATTTTGGTTCAATCAGAACAACAAGATGAAAATGAAATTAAGCTTCAAGAGTTATATGATTCTACAAAAGATCAAGTTCTTCAGGCTCCAGTCACTAATATTTGTGAAGTTGATGGTTACATAGCAGCGTTTATAGGAACACAACTACAAATGATCATGTTTATTAACCAAAAAGCAATTAAAGTTGCATCATTTTTAAATGGTCACTTCTTTTCTAATCAATTATTATCTATGAAAAATTACTTGTTTTATGTTGATGCTTACAAAGGATTCCAAATGATTCGATGGAGGAAATATGGTAATAAATTAATTACTGTTGCAAAAGATTTCCAAACTTTTTGTCCACTTTCGGCCTCTTTAATTACTCATAATGAAACATTTGGCGGTGCTGTTTATGATTGCGCTGGGAATGTCCAATTATTCGAGATTGACGAATATGCAATTCCAGTTGATGCATTTATCATTCGATCAGTCTTTCATATCGGCTGCAGGGCAATTAGTGCTGGAATGTTTCCAATGATGTTGAAGAACGAATCAGGTGCAAATGAAATTTCTGGTTATTTCGGTTGGTTTGTTGGCGATAAAGGGACAATTGGCGTCTTTTCACCAATTAAAAATGATAATGAAAGAAGAAAGTTTTGTATCATTCAGAATTCTTACGAAAAAACGTTGACGGGTTTCTCTCATCAGGAGTATCGTTGGGGAAAGTTCCCTCTTCTCAAAAATGCGGAATTGATTTCACAATCACCAAGACTGGTGGTTGACATGGATCTGATCTTGGATCTGTTGGAGTCTCATCCTGAAACACAGAGGAATTGTACAAAGATGTTCTCTAGAAGTGTCAGCGAAATGCTGGCCTCTGTAGCTGAAATGTATTCAGTATCTTCTATTTTTGAATAATAATGTTTTATTTTATAAAATAAAGAGATATTTTACTTTTTGATTGTATTAAAAATATTTATACATTATCATTAAGTACAAAGTAATATTGTATAAATACAAAGAAATCTTTTTATATGGCAAAAGGGAATCTAGAAATTGCACTTAAATCTTCCATTAGTATCTCTTTTTACTAAAAAAAAATAATCTTATATCTAATGATTTTATTTTCTTTCTTTCTTTGTAAAATTATAACGTTTTGTTGCTTTTTGATTTAGAATTCATGACTTTTAAATGATTATAATGAAACTTGAGTAGATTTGAATAAAGTAAGATTCAAAAGGCTTAGGACAAACTTTTTCAATATGTAAAGGTCAAAATTACTCATTTTAAAGGTCAATAAATCCCAAGTAGAATGCAAGATTTTCAGAGAAACATTGAAAAAAATTGAATGTTGTCCCAAGCATTTTGAATCCAACTTTACAACATTTTCAAAAAAAAACTTTTTGAGAAAAAAAATTGGTCGATTATAATTTTCAAACAAAGAGCTATATTTATACAATGAAATATGCTTTAATGATATCTCTATAATGCATATTTTAAATTGATGTAAAATTCATGGAGCGAGATTGCGCCCATATCGAATGAAGGAAACTTTTTAATGAATTCTTCAGTATTCAATTTTTCAATGATTCCTGGTGATTCTTTTGTTTTCAACTCGTGAATCAAATCAACTGTTATTGAATAACGAGAATCATATTTCAAAGCAGTCAAAACTGTTTCAGTTCCATCATCAGCATGCATTGAAAAATCGACAGCAGATTCTGGTCTAAAGAAATCAATGCAAAACTTTTTGATTTCTGTATCGTTCTTTTTCATGACAAGGAACGATTTTCCTTTTTCAATGAATTCTCGTTCAAAAGTGATAGTTTTCACTTTTTCAATACACGAATCTGACAAGTTCACATCACTATCAACATCAGAAATATTTGAATGAAAATCGATTGAAAATCCAGGAAAAATTGACTCAATTGAAAAATCATTTTTTTCACTCACAACTTTTTGAATTGCATTCAAAAATGCTTTTGATTGATCAGAAATAAATTGTGTCTTTTCAGAGATGTTGCCCATTAAAAAAGAGTTTCTTTCTGTTGAGTCCATCATGATCAAAAACGGTTTTCCTTTGATTTCAATCGGCCTGGTGAAAAATTCACCTTTACCAGAAGATGCACAAATGACAATGTCCTCAAAATTTTTGACATTTGACAAAAAATCTATAATTTCAAGAAAAAGTGACACTGACTCAATGATTTCGTTATCGCTGCTTGATTCATGTCTCATGGCGATAAACTGGCACAACTGGAGGATCATTGTTGATGAAAAACCGCCAGAAAAAATTTTTCCTCCTTCGATACAATTTATGAAAGATTTGAATAAAACCGAAATTTTTTTCAAATGAATTTTTTCAAATTTTTTAAAATAATTTTTCATTCTTTGACCACACAAAATGCCACCAACAGAGCCAAGAATGATTTCATATTTAATTCCAGTTTCCTTGTCATAGCAGCCAATGAATGAAACACGTTTTCGAGGGTAAAATTTCAATTCAAACAGAATTTCATTCAAATTTCCATTTTTGTCAGAAATTTTTGTTTCCAATTCTTTAAAAAGTTTTTCAAACTTTTCTTTGTCAATGTTAAACACAAGTAAATCAACATCACTGTTTGATAGAAAAGTGCCATTTAATGAAGATCCTTGTGGAATGCAAACAGACCCCTCAAAAAGTGATTCAATTATTTTTGAAATTTTGTGAATTGACCAAAACCGTAAATAAGTTTCTTTTTCGGTTGGCTTCAAATGATTTTCATATATTTGATCTAATTGTTCACCTAATTTTTGTAATTTGGCGGTTTTTTCGGTTTGATTTGGAAAATATTTTTTGATAAAATCTGATGCATAATTGATTGGAACATTTTCTAGTTTGCTTCGATCAGATAATTTTTGATAAGGTCCAAATTCGTCTTCTGAATCAGCAAAATTTTTGTTTTGATCCAAAATTAATGATATTCGATTATCTATTTCTTTTAAAAAATAATCGATTGATGGTAACTCGCAATGGCATTCGCTTTTTGTGTGACCAAAATTAAAGCAACGAGAACAATAAATGTTTTCATTCATATGAAATAATAAATTTTATAAATGGTCTGTAATACTTTTGGAAAAAATAAACCATTGAAAATTCTTTTTCAAAATTCAAGCATTCTGAATTAGCATATATGAAATTGTCTTTGAATTTAATTCAAGAAACAAATTATTTGGTATTAAATCTTATTTTTTTTTAAAGAATGAAAAATGGCTGATTTTTTTATGAAAAATTTCTATCGTGAAAAAGTGGATTAATTCTGTTTGATTCAATGGAAAAAAACTTTGACTTTTGAATTTTAATTTTATTACACTTTTTTTACTTTACTTATCAATCATTAAAATTCTATTATTTGAAAGATTAATTGTCGAAAAGTTATATGACCAACAAGTAATTTAATAGATAGCATAATTATTCTCATCAAAAAAACACAATTTATAAAATCTTATTTTTGATGAATTATTTGGCTAGAAATATAAATTCATGAAATAGAAATTCAAGTTTATTAAATTTTTATTTGTTTCTGGCCACTTAACAAATAGTTTTCAAAAATATTATTCAATGAAAATTGTTCAAATTAAGCGGTTAACAGGCCTTTTTAATAAATTTCAAAAGTCAAAGTTTTTTTCTATTGTATCAAACAGAATTTCAAATAATTTCATTTGTTACTGTTAATAAGCCTTTTTAATAAATATCAAATAATTTCATGGGAAGAAATAAAAGCTACTAACAGTAATTTGATATAAATATATGTAGTTGAGCATATATAGAATAAATATGTAATGTTAATTATTTATTATTATTAAAAAAGTGACAAAAAACATTAATTTGACATGATATCATGATTTTGCTTTTTTAAGATCAAATTAATCATTTTTTTCTGAGGAAATGTATTTAAAATATTTATCTAATTCCTACATTTCATTTCAATGATCAAGTTTAATTTCACACACACACACAAACACATAAAAAAAGCACTAATTAAACCAAAAAAATATATTGAATTGAGATTATTTTACTTATGAATATATTTATTAATTATTGAATTTATTTCATTCAGATCATAATGATTGTTTGCTAAATCTATTGCCGTTTTTCATGAATTGATATAAAAAAACCATCAGCGTTAAATCAAAATGTCATTCAAAAATTAATTGAACTTTATTCTTTTCATTAATATTTATTTCCTTATTTTGCAGTAAAAGCTTTACAATTTCAGAACTTTTATTATCAATAGCAATATGCAAAGGAGTGCGGTTAAAATACGTATTAATGTCATTTAAATGTTTTGTTTGAAATTTCAATTTGATTAAAATATTTTTTTATTTATAATTTTATCCATTGAATACATTCCATTTGGAATCATATTAAAAAAGAAAATTATTAAATAGTTTTAATATTTACATCAATTTTGGGATTTTCAAGCAATATTTTTACAATTTCAATATTTTTGTTTTCTATTGCCACATGTAAAGCTGTTTCATAAAATCAAAAACTTAAATTCCATTTAAATATCAAATTGTGAAATGATATTCAAAAAATAATTTTTCTTAAAATAATATTTTAAAGAAGTAATTGATATTTTATTTTAATAAATATTATTTAACTGTATGAATAAAACAAGAAATAAATTTGATTAAACAAATGATTTGATATTTTATTTAAATCTAAAATTGAAATGCTATTAAAAAAAAAAAATTCAATATTTTATTAGAAGAAATTGATAAGAAATTTCATTTAAACTATAAAAATAGAATTTGATGAAATCAACTTTTTTCAAATGCTATTAATGTTTTTGAAGAAATTTCATCAGACAAATATATTGAATAATTTTATTAAAATATTTTTAAATAAATATTTTATTTCTTTGTTTTATTTGACAATTGATCTCATATTTATATCATTTTTTGGATTACTTAATAAAAGTTGGACTATTTTTAAATTGTTTTTCTCAACGGCCATAAATAATGCAGTTTGATGAAAATTAAAAAATATCTCATCAATATATTATTGTTAAAACTGTATTTGAAAAATAAATTAGTTAAATTCTATGAAAAATGTAAAATTGGAGATGCTATAAAATTATTTATTTAAAAATGCCATAAAAATAAATTCTAAAGAAATGTAATTTAATAAATATTTTCAAATTTTATTTAAATAATCATTTTGAGAAATGGAATTTAAATATTGATTTTTTGAAAATTACATAAAATTATTTATTAAAACAGACTTGATATTAATATCTAAGTCAGGATTGCTCAACAGTAATTTAACAATTTGGTCATTTTCTTTTTCAACAGCAAGATGCAATGCAGTTTTGTAAAAACAATGATATTGAAAATCCAATACAATATTTTGTTTATGAATTTCATTAAAAAGATTTAATCAATTTTATTTAATTTTTTAATTTGAACATGATTAAAATATTTTTATTTTAAAATTGAATAAATTTTGACATTGAAATTGAGTGAAAAAGAAATTTCAAATCCAATTCAAAATGAATTTTATTGAAACGTAATCAACATATTTTTTAAAAATTTTATGAAATAAATTTTAATTATAATTACATCAATTTTTTAAAAAGAAATTTTATTAAAATTAAAAATAGAAATACTATAAATATAATTCTTTAAATTGAATTAATAAAGAATAATTGAATTGAAAATTCATTGATATTTATATTTGTGAATGAAATTAAAAGCTTAACAATTTCAATAATATTTTGTTCAACAGCATAATATAATGGTGCTTTTTGAATTGATGATAAAACGAAGTAAATGTTTGTATTGGAATTGAATAAAAAAAAAATTACTTTAATTTCATAAAAAAAATCATAGTTGATTTTATTAATTTATTGTCAAATATAATTCAAATGTTTGTCATAATTCCATTAAAATAAATAATTATGAATGTTATCAAATGATATGTATTTAATATCATAAATTTATTTATTTGAAAATGTGATAAAAATAATGAAATAAATTTCATGAATAAAAAATTTTATATTAGAGACTTATCAAAATTATTTTTAATTTTAAAATTCCAACGATATTTTGCATTAAATGCATTTATTAGAAAAAATACTAGTAATTCAATTAAATTGAGTTTTTTCAGATAATAACTTTTTGGCCAAAAAGAATTACATTTGCAAAAAAGTTGTCATCTTTTGAAAAAACTAATTTTTTCACAAAAAAAATTATTTTGTTTCAATTTGCAATTTTTTTGAAATAACTTTTTTTATTGATTACAAAAAGTATTTGCCATTTAAATATCTTTTTTAAAATAATTTTTTTTTGTGCAAATATAACTTTATAAAATTAAAGAAATTGCTCATATTATGATTACAAATTATTTGCAATTATTTATAAATGCTTTTATTCATAAATTAGATGTAATTATGAGTAAAAATTGATATAACTTTATTGTTGCTGTGAGGTTTGCAGGATATGTGCTCTACAAAAATGTAAAATAGAAATAAAATATTTCAAAAGAAAAAAATTATTGTTCTTAAAAGATTGCTATGATTGGTTGTCGTGCTCACATATTATTGTACTTTCTTAGAAACAAAGAAGTTGTTCTTTTTTATTTCCAAAGTTTTAGAGATAATTTTCATTCTTCTCAATTTATTAAAATATTGATAACCTTGAATATTTTTATTATTGGTTTTTGTAAATAGTATATTGTAATTTACGCAAAAAAAATTTGTTTTAAAATTATTTTTTTTATAACAAAAACCATTGCAAATATGCAACAACAAGTTTTTTCAAAATTATATTTATTTTTGAAATAAATCAATTTATTCAAAATTTTATCGATTTTTTGTTTTCACTTCAAAATAATCGTAAAAAATTGTTATTTTAAAAAACAAATATTTTTTTAAATAGAGATTTCTTTTGCGTTTTTTCAGGATTTTTTAAAATTAAATTGTTTTTAATATATAAATCATGGAATTTTAAAAAAGCTAAGACTTTTTCCTTAGTCTCTATTAATTTCATTAATTAGTTTTTGATAAAATGAAATTAATATAAATTAGTTTAAATGTGATTAACAAAAAATGTTTTGAATTGAATTTCTATTTGAATCAATGCTTGAATTTTGCAATAATAATTTTACTATTTCATCGTTATTAATTTCAATCGCCATATATAGTGCTGTCTTTTTTAAATTACTAAAAATTTCATTAAGGGAGCAGTCTCATTTTGTATTTTTATAACTTTTTCACAATTTATGAATAGGAAATAAATTGAATTTTTTTCAATCAATAAAATAGATATATACACATTTTATATATTATTAGTTTTCATAAACATCGGAGAACATATATATAAAGGCAAATCATAGAATTCATTAGACATGATGAATATTCCTTTAATTTTTTGGTATCAATAATTTTGATGATTATTATTTTAGACATATCTTTTTAAATAAACAATAAAATGAGTAAACATTTTCTCAACTTATAAAATGTTCATCTACTGAGGTATTTAAACTGTATTACTTTTAGTTATCTCTATGATGTAATTTGCATAAATCACAAAAACCATACCATAAAAACGCAAAATTACGATGTAATTCGTTCGATTTACCTTAAATGCATGATAGGTTTTTATATTTTTATATTAGATTTATATATAATATAAATATAATTAAAAAAAGTTGAGAAAGCATTTATGTAAATTAATGATTTTTCATTGAGATGCTTTTAAAATAAAATTATTCAAAATTACTGGTGTCAAAAAATTAAGAGAATATTCATCATGTCTAATGAATTCTATGATTTGCCTTTATATATATGTTCTCCGATGTTTATGAAAACTAATAATATATAAAATGTGTATATATCTATTTTATTGATTGAAAAAAATTCAGTTTATTTCCTATTCATAAATTGTGAAAAAGTTATAAAAATTCAAAATGAGACTGCTCCCCTAAAAAACATTTTGGAATTTCATGAAATTATTTTTAATAGAACTACATTAAAATATCTTTTTGTTATTTAATTTAAATATATGATTTTGATACACTAAAAATAATTATGATTTTAAACTTTATTAAAATATTTTTATTCACAAATTCCATAAAAATGATTAATTTGAAATTCCATTTAAAATATTGATGTATAACACTACAAAAATTGATCATTATATAATATCGTAAATTGTTTTTATTTTTAACTCCATTGATTGAATTCATTTTAAATTCCATTCAAAAAAATGATATGAAATTGAATTAAAAAAATTTGATTAATTTCATAAATTTTAATAATTTATAATGTTATTTAAAAACTTATTTCTAATCCGATTAAAAATATTATTGTTTTGTAATTATATTAAAAAAATTAATTTTTGAAATTCCAAAAAAAAAAATATTTATATAAACAAAATTAAAAAAAAAATTAATTCAAAAATTACATTAATTTTTTGTAATGAATGTTATAAATATTTATGAATTTGAATTGAATTAAAACTCATTAAAAGAATAGCATAATCATTTACATCAACATTAGGATTTTGAAATAAAAGTTTAACGATTTCAACATTTTCATTCTCAATTGCCAAATGTAATGGTGTTTTATAAATTATTAAAAGCAAACGCTGTTAAATATTACATTCCAAATTTCATTTAAAATATTGATTTTTAATGTAATAAAACATTTTAAATATAATTTTATTAAAAATAAATAATTTGACTTCATTCAAATTTATCATTGAAAATCTTGTTAAAATTTTTGTACCAAATGAAATTATAATATTTTATTAAGAATGAAATCAAATTATTTTAATGAAATTACATTATAATTTATTATATAAATTGTATTAAAATGTAAAATTAAATATCATTCATAAATTTATTTTAAAATGTAATAAAAATGTTTGTGGATGAATATCGTCATAAAATCCATATTTAATATATCATTAAATATTCAATTTTTAGAAATTTCATTGATATCATTTTTTATTTAATTTCATTAATAAAAACTAATATTTGTGATTTCATTAAATATTGTTTGCATTGAAATATAATTAAAAAAAATTGTCATTGCAACATAATTTAAAATTAATATTTTTAGATTCTATAAGAAAATAATAATTAATTTCAAAAATAATCAATTTATTGTTGAAATGTAATTAAAAAACAATCATTTTGGAATTGAATTAAAATTACAAATTGTTGAATGTAATAAATAATAGTGCATTTTTAACTATATAAAAAGAATTAATTAAAACATAAGGATGATTAACATCAATTTTATCATATGATAATAATATTTCAACAATGTCGATATTTTCTTTTTCAATTGCAATAGTTAATGCAGTTTTATCAAATAATAATTTAAAATTTTATACAAAATTACTTATCAAAACTTCATTATAATTAATGCAATAAAATGATATTTAAAATATATAATTTGTCCATTTCATTAAAAGGATTTCTTTTAAATTTTATTACAAAAATCAATTTCAATAAAATTAAAATAAATCATATTCAATGTCATTCAAAATTTAGCATTATAATGCTATTGAATATTTTATTTCAAATGTCATAAAAAATTTTTTTTAATGTCGTTAAAATATTCCAACCAAAATTTCATTCAAATTATAATCGCAATTTCATTTAAAAAAGAGTTAAAAATATCATTAATGTTTTATAGAATTTCATTTAATGGTGAAATTTGTAATTTCATTTGAATTTCATGATTTAAACCATTTCTAAATAATTGAAAAAAATTATATTGAAAATGGTGAATTCAAATCAAATAAAATTATATAAGTGCAAACATCATGAATAGAATAGATTTAAAATTGAATAAAAAAAATAATTTTGTATTCCATTCAAATATCAATTTAAAAATTTCATTAAAACATCAAATAAAAATATTATTGAATTCTTTGAATGGGAAATCTTATTGAAACAAATTATGTGAAATTTTATGAAATAAAAATCTATATTAAAATGAAAATTATATACTTATTTACATCAATATTTTCTTTCAAAAGAAGAATTTTAACCAAATTTGCATAATCCCATTTGCAAAAATTATAAAAAGGCAAAGAATCAATCATTTTTTCTTGAAAAAATTCAAAATTATAATATTTAACGTATTTAGATGAAAAATTCTTTAAGATTTCATTTTCACTTTGATCCAAATTGTTAATGAAATAATTTGCCAGGTCATTATGATGGCATTTTATAGATTCTTTGATGCACTTTTTGAATGACCTATCGTCTGGTTCAATATGTTTTTCTTCAAGAAAATGAATGATTTCAGAATTTGAACCATGAATTGCAAAAAGCCATACAGATGGTCGTAAATCAACTTTTTGATTAATCAAATATTTGAAAATTTGAATTGATCCAAAGAAAGATGCATATTCAATCAAAGTGATTTGTTGTTTTTTCTTTAATAAAAATTGATTTGTTTCAAAAATTGACTGTTCAATTGTGGCTCTTTTTAAATTGATTTTTGATTTACTGACATATGAAATGAAATCATTAATTAAGTCATTTCGAATGAATTCACAAATAAAATTGTCATTTTCTCCGATTTTCCTTTTTTCTTCAAAATCTTCTGGTATTTCATTTGAAATTTTGTCAATTTTTGGTTCATCAATAAATGATTTGATTTCATTGAAAAAATACTGAGGATATTTGGCCATTTCATATTTTTCTTTCATTAATTTGGAAGCAATGGTTTTATTGATGATTAGGATTTTTTCTTCAATCAAGTAAAGAAGAATTCTTTTGTTATCTTTGAAAATATTGAATATTTCATCATTGGAAAAATATTTGATGATATCATTTTTTAACAATTGCAAGATTTCTATTATATTGTTTAAAGAATATTTTGAACAATGATGATTGTTTGAGATTCTAAGGAACAAATTAAGAAATGTTTTGAGATCATATTTTTCATCATTTATCTTTTGATCAATAATTAATTTCTTGAGATTTAAAAAACTTTCTTCATTAGTGTCGTTGTCATCGATGCACTGAATCAAACTTTTTTGAATTTCTCTCATTTTATCTAAGTATTCTTGAATATTCATCATATGAATTTGTGAAAAAAAATTGAATTAAAATAAAAAATGTCACTTAAATGAATTGTTTTTTTGTTTTTAAATATATTTTAATTTTTCATTTTATTGTAATGAAAAAAAATAAAAAAAAAAAATATTAATATTAGAAATTATAGATTTTTTTTTTTACTCTATAGAATAATTAAGTATATGTTTTGAATATAAAATAAATATCAAAATTATTAAATCAATGAACTTGGAAAATCTTCATTATATTCTTCATATAACTCCAAAGCATCATTTTTATCTTCCTTTGAAAAATGATATTTATTTGATTTTATCAATATCACAATCATCAATGCAACGACAAATAAAACCAAGCAAATAGAACTTTTCAAATAATATCTCTTAATAAAATGATTTTCTTTATCATTATGTGAACTTTTGCCAATATTCATATTTTCATATTCAAAATTGCATGATTTAATTCGAAGTTGTTTTTTGTCAGTTAAAACGCCGTTGATATAATGTGAAACATCGCTTTCTTTTCCTTTGAAGTCACAATTAACAATATCAACCTGAATTCTTTCTTTTCCGCTTTCATATGAAACAGCATCCTTTGATTGGGGCTCGCTTTCAAAATCACAATTAAGAATTGCGATCTTGTTTTCATTTCCTTCATCAAGTTGAGAAGCTGAATGACTGTCATTGTCATCGTACACGTTGTAAATCTTCAAGCCGCCGTTTCCAGAATTTCTATGGAAAGTGCAATTAACGACATCGATATTATTTGATGTAAGAAACATTGCAGCGCCCCCATACATGCCGTTTTTGGCTCTTTCTCCGAATGCTTTATTGGAAATGAACGAGCAATATCTGCATGTTACACCGTTGTACTTTGAGCCGAGGTAGATGTAGACTGCTCCTCCATAAGAGGCTTTGCAGTCAATAAAATGAAGGCCATCAAGAGTGATATTATGCTCAAGATGAAGTGTATTCTTGATGTAAATTGCACCGCCACCGCCAATTCTTGTTGTGCAGTTGATGAAGTATACATTGTTTGATTGAAATCCACAGTTGTTGAGGTTGATTGCTCCTCCGTTTTGTGGTTGATGATAGTCTGTGAAGTTTGTTACTACAACTTTCACTAAAACATTTGTTCCTCCCTCAGATGAATAGTTGCATTTATCGACTAAATGCGAAAGTCGGTTTTCAATGACTTCGCAGTCTGGAACTTTGATTGGCAAATCTGCATCGGTTGTTTCAATTATATCTGATAGTTCATCGTTTGAGGGCAAAGAATCACTGCTTTCACTGTCTTTATTTGTGGATGATGATCCAGAATTTTCAGCATCACTGTTTGCTGATGATTCAACTACAACATCACTGCTTGTTGAAGAAGAATCAATTACAGCATCACTGTTTGTTGATGATTCAATTACAGCATCACTGCTTGTTGAAGAAGAATCAATTACGACATCATTGTTTGTTGATGATTCTTTCTCAGCATCATTGTTTGTTGATGATTCAACTTCAGCATCATTGTTTGTTGATGATTCTTTCTCAGCATCATTGTTTGTTGATGATGATTCAACTTCAGCATCATTGTTTGTTGAAGAAGAATCAATTACAGCATCACTGCTTGTTGAAGAAGAATCAATTACGACATCATTGTTTGTTGATGATTCTTTCTCAGCATCATTGTTTGTTGATGATGATTCAACTTCAGCATCATTGTTTGTTGATGATGATTCAACTTCAGCATCATTATTTGTTGAAGAAGAATCAATTACAGCATCACTGCTTGTTGAAGAAGAATCAATTACAGCATCACTGCTTGTTGAAGAAGAATCAATTACGACATCATTGTTTGTTGATGATTCTTTCTCAGCATCATTGTTTGTTGATGATGATTCAACTTCAGCATCATTGTTTGTTGATGATGATTCAACTTCAGCATCATTATTTGTTGAAGAAGAATCAATTACAGCATCACTGCTTGTTGAAGAAGAATCAATTACAGCATCACTGCTTGTTGAAGAAGAATCAATTACGACATCATTGTTTGTTGATGATTCTTTCTCAGCATCATTGTTTGTTGATGATGATTCAACTTCAGCATCATTGTTTGATGATGATTCAATTACAGCATCATTGTTTGATGATGATTCAACATCAGCATCATTGTTTGTTGATGAGCTGATTTCATTGTCACTGCTTATTGATGACAATTCACTGATTTCAGGCTTGATGACTGATGATGAAAGTGGTTCTTCGGTTGGCACGTATAACGTATTTGATGGTGAAAATACATTTGAGGGATGAAATGTGCCAGAATTAGAAAATGGACTTGATGGTGAGAACTTGCTTGATTTAGAAAAAAGGTTTGACGCTGAAAATGTTTGAGACTTCGAGAATTCTTTGGACTTTGTAAATGTATCTGATTTGGTAAATGTTTGAGATTTAGAGAATTCTTTGGACTGTGAAAATGTATCTGATTTGGTGAATGTCTGAGATTTAGAGAATTCTTTGGACTGTGAAAAAGTATCAGACTTAGTGAATGCTTTGGATTGTGAGAACTTGTTAGATTTAGTAAATAAAAGTGAATTACTGAATGTTTTTGAATCTGTGAAAATACTTGTTGGGAAAGTATTTGATTCAGTAAATTCTTCTGATTTTGAAAAAGGCTTTGTTGCTGTTTTACCGTAATGGTCGACATAAGATACTTCAGGGACAGTTAGCTCAAGAATTGTGTAAGAAAAATTATTGTCTTTAATGATTTGTTCTCTTGATAATGATAAAATTTCGGTAGTGATGACGGCGCCGTATATTTTATTTTGATCACCATCATGATTTTTCTCATTATAATTATCAAAGAAGTCATTTTTCTGAATTAAATAGTTTGCCTTTGGATCATCACCTTCGAAGTACATTGCATAGCCATCATATCCATTGTTTTTATTGAATTTACACTCTTCAATTATAACTTTGGACATGAAAAAGCTAGGCGATTTGCACGATAATGAATCATCATCATATGAATAAACAGGATTTATGTAAATAGCACCTCCTCTTCCTTCTGATTTTTTATCAAAATGGTTTTCATAGAGTAATTCTGAATTTTCAGAATTACAATTAGCTTCGTTGTTTTCAAATATGCAATTTGATATAGTAACGTCTCTTAATGTCTGGATTGCAATTGCTCCTCCATGTCGGTGTGCTTTATTATTTGAAAAAAAGCACTCTTGCAATAAGAGGTGAAAGTCATTCATTTCGCATGAAAATCCAAGTTGGATGCCTCCTCCGTCGCCATTGTAATAAGGCTTATCTGAACTTTTGGTTGGACGACTGGTTCCTGTGTTTTGTTTAGCTCTATTGTTTATGAACTTGCAATTAATGAAGGATATTTGTGAAGCCCCTAATAATTGTAATCCTGTTCCTCCGCCATATAAGCAATCGCAGGAGTTATTAATGAATGAGATGTTTTGTAATTCAAAAGTAAAGTGCTTTTTGAAATCAAATAAACCAAGATAACTATCACATCCATTTCCTACAATGTTCTGTATGACGTTATCGTTATACTCAAATTGGTATCTATTGATCACTATTTCAAAGCACTTGTTAATTGTTCCAGTGTATGAATCAAAAACGCATCGTTCAATGGTCAATTCAGTGGATGTAGATGTAGTACTTTTTATTACTAACATTGAGTGGTCTAAAATGTTAGTAAAGGAATTATATTTGATATCAATAGTATTGGGAAAATCATCGATATAAACACATCCTTGGTCTTCATTGAAATCACAGGATTCAATTTTCAATGTCTTTGTTTGACCTGATGAAATATGAATCGATGAACCTTTGTTTCCTTCATTTTTATCGAAATGACAATTCGTTATCGATATCAATGAGGTCTGAGTGTTGCCATTAATATCTGGAACTATATAAATGGCGCCGCCTTCTGTTCCAGAATTTTCAGAAAAACTAGAGTCGCTAATTAAAACGTCATTTCGTACATTTGCATAGACAGAAGCTCCTTTATCTTCATTGTTATTCTTTTGGAAATAACAATGCTGAATCTTTAATAAAATGTTGCCATTATTTTGGTTTAAATCGCAAGCAATAGCTCCACCTTTCTTCTTATTTGAATTCTCAATGAAAACACAATCTATGAATGAAAGTTCAATTGTAATTCCTTCGTTTTCATTGCTTAAATCTAAGCCAAAGCCGCCAATATCATGATCGATGTTTAGGTTCTTAAAAGTATTGTTATCAAAAGTAAATGAAGTTATACTCTCTTTCAGTTTAAGGTGGAATAAAGGAAGATTGCTATCAGCTTTTTCAAATTCATTTCTTTGAATCAATGGAGCAGTTGAAAGCTGATTTTCAGCATAAAGAGCGTATCCGTTATTGAGGCCAACAAACTTATTTTCAATTAATTTAATTTGGTTTGTCTCTGATTGTAGACAAGACAATTGAATCACAGTATCTTTCAAATTTTGAAAGTGGTTTCCAAGTAATTCTATTTTTTCATTGGTAGAGTAAATGCCTCTTGACGTTGTTTCAATAGTAAAGCCAAAAGTGCAGTTACTAATCAAATTATTATGGGCATTTGTTGAAATTAAATAGCCAGTTGTTCCACAATTTGTGAACTTGCAATTAAAAACAGTTAGAGGAGCATTTGGTGAATTCATTGTAGAAATTTCATGACCAGCTGTTCTTTCACTATTTTCAATTATGCAATTAGTAATTGAGATTATTGGATTCCTCGTCTGTGGAGCAGGATACCATTCATTATTTCCATCAGAATCATCCAAGCATTGGAAATCTGTTTCAATAACGATTGTTCCACTACTTCCTTCTGATTTGTGGCTTGTAAAATTACAGTTATCAATTTCAATGCCTTGATATGTATGGACTGAAATTGCCGATGCTCCATTGCTTGCACTATTGCTGTCAAATTTACAATTCTTCAAGCTGAGTTTAATATTGGAAGAATACCAATTCTTTCCATAAAACAAAGCACCGCCGTCAGGAGCATGATTATTTTCAAACTCGCAATTCTCAAAAGTGAGAGTTAGTTCTTTCATATCGTTGCCTTCAAATGGATTCTGAATCCAAAAATGAGGTGTTGGTCCAATTGATGAATAGCAATTCTCTTTGATTGTGTTGTTAATGAAACGACAAGAATCAAAAGTGAAAAGTGGCTTTTCTTGTGCGTTAAAAATTATCTTAATTAGAATTCCTCCTGAAGGACAATTTTGAATTGTATTGTTTCTGATCGTTACAGTATTCGTTCCTTGTATGTCCGCGAAAATGCATCGTCCTTGATTTACACCAGGAATGTGATCAAAGATGTTATCTTCTATAACCAAAGAAGGAGTATTGATTTTTTCTTCACTGTGTATTCCAGCTGAATTCCACATTTTCTCATCTTTAATGTGTGCGTTTTGGAATACGTTTCCTCTGAAAGAATGTGAACCGATCTTTTTCAATAGGATGCATCCGCAACTTTGATCAGTATCTGAAAAAATGATTTTATTTGTGTTGAAATCAAGGTTGGAAACATCAAGAACAATTGCGTATGAATCTTGATTTGTTCCGCAATCATAGCAGCAGCAGTTAGAAATAGTAACTTGGTCAGAAGCTGATTTATCAATCACAATTGAGTGGCCATCTGCATCTGCTTTTGTTCTAGTGAAAACGCAATTTGAAATTGAAATAGGTGAGTTCGAGTTCTCATTACGTTCAATATAAATTGCGCCTCCTTTTGATGAGTAAGTATTAGTAAAGTTGCAGTTTGTAATTGTAATTGGCATTGGATCTTCGCTTAATTTCACATAAATAGCTCCGCCAAATTGTCCGTCGTTTCTGGTGTAAGTGTCAGTAAAGGTGCAGTTATCAATCATTAATTCTTGTTGTGGAGCATTGTAATAAATGGCGCCACCTCCACACTTTGAAGTTACATTGTGGAAAATGCAATTAAGAACTGTCAAAAGTGACCTTTTGTTTTCGTTAACTTCACTGGCAAAACAAATAGCACCACCCCCGTAAGTTTTATGAGTGAAATATAAATGCTCAAAAGTGGTTCCATCAAAAGTAAGCTTAAATTGTAAGTTGTTGTTGTCACTTCTGTATAAGAGTCCGATTCCTCCTCCGCTTTGTCCATCGCATTCTAAATAACTGAATTTGCAATTTAAAAAAGTAATGGAAGATGGATTATAGTCTTTGTTGCAATCAAATTTCATAAAGTATCCTTTGTAATATTCCACATTTTTATCTGTTATTGTGTATTCGTTTTTGTTATTTTGGAAAGTGTTGTTTTCAAAAACAAAATCGTCTCTAACATCATAAATCATTAAAGCAACGCCATTATCGTTTTGATTTCCAAAACAATTGACAAATATATTGTGTTTGAATTGAAGAGGATTCCCACTGCCTGTATCTTTAATCAAAAGGCCACCTGATTCTTGATTATAATTTGCATTTTTTATATAGTTTCCATTAAAAATAGTATTTCTATTACATTGTATAAAAAACGCTCTTCCTGATTTATCTAGATCATTAAAAATAACGGAATTGTTTTGGATATTATTTTCTTTTTTGAAATCTGAGCCAATAACTTCATTTCTTGAACCAGAATTTTTATGAATGCAATTATTAAACTTATTATTATGTAAAGTTAATGAATAAGAATCTCCTTGACAATATATAACTTTTGGTCGGACTGTACAATCTGAAAAATTATTATTTTTGATTTCTGCATTTGTTTTGTATACCCATAAAATGTAAGCATTATATTCAGCTCCCCATTTTCTATATATATTTATTTTTGAAAATACAGAATTTGAAACAATAAATGGATTTTTCTTTTCGCAATATATAATTGCGTCCTTATTGATAGATCCATAATCTTCAAATTTTTTATCGATTCCAACATTTCCGTTGTCTTGGCAATTATTGAGATATTCATATCTATTTATTCCTGCAGGCTTTAAATAATTAGAAACATGAGATTTTTGTGGTGGAATAACTCTAAAAAAGATCAAAAGGAAGTAAATCATTTATTAAAATCAAATAATATCAAGTAATAACTAATTTAATTTTCTTAGTGTTAAAAATCAATTTTCTTATTTGAAAAAATTGTGTTAAATTCAATGCATATGCAAAAATGATTCCATTTTAAATCATTGTTGCTTTTTAAAAGATCAACTCAAAATTGAAAGTTCTTTTGACCATATTTTTTTGAAATCGTGTAAAAAACTATATTGCTCGAATGAAAAGAAACTTAAATGAAATTCAATATTTCATTAAAAAAAAGCCAACTGTAATTTCACAAATATTAAGTTGAATTTTCTTTTTTAGAAAGATGATTTTATAGTTTTTTGAATTATATATATTCTTATAAGATTTATGGTGATATATATTAGTTATTCTGATCAATATATCATTGAAATATATTTATTTGGAGTAGATAAAAATGTTTTATCCTAAGCTTAACAAATTTGAATATTTATTCAAATACTATTTTCTCAAAATTTGAATATAAATTATTTGAATATTTACACAAATAAACATTTTTCTTGATGAAATATTTATATTTATTGAATAAATTTTCATGATTATGGATTATTAATCATTGTTTGAATTTTTTTTCAAAAAAAAAACAAAAAATTCAATCATTATTTTTTACTAATTCAATTATTAAGAATAAATATATCTGAGTTTTTTATTCTTTATATTAATATTATTTTAGTTTTAATAATAATAATTTTTATAACACATATATATGAATTGAAAATGAATTCTAAAAAATAAGAATTTAACTATAATTCTTTAAACTTAATATATGAACTCCTAAATCTCAGATATTTAGCTGAAAAATCCTCCTGCCGTCGAAATTAGCGATGACAAATGTGGATTCAAAAAGCTATATTTTTTTTTCTGAGTAAAGATATTTTAAAGTAATTCATTGCATTTTCACCTTATTAAGTCTTAATGCATTACATTTTTTACCTTCAATTCTATGTGTTTTTAAATCTTTTAAAAAATATTCTTTATTATAAAAAAAAAAAAATAACAATTACAAATAAATAATATAAAACATATAAAAAAATAATAATTCCTCATCCCCAGAAAAGTTGATCTTCCACGTCATCATCGAAGAAGCTAAAGTCTCCGTGAAAGTTCGAGCCGCCTTCATTGAGCTGATTTCCGGGCTCGTTGTCCTGAGACACGAAGTCCAAGTAGAGAGGATTCTTGATGATTTTGAAGGCCTGTTTTGGCTTGTTTAGCAAGATCTTCCTCTCCAGCTCTTTGGGCAACTTTTTCATGTTTGGAATGATCTTCGAGTGAAGCATGTCGTGGAAGGATCCCTGGTTTGCGAATCCCTTATTTTCGCTCTGTGCCTCCTCCTCGTTAGAGTGGCCCAGCGACCAGCAAACGATGAAGTTGAACGTGTCAATCAACGTCATCAGCATCGAGCTCTCGTCTTCCCACAATTTCAGCATCCATTCGAGGAGCTTGTTTGCTATGCTGACGGTCAACTGGAAGTACTTGTAGTTGTGGGCAAACTTTGACACGAAGATGACAAACACTGAAGATGCGGAAAGGACGAAATCATCGTTGATTGACATCGTGTTTGTCTCCCTCAGCTTGTCGCACAAATACTCCAAAATGAGCTCGTCTGCTGTGAGGAGCGCCGGGTGGAGGCAGCTGAAATTGAAGAACGACTTGTTGATGCACTTCTGAATAACGGCGTTCGAAATGGACTTGCTCTCGCACAAAATCCACCAGCATTCTTCACAAAGCTCTTTTTCAAAGGAGTCATTGAAAAAGTCGTAGGTGTTTGAATTGGTTTGTGAGTGAGACGATGTAGTGCCTTGGTTCCAAAATGTGTCAACAAGCTCAGTGATGTACTTCAGCTTCTTGCTCTCTGGAAATGGCTCGTGCTGGGCCACTGGAAAGCCGGGCTTGAATTCAGTACGATCACGAAGCCAGCTGCACCAAAAGAAGAGATTCACGCGGTTCGCGTTCTTCTTGAAAAAGTTGATAATTGAGCCACAGTCGTCAGAAAACAGCTCGGCGGGCAGCAGGGTGTAAACAGCACACAAAAAGGATTGTGATGATGGTTTCGATGAAAATTGAGGGGGCCTCAGAATTTTCAATTGGGTCAGAAAATTGTGATAAACCGTTTCGAGTGTTTCTTTGATTACTTGGTTGCCACTATAGAAAGATAAAGTGGACATGAACATGTCAACAACATCAAGAGTCAAACAGTCATTTGACTCAAAAACTGACGCGTTTTCTGCCAGAAAATCAAACAAAATCTGAAAAACTGACTCAATCAATGTAGAAATGGAATCATCATCATACACAATGAACGGCCTGTTGTCCTTGTTCTGTGCAACAGTGAGAACAATGATGGCAAACTCAGATGGCTTGATTATTTGTCTCTTAAACAAATCTCTCACAAAAAGTGAAATGAAAGAATAAACATTTGAAAAATTCTGAACGTTTTGATCGTTATCGATGCCATTCAAAATTGAATGAATTGAAATTCTGTCACTTTCATCAACATACCGGTTCTTCAAATAACAAGACGATAGAAAAAGTGACACAAAAAGATCAACTGGGTTCGGAACGTCCATTGAATAGCAGAAGTCATCGAAGAACTCAACGAAGCTCTTGTACGAAATGTTCTTAAACGTCATAAGATCGCAGAAAAAGAGCGAAAGAATCAAGCAAACTTCATCATGACTTCGAATCGAGAAGGACAAGTCAAAAACATGAAGAGAGCAGAGATGCGAAAAGCGAATGAACAATTCAGAAAGCCGTGAAGGTGAAATTTCGTTGGTTATGACCGTTTCTAAATTATTTCTGAGGCCGTGGCTTTCAAAGGCAGCCAAGAACTGTCGCGCGTTTCGCGGGACGAACGATGAGTTCCTCGATAATTCGGGAATTAAAAACGGAGTGCCTAGATCATTCAAAAAGTCAATCAAACTTTTTGAATCCAACCGTTTTTTATTAGTGTCGTTTGAGATGATTGTCCAGGATGCGATGACGAAACGGATGCAGAACGGAAGAGTTTTTATCATTTCAAGCTGGCCGATTGGATTTGAATTGATCGTTTTCATTTTCTTCTCAATTTGGCTGTCAGGAAAGAAAAGGTGCAAATCAAGAAGGACCTTTGGAAATACTTCATTTGCGCCTTTTAAGTTTTCACTTCTGATTGTCCTCTTCTTGTTTCCATGACGGTCAACCAAGTCATACAGAAGAATAGGGAACTCAGAAATGATCTTTTTGGTCGCTATCGGCCGCGTAACGAAGTATCCTTGACTATGGACGTAAGAGTGGAACTCCTTGTAATTCAAAACGCCCTGGAACTGAAGCTCATAGAACAAAACCTTCAATGAATTGAAAATAAATTTGTCACTTCGGTTGTACTTGTCTGAAAAAGTGGTTTCTGTCAATTCAAAAACCCACTCACAAAAAGTTCCAACGTCTAGTTTAAAACCGAGTTTTCTTATCAGCCAGGCAGCCAGTGAGGAGACGTTTACCGGATCAGTAAAACGGTTAATGACGGTTTGACAAATATTGAGGGCTATTTTGGTCTGTTTTGACGGTTTTAAAAAAAATGACGCACTTCGTGTGTTGTTCAGAATTACTTCAAAATTATAGTGTGGAAAATCTTTGAAAATTATCAACGGCATCAGAAAAAGTAGAAATGACGAGCAATCCCTTCTGTATTCCTTTGAAAAGAGAATCTCGTGGATGTGTCGAATCCGTTTTAATAAATTTTTGTTGTAAATTAGACTGTAAATGCATTTGGCTTGATTGAGTGTAAATATCTTCTGGTTCTCACAAAGAAGTGAAAGTTGAATGATGTGTGATTCGTTAATTAATAAACTTTTTGAGAGGAATTTAAGAAAAATTGGAAAATTGGAATTTCCATTCACGTTATTCGATGATAAAGAGTAGTATAAAAGAGAATGTGTTCGAACAATGTCTTTTTCAAAATCTTTTAAATATTCTGGAGGAATATGAGTAATTGCCCATTTTAAAAATGTAATATGATTAAGGAGATTTTTTCGATAAATGCCATTGCATAATTTGCAATAAAAAATTATATCTGTTGGTTGAATCGAAATAAGAGTATTTGTTATCGTGTCGGCTGGTATTTCCATTTTAATAATATAGTGATGAATGGCCCACACAGCCCTCTCGATTGGAATGCGGCGAGTTAAACAATGTTTGAGAAGAAAATCAAGTTTTAATGTATCTAACTTAGGAATTGGACAAAGTGAAGTAAGACGATATGAAGGATCTGCTAATAGTGTAAGAAATGTCATGATCGTTCCGTTCATTTTGTTAGGCTCAACATCATTTGGGAAACGGTCTGCTTGTAAATTGCAAATTTTGGGAAGATTTATTTCGAGTTCTTGAAACATTCTTAATTTTTCTTGACGATCGTTGATAAGTGAATGCTCAAATCCTTCAAATAATGTCAATAAAGTATCTTCTATTCGAAGATTTGTTGTTTTTATATTTGGATTAGGAGGAGGTGGGGCTAAATACGGAGTGCATGCAAATTTAGCGATATAAGAATTCATTTATCATAATGAATTTTTAAAAAGATAAATACCCATATATTTTATGAATATATTTTATTTATGCTTATTTATTTCATGTAATATTTTGTTGTATTCTTAATTATCAAAAAATATTTTGCATTCATTTAACTAATATTAAAGATATTTAAAAATTTTGTAATTGTGCAGTTTACAAATTATTCAAAATTTCAACTCGCAATTTGTATACATGAAATAAGCATATGCAATTTACATCAAGAATTCTCATGCAGATATTTGGCACTTTTACATTAGTTTAGTTAAAAAAAAAAAAAAAAAAAAAAGATTATAAAATGATTTGATTATTTTTTATTCTTGATCTCCAGGCTTATACGTATAGAGATCCCTTTTTTGACTACCTCCTCTACTTCTTTTGCGAGTATTATGCTTTTTATTATTAACGCTATTACTAGGGCTACTACTATTAGGCTTATAATTTTGTTTTCTATATTGAAGATTATTGTTGGGATTACTATTATAATTGGCATAGCCACCTTTGTTATATACGTTATTGTACATGTTATTGCTAGTATTTGCATTGCTATTATTATAACCGTAATTATATGAATTATTATTATAGCCAGGGTTACTATAATTATTTGGATCATTATAATTTGTATTTGTTGCATAATTGCTTGCGCCATTGTAAGGTGCGCTATTCATACCAGTAGCATAGTTATATCCAGAATTTGGAGCAGAATTATTAATTGTAACAGGATTTATTGGGTTATTGTAATTATTAGTCGGAATATTATTCATTGCAACTGGATTGATAGGATTGCTGTTATTTGCGTCAAAGCTGTTAACGTTACGTTGCATAGGATTATTATTAGAAATAATAATATCACTTGGCGGAATTCCATTGCTATAATTGGTCGGATTACTCATGATATTTTTAGGTGGCATGCCATTAACAACAATTTCTGGTGAAGGCTGGCGTTGTGGTATGAAATTTGTTGCAACAAGAGGCGATTGAGATCTTGGTGGAAGAACAGTACCATTATAAGTTGTATTACTGGGTAAATTAGTAGTAGAATTTGGTGGAATTGGTGTAATATTTGATTGAATTCTCGGCTCGTTGATTTTTGGATAATTCATAGCTAAATTTTGTTCGTTTTGAACAGGAAACTCAGAAGGTAAATTCTCACTTAAATTGAAAATTTGATCATTTTCATATTTCCAAAATGATGGAAAAGGATTTGTGACACTTCTCCACCTAATTTCAAAAGGAGATGAGCAATTTTCTCTCGAATTACGCAAATTTTCAGCTCTCTCTATTAATTTTTTTAAAGAACTCATCTGATTACGAATTGAATAATCAACATGATAATCCGATGCAGTAGGATTTGGCGTTTTTACGATATTAGGCTGATTAACGATTTTTATAGCTTGAGGCATCTGGTTTTGATAATTCGGATAATAAGGTTGTTGATATGGCATACCTGAAACTACAACTGGTTGTTGTATGGGCATCCCAGGATATGGTGATTGAGCGATTGGTTGTCTAAAGGCCATTAATTCGTATTCCTCTAAATAAAAGAAATCTTTTCAAAGGAAAAAATAATAAAAAACATACAATTTGAAAATTGAGTATAATTGAAAACCATTCAATCTAATTCGGCCTTGATTGAGAAAATTCTGAATTTAATCAACTTTTTAATTGAATACAAACTTTTTGAAAAAAAAATTGTATAAACGATCCAAAGTTTTTGAGTTATCAGTCAAGTGTAAAAGTGAATGACGATCAAAATAAATTCATTTGGTAAGGCATCTCAAAATAATTGATTATCTTATTTAGAAATTATTGATTCAAGAAATCATTTTAAGCTTTTATTTTCATGGTGTTCTTAAATGAAAAAAGGTTTCAAATATAATATTAAAAATGAAAGTTTTTTTCATTTCTGATTTATTTTATGAATGATTTAAATATTGAATTTAACATCAGATTATTGAAAAAATAATGATATAAATGCTTGTTTTCTTTATTATTGGTATAAAGTAAAGATAGTTACAAGAACAAAGGATATTAAAATGAAAGTTTTTATTGAATAAACGCTAAATGGTGAGCCAATTATATTCACAAATTTAAAAAAGACAAAGACTTGAATGTATTTTGTTTAAAATTTACTAAATTATAAATAAAGAATGATTGTATATACAATAGACATAAATAATATATATTATTGAATTTTCTCAAAAGTAGCATTCCAATTATCTTTTTCCCATTCCTCTGATTTTAATTTAAGAGAAGGTACGCTTTCAGCAAGTTTTGCAAATTCCCCTTTTTTGAAAAAGTGATAAAATCTATCAAGCTTATCACTTTTTTCAGTGAATCGAGCATCAGAGTTCCAAGGAACCATTTGATCGGCGTCATCTATTTTAACTCTTGATTTCTGTTCGAAAGCCCATGCTGTAACAAAAGCAGTTCCACCAACTTTTAAGATTCTGGAAATTTCTTTTAGGCATTGAATACGGCGTTCTTCAGATGCAAAGTGATGAATAACGGCGATGCATATGATATGATCTAAAGTATCATTTTTAATTGGAATGTTTATAGCTGAAGAGCGGAAAATTGGCCTTCCTTGTTTTGATGCAAATTCGCAAAGTGGCATAGAAATATCAGTTCCCATGTCTATAAGTTTTGTATTAATGCAAAGATTCCTACCATTACCACATCCAAGATCGAGTAAAAGAGAATATGGTTTTAGCGAGGAAACAAAATTTTTAACTCCGGGCCAAGGTTTATAGCGTGTGTGATCAAAATGTTTTGCGATTTTATCATATACCTGATTGACGTGAACTCTTTCTATTTCTTCGGGTGCAGTTTTTTTCATTTTTGAAAGGCCAATTTTATTCATCTAAAAATTAGCCTTGGAATTGAATGTAGGATTTTTGAAAGGAGTGCGTTTAAAAAATGATTTGAAATGGGAACATCATCATCAAAAGCAAAAAATAAAAAGTTAAGTAGCAACAAAGATATCAAAGATAGTGAAGTGGTTCAGTATAAAACGCCAGCAATTATATCGACTCCTACTGGAGAAAAAAAAGACCGTAGTTTCTATGTTCAATCAAATAAATCAAATGAAACTATAACAAGATCTAATGGAGACTTAGCTGGAAATCCATTCAATGCTAGTAATTTAATAAATTGTACGGTAATTATAGAAGACTTCTGTGATTCAATTAATATTGATAAATGTGATGAATGTACATTTATTTTATCTGCAGTAAGAGGATCAATTTTTGTTAGATCATGTAAAAGATCACAGTTTATGATGGTTTGTGGCCAATTTCGCTGTTTTGATTGTAATGAATGTGGATTTTGGTTGCATTCAAAAACCGGTCCTGTCATTGAATCTTCAAAGAAAATTCGAATTGGATGTTCCAGAATTGGTTATGATAAATTAATTGAAAATATGGTAAATGCGCATTTAGATCCTTATATCAACAAATGGACTGATGTTCATGATTTTACACCTGCTAAAGGAAATTTTGAAATAGATGATAAAACACCTACTGATTTTTATACGCAAGAGAAGCCAGTCTTGCCATTTACTGTTTCATCCCAATTATCAAAAAAATATTTTAACGTTAAATTAAAGAAGAGTCAGTTAGATTCTGCAATTTTACTCAGTAATTCAAATCATATATTTGTTAAAATTAATATATTAGCAAACACAGATGAAATTATTTGTTGTGTTGGATGCCAATCTCAAACTAATGTTCAAAAAATCTTTCAAAAACTTGAACCAATTTCAATTCAAAAGAAAAAATAATTTGTATGAAAAGTAGTTTCACTATTTTTGAATGATTGTTAACTCAACATCTAGTAAGTCGATATAAAATATCTTGATATCAAATTGTTTATTATGCCTAAAAGAATGTATAAATGATATCTAAATACAATTTTATGCACTTTTTCGAAAAATTGAATATTATCAGTAGCCTCATGAAAAATCTATGTTCTCTTCTTATATTAGAGATTCAGAAGACGTATTTAATGATATGATAAGTTAGTTGTAGAAAATATCAATTATTTTTTAATAAAAAATTGATTTTTTATAAAAAATTCGTACGTTAAATACACATTTTTATATATTTTCTTTACAATTCTTTATTATTTCATTCAATAGTAGAGGTGCGGACACCTACTTTACATTTTTAACGTTTATAAAAATATGTATATCTTTTTATGTATTAATAATTATTAAATAATATTTTGATATTATATTCTATTGCATTTATTTTATATATTTATTATTAAAATGTTTTAAAATATTAATTATATTAGTTATAATAACACAAACAAGTATCCTATGAAAATAACCCAATCCAGCCACCTGATGGATGGATTGAAATTTTAATGATTAATTTTTATATATATTGGAAATTAATGATTAATTATGCATTTTGTTATTTTATAAATATTTCATATTTTGTTAAAAAGTTCATTTTAATGAATTTTTACATATTTTTTTGAAATATCTAAATAAATAAAGAATTTATTTAGATCATAATTATATTTAGATATATTACATTTAATTTAATAAAGATATGCTAAATTTAGTTTAATTTGATTCAGGGGGCTGAGCTGCAAATATCAATTTTAAAATCATAAACATTAATAACGATTTTTTTTCAATAAAAAATTTTTATTAAAATATTAAGCAAATATCTTTTTATATTTATATATATATCATAGATTATATAACTTTTAATAATATTATATATACTATAAAAATATTTAAAATAAATATAAACAATTAATAAACTTTATATAATTGTATATTCTAAATATTGAACAATTATAAATTCAAATCGTTTCTCATAAAATGTTAATTTGAGAGAAATGAAATAAATAATTTTCTTTATATATTTTGAAGTTTAATTAAAATTTAAATCAAATGTAGAAAGTTTTTTTTCATTAATTTTTTTTTCATAAATTTTGAATAAAAAAATCTTCGAGAATAAAATTGAGAATATAGTAAATAATAATTGAGAGTCGTTACATTAAAATCCATATCTTAATATGTAATTTATTATTTTATTATATTATAATAATTATATGATATATATAAATTATATAACAATTATATATTAATAAAATAATTTTAAAATACTTTTTTATATTAAATTTGGCCCATTTTCATTAGGGGGTTTTCGAAAAAAATACTTTTTCCTTAAAAAATAAAGTTTTTCCGAAAAAACTACTTTTTTCAGAAAACGTTTTGAATGATTTTTGATCGTCTGGCCAAATAAATTCACAAAAATGTTTCCAAAAAATCAACTTTTTTCTGAAAAAATGTATTTTTTTCGAAAAAACTTTTTTTTTCGAAAAACCCCTATTTTCTCAATTTTTTTTTGGGCCAATTTAAGTGGAAACTATATCATACATTAATAATTGAATAATAACAAACGAGACACATTTTTTTAAATAGTATAAAAATGATTTTTATCATGTTTTTATTACTTTTTTTCTTCTAAATAATAGATTTTTCTATCAATTGCATAATTTCTATAGTTTACATATTTTTATATTTTTTTCAGTGGTTTATATTTTTATACCTCAGAAAAAAAATCATATATCGCCACAAGTCGGCCCCGTGGACGAAAATAAAAAATAATTATATCATTATAATGCTCATAAAAAATAATTAATATATACGAATTTTGGTGCGAATCTAAATCACTTCACCCTGTCCGCACCTCTTCAATAGTTGGCATTATTTTTTTTATTATTTTTAGGTCAGCTTTAATTAAGTAATTACTTAATAAAAGAAATATTTTGGCAGAAGACTTATTAAGTCCAAATGCTGGATGTGAAAGATAGCATCAAAATTTTGGTTTATGGATTTAGAGATCTAAATACAAAATAGTTTACTCTTAGGCTTAATATGGCCGGAAAGTTTTATTATATACTGATATATGCCATCTTGTGAAAACCTATTTTGATTTGAAAAACTGTTTTTTTAGAGATAATTCTTGAATATCTTTCTTACAGATAAAAGAAACAAAATCAGACAATTTTTTGTCAATTAGGGAATTTGTATTAACAATTGTTGGCGAAAATTTTATTTTTTTAAACAGCAATCTAGGAGTTTCAAGTAATGATCATGTTCAACAAATATTTTTAATTTAATTTAGAATATTTATTATAAATCTGTTTTTATTATAAAAATCAAATTGATTTTGAAGGTAATTGGCACCCATCCATCTGAGTCCTTCTATGAAAAGAAATACCACCCCATGTCAGTAATGATATTGTGTGGAATTGGTCCCAGAGTTTTGGAGGAAGTGTGAAAGGGGAATATTATGCAGGGGTCCTAATTACAAATGATTTATTTGACTAATGCTCACAAATCTTTAGGGCCTTTTGGGTTTGACAGGAGGATAATGATACTATTCACACATCCAGGATTACACAACAGAGTTTGCTACAACTAATTCAAAATAAAATGTTGTGGCCAGCAGTAACCAACGGTAGGGGATAATTCAAAGAAGAAGAATCATTGTTTGTAGTTCTCCAACAATAATGGAGGAGTGCCTCTACTGATTTTTTTTTCAAACTTTTGAGGAAGGTACTATTTGTGCAAACAACTCAATGGTGATAGTTTTAAAGGACATTGGAAGATGGTCACTCGGATTCACAATCAATATCGAACAAGGATGGAATATGAGGGACCCTAAAGATGAGTCCCAAATAATAAAACATATTTTTGAAAAACTTGTGCGATATTGATTGTGAATCCGAGTGACCATCTTCCAATATCCTTTAAAACTAGTTTTTTAAAAAATCATAATATGATAAGATACCATAATTTTTATTTAAAAAAGGAAGTTCACTTATAACAACAAATGTTAGAGCCTCTTTTTCAATAAGGGCAAATATTTTACCATAAATGATCCTCATGTTTTTTTTTACTTAACGAGTTAACAAAATTTAATCATGGAAAATCTGGTTGTTAAAGATCCCAAATTATTGAATGAAATCATTGAACTTCTTGGAATGTTCGGTAAAGAACGCTTTGAAGATGTTAGAGCTCTTTACACAGCAACTTACCCTTTTTTTTCCTTGCTTTGCAGATTCACCCAAATAAAAAAAATAAATTTTATTTATTTCAAATATATTCAATAATTCAAATAAAATAAATATTTTATTGAATGACTTTTGTCTTATTCTATCAATTCTCTCAATTAAATAAAAATGGTTATATTTTTTATACGTTTAAATACGTTAAAAAATGAGAATCAAAGATTTTCTCGATCAGTAAATCGTATTCTTATAAAAATCACTTAGAATTTTCTTAGAAGCTTTGAATAGAATGTATTAAAAGCATCAAACTAGAAAGATTGCAAATCAAGCTTTTTTGGAACTTCTCAATATCTTCCTTTTTACAATAATATTAGCGATTCTTTTGGAAAAATAATTACTAAGCAATACCAAATCTTTCTGCATGATTCAATTTCCAAATAAATAAATCATCTCTTCGATCCACATATAAAATAATCTAATATTTTTCGATCACTATTAAATTTTGCATGTTTATTTGACAAAAAAAATCTTAGTTATCCTTAATATTATTATATAAAAGATATAATTTTGATCAGTTTCATTTTTGTTAATCAATTAAAATATCATACAAAAGAAATAAAAGAATCATAAATATTAATATTGCTTTTCTATTTGTTTGGCTAATATCTATAATTATTATGAATATGATGCGTTCAATTCCATAAAACTTAATAATATAAAATGAAATAGCATTATAATTAACTATGAAATCAAAATAATTGAGAATTTTAGTTGATATAGATAACAGAAACATTAATTATTCGATGTAAAAAGAAATTAAAGCTTTTTTATTTAATAATTAATATGATTTTTTTTTAAATTTTATAATATTTTATTTATATTAATGGTTTTGATATAAAAACTAAATCGTAATAAAATATTTTTATTAGGAATTGAGTTTTATTGACTAATTTAAAAAATAGTTTCAATTTCAGTTCGTCTTTAGTTAGAGAATGTGTTTGTTGCTAATTAAAGTAAGTCTTTGTTGCAGATTAGAATAAATCTTTGTTGCAGGTTAAAGGAAGTCTTTGTTGTTAATTAAAAGAAGTCTTTGTTGTTAATTAAAGGAAGTCTTTGTTTTAGAATAATATATTAAGGAATCAATCTTTTAAGAAATAGTCCCCTTAAGAATAATCTTTTTTATTAATTTTCCTTTATTAATCTTCTGTTATTAATCATTTGTTATTAATCATCTGTTATTAATCATCTGTTATTAATCATCTGTTATTAATCATCTGTTATTAATCATCTGTTATTAATCATTTGTTACTGATCTTTTGGACCTTATCTTCTATTACTGATCTTCTGTTACTGATCTTCTGGACCTTATCTTCTGTTATTAATCTTCTGTTACTGATCTTCTGATCCTTATCTTCTGTTACTGATCTTCTGGACCTTATCTTCTGTTACTGATCTTCTGGACCTTATCTTCTGTTACTGATCTTCTGGACCTTATCTTCTGTTACTGATCTTCTGGACCTTATCTTCTGTTATTAATCTTCTGTTTCTGATCTTCTGGACCTTATCTTCTGTTTTTAATCTTCTGGACCTTATCTTCTGGACCTTATCTTCTGGACCTTATCTTCTGGACCTTATCTTTTGTTTTTAATCTTCTGTCATTAATCTTCTGTCATTAATCTTCTGTCATTAATCTTCTGTTATTAATCTTCTGGACCTTATCTTCTGGACCTTATCTTTTGTTTTTAATCTTCTGTCATTAATCTTCTGTCATTAATCTTCTGTTATTAATTTTCTGTTATTAATCTTCTGTTATTAATCTTCTGTTATTAATCTTCTGTTATTAATCTTCTGTTATTAATCTTCTGTTATTAATCTTCTGTTATTAATCTTCTGTTATTAATCTTATGTTATTAATCTTCTTTGATACGAAATAGATAAATTAAAATATGATCGTCTACATTTCAGAGTAATTGAATGGTGCTATTCAATATTCGATATACTCATATAAATATTTCTTTTGATTGAAATTTCAAATAATTATTTATTTACTTTGAAAATCATACAATTTTTTGAATTGATTTTTTGGGTGAATCTGCAAAGCAAAGAAAAAAAGGGTATTATTTATTAAAAAGAATATTATTTCATTCAATAGTTGGCAAATAATAAAAAATAGTTTTTTAAAAAATCATAATATGATAAGATACCATAATTTTTATTTAAAAAAGGAAGTTCACTTATAACAACAAATGTTAGAGCCTCTTTTTCAATAAGGGCAAATATTTTACCATAAATGATCCTCATGTTTTTTTTTACTTAACGAGTTAACAAAATTTAATCATGGAAAATCTGGTTGTTAAAGATCCCAAATTATTGAATGAAATCATTGAACTTCTTGGAATGTTCGGTAAAGAACGCTTTGAAGATGTTAGAGCTCTTTACACAGCAACTTATTATTTATTAAAAATCAGAATTTTAGAATTCCCAAAAGAAATCATAGTTTTTTACATTTGTGGATCTTATGATATTGCAATCAAAATTTTATATTATAAGGCTGATAAAAAAATAATTGATTTTATAAAATGGCTAGATCAACAAATACAAAATAAAGAATCAAATCCGGAGTTCACCATTTTAACTGATTTTAAGAACTCACTTCAGGAAACTTTTTCAAGCGATACTTTTCATAGTTTTTTTAGGGAAGGGATTGTACAAGCAGAAAGTGATATTATTTATTTTCTTGGTTTTAATTTTTCAGTTGAAAATCCATATGATTACATTGAAAATTACATACAACTAATTGTACGATGGAAAATTGGTGAGCAATCACGTTGTGAAGATTTATTTCATGGGGTTTGCTTAGATTTATATAATGAAACAAAAGAAATAATGAATAGTTTTCAAAGCAATCTTTTTTTTTTCCCAACAAGACCACAAATTATTGCGTTAGTTTCGATTTCAATTGCACTTGATAACTTAAACATGAGTCTTGAAGAGATAATTGGGGAAAACAAACCTTATTTTATTTATGATTTTCTTCTACCAAATTTCAATAAAGATCAGACTCATTCTAAAATTGCTGAAATTAAAGCAATAATTAAAGAAAAATTTCCTAATTTAATTAGAAAAAAAAAGCTTTCCGTTCAAATATCAAATGAAAGTTTGAATTATACACCTCATTTTTTCCCTCTAGAGATTCCTAGCTATGTTGAATTACGTTGTCCTCCTCCTCCTCTTGAGATGATGGAAAGCTTGATAACTAATCATCAATGTGATTATAATATTTGGACTCAAAGCCCGCCTCGTATTCCTCCACCCGATATTTCTTTACTTGGTGAATATCAAGACACTGAGGCTATTAAGAATTGTCAATTTATAAATGTAGATAGAACAGAATTTTACTATTCTAATAAAGTTGATCCATCTAAAATAGCTGATACTTTTATCCAACTGGTTAATAAATTTTCTGAACAAGAAAAAATTAATAGAATAACTGTTGCCAGAGAAGAGCAAAAAACTGTTTATCGCAGCCAATCAGTAGATAGTCGTCTTAATGATTTTAACGAACAAGAAAATAAAAACGAAAAAAATGATGAAAAAAAGAAAGATGAACCTGTAATCAATTTCAAAAAACCTGATAAAAAGTTTTCATTTTCTAAAAACATTTTAAAAAACACGGCAAACTCATCGAATTCAACTCCATCTATATTATCAATTTCCAAATCAAGTGATCTGAATAAAGAAAGTGAGATCAAAACAAGTAAAGAGACAGATAAAGCTGAAACTGATAAAAATAGTGATTTAGAAAGAGAAAACAACCATAATATTATTAATAATCAAACAGAAAATGAAAAAGACAGAGAAAGAGAAAAAGACAGAGACAAAGAGAAAAAGAAAGATAAAGACAAAGAAAGAGAAAAAGACAGAGAAAGAAACAAAGAAAAAGATAGAGACAAAGAAAAAGAAAGAGACAGAGAAAAAGATAAAGAAAGAAGTAAAGAAAAAGAAAGAGACAGAGAAAAAGATAAAGAAAGAAGTAAAGAAAAAGATAGAGACAGAGAAAAAGATAAAGAAAGAAGTAAAGAAAAAGATAGAGACAGAGAAAAAGATAGAGACAAAGAAAAAGAAAGAGACAGAGAAAAAGATAAAGAAAGAAGTAAAGAAAAAGATAGAGACAGAGAAAAAGATAGAGACAGAGAAAAAGATAGAGAAAAAGAAAAAGAGAGAGACAGAGACAGAGAAAAAGATAAAGATAGAGAAAGAGACAGAGAAAAAGATAAAGATAGAGAAAGAGACAGAGAAAAAGATAAAGATAGAGAAAGAGACAGAGTAAAAGATAAAGAAAGGAACAAAGAAAAAGACAGAGAAAAAGAAAAAGACAGAGAAAGAAACAAAGATAAAGATAGAGAAAGAGACAGAGAAAAAGATAAAGATAGAGAAAGAGACAGAGAAAAAGATAAAGATAGAGAAAGAGACAGAGAAAAAGATGAAGATAGAGAAAGAGACAGAGACAGAGAAAAAGATAAAGAAAGGAACAAAGAAAAAGACAGAGAAAGAGATAAAGAAAAAGAAAGAAACAAAGATAAAGATAGAGAAAAAGACAGAGAAAAAGATAAAGACAGAGAAAAAGATAAAGACAGAGAAAAAGATAAAGAAAGGAACAAAGAAAAAGATAAAGACAGAGATAAAGACAGAGAAAAAGATAAAGACAGAGAAAGAGATAAAGAAAGGAACAAAGAAAAAGATAAAGACAGAGATAAAGACAGAGATAAAGACAGAGAAAGAGATAAAGAAAGGAACAAAGAAAAAGATAGAGACAGAGAAAAAAATAGAGACAGAGACAGAGAAAGAAACAAAGAAAAAGATAGAGACAGAGACAAAGAAAAAAATAGAGACAGAGAAAAAGAAAAAGACAGAGAAAGAAACAAAGAAAAAGATAGAGACAGAGATAAAAAGAAAGATAAAGAAGATAGAGACAGAGAAAAAGATAAAGAATTAAAAGAAAAGGAAAAGAGAGAGAAAGAAGAGAAGGAGAGAAGAGAGAAAGAGAAAAGAGAGAAGGAGGAAAGAGAAAGAAAAGAAAGAGAGAAAAGAGAGAAAGAGGAAAGAGAAAGAGAAAGAAGAGAGAAAGAAAAAAGAGAGAAGGAGGAAAGAGAAAGAAAAGAAAGAGAAAAAAGAGAGAAAGAGGAAAGAGAAAGAGAAAGAAGAGAGAAAGAAAAAAGAGAGAAGGAGGAAAGAGAAAGAGAAAGAAGAGAGAAAGAAAAAAGAGAGAAGGAGGAAAGAGAAAGAAAAGAAAAAGAAAAAAGAGAGAAAGAGGAAAGAGAAAGAAGAGAGAAAGAAAAAAGAGAGAAAGAGGAAAGAGAAAGAAAAGAAAAAGAAAAAAGAGAGAAAGAGGAAAGAGAAAGAGAAAGAAGAGAGAAAGAAAAAAGAGAGAAGGAGCAAAAAGACAAAGAAGAGAGAGAGAAGAAAGACAGAGAAAAAGCCAATAAAAGTGACTCCAGATCTCAATCTGAATCTGAAAGCTCCGAATCAGAAGTCAAGCGAGACCTGTCGAAGCCCACTGATGAAGAGAAGCGCAAACCAGAGAAGTCAAGCAAAAAAGTCTCCAAAACAGAAAAGAGAAGCAGGTCAGCTTCTGCTCCACAATCAGACTCATCATCAGACAGTTCCACCAATCGCTTCGACATCAGCTTCGACTCAGGCTCAGACGACTTTGTTGAATATTACTCGGATGGACTTGATGACAATGACTTTGTTGTCCCAGATGAAGATGGAGACGGTGGCTATAGAGGACTCTCTCAACTTGTCAACCAGACATCAAGACAAAGGAGCATAAGGCAGACATCGATGAGTACTCATCATCACCATCATCATCATCATCAACAAAAACAGCAACAACAGCAAAGACAACCAGTACAACAAGCACAGATCAAAAGACAGTCTCCAGTACCAGTTCAGCAGCGTCCCAAAAAACAAATCGCAACTGGATTGGACATATTGAATGAGCAACATCGTAACGAGGAATTGGAAAAGAAAGCAAAGGAAGAGAAAGAAAGGAGAGAAATGGAAAGGAGAGAAAGAGAATTGAAATCTCACGGCTCAAAAGATTCTGGTAAGAAATCTTCTCATAGTTCAAAAGATTTGGATAAGAAAATCAAAGAAAGAAGAGAGAAAGAAATGCTAATAGAGAAGAGGAACAAAGAACTGAAAGAGCAGGAAAGACAGGAAAGAGAAAAACAAGAGATTGCTAAAGAAAGAGAAAGATTGGAAAGAGAGAGAAAGGAAAAAACTAGAGAAAAAATGAAAAAAGAACAAGAAATTTTCACTAATATAGCCCCAAAGAAAATCCCTTTTCTAGGAAAAAGTACCAAGAGAGCATCAACAAGCATCCTCAATCTTCAACCAAAGGAACAGAAACCTCCAGAAAATCAAGAAGAGAAAAAACAACAACAGCAACCTGAAGAAATCAAAACTGAACAAAAAACTGATAAATCTGATATCAAAGTTGAATCTGATTCAAAAAAAAATAATGAACAAAAAGAATCTAATAATCAAAATGATCAGAATCATAAGCAACAAAGACGCTCTAGTCTGGATAGATCCCCAAGTCCTGCTTTAAGAAATAGTGATCATTACGATAAAAGAAGTGGTTATAATAATAACCATCATCATGATCATGATAGCCGTAGAGATCATGGATACAATGATAATCGAAATAGAAGCCCTGAATCTGGCCATGATCATCATAGACAATTTGATAATCGAGGGAACAGAAGTCCAAATGACAACAGAAGTAAGTCAAGTCAAAATTATTATAAAAGAAATAATGATGATTATCATCATTAAGTGTTATTATATCTTATTTCACAAGTATATTGTTAAAAAAAATATGAATCTTGATTGATCTATAACTTTTTTAGAGAAAAGTATTTTTATTTTTAGAAGCATTGCTTGATTTATCTTAAGATTTAAAAACTACATTAATATACTTCTTTCTTTTATATAAAATGATTACCACTTTTTCAAAATTAATTTGGTCATATTGTAAATATATGCTATATGACAATTCAATATGCTATAAGATCAATCAACTTACTGTAAAGATTAGTGAAAGCACCTTTTTGAGAAAAACAAAAAAGGGAACAAAAGTGAAGTAGAAATATTTTTTATTATTATTAAAAACAACAGAGTTTAAAGTTTCGTGATAGTGATACCAAATTCAGCAGGATCAGCATCAAAAACTTCACCTCCTTCATCATCATCATCATCATCAACTTTATTAGAATCATCACTAATTTCATCACCATTATCTGAATATCTGCTATCAATATATCCGTCATCTTTAGAAATACTTTTCTCGATTTTATTGCTCATAGATTTTTGCACATTTAAACCTGATTGAATACTATTTGAAATATTAATATTTTCTTGACTAAGTTGCTTTTGACTTGATTCGCTCTCAAGTGGAGGTAAAACAAAATTATTTGCTAGTCGCTGATGATTTGATGGCATTCTACCACGAACTTGTATATTACTCGCTTTTGAGGCGTTCATATTACTCGACTTCCCTGGCGTAATTATTGATGGCATTTGGTGATGAATATCATGCGATGGATGACGCTTCATTGCTAAAGTAGGAAGAGCTGATGCCATTGAATGTTTTAAAACGTGCAAAAAAATAAACATTTCAAATTTGTCTTCATTGTTAACGTATACAAAATGAATTGAAAAAAAAAGTTAAAGCATTAGCATTAATTTAGTATTAAAAATCCCATTTATGAATGTAAACTTATCTTTTTTTATTTACTTATTTTAACATATATACTACTAGATAGATATAATATTTTGGTAACTACCAAATGAATATAAATTTCTGGCCAAAAGTTTATTATCACCTTAAAACACCACTTCACATTAAATATATATCCAATAAATGCCTTAAGGGGTGGTCGAATCTGCTACTTTAAAAAAATTTAAAATAATAATTCAATGTAAAAATAAAATATTTTAAAAAACAGCCACAAAAAAGAAAATTCTTTATTAAAACAAACTAAATTAAACATTTTAACAAAAAATCATTTACTTGCGTGATAATTTCACTGTTCTTATATCATTGAATTCAACAAACCAATGCCATTAACATTATGTTTATCGAAAAATGAGGAACCACATTGTGCTGAGAAAAATTCATGATAAAAATAATAATTTGATTTTCCAATTGTTATCTTCTCTTTTTTTGAATCTAAAAATTCTGCATTTTTTAGATCTTTCAAAAAATTCACAAGTCTTGGGAAAATGTGCCCATCGAATAAAAGTTTTATCATGCCTGGCTAATCTTTGCTCAAAATAGTATTTAGATCTTAAATATTACATATAGTGTCTGTTGTATCATCAAGTTTTTCTTCGAATTTAATAAATTTTGGATTGATTTTATTGCTATTGAAAAAAGTTCTGATCTTAAAAACCTATTAATGCTTTCAAATTTTTAATAAGCTCGTCTTGTGATGGAAAGCACGGATATTCATTTTTACTAATGAAGATATCATGATCTAGATCGAATATTACATCAGCATTGAGATTATAAAATGATGAACCAGCTATAAATGGAACAGGACTATCAAAAAGCATCCCTAGTTTTTTTGGAACAATTGAAAAAACGATGGCAATATTATTTATAAAAGAACCAATATATGTATCAATATTTATTTATTTTTTTAATTTTACGCAATTGAAAGATGACTTTATGAAAATTCATTATCGACAAATAATCATTCAAAAATATAAAAAAATTCAAAGACATAAAATTAATTTTCTCAAATTTGAGGATTTTTTAAAAACCAAAAAAATTAAAATTAAAAAAAAGTTAAACATTTATTTCCTTAATTATATATTTGAATTATCAGAGCCGCTCGCATTTTCATTACCATCATTTTGCTCTTCCATTAGTCGATTGAAAAATGATTCGTCATCTCCATTAAGATCACCACCAGAACTTATTTCATTTAATATAGCATCAACTGAGTCAATTTCGTTCAGATTATTTGTTCCATTAATATTTTCATCTTCTGCAAGATTTTTATTTTCATAATTTTCATTTTGTGTTGTGTTTCCATTATCTTGATTATTTAGCGCATAATTTACATTCTCATCATTATTGGTATCTTCTAGATGAAGATCAACTCCATCAAGATTAATATTTTCTTGATAATTTTCAATATCGCCAAGGTTTTCATTTTCTTCAAGGTTTTCATTTTCTTCAAGGTTTTCATTTTCTTCAAGGTTTTCATTTTCTTCAAGGTTTTCATTTGCTTCAAGAGTGGCAATTCCCTCAGGATTATCGTATGCCTCAAGAGTGGCAATTCCTTCAGGATTATCGTATGCCTCAAGAGTGGCAATTCCTTCAGGATTTTCATTTGCTTCGAGAGTGGCAATTCCTTCAGGATTTTCATTTGCTTCGAGAGTGGCAATTCCTTCAGGATTTTCGTTTGCTTCAAGGGTTGCAATTCCTTCAGGATTTTCATTTGCTTCGAGAGTGGCAATTCTTTCAGGATTTTCGTTTGCTTCAAGGGTTGCAATTCCTTCAGGATTTTCATTTGCTTCGAGAGTGGCAATTCCTTCAGGATTTTCATTTGCTTCAAGAGTTGCAATTCCAGTATCATTTAAAATTACTTCATTTTGATTTTGAATTTCATTTCTTTCCACTTTTTCATAATTTTGAATTTCACCTACTTCTTCTTCCTCTTCTGCAATCTGCACTTGAGCTTCGTAATTTTCATGAAACCCTTCGGCTTCTTTTTGTTTCCGCATTTGATCTCTTTTCATCGTGAAATAATCGTTTCTTTTGAATGGACTTTCCTTCAAGACTGAAACATCCCTCTTCTGCCTTTCACGAATTAATTCTTTCATAGTTTTATTTGAAGTGAATTTCTTTGGTTTTGCAGGTTCATCTCTTGGTGAATCTGTAGTTTCTTGACCTTTGGTAGGACTACAATTAGCAGCCTGTGAGCGAGATCTATTATAACCAGACTGATTTGGACTGTAATTGGCAGCCTGGGAGCGAGTTCTACCTAATCGCGACTGTGATGGACTATTTGGAGTAACATTGTAAACTATATATTCGTTGTTATTATTGAATATAGGACCGACACCACTAAGAAAATGATCATGTATAGCATTAAAACGATCTCTTAGGCGCTTTTCTTCTTCTTCTGCTTCTTCTCTTTCAATTCTCTCTTTTTCAATTCTTTTTTTCTCAATTCTTTCTCTTTCTCTTTTCTCTTCCTCAGTTAATTCTTCTTCTTCTTCAGCTATTTGTTCTTCTTCTTCTTCTTCATATTGATATTCTTGCATAATCTCTATATCTTGCATATATGATGTGCCCTGCGATTTTTTTTGTGATTTGTTGGGAGATTTAGTAGAGTTATTTTTTTGATTTGTTTTGCTTTTTTGATTTATACTCACTTCCTGAGGAGAGCTCAAACTTTCAGCTTCCGAATAGACAGTAGCCGATTCAGGAATGTATTCTTTAGAAGACCTTTTTCTTTGATTTTCTTTTTGAGATTGACTAATTTGTGGATATATTATTTTCCTCTTACGATTCTTGACATTCAAAATTCGAAGTGGTTTTGTTGAAGTTATAATCCATCCGTTCGTAATCAAGTTTATTGTATCATTACGAATAGATGATGCTAATTTATAAATAGAATTAGAAACAGTAACACCATTTACATATTTAAGAGTATCGCCAAATATAATTGTAGCCATAAGCATAATATTTGGCGAATTACCGAGTGGAGTTTTTTGACATGAGAAGTGTGATAAAGAATTACTGTTAACAATTTGATTGCCACTATTCATGTGAGGCGAAGTAAAATTCGTTATACCACAAAATGAAGAAAACCTGGGATTATTGTCTAAAATGAGCTGCTTGAGTTGATAATTTTTGATTCCAGTAAAATCTGCGATTTTGTTGTTAGAAAGGTCAAGCTTTTCAATGACATATTCTTCTGAAAAATCTGGAAATCGGCTGAGATTTCTTGAAGAAAGTACAATAGTCTGACCAGACATTTTTTTGTTTTTTTTCAAAATTTGAATAAAAATAATTAAAGGTGAAATATTTTATACCACTTCACTTATATAAAAAGAACAATTATTTCATGTAAAGCTAATTTTTGGAAAAAAAACTAACATTTTTCATTCTACAAATGGCAACTATATAATATAACTCAAATTTTTCTTTATTCTAAATGAAACTACAATATAATATTCATGATTTTAATTCATTTTTGTCATATAGTATAAAATATCTATATTAATCATATTAATACGTATTTTCTCAAAATATATCATGCAAAAATTCATTATTTTATTATATTATTTACGATTTAAAATAGAAATGCATTAGTACATTGAAACTTTGGTAAATATTATTATATTAGGGATATTTGTTTATTCTATCAAAAACAATGTATAACATCGTTTTAAAGAATAAAAATGATATAAAAAAATGTCAAAAAATTAATTTTTAATAAAAATATTGAAATATAGTTTATTAAATTTATTATAATAAACTAATATTTATTTTATATTGTTTTTTCTTTAATTGATTTCAATATAATCAATTATTAGATTAGACCATTATTTTTTTCAAAATTTGATAGGAATAAACGAACTTACCAAAAAAAATTGAATGCATCATGTTATTTTTTATAACCAAATTATATATATAATTGATTCAATCTAAATCATGACATTAGTCTTCACATTTGAGATTAATCAAAACATAATTCAGTAAATAAGTTAGTTTTGCAAGAAAAAAAATAATTTTTTGAATCATCAATTCACGTATTACGTGACGCGTAATACTTGGCTTCTTTATACAATACACTTTTTTATGACAAATTCAATTACATTTTACAGGCATTACAATAAATATCATTTTTACCAATATTTGGAATTCCTTACATTAATGCTCGATTTTCTAAATACTAACCTTTTTTTTGGAAACTCAAATACTAGTCCATTATTTACATCAGAAAAAATGATTTAAATTATTAGATAATATGCTTTTATGAGAAAATTATATAAAAATTTGAATAGATATTGGTTTGAGGAAAAATACTAATATTTACATCATAAAACACTATAATGTAACTGATTACTGTTAGATATTTTATAAACTATATAAATATAGCTATGATCTAGATTATTTTTTTTTTCATAAACTGTTTTTATTTTCATAATTTTAAAATTATTTTCAGTATTTGGATTCATTTACTATTTAAAGAATGAAAATGTAATATAACTTTTTTTTGAGATGTGGTTTGAATATTAAAGGACTCAAATAGGACTCAAATTTATTATATAAACTTTTTGAGGAAAACGAGTTTTTGACTCAAATAAAATCTTCCTAATTCAAATTTAACAAAAAAAATTTACTGTAAGTATTGAAAAATTTGAACTTATTATTTTTTGTTAAAAAAAAAATTTGAAGATACATTTCCATTTTCCCCAGTAAATTTCAAAATTTTAAATTTTTAAACCATATTTTATTTAAAATATACTTTTTTCACTATAATTATTTTATATAATAAATACAGAAATAATTGAAAAAATAGATAATTATCATTATATCATTTCAGTAAAAAACTTAACTTACAAAAAATTGAATTAATTGAAAAACAGAATATAATTGGCCCTTTAGAAATTTTACCATGTATGAACCAAAACACTCGTATAAAGATTCCGAAAATACCAAGCTTCAGCAAAGGAGACTTATAACTAAAAGCCATGAAAGAAACAAAAATTTAATTGAATTATCATCTTTAGATATACCTCAAATCGAAGACTCATCAATTGATGCTGCAGCAGAATATTTCTGTATGCGATTATCATCATTACATGAGTATTTTCTTGAAGAAACAATTCCATTTGAATTAATTCCTTTTTTAATGACATTATCACGAGATGCTTTACAACTATCGATAAGAAAATTAAAATTTGGAGTTGACTGTACTAAAACGATTTCAGCATTACAAAAATTGGCAGAGAAAGATCCTGATCAACAACTTCTTTTAGATAAGGATAAACTTGTTAAAATGCAATCAAGTTTTCCTATTAAACAACAAAACCTTTTACAAATGCACAAAAATGATTTGAAGTTTATTGAAGTTGCTCATTCATCATTTAATTCTCAACCAATTTCCTTAGATTTTATCATTCATTATTCATTATATTTTGCATCTATTGAGTTAAACCCTCCCCAATGCCAATCTCTTGATTTAATTAATTCGCATGACGCCTGGTGTCCCGAAATTGCTGAAGAAATATCTGAACATATTATTAATTTTGACAATATTGATTCACTACTCGTTGCAATTCATAAACTTCCTTCAATTGACAATCCATTCAATTATTTACTACTACGATATTTATACGAATCAATTTTTAAGTGCCATTTACCTACGCATTTTACTATATCAAACCTTTATTCAAAACTTATTACAGAAATTTCATCTACAACAAAAGAGATCGATGTAGATTCTCTTCTTCCGGTTTTTATTCACGTTTCAGGAGACCCGATCGAAATCCCGCTTTCTCTAGATTCTAAGCTTTCAGACTTTTCATTATTTGGGACGATTCTTTCATTTTGCCATTTAACCGTACGAAAACCATTTAAAGGCCCAATACCAGCCCCACTTCCGCTATGTTGCACTTTGGCTGCTATTCAACGAGGTAATAAAGAAGTTTTGAATCGACATATTCAAGAGATGATACAAATTGGTATTTATGTAATATCGCATTTCATTGAAGTATCTCCTCTTCTTTATTCTCTTATTCGTTCGTCATTGAAAGGAGATGTTAACTCAGCGCGCGAACTCCTACGTTATCCAGAATGTATATCATATTTACATCCTGACAAAAGTCGTCTTCATCGTCTTGTATATACACTTCTTTCAAACGATATTGATCTACCGAATACAGATTCGATCTCTATTCAAATGGCAACGTCGATTTTACGAGTTCGTCAATTAAAACAGGAACTTCCTCTTTCGTACGTTACAGATATTTTACGGATCTCACACGAGAAATTAACGGGATTAACGGGGAAGCTTTGTGGCCAAAATAAAAACAAAATACATTTGTTATTTGGTGGATTTAGTATCAATCAAAACATTCGAGTTTTTTCAATGAAATTAAAATCTCCATCTGATTTTATTTCGACTGCTGCTGACAACAGCTTTGAAAGCATAGCTCTTACAATCATGACCATGCTTCCATTTATTCCCAAGAACATTCCACAGAAAGATGATATCATGTGCAATATATTAGCCGATATGTCACTTCATTACTGCCTTGGTGACAAGCTCCACACAATGATTATCAACCACTTTTCCGATACCTTTGCAAAGAGCCGCCAAGAGCGACAAGTTTTTCATGTAATTTCATCTTTAGAGGAAAAAAGTCGACACGAACAGACCCTCTCAACTTTGGCCTCTCAAATAGGCGATCTTCAAGGAGTACAACTTCTTGAAGCTGTCACATCACATTTCATCCGGACTTGTGATACAGAAAGCGTTTCATTGATTATTCGCATTTTTGACTCAAAAATGAATCGAATAAACATTTCAATGAGGATTGACATTTTTGAACTTCTCATTAAAAACGGTTTGGAACTTCATGAAGACATTCTTAACTTCTGCCGATCATTGGCCAACTCGTGTGACCAAAGCAGCAGGCACTCGTTCTTTAGGATACTTGGAATGTTTTCATTATCGCGGAGTGCGAATGTTTTGGCTGTGCTTGAGTCGATTCCGACGACAATTGACGATGTTGTAGACATCATTGAATCTCTTCCACATTTTGCAGGAGAACTGCCAAACACATTCATCGCTATCCTGAAGAAAGTAACAGACAAGCTTCCTTTCTTTAAGTTCTTCCATCAGAGAAACAAGTTACTGAACCAGCCATTCCAAACAGCCTGGAAAGAAGACCAAAAGCGAGACCAAAAAGAAACATTACAGCAGAGCATTGATCCTTGGGAGCAGCCAACAACCGTCCCTGTCTGTTCAGCAATACTGCCACAGCAGGATGAAAGCAGCGAACAGCAAGCAAGCAGCAGCAGCAGTCCACAAAGCAATCAGAGAAGATATCAGATGAGGCGAATGAATGCAACCATTATTAATTCAACTTTCTCTATGACAAGAACGACAAGCCCAGCAGCAAGTCCTTCTTCGTCACCGGTGAAAAGCAAGAATGCATCATTGCCTCTCTTCTGCTGCAACACGTGCGGACTCTCGGGGATTTGCCAAAGCTGCGCACTCACCTGTCATGCCCTTCACGATGTCGCCTTCGTTGGATACGTCGAGATCACAGATGCAAGCTCGTCCTGCAGCTGCTTTAACAATGGAAGAGGCTGCGCATGCATGTCGAAGCATCTTGAAAGCGGAGACCTTCTCCAGGTTCCTCAGCAGCTTCCAGAAAGCGTCTCCTACGTTCCTTATGTGCCAGGCACTCCTGCCGAGGCGAGGGTTTCATCTCAGACTCTCGTCAGGCTTGCTCTGAGCCTTTCGAAGTCGCAGCCAAGCAGTAATGAAGACTGCATCGCTCAGCCGCAGCAGCCTAGTCTCAGCGTCCCCGTCAACGAGCTCAATCTTGAGACAATGAAGAAGTGCAGCGTGATTAAAAGCCACTTTTCATTCATGCCAGTCGACAAGATTGTCTCGTCATCCTCTCCTCTCGCAGACACGAAGAACATCGCCTCGGCAGTCGTCAAAGCGAACGAGAATCAGCAGCAGCTAGCGAAGCGGTTATCGGTTTCTCCATTGAAAATTTCAGCTGTTTCAGGTGAATTTTTGATCGTCGCAGAAGGGACCAAATTGAAGTCCTTCAAAATAGCAACGATCAAATCAAATTCAATCTCTTCAAATGGCAGCATGACACTCAGCGAGGCTTCCTCTATAGCTATACCCGCGCCAGCCTTGTCTATCTCGCTCTCGCCGCTTGATCCGAACATCATTGCAGTCGCCACGCTGAGGAGGGCCCTCATCTACACGCTGAATCCGGGTGATGGCACTTTTTCACTGATGAATGAGATCGAATTGATGCTGGACTCTCTCGGGCCAAATATCTTCTTAAATTCTATCCATTGGATTCCTCTTGCGCCTCTCCACATCGCAGTCGTCTGCAACAACTTCGTGAAGGTCTACGACGTGCCAACCGACTGCATAGCTCCCATCTCGTGCATCGTGCCAAACAACTCTAACGACAGCTTCACTTCTGCGGTCTTCGTCGAGCACGAGAACGAGTGCATAGGTTTCTTAGCTTTGTCATCCGGCCAAATAGCAATTCAAAATATGTTTGAGGATTCTGGCAATGGAACTCAGAAGCCGAAACTTTTTGTGAAGATGCCCGGAATCCCTCTTCAGCCAATCATCTCTTACTGCCCTGAATCAGACCTCTTGTTCATCACAGGGCCAGGCGCGGTCATGAAAACAGTCAGGCTGGAAGACCTCCTTCTCCAAAAGTCGAAGTCAGCAATCTCAATCAACTACAACCAACTCCCAGGCGAGCTTTTCTTCCTCGAGACTCTCCCAACGAACAGCGCATACCACATCTTCGTGCACCCAAACTCGGGCTCGCTCGTCTCCATTGAATTCACCGACGGCGGCATTGAAATAGCGCCCCTCAACAGCCAGTACGCGCGGACGCCCATCAACGCGCTCCTCGAGAACAGAATGCAGATTCTCTCCACTTTTTCAATAGGAAACTTTTTCTATGCAATTGAGAGCGGTGGCACTGTTTCGAGCCTGAAGTACGGCGAGGTAGAATCTGACCGCGAAATAGACATACAGTACAGAGTGCCTGCCACTTTTTGGACGAGGTCGACTGTGATGAGCACGTCGGTTCAGATGAAGGCGCCGGGCTACCAAGAAAATTGTAGACTTTTCAATGGTGACCGTTTAAATTTCACTTCACCTAACACTCCGAAAGTTGTTGAAGTGAGCTCGACGAATATGACACAGCTGATTGTCGGTTTCTGCATAACGGTTAAAAGTACCCCACCACCGAAGGGGTCCTATGTAATCTGCCACGGACGATCAACTCCACTTTTTGAGAGGGTGTCAATACCACTTAGAATGAGTGAAGTGAAGTCACGTGCAACTCACACTATTGAATTCTATTGTCCTTCCTCTCAATCCTTAACGGTCGACAGAATTGATGTTCACTTCATTGACATGTCGACCTTCCTGAAGATACCTGCAAACAGCCACATGGACTTCGACTGGAGGACTGCAAGCTCAAGCCTGTTTGACTTTGTGGATGACAACAGAAGATCGGGCAACGTTCTCCACACAATTTGCTCTCATTGCATCCTCTCTATCGTTGCCGACCAGGCAGACATTGACACCGAAAATGTGAGGGAGCTCGTGAGGGTGATGTACCGCGAGCCAGAGCTCGGAAATGCAGCAAGAAGCGCGATTTGCAGGATCTCCAAGGACAGAAACAGATTCGCAATGCTCTGGGCAAAACAACTCAACGAAATGATAAACAACAACGATATACATGAGTCACAGTGGGAAGTCGTCTGGAGAGACTACCAACTCATGCCAAACGACTGCAAACAAGTTGTGCAAAAAGCGATTTGGGAAAAAACGCCTAACATGAATGGCATAGACCCATTCGTGTCTGCGTTTTTATGATATTTTTTTTTTTTTTGTAATTCTTCTTGTTTTTTAATTTAAAACATCTCTCTTTTATTTTATTTTTATTTTATTTTATATAAAAATGCTTTTGAATAATTTGGTTTGACATTGCATTTGTTTTCATTACTATTTATTGAGTTAAATAAATTACTAGCACTTTCATAAAATTCTTCTTTTTCAATTTCATTCGATTTATTATTTTTTTGTTTGATTTCATCTGAAATTCTATTTATCTTTGATTTAAGTTGTGAGTTTTCTTCTTCCAATTGATTGCATTTAAATTGAAATCCTTTGGTGATCAGATTGATTTCATCTTGAAGTTTCATTTTTTTTTTTTTTTTTTTTTTCCAATTTAACTAGATTGAATATGAATTTGTCCTATGATCAAATTAAATCACTTAACTCGGTTAGATACATCGTATATATCGACAGCTTTATTTTGAATGGTATGTTTTTATTGTTTGATATTTGTTTTCAATGCAGCTAACTAAATATATACTCAAAATTTGACATTTTTTTATTTTATATTACATCATCTAGATACATTGGACCATTCTTTATATATTTTAAATAAACAATTTTTTTCAATACACTTTTGCAGCAAACTCTTTGTTCTATTCTATCTTATTAAAGCAATATTTACATAAATGCTTTAAACGTATATTTCCAGTAAATGTCTCTTTTGCATTTGCCTTGTTCCTTTTCAAATAAATAATTACGTTTAACTCATATTTTACTAATGAGCTCAATCAATAAAGATACTAAGCAAGGTTCCAAAACTGTTGATGATCTAAATACTCAAAGCAGCCAACCACATCAGAATGATAACTCAGGCAAAAAAGATGAAAATAATCAGAATGATATAATATCAGATAACTTTACAAATAATGCATCAGAACAAAACAATACAAATACTCAAAACAACCAACAAAATCAGAGTGATAACTCAGACAAAAAAGATGAAAATAATCAGAATGATATAATATCAGATAACTTTACAAATAATGCATCAGAACAAAACAATACAAATACTCAAAACAACCAACAAAATCAGAATGATAACTCAGACAAAAAAGATGAAAATAATCAGAATGATATAATATCAGATAACTTTACAAATAATGCATCAGAACAAAACAATACAAATACTCAAAACAACCAACAAAATCAGAATGATAACTCAGACAAAAAAGATGAAAATAATCAGAATGATATAATATCAGATAACTTTACAAATAATGCATCAGAACAAAACAATACAAATACTCAAAACAACCAACAAAATCAGAATGATAACTCAGACAAAAATGACTCTGATAAGATTCTTGATATTCTTTCAGATATAAGAAAACAGATAGAAAGTCAAAGTGATAATATCTCCAAGTTAGAAAACAAATTTGACGATAAAATCAGCCGGTTGGAAAACAAATTTGACGATAAAATCAGCCAGTTGGAAAACAAATTTGACGATAAAATCAGCCTGTTGGAAAACAAATTTGACGATAAAATCAGCCAGTTAGAAAACAAATTTGACGATAAAATCAGCCAGTTAGAAAACAAATTTGACGATAAAATCAGCCAGTTCGAAAACAAATTTGAAGTTCAGCAAACTGAAAATAAAAAATTGCACGATTATGCTAAATCTACTGAAGATACCTGTGATAAGTTATACAGGAAATTAGAGGTTGATTATAAAAATTTAATTAAAAGGTTTGAAAATAGCTTTAATCAGTTTAGTAATCTCTATAGAGAATACGCAAGAAACGTGATGAATTATGAAAAAAAAATGAATAAATCTTTTAAGGCACTTGAAGATAAATTTGATGTTTTACATGAAATTATAAAAAAGCAACAAGACGACGCTAATTCAAGATTCAGTTCATTATACGAAACAATAAATCAACTTAATGAAAAATATAAATCTTCTTATGTACATAATTCAGAACAAATTGAAAATTTAACTAGAAAATTGAATTATATAGAAAAATATACTGATCAAATTAATCGTTTACTTGATAAATCGCAACAAGTGGATGCTTTTATTACTACCAGTAATATTATTTTACGTGGAGTTCAAACTCTTTTAACTGACAATTTAAAATAAATTAATTTAATATATAATTTTTTTTTTTTTTTTTTTTTTTTTTTTTCAATAGCTACCGATAAACTTTTCAATCATATTCACAACTTTTTCAATGTCTGACGATACGCTTTTCAATGACTACTAACTTTTTTTTTTTTTTTTTTTTTTTTTTTTTTATAATGCTGATTTGTTTTTATTCAACAATTGTTTTCATAAATAGTAATAAATTTTTATTGTTCAAATTACCGTAAAATTTTCACAATTAATTTTAAAGCAGGCATTCTTTTTAATTATTCAAATGGATTAATTTCTTCTTCCAGAAATTATTTATTATGCATCTTGATAAATATATTTATCCCAAAATAATTATATCTTGAGTTATTACTATTTGAAGTTAAAGAAAAAAACATTCACAATTAAATCACCACTCAGTATTATATCACCATCTGTATAAACATCCTAAATTGTTCATTGCTTCTGAATTGTTTAATTCAGCTGCTTTTTTATAACATTTAAATGCTTCAAAATAGTTTTGTTCAACTCCTTGTCCTCTTTGATAGCAACATCCTAGGTTGTAAAAACCATTTAAAAATTAGTCCATTGTCATTGAAATGTCCCGATTTAAATAAACTACTAGAATTTTTAAAAATATCTGGTTTTTCATGACATTCAAATGAATTAGAATAATTTTGGTTAGTACATAATTCATTGTCATTACTATTTATTGAGTTAAATAAATTACTAGCACTTTCATAAAATTCTTCTTTTTCAATTTCATTCGATTTATTATTTTTTTGTTTGATTTCATCTGAAATTCTATTTATCTTTGATTTAAGTTGTGAGTTTTCTTCTTCCAATTGATTGCATTTAAATTGAAATCCTTTGGTGATCAGATTGATTTCATCTTGAAGTTTCATTTTTTTTTTTTTTTTTTTTTTTTCCAATTTAACTAGATTGAATATGAATTTGTCCTATGATCAAATTAAATCACTTAACTCGGTTAGATACATCGTATATATCGACAGCTTTATTTTGAATGGTATGTTTTTATTGTTTGATATTTGTTTTCAATGCAGCTAACTAAATATATACTCAAAATTTGACATTTTTTTATTTTATATTACATCATCTAGATACATTGGACCATTCTTTATATATTTTAAATAAACAATTTTTTTCAATACACTTTTGCAGCAAACTCTTTGTTCTATTCTATCTTATTAAAGCAATATTTACATAAATGCTTTAAACGTATATTTCCAGTAAATGTCTCTTTTGCATTTGCCTTGTTCCTTTTCAAATAAATAATTACGTTTAACTCATATTTTACTAATGAGCTCAATCAATAAAGATACTAAGCAAGGTTCCAAAACTGTTGATGATCTAAATACTCAAAGCAGCCAACCACATCAGAATGATAACTCAGGCAAAAAAGATGAAAATAATCAGAATGATATAATATCAGATAACTTTACAAATAATGCATCAGAACAAAACAATACAAATACTCAAAACAACCAACAAAATCAGAATGAGAACTCAGACAAAAAAGATGAAAATAATCAGAATGATATAATATCAGATAACTTTACAAATAATGCATCAGAACAAAACAATACAAATACTCAAAACAACCAACAAAATCAGAATGATAACTCAGACAAAAAAGATGAAAATAATCAGAATGATATAATATCAGATAACTTTACAAATAATGCATCAGAACAAAACAATACAAATACTCAAAACAACCAACAAAATCAGAATGAGAACTCAGACAAAAATGACTCTGATAAGATTCTTGATATTCTTTCAGATATAAGAAAACAGATAGAAAGTCAAAGTGATAATATCTCCAAGTTAGAAAACAAATTTGACGATAAAATCAGCCAGTTAGAAAACAAATTTGACGATAAAATCAGCCGGTTGGAAAACAAATTTGACGATAAAATCAGCCAGTTGGAAAACAAATTTGACGATAAAATCAGCCTGTTGGAAAACAAATTTGACGATAAAATCAGCCAGTTAGAAAACAAATTTGACGATAAAATCAGCCAGTTAGAAAACAAATTTGACGATAAAATCAGCCAGTTCGAAAACAAATTTGAAGTTCAGCAAACTGAAAATAAAAAATTGCACGATTATGCTAAATCTACTGAAGATACCTGTGATAAGTTATACAGGAAATTAGAGGTTGATTATAAAAATTTAATTAAAAGGTTTGAAAATAGCTTTAATCAGTTTAGTAATCTCTATAGAGAATACGCAAGAAACGTGATGAATTATGAAAAAAAAATGAATAAATCTTTTAAGGCACTTGAAGATAAATTTGATGTTTTACATGAAATTATAAAAAAGCAACAAGACGACGCTAATTCAAGATTCAGTTCATTATACGAAACAATAAATCAACTTAATGAAAAATATAAATCTTCTTATGTACATAATTCAGAACAAATTGAAAATTTAACTAGAAAATTGATAGATTTTTTTTTTCCCTTTTTTCCGAGATTTTCTCTCAAACGCTTTGAAAAAGTTTTTACTCACAATTTTTTCCCTTTTTTCCGAGATTTTATTTCAGAAATTTTAATGGAGTAAAATGACATAAATATAAATAATGTAAAAAAGAAATATTTATTATAATAAAGTATAGTTTTTTCAAAGCCTTTTTAGCTTTTTTGGGAATGATGCAAAATCAAACAGCTGGGCAATAAAAATTCTGTGACTTATTACTAATATTGAAATATATGTGTTACAATAGCTTCAATTCTTTTTAATTTTCATTATAAAGGAGCAAAATCGTTGCATAAAGCATGCTTTGATGGCTAATTTGAATTTAAAAAACGTTTACTATATAAATATTAAATGACAAAGAATATCAAATGTGGGATAGCTGCCAATCTTTCAGTCCCATATATCAGCTTGTTTCTAACCAATTGATGCTGTTTTCCGAAAAGAATAGTGAAATAACATACCGTGGGCTTACATAGAATCAATAAAAATTATTATAAACAGCCATTATGAAAACGATTAAAAAATATTCAAAAAATTGAGAGGAAAATCTCGGAAAAAAAGGCATTTTACGATCTACCAGAAAATTGAATTATATAGAAAAATATACTGATCAAATTAATCGTTTACTTGATAAATCGCAACAAGTGGATGCTTTTATTACTACCAGTAATATTATTTTACGTGGAGTTCAAACTCTTTTAACTGACAATTTAAAATAAATTAATTTAATATATAATTTTTTTTTTTTTTTTTTTCAATAGCTACCGATAAACTTTTCAATCATATTCACAACTTTTTCAATGTCTGACGATACGCTTTTCAATGACTACTAACTTTTTTTTTTTTTTTTTTTTTTTTTTTTTTTTATAATGCTGATTTGTTTTTATTCAACAATTGTTTTCATAAATAGTAATAAATTTTTATTGTTCAAATTACCGTAAAATTTTCACAAATAGTTTTGTTCAACTCCTTGTCCTCTTTGATAGCAACATCCTAGGTTGTAAAAACCATTTAAAAATTAGTCCATTGTCATTGAAATGTCCCGATTTAAATAAACTACTAGAATTTTTAAAAATATCTGGTTTTTCATGACATTCAAATGAATTAGAATAATTTTGGTTAGTACATAATTCATTGTCATTACTATTTATTGAGTTAAATAAATTACTAGCACTTTCATAAAATTCTTCTTTTTCAATTTCATTCGATTTATTATTTTTTTGTTTGATTTCATCTGAAATTCTATTTATCTTTGATTTAAGTTGTGAGTTTTCTTCTTCCAATTGATTGCATTTAAATTGAAATCCTTTGGTGATCAGATTGATTTCATCTTGAAGTTTCATTTTTTTTTTTTTTTTTTTTTCCAATTTAACTAGATTGAATATGAATTTGTCCTATGATCAAATTAAATCACTTAACTCGGTTAGATACATCGTATATATCGACAGCTTTATTTTGAATGGTATGTTTTTATTGTTTGATATTGTTAATTTTTGCTTTTTTTTTTATATTTTTCGGCCAAAATTCAATAGATTTACCCAAAAATTTGTAAACAGTCTTATAATAATATTAAAAACCCTCTAAACAAAAAAAATCGCATTTTAAGTATATATTCCGAAATAAAACGATTTTTGATATTTTTAGCCGATTTTACGATTTTTTTTGGATAAAACGATCCCAGAACAGAACCAACGAATTACCAGCACATTATATTTATATTAAATAGTATTATACACTGAATTATATATCATATTAAATTTTTAGAAAAATCGTCCACCAAATTTTCGAGAAAAATCAATTACAAAATTATATTACATTTGAATAGAAATTCCTCTCAATTTTGACAACTTTCTTTGATCGTATCTCGGTATATACGCAAAATTAAGAAAATGTTTTCTATTGAAATATTCTTATAATATGATATACTTTATTATATATTAATTTCAAAAGATTCTGAGAGTTTCCTATGTTTTAATTACCGTAAAAAAGACACTTAATCATCATAAAATAAATCTTTTTTTATTAATTTATTTTTAAAAAGACAATATAATAACCTAGAAACAAGGCTGGCCCTCAACAGGTCGTGACGGAATGCCACTCCCTTGCGTACCGGACCCTCGTTCACAAAACGTCTTCTACATTTGGTTAACCCAAACCGAGACATTTAGAAAGCAAAAGCTATTTTTAACATGTCAGAAAGGTGCAGAGCATCATTTTCTAGATGAGTTTCTGGCTTAAGAGGCCTTCAGCCATTATCCCAGACGGCGTAGCTGCGGGACGGTTTGGTTTCCCAAAATCCCTGAACCAGAGGCCATATTCAACAGTTCCTCTCGTACTAAATCAAACTACTATCATGATGCAATATCCAGTAGGATAAAACAAACCTGGCTCACGACGGTCTAAACCCAGCTCACGATCCCTAATACGGGTGAACAATCCAACCCTTAGTGACTTGTGCATCACTAGGATAGGAAGAGCCGACATCGAAGAATCAAAAAGCTGCGTTGATTTGATCTCTTAGCAGCCACAAGCCAGTTGTCCCGGAGTTTACTTGTCTGTCATACCGAGTAATAACGGTTTTCACTGACAAATTGCAGAAATATTAATGTTGGAGATGGAAATATTGGTCAATATTGCCTAATGTAAAAAGTAATTCAAATGATGACTTTTCTGGTTGAATCTTGTTTGTCTTGTGATACTTTCGTATTGAGTGCTAATTCATTTCTTATTTTTTTACCATCAGAAATCCATTGAATAGTAAATGAGATGAAAGAAAAATTAGATATATTGGCAATCTATATATATTAACATCAGAAATGCGCTTCTTTCTGATTTTGTTTAAAAAACAAAAATATCTCAAAATAATTTTATTATACAACTCTTTTAATTTATACATTTCGAATTGACATATGATATTAATATCTTATATATGAAATACACAGCTAAATTTAACTGGAAAAAAAGATGCACAAATATAAAATATTATAAACTTTTTTAGTATTGGAATTTTTGTATTTCTTCATATGAAGGTGGATCAAATTTCATTCCCATCGTCTTCAAAAATGGAACTGTGTCTCTATATAAAATTCCACCATACCACAAATAGTCCAATATGTGCAGCGGAATTCCACCAAAGCCCCATTTCGCACCAAGAACAGCACCTGCACAAGCTGCATTTGTATCTGCATCATAGCCAGCTCTTACAACTTCTTCGATTCCTTTTTCATAAGTGAAATTCTTTCTCAAAACCCAAATGGCGCATCCCATCGTCTTCAATGTATTCAGTTCGTCATCGCCCAGTTCAAGCTCATCCAAACTTTGAGCATACAAGAATTGGTCAATATCTTTAAAATACGAAATTCTTTCAATGCTTTCTTCTTCCTCCTCCTCTTCTTCCTCTTCTTTTTCTCTTGCAAGAAACATTTCTTTCACTTCTTCTATTGTCTTGTCAAGCTCGAATGATTCAATGAGGCCACAGCGCCATTGGATGAGGCGTGAGATGATCAATGAGATGAGAACTGATGAAAAGACGCAGCGTGGATCATAGTGAGTCGTCTGGCAAAACTGCTTGGCGATTTCAATCACTTTTTTCTCATCCCAGAACAAGAAGCAGCCACACGCTCCAGTTCGCATGACTCCTCCATTTCCTGTTTTATCCTTACCATATGCTATCCACATTTCCTTTGAAACTTTGATTGGATCTTTCTCATAGTCATCAGCATGGACAACATTTTCTGTATAATAGCCTCGTCCAATTCCTTTAGGATCAAGGTGCTCGTCAATTCCCTTGTCAATCCAGTGCTGGATCTTTTTTCCACTGTCAGCTGGATCAAAAAAGTAGCTCACATCACTATTTGATTGATTTGCATTGTTCACATCACCATTTGATTGATTTATATTGTTCACATCACCATTTGATTGATTTATATTGTTCACATCACCATTTGATTTGTTTATATTGTTCACATCACCATTTGATTTGTTTATATTGTTCACATCACCATTTGATTTGTTTATATTGTTCACATCACCATTTGATTGATTTATATTGTTCACATCACCATTTGATTTGTTTATATTGTTCACATCACCATTTGATTTGTTTATATTGTTCACATCACCATTTGATTTGTTTGTATTGTTCACATCACCATTTGATTGATTTGGCATGGATTTTTTGGCTGCGTTCTTTAAGGCAGTTGATACAACTGAACGAATAAACATGAGCATCAGCGCTGTGTCGTCTGTAAACGAGCCACGGTGGAAATAAGAGCCTCGCTCTGTTGTTACTGGATGCGTCCACGTCATCTCTGGCGGCTGGTCAATGAAAGCGTTGATGTGGATCGGTTCCCTTCCTTCACAGTAAATGCCGAGGCAGTCGCCGACAGCTGTGCCAAAAATTGCGCCCATTATGTGGTACGCAGCAACATCAGCATCGATGTTTGAAGGGAGCCTGTAGATGCCTTCAATTGACTCCAGTTCTTCCTCACTCAGAGTTTGCCTACAGTCATTTGGAGGCGCCGGGTAGGGTCCATAGATGAGCCTGTACGACTCGAACCAGTCTCCTGAACAAATTGGATTTTCAAAATTGAGAGAGGTCTGTTTGATTTCATAAGTATAATTAATATTACCCGCCGCGAACATGTAAACGTTGATTTCGCTTAAATCGACGTTTTCGGAGTTTAGCAATTTGCCACTCACAAATATGTTCTTGAGCGAGTGGCTTGGCGGGCAGCCTTCGAAATCCAAAGTTCTGCATTTGAATATCAATGATGAAAAAGTTGGAATCTCCGCAAATTTGCAAATTTTGACATTGTTTATTCTATTATCGTCAATAGAAACCAATCTTTGAAGGTTCTGGCATTTGTAAAGAGGGGATAAGTCAGTTATGTTGGTACTTGATATATCTACAAACTTGACCGACGGTAAATCTGGAATTTCCGATATTTTTGTATGCGAAATGGAAAAGTATTCGACTTTAGTGAAGTTTCCTTGAATTTCTTTTAATCTAGTGCAAAATGATAAATCTAATGCAACAAGATTTGGAACATTTGAAAATTTGGCTTTCGTAACATTTCTGCAATAAAAAGCATCAAGTGAAATTAGATTTGGTAAATTAGTTAATTCAATATTGGTTAATGATTTGCAATGAGATAAACGTAATTGGCGAAGTTGTGAAAAATCTGTTATTTCAGCAGTAACAAGACTACTATTGAAATAATCAAGAACAATTGAATCTTTTAATGATTCGTTATCAACTTCTTTTGGGCTTTTTTCCAAAAATGCAAAACTTAAATGTTTTTCAATCGGAACAAATAATGGAACATAGCAATTCTTGCATAGAGTATGTTCGCTTTTGTTTTTGCAAATATGACAATAATTTTCATAATTCATTTAAAAATAATTAAATTGAGAAACTTTGTCAAATTTTAAAAAAAATTGAGAGGACCGTCAATATCTTTTTAACACAAAAACTCATAGTATAGATATAATATATAATAGTTGTTCTATCAAAAATATCTCTAATATATATTTATGTTATTGAGATAAAAATGTTTTATTCAAAATTAATCTTATTTGAATGAATATTCAAATATTTTTTCTTCTCAATTATTTCTTTTCAAATTTAAGTTTTAAAATTTTACAAATTTTTCTTGATGGGTTATTAATATTTTTTAAATATTCTTGCATATTTAATTATTGATATAGATTTAAAAAATAATTATTTATACGATATTTTAAATCAATCCATATATTTGCTTGGGAGAATGTATAAAGCCGATAATCAAGTGTAATTTATCAAGACTCTAATATAAAATTAGTAGTTGGGATTTGAAATTTATTTGAATAAATAGATTCATTATACGAGTATATATCTAATATATTTTTTTCGAATGATTTGGTATGTTGATTTTGGGACAATATTTTATTAAATAGCATCAGTAATTATTTCAAAAAATTCTGTATTTGGTCAATGATATAGGTAAAGAATCAATAACAGATTTAAATAGAAATATTTGAAAAATCATGTTTAATCCAAAAGAACTAGAATAATCTTTTTAGGCTTTGATGACATATTTATGTATCAATTCAAAATATTTGCTTCTTTTTTTTTCCCCGGATAAAAAAAACTAGTTATTCGGTTTTATTCCATTTTGAAGGACTAATTCATATATATATTCTTCTGAATTTTCTAACATTTGTTTTGGATCTTTGAATTTTAAATGTTTGATAAAACATTAGATATGTATTTAACATTTTAAATTGCATTTTAGTACTTTGGTAGACCAGCTAAAAAAAAAAAAAAAAAAAAAAAAAAAATCATTTTCGAAAAATGAGTTTTTAAATTTTTTTTTAAGTTTTATTGTTTATTTTTCCCATTTTCTTTTTTTTCATTTAATTTTAATTCTTTTAATAATCTTGGTGGAAGTTTTAACCAATCTTTATCATTTGGACAGTAGCGTACTGCTTTCAGAATTTTAATACATTTTGAAATGAAATGTTGGCAATTATTAGTTGTCCATTTATAACTATTTGCATCCCAATTACCACTTGACTTTATTTCATTTGTTAAATCGAAAAGTTTTATATTTCGTTGCGGAATTATGCTTATTGGATCAAAATAATTATATTTTTCTTTAAATTCTCCAAAAGTCATTGTGTATGATTTTGCACCATTTTTTGAAAGAAATATTTTTTCATTGTTTTCTGGGTAATATTTTCCATAGACAAAAACTGCACCAATACTCATATTGTTTGGATTAGATGGACCAATCCAAATGGCTGGATGTAGAAAATGAGGTGTTGGTATGAAGTTTTTGATTTTATGATAAAAATCAAAGTCAAAAATTGTTGATGCGCCTATATATGCATTTTTAACTTCGAAATCACTCAAAATTCTTGAAGATTTTTTATTTTTATCATCTCCATCATCTTTACATGAAACTTTTGATTTACATTTTTTTGCTTTTGGCGTTTTTGTTGGATTTGGTGATGGTGATGGCGTTCTTGTTGGATCTGGATCAGGATATGGATTATCAATTTCGATATATTTTGGTTGTTCATCTATTTCGGAAACATTTACAACCACAATTTTGTGCATATATGATAAATCGGTATCTTTATCTATTTGATTTAATGGTTTACATTCATGAAAAGAGGAAAAATATTGTTTGCAAAATATTAATTCTGGATTGCTCATAACTTTAAATTTTATCAATGGAGGATAAAGATGTTCATCCTCAGTTGGAAGGGCAAGTCTCTCTAAAAATCTGGAATTGCTCGCCATTTTGGTGATAATGACAAGACCACCAGTATAATCAAATAAAGTCGTTGGAAACTTTGTTTTTTCTGCAGCAAATCTACGGGCAGTTATCTCGTTAGATGATGTACTTGTATATGCATCAAGAGTAACTGTTTGGTCTTTTCTAAATTTTGCTAGTTGTAATGCTTCATATGTTCCTGTTCCTCTAAAAAGTAGTGTTTGCTCTGGAATTTTGAGTTTTTTAAATGCAGATAATAAATAATCCATATAACAATTAAAATGTCCAATTACTCCAGTTCTTGCTTGTTTTGAAAATTCTTCACTAAATAGTTTAGATTCTGCATATAAATATATGGCTGCTTTCTCATCACTAGTTAATTTAATTGATTTATCTGCTAATAAATATAAAAAATCTTCTTTTAAGCGATCCTTAAATGCTGTTTCACTTGTTATTTTATTATAAATTTCTAAAGCTGAACTGTTATGTTTTATAGTTTCTTTCATAATACATTGCTTTAGAGATCTATAGCTTTTCGGTTTATATTTAGTAAAACTAAAATTCAAATCATTGGTGAATGAGCTTGGGATTTTTTCATATGATATAATACTTTGCAAGAGGAAAAAGAATATCATTTTTAAATGTGAAGTCAAGTATTCAAAACATTTGCAATAATTTTTTCAATGAAAAAACAATGAAAATATTAGAAAAAGTCCAACCACATAAAAATAGTATTCAAAAAAGAAGAGAGCCATTTTGGTTGATTATTTCAAACAGAATGTTCTCAAAAATTATTTTCTGGAATGAGATTTTGAAATAATTTTCCTAATTTTTTCATTCTAGAATCTTTTCAATGACTTGTTTTTTAGTCAAAAATTTGTTTTGATTTTATGACATATATAGTTTTGTTATTATTATTATTATTATTGCATGGGGAAAATTTAAACAAAAAATAAAAGTAGAAAAAGAAGAATGTGCTCAATTTCAGTCATGATGAAAAAGATAGATCTTGCAAATTATGTTTTAAAAAATAAGAAATATGGTTTCATCTTTTATCGGGACAGAATTTTCCATTGAATCTAATAGAAGAAAAGCAATTTTGTTAGAAATGATTAATTCAAAATTATCATATGATATGATAAAATATTGAATTGGATATAATGAAATATTGTTTATTGATTTCGATTTCTTATCTGATTCAAAAGATTAGTTACATGAAACAACATTTGGTAAAACGAATATCAAAAATATTAATTTTCAAAACAAATTAAAAAAAGAGGAAATAATTGCAAATGCAGAAAATGTTATAGAACTTTTTCGAACACCAAGAGCAAATAAAAAGTAGCAGAAAAGAATTTGTCAAACAAAATCCTAATTTTAAAAATGAAAAAAAAAAAAAATAAAAATTGTTTATCTTAAAAAGCTAAGAAAGCAAATAAAGATGCTGAAAATGAAGATTCACTATATCAGGTTCCTATTTTGAATGATTAAAAAATCGTCAATAATGTTGCTAATCACCTAGAGAATGATTTGAACAATCCAAATCTTTTAAATATTGAATTTTCATTTTTATTCATAATTATTCATTTTGTTTTCGAAACTTGATAATCAAAAGTATGAAGTATGAAGAACGAACGAAACTTTCGAATTTTGGAGATATGTTTCGAAATTGATAAAGTATCATTCCAAGAAGTGAATATTATCAAATATAGATAAAAATTTTGAGCAAAATCATTGCTTTAGGTTTTAATGAAAAAGACACCAAAAGTAAGTATATTATATTATACAAAATGTATTTGTTCATCATATATCATCTATTATATGTTTGCTTGTATAGAGATACCTGTGAAATAAAGTTATGTAAGTTGCATGCATATATGTATACATGTATATATCAAAAAAGTGATATAATAAAAGGTAAATAACTGCTGCTTATAATGTTTTCGAAAAAAAGTGACTTTTTTAATAGAGGCACTTCAACTTTTTATACCGTGAAAATAGAAAATAAGATTATAAATGTTTCTCTCTTTTTTATATCAATTGAAGGAACAGACCAAATCTATAAATCAAGTTCATCTGGAGTTAAAATTTTTACCAAAATTGAGGATGTAATGAATCAAAGCAAATATTAAAATCATTAATTGGCTCTTAAATTTGAAGATTCGAAATATAATTTGTTCTTAAATTGATGAACTCGACTTTATTATTATTTTTTGCAGGAATTTCAGAGCTATGTTCTTTCAAATAAATTGTTTTATATTTATCCATATACTCTATATTCATTGATTAAATAATTTATCGTTTTTGATTCCACTGTAATCATAAATTAATTAATGAATATAAAAGCAAAAATATATTTTATAATGTGATTTTAGTAAATAAAAAAAAAACCTTTTTTAAGTTTTAATATTTAGGAATTTTTTCTTTGTGATCTTTAATCTTAGCATTAATCTCAGCTTGTTCCGAATCAGTCAAACTGATCACATTTTGGTAATTCTTCTCAATTTCTAAGCAAATTTGGTCAAAACTAGGTCGTTCATTAGAATCAAAGTTCCAGCAAGATGAGATCAAATTCTTTGAGAAATGAGTAAATGATTGTGGTAAATCTGCCTTTTTGCCCTTCAATTTGTCACTCATTTTTATTTTTGGAAGATTACCGCCACTTAAAATGAAGAACAAAACTACACCGAATGAATAAACGTCCACTTTTTCATTGTACACATCATTTTCATCAATTATTTCAGGAGCCATGAATTTCTGGGTTCCAACGCCAGCTGTCATTGATTGTTGTTCTGCAGACATCAATTTTGAGATACCGAAATCGCCTATTTTAATTGTTCCATCTGAAGCAATCAAAATGTTAGAAGGCTTCAAATCTCTGTGGATAACTTTTTGAAAGTGAACGTATTTCATTCCTTCAGCTATTTGGTAAATGACAAAAGCAATTTCAACGTTTGAAAAAGATTTCTTCTTGATTGCTTCTTCTACATTAGATGGACAAAATTCAAGAAGAATTGATGGTGGATTGTTTTCATTACTCAAAAAAATGCCAAAAGCTTTTAAAATGTTTGGATGATCAAAAAGACATAAAATTTCATATTCTTTAAGAAATTGCTGGAATTCTTCAAATGTGACTTCTTTCTTTAAGACTTTAAGTGCATATATGATTTTTTTGGCTACTTTATAAACTTTTCCAAAATTACCGCTGCTGATCTTTTCAATCTTTTCGAGATTTCGAATTGCTTCTTCATCGAGAATTTCGATTTTTTTATCTTTTGGAAGTTTGATTGAATTTCTTTGCTCATCTTTAAGTGAAGCAATTTCTTTATCTTTCATTGAAAGCTGATCTTCAAATTTCTTTCTTTCACTAACAAGCTGCTGTTCGAGTGTATCTATTTTAGCTTTCAATGCTGAAATATCATCAACAGTCTTTGGTGGTTGGTCAATATTACTTATACGAGGTTTATAACATTTTTTCAAATTTTTGTTGATTTTATTTTTAATTTTGTTACGCCTGTTTGGACACATCAAAGGTACATAGTTCTTGAAAACAATTGTTGAATCGCATGCAGCAATACAGAATGATGCATTTGTAACTGTTGTTTCAACAGGTTCATAACTACGAACAGGTGTCATATTTCCATTTAAGAGCTGTCCAAAACGATTATCTCCGCATGCAAAGAGTTTTCCTTCCTGAGTTTGGAAGATTGAATGAAATGAGCCTGCATAAACTGCAGCTATTTTGTACTTATTCAATAATGGAATTTCAGTGAAATTAGGTATTACCAGTTTTTTATTACCAATTCCAATTCGCCCTAAAAAATTATCACCAACGCCAAACACTTTTCCATCGTTTGTCACAGCAAAGCAGTGCTCTCTTATACCAGAAATGCATATAATTTCTTTCCCCTTCAGTTCAGATACTTCTTCAAATGACTTATTTAATCCACTTTTTGATTTGAATACTTTGCCACTAGCACTAAGAACATAGATGAAATCATCACAGCACGCAACACTTGTTGCTTTTTCAGCGTTCGGGAGTGAATGGATTAAAGCAGTTTTTGCAGATGATCGATCGATACAAATGATGAATCCATTGGAATCAATCGCTGCGCTATTTGATCGGCCACCAAAAAGTGACACGGGATTCACATCACCAATGTCCAAAATGACTGGGAAATTAGATTTTTGATTTACGCATGAATATGCAAGTTCATTTCGTCCTTTTTTCTTATTTGAAATCAGGTATAGCGTATAATCAATACCACATACAGCAGATGCCGCTGTGCATGGAGATCCTTCACTGTTGATGAGAGTGATTTCGGTAAAATGGTCAATGACTTTTTTAGGAAGAGAGTTACTGATTTCGCCTTTCCTATTGTCACCAATTCCATAAGCAACACCATTATCTGTGATTAAAATAGTCTTTTCGAAATAGGTTGAATATGATGAGATTGTTGAAGCTTCGAATTCTGATTTTTCAAGTGGATAAATAGTTGTTTTGGATGATTCACTGATTTGGAAACTGCTGTTACAGCCGCATACTTCACATGTAGCCATTTTATCTTTATATTTTAAACATAAAAAAAATAGATTTTCTATACTCACCTATCCAACCAAATATTCGAAATAATATATTTTGGTATATATTCACTCTAAGAATATTAGCTCTTTTAATTAAAATTATAATTGTAAATCATTTTTTAATTTATATTTGAAGATATACTTTAAATATTATTTTTTCGGGTTTTAACTTTTCTTACATCTCATAGAATTACTGTTCAAGAGTATTTTTTTTTCATTTCAACTTTTCTTACATCTCATAGAATTAATAACCATAAAATGAAATGATATAAACCTTTTAAAATAAGTGGGTCAAATTTTCGAATAAAATTATTAATTTTTAGCCTTTAAACTTTGTTTTTTAATTTTCGCGTGTAAAAAATAAATCATTCAATATTTGAAATAAATTCTTTGAAACCGTAAGTTTACACGCGAAAATTAAAAAACAAAGTTTACTTTTTTCACATCACAAATCCCTTAACTCAACTTTTTAACGTTTATATTGTTTTATCCCTAAAATATCAAGTTTTCAAATTAAATTTTATTAAAAAATTTTTGAGCAGATAAAATTAAAATTTTGAGGCACTTAAGTTTATATAGACTTGTTAAAAGTCTGGAACTTTTTGTGGACTCGGGACTTGGCGTGGACCTAACAAACCTTGTCAATTTATTTTTATTAATAAAAATCAGATGGGTCCCGACTCAATATGCTGGGACTTTTTGGGACTTAATAGGTTTTTTATTTAATCATATTATGATGTGTTTAATTATATAAGATTATCTTTAATTACACCGATACGATTATTAAATATTTATTTATATTTAAAGATAATCATATTTTAATCTTAAAATATAAAATTGAAAGGAAAATCATTCAAAATTTTGAGAGAAATTTTGTATTCATCATTCTATTTGAAACTTCAAAAAAAACATTTAAAACGAATTAACAATATTATAGTTGCTCTAATTGTCTGGAAATAAATGGATATTGAGTATTTTTTTCAAAACATCGAAATGAATTATTATATATAGTCCATTTTACTTAAATTTTCTACATTAAATATGAAAATTAAAAATAATTGGTATTGATATTTTATTATTATGCATTTTTAAAGTGAAATTTTCTTTTTTTTGGAGGTTTTCGTATATAAAATAAACTTTAAAATTAACTTTTTGAGAATTTTATATCTAAAAAAAAATTAAGTTTAAATCTTAACAAGATAGCCGCTTTTTGAGCTACGCTCAAAAAGTGTCTTTATCAAATTTAACAAATTTTGCAATTCACTTTCTGAGCCTTCAGCTCAAAAAGTGAAGAAAAATTTGTAATTCTCGCGGACACTTTTTGAATATTTTTTATTAAAAAGTTGTATAAGTAACATTATTTTAACATAAAAAGTTATGTTTTCAAAGTATTCAAAAAGTGGCCTTGCGAGAATTATAAATTATTTATAAATAAAGTAAATTTATTTTAGCTAACAGGTATTCCAATTGAATGAAATATTTGAATGGATATATCAGAAAAACTGAGAAGACTTGCACCTTGAACGACATGGAAAGGTTGTAATTGTGATTAAAAGATTGAAATAATCATTTAAATAAAATAATCGATTTTGAACATTAGATAATATTGATAGGAAAACTTGATTTAGAAATTGCATGTGAATCAGGAAAGTTTAACGAAAGATTATAAAATAAGGATTTATAGCTGGCATCTGGGAAATTAGTTTTTTATCTAAAAAAAAAATATATTTTCTTTTATGATTCAATCAATTTATCTATCATCCAAAATTACAATAATAGTAGTATAAATTATTTCTTTTTATATAATTATAAAATCAATATCTCCTTTTCGTATCATTATAAAAATCTTTTAAAAAATGAATAAATTGAAAAATTTAATTGAAATTTATTTGGAAATTTGAATTGACCAAAAATAATAATACAAAAATTCAATTTTCAAATAAACTCATAAAAGATAAAATATGAAAAATAAAGTAATTTATAAAAAGGAATGAAATAATGAAGAGAAAATCGGGTCTATAATTTTGTGAGAAATGTAAAATTTTTAAAACACTTTTATTTTTATATTGAAATTTTTTTTCTCATAATCAACAGAATATATCTGAGCAAACCATATATTTCAACCCCAAATATAAAATATTATTAGCCAATTAGCGTTTTTTAATATTTTTCAATACTTTACAAATGGACAACCGCTCTATTTATTTTTAATTATATAATAGATATTAAATCGCTATAATTTAGAATAAATCAATTGATTATATTATATTAAAAAAATAAATACTTTTAAAATGCTTAAACATATAAATAAATCCAATATTCAAAGAGAAAAAACAAAAACAAATTTCTCCCATTTTTTGATATATTATACATTTATCTCTGTTAATAAACAATATTTCGAAAATTTAATAAAAATATAAGTTGTTTAATTTATATATTATTTTATATTATGAATATAGTCTGAAATTGATAAATTTTTAAATGATTAGATAAATGCATTCGATCTTTCTTTTTACATTAAAATATAAAGAAATATAAAGAAATGTATAACTATTTTATTATTTAAATATGTTTATTAAAAAAATGAAAATATAATAAGATAGATTTATTTTAAAATGAAAAAAATACGTTATTTCAAGTCTGAACCCATCTTAAAAATCTCAAAAAAAGAACTCATCTTATATTATAAAATGCATTTAATAAACTGATCATTTTCCTAGATAGTAATCAAAAATGTCAAAATGTATAATTTACAAATATAATTAGCCATTCCAATTAAACCCAGTCAAAACAGCCTTGACGAATTTTACTGAAGGGCTTAGTTGCGGAAGTTCATATATTTTGCATGTAGATTCTTGATCTGTCTCTTCGTTTACTTCATAGAGAGTCAGCTACATATCATCAAGCTTATTTGTAGTTTTTCAACTTGGTCTTTCTGATTCTGAATCAAATGATGACTGACAAGCCATGGGTTAGTTCAACTTGAAACCATGAATTTAGCTGAAAGCAATTAGTGACATGGATAGTGGCATTATCAACTAAGTGGAACCAATTGATGTCTCTTCATTTACTTCATAGAGAGTTAGTTCAACATGAATCATGGTTTTCACTTTCTTCAATGAGAATTGTAAAAACGCCATTTAAATATTTAGCTTCTGGAGATAAGAGCTCAAATCTTTTGAGAAATAAGCATTTTTTATCATTCCAGCTTGTTCCTGTCTGAATAAATCGGATTCATTATTTTATGTTTTCCATTGAGTCTTGTTGCTTCAGTAACTAATTTCACAATAATGTCGTCAAACAAAATAAAATGATTTAAGAAAATGGCCACAGCAAACTAATATCTTAATTGAAAACTTTTGCCTTCTGTTGGTACATGTTTTTATAATTGAAAATTAGAAAGTACTTAATATAATATATTATTATATTGTATTCCATAAAAAAGATTTTGTAAACCTTTAAAAATATTATGCTTTACTTGATAATTCGATTTTATTGTTTAATTCTTTTTATTATTATTATTTAAGCTCATTAATATGATGTTTGATTTGTCAATTATACAGATCATATGATAAAAAATAAATAAATAAAAAAGCTAGTCTTCCTGTCATTATTAAAAGTAACTTGCGCTAAATCTAGAAATATTTCAAGGTGTTTTTAAGTTTTACTTCTTTTATTATTTAACGTCAAATGGTCCATGTTTAATGAAGTTGATGCGAAAAAATTACAATATATTGAAAATGTGGAGAATTATTTGGGAATAATTTCAAAATGTTCAGTTCATTTGATTTTTCTCATTTCCAAGTCCAAAATTTATATATTTTATAATGGAGATAGAATTGTATGAGTCTTTTGAAATTTTGAAAGCAAACGTATAGAGTATAATTCAAAATACGTTAATTCAATTTTGATTGATTAACGTAAGAAAATATCTGTACGTTTACATATCATTAATAATGAAGAGCAGGATTGAAACATCAAGATCTAGACCAAGTTCATCAAACTCACATTGTAATGATATCAGACATGCAGGACGTGTTCCTCTTAGGCAAATATCGACTAATCGTTTACAGCATGCCCAAAATCAAAAGAAAGTATTATCACCTGCAAATAATCCTGCACCAACCCAACGTGAATATGTTCATCCAGAACCATTTGTTCATAAAGAAGTTCCAATTGGAGATATAGAAGATCCACAAGATATTGTAGAATTTGAACATGTTATTTACAGAACATTAAGAGCAGAAGAAAATGCAGCCTCTGCATTAGAATTCAACCAAAATGAAATTACTCTTAAAGATCGTGATCTCCTTATTGATGCAATTTGTCGTTTTCATTATAAATTAGGATTAATGACAAATACTCTTTACCGTTTCATCGGTATTTTTGACCGTTACTTGGCTGTTGGTCAAGTTCCAAAGTCAAAACTAAAGTTATATGGATGTGCCGCCTTTTTAATTGCTTCAAAGATTGAAGATATATACCCAGCTCAGTCAACAGATTTGATTACTCTTAGTGAAAAAGCATTTACTCAACGTGAATTATTTGCGGCAGAAATTCACATTATCAATGCAATTGGCTTTGAAACAACATTCGCAACACCTCTCTTTTATTTAACTCAATTTATGAGAATTAATGGTGATCCAAAAGAAATCAGGGATGTCAAAGAAACAAGAGAGATGAGAGAAATTAGAGAAGCAAAAGAAGCCAGGGAAGCCAAAATAGCAATTCTTTTTGCAAGATACATTCTTGAAATTTGCCAAAGCAATGGAAAGTTTTATGGTGTCAAGCCAGCTCTTGAAGCATCACTTGCAGTTTTTGTTACACGAATAATGCAAGGCAAAAGCAATGTTTGGCCAGAAGCTCTTGAAGGATACACACAATTCACAGTTGAAGATCTCACCCCATATGCAAATATAGTCAAAGGAATGCTCATGCAAGAAGATAGAGAAGAGACAAAGTTCATGAGAAGGAAATATGGTTCAGATCTATTTCTCAATGTTGCTCATTGGGAAATTCCATCAACATGGATATAATTTGATATTAGAGTTGTAAAGCCATTAGGGAATAAAACACCCAAGGCTTTTTTTTCTAATTCATATTAAATTGAGTAAATACTAAATATTAAAAAAGTGTTCTTCTTTTTTGTTTATTCATGTTTGTAGGCATTGCTTATAAAATTAGAAATCAGATTTTATATCAATACTGAATCAGCAAGAATAATAATAATAAAGCCGTTAAAGAATTACTTGTTTAATAAATTTTTAACAAATTAGATACTTTATGTAGAGTATCATTTAAGATTTCTAAAATATTCAGCAGCAAATTCTAGAGGCTTATCTGGTTTATTTGAAATGATGGCGGTCATTAAATTTTGAATGAGTTCGCGTATTTCAGGATGATCATGTATGTATTGTCTAACTTCTGCCCTTTGTTGAGGAGAAAGGCTAGGTGGAGCAGAACGAAATAGGGGGTCTTGATCCATATTAGTTGTTAATTAACGTATTTGAGAAGGCCAAATTTTATATAAAATTGGCCTTTTTGTAAAACATTTCGTTTTTAAAAAGTTTTGATTTCTAATTTGTTGTATACGTTAAAAATAGAAAAATTGAATAAAAATTTCTCAAAATGAATCGTGCATCCTCATCACGAAACGCCCCTGTAAATCGTTTTGATTTTTCAGCTCCTGTCCCATCACCATTGCAGGCCCCTCGATTTATTCAATCAAATTCGATACCAATTACTCAACCAGACACGAACGATAAAAACCAAAATTCTAAACATAACCACCGACATCGATTTTCAAAATCGCAACGGGCGCCTCGTCGTCAAGGAGGATTATCGATGACTCAAGAAGTTATGCCTTATGGAAGAAAACCTCCAAAACCACCTCGCGAAGAATCAACTTCTCCTCGAGTATCAGCCAGATCGCATCGCCGTAATTATAATGGTTCACCAACAGAATCGCGTCGAGGACTAGCTGCAGCTCAGCCTATCAGAGAATACATGATTCATTTTGAAAGACTTGTTTCAATGACAGAAGATTATATACGAACTAATCCAACATATGGCAGTTATGTCGGTGATGTTAAATCACTCAAAGATGCATATGATGTTTTTGTGTTACAAGGATCTCTTCATTTTTCTACAAGCAACCCAGACGACGATCCCAGACCAACAATTAAAACAACACCAATATACAAATCTGCGAAAAATCTTCTTAATGCATGGGCAAAATATATTGAATCAACTAATGCGATTGAAAGCGAAGGACTTGCGCCTCATCTGGATAAAATTAATGATAGTTTTAATCAAATTAATTCAACAATAAAAAATATGAGAAGAGCTATGCCTAATATTAGATATAGAACTGACGTATCTTGTGTTTCATTAGAAACTTTTCAAGGTCATATAAGCGCGTTAAGAGAAGAAGTTTCAGAACAGTTTCTTGCGCCTAAAGAATTAAGATTCAAACAATTCGATGGAGCACGATTCCAACAGCAGATTACTTTTTTAACTCGTCAAATATTTGAGATTTATGCGCATTCGCTTCCAAACTCTTGCTTACCACTTGCAAGAAAAATTCAAACTCGCACAGAACTTTCGACAGCAATAGCAAATATATCATCTGCAGTATTAGCAGCAAGAAAATGTGATGAAGTTTTTAATTCAATGAAAGGTGAAATTATTCTAGCAAATCAGAGACTCACATCAATATTCCAGAGAATGAACTTTCCGTTCTCAGTATCACTCATATTTGATGATGATAAGATAGTTCAAACTAATCAAAATAAAAATAATGATATCAAATCTTTTTCGCTGCATGCTAATACAAATGCTAATGAAAATGTGAATAATGAAAATAATGCAAATGCTGATGAAAATGCAAATACTGAAGAAAATCCAAATACTGAAGAAAGTGCAAATGCTGAAGTAAATGTGAATGCCGAAGAAAACGCAAATACTGAAGTAAATACAAATACTGAAGAAAACGCAAATACTGAAGAAAATACAAATGCTAGTGAAAATGCAAATACTGAAGAAAATGCAAATAATGAAAATAATGCAAATACTGAAGAAAATACAAATGCTAGCGAAAATACAAATAATGATGAAAATCTGAATACTGAAGAAAATGTAAATAATGAAAATAATGAAAATAATGCAAATACTGAAGAAAATGCAAATGCTGAAGCAAATGTGAATGCTGAAAAAAACGCAAATAATGATGAAAATCCGAATACTGAAGAAAATGTAAATAATGAAAATAATGCAAATGCTGAAGAAAATACAAATGCTAGCGAAAATGCAAATAATGGTGAAAATCCGAATACTGAAGAAAATGTAAATAATGAAAATAATGCAAATGCTGAAGAAAATACAAATGCTAGCGAAAATGCAAATAATGGTGAAAATCCGAATACTGAAGAAAATGTTAATAATGAAAATAATGAAAATAATGCAAATGCTGAAGAAAATACAAATGCTAGCGAAAATGCAAATAATGGTGAAAATCCGAATACTGAAGAAAATGTAAATAATGAAAATAATGAAAATAATGCAAATGCTGAAGAAAATACAAATAATGGTGAAAATCCGAATACTGAAGAAAATGTAAATAATGAAAATAATGCAAATGCTGAAGAAAATACAAATAATGGTGAAAATCCGAATACTGAAGAAAATGTAAATAATGAAAATAATGCAAATGCTGAAGAAAATACAAATGCTCGTGAAAATGTAAATTTTGAAGAAAATGCAAATACCTAAATGGATCAATATATTAGTTCATTCCAAATAAAACTCCACTTTATTGTTTTTTGGATTTGAATCAAATATTGCTTAACTGATCATTCATTTTGTCCCATGCCTCTCGATTTTTTTATATTATTGATATTCAAATATCTGGATAATTCAGACAGATGAATATTCATCAATTCTTTTTTATGTTTGAATAAATAATCGTTATATAATATATTACTAATGAATTGTTTTAAACTTAATATTGAAGTTAATGAATTAGAATCCTCAATATCAGAATATTCTGATATTCTTTCCATATTTTTTTTTAAAAAGCTCATATGAGCTTACCAAATCTTCTTTAGAAGAATTACTATATAAATAAAGCATTGATTGGAAAAAGTTAAATAAACAAATTAAGCGAGCAAATATCTTTTCAATTTAAAATTTGATTTTAAATGCAGCCACCACCTCCAGTCACAGTTCTTCGAGGTCATCAAGCTTCAATTACTTCAATATGTTTTTTCCCTGAACGAATTGCATCTTGTTCAAATAAATGTGAACTTTTCATTTGGGATATTCGTACTCGGAGAATAATAAAAACTCTCCACAAAATGGAAGACGGCGATGATGGATTTCTACGGGTTGTTACTAATGATGATACTATTTTCACCAATTCTCGTCTTGGTCGCATTTTTTCGTATGACTTTGAAGGGAATGTAAAGCAAGAAGTGCAAACTGATATTTCATCAGGATTTGCTGGCTCTCGTCTTCTTGGTTCGGATTTATGGTTTGCAGATGCTTTTAATGGTCGTTTGATGATATTTGATACAAAAGATGGTTCTTATTTCCCAGGTGCTGATTTTAAAAATCATGGTATGATTATGGATATTGCTGTTTATGGCGAGCATTTAATTGGCCTTGCTATGGAAGATTCGTCTGTTTGTATTTTTGATAATAGAAATTGTGCTGATCCTGTTTGGAAAAATGAGATGAAACTTAAAGATCCAATTATTTCAATGGCCATTGTGAACGAAAACCGTTGTATCGTAGGAAGTGCCCAAAAAGATGTCTATGATATAACTCCAACAACAAAAACTGTTTTATATTCGATGCCTCATCCTGGAATTGACGACATTACAATAAGATGTGATGGAAGAATATGGGCAACCGCTGGCTGGGATGGGAGAGTTCGACTTTTTGATGCCAAGAAAGGAAATGCTTTAGCAGTTCTTAAGCATCATAGAGGAGGAATACATTCTGTTGCATTTGCTCAAGATGGACTTCTTGCAAGTGGTGGTGATGATAGAGGAATTGCACTCTGGTCTCTTTATCGAAAGGATAAATAGATAAGTTTCTAGTTTCTACTTAATTTTGATTAATGATGTTAATAGTAATGAAAAAAAGGTTGTTAATAAAATATATATTATTTACAATTATTCATTATTTCTAATATTTTGTTTTACTAATATAATAAATTTCAGAATGTTTTGCTTACATTTTCGTTCTTAAAAAATATTTGCACCAAATTCTTTTATCACTCGTTAAGATTATCAGAATTTTATGATAATAATAAAAAAAAATAAATTAGATATTAAAATATTAAATATTTTTTTAATTTCTATTTACAAACAAAATAAAATTACTTACAAAATATCAGATATCTATTCGTTTTTTTCACTTTTGAGAATAGCTATTTGTTGTCTTAAATCTGCAATTTGCTGATGAAAAGCAGTCAATTGCATTTCTTTTCTTGTTAAAAGCTGGTTTAGCCTGTCAATTGTATTATTTGATTTTTCAAGAAGAGCATGCATTTCTTCATTTTTTATTTTCAAATTATCGGCCAATATTTCTGCATTATTCATTCTTGTAATAATTTGCTTATCAGCCAAAGCATCAGTATTTGTATTGCTATTCCTATCAATTGCTTTTTCAATTACACGTGACATTAGAAGTGGATCAAACCTATTTGTTTTGAGTTTCTTTAATTGTTCAATTTCTTCGGTTAATTCTTCATTTTGTCTTTTTAATTTATTGTTTTCTTTCTTCAATTTCCCTGAATACTTTGTTAATATTTCTTTTTTATCAGTAATGCTATTTTTTTCTTCAAGTTCTCTTTTCTGATTATTTAAATCTTCAATTTTTTGCTTCAAAGCTTTGTTTTGCCTGAGGATAAGGCGAACTGATTCATTTGCTTCTTCTAATTCAACTGTGAGCTTTGAGTTTTTCGATTCAAGTTCATTAAGACGTTGAGCAACTTCAAAAAGTTCGCCAACTTTATCAGGGATAGTTTTATCAATATCATCCACTTCTTTGGTTTTAGTATCAACTCCTAATTTTTCATCTATTACTTTTTCAACATATATTTCAGCTTCTTTTTTATATCCAAGAAGTCTTTCTTGAAATAGCTCTCTTTGGTCTAAGAGCTGTTTTTCCATGTTTGATATTGTTGCTTGCAACTTTTCAATGGTCTCATCTCGTTGTTTCACTAATAATTGTGCATCATCAAATTTTTTCTGATCTTCTGACATTTTCTTGTGTAATTCTTCTATTTCATCTTTGAGTGCATTTTTCTTTGCATTGATTATCTCTATTTCTTCTTTTGTGGGAAGACTGAAATTTTCAGCTTGCGATACTAATGACAATCTTAAACGACGGACTGGTGTTTCAAAACGCCAAATGTCACGTGAAATTGAAATGATTGGAGGATCTTTGGCGGCCTGAACAGAAACGTCAGTCATTCTTAAAGGATATTCAGATGAACCAAAATTTGAGCGCATATTCGTTTGCATTACTTGATTTAATTGCATCATTTGTTGTTGGTATAATAAACTAAAATTAGGAATTGGAACCATCATTACTGGTTGTTGAGATTGTGGTGGTGGTGTATAAAATTGATTTGTTTGCTGATTAAAAATGTTCTGTTGTTGTTGTTTTTTATATTGTTGGGAATTTAAATTGGCTTGTTGAGGTTTTCCGGGAGAGAAAACAACATTTTGTCTTTTTGCTTCTTCGTTAGCGTTTTGAATATGTTGAATCATTCCTTTAGGTTTTTTATTTTTATTTGCATTATAACTACTTTTTGTTGATCTTGATGAAGAGATGAATGATTCTGAATCAGAAGATTGATTTTTTAAACTCGATGATAAAAAAGAGTTGGAATTAGAATTGGAAATTGAAATTGAGTTCGAATTTTGTATTGGCTGATGATGATTTAATTCGATTTGTTCCGTTTGGCGTTGCATTTGGTTTGATTGAAATTCTATAATTTGATTACGTAAATTCTGAACCTCTAACTGTTGTGATTCAAAAAGAACTTGATATGCATTTAATTTCAGTTGAAGTTCATTTCTGTCCTGTCGGCAAAGATCATAATTTCTCTGAAGCGTAGAAATAATTTGATCTGCGTCTTTATCTTCTTCATAAGTTTTGGTCGAAACTCGGTGATTTTTTCTATGCTTATTTGTTTGTTCATCATGAAGATTGCTATTAATGTGTTCAATATTAGCATTATTATGTTTTTTACTATGATTTGATATATTTCTATGCTTATTATGCGAATCAGTTGATTTTGGAGGCGCAACAATATTCTTTGATTGTTTCTCTTTTTTTTTCAATTGTGAATCATTTGATTCAACTTCAATTGTAATTGCAGTATCATCTTCACTTTTATGCTTTATTTTACTTTTATCTTTGCTTTGACTTTTAGATGATTCTGTTTCATCATATATTTCGATTTCTATCTCTTCTTCATCTTTTGGTTTTTCTTTATTTTCTTTTACACTCTGGCTTTTAGATGATCCCTTTTCATCATCAGTTTCAATTTTGATTTCTTCTTCGTCTTTTGGTTTTTCTTTATTTTCTTTTACAGTTTGGCTTTTAGATGATTCTATTTCATCATCAATTTCAATTATGATATCTTCTTCGTCTTTTGGTTTTTCTTTATTTTCTTTTACACTCTGGCTTTTAGATGATCCCTTTTCATCATCAGTTTCAATTTTGATTTCTTCTTCGTCTTTTGGTTTTTCTTTATTTTCTTTTACAGTTTGGCTTTTAGATGATTCTATTTCATCATCAATTTCAATTTTGATATCTTCTTCGTCCTTTTGTTTTTCTTTATTTTCTGACTCATTATCAGTTTCAATTAAGATTTCATCATCGTCTTTCAAGCTTTCTATACTTATATCTTCAACTTTGTTTTCATTATTTTCAGTCTCTATTTCTTCCTCTTCTTCAAATTCAATCAAATTTTTCTGTTTTTCATCAATTTGACTTTTATTGTCCGATTCTTTTTTTGGATTATCGTTTGTTTTATGATCTGCCTGTTGTTCTTCGCCTTCGTTTTGATTTTTTTTTGCTTCTTCATCTTTTTTATCTTTATCTTTGGTAATGGTCTCCTGATCATCAATATCAATTATGTCAACTTTGATTTCGTTTTCATCTTGATTTTCTTTTTTCTCTTCTTCAGGAGCATCAGTATTCTTAATTGATTGAGATTTATTATTAGACTCGCTCTCAATAAAATCATCAGCGTCTGAAATATTTGAATTTTTAGATTTGGTTGAATCATTGGATTTATTTGAATTTTTAGATTTGGTTGAATCATTGGATTTATTTGAATTTTTAGATTTGGTTGAATTATTGGATTTATTTGAATTATTAGATTTGGTTGAATTATTCGATTTAACTGAATTATTCGATTTGGTTGAATTATTAGATTTATTTGAATCATTAGATTTGGCTGAATTTTGAGCTTTTCCTGAGTCACTTGATTCAAGAAACATAATATCCATAGAATCATCACTGTTCTTATTATCTTCATTATTATTATTAGTGCCATTGTTTGTATTATTTTCTTCATTTGAAATGTCTGAGTCTATGATTTCAACGTCGGTATCTATGGCAACGTCAGCAGTACTATTAGCTTCATTTTTTGGGTCTGATTTAGCTGACTCTGCTTGGTTATTTGTATTATTCGTGTTATTATCAGTAGTCTCATTATTGAGAAATGGATTTTTATTGCTCTTATTAATCGAGTTTAGAAAGCCATTACTAAATTGAAGAAGCCTTGGCTTTGGTTTATCTGCTTCGTTATTAGGAGAACTTTGAGCTTGAGAATTGTTCTCTATGCTCATTTTAAGTTCTCTAAATATTCGTTAATAATTTCTAGAGCTTTTTGTGTTAAAAATTTTGTGGAAAAAAAATAGAAATTTTATACGACATTTCGTAGTAGTATGAGAAAGAAAATATCAGATATTGCAACATGAAATTGCTAATATCCATCTTATTAATATCAATATGAATCAAAACAGAATGATAAACGTAATCGCATTTTATGATTTATTAAAAAAACTATACATAGAAAGATGCATACTGATTGAATAATAATCAATATTAGTATGTATAAGATAGTAATTTATAAGTCCGATAGTATAATATAATTAAATTCTATAAAGGGACAATAAGAAAGCAAAAAATAAAAAAAAAAAATCCCGAAGAGAAATTATGCATTTGTTGTGGTTTCGTTCTCGTTTTCGTTATCTTCGATAGAGGGGAAAAGAGGAGGAATGAAGTAATGATACAAACGAAAAAATAAAAATAAAATTGGAGTTGATAAAATAACCCCTAGAACAGTTATAAGGGCCTTAATTGTAGGTGAGAGGGGAACAACCCCTAGTGATGCAATAAGGATAATTGCAATGCCGAAAATTGTAAAAATAACTATAACAATGATTGCATTCTTTGAAAGTCCGCATTTTTCTTGATAGCCATCTCTTTCAGGTTGATCTTCTTGTGAAAGTGAAATGATTGGCGCTTCGATATCTGACATAAATCTGCGTGTCTTTGTATGAGAAGCGACAAAAAATACTGGTCATAATTCGCCTTCCCAATAATTCTATTGAAAATTCAATTCACTGTTCTATCAATATTTCAAAATAAAACGATATATCTTTGAAAAAGTGAGAAAAGTAAGAACCCAAAAAAAAAGACTCAATTTATCCAAAATTGAATAGTTTATTTTATGGTAGATGGAAACAAAAACGTTTAGAAAAAACGTCATTCGTAATGGTATTTTATTAATTTAATAATTCATTTACCATAAAGTTAACTAAATAAGATTTTAAAATTATAATATAATAAACTCGATTGATAAGAAATAGAAATTCAATCAAATCTTATAATCAAAAAAGAAATTCTGTAATTAGATATCCAAATAATAAAAGTTATTATTAATTGAGAATTAAAAAAATTGGGAAATTTTAAGTCAAACCATATTCAATAAAGAAATAAAATAAATTTATGCATATAGTTTTTTTTAATTTATTTCAATAAATTGATAGAAATTAAGATTAAAATATGATTATCTTTAAATATAAAAAAATATTTAATAATCGTATCGGTGTAATTAAAGATACGATTATATAATTAAACATATCATAATATGATTAAATAAAAAACCTATTAAGTCCCAAAAAGTCCCAGCATATTGAGTCTGGACTAAGCCTTGGTTTTTGTATTTACAATTGTATACAACTTGTCCGTTTAAAAATTACAATTGTAATTACAATTGTAAATACGTTATTTTCTCGATATTAGTTTTTTATTTTTATCTTGATCTACAATTATTTTTTTATATTAAAAATGTTTTAAATAATTTAAAAATAAAAAGATAAAATAGTAAAATGTTTTTCAAATTAAATAATATTATTTTTGATTCTTCATAAAATAAAAAAAAATTTATTCGTATTCAAAAAGTTTCATTGATACTACAAATCAAAAAATCGTTATTTTATGAAAAAATACGTTAAAAAGACGTTTATAGTATTTGTGATGTAAAAAAAATAAGGCCTAGTCGGGACCCATCTCTTGATGTAATAAAAAAATAATCTTTTTATGTTACAAAATTTTTACCGATTCTTACCGCAAGCCGCGGGGTCTCAACTCGGCTTCGCTTCGCTCAGCCTCGCTCGACGCCCGCTAGGAGGTATGTAGTCTCGGTAAAAATTATGTAAAAATATAAAAAGATTTGTTTTTTCAATTATTTTATTTAGATTATTTTTTCTGAATGATTTCCACTTTTTGAAGGTTCTTCAGAAAAGCCTTACTATACTTTAGTTGATCCTTCTTCTGTTGTAAGTGGAGGTTGAATTCGATCAATCATTTCCATTGTATGATTATATGAAGGAAACTTTCGATTAAAATATACATTCATATAATATTCAATTATTTCAAAAATATTATCAACATTATGTTCTGCTCTTTCATTTAAACTCACTATCAGTTGGATAAGAAAATTCTTCTTGATATTCTGGTTTCTACCTTCATTCAATTTTTCATTCAATATATACTGAATAAGTATATATTTTTAAATGCTTTTTAATCGTACTTCATACAATTTTTCTAATAAAATTAATTTAAAATCTAAATCCTCGAAAAATAATATCATTATTATTACATACACATACTTACTTAATAAATATCTAATAATGAAACAGAAATTCTTATTCTTTTAAACTTCAAATCAAATTTCGGATTATCATAATAAGAAATAAGAAATAATATAAATTTACAAAATAAAAAAAATAGATAATACTATTGAGACTTTTTGTGCTGTTTTGAACGATCTTCTTCGATATACCTTGGCAACAGAATTATTTGATGAATGTCCTTTTTCAAATCATCTTGTGTATACCTGTTTCCTTGTATTCTTGCGAGCATAGTATAAAAGTTTTCAAGAATGCTTGTTGATTTATGCTCAGATAATCCTCTTACAGCGAGAACCCTATTCTCAGAATTGATGATATCAATATCTATAAATTTACCATCTAATTTTTTGAGTACAGGCAAGACTGGCTTAAAAACTATTGCAGGAACCATATCTTCTGCCGTCGTCGAATACATCTTACCAACTATCTTTTCTTCTTTTTCAACTTTACTAGCCTTGTCATCTAATTCACTTTTATTCTCATCGTCGAGATTTTTTTCAGGATCATCTTCTTCTGGTTTTAAAATGGAAATCTGAACTGTAATATCATCTCTCGAATCCGATTTCCACATAAAAGATATTTGTGATCTTGTTGTTGGGGGTGATTTACTTGCAAAAACAAGACCATCGATGGATAAGTTCAAAAAGTTAGAAGGATTTTCAAAAATTGTATCAATATATTTTAATCTAAGGTATGGGCGAATTTCAATTGAAAGATCATCTTTTTCAAATTGTTCCGTATTGTATTTTTTGTTTTGTTGTTCTTTTCTGTATTTTACTATTTTATTGAAAATAATGCCCATTCTGTAATCAAATGGCTTGTTTCGGACATCATCACCATCAAACAAGAAAACATCTGTAATATAGAATTTAGTCCTAACAGAATCTTCTGATTCTCGAGCTAATGTTCCTTCGAGAATAGCTGAGCTAAGACATTGATCTCTTTTTTCATGCTCTGGAAGATATAGATTAACTTGCTTTAAAAATCCATTATCACCAACAAGAAATCGATCAGGTCCTGTGATATATAAAAGACACCTGCGACCAGGAGGTTCAAGCATTACCATATAAAGTGAATGCAAGTCTTCTTGAATTTTATTTGCAACTGAACCGTTGAATCTAATATATGGTTGAACAAGAAAATCTTTTTCTTGAAGATTTAAAAGGAGCCTAAGATCAGACATAATTTGATCAGTTTCACGAGGCTGAACGTTTACACCAACAGATGTCAAAATTGGATCTTCATTTCTATTTAATACATAATATCTGTTGAAATGCCTTAATGATTCTTCTGTTACTGTGACTGGAATTAGATTTTCAGAATCATCGCCTGCAGTTGTTGTATCATCAGGCAAATCATATCCTACAGAATCAGGTAATTCAAAGCCACTCATTGAAGCTGTGGAGTTGACAGAAGATAATGATGTCGTTGATCGCTCATCGTAAATTTCTGAAATGGAGTTTAAATATTTTGGATTTGTAAGACCATGCGGAATTAAGCGAGTATAAAGACCAATTGCTTCTTTAATTGACATCATTCTTTCTTCTATGAGCCAACGAACAACAAAATAACCGCATAAGTCAGTTCTACGATTAGTAGAAATGCCAATAAGGCCTTTTGGATTCATTCTCAAATAGTTATATACAATTTCTTTGAAATTAGAAAAATCTGGACCATCTGGAATGTGAGATTTGGGAATTCTAATTGTTTTAAATTCAAGCGGATATTGTTGCGGATCTGGAATATTAAAAGGGTGATGGACTAAAAAAATTACTAATGGACGTTGTGAGCTACCTTGAAGGGTATCTATCATATCTTTAATAGTCATTCTCATACCATCTGGTAAAAAAAATGGAACAAATGGCGTTTTTTGAACCTTTTGATATTGATTTTGATACTGATTTTGATACATGAAAAAAATTTAAATTTGAATTGTTTATGAAAATTATTGTGTTTATTTGAAAAACTTGGATAATTGACCTATTATCATCTCAATTCCATTTTTTTTTTTTTTTTTTTTTTTTTTTAATTGAAAAAATAAAAAAGTGTTATCAAGACGAAATTCATATTAAAATATCATAACAAAGAAAAAAAAATCATGCTTTCTTTTGTATCTATTGAGAATATATCAACACATCACTTAAAGCTAATGAATTTTTAATTGACTTTTTTATATGTTATATATGTTATTAAAAAAAAAAAGCGCATTATATAAAACAAAAAACACATATTTATTACAAATAAATTACAATTCATTTCAAACAACCACCACAACAAACATTAAAAAATAATATCAAACTTTGACTTTGTTTCCAGGTATAGTAAAAAGAACATCATCTGTCTTATTTGACGAGTCATCAAACTGTTTTTTGGGATCGACGGGGGCATTAGGATCCAACTGATCAATTTTTGCTTTAGTTTTTTTCTTTGAAATTTTTCCACTTTTTGACTTTGAAATTTTTCCCTTTCCTTTTGAGACCAATTTTTCATCTTTCTTTTCCTGATCATTGGTGATTTTATCATTATCGATCTGATTAATTTCCTTAGCTTCACGAGCGAGCTGCCAAGCTGTGATCAAGTTAGATTTCATGTCGAGGTATCTCAATTTTGCGTCTTTGTAAGACTTATTCAATTTTTCCTCCTCTGCCACTTTTTGAGAGCCGAATCTATTCAATCTACCGTCAGAAATTTCAACAGATTTGAATTCAGTCTTTAAAGTTTCAATTTCTCTGGCAAGTCTCTCAGAAAGTTGTGAAATGTCAGATTCAACTTGGCTTCTTTTCAAATTCATCTCGGATTTCTGATTTCGGCAATCGTCCATCAAAACGGAGACTTCTTTAGCCAAGAAATTGTTCCTCTCTTCAAGCTCATTGATGCGCTTAATTCTCTTATCATCCGATGTTTTGAAGTATTCTTCAAGCTCGTTTTTTTCGAGCTTCAAAGCATTTATTTCGTCTTTTAAAGACTTGATTTCTTTTCGAACTTCTTGAAGCTCAATGTCAGATGAAGTGATATGATTTAATTCAAATTTAATTCTTTGCTTTTCATTATCTTTCCATCTTTTGTTGTTGGCTTGAATTATCTTTGATATCTCCTTCGTCAGGCTGTAGCTGATGTCATTGTAATCGATGTCGAGCTTCATCAATTTCTGGTTGTTTTGGATCGCTTTTTGAATGAATGCTCCGTCATGAATCAAGTTGTTCCGAACTGAAACAATCTCAATGTTGGTATCAAGCAAGGCGGGAAATAGCTGATATGACGCTGGATCAGTCATTTCGACCAATTCAAGGTCAATTTCTTTCAATGTCTTGTTATGCTTAATTGAATGCGAAAACTTAATCACACCTTCATCAGTGAGCGGGTTATGCTGAATATGAAGGACTTCCAAACTTTCGTTTCGTTGCAAGTCTCCGCAGAATTCAATGAAGCCTTTCGCATCAATCATGCAACCGTTAACCGTCAAAATTCTAAGATTTTGGTTCTGGGCCAAATATGTTCCGAATTCCGAAATGCCACGACCACCAATCGGATTTCGTGACAAAATCAATTCTTTCAAGGTGCAGGTCATGGCTGAGGGACCCGCCAATGAGGCCATGAAACGATATCCAAGCTCATTTGCAGAGAGGTCGAGCAATGTGATATGCTCGTTCTTGGCAAGGAAGGCAGATACATATGGGGAAACATCATCGGTAATGTGATTACTGGCCATTCTTAATTCGATGATATTTGAATGGCACAAACTTTTTAAGACAGAAATAGCACCAGATGATTTGATGTTGTTATTTGACAGGTTTAAATGAGTTAAAGTCTTATTTTGTGAGAGTCCTGGACAAAACCCGACTATATTTATTGAATTGAGTTCTGTCATTGAAAAATTGAGCTCTGATATGACTTTGTTTTCTTTTAACATCTCTGATATTTCTTTAACCGTTTTGGGACCGATAACATTCCTGCCAATACTGGTTTTGCTTCCAATACTGAGGAAAGAAACACTTTTGTTCGTTTTTAATGAGGTAAAAATAATACTAGTCCCTTTATCTGTCATTCTGTTCGATGATAAATCAATCGAAATTAAACTGTTAGAGGTATATATTAGATCTGCAAAACAATAAGCACCTTCATCACCTAAAAAATTATCAGAAAAATAAATTACACGCATATTTGGTCTGCGAAAAACACTGTCTACAATTAAATTGGCTGCAGCAGGCCCTAACCCACATGATTCCATTCGTAGTACTTTTGAAGTGCTAAGTTCTTTTTGACGATCTAAAAATTTTTGATATAGCTTTTCATCGAATTTTAGCTTAAAATCTTCACACTTTGCTATGAAAATTTCACGTAGTTCATATTGACTAAAGGGACCTTCATATAAATCTGATTGCTGAATAATTTGCGATTTATTATTCGTTTTGGTTGATTTATTAATTTCTTTTGATACGTTTTTGTTCTTTGCTTTCATATATAAATTTTATGTTTTTTATTTGAATGAAAAATCGTTATACAAAAAGTTAATAGAAAAATTTTATTATTTGAAAAATTGAATAACAAAAAGGTTTATTTTTTGAAAAAAAATATTATCAATTTCTTAATAATTTATTTATAAATTTAAAAATATTTTATTGATTTATTTGTTATATCTTCATTTTGAAAAAAATAAATTCATAATATTCTTCTTCTTCTTTTGGAATAAAATGATCGAATATATATTAATTCACCTATTTAGAAAAAATAAATGGTTATTAAAGACCAAGTTGTATTTCGGAAAAGATTTAATGCATAAGTGAAAAAATGAAATGCTTATTCCAATTTAATAGTATAATAAAAAAGTAAGAAACCTAACAATATTTATTTTACTAAATAATATAATAAATAAACCTAAAAATCATCAAATAACATTATTTTTTAATTCACATTTGAAAATAAAATTGTTTTTATTATAAAAAAATGAAACTAACTTTTTGAGAGATCTGTGTAAATTTGATAAAAAAAATTTGAATGGACGCTAAAAAAATTTGTTATTAGGAATGAATGACATCCCATTTATACAAGTAACTGGGATTCGAGAGATTCATAAACCTAGATTTTGCTCATCTGTTAGTAACTCCAAAATTTTCAAAAGATTAATGCTATTTCTACTTTTTCTCGAAGTAATTTTTACAATCACAATGTCGAATTTCAAGGCCGAAAAGCATCGTACATCGAATATATTTAAAGAAATCCACATATTTTTTACATTTGCATTTTTTATAGAATTTGTAATTATTTTTATGGCATCACCGAGCAAATATTTCAAAAAACCTCGAAATTATGCTGACTTTATTGCAGTAGTTTTATCATTTATATCGATTTATTACGAAAATTACACGAATCTTCACCAGGTTGAGAACATGAAAAGTGAGAATCTATTATTTATACGGAAGCAATATCATCTTTTAACAAAAAACGAATCCATTCAAATTTTAAAAAGTGCCAAAAATAAAGAAAACATGACAGATAGATTTTATAGTTGGAGTAGTTTTATGAAACAAAGACAAAAAATGATGAAATCACCTGTCCTTCAATTAATCTCATTTTGCTCAGAAAAGTTCTCAATTTTTTTTTCCTCAATTTGCGCGCCAAAAAATTCGCCGATAAACATTCTTGACGTCTTGAAGGCAATCAGGCTGACTCGTGTTTTTTACCTCAACAAATATTTGAAGGCAGAATTCAAATCATTCATAAAAGTGACAAGTTCGTCGTTTCCAATTCTTCTCATTTTTTCTGTTTTTACGGTTTTTTTCGGTTTCATCGGAAATTATTTGTACGAAGAAGGAACACCGTCACTTTTTGGAAACATGTTCATATCAGTCTTCACAGTGTTCGGAGTGTCGACAAAGGACATGTGGGTCACTAACACAAAGCTCATAAATAAAGGCATTCAAAAAATGAAATATATTGAAAAATTGAAAGTATCCGACCAAATAATCAATCAAACCGTGATGCCTCAGAATTTGAACCAGAAAATTCACCCAACCTTTGTTGACAAGGGAGTCTCAATGCAGAACTACTTTTTCAAAGCAGAAACCGACGAGGTTGATGTCGTTCAGAAAAAGTTCAATGTAAAAGACCAAATAAACATTGAAAAATCATTTAAAAGCAATCAAGCATCAGATCAATTAGATAATAATGCAAATGATGATCAAAATCATGGTCAAAATAATAATATTGAAAAAGTTGATGATAAAACGGTTAATGGTGAAATTGATTATGATGATCTTGAAACTGAAACTAATTCAGCAGAAGGCGATGATTCTCATTCTGGAGGACAGAATCCGCTCAATGAGCTTCTTCATGAGAACAGGCGCAAGTACAGAGCCAAGACGATCATTCACCATTCTCACGAGTACAAGCTTGCCAAGAAGGCGAGGAAGCCATCCTACTCGGTCTGGTTCACTGTTTCGATTGTGACTGTTCTAGGGACCATTTTGAGCACCTTTATCGTATCACAAGTCACTGACACTTTTTCCTCCGGCACGGACAACCTTGAGCGATCCGAGAAGCGCAAGTCAATCCACCGCGTTCTCAAGATACTCCGCAAGTACAAGTCGTCCCTTGTTCTAAACGCTCCCATTGATCCAGCCAGCAGCAGCAGCCCACTGAACACCGACCCCGAAGTTTACCTGAGCGACAAACAGTTCGACGAGATGATCAACATTTTGACCTATTTGAAGAAGTCCAAGGAGCAACTTAAAGAATTCATCGAAAGCAACCAAATCTTGATCTACAACAAGAAAGAGAGTCGCTACAATTACAACTACGTGTACGAGTATTACGATCAAGACTACTTTGCTTTCGCTTCTTCTTCCAGTGAAGAATACAAGAAGGAAGTCTTGAAGAGAAGAAGGCTCATCGAAGAGCTCGAAATCATGCTTCAGTACTACTTGGAGCTCTCTCAAAACGCTTTCGCTGAAGAAGTCATCAGAAGACACAGAAAAGGACTCGTCCATTCGAGAGACATAACGAGAAAGTGCGCGCATAAATCAAAGAGGAGGAGCCAGAGAGACATCACATCTGGCAGCACATTCAACATTAGAAAGGCCGCTCAAAACTTGAATATGATGAATAAGAGAACAAGAAGCACAAACGACATGCACAATAAAAGCGCTTTCGGAAATATGATGAACATCAGCTATGACAGCGAAAGCAACGTCAATCAAAACAACGCTTCGTTGTATGACATTGAAAAATACAAGAATGATCAGCAAAACAAAAACTTAACAACAAACAACATAGACTTCAAAATTGACACTGAAACCAAAGATAAAGAAAACACAGAGAACGACAACTCAAACGCAAGAACGCAAGCAAATCCACCAATCAATAACAATAACAGTGCAAACACATCAATAAATAACAATACAAACACATCTAAATATGACAATGAAAATGCATCAATAAATAACAATAAAAGCACATCTGTGAATGATAATGAAAATGCATTAATGAATGACAATGCAGACTCATCTGATTATAATATTAAGAATGATGATGGCAGTGCTATTGCATTGAATGTTGACGGCAGCAATTCTAGTTTTCCAGCCATTAGCAACATTAATATTGATGGCATCAAGCCGATCTTTGAGAGCAGCAGCAGCGAGATCAAGGAGTACTCGGTGGAGGATTACAGCGATGCTTACGATGACGGACAATTTATTGAAGATTCAGAAACCAGCGAGTCGTATCGGCCAACCGAGTTTGAGTGCTTCGGAGCTGCAGAGGACGTGAATGCAAGCGAAGTCGATCAGTTTCCGCCGCCGCCAAGCTCAAAGAAAACGACTGTGTTCAATCCACAGTTTATTAAATCAATGAAAATCATTCTCAAGCACTTCATCAATGACATGGAAAGATGCATCGAGCTCCAATCTGCCCTGATTGGCCGTCTTTCCGAACTCTCGAATGAATAATTTTTAATTATTTTTTTACTTGTACATTACTTTATACTTTTGTTTTAATAAAAATAAATATTATTGTTAATAAATTTTAAATACTTATTCATTTGATTTGATTAAAGAAATTGGTTTGAATTTGTCCAAATTACTCTTGATAAATACAAAATTGATTAGATTCATAAATGTTTCAATTCATGGAATTTACTTTTTGAGAAAAATAACAAAATAAAAAATATTCAATTAATTGAATGCATTGATACTTAAAATTTCGGGAAAAAGTGGCCGTCTTAAAGAAATAGTGGGCGTCACTTAACTTTTTAATTCAATTTTTGTTTAATATTCTCAAATTTTTTATTAAAATTCAGAATATTTTTCTGATAAAAATATAATAACGAGATTTTATACCCAAATAAAAGCTTTGAAATTTTATATCTTTTTCAATTATTTATTTTAAAATTGAAGGGAAAAGTTATGTTACGCCCACTTATTCTCAAAGACGCCCACTTTTTCATACTACTTTAAATATTTAAATGCATTGCCTCAAAAAAATAGACCAAAGAATTTATCAAGCCTACTTTTTAAGTTTTCAACTCAAAATGTATAAAATAAAATACAAAAAAAATTGTTTTTCTTACATAATTAATTTAATTACAATAATATATAAAAAAAAATTGGTTAAGAGTAGCCAACCATTCCATCAAATTCATCATTATCATTAAATGATGTGTAAACACATTTCCTCAATTTATAAATTTCTTCTCTTAATTGTGCAATTTTCTGTTCTTGGACTTGTTTAGCTCTTTTAAGTTTAGATATCATCATGACTTGCTTCAATCTATTCTTTCTTGCCTCAGCAGCGCCTTTTGTGCTAATCATTTGGATGTTATAAATTCTCTTTCTTTCCTTCAAACCAAGTTGTTTCTGCAAAATTTCCTGTTCAATTTTGTCATTTTCAGTTTTCTTTCTTGCGACTTTTCTCATCAATTTTTTAAGGTCTTGTTTAGCACGAGCCAATCTAACCACGTGAGTTCTTTGCATGTGCTCAAGTCCTTTATTAAGCTGATTCACAATGTCTTGATTCTTATTCTTTTCACCTCCTTGAATCAAAAGCATGTCTTCTTTCTTTACTCTAAACAGTTGATACTCTTTGAATTGTTCCTCCAAATTTTGAAGGTCAACTCGACATTTGTCAATTTCCCATTTGAGCATTTTGTGGTTTGAATGCTGCTTCTTAATGTTCTCTAACTCGTCGAGTTTCCTTTGACCTGCTTCAAGAATTAAACGGTTACGATCAGTTATAACTTTTTTATCAATCAAAACAACATCCGAATAATCAATCAGCACAATTTCGCTTGGAATTTCAACCTGTCCTTGCCTGAATGTGAAAGGGATGTGCATATCGACCAACTTATACAAAAGCTCATCAGACAAGATCAAACTTCTTTCCTTCATCTCTTTCAATGAATCTTCTATTTGATTCATCATTGAATCAAATTCTTTGACTTTCAATTTCATTTCATTTGAAATGCTCACTTTTTCAGCAGCATCTTTTGACAGCTGAATTTTCCTCTCACAATATTCAATGAAGTTCTTCCATGGAGCATCGGCAAGCGAAGGTGGCCGACTATTTAGCACGTCAGTCAAATCATCTTTAAAGACAAACGGTTTTGACATGTATTGACGGAAAGGATTCGGCGAATCTTCAATTTGAGGCCGAATTCGCTTTGAAACGGAGTTGTAAAGCCTCATTAATTGATTCACGCATTCACGATTATGGAATTCTTTGTTGACTTGTGACTTCAAATTATCAAGATTTTGCTCAGCACTTGAAGCTTCTTCATTTAGTGTCAATGAGAGGTTTGTCAATTCGGTTAGGAACGGTTGTTTTGACCTTTGTTCCGTGACTTTTTGAAGGGACTCTTCAGAAAGATCATTCAATTCTTTTCTGACGTTTCTTTCATCATTGAGAGCTTTAACAAGATGCATTATTTCGAGCTCATGATAAAGAACCTTTTCTTCGCAGTCGATTCTTGCCATGTAAGTCAAGCACATCGACTTATCAAACTCATCAATAGCAGCAATGTTTCCTTTGACGAGCTTTGTCAATTCAGCATTGAGCGCCTTTCTTCTTTTTTCGCGTTCCTCGATGAAGTTCTTCAATTTCTTGTCAAATTCAGCAATTTGATATTGCTCTTCTTCCGTCAATTCTTCCTTCTTCTTCGTTGTCATCCATTCAGGACGGGTTGGCTCATCATCGGCAGGAACTTCCTCCATGTTATTCATGTTCACGTTTCCTCCCATCATTTGACGAAGCGCTCGTTCAGCGAAGGAGTCCTTCTCAAGTTCATTTGTCTGTTCCAAGTCTTTACTCGTTTGTCCCTTCAACTTTTTGAGGACAACTTCATCGTCACGAACGGTTAGAAAACTATCCGAATTTTCATTTGGTTCTTCAATTGGATCAAAGATTTCATAATCATCCAAGTTTAACTTCAAGATTCGAACAAGCTGCCTTATTCTCTTGTTCTTCTCTTCAAGCGATTGGACCAAGTTTTGCTTCCTGGCGAGGATGTCGTCGAAAGTCACGTTGAATTCGTTCATCGTTTCAAAAACGAGATTTTCAATGATTATTAATTGAGTGATTTTACGGTTAGATGTCACAATTTGAAAAGGATCATACAAAAGTTTGAGATCATCTTTGACGATCGTTTCGTCCTCAATTTCACTGACAGTAAGTTGAACCAAAGAATTCGATCTGGACGATAGATAACGGGCGCCATCAAGCGTGACATCTCTCATCATTGAAGGAACAATACGGTTAGGGTCATTTGCGGGCGGTTTGTATCGGAGAGCGGCAATTTCGGTCCTTCTTAATAAAGTGATGCATTTGTAGTAACGCTTCATTTTCTCGCTCTGAACGGGCATTGGAAAATTGTCAAATGATATTGGAATTTTGAATCCATAAACGGTCGTAAGTTTTGGCTCAAAAGGGACATAGCACTTTTGCGTGATTGACTGCGAAATTAATGCTCTGATCTGGTTCTTCACTCTTCTTCGATAATGAATGAGTTTTGCCTTAACTTGAGAGATTTCTTTCAATTTTTCTTCCATTGAAACATCCAATGTGAAGTCACTTTTTGCGAGCTGTTCAAGTTCCGAGGCGTTCTCGTTCTCATTCACAAGTGTCATGAATTCATCCTTGATTCGGTTGAGCTCCAACAATATTTCGTTGTGGAAAACTTCGCTCTCTTGTTTTTGCTTTTTTTCATTTTCAGCGCTTATTTGGTCAATTAAGGCCAATTCTTCAAACCCTGGGCCATCGTCAGCCTTAAAACCGTTTTCATCGTTGTATTCATACTCTCTCTTACTCCACACTTCGTTCAGGCTGCTTATTTGCTGATCAATTAAGAAGACACGGCTGACTGAAATTTTGAAGCATCCGTGCGGAATTTCGAATTGATCAGATTGAATCAAACTGCTCTGAACTTTCAATGAATACACGTTAATACAACCGTCATAACCGACGGTGAAAAGCTTCTTGTCATCCGGCGAAAAGGCAATGCTGCTGATGGCGCCATACAGAGGATCGTGGTTGATTACGTTAAGAACAGTGTTCTGAACTTGGGCGGTTGAAACGTCAATTTCTCGAACCATCAAAAGCGAGCCGGAACAGCCGCTTGCAACATACATTTGATTGGGCGAAAGAGCAACCGACGAGCACGCTTTCTCATGCAATGATGAAACATCATCAGGCGCTGAAGCTTCAACATCGTCGCTGTTGACAATGTCGATGTCGCCCGACGTTAGCGGCATGCAATAATATTTGACGGTTTTATCGTCACATGCGCAGTAAAAGTATTGCTGCTCTTCACGAAGGGTCGGCTCGGTACAAATAGATGTGATTTTGTTTGATACTTTGAGAATCGCTCGGTTCAAGTTCTCAATGTTGAGAGTGAAGTTGTGAGGCGGTTCATCTGGGATGTCAATTCGAATAACTTCTTTGTGATTCGTTGCGATGAATAATTGGGGCCTGTCAGCAAGAGGAGCAGGGGTGGCAACCGAGACGATTTTAGAGTTCAGTTTCAGTAATCCGATTAATGGAAAGTTATTTTTTGGATCACATGTCAGTATTACAACGGAACCATCAACAGAACCGGAAACAACGTGATCTTTTGAAATGGTAATGGTTGTAACAGCTAGTTTGTGCAGACGTTCGCGAAAGAGAAGAATAGGTTGTTGGGGATCTGATATATTAATTATACGAATAAGGCCACTTTCTGATCCAATGGCAACAAGATATCCACCTGATGATGAACAAACAGCTGTTAACGGATCGTCGCCAAATGAGAAAGATTCTACTAAATTTAAATAAGGACTGAATGACCATATTCGCATTGTACCATCTTTTCCAACAGTAACAATATGCTTGGCAAGTGATGCAACTCCTGTTATAGGACCTAAGTGAGCATTACGTAAATTTATCCATGATTCATCAACAAATAGATGCGTTTCTTGATCTAAATCAATTGATGAAAGTAAGTTTTGAGTGCTTGCAAAAAATAATGAATTAGTTCCGGGCAAAATATGCATGAATAAAAGAGGGGCTTTGGTATCTAAAATAAATAAGTTTTCTTTATTTTCTAGATTGTCTAATTCAAGCCAGTAAAGATTACCTGAAGATCCACTTGTAATCATGTATTTATATGTGCAAAATATTGCTGTGGCATTTTGTTCACCATCTCCAATATAATCCATTGAATATGGTTCTGTGGTATATTCACCACTTGTGGAATTAACAAAATATATTTTTCCTGTATTTGTACCAACAATACATTCTTCTTCTGAGCGTGGAGACCAGCAAATTGAAATAATTGGATCTGGAACATCTGAAATAACTTCTGAAAATGAATAATGAGATGATGAGCCAAGAAGTGTGTAAAAACGTAAATGAACTGGCTTGTCATCACAAAGATCATCTGGAAGTCGAGGAATATTAACTTGCGAATCACCATAAACTGCAATTAACCTAGATTTTGTTGGACAAATAGAAATTTTCTCTCCAATTGGTAACTCGAAAGTAAGCCCATATGCTTCTTCTCGTGAATTCATATCAATAGCAGAAAGACGAAAAGTAGGAAGGCCACCTAGAGAGTAAAGCCATTGCCCATCATATGTAAATCCAAGCGATTTTATTCCAACAACATCTTCGATTCTTAAAGAGCTGATTTCAGTTCCATTGACATCTGCAAAATGAATTAATGGATTATGAATTCGATCTGCATATGCAAGTATATGATTTATTGGGTCACCAGCCATTGATGAAAAGCCTGATAATTTCCCATTGATTGTTCCGATTTGCTCCATTGCTTTATCTTTAAAACGATTGATTTGTAAATAATTGCCTGCTCGTACACAAAATGTATTTTTATCAATAAAACATGAACCAAATGATGCATCAAATCCATAACATTCTTCGTGCCCTATAAGATTTTCCATGTTTACAATTTAGATTTTACGGAGTCCGTTTATCTTTTTATTAAAAATTTTTTGAAATAAAAAGTTCGTTAGAAAAATTTGGATTGAAGGATTCAACCAAATATCTTTTGAAAAAATATACAAATCTAAAATATAAAAATCATGACTTCAATGAGCGGTCTTTTTAAATTATCATTTGATGATTCTCAATTTCAGCGAGTTTTCCAGAACTTTGAAGATAAATTAAATCGTCACGAAGAAATGATTCTAGAACTTCAGCGCCTTCTACAGCAAAAGCCAAATCGATCAGAACTCGAAAAAGCAAAAGATAATCTTCGCCAAGAAATTGAAGATAAACTTAATCAATTTCAATCTGAATTAACTGAACAAGTAGAAAACAAAATACACGAGCTCGAAAAAAAAGTTAGAGATCAACTTGGTAATGTCTCAGAATTAAAGCAATTTTCAAATAGGCTTGCCATTAATGAAGAATTAGCAAATCAAAATAGGTCTCAAGTGTCAGAATTACGCGGTTATCTTCAAACTGTTATTGAGAGTTATGGAGCAATTAATAATTCTGTTCCTGTTTTAAATGAACATCTTCACAAAGTATTATTAGGATCTACAAATCTTGTCACCAATAATTTTAAGTCAATCTTTGATACACTAAACCAATATAAAGCAGACTTTAATCAATGCTTTGATGACCTGAAAAATTTAAGAGAAGAGCTAAGCAAAGAGCAAGAAAGAAATAAGAATGCCATTTCTATTGATTTCACTAAAATTGATCCTCAACCAGAATTCAAAACTAATTGGAGAACAAAGCCAATATTACCAGAAATGTTTAAATTCACGAACATAACTGAAGTAATCGAATATTTTTATAATTTGGAATCAAAATTACAAGGTTATTTATCTGCAATGCATGAAAGAGTGATTGATAATACAGTTGGCCTTGAAAATGCAACTGATAAAGCAACTCTTGATAAACTTCTCGAAAAATTAAGACGTGCAATATTGGAAATGGACAGCGATTTAACTGAATTGCGAAATGGAATTGGTAAAAATTTAACTCGAAAAGAAGTTTTAAAAATGATCGGTGAAGCTCTTCATCCTGATGAAAATGACGGCACTTCAATTGGAACTGTTAAATGTATTGCATGCGGAAGAGATACACCAATAGTGAATGGTGCTATCCCAGAAAACGAAGCAATTAAGAAATTGGGTATTCCACCAAATTCACTCACATTATTGAATTTAAATGGATCCAATACTCAAATGTATTCAAGTTTGAGCACATTGAAAGCAGGTATTAATGAAGCACCAAAATCTGTTAGATCTTTTCATGCTTGCAAAGTGAAGAAGAAGCCTGTCTCAAGACCTTAATTTTATTTTTTAGATTATTTTATTTTTTTGTTTGTTTGTTTGTGGTATTATATTTTAAGATTTTATTGTTTGACTTACTGTTATAAATGTTATTTTTTTCTTCTGATGTATATAATATATTTTTTATTTTCATATTTATGCAAAGCTCAGTTCTTTAAAAGTTGTTTAATAACTCAGTTCTTTAAAAAAAAAATTGTATGAATGCATGGGGAATACAATTGGGAATCATCTCAAAAACGTTGCTTCATAACAAATCTACTTTAAAAATTTATTGAGTCGTCGAAATGAATGGCGCTTTTAGAATAAAGATTTTTAAAATTTCTTTATAACGTAAATATTTGTGAAGATTTGAATGATTTATATCAATCAAATTTTAGATGATATTTTGAATGAATAATCCTCCTATTTTTGAGAAAACAATAACCCTAAAAGACTACACTTTCATTAAGGAATTAGGTCTTGGATCTATTGGAATTGCAAGATGTTATCGAAGTAACAAATCAGATAAAGATTTATTTGTTTTCAAACAATTTTTTCATACTTCTTCATCAGATTTTATAATGGATTGTTTAAAATTTCATATTAATTTTTTACCAATCCTTTCTTATACTACTATCTCTAAGCTCGCTTCAAATGAAAATGATTCGATTTTTTTAATCTTAACAAAATATTTTGAATCTGGTTCTTTAGAAAATCAAATTATTAGCAAATCGTTGACACCAACAGAAAAAAGTATTACTATATTTGGAATCGCAGCAGCAATTTTTTTTCTTCATTCAAAAGATTTATTTCACGGACATCTTTATCCATCTAATATTTTATTCACAGAACAAAAGGAGCCTCGAATATGCGATTATTCTCTTTTCTTACTTCACCCCCACGACAATTTGAAAATTAAAGAAATTAATAAATCTCCTTTTTTATCACCTGAACAACTTTTGGAATCAAAAGTAAATGCCAAAACAGATGTTTTTTCGTTTGGTAAAATTTTATTATATATATTAACAGATAATTCAAGTATAAAGCAGACGAACCTCAATGATTTTTATACTAAACTCATTTCAAAATGCTGTGATGAAAATCCTGACAATCGTCCTTACTTTTCAGATATTTTGCAGTTATTCATGTCAAATACAGACTTTATATTAAATGGTTCAGATTTTCAAAAAATATCAGAATATCAATACAAACTCTTTCCAAATGGATTACATATCAATAACCAGCATATTCCTAAACCAATTGAAAACCGACGTTTATTTCTTCTTCCACCAATTTTAAATGACGAGATCAAACAAAATTTTGTTAAAGAAACAACTCAAAATTCAACATCAAAAGCCACTACTCTTTCGAATCCCTCAATTTCAATATTTTCAATTGGATCTAATTTCAACAGAGATCGTTTATCTAATGAATCAAATCAATATAATATTACTGTTCCTGTTTATAATGATCATCATTCATTAAAACAAGGTCCTATCGTTAATGAAGAGCGAAGAAGAAAATCACCAGAAGCAGAAACCCCAAATTCGATTTATGAATACAGACACAATAATTCAGATAGTTATCCATATAAAACTATGCATAAAAATGAAATTCAAATTGTTATTGAAAATGATGAGATTGAATCTCAAATTGATGCCAATTTGAAAATTTCTGCTGATTGTGGGAACATTGAATCTCAATTTAAATACGGTAGTATTCTTTTAAATGGTCCTCTAGATACAGCTCAAGAAGGTGCTCGTTACATCAAATTTGCAGCTGACGGTGGCCATTTAGGCGCTCAGAAACTATATGCCCATCTAGCTCGCAGTGGGACCATCATTCATCAAAACATGAAATTATGTGATCATTATATGAAACTTGCTGCCGATAGTGGCGATCTCACCTCTCAAATAGAGTATGCTTCAATGCTTGATCAAGCAGCAACTGACATTTTGTTTCAATCTTCATCATCGTCGACATCATCATCATCATCATCAGGATCAACTTCCTCCTCCGTATCGTCCTCCAATTTAGTAGTTAGTTCCAACTCATCAGTAGCCCAAATTCTGAAGAATGCGGCCAAATATTATTATTTGGCCGCACAACAGAACGATAGAAATGCCCAATTTATATATGGCACTTTTTTAGAGGAAGGAAAAGGTGTCCAAATTGACCTTGATGAGGCCATTCGTTACTTTAGACTCTCGGCTGAGCAAGGCTACACAATTGCCCAGCTAAAACTTGCTTTTCTCCTCAAAAACGAGGAATCAGTGAAGTACCTGAAACTCGCAGCTGACTCGGACAACACGTATGCAATGGTGATGTATTCGAAGCTTCTCATTTTGATCTGCTTGGACAAGCATTCGAAACTTTTTGATAAGGAACTTGATAATGAACTCGAAAAGACATTGAATTTTTCAATCAAGGAAAGCGTCTCTGAAGCAATGAAGTACCTGCTGCAGGCAGTGAAGCTTGAGAGCCACCGTGCAATGTACTTCCTTGGGTGTCTCATGTACTACTTTAGCGATGCTCTCAAAATGAAGCGCTTTTGTTACATGGGGCACGAACTGGAGCGCTCAGAAAACCTCGTCTTCAACCATTACGAAGATTGCATCGATGATGATGAAGAAGAAGAAGAGGAAGAAGAAGAAGAAGAGGAAGAAGAAAAAGAAGAAAGAACAACAAAAACGCCAGAAAATGAACTACAAAACAACCTAAAAAAAACTGAAGAAGAAGAAAAGTTGGATGAAGAAATGGAAGAAGATAAGAAGCAAAATGAATCTAGAAATAGTTTTGTTTTAAGTGATGAGGACGATAACGAGTATAACCAAAAGTACTACAAGATACTAAAGGCAGTGTTTCGTATCGTCAACAAGCACTACATCAGCAAAGAGGAGTCATGCGAGTCCAGTCCAAGCGGCGGCAAGTTCAGGCAGCTCGTCACTCGCGTGCTTTCCAAGAGCCTCTCCAAGAAGGACAAATTGATAAAAGCACTCAAACTAAACGGTCTCAAGCTCATTCAAAAAGCGTCATCGCTTGGAGACAGTCGAGCCCAGTTTCAATGTGCGATGATCAACTTCGACTTCTCGCGCAACGTTGGCAAGATGGACCTCAAGTTCTTCATCAACCTGATCAATCCAACCGAGTCGACCGCAAGCAACAACAACAACAGCAGCAGCAGCAGCAGCAGCGCTAGTAGTAGCAATAAGAAGAAGTTTTCGTTTGATTCGAGTTCTTCTTTCTTCTTCAGTAAGAAGGACGCGTACTTCGACGACTACTGGGATGAAAATTTGCCAAAAATTGAGAAGAACAGTGAAAAAGTTTCAGAAAGCCTTGAATTGATTGTAAAGGCATCCAACAACGGTTTGAGTGATGCGCAATATTTGGTTGGACTTCTTCTTCTTAACAACAATTCGAGCAGCTATGTAACATCGAAGCTTAACCGTCACACAGTCAACGTTCCAAGCAACCTGACTGCGAGCGGAGTTGTTGTCATTGGGAGCGACACTCTTGCCAACGATTGCATCAAGATGGCTGCTGATTCGGGCAGTGTTCGGGCGCAGCTCGCGTATGCGTTGATCATTGACGATGGCCATGGAATTCCGAAGAATCTCCGAGAAGCCTCGCGGTACTACAAAATGGCAGCCGACAACGGGAGCTATGCGGCCATGATCAACATCGGCTTCATGCTGTTCGATGGCCGCGGAATCAACAGGAACAGGAAAGAAGCGTTGAGCTACATGAAGCTCGCAGCAGATGCCAACTACCTTGTCGCATCCTTCAAGTACGGCACGATGCTTTACAACGGACAAGGGACCAACAAAGACGTTAAAGAAAGTGTGAAATACTTTGAAAAAGTGATCAAAAATGAAGCTAGACTCACTTCACCAGGGATTCGTCACGCGTCTGAAATATCGTCCCTTCAAATGATGCAAGAATCAGCACGCTGCATCCGAAATGCTGCCGAGCAAGGAGTCTCCACAGCAATGCGCGTGTATGCGATAATGCTTCTCAAAGAGATCTGCTTCCAATCGAATGTCCCTGAGAGTTTAAGATGGTTCAAGAAGGCGGCTAAGCAGAACGATCCAATTGCCTTGAATTTCGTTGCTAATAGAATTTTTAAAACAGGCGAAGGTGACCGTTTAATGGCCGTTAAAATGTTGAAAACGGCAGCCGACGAAGGCTATAATATTGCTCAATTTAACTACGCAATGATCGTTGAAGAAGGCGACGAATCGATCGAATTAAAACAAGATTTGGTTGAGGCGGCTTCTTACTATAAAATGGCAGCTGATCAGAATTACGCACCTGCTCAGCTCCATTACGCAATGATGCTTGAAGTTGGCGAAGGATGTCAGAAAAATCTCGAATTGGCGGCCGTTTATTATAAAAAGGCTGCTAGAAGCCAATCTGAAGCAATGATTCATTATGGAAAAATGCTTAGAAAAGGAATATACGTTAAAAAAAAGAACGTTAAATTGGCACTCAAATATTTCAGAACAGCCGCTAAAATGGGTAATAAAGAAGGTCAATATTATTTCGCCAGAATGCTTCAAAAAGGTGAAGGTGTAAAATGTAATAAAAGTTTGGCTTTGTCTTTGTTTAAGGAGGCAGCTTCACAGCCAATGATTTCTAGATCTTTATGTACATCAAAGGCTCAATTTAGATACGCGGAATACTTAATCGAAAAAAATGAAATTAATAATATATTAAGATATGGAGAAGCTACAAAATATTATTTGGCAGCTTCTGATTATGAAGAACCACCTGAAATGAATGATTATAAGTTGTTTGAAAAACGTATTAGAAACATTAGGTTTACATTACTCTTTATGTTACTATTATTATATATTCTTCAAAAACTATTTGTGTAATTGTGTAATAAATATTAAAATATTATTAATTATTTGATTTCTTGTAGATTAAATTTTTTTTCTTTCTTGAATAATGAGTAGACTTTTAATATTTCAGGAAATAATTTGTTTATTATTATTTCTGGATTACAAAATCCAAGAAAATGCTGGATTATTCCTTGGACTTTCAAAAGTTTCAATTTTTGATGCAGTCTTTCCATATATTGCAAATAAATGGAAATGTACTTTATTATTTTGATGATATCAGATCTGAACCTTAGAATTGCACTATAAAGAAATGTTTTGCTTAAGTACAAGATAAATATAATTTAGTATCAATGAAATACACAAAAGCTCGCCGATCCCTAATGGTATATTAGAATTAAAAATAAATATTTGAGAATAACCTTAGTTTTTATATACAAAAAGCATTAACAAAAAGATTTTTGATGAACAATTTGGACACTAGTATCGTCATATTCGCTGCGTGAGATTAACATTTGATCAAAAGCAGGTAAATGGGAAAGCTTCGAGCCGCCAATCCAAGATGCATATTGTCTATCTGGTATAGTTCATGAATTGTGCAATTTCTGTTGCTTAAGTTATCCATATCTTTTTTTAACCATTTTGAAAAATTTGAATATATTGCAACGCCTCCAGAAATTAAAATATTAGAAGTTAGTTCATTCTGAAGGGCCATGTCGCAATCTGATATTGCTCCATATAAATAGGATGATACTTGATCAAGTGCCCTGTTGCATGAAATAAGTTGATCTTCTAATATGATCTTTTGTCCTTCTGGAATCGTACACGTAGCATCAAGTTCTGATGAATTTTTGAAACGACTCCATTCTCTATCATTTATATTAATCTTTGAAATTCATAGTCTTGATCATTTTTTTATTAATACTATTCAAAAATGTGATCAAGAAAAACAAAAAAGCTTATTTGAATTTGAATGTACATATAACATGAATATGAAACGACTCCGTTTTTCTGCGCAGAAGATTTCAATTTCCATTATAAAAAAATGTATAATATCAGCTTTTCTGTAATAAACTAAACTGTACATTTAGTGTATGTTCAAATAATTTCTAAAATAAACTGATGTTAATGAAATATGCTGATCGATAATGAACATTATAATTATATTAAATAAATTTATTTAATTTATGTATATATTTCTGTAATTAAATATTTTTATATGAATCATATATAAAAATTAAGGAGATTTTAATACATTTTTTGCATAAAAGATTCAGTATCTTTTTCAAAAATTTAATAAAAAGTAAATTAGGCACTATTTGTTCATTTTCTTTCAACACTAGAAGCAAATCATCAGATTACTAAAGTAAAAATATGGAGAAATTTTTCTTAAATAATATTAACTAATTTTCTTCCAAAAAGAAATTGAAGAATAAAGAATCCTAAATTCATATGATATGCGACCATAAGAATATTATTTTGGAAATAAGAAACTTTGAAATCTTTTAGTGCACGAGAAACGACTACCTTGCATGTTTGCCTCAAAAAATTGAAAGGAAATTGAATGAAGCATTCAAATTTGAAAACTAACCGAAAATTCTGAAAAACTCTAATTTTAAAAATTTTCACAATATTTTATGGCCATTTTACTTTCGAATTTTATTATCAATATCGAGAATAATTTTGATATTAATCCTGAAATTATATATCAAGGTTCTTATGGTCAGGTAAGAGAAGGTTTTCGTAAATCAGATAATTTCCATGTCGCTATCAAAACAATCACCGATCCTTTGGTTTCACAATCAGCAACAAAGGGCTTATTGCGCGAATTTGAACTTCTTGCAGGAATCAATCATCCAAAATGTCTCAAACTTATTACTTTTTCTTTAGATCCTCCTCGAACTGTCACACCATTTATGTCTAATGGTACGTTGAATGACTTTCTTGTAGCAAGAAACGAAGGAGCTGATGGGTTTGAAAAAATGACTCCAACAAAAATGATGTGCACTGTATATGGAATGTGTTCGACAATGCAATTCCTTCATATGAAAGGGATTGTGCACCGCGATTTTAAACCTTTGAATGTTTTTCTGGATGATAATTACGATATCTGCATAGCTGATTTTGGTTTATCACGCAGAGTGCGAGAAAATGTTGATTTAACCAAGCAAGATTTTGGTTCTCCTGCTTATATGGCTCCAGAACTATTAGAAGGTATTGATTACGACAATAAGATTGATGTATATTCGTTCGGTGTAACATATTTGCAATATTTTTCAAATCTTGAAGAACTAGATGACGGAATGGGGCCATTCAGAACTGCATACAATTTATTGAAACGTATATCAGAAGGTGCTAGATTTGTTCGTCCAAGTGGAATGAATGATGCGCAATGGAATGTCTATACATATTGTACAGATCGAAATATGGGTGCTAGGCCATCATTTGCTGAAATATCCGAAGAATTTGAGACTAACAAAGAACTCTGGTTTGAAGGTGTTGACGAAGATGAATATCTAAGGTATGTCAATGATTGCAAAAAGATTATAAGAGAAGAAAAAGAGAACTTAGAACAGCGAGAAAACCTTCTTAGACGCGATATTGAAAGTGGAGAAAGTAATTCATCTGATTTATTTTCGAGCTTGCCTACTACCACTATTCCTATTGTAACGCATACTCCACCACGACCACTTTCTAAATCAACCAAGCCTAAAAGGTATTATGTATAAAAAGTGTTTTTCTCTATGAAAATCAGTGTATCTTCTAAGCTTTAACTATTTATTTCATTGTAAAACATAAAAAGCAGTTTATATGATTTATGTTCTTTTTGGTTATTCTAGAAAAAAAATTTTCACCCAAATTGTTTTTGTAATTAAATTGGATTCAAGCCTAATTATTGGTCTATTAAAATGTCAATATTTAAAGTATATTATATGTTATGAATGATATATTTTATAATTTTCCTTTATTATTTTCAATACGCAAAGATAAACCAATATCAAAAAATTTATTATTTTTGATAATTAATAGAATTATCTTTATTAGTATTGAAAAATTGTCAAATTTCTATGTAAATTTTGAACGAGATTTCTATTCTTTTCAATGTATAATTGAATTTTCAATATTTTTTTCAGTTATAACTGACCTATAAAAGGTCGATTTTTGACTTGACCAACTGTTTATTAATCAAAAAGTTTTTAATTCAATTTCTACAAATTTAATCATTCTATAATGGCTATTCTTTTTACTCAATTTAAATGTAATCTTCCTAAATTTTATTATCTCCTAGACGACATGGACAAGCTACAGTATGATTCAATTAGAAATTCTCAGAAAGGGGGACATAAAAAATCGGAATCAAAATTTACTAACGAAATAGAAAATCTGAAAAAATTTGTTGTTCAGGGAAATAGTGATGACTGGAAGCGTGGCCTAGTTTGTGGAATATACTGGCTTCCAGAAAACAAAGGAATTGCAACAAATATACAACAATTGAAAATCATACTTAATAGATGTAAATCATCACTAAATGCATCATTAACAAAAATCGGTTTGAACGTAACTCTTACTCGTGGAAGAGCTACCAACCTTATTTTAGACACGTTTCCTTTCCTTAAAAATAATTCTAGCGAAATTAGGCAGTGGACAATTAGAAAAAAAGCAAATGTTCCTAATTCGAATTTGTTGACAAAAAATGATAATTTACTTTCAATTAATAATGATAAAAAAGAAGATCAGATTGATATCTTTACTTCAGAAAATGACGATAATGACATTTTCCAACTTACGCCAAAAGATCTTTACAGTATTAGTAATAACCAAAAATGTGATCTATATCAATATAATGAAATATTTTAATTTTTTTTCAATTTCAAATTTTCATTATACTTTTATGTCTTTATTTGTATTTGTAAATAAATGTGTCTATCTTATTTAAACATATATGTATATGTGCAATTTATATTATTTATATTCTAGCTAAAAAATTAAATATATTTTAATGAACATTTTATATTTAGAAAAAAAAACAAACATTATATTAAAAATCAAGTGATTTGCTGAAGAAGATCAAATGCTTGATCAACATTAAATGCAGTATCATTATAATGACCACATATTTCCTTCATTGTCGCATGTAAATCGTCATTTGAGTTATTATTTGGTTTAAATGAGCATTGAAATTGATCAAGAAGAATTAATCTAGATTCTTTGTATGGATTAATATCATTTGGAGAAATTAAATCCGGTTGTTGCAAGTAAGTGTCATTTAAAAATAATACTTCATTGTATTCTTTCTGTGATTTTCTAATTTTATATTTTTGAAGAGAACAAATTTGATCTGCTAACTTAGAGGTATACAAATCCCCTGTTTTAGATAATGCATTATCATTATCTAAAGGATGATCATCTGCAAGACCAATTATTTCTAATTGTTTTTCTAAGGCAATCCTTGCTTTTAAAAAGGTTTCATGATTTAAATTTTGTTTTTTAATTTGAGTTGGTATTTCAACAAGGCCTCTAAAAGAATATATCGCTGGTGGATCTAAGCATATTTTATTATTTTTCTGAGAATTTTGTTTTGGCCTATTGTGAAATTTAAGATCATGATATTTGGATTCAATTTGAAATATTGATTGAAATTCATCTTCTTGATCAACATGATTATCTTGAAAGTCTGATTCTATATCCGACGGTACTTTAAAATCATTTGTTATATCTTTCGAGTTAAGATCTGATTCTTCCTGATTCATATGATGTTTATAAATTATTATTGATAATTTGATAAATCTTATTCAATTTTTTGATAATACCTTCAAGAATTTCAATAGAATAATTTTTTCATTAATAAATAAAAAGAAAAATGATCATAAATTACAAACATTTTTATTATCAAATAAAAAAAAAAAAAGAATTTTTTTTCCCCATATCTGATTCAAAAATGAACAACAGTTGTGCGATTTTTTAAGAGAGCTTTTGATCTATTAATAGTAATTGTGGTATTTGGCCTTAATGATCCTCTTGTAGCCACTTGTCCATAGCCCGTTTTCGGCCTCAGTACTGCAACAGTTGGTGTGCAACCAAACTGCGAATTGTAAGTTCCTTCTTGTGAGACCAATTTCTTTTTATAATTAGCAAGATCAAGGGTAATATCCTTCATATGCTGATCAAGAATAGCAAATTCATTTTCAAGTTTTTCAATCAACAAAACTTCTTCATTTCTCATTGTGTTTTCATTACAAGAATTCTGAAGAAATGAATTTTTTTCTTTTATTTCAATTATTTTCTGATTTAATTCGTTTATTCTGTTTTCATGTTTGGTTTTAAACTCTTTAATTTCATTGGTTATATTATTTGTAAACAAAATGAGAAGATTTTCTAAATTTGAAGGATTTATTCCTTCTTGAAAATTGCCACTTTGATTGATTTCTTTTTGTTTGCTTATTTGGTCATTTAAAGCATTCAAATTTTCTGAATGTTTATCTTGAAAATATCTTAAAGTGTCGGAAAGAATGGATGCTAATAAGTTTTGTTGACTTTTTAGATTTTCGTGAATTCTCTCAATTTTTTGGTGAACTTCACTTTTAGATTTTTCAATTAATTCTGACTTTTTGAATGATTTGTTTTCAATTTTTTGTTTGAATTTTTCAACTTTTTCTTTCATTTCATTTATTTGTTTATTAATAATTTCTTTTTTGTTTTCATTCATTTGTTTCACTTTTTCAATCTCTTTTTCAGCATCTTTTTTTACTTTATTGAAAATGTTTTTCATTTCTTTTTCATTTCGATCGAAAGCTTCATTCAATTCAATTATACTTGAACAATTTTTATGTTTCTCTTTGTCCAGTAATATTTTGAATTGGCTACAAGAAATTTCAAGCTTTTCAAAACGAGAATTAAACTCGTTTCTTAAATCATTCATTTTTTCATTAGTTTCGTTTGATTTCTGGGAAATAATTTCTTGATCATTTTTAATGATTTTTTCATGTCGAATTGATTCATTTTTTTCTTGATTGAAGAATGAATCGATAATTAATTTTCTTTCTTTTTGAATCCCCTCAATTTTTGACTTTTTCAATTCATTCAATTTTTTAATTTCAGCATCTAACCGCTCAATTTCACCATCATTGTTATCCACTAACAATGATGATGAAATATTTAAATATTCTTCTTCTAATTCTTTTTGTTTGTTTGAATAAAAAATATTGATTTCTTCTTCATAATTTCGTTCTTTGTATTCATTCCGAATTTTGTCAAGTTCTGAGTCGTAATTTCGCGCTATTTCGTTATTTTTGACAAAAAATACGTTTCGATGTGAGTCAGAAACAGCACCAATCAGTAATTTTTCTTGTTTTTGGTTGTTTTTGAAATCATTGTCAATTTTTCTCATGAGTTCTTTTTTTTCTATTTCAAATGAGTTATTCAATTTTTGAATGTCGCTTTGAAAAAGTGAATTTAAAAGAGCTTGTTTTTCTGAAGAAAGATCATGAATGATCATCCTTTTTTCTGCAATTTTTTGTTCATTAATGTTTTCTCTCTTAAATAATTCAATTTCATTTTGATTTTGAATACTTGTTCTCTTTTCAATATTCACAAAAACCGTTTTCAAATCTTCGATTTCTTTTTGATGACTTTTTAAAAGAGATAAATAAACTGTTTCTTTCAATTTCTCTAAATTTTCAAGTTCATTCACTTCTTCATTCATTTTCAGTAATAATTCATCGTATTTTTTGTTTTCCTGACTTTTTGAATTGTGTGTATTCAAAAGTTGATCGTCGTTGTTTTTTAATGATTGTTTTTCCGTTTTGAAATTGTTTGTATCAGCTCTTAAAGCATCTGTTAGATTCTTCATATTCTCTTTCTGTTGACAAAAAGTATTTTGAATGAAAGTAATATACAATTGAACTTTTTCTTTGATTTTAGAGATTTTCAATTGAAATTGATTTATTTTGATTTTTAATTCTGCCAATGATTGATTATTGCATGGCACTGTAAGTTTCATATCGTCTGGATGTTTGAGTTGTGATTTTAAATCTTCGATTGTCCTATTAAAATTATCACTTAATTCGATGAACTTTTTTTGAGATTCAATTTCAAAATTTTTGATTTTTGAATTTGATTCTGTATCGACTAAGTCTATTTTTATTTGATGCTCTTTGATTAATTTCTCTTTTTGTTTTTTAATATTTTCAATTTTTTCTATTGACATCGATTTAATTTGCTGATTAAAGATATCGATATTGTTATTGATCATTTTTACGATTTTAAATAAATCTAATGCTTTAAAATCAACATAAGAATTAACTTCGCTGATATTTTCTTTTAAATTAGCTATATTATCGTTTAAAACATTAAATAATTGGTATACACAATTTTCATATTCTTTTTTCATTAAGTTTTCCGATTTTTTATTGGTTGATTCATATTGGTTATATATATTTTGAAGAGATTGATTATGATTATTTAATAATTGCTCGTAAAAATCATCAAAATTATTTTCGAAAAAAGATGTGCTATATTCTCTTTCAGCATTGACTGCATCTAAATGATTGATAAGTTTAATTAGTTGAGCAATTTTTTTGTTGATGAGAAATTGGAGTGAATTCCCATCATTCATATATTGCTTAAAATATTCGTTTTTTAGGTTTAGTTAAAATAATTTTATTAACCATATTTTCAATTGAAAAATGGCCAGTTAAATAATTTTAACGATTATTAATATACGTTATTCTCAGCTGTACGTTTATTCATTCAATTATTAAGGTTATTTATATTCCATGATTAGGGAAGCAATTATTGAGTATGGAACGATTGGTGCTTTTCATATAAAAGATATTTATGAATTAGGTAATACTTGTAAGCGTGAAGATGTTCATACATTCGAATCGCAAGTGGATACAACAGAATCAACATTAACGTGTATTGGTGATCAATTTCCGAATTTACGAAAGCTTCGTTTAAATAATTCAGTAATATACAGTATTCGCGATATTGGCTGTACATTCTCCAATTTACGTTTTCTTTCTTTAGCTCGATGCGGAATTACTTCGCTTACAGGAATTTCAACGATTTCAAATACAGTTGAAGAGTTATATCTTGCATTTAACAAAATTACTGACGTTTCTGATTTAATGGGAATGGATTCTTTGCAAGTTATTGATCTAGAAGAAAATCAGATCAGCGATCTGACAAATATTGAGTTTTTAACGTGTTGTGAAGGATTGAAATCATTAACTTTGACTGGAAATCCATGCGTTGATGACCCTGAAGAATATCGAATAAAAGTAGCTAAGCTACTCCCAAATCTCGTCTATCTCGATGAAAAAAGACTTAAGCCCAAGCTTCCAAAATCAAAAGAAGAATCAACCCCTCGACAAAATCGAATTAAAAATAATTCAAATCTTGTTGAAAACAATGTATCTAACTTTCAAGTGTGTGAGCCAAAAGATAATAACCAACAAGTTAGTAATACGAAATCTAAGCCCAAATCTAACAGAGTTGTTCGAATTCATGAGCCTGATGATCAGCCAAAACCAGTTGCTGTTCATGAGCCGCAATATCAAATTCATGAGCCTACATCATCTAGTGCAATACAAATTAAAGAGCCTGCACCTCGTGTTGTTGAACCCGAACCATATGCTGATGATGATGAAGTCATTATTACAGAAATGCTTGATGATATAATAGAAGATAGGCCTCCAACATCTCGTGGTAATTATGAACAAAGAATATTAAAAGATAAAATGGAAGTTCCTCCAAAGAGAAATAGAACTTCTAAAGGAATCAAATTTAAGCCGCATGTTATTACTCCACGAGTACGAAGGCAAGGGAGATGTGTTTCATCAACCAAACCGTCAAAAGCATCTAAAGCGTAAATGTACTTTTTTTTATTTGTTAATGATTTATAAAAATTTTATTAATAAACATTATTTGTATTTTAACGATTTTTCTGACCCAGAATTTCTTGTATTATGAATGAAATTACTAAATGAAGATCAAACCAAATAATTAAAAAATATAAAATGACTAAAAAAAATGGGGGCAATCCGGGAATTGGACCCGGGACCTCACGCACCCTAAGCGTGAATCATACCACTAGACTAATTGCCCTTCTGAAAATACACATTTAATTTTTATTGATCAATTAATATATATTTCTTTATATGAATCAACAAAAACACCAAATAGAAAAATGAAGTAGATTCAATTAACAATCAATGAATAAAGCATTTTCAATGATTATCATTCAATTTTTTTATATAATTTTAATTTCGTGACTATTATTAAACGTACATAAGAGTAAAATTTTAGTAGATTTATTATGGAAGATGGAATTCAATCAACTTCTGCATTTGATACTGATGAGTTAAATAAAATGATGAGCGAAGCCCATGATATTGCAAATCATGGGAAAGATCAAACAAAACTATTATCGAATTTTCAAAATAAAGTGAAGGAATTACTATATTACCGACAAGAATCAATAAATTTAAAAGCACAGTTGCAAATTTCAGATGAATCGCGCAAAATGATGGAAGCAGAGTTTGCTTTTCAAAAATCTCAATTTGAATCTGAAATCGAAAGAAAAAATCAAACTGAAAAGGAGCTCCGCGAAGCTCTTGTAAAAAAAGAAAAAGAATTTTTAAGTCAAACAAAGCATTATGATGTTAACGCACTAGTAACAGTTCAGGAAAAATATAAAAAATGGAAAAATGCTGCAGAAGAATTAGCACAACAAAATGAAGAATTGAAGCAGCAAAATCAAGCAATAAGCTCAGAACTTCAAAATGAAAAATCCAAAATAAATCAGCTTAAACAGCTTAATTCGAATCTTCAAAATCAATTGAATGATCGTCCAACAGTCGAGCAAGTGGATGATCTTAATAAACAAATACAGCATCTACAAAAAAAAATTGAAAGAAGAAATCAAGCAATATCAGATCTTAAATCCGAAAATGAATCTTTAAAACAATTGAACAACTACTCGGATGAATATAATCCAAATTCGCAACTTCCAGATTCCAATAATGAAATTGAAAGGCTGAAAATGAAGCTTGATCGAACCATGAAGCAGCTTGATAAGTTAAAGAAAACTGAACAAAATAATTTATTTTTAAAAGAAATTGTTGAACATTATGATGCTGAAAGGCAAGTTTTAAACGATATAATGGAAACAGAAGACACTGATCCTAGTCAAGAATGGACAAATTTGAGAGAGAAAGCACGACAAGGAATTGCAGCTATTGCCAAATTGGATGAAACAGCATCTCTTTTAACTTCTGCAGAAAAAAGAATGGCAGAACAGAATCATACAATTGAAGAAATAAAAAAATTACATAAACAAATAGCTGAAAATGAAAGTAAACTAGCAAGCTTTAATGAATTATCTCAAAAGCTTTCGAAGGTATTAAATGAGTATAATGCATATAAAATCGAAACTGAAAAAATTCATAATTATGCAGAACAGCAAAAAATTAGATGCCTATACGCCAAAACTATATCCGAAAATCAGCAAAAATTAATTGAGTCTATTTCAAATCTTTATTATGCGATCACTGGAAAGAAAGAAGTATTTTTAAGGCCTCTTGCTCTAGCAGTTATATTTTTTACTCGATGGTTAAGATTATTTAGAAGCCCGCCAAGTTCGGATCATTTATATGATTCTACATCTTTGGTCTCATTCACATCAATTCCATCGCATTCTATTGATATTAAGCTTGATACAATCCGTGATGTTTTTGTTTCATTATCAAATGAGCTTTTAACAACAAAGTCTGCATTACAAAAAGCATATTCTAAAGCAAATAAATATAAGCAACGTCTATATGAAATCAGTGGTTCTTTTGAAGCAAATAATGTTGAAATTCAAAATCTCCAAAAAATGTGTCAAGTTTACAAAGATACAATAGCAGGTTTAAACGAAAAGATGACAAGATATGTTTCGCCAAAGAAATTTGAAAAACTGCTTTCACATTTCACAGAAATGGAACTTGAAATAGATAAGCTTAATAAAGAAAATTCTAACTTAAAGAGTACAAATGATCAGAAAAATGAAACGATTAAGAAATTCAATAAAGAAATTAGTTCATTTGATCTAACTCACCAGAATGTTTTAAAAGAAAAAGGGGAGATCGAAGAAGAACTTGAAAAGAGCAAGAGTGAAATTGCAATACTAAAAGCTAAGTTAAACGATAGGACAAAAGAACTTCTGGCTCTTGAAAGGCTTGTCCATATTAAGCAGCCGGATCTTCTTCCAAATCAGAAGGCCCATGATTCAGATTCTTTTGAAACAGATAATTCAGTTCAAAAGATAAATCCAATGTTTTTAATTGAACCAGATTCACCAGAAGAATGATTTTTGTTTTTGTTTTGTTTTATAAATTATACTATTTGAAAAGCTAATATATTATTTTAACTGTTGTTAGTAAATAAAAACAAATTTTATTTCTTTTATTTTATTAGCAAGGATGATAATGATTCTTCAATGCAAAACCATATTATTGTGTGAATGAATAAAATAATATATTGATTCTTGAGTAATAATATTTTTAATATAGTATTGTTGATATAAAATTTGTATTATAATAAAATGAATGTAATATAAACATATGGGTAAATATAAACTCCCTATATGATAATTTAGCTAATACTGATATTGCATCGTAACATAGAAAAAAGAGAGTAGCTTTTTCACATTTTGTATTCCATAAATTCAGTAGAGTAAAGCATTTTTTGCTAGTTCGTGTTTGATAAACGTGTACGCTGCGATTTTTGCTTTTAAAAATTTGAAACAAATTTGAATGATTCAGCCAAACTATTTTAAAAAAGAATCTTTTTGTTTTATGTATTAGATTGGCTGTTCGTTTGTTGTTTCTGATTGATTCTCTGTTGGTTGTTCACTTGTTACTTCTGGCTGATTTTCTGTTTGTTGTTCACTTGTTATCTCTGGTTGATTCTCTACGGGTTGTTCACTTGTTATCTCTGGCTGAATCTCTGTTGGTTGTTCACTTGTTGTCTCTGGCTGAATCTCTGTTGGTTGTTCACTTGTTGTCTCTGGCTGATTCTCTACAGGCTGTTCGTTTGTTGTTTCTGGTTGATTCTCTACGGGTTGTTCACTTGTTGTCTCTGGCTGAATTTCTGTTGGTTGTTCACTTGTTGTCTCTGGCTGAATCTCTGTTGGTTGTTCACTTGTTGTCTCTGGCTGAATTTCTGTTGGTTGTTCACTTGTTGTCTCTGGCTGAATCTCTGTTGGTTGTTCACTTGTTGTCTCTGGCTGAATCTCTACGGGTTGTTCGTTTGTTGTTTCTGGCTGATTCTCTACAGGCTGTTCGTTTGTTGTTTCTGGTTGATTCTCTACGGGTTGTTCACTTGTTATCTCTGGCTGAATCTCTGTTGGTTGTTCACTTGTTGTCTCTGGTTGGTTTTCTATTGGTTGTTCGTTTGTTACTTCTTGTTGATTATCTACAGGCTGTTCACTTGTTATCTCTGGCTGAATCTCTGTTGGCTGTTCATTTGTTGTTTCTGGTTGATTCTCTACGGGTTGTTCACTTGTTATCTCTAATTGATTCTCTGTTGGTTGTTCACTTGTTGTCTCTGGTTGGTTTTCTATTGGCTGTTCGTTTGTTACTTCTGGCTGAATTTCTGTTTGTTGTTCACTTGTTATCTCTAATTGATTCTCTGTTGGCTGTTCACTTGTTATCTCTGGCTGGTTTTCTGTTGGTTGCTCGTTTGTTGTTTCTGGTTGATTCTCTACGGGTTGTTCACTTGTTATCTCTGGTTGGTTTTCTGTTGGTTGTTCACTTGTTGTTTCTTGTTGAATCTCTGTTGGCTGTTCGTTTGCTACTTCTGGCTGAATTTCTGTTGGCTGTTCACTTGTTGTTTCTGGTTGGTTTTCTGTTGGCTGTTCACTTGTTGTTTCTTGTTGAATCTCTGTTGGCTGTTCACTTGTTACTTCTGGCTGAATTTCTGTTGGCTGTTCACTTGTTATCTCTAATTGATTCTCTGTTGGTTGTTCACTTGTTGTTTCTGGTTGATTCTCTACGGGTTGTTCACTTGTTATCTCTGGCTGGTTTTCTGTTGGTTGCTCGTTTGTTGTTTCTGGTTGATTCTCTACGGGTTGTTCACTTGTTATCTCTGGCTGGTTTTCTGTTGGTTGCTCGTTTGTTGTTTCTGGTTGATTCTCTACGGGTTGTTCACTTGTTATCTCTGGTTGGTTTTCTGTTGGTTGTTCACTTGTTGTTTCTTGTTGAATCTCTGTTGGCTGTTCGTTTGCTACTTCTGGCTGAATTTCTGTTGGCTGTTCACTTGTTGTTTCTGGTTGGTTTTCTGTTGGCTGTTCACTTGTTGTTTCTTGTTGAATCTCTGTTGGCTGTTCACTTGTTACTTCTGGCTGAATTTCTGTTGGCTGTTCACTTGTTATCTCTAATTGATTCTCTGTTGGTTGTTCACTTGTTGTTTCTGGTTGATTCTCTACGGGTTGTTCACTTGTTATCTCTGGTTGGTTTTCTGTTGGTTGTTCACTTGTTGTTTCTTGTTGATTTTCTGTTGGCTGTTCACTTGTTACTTCTGGCTGATTCTCTACAGGTTGTTCATTTTCTACTTCTAGCTGAATTTCTGTTGGCTGTTCACTTGTTGTTTCTTGTTGATTTTCTGTTGGCTGCTCACTTGTTACTTCTGGCTGATTCTCTACAGGTTGTTCATTTTCTACTTCCAGTGGGTTTTCTGTTGGTTGTTCGTTTGTTGTTTCAAGTAGGTTTTCTCCAGGCTGTTCACTTGTTGTTTCTTGTTGAATTTCTGTTGACTGCTCACTTGTTATTTCTGGCTGGTTTTCTACAGGTTGTTCGATAGTTACTTCTGGTTGATTCTCTGTTGACTGTTCATTGGCTATTTCTGGCTGGTTTTCTATTGGTTGCTCGTTTGTTGTTTCTGGTTGGTTTTCTGTTGGTTGCTCATTTGTTATGCCTAGTTGATTCTCTGTTGGTTGGTCATTCAGGAAATTTAATTGATTATTTGTTGGTTGGTCATTCAGGAAATTTAATTGATTCTCTGTTGGCTGATTATTCAGGAAATCTAATTGATTCTCTGCTGGTTGGTCATTCAGGAAATTTAATTGATTATCTGTTGATTGGTCATTCAGGAAATTTAATTGATTATCTGTTGATTGGTCATTTAGAAAATCTAGTTGATTTTCTACTGGCTGGTCATTCAGAAAATCTAGTTGATTTACTGTTGATTGTTCATAAAGAAAATCTGGTTGTGTTTCCATTGGTTGTTGATTTAGAAAATCTGGTTGATCCTCTTTTGGCTGCTCGCTCACATTTTCGAGTTTCTGTTCATTAGCTGTTTCTTTCAAATCATCATATGATTGTTGATTTGAAATTTCTGGAAGAAGGTTATTTCGTCCCTCAATATTTAACTCTGGTTGTTCATCATTATGTTCAAGTTGTTGATCACTAGTTATTTCAAATTGATTTTCATTTGGTTGAACATCAGATTCATTGTTATTTACACTTTTTTCTATGGATTCTTTATTATCTTCATTACTTTTCTGGTCTTTATTATTTGTTTGAATATCTTGTGAATCAATTTTGTCCTGTCCTTTTGAGCTGGATTGATTATCTTTTGAATCAAGGCCATGGTCTTTTCTCCATTGTTCATACTTCCGGCTTGCTTGTAACTCTAATGAATTATTAGATTCACGAGAATCATATGGCTTACAAGAATTTTTTAATTTTCTAAGTTTTGGACTTTGGTAAAAGTGCAAGGATGGCCTTTGAGGTGATGTATTACTAGCAATTTTAATAGGTTTTCTAATTGGGGTATTTAAATCAAGATAATTTATTGACAATTCGAATGCTTCAGTTTCATTTGCAACTTGTACAGGTGATATTGATATTAAAACGAAGCCTTTTAAAAGGTAATCTGATACCATTAACTTTATAGATAAAGCATTTGATTTTTCTTCATCTGTAACTTCTTCGCCATTTATAATTGACGCATTTGGGCAAAACAAAATTAGGAGCATTATTCGATAATAAGGGACTTTTGAAAGTGGGGTATTTAAAAGTTTAAGCGAATTTATTGAATAATGAGGTTCACATTTCTCGAGATTTCCAACAAAAGTATCTGAAATATCTAAATCTAAAAGTCGTTTGAATCGATTTAATAAAAACATATTTTTAAGTGATGAATGTTCCAAATGTAGAAATTGAGTTTCTGGTGGAATCAATGAAAGTGGTGGAATTTTATGGTTGGTGTTGGTCTTTCTTGTTTGTTTCTTCTCTTTTTTGTTCATTTTTATATTTGAGAACATAATAAAATTTTCCTTTGAAAAATTCAATTCCTTATTCAAAAAAATCCCGCCAAAAATGTGCGGTGAACGTTTAAAAAAAAAATCTCAATTTTAAATGCTTGGGAAAAAAAAATCTAAGAATTTAACTGTTAAACTTAACAGTCTAGTTAAGCATCCTGAAAATTCTCAAGAATATAATTTTGATGAACCATTATCTAAATCAAATGATATATTGAGATACTTTACCAAAATATATGATTCCGTAAAATTTGCAGCCCCACCAGAAATATTTCAATTCTACAAGCTTATTTCTGAAGATAATTTACAAGTTACTTTTAATAACATCGTAAAGTATGATGTTATTTCTTTTTTGCTTCAGCTTTTATCAATGTCTTCAACCCCGTCAATCATAAAAACAAGTATGAAGACAATATGTATCTTTATTGATTGCTCTAACTCTCTTTTTATTGAATTAATTAAAAAAGGTATTTTAGATTTTTTGCCCCAGGTTTATTCATACTCCGAACCAAAAGTTCAAACTCTTATTTCAATTTTATATGCCAATATTACAAATATAGAACGTTCTACTGTCCCTTTGATTTTAAGATGTGCTTCTGACTTCCTTTCGCAATCAGTTCAATGGGCAGCGTGTCATTCTATTGAAAATTGTAAAGTGCAGTGTCTACTTTTTCAATACAATGTCATTATCGGATCTGACAACAATTTACCATTAGAGATAGTTTACCATTTATCTAGCTTTTTGCAATCAATTCTCGTTAGTGAAAACATTTCATTGATCAGTCTGTCTGCTTGGTCTATTGGCCAATTGGTCCAAAAATATGGATTAGTTTTAGATCTCAAAGATATTTTCACCTGTTTGTTCTCATCAATTCAAAATCAACTTTTAATAGATTCTGATGCATCTATCCCTATTCTTAGAATGCTGGTTAAATCATTAAGAAATGTAAATGAAATTCAATCATCAAACGAACTTCTGCAGGCTATCAACTGGAAGGTGTTATTTCAAAAAATGGTATCATCCGATCACGAAGTTTCTTATTTATGCTGTCGAGTATGCCAATATTTGGTAAAAATTCGACCTGATTGTATTGACCTTATTTTCTCAGATAATGTGCTTGATATGGTTTCTTTGGTTTATGAAGATAGTTCTTTTAAGTCGATGTGCGAAGTTTCAAATCTATTAAAAAATATTTGGATGTTTGGAAGCAATTCTCAGAAGAAGATTGTTTTTTGTCACCAGTGCTTCCCCAAATTTCTAAAATTTATTGGAGGTTCCGAAATAATTGATTCAGATGAGTGCTTTAGGTCAATGTATCATGCATTGGCATCACTCATTGATGTTGACCAATCATTTGTTTCCCATTTTATTGAAATTGTACCATCATATCTTTTTGATCAATTGATAGATCATTCTAATGATGATATTAATCGTTTATCACTATTAATTTCTGAAACTTTGTATTCAAGGCCAGAAACAGTATCACAATTATAAATTTTATATATATTTGTTTGTTTTTATTAAAAATTTTGTAGGTAATTTCATTTTTTAAAAATCTCGTAGTTTCACGTAACATGTCTTGAACATGAAATTAATTTTTTATTCTTTATCATGAAGAAAAAAGAAAATATCGCGAAGTATAGAGCAACTCTTCCCATTTATAAATGTCGAAAGCAAATTGTTGATTTAATTTATAATAATCAAACTGTTATTATCATTGGAGAAACTGGATGTGGAAAATCAACTCAAGTTCCTCAATTTTTGGTAGATTCGCAAGAATTTCGTGGATGTTCAATCGCTATTACTCAGCCGCGTCGAGTTTCAGCATGTTCATTGGCCAAGCGTGTTTCTTATGAAAGACACTGCCAAATGGGTCGTGAAGTTGGTTATAATGTCCGTTTTGACAATATGTCATCTTCTAAAACGCGTATCAAATATATTACCGATGGTATGTTACTCCGTGAAATTTTATATGATAAAGAGTTATCATCATATGATGTTGTTATTCTTGATGAAATTCATGAGCGTACAGTTCAAACTGATCTGCTTATAGGTCTTCTTCGAGATTTGCAAAAGCGTCGAGGACCTGGAAATGATTCTGCCAAGGAACTCAAGCTTGTTCTTATGTCAGCTACACTCCATTGTCAGCTTTTTATTGACTTTTTCGATAATCCTCCAATTATTCATGTTACTGGAAGAATGTACAACGTAAGTATTTTTTATGTTGATAAACCAGAATCTGACTATGTAGATGCCACAGCGATTTCTGTTATTCAACTTAACATGGATCTAGATATGCCAGGTGACTTTCTTGTCTTCCTTACAGGGCAAGAAGAAATTGATGAACTAGTTAATCTTCTTAGATCAAAAGCCACAGACCCACCACTTCATGTGCTTCCTCTTTATGCCGCACTTCCTTTACATCTTCAACAAAAAGTTTTTGATGAAGCGCCAGAAGGTCACAGAAAAGTCATATTAAGTACAAATATTGCAGAAACATCAGTTACTATTCCAGGTATTAAATATGTTATTGATTGTGGTTTAGTCAAAGTGAAATCCTTCAATCCAATTTCTGGAGTTGAATGTCTTGGTTTGCTTCCAATTGCGAAAGCTCAAGCTATGCAGCGTTCTGGTCGAGCTGGTCGTGAAAGTGAAGGTGCATGTTTTAGATTATATACTGAAGATACCTTTTTTGAATTACGAGATTCGCCAATTGCTGAAATACGACGAGCAGATTTAAGTTCGGTTGTATTGCAGCTTTTTGCATTAGGAGTTGATAATCCCCTTAAATTTAAATTCCTCGAGCAGCCTCCGATTAAGATGCTCCAATCATCATTAGAAACCGTTTATTCATTAGGGGCCATTGATGACAATGGCAAATTGACAGATGATGGTTTAATAATGGCAACATTCCCTTTGACTCCGAAAATGACGAAGTTACTGTTACTTGCTTCAAAAAATGCTTGTGGTTCACAAGCATTAACTTTGCTTGCGATGCTCTCATGTGAAAACTTGTTTGTTAATCCGAGTGAAAAAAGAAAAGAGGCCAACAGGCAGCACAAGTTATTTGTTGATAGTACTGGTGATCACATAACACTTATCAATGTTTATGAAGCTTTTGTTAAAGCCAAAAACAAAGAAAAATTCTGTAAAAAGTTCTTTTTCAGTAATAGAGCTCTTGAATATGCTGTTAATGTTAGAAAACAGCTCGTTGATGTAGCCAATGAGATGAAAGTGCCACTTAATGAAGAAGAAGACAACCTTCAAAAAGAAAAGGCTGATGGTGAAACTGAAAAACAAGAGGAAAACCAAAATAATGATCAAAATGATAATGATGATTTAGTATCAATTAATAATGATTCTAGAGATCAAAAATTGAAAATGTTGCAAAAATGTCTGGCTGAGTCTCTTCATCAAAATGTAGCAAAATCAATTGATGGAGCAGCGTATCAATGTGTTGAAGATGGTACCAAAATATGGATTCATCCTTCATCATTTGCTTTTAACCAGCACTATAGCTATATTGTTTTTTCAGAACGAGTATTAACAAAGAAACTTTATGCAAGATGGGTAAGTGAGGCCGATCCATCATTGTTTGACAAATTGTAGATATTTATATATATTATATTATTATGTTTCGTATTATTAAATAATTTATAAAATGTTTAAATTCTATATTTTCCCACATTTTTATAGAGAATGTTTTCATAAACGCCTGTTAATACTCTATAAGAGCATATAATTTATATCGTTTTTATTAGCATCCTATTTTTTGTTAATTAAGCGATATTATTTAATTCCAAAAGTTAGAAATGTTTCGATAAGAGTAATTATATTTTGTGGTTTTTTCTTTGTCTTTTTGTTTATTTGAATTTATATACATGACCAAATATCAGTTTAATTCCAACATCAAAATTTTGATGTCGCTTTATCATATATGATAAGCAATGACTTCTGAATTGGTTAATCAAAGTGAAGATTTAAATGAAGAGAGTATTAAGCTTGATAAAAACAAACCCATCGTTTATTCCCATTTCAATATTTTACCAAAAGCAGATTTTACAACTCCTTTAACTCGAAAATTCAATAATCAGCCAAGAATATATGCCGATATTAAAGGTATTGAACAAGATTATGATACCGAAAGTTTTCTTTTTTCAAAAGCCAAAACTAAAGATGATTTATTTCAAGAATCTCAAGAACGTGTACTTCAGCATTTGGAAAATATAATACAATCTCAAAATGATACATTTAATGATTCCTTTAGAGAAATTGACCAGATGTCTCAAGAAAATGAAGAACATCTTGAAAAAATTGAAAAATATCTAGAAAAATTAAAAAAGAAAATGTTGAAAAAAAGGAAATTTCAACAAAAGCCTAAAATAATAGAAAATCCGGATCATCAAAAGCCAGCACCTAAAATATCAAATTCACAAAATCAAAGAGCTAACAATTTAATTAAATTAAATCAAAAACAATTGGAATAAATGCATATTAAAAACAACTGCATTTATAAAAATTAATAAAAATTTAAATATCATAATAAAATTAATTAAGATTTGTATTTTCATTGTTGGAAACAAGTGATATGATTTTTTGAAGTTCTTCTACTTGAGATGGAGGTACACAACTACTTTCAAAGGAAGCTTCCTCATCGTTTTGAATTAAAATATTCTGCATTTCTTTCAATTTCTTATTTAAAGCAACCTCCATTTCATGTTCTTGTCTCTCTATTTCAATTACTTCATTAATTTTATTTAAACATTCTTCATCGAGTTTTTGTATTTCTTCTTCTAAGTTTTTCTTTTGCTCTAATCTCTTTTTATATTCGTGCCTCCTCTTTTTGGCGTATTTGTATCTGTCATCGCATCTAGCCTGATAACTAATGATATCAACTTTGTCTAAATCATATCTTTCTTGAACTTTCAAAAAATATGCTCGGAACCTCCTTTCGTCAGAACTACCATCTGTTGTTCTGCATAAAGTAGTTCGCAATCTTGCATTTTCTTCGTTTAATTCGTTTATGTTTAGACGGATTTTTTCATTATCTGAAAGTTTTTTTCGTAGTGATTTCATTTTTTCTTTTTTCATATTATATCTTTCAGCTAATGCTTGAACTTTGTTACTAAAATCGGATTCATATTGTTCAAGTGCAAAGTGTTCTTGATTTAGCTTTTGTTGGCTTTTTTTAGCTTTATCGACTACCTCTTTTATATATTTAATTTCAAGTTGAGCAAGTAAAATTTCCAACACCTCTAATTTGTCCTGATTTGTTTTTTGCTGACTTTGTTTATTCTTATCAACGAGTTCTTGCGATTTATTTATATCAAGTTGATCATATAAAAATTGTTCTTCGGCAGAAAAAGAGGCACTTTGAGGTGGCCTTTTAATGATTAATGGCTTTTGTTTGGAAATTGTTGATGGCTTTCTAGCTATTTGTTTTTTAATATCTAATATCATACGCCTAGTTGTATTTTCTGCTTCTAATGCTTCAAGCTCAAGCTGTTCCTCGAAGTTTTCGGCTTCAATCTCATTGTTTAAATCAGTTCCAATCATTTCATTGCATTTTTCAACAGATTTTTCGGTCATTTCAACAAATTGTTGAAATAAGGCGAGGTCATCAATTTGTTCGGCAAGTTGCTGTGTAGCATTCATTGATCTTTCTTCGAGAAATCGCCTATAAAGCTCTATAGATGTAGCAAAAGATAAAATTCCAATCATTCGGTCTTCAATTTTTTTACGTCCTGTTAAAACTATAGCTTGATTGCTTTTCAAAACTTCAGCTCTCTTTGCAAAATCACGAACCTGTTCCAAAAAATCATTTTCTCTTCTCACTAAATCATCAAGTACTTCTTTTTGCTGGTCATTACTTGCTGTAGCTGTAAATTTATCAGACCGTATTAATATTGATGCTGGCTTGTTGTTATTTCGAATTCGAACCGATCGGCTCATTATTTTTTCGCGATCCATATTTTTATGGACGTTTAGATTATCAAATTATTTAGAAAATAATTCACTTTTTGAATTAACTTTATTAAAAAGTGAAAATACTCAAGACTGAAAATGTAAGATTTATATGAATCCAATTAACATGTGTACATATTAAATGAAATTTGCATCAGAATTTTCATAAAAAGAAAAAATCATTCACTAATAATCATTATTATTTATTAATATTACAAACATTCAAATAAATTTTATATCTGTCATTAATGCTGATGGAACGAATTGTGGAATTGGCTCATTTGTTGGAGATGGTGGAGTAAGAGGGTTTTGTTCAACAGGTTTGATTTTAACTTTTCGCGGTCTATTGATCTGAACTTCATGTTGTTTAAATGGTTGCTCTTCATTTTCACCAAAATGTTCTATTTCTTCTTTCAAATATTCTAGTATCCCAGGACGAAAAATTAAACTCCATTGATCTTCAGGGACAATTGAAAACCAATAGCGTGCAATAATTTCACTTCTGCTAGATGAATCTTTTTCTATTGAACTATGGTCGGGGTCTGATTCAATTTCTTCGTTCTTAAAAGAAACATGGCTCCTATGGCACTCAAAAGGCTTATATTTTGAAGAGGATATTTGAATAGATAGGTCAATAGAAGGAGTCCCTTCGATCATTTCGCTATCTGTCTGTGTTCGAAATTTATAATAACGATTAACTCGAAAATAGCGAAGAGCTAAATTAACTTCACAAAAATCATATATTGAATCGCGTTTGCTCTGAAGGGCAATGCGTAGAGTATACAGTTGAGGATCTGAAATAGGAAATGAAATTATTTCTTGTGAATATCCAGTTGGGCTCTCAAGAATTGAAAAAAAAGGTCGGCTAATTCCAATTGGTAAAAGCGTTATTGTTGCAGTCACATAATTGCTCTTAAGCTCCCCAAAAGGTATTTCATTTACTGAATCAATTCTTACATGAATCATTCCATAATTTTGAATTAGCTATCGTTTATTTGATAAACGTTCATTTCTATTATATAATTAAAAATAAATAGAGCGGTTGTCCATTTGTAAAGTATTGAAAAATATTAAAAAACGCTAATTGGCTAATAATATTTTATATTTGGGGTTGAAATATATGGTTTGCTCAGATATATTCTGTTGATTATGAGAAAAAAAATTTCAATATAAAAATAAAAGTGTTTTAAAAATTTTATATTTCTCACAAAATTATAGACCCGATTTTCTCTTCATTATTTCATTCCTTTTTATAAATTACTTTATTTTTCATATTTTATCTTTTATGAGTTTATTTGAAAATTGAATTTTTGTATTATTATTTTTAGTCAATTCAAATTTCCAAATAAATTTCAATTAAATTTTTCAATTTATTCATTTTTTAAAAGATTTTTATAATGATACGAAAAGGAGATATTGATTTTATAATTATATAAAAAGAAATAATTTATACTACTATTATTGTAATTTTGGATGATAGATAAATTGATTGAATCATAAAAGAAAATATATTTTTTTTTTTAGATAAAAAACTAATTTCCCAGATGCCAGCTATAAATCCTTATTTTATAATCTTTCGTTAAACTTTCCTGATTCACATGCAATTTCTAAATCAAGTTTTCCTATCAATATTATCTAATGTTCAAAATCGATTATTTTATTTAAATGATTATTTCAATCTTTTAATCACAATTACAACCTTTCCATGTCGTTCAAGGTGCAAGTCTTCTCAATTTTTCTGATATATCCATTCAAATATTTCATTCAATTGGAATACCTGTTAGCGAAAAAAAATTTACTTTATTTATAAATAATTTATAAATTTGATAAAGACACTTTTTGAGCGTAGCTCAAAAAGCGGCTATCTTGTTTGTATTAATAATATGATAACGTTATCGTTAATTTAATAGACAATATTATAAATTCAGAAGGGGCAGCACTCTGCAAATCTCTATAGGATTTTTCTAAAATTATAATATTTATTTTATTAATGGACAGATAATTGGTTTTTATTATTTTTAATCTATTCCATATGGCCAATTTTGAAATATTACATATGATCATTTTGAAAGGGACATGTGAGATGAAATTTGTTTTGAAGAAGAAAAATATGAGCAATTTAACACAAAAAAGATGTATAAAAGAGTCAAAAAAAACCACATACAAATATTTGATGGAATTGTTTATTATTGAATAAAAATAAATGGGAATGCAGTTATTTCAAATGCATTTATACAAATCTTTCCGATAAAAATTAACATATTGGAATAATTCAGTTTATTTAGATATTTATTAATAATTGCATATATAAATTAAATCTTTTGATTAAAAATAGTAGATATTTGATAGAGAATTCGTAATTTTGTAAAAGGGCAATAGATAAAAGCCGCCGAGTAAAATAATACCATTATTATTAACGCTTGCTCTATAATTGATAAAAATTCAAGAGATATCTAAGAATCTTAAATTTAATTAATAATAACTAGACAAAAAAATGCTATTCTTTGAAAGCAAAACATTGTCGGTATTTTTTTAAAAAAGACTTAGTGGCTCTATTTAAAAATAAAGGCGGAGAACAGTAAAGCTTTGATAGAGATAATAATCATTTCATCTAACATGTCATATTCAAAAAAAAAAAATTCTGATATCAGAAATTTTATAAAAATTGAAAACATAAATATACAAAAATTGGCCATATGATTTGGAAGAATATTTTGGATATAATATCTTCAATCGATATTACAATATATAAAAAACCTGATATAAAATCGTATAGAAATCTAAGTCACTATCAAGATGTTAATTTTCTGAAGAAAAAGCAGTTTTTCTCTCAAAAATAAAATAACTAAACATATATATATTCATAAATATTAAATATTTTTTTACGAAATTAGTATTATTATTATTAAATATATGTAATAGTATATAAATATAATTATCAACTCTCAAATTCTCGTATTTAATGGAAAAGCGGATTTGACACCTGAGTGAAACCCCCTCTATAAATTCATATAAAAATTGGCTCAATAAATGTAAATTTTAATAAATGAAACAAAGGCAGTAGTTATATATTTGCCACGATTTTTACACTTCGTGCAAAACCCGCGTCAAACATATCTCACCACTGGCCCCCACCCCTTGTGGACAGGTATTGACCATCAGCTGTTAAGGCTTTCTATCAACCGCAATCACTGGCCCTGGGGTGTTGGCCTCACTCCCTACGCTCCCTTACAGAAGTTGGACTCGTTTCGTCATTTGCTCACTGAAAAACAATACAAAAAGTTAAAAATTAAACGGTTTACTTAAACCTTATTTTTAAGGTTGCCAATCAGGATCTAAACCGAAGAAGAATCGACGATTTATTGGAACAAACAAAGGATTCAGCACGAAAAAGAAAAGGAAAATGAACAAGATACAATGGATGTTTGAATCTGAGTATTGAAAAGGATATACCAGTTTTTGAATAATGATGAAATCAAACAAAAAGCATCAGAAAAAATCCAAGCTTATAAAGACTGAGGTCAAAGTTTTAAAATCACACCTTTCCCAAGCAGTTTTCTCGATGATTTCGAACAGAAAATTCAATGCCGATTCATAGATGATGATCTCAAAAATGAAAATGCCTTAAGAAATTTCCAAAAGACATTGGTGGCAATACATCCTTACATGACCAAGACTGAAGCAAAAGAAGAAATAAATAAAAGACTCAAACCTTATCTCGATCGAGGATTCAAAGAATAGGAAATTCGAAAGGAATCATTTCTCGATGAGGATGAATTGAGAACCAACGAAGAAATACTCGAAAGAGAAAAAGCAAGGCCATCTGTCGCTAATCAACTTTCAGTGCAAATCTTGGCCAGTCTGAATGAACAATTATTGCCCCAAACTCATCAACTCCCAGAAAAACAAACCAATCAATTCGATGATTTCAATGATTTCTGGCTGGATAACTCAAAAAGTCATGAAATCATCGATATCTCAGATACAGATCACAACCAAAAATTTTAAAAATCTCAAAAAAATTAAGGTTTTAAATAAACCAATTAATTTTTCATTTATTTATCATCTTTTTTATCATCTTCTTTTGGTATCGGTATCGGAACAAAATTTACAGGAATCGTATCCAATCATCATCCCTGGAGACAAAAATGGTCAGATGAATTCAATATTTGTATTGAACCAAATAATTAATTGATCTTTGTTTCTTATTTCGTCACGTGTAAGACTTGGAGTTTCCTTTTGCATGTTGTGGCCCATGTATTGAATCATTACTTTTGCAACAGCAGCCAATTTTTGCAATGTAACATTTTCACCATATCTTGCTTTTAATAATCTCCAAGCTTGAGTCTTTTTTTGGATTTTTAATTTCTTTTGCTGTTAAAGCAGGAATATCATCTTTTTAATGAAATTTTTTTTTAAATATCGATTCGGTAATTTTCTAAATTAAATTTGGATGTGTCTGTTTTATAACATCTCGAAATTTCCTTTTTGACGATGCATACAGGCATATAATTATTGAAATTTACCTTTTCTCCTTTGTTTTAAAAATGAAAAATCCCCCCTACTCGAAAGCTGAGATAATGTTTTCTGAGGTGCTTGCTTGCTGAATCACTTTGATTATTGATCTTATCTGATCTGTTTGATTTGTTAATTTTTCACCAATTTTGTGGCTGGAATGAGAAACTAAGAAGATTACTTTCAAAATCCTACGGACGAAACCAAAACTACTTACGAGACTAAAACGATCGAAGAAGTCATCGAAACCAAGATTACGGATGAGCCTGTTCCAAACAACAACTATTTACGGAGTCTCAGCGACCAGTACTGGGAAAATGAGTATTGGCTCAGAGAGTACAAAAAGAACTTGAGATGCTTAATAGACAAGACTTAACCACTTACTTCGACGGACCGAGCTAGGATTAGGCTCATACCAAAATGGATAAAAGAAAAAAGAGTTCTGAAAAAGAGCCTCGTCTATCTTCTTAAAAAAGAACTAGGCCTCTAACTAAACAATAATTTTTCTTAAATTTTTTACCTTTTTCTTTGTTATTTTCGTTGTTCTAGAACGTCGAATATCGATACTCTATTGGGAAATCAATAAATTAATTAGAGAAAGATACCGTCAAGAGTAAAAAAATTCATTTTAAAATCTTATTTTTTATTTATTACTTTTTTCTTAAGAATCTTGAGGTAATAACTCATTTGGATTCTCTTCTATCTATTCAACATCTCTTTCGTTTTCAAATTGAGCGATAAATTCATCTTTAAACTTGAAGGCTCTAGTTCTTTTTCCATAATCTTGAACCCTACAATCAGCCAAGCAAAATGGCTCAATCTTTGAATAAAAAGTTGTTATTTTACATTCTCTGAAGCCATTGTCTTTAACAAAATTCTTAAAATCTGCATATGCCCTTTTCTTTGAATAACCTTCTTTGAAGTCATCTAGATACTCAGCAATAAACATTTCATAAGGACTTTTTGAGTTATTGATAATTCTTTCTCTAGCAGCAGTGTGAGGCAATACTCTTTTATCCCAATCTGATATATTTCTTTTGACATAGGGGGTTCAACCGCCAAAAAAATGTCAGAAAAATAATATTTTAATTTTTTTAAAAAAATAAATGGATAGTTTTGCTCTTCATTTCATAAGCTTTGATTTGAAATATTTTATTTTGGAATTCATCTGCACATTCACAAATGGCAGACACTTTTAATTTGAAGACAAAAATTTGACCTTTTTTAATCGTCAAAAGTTAAAATCTTCAATAGATTGGATATTTTGGGAAAAATTATTCGTAGAACATGAAAATATATCATGTACAATGTATTAAGCTAATAAAAAAGACAATAGACAAGTTATTAGAATAACAGTTAAAGTCGCATTTTTTTTCGCATAACATGTTATCATAACTTTCATTGTCCGCTATTTATGAATGAATTGATGAAATTATATAAAAACAATTTTTAAAAAATAAGGTTATATTAATCTTTATTTTTTAATATATGGATTAAAATAAAACACATTATTTAATAATAATATATATAGTTTTCATATGACATGTCATGATAACTACATTCGTCCGCCATTTATGAATGTAACAGTTGAAATCAGATAAAAATATTTTTTATAAAATGTATTTTTATTACACTTTAAATCCCCATATTTATTTAAAGCCAAACTCAATTTTTTCCTCTCTCTTGAAAAATTTGACATTTTTTTGGCGGTTGTCCCCCTATCTTTTGACAAAATAAGTAAATAAATTAGGATAGAATTTGTCATTCGCCATTGTTTTTTCGAGATTTTTCCAGTTTTCTTTATCATCAATTTTTGCCGCTGAAGTCTCTGAAACAACATATCGTCTATCCCCTTTTAATATTTGTATTGGGCAGTCATGATTCGATACAAAGATTAAATTAACAACATTTTCTGATGTTCTAGAAGGTTGATATTTTTCGGAAATTATTATTGAAGTTTCTGTAATTATAGACTTCAAAGTATCGAAATCAATAAACTGATTTGAGTAAACAGACGATCATTCGTTACTGATTATCAATTTCTTATTATACAGCAAGGAATTATTTTTGCCTACAATATTGTCGATTTTATTAACGTTTTCGACAGAATATCCTTTCAATAATTGACATATAGCATTTGTAAAAGTATTTTTGCCAGTACAATATTTTCCGGTCAAGACAATAGCAGTTTCAGTTTTGCCATTAGGATTTTGAATTATATATGATACCCAATTTAAGATAAATTCATATAATTCTTCATTCTTATCTGCTATGATATCCTTGATATGGTCCAAAAAAGGTTGAATAACAGTCATATCAACATCTTCGAGGGGCTGATATAAATATCCATGAAAAACATTGAAAAAGTCTTCATTATCAGTGAAAAATTTGATTTGTTTTTTCATGAAAATGTTCTTGTTTACTCCTGCAGAATAAACTTGATTTGCAGTAATTGTTTTCTTAGTCCGTTTCTCCATGTAGAATCCTAAATTTATAGACTTCATTTTATTTTCGAAATCATGGTGGTCTATAGGAGAAAATTTCATAGTTTTACCATCTTCGCTAGTATCTTAAATGAAATAAAGAGTTTTTGCAGTATCCGTGACGACCAAAACTTTCTTCACATCTGATAAGAATTCTCCTACTCTTATTACGTCTTTCTTTCTATAGTTTTTCTTCCTCATTTCAAATAGGGAAAAAGAGTCTGAAAAATCAACTTTTGCTTCTTCATCTATATTATTATTGGAATATTTTTCATAAAATTCTTTCCTAATTTCATAATCTAAATGCTCCAATAGAGAGAAGAACCATTTATTGGAGACGACTTTTTCATAGTATTGGTCTGAATATTGATCTATTGTATTCATATTGTGATGGTCATCATCTTGAAAATACCATTTTTTGACGAAATCTGTTATGACTTCTTTTTCGTAAGGAGAATGGAATAAATCTATGGTTACTTTCTCGAAATTATCAAAAACTGGGTCAAAATGATTAAGTAAATGAAGTAATTCTTCAGGAGAGAGGATAATCAAATCTTCATTTATTTCGAAGTCATCTGCCTGAAATACCTTTCATGCATTACTGTCTTCTTCAACTACAGCTTCCTTTTTTTCTTTAACGACAGCTTCCTTTTTTGGTTTACTTTTTGTCTTAATTTTTTTCTGTAAAACTTTTGACCAAACTTCTCTTGGAATTTCTTTTTCACCTCCTTTAATTTGGACGACATGCTGAGAAGGCAAGGCATTGTTTAGCAAATTTCCGTGATTTAATTTATTTGAAGGGCCTCCTTGAGAAGAAATCTTGTTAGATAAGACATGCCTGAAAAGTTGTCTGGATTCTAATTTATAGACATTTGAGTCGCAAAATTCATTGATATTATATTCGAATCCTCCCTTTTTTGAATATTTCATTATTTCTTGTAGCTTACTTCCCTTTATCTTCGTTGTATAGTAAATTGTATGAATATTGACCAATAATTCTGTGGTAGTAAATCCTTTTGTTTGAATATTTACCATAACGTTTTGGCAAGTCAACTTATTAAGAACAGCTGAATCAAGAGTCTTTCTTGGTATAATAACAAGTGGTTTTGGATACTTACAGTCGCAACATATACAGTGTATAACAGTTGATCTTTTAACGCATCGTCTAACAGGAATCTTTATTATCGCATTTGAATATGGAATTGTCACAATTACTTTCATAGAATGGGTGTCGATATATTTATCTTGCCCTGCCTCATCCATGTTGAAAATGAGAGAGGCAGGGACCCCATTTACTTCCTGTTCGAGTTTTGCATAATGAGAGTCTAAAGCTTCAAGTTGAACGTTTATTCTTTCAATTTCTTGTGGTTTGCCATCAATTATTCTGAATTTTTCTGAAGAAATAATATAATTTCTTATAGTATCAATTGATATTAATTTTTAAAACATTTCAATTGTAATTTGTTCAATATCATACAAAGTGGGATAATTTTTTGTGTTGTTCAATTCAATAACTGTTTGAATTAACAATAATTGTTGTTCATAATTTAAAATTGTCGGACGACCTTTTTCATTTGAGACAAATGGGAAGTGAAAGCTGTTTCTCTATGGGTTTATGATCAACATTAAAAATTTAGCAAATTTGGTTTTTTTCATCCATAATTGCTAAGATAAAAATAAGACACATGTATATAATTTCTATAATCTTCAGAATTTTTAAAAATATTGCTATGAATTCATAGTATCAACAATTAATATACAAAAAGGTCCATAATCCAGTGGGTTTCGAGTTCTCTTGGTGGCAATCTTTGGATAGAATACATTTGGACACTTAACAAAATAATGAATCGACAATGGTTAATTCAAAATTTATTGAAATAAATTGAATTCAAAAATGTTCGGAACTGGTTTTGACTTTTTTAATAAACAATTCAAAATTTCATTTTTTTTCTATATTTTTTTAAATAAACCATTGAATTCAAAAATAGGAACTGGTTGATAGCTGTTAGGAACTGGTTTTTACGCTTACTTTAATTATCGTAAATTAACAAATTTTAAACTTATATTACGAGAAATTTGATAAATGATTGAGGGTAAGTAGTGTAATGGTTAGCATTATTGATTGTGGCTCAATAGACCCGTGTTCGATTCACGGCTTACCCAGATTTTTTTGAATATTTCATATTGAAATAACTTTAATTTGAAAACAAAATTCACTTGAAGACATCACTCATATAAGCAGTTCCTCCTCCAACTTATGTAAATAGTTTTTTGTTTGTTGTAAATGGAGAAGAATTTAAAACTAGTTGATTAATATCTAATCTTATCTCTCCCAATATTTGTAATATTCATACAAATGATAACACATTTGATAAATTTACAATTGACACCTCAAATAAAGGCAATTTTTGGAGCATACTTAACCTTTTAAATTTCATCCCAAATAATATTCCAGAAAACGAAATTCCCTTTATACAAGAAGTCATGGATATTCTTGGAAATTATTCATGAAAAACACCAACAACAACCTTTTCAAATACGTTAAAATACATGAACGATATAAGTTCTTTTTTTTAAACCGTTTTTCAACCGAAATAGACTATATTTCGTCACATTTCTTTGAACTTTGCGAGAAACAAGTATTCAATTTTATATGAAGCTGTTTTGTTTGAAAATGCTAGTTCGGAATTAATGAATGAATTTATTTCTGTCTTCGACAAAGAAGAAATGACGGCAGAAACCTTGAAGGGGCTGTCAAAACCGCTTTTAAAGAAAATTGAGAGCAAAAAGAAGAGGAAGGTGAAGTGAACAAGAATTGGTACAACGAAAAGCAACAAATGGGAGAGGCATTTGAATCTTCAGACGAGAAAGAATTCAATGGAATTTTGAATTATCTTCTGAAAAAGTCAAACAGACTAATTGAAAAGTGGTTGAAATCACAGCTTCAAATGCACAAACCGATAGTTACTTTCTCCCACAAAATGTTGTTTTATTTTAAGATACAAGTAATCATTTTGAATCAAATGGAGGCCCAAATAATCGGCTCTGCTTTGATTTCAAAGATCATCGAGTTGTTTTAACTGGCTACAGAATTAGGCCATATCAGAGCATTTCTTGGGAAGCTGTTTCAGATGAGAAAGACAGCTCCTTTCTGAAAGGGAAATTGCTTGTTCACACATTCAAAATGAATCATCAAAGCTCAAAGGAATTCAGATATGCACGAATAAAACTCGCAGACTGGAATAACTCCAACTGTCTAAGTTTCGATGCAATGAAACTTTATGGAAGATTAATTTAAAATAAATTAAATGATAATATTGAAAATGCAATAAGAATTAAAATATCAGATATTTAAACTGCGAGTCATTTTTGCATACACCACAATTTTTCTGAATAGTATTGAATAATGAAAATAATCATCTCAATTTTGAAATAAATAATTATTGATTTTCAATAATAAATTGAAAATTGAATTGTATGCAAAAATGGGCGGAATGACAAACTATAGAAAAAGTTACACCATTTTTTTCTGAGGAAAATTCGTTATTCTGACTTTTTGAGTTAATTGAGAAGGCATACAAAAAGTTCTAAAATTTTCTTGTAAAGTTTTGAAAAAGTTCACTAAGATAAAACCATGAAAAAGCGCCATTTTTATAGAACTAAACCAATCAAAGAAACCGAGATGACGACATTGCCGCCCATAGCATGATCACGATCAGTAATGCTTAGCAGCTAGCTGGTTGTAACTGCGGCGAGTCGTCATCCGGACAAAGATATCACGATTTCATCCGGAAGATCTGGAATGACGACATTGCCGCCCATAGCAAGACCACGATCAGCAATGCTTAGCAGCTAGCTGGTTGTAACTGCGGCGAGTCGTCATCCGGACAAAGATATCGCGATTTCATCCGGAAGATCTGGAATGACGACATTGCCGCCCATAGCAAGACCACGATCAGTAATGCTTAGCAGCTGGCTGGTTGTAACTGCGGCGAGTCGTCATCCGGACAAAGATATCGCGATTTCATCCGGAAGATCTGGAATGACGACATTGCCGCCCATAGCAAGACCACGATCAGTAATGCTTAGCAGCTGGCTGGTTGTAACTGCGGCGAGTCGTCATCCGGACAAAGATATCGCGATTTCATCCGGAAGATCTGGAATGACGACATTGCCGCCCATAGCAAGACCACGATCAGCAATGCTTAGCAGCTAGCTGGTTGTAACTGCGGCGAGTCGTCATCCGGACAAAGATATCGCGATTTCATCCGGAAGATCTGGAATGACGACATTGCCGCCCATAGCAAGACCACGATCAGTAATGCTTAGCAGCTGGCTGGTTGTAACTGCGGCGAGTCGTCATCCGGACAAAGATATCGCGATTTCATCCGGAAGATCTGGAATTGACGACATTGCCGCCCATAGGACGACCACGGTGGCAATAAAAAGATGAAAATAAAACAAACAAAAAACAAACAAAATTGATTATTTAATATTATTATTACGATTTTTTAATTTTTTTATTTTGATAAAGCTTATTTAAAATATTCTGAGTCTTCTCAGAAATTTGTTAAATTTTTTTTTTTATAAATATATATAACTTTTTGAAAGAATTATGGTCTTTTTATATTTATGGAAGAAGACCAAAATCTTTATTATTCAGCGAAATATCTATCTCATACGCAAAGACCTAATTCTTTAAAAGATAAAGTTCTAAAATTTTCTTGTAAAGTTTTGAAAAAGTTCACTAAGATAAAACCATGAAAAAGCGCCATTTTTATAGAACTAAACCAATCAAAGAAACCGAGATGACGACATTGCCGCCCATAGCATGATCACGATCAGTAATGCTTAGCAGCTAGCTGGTTGTAACTGCGGCGAGTCGTCATCCGGACAAAGATATCACGATTTCATCCGGAAGATCTGGAATGACGACATTGCCGCCCATAGCAAGACCACGATCAGCAATGCTTAGCAGCTGGCTGGTTGTAACTGCGGCGAGTCGTCATCCGGACAAAGATATCGCGATTTCATCCGGAAGATCTGGAATGACGACATTGCCGCCCATAGCAAGACCACGATCAGCAATGCTTAGCAGCTGGCTGGTTGTAACTGCGGCGAGTCGTCATCCGGACAAAGATATCGCGATTTCATCCGGAAGATCTGGAATTGACGACATTGCCGCCCATAGGACGACCACGGTGGCAATAAAAAGATGAAAATAAAACAAACAAAAAACAAACAAAATTGATTATTTAATATTATTATTACGATTTTTTAATTTTTTTATTTTGATAAAGCTTATTTAAAATATTCTGAGTCTTCTCAGAAATTTGTTAAATTTTTTTTTTTATAAATATATATAACTTTTTGAAAGAATTATGGTCTTTTTATATTTATGGAAGAAGACCAAAATCTTTATTATTCAGCGAAATATCTATCTCATACGCAAAGACCTAATTCTTTAAAAGATAAAGGATTAAGAACATTCATTGAAATTGTTCCTTTGCATTCTCAGAATTTCAATATCATTTCGCTAATCCTTTTCCTCGATAGCTTAACCAAAGAATTTATATGCAACAACAAAAGAGTTTATAATGACATTTTTTCGTTTAGTTGCTGTAATAAATCAAAGATAAATACTGAAATTCAAATATTTAGCATAACTGTCAAAAGCGATTTGGAAACCATTAAAGTTCTCGCTAGAGATCAACTCCTTGAAAACCAAACTATGAAAGTTGTTACTATTGATTTTGAAGAATGTATCATGACGTCGCCATATACTTTGAAAAATAAAGAGTGTCCTTTTTTGACTCAAGATTTTTGGAATAAACAATGTAAACATAAAAATACAATGCTTTATACTTTTTGTAATTACGTAGCTCGAAAAAATTCTAATTTTCCAATATTTATAAAATTTGCTTTTCAAAACTTTTTAGATAAAAGAACCTTGCGTAGAAGAGCCGTTAGTTTTCAAGGTTATGATGATTTTTATAAAATTTTATTGCATTTACCTGGTTTTGTTTATATTGAGATAAGTACTCAAAAAGTTCAGGACGATGGATTTGCATTTAAATTTAATAATGATTTTGCTTTTATTAAAAATATAATATGGATTATGCCTTGGGCTTTAGAAGTTATAAATTATATGCATTATTTGCAAATTGATGCTTCTTTTTATGCGCTTAAGCCTTACAAATTTTGTATATACCATTCAATTTATTTCAATTCAAGTTTTCCTTTCGCATTATCAATTGGCCCTAAAGAGAACCGTTTTTTATATAATTTATTATTTGATGGATTAAATAAGTTTTGTTTAAATAAAAATGTTTTTGAAAATAAAGTTGTTTTATCAGATTTAGGTTCTCCTATCAAAAAGTTCTGTAAATTACATTCAAATATTCAATATTTTTGTCATCGTCATATTATACAAATATTTGGACCTAAATCATCATTAGGCATATGGGTTGCAAGGTTATTGAGATGCAAAACATATTTAATATATAAACAAGAAAAAGAATTTATTTTAGTTGAAATGGACGAATATAAAAAAGATCCAAATTCACCTTTATTTGACGATACCGATCAAGATAATGAAAAAAAACAAAAATTAAAAGATTTTGAAATTATGTTAAAAGATATAGATGAAGTGGAAAGAATGCCAAATAAAGAAGAAATTAAAAAAAGTGATTATTATATTGCTAATTGGGCAATATGGATTCGTTCTGACCACCATGTAGCTCGTTGTTCAAATCATTCGGAAGGTTTCCACGGAAATATCAATCAAAAATTGCCAGATTCCGGAACTCATTCATTTAAAACTGGTTTCACAACAATTGTAAATTATTTATTAAATTATATAAATAATTACTCAGATATTTGTGGAAATTCTTTTCAAAACAAACATCAAAAAATGATTCAAAAAGTTATACAAATTCTTAGCAAGAGACCAGATAATTATTTAAAATGTTCAAAAGAAAATTGTGATTGTGGTGAAGATGATTTTGTTGAATCAATTTATGGAGTGAAACTTCCTTGCATACATACAATATTAAATAATTTTTGCAAATCAGAAATATTTAATATTGTTAAAAATAGCAATGAAATTGATATTCAATATTTATTTGTTCAATCTCTCAAAAAGTTCCCCAATTATAAATTTGAAAAAAATCTTTTTAAATCAAATAGAAAAAATATAGATAGAATAATATCAATATACGAAGTTGAAAAGAATAGAAAGTTTGATAAGGAATCATTGAATATATTAGGCTCTTTTATTAATGAGTTTCTTAATTGTTTTACATATGTTTTACCAAAATTCCCAAATATTAATCCAAATGATGCCAAATATTCTGGAAATCATTTTGATTTTCGAGCACTTGATGAAAAATTGGTTTTCAGAAAAAAGAAAGAAGAAAGTAACACAAGTCAAAAGAAAGAAAAATTAAAACTTGAAAATTTATACGACGAAGATGACAATTTTGATTCAATGATAAAAGACTGTAATGCTGACATCGAATTAATTAAGAAAAAATACTATGAAACGAAGGCTGAAATTAAAGGAATGTATCCTCAATTATCATATCATGATATCGAAAAAATATGTTTTTCTAATTTTGTCCGCTATGTTTTTGAAACTAGATGCGATAATTCAGGTGTCATATATTTTTTATCTAAATTCAAAATAGCAAGTTGGAAAAATGCAGATTTAGCTGCAGGTGGTAACAGATTTTTCTCTTAACAAATTTCTGAGAAGACTCAGAATATTTTAAATAAGCTTTATCAAAAAAAAAAAAAAAAAAAAAAAAATAAAAATAAAAAATAAAAAATCACAATAATATTAAATAATCAATTTTGTTTGTTTTTTGTTTGTTTTATTTTCATCTTTTTATTGCCACCGTGGTCGTCCTATGGGCGGCAATATCGTCAATTCCAGATCTTCCGGATGAAATCGCGATATCTTTGTCCGGATGACGACTCGCCGCAGTTACAACCAGCCAGCTGCTAAGCATTGCTGATCGTGGTCTTGCTATGGGCGGCAATGTCGTCATTCCAGATCTTCCGGATGAAATCGCAATATCTTTGTCCGGATGACGACTCGCCGCAGTTACAACCAGCTAGCTGCTAAGCATTACTGATCGTGATCATGCTATGGGCGGCAATGTCGTCATCTCGGTTTCTTTGATTGGTTTAGTTCTATAAAAATGGCGCTTTTTCATGGTTTTATCTTAGTGAACTTTTTCAAAACTTTACAAGAAAATTTTAGAACTTTATCTTTTAAAGAATTAGGTCTTTGCGTATGAGATAGATATTTCGCTGAATAATAAAGATTTTGGTCTTCTTCCATAAATATAAAAAGACCATAATTCTTTCAAAAAGTTATATATATTTATAAAAAAAAAAATTTAACAAATTTCTGAGAAGACTCAGAATATTTTAAATAAGCTTTATCAAAATAAAAAAATTAAAAAATCGTAATAATAATATTAAATAATCAATTTTGTTTGTTTTTTGTTTGTTTTATTTTCATCTTTTTATTGCCACCGTGGTCTTGCTATGGGCGGCAATGTCGTCATTCCAGATCTTCCGGATGAAATCGCGATATCTTTGTCCGGATGACGACTCGCCGCAGTTACAACCAGCTAGCTGCTAAGCATTGCTGATCGTGGTCTTGCTATGGGCGGCAATGTCGTCATTCCAGATCTTCCGGATGAAATCGCGATATCTTTGTCCGGATGACGACTCGCCGCAGTTACAACCAGCCAGCTGCTAAGCATTACTGATCGTGGTCTTGCTATGGGCGGCAATGTCGTCATTCCAGATCTTCCGGATGAAATCGCGATATCTTTGTCCGGATGACGACTCGCCGCAGTTACAACCAGCTAGCTGCTAAGCATTGCTGATCGTGGTCTTGCTATGGGCGGCAATGTCGTCATTCCAGATCTTCCGGATGAAATCGCGATATCTTTGTCCGGATGACGACTCGCCGCAGTTACAACCAGCTAGCTGCTAAGCATTACTGATCGTGATCATGCTATGGGCGGCAATGTCGTCATCTCGGTTTCTTTGATTGGTTTAGTTCTATAAAAATGGCGCTTTTTCATGGTTTTATCTTAGTGAACTTTTTCAAAACTTTACAAGAAAATTTTAGAACTTTTTGTATGCCTTCTCAATTAACTCAAAAAGTCAGAATAACGAATTTTCCTCAGAAAAAAATGGTGTAACTTTTTCTATAGTTTGTCACTTCGCCAAAAATGAAAAACAGTTTATATTACTGTTTTTATAAGAAAAGTTTGAAAAATGCATTCATTACACACAGAAAACACAACTTTTTGAGAAAATGACGTTTAAAAAAGTCAGTATTTTTTGTATTTATCGTTAAACTAGATTATCAAGACGATCATTTATTATCATTAATAATAACATATAAAAAAGGAAAGTTTAAAGTTATTATATGGAAAATGGAAGTGATCATCAACTATTGATAAGAACATTGAATTGACTGAATCTAAATCATATATTGAAACCATGAATAACTTTATGATATTTTCATTAGCAAATTCCTGAAGTTCTTCTTTTGTTTTTCTTCAATTTAAATCATTTTTCACAGCAATTGAAATCAAATACAAAAGTCGAATTGCTTTGGTCAACCAGAATTGTTTCAAGTCTCAAATTATAGTGAACAATGCCACGCTCATGAAGATCTTCCATTCCCAGTGCCAATTCCAGCATGATGAAGGGGCTTTTAATATAAATGCCATAATTTTTTGTTTGATCAAACTAAAAGCGGCAATATAGAAAATTACATTTTTGATAAATCAAAAATCATTTTCATCGACATTTGATGAGTTTTATGATAAAAAAAGATATTTTAAGCCGAATTATGCATTCATTTTTTTTTTTGCTATAAAAAAAGATATTTCAAGATGATTAGATGGAATAATTTTCAATCAAATACAATAGAAATTAATTAGCATCAAATGCAGGTTTTTATAACATAAAAATCAAATAAAACCATTTTTTTCTTGAAGACCCATTTGTTTTATAACGTAATTTTATTTGACCATTTATAAATGCAATCTTTATCCTAAGAATTGACCAAATTTCAGGATGTATACAAAAACTCATCGTAAGAAAAAAACGCAAATGAATGAAATAAAAAAAGGAGATATAGATGCAGCAGTATGCCGTCTTACTGGTTTATTCTATACGATGGACGATACTAAAGTTTTTTTATCAAGTACCGAATTTAATAAAAATAACTCAACACGTTTTATCTGTTGGCTTATTAGCTTCAATATTATTTCACCAAATTATGAAAAATGGTCAGACCAACTTTTTAATCTTTATACCAAATATGATAAAATGATGAAATTATTTATTAAAGATCCAAATAACCCTCTAAGTGATGTGCCGTCAAAATCTGCTACTGTCATTGAATCAGATGTTGTGAGAGGAGTTCGTTGGTTTCAGAGCCTAGCTGCTGATCTCCAACTCAGTGAATATTATACTTCAGATGTTGAATTACGCACAATTCGAATGTTTGCTATTTTGACACACGAATCATTATCATATAGTTATACTCAAGGTCATGATCGTTATATGTTCGTTAATCTCTTACTGGCTCTAGATTTTTCTGCTCATAGCGGCTTGACCTGCGATTTCGCCGAAGCTATTGCATTTTATTTAGCACGTGAATTTATTTCAATGACGGCAATTTCCAAATATCTTGATAATGTTACAGAAACAGAAGATCATTTTTTACATATGGATGAAGAATTTACAAAAGTCGCACCTGAAATTATGCATCAACTTGCAATTGTTGGACAATCATCGATTCACTTTGCGCTTAGGTGGGAACTTCTTCTTTTTGCTGATGAATATGATATTAAGCGGTTATTGTTTTTATGGGATCAAATTCTTAATGAAAAGAAGATTTACAGAAAATTTTTATTTGCGTTATGCGTTGCTCACATACAACAGATTCCTCCAGCACTTCCTGGAGAAGTAATGGTTGAAAAAATACAAACATTTCGAAATTGGAATGTTCAAAAAATTTTATTTGATGCAAATAATTACCTTAAGACAAGCTCGAAACCGAAATTTAAGTTGACTCACGTCGTATATTTAATGATAGTAATCGTAGCTTTACTTTATTTTTACTATCTTGTTGGAAAGACTCTTTAATTTGTAAAGCAATATGTTTTCATTATTTATGTGTTTATTTAAAATATATATATTCCTAAACCTTTGATTAAAATTTTAATCAATTTTTGGCGTTTCATCCAAACTTGTCGTTTAATTTTCAAATTGGATTTTACATATTATAAATGTAAATGCTGATATAATAACTTATAATATTTAGGGGGAAATAATGCGTATTTATATAGTTCAAATAGCTTCTCGATTCATTTAGCAATTCAAGGAGCCCGATTCGGCTTCACGCAGCCCCGTGGTGATCACTGGTGCGTATATTCCTGAAAAATTATGTAAAAATAAAAAAAATTATATCAAAAAACAAATAGTTATAATTTTGAGGTAAAATTTATATTACGATTTTTTTGGTTAATTTTCTAAACAGAGTAAGTCAAATTACACCTTAAGAATGCCGCTTTTTTGGTAAACCCATTCAAAAAGTGGTGTAGAAAAAGACGATTGTCATAATATTTGAATACTTTTATATGTCAATTTTTGGAAGACTGTTTATTTAATGTACGTTTAGTATTTATTATTGTTGGTAAAAAATTTATTTAAATGGATTCTTCAAGTTCAAGTCTTCTTGATGCTTCTCGTGAATGGAGAGAAAAAGGAGAGGCAGCGCTCAAGGCATCTCTTGCAGAATTACAACGTGGAGCAGATCGCGATGAATTAGCAAAAACGAAACGAACAGCAACAAGAACAGCCGAACTAAAATCTGTTAAAATTAATGAAAATGCAGCAAATCTCGCAAAAACAGTTGAACAAAATCAAGAAAATCGAGCTGAATGGGCCAAAACCCAGATAAACGAAATTAATGATCTTACGAAAAACGAAATCCAATCTCTTGATGCTTTAAGACAGCAACAGCAAGAGATATATGAAGCGCAACTTGCTGAAAAACATGAACTTTGGAATAAAGCTGTTCTTGAAAGAAGAGAAGAAGCAGCAAATCTTCGTGCAATGATTTCAAGGCTTACTTCAGCAATAGCTGTTGCAGAAAATGAAGCAAAAACAGACGTTGAGGAAGCAAAGAAAAGCGCGGAGAAATCTGCAAAAATTATTCGTAAAGAAAGAAAAAAGCAAATTAAACAAATTGCAGATTTAACAGCTCAAATTCAAAAAGAACAATCGCAATATGAATTAGAAGTTAAGCAAGTCAATCAATCAAATGCAAATGCAACACAACAAAAGAAAGACCAATTAACTCGTCTCCAATCAACTTTATCTTCACTTAAACTTAAACTTAAAGAAAAAGAAAATTCAAACGAAGTTAAATTCAGAGAGCAAGTTCGAATTATACGAGAGCTTAGAGCTCAGTTACAACAAGCTAGAGAAGTTGAAAAAGAAAAACAAGCGGATTTGATGAAATTAAGAAAAGAATGCACATCAATATCAAGAAAAATATCAGCAAGGAAAGATGAATCAGCTTCAATCAAAAGACAGCTTGCAATGGTAAATAAAGATAATGAAGAATTGCAAAATGATATAGTAAAACTTGAGGGACAAATGTTTCCACAAGTTTTTAAGCAACCTAAATTGTAATTTACTTTTTACAATAATATTTTTCGTATTTTATCAGTAATAAATGTTTACATTTTTATATATGCTAAAGTTTGAGTATTTGTTCTATTGATCTCTTTTTAAAGCAAATTCATCATTTACTATTTAACCATATATTATCTATGAATACTTATAGGCATCAATGAAATTACTTTAATGCACCTTGCTTAATAAAAATTGGTTAATTAAAACACATTTATTAACAAATATAAAAGATATTTACCTGAGGAATTACTGAAAAAAACTATTCAATCGAAAGTAATAAAACAAATTATAAAATAACCCAAAAAAACAAAAACAAAAAAACAATTGTTAATATAACGGATATTAAGAGGAGCGGGCCTTGCTTTGAATGGGTCAATTCTTTCATTTGGTTGTTGTATTTTTCAAGTCTGCCTTTGACGGTATCTAATTGGTCATCAACTTCGTCTAGTATTAGATTTTGTTCGTCAAGTTCTTGTCCAATTGCATTTGATATGCATTTAATTTCACCTGTCGCCGACACCAAAAACTGAATTTTTTCATCGTATCCTATATTTTGTTGTAACTCAAGCTCTCCTGAAGGATAGTTATTTTTTGATTCATCAGGCTTAGTCATTGAAAAATTTTAATTTAATTTTCAAATTAACCTTCTAAAATTGATTCAAAATCATTTGTAAAATAATCAAAAAGTTATAAATCTCGTTTAGAAAAAATATGTATATTTCATCGTCTGATGATGATGATAGAGTAATTTGTCCTTGCCCTGTGTGCGGAGAAGAACTAGCAAATCTTGATGAATTTTGGAGACAAATACATATAAATGGCTGCTTATCAAAGGAGCAACCTTCAATGCTTCAAAGATGTCAAGTTGATAAATGCCCAATCTGCGGCAAAAAGCTAGGGAATTTATCCGCAGAATTAGCAAATATGCATATTAATGAGTGCATGGATAAAAAAACTTCAATTCAATCAACAAAAAAAAAGTCTGAAAGATGCCCATTTTGTGGCCAATGCTTAAAAGGGATGAATGATAGACAAAGAAAGATTCATGATCAAACCTGTAGAAAATCAGATAAAATTAAAGAAGTTGATGTTGTTCGATATCCAAAGATTGTTGAAGACTTACCAACACCAGCCGAATGGGAGACCGAACGTGAATTTAGGCCAATTTTCATTGAGCCACAGTCACAAAACCCAAAACAGTCTGATATTCCGTTATACGGAAAAACATTTCATACATCGGAAATTCAAAGAATTCAAGGATTTCAATTTTCCAATGATCCATTTTACCTTGAGGTTCCTCCAGAAGCTGATGTTTCAAATGCGATTTTATGTTTTTAAAATATTAAATTATTTAATAATCAATTTGCTTACCATTATTTGCTTTTTGTTTTAATACATATGCATAGATGAATTTATTTTTTTTTTTGTTTGATTGTATTGTTATAAAAAATGGGTAGACTTTTTTTTGAACAATTTGGTGGACCTTTTACAATATTCAATTTTCAGAAAGCACATATTATATTATTTTTTCAAAATAAAAATCAAATTTGAAAGTAGGGTTTTAAATAACCGATTTTTAATTGAAAATATAATTTGTAAAATATACAAAATCAATTTTATATATTATTGAATATTTTAATTTGTACTAGCTTATTACATTTAAAAATAAATTATTAATATTACAAATATAATATTAGAAATAATTTGAAAATATTATGGAAAATTATATCAATTGAACAAATTATGCAAAACTTAATTCTTATCTGAATTAAATATTAATATTTATTTTATAGCTATTATATTTCAACAATACATATGAGTTGATAAATCTGTGCAAAAATTTAAAAATCTCTTTTTTAATAGAAGTAATCGACATAATAAGAAGCATTTCTTAATTTTACTATAATTTAATGTATAATAAGATTTTTAACTCATCTATATCATACATGTGTACTTATTATATAGTAATAAAACTGTTTTTTACATAAAATATCAAACTTGGAATAAATTAAAGAATTAAATAATTATAATAAAAGCTAAAAATCTGAAGTAAATATGTAAAATGAATAAAAATGGTCTTAATATATCATTATTTTGAGGTTGATTAGAAAACTATAGGTTAGTAAAAATTAATATAATATTCTTAATAATCGCCATATTTCTTTTTTTTCACTCAAAAAGATATCATATATCATTTCCACTTTGGAGTGAATAATATAATGGTAATAATGATATTATCTTAATTATTTACTGGAACGTTTTAGAAGGCATTTACATTCCCCTCTCAAATAATTGAGTTTAATTTGAAAGGGGGATTCAAATTTCAGAATTTTTGAGCGGTTTCTCAAAACCTTATTTGAAAGTAAAAAATGCTCGATAATTTTGTTATCAAAAAGTGATAACGAAGATTTTTATTTCAATTTTGATTATTCAATATTTTCAGAATATTTCAATGAAATATTTGATGGGAATTTATATATGAATGGTCAAAATTGGCCTTATTATATCATCAAAAAAATCTCAAAAATTACTATTTCACTTCAAAAATTAAATGAGCAAAAACATAACTAAGTTATTGCATAATCAAGGCGATAATTTTATATTCCCTTTCTTTTGGCTACATGGGGAAACGGAAGAAGTATTGCGAAAATATATGAAAATTATAAATGAAAGCAATATTGGAGCAGTATGTGTTGAAAGCCGACCTCATCCTGATTATTGCGGCCCCAAATGGTGGGAAGATATGGATGTTATTTTGGATGAAGCTAGAAAACGTAATATGAAAGTTTGGATTCTAGATGATAGTCATTTTCCAACAGGGAATGCAAACGGTGCCATTAAATCAAAACCTGATGAATTTTGCCGTCAAAGTATTTGCTGCAGAGTATATGATCTCGAAGGACAAACAAATTTACATATTGAATCCAATGAATTACAGCATCCGAATCCTTTTGTTAAGTCAATGGTTGAAAATTTTGTTTTGAATGAACCTTTTAGAGAGTTTCACGACGATAGACTCCTCAGTTTACGCGCAGTTTATTTCGATGAAAATACAAATTCTGATGGATTCAAAAATTCAAGCAAAAGCATCGACTTGATTCCATTAATTAAAAATAATACTCTAGATTGGCAAGTTCCTTCAGAAAAATCTGGCAAGTGGAAAGTTTATGCTCTTCACCTAACAAGGAATATGGGATATCGTCGAAACTATATAAATATGCTCAATCAAACATCATGCAAAGTTCTTATTGATACCGTTTATGAGCCACATTGGGAACATTACAAAGATGATTTTGGCAAAACCATATCAGGCTTCTTTTCTGATGAACCTGAATTTGGAAATGGACATTTGTATGAAATGGATGATGAATTTGGCAAAGATTATGATTATCCATGGAGTAACGAAGTTGAAGAAGAAATTAAAAAACGATTAAACAATAATATTTCACTTTTGAGCTTATTATGGGAAAATGGAGCCAATAAAGATCTAACAGCCCAAGTTCGATACACATATATGGATGTTATTACCAAGATTGTTGAAAAGGACTTTTCATATCAAATTGGAAATTGGTGCCGAACTCACAATGTTAAATACATTGGTCATATAATAGAAGACAACAATCACCACAGCAAAACAGGCTGCTCTCTTGGTCACTATTTCAGATCACTTGCAGGCCAAGACATGGCAGGCATAGATGACATTGGAGGTCAAGTACTTCCTCAAGAAGAGCACTCTAGTTACAATAATGGTGTATTCAATCGTCGAGATGGCGAATTCTACCACTTTTTGTTAGGAAAATTGGCTTCATCAGCTGCAGCCATTGAGCCTCTTAAGAAAGGAAACTCAATGTGTGAAATATTCGGCAATTATGGATGGAGTGAAGGACTTCGTCTAGAGAAGTATTTAGCAGATCATTTCTTAGTTAGAGGCATCAATCATTTTGTACCGCACGCATTCACACCTAAAGAGTTTCCTGACCCCGATTGTCCACCACATTTCTACGCAAACGGCCACAATCCTGAGTACAGGCACTTTGGTTATCTGATGAGTTATATGAACAGAGTCTCTCAATTGATTTCGGATGGAAAACATATTGCACCTGTTGCTCTCTTGTACCATGGAGAAGGACAGTGGACAGGCAAGCACATGACTGATGATATGATTGGTTGGATATTATCTGAAAACCAAATTGAGTACGATATCGTTCCACAAGATGTTTTTGCTAGTCCTTCTCAATTTAAGATGTCAGCTAACGATGGATTTTTAATAATCAACACTCAGAGATATTCAACATTAATTGTACCTTCCACTTCCTACGTTACTAAAGAGTTTGCTTCCTTTGTTCCAGAGCTGAAGAAGGCAGGCGTCTCAGTAATCTTCATTGATGAGTATCCATGCGGCTTTTGCAACTTTGGCGAGAATGATTCAAGTCTTCTTCTTTCCCAAGTTCAAAACAATTCTTCTCTCATTAAAAAAGATGATTTACTTGGCGCTCTCAAAAAGATGCCAAATGTAATTGACGCCACTTTTTCACCTTCAAATGTCTACTTGAGATTCATTCACTACATCCACAATGAAGATGGCACGTCTATCTACATGATTGTCAATGAAGGAAAAGAGATCTATAATGGAACTGTCACTTTTTCATTCTTACAAGACAACGAAGCCTATTCGTCACGTTACATTTATGATGCTTGGAACAACGTTGTCATTGACTGCCATTTTGAAGGCAATTCATTGAATGTCTCAATTGAACCAATGAAAAGTTTGATCGTTGTCTTCGACAAGGTTTCAAACGCCTTCGATTCAGTCAGAAAGAATCCTGCCTATTTCCAAATCAATGCAATAAACAAGTCCTCTGACGTTGTTACTGTTAATAAGAACTGGAAAAGAAGTATCTGTAAAAGTATCGATTATCCTCATTTTGAAAAAAATAAAATAATAAATCTTCCTGATTCTTTGGAGAAAGAAGAGCCCGAATTCTCTGGTTTCATTCGATATGAGAACACTTTCCAAATCCCTTCTAATCTCCCTGATTCTAAACATGTCATTCTTAATATAACTGACGCTTCAGAAGGTGTAGAAGTCTTCATTAATGATGCTTCACTCGGAATTCAAGTCGTGCCAAACTTTATTTTTGACATATCTGAAAAAATTGTCAAAGGTGAAAACAAGATTCGAATAGAAGTGGCAACGACACTTGAAAGAGAAACATTTAAATTACCTGAGAAGTTTGGAAGAAAGAAGACAGAACCAACTGTTCCTTCTGGAATAAATGGAGAAGTTAAAATAGTACAAATTTGATTAAATTGTTTTTTTTTTCCCCTCTTTTTTTAAAAGAGTAAAAATTATAATACTTATCTTTTTTTAATACTTTGTTAAAATTTGAAATAAGATTTCCTTGGCTTTTAATGCAATTTCGTTTTAGATTCTATATTAATTTGAATAATACCATTGGAACAAATACTGATTTTAAAACATAAATTGTATTGTGGAGAACATGTTTAAGAGATATCTCAATATTTGTTCTATATAATTATGAAAAAATATATTTTTATTATTCTTTTTTATTTCTACTTCTTTCTTTTTTAATTATTTTTTTTTTTCCAAAACGGCTTTATGATTAAATACTTCTCTTTTGTTGTTTCAGTTTATTCTTTCATGAAAAAAAAAAAAAAAAAGATTTGGCAGAATTTGTTGTCAATAAAAAGAATTGACAAGATGAAAATTACATCTCATTTTATATTAAAAAAATCAGATAATGATACAGTGATCACTTATGCAGGGTCTGAAAACGGCAAATATCTTGTATTCGAAGATAGAATTGATAATGAATCAAAACAAATAAAACATGAAACTACAAATATTGAATCAGGCAGTCCTATTTCTTTAATTGACGAATCAGGTGATAAATTTATTTTTTTGTCAGGAAACAAACGTGAAAAACAGAAATTATTTTTGTCGAATAACGAAAACCTCATCAATACTGATGTTTCTTTTGCTCTGATCAATCTAGATACAATATATTACGTTAAAACAGGTGAATTGGATAATCATGAGGCTTCTTTCATATTTAGTAATCAACAATCGAATTGGATGGCTGCTTATCTATGTGTGATATACAAATTAATTTTATCTAATACAAAGGTAGCATTTTTATATTACTCTCATGAAGAAAAAGAAACTACATATGGTATCAAAATCTTTAAATCATTTAATGAACTTCTAAAATCAGAAGTATATAGAGATATTAAATCTCCTCATGTAGGAAAAATTACTGATATTGCATTCACTCCTAATGAGAAATATTTATACAGTTGTGGATATGATGGATTTGTTAATATGTGGGATTTGTCTTCGGAAGATTCAAAAGTGAAATCAATTTATGCATCAAATAGTCCGGTGGTTAGTGTAAATCCAAATCCAATCAACAATTTTTTGTTTGTTGCAGCATGTACAAATGGCGATATAATTACTAAATCAACCGAAAATTATGACAGTAATCCTTCAATATTCCATATCGAAAAAAACTCAGGAGAATTTGTGCCTGCAACATATGCAAATTTCTCACCTTTAGATCCTTTACTGATTATTGCATCGTCAAACACTAGTATCAAAACTTTTAAATTAAAAAATATCTTTCATTAAAAAATGTTGAGTTGTTTATAAAGATCCTTTTTTTTTTTTTCTAAGTTATTTTAGAGTAGCTGCAACAAATTCAAAACATGATCGTATTTATTTTTGAAGTGTGATATGAAAATTCTATTTTTTTCTAAAATTTTTATCAGTTGTATTTTTTGTTTCGGAAAGCAAATAATAAAATATATGTTGCAATGAGTTGTTTATTGATATTTAATATAGTGCATGCTAAATAATTATAAATTGTAAACTTTTTTGTTGGTTATTAGTATTTTTTTTAATTAAAAGCAAGGTTCCAATGAAAGGATCCTTTTTATAATAGACTGAAAAATAGTTTAATATATGTAAAAATGATTAATCATGATATTAATTCAAATTTTATAGATAATTATAATATGAATTTGGATTGATTATTTTTGGATTTCTTTAGGTTTAAAGCTGGATTCATGAAATAGTTAAGAACTTGCAGATTCACTAGGTTGGAAATCTTTCATTTAATAATTCAAATCCAATTCAAAAAGATAATTAAAAAGAAAGAATTCTATTTTTTGTTTTTTTACAAAATTTTTCACATTTTTTCATGAATAAAATTAAAATTATGCTTAACGCGACCAAGGAATTATTCTCATATATTTGATATTTATTTATTTATAATTAATTTTATATTTTTACCAAATAAAGGATGACCGCATGCACATTTTTAGCATCGTGAATTTATACTTTTTTCCCAGGAATTTTAATCTTTTATTTAAAAAGTGCAAACGCTCAAAATAAAGTTTTATATTATTTTATTATAAAATCATAAAACCTTCTTACCAATGAGAAAAATCAATTTGACAGTCCACTTTTTGAGAGGGCTTGTCCAAAAAATTTCGTTGCAGCTACTCTGTTATTTTATTAAAAAAAATTATTTTGATTCAAAACCTATATTTAAATTAATGCCCAACGAATGTTCAAAAAAGAAAAATTAGGCATAAACCAAGCTAATCTGTGATACATATTATCCATATAATAGATTAATGTGATATGATAACTTTTTAAATGAAAAGTACGTTTGAAGTATGGATTCGTTAATCAATATGGAGAATAGGTTTCATTTTGGACTTAAAGTTGCTGTTATTAGCCATACCACTGATTTAGTGAGGAAGTTTATTGAGTCAATTCCAGGCGTTAAGCTAGATCCTGAAGAAGATTTTCGATTTTTGAAAGTTTATTCGTTTCCATTATTTATTTCAAATAGCATTATTCTTCGTATTGATTTATGGGCACTTCCAGACAATGTCAGACAGAGAGGTGATGCTGAACTTCTTTGTTGTGACGCTTCAATCGTTTTTTATGTAGCTGCCACAGAAAGTGATTTATTAACTCTTCTATCAATTTTCCATCGTGACATTCGAGCTTCAAATCCACAATGCAAATACATTTGCTGTGGTGAACTAAACGAAAATTCATTAACAGAACTAGGTAAAGCAAGCGGATTTTTAATTCAAAAAACTGAAAATATGGAAAAGAAAAATATAGAATCGGTATTTTTTTCAACTATTGCATCTGTTATTAACCAGATACCAAATCCTCCTGACCCTGCTTATTTACTTTACACTAATATTAGACTAGGATCATTGCTATTGAATGATCCTAATTATCAGAAAGCTCTCAGACCTATCACTAAGTAACTTTTTTAATATAATGCTATTAAATATGTTTTTATGAATTTTATAATTATTACTATTTAGAATGCTTTTTTTAATTAATATTTCATTCGTACCATGCTGAACTCAATTAATTGAAGATAACCAACTTTCATTTTCATTTATTTATGTTTTATATTCACGAAAAACATATCTGCGATTTCAAGTAAAGGCTCATTGATAAAACTTTGATATTGCAATTATTCTTTTCTAGTTTTTTGAAATTTCAAACATGAATAAAAAGAAATTTTAAACGGTTAACATGACTGCTACTGCTCATCCAGAGCAACAGCAACCTATTTTTATATGCAGTGTCTCAACAACGTCAGATATAGCGCTTAAACAATTTCTCACGTCTTCAAAAACTGTTTTTTCTCAGACACAATTTATTTGTCCGATGAAATCTGCCATCGATTTAGCAATCAAAGGAAAACCACCTGTAATTAAACCAATCCAAGGCGATGTTTTAAATATGCCTGGAAATTTACTATCATTAGTTGTTTCAAATTGGCTTAATTCGCAACTTCGTAAACCACCACCTAAAGCACCTTCTAAAAGACCAACTTCAGCACGAAAAAATATAAAAGCAAATCCATCCCTTGATTTAACTACAGGAGAGCCTACGGTTAAAGGACCATTTATAGTTTTTATTTTAGATTATCCTCGAACGGTTGAACAATATCAAGATGTTATTGTGAATTATCATGCTCCAATATACTGCCATCTTTCAATTGATAGTGGCCCTCCCCTTATTACAGATCGCAAAGCTAATACTGCAAATTTGTATCAAAATATTTCAATTGAACTGAAACAAGCTTTACAATCGGAACTTGTGTTTTTTGACATAAATATGAATTTAGAAACTCCTTTTGAACAACAACTCAGAGATATAATTCCACAACTATATTCTGTTTTTAATGGAAGCAACGATTACAAATCCTTTTATTCAGATGCGTGCTATGTTACCATTCCGCCTTATCCAGAACAACCAATTCTTATGCCTATTTTGCCAGCTGAAAAGCCTGGAAAAAATCGTTTATCTGATGGAACAAAAGGCTCAGCGCCAATGGCTTCTGCAGTTTTACAAATGCAGCCACCATTAATACATATGGACGCGCTTAAAATAGTTTTTAAGGCTTTAGTTTTATCTGAAATCAACAATTTTATAAAATCAAGCGCATTACCTTATTTTTCAACAAATTTTAAGCATTATGCAGAAAAATTCCCGAAATTTCCCCTCCCAGCATCACTTGCTCAAGATTTAGCAATTCGCCCAAACCTCAAAGCAAACGAGATTTTTTTGATGAGGAATGCGGCAGATAGAAACAATATGGATTATGAGACGATATTTCGAGTTTTAATGAAGAAAAAATTTGAAGAAGTCATTGGATACAAAGTTACAGATCGAAATGTTAAAGAATTTTTAACACTTGAAATTCTACCAAATGTTATAGCTCATTTATCAGAAGAATTTTCTGAATTCAAAGCTTTTGAATTTGGTGGAAAACTTTTGCTTGCTTTTTACCATAAAATACCTGATAACTTGCCAATACATGAATTCAATGATACTTATCATCTTCCGACATACTGTGGATTTGGAAAATTTTATAAAGAACATGGCCCTTATCCGTCTGAGCCCAATGACAAAAATCACCCAAATGATATCGGAATTAATGTTGGCCGAAGCGATTTATTTGTTGAAATGGATTCGGATGAAACAAAGACAACATCAACACATTATTTTTGTGAATCTGGTCTTCGAGTTGTCACATATCAGCCACAGATTGGGAATGGATATCTTGAAAAACTTCATTTTAATCTTTCATACTGTCAAAATGAACGTTTTTCATTTATATTATCACAAAATCCAATGCCACCGTCAAACGAAGAAGAAGAAGAAGATTCAGTTGAGACAATTACTTCTATTCGAGGTGTTTTAAGCAAAAACACTGAATTTTTCTTTGACCATTCAAATGAAAAAGTTCATTTTATTATTGAAAGAAAAAACATCAAAATTGAATTTAATATAACAAATCAAACTGTTGTAATATCAGGTTTAGAAGGAGAATCACACCGAATTATTACATCAAATGGATCTCTTATACGCTACACACCACTACCAACAATATATTATCCTGACGGTTCAATTTCACAATTATTTAGGGATGATTGGAGAATGGTTGGCTCAAATGGAAAAGGATATGTGAAAAGAGGAGATAAATGGTTTTATGAACCCAAATATGATACGACTTCAAATACTATTTCGACTCACTTCACCACGAGAAAAGTTACAAATAGATCAGATGGTTTTTCGATTATTGAAGACGATAAAGACGTTACTCTTGCATTTCCTGATGGTACAAAGTATAACAAAAACACAAAAACATTTACATGCAAGAAATTACCTGCTGTAACGGTTAATAATGGTTCTATTACAGTAGATTTTAAAGAGTTCGTAGCTGTTTTTGGAGAAAAGAAAGATTGTAGCATGACCATGAAGAATCAGAATTGCACAGTTACATTTAATGAGGAATTGAGACATTTATTGATTGTTTTTGGCCAAGCAGGAATTGCAATGACAATGATCGATCTTTTGACAGGAAGTATTGCGCATGTTGGATCGAAAAGACTTGTATATTATTTATCAGATGAATGGAAATGGATTCTTGGAAAACAATTGTGCTCAAAGAAAGAAATAATACAACATTTCCAGGAAGGTGATTTTATTGAAAGAGTTCAGCCTATCGAAAAAATTGAACGAGAAGAAATTGAAAATATAATTTCTAATGGACACAACCCTCGCCTATTTATCGTTGACAAAGATTTTGACGATTTTAATGTGTTTGAATTGCTTGATGATAATGCTTTTAAAACCATATCAGAACAATCAATGAACTACTCTCCGAAAAATACTGAAAAATTCCAAACATTATGGTTTGATACGAAACCAAAAAGCTTCCGAGAAGTAATAATTTTACCAAAAATCACAAACGAGATTACTCAAAAAGTAGAAAAAATCATGGAAGAGGAAAAAATAATCCAGGATAATAATAGTAAGGCAAAACTAAGTACAACTGATCCAAAATGGAGAGATGCGGAACAAAAACAAGAGGATGAAGAAGAACAAATGAAAAAATTATATGAAAAATATGAAATTAATCTTGATGCATAATTTTATTCAAAAATATGAAAATTAACTAACATTATTGAAAAAAAATCTAATTTTACTTTATCTATATGAGCTGCATTTTAGTATCCTAATATTTGTTTGTTTTTGTAAAATATATACATATAAAATTTTTCTTTTTTTTCTCTTGAATTTGACAACAGCATAGCAAATTAAATAAGCTTCTAAATAACATTTATTTACGCGGGACATAAAAGTCTTTCTTGAAAGCAAATAATAAAACTATATTATATATTTCAATAAGGCTGGGAACAATCATACCAAAAAACACTCCAAAAATCAAAAAATTTATTGATGCAAAGTCAATGACCATGTGCGTACAAAGTACAATACCAATAAAATGAAGCATACTCAAAAAAATAGTTTTGTAAGGATAATTTGCCATAAAACCGAATACTAGACAAACTGCTAAAAAAACAATAAATATATCAGCAACAATGACCCATCCTTTTATATGAGCTATATAAGTTTTATATTTCGGAAAATTCTTATAACCACTTTCAACATGCCTGAGCAAATCATCTGGTAATGTTGGATGTGAAAAAACGCTGGCCCTCATTCGATCTAAAACATATTTACGAGCAATGTCATCGCTAGCATAAAGTATTGTATTTAAAATAATATAAAAAGAAAACAACGAAATTGTACGAAGAGGAAAAGCTATCCGAGAATAGGTTACCATTTATTTGATTGATAAAATTTTTATTTTTAAACGGCCACCTACACATATTTTTTATAACGAACAAAATAAAATTTCATTTTTTTTCTTTATATGAGAGTACCTGCAATATTTCATACGTCGAAATAAGACTTAAATCAAGTATTCAATATGAAAAAAATAATACTTATGAATTATTTTTGAAAAACAAAGAGATATCCCAATAATTCCTATGATTGCATGGCATACTGAAAATTTTTTGTTCATCGATATGATGCTCTATTTTTTCTCACACCTCGATGCCACAGAAGCATCAATTCCATCATTTGTCCTAACCAATGAACAGTGTGCATTCTCCAAATGCTACAAATTTTGATAAACTGAAATTTCACCAAATTCAAAACTTCGAATAATCGTAAAATATGCCTTCATTGATTAAGATCATTTTCATTTTCGCAACATGTTACACGATTAGATGAAAAGCATTTTCTTTATGCAAACAACCTCAACAAACTGAAATTTTAGTAGATTTAAACTTCAAGCAATCAAAAAAAAAAAAAAAAAAAAAAAAATACTTTATTAATAAATATTAGTTTTTTTAATAATATACTAGTTACTAATTATTTTAGGAGCTTATTTAATAATATATCCAAAATATTCTAGTGCTGATATCAAAATATAATACCGCCCTGGGGATGTTTCACCAGTGACTCTTAATCTAAGATATCGATAACTTTCATCAGGGCCCAATTTTCTTTTAATATCGAATATTTGCTTAGCCTTTGAGTAATCAAGACAGCTAAGTCCTTTTTGCGAATCCAGCTCTATCCAATCATCATCTTTATTTGTGTTCGAACCTTCAATCACCCAGCTATTCAAATGGTTGCAATTTTTGCCAGAATTTCGGGTTCTTATTGCGTAATGTGTTGGTTTAATTTTCTTTTCTAGAAAATCATATTTCAGCCAACCGTTCTGCTCACCGCAAGAATGGAAGTAGCTCTCTTTATCATTCAAGTCAACAACGCATCTTGGCAAATGCGGAGCACCTGTTGATGACGAACTTGTGACTTTGACGATATTCATATCATCGACATTTCCATTGGATTCATTTGTCAAATGCTGAATGATTCCATTTAAGCAATTTTTTATGTTGCCATCGTATTCAATATAACGACAACTCTTTACATTAGAGATTTCATCTATTTTTTGCTCAAGTTTCTGAATTCGTTCGTTGTAGTTGGCTTCCATTTTGTTCATTTGTTTCTCAAGTCTTCGAATTCGTTCATTATAATCACTTTCAATTCTGATTATTCGTTGTTCGAGCTCCTGATTTTTTTGCTTCATTAATTTTTCGCTTGAAATGAAGGTTTTCATTCTTTCTTTTGAATTGCTCGGTGACATGAAGATTTCTGTTCCATGAATTTCAATCAATTTTTCAATCTCGTCGCTTGACATTTCACTGTAATCAAGACAACTTGTTAGGAGGGAAAGATTTTCTTTTTCTTCTTCGTTTGAATTCAGTTTTTCAATAACGAAAGAAAACAATAAATGATGATTCTTGAGGATACGTTTCGGAGATGATAAAATTCTTAATAATGGCTGAATTGGAACATTTTTTAAGAGTTCATTTTGAAGAACAACATCAAGATTTTTAGATATTATTTCTTCTTTAATGTAATCTATATTATCTTCCCCTTCTTGAAGAATTCCATCAATTATATGAAATAAGTCAGGTCTTTTAAGAATAAATTCTTTGATCTGAGTTTCAAGTTCAATATATTCGTATTTATGACTTAGATAATAATAATCTTTATAATTGTTTTCATTAATCTCAATTTCTTTTGTGCTTATAGATGAAATAAAAGTCTCAAAAATATCAAAATTGATATCTTCTTGAATAAAAATATTTTTTGTTTTATTTATTTCATTAATTCGAGATTGGAAATATCGAAGAGTATGCAGAAAATCACTTTTAGAGACCTTAATTTCATGAAGTTTATTCTCTTTTTCTTTATAAATGATCGTAAGGTCATTCTGAATACCTATTGGTAGGATTTTGAGTTTGAAATTTTTCATATTAAAATTTTCAATGCATATTTGCTCATTGTAAGATGATAACAGTGAAATTCTCAATTTTTTAAGGGTGGAGTCTCAAAATTTTTCGCCACTAAAAAATTTGAGAGAAAATATTCAAAATTTCATTGAATTTTTGCACACCCCATAAGTACCTTCTCTGTTTGAAATTGATTGAAGTTATTTTAAATCAATATCAACTATGACTGTGGATATAACGTAACGTTTTGCGTTTTTTTATTTTATGGGTTTATCAAGATAAAAATCGATTTCATTTTTTTTTAAATTTATAAAATCATCATATAATAAAATCCAATAAAAAATTTAATAAATAAAAAATAAAATTTTATTTTAAATATATAATAATAAGTAAATATTTATTTAATTTCATCTTAGCTTCAAAAAATGTAAAAACAAGAATGAAAAAAATTGAATGGAAGAGTCGCATTTTTTTACATTCAATTTTTTAATCTTGATTTATAAAAAAAGTTTATAAAAGATAATAAGAATGTATTAACTTAATAATTCTTATTATTTTAAATAAATAAAACGCGTTTTTGACGAAAATTCCCATATTATAGATATTAAAGAATTTAATTCTAGGACATGGAAAGGAAATTAAAAAAGATCAGGCATATTTTTATTTGCGGAGTCATATATAATAAAGGAAAAAACTTCATATTCTTATTTTTCTTGAATAATTTTTGCAATATATATCAAATAAAAAAAAAAAACAAGTTAAGGGAACAAATTAAGGAGAGAGCGCATTAAATAAAAGAATTTAAGACGATTATTTTGAAAAAAACATATGATATTGCTATTTTTATCGATGAAATTAAAAACTTCAAAATTTATCTGAGGTTTGAAAACAAAAAAGTAGTAATGTAAATCATAATCGTACACTATTAATGTATGAGTGCATTTGGTTTAATGTATTTGATTTGATTGGTAAGAAATGAATTCTGTATATAATCCTACTAAAAAATTGTTAGAAAAAAGTAATAATGCCAAAATGAACTTTTTGAGAAAAAATATCACTGAGACTCCACCCTTAAAGTAATCAAAAAAAGAGTTTTTAAGTTTATAAACCTCGAGAATTTGTTTAAATTAATAGTGTAAAATTATAAATACTTGAGTTACACATTCATTAAAAATCAAAGTTGAATTCCATGAAATAAAGAATCAAAAAGCTATAACATAAAAATATTAAATTTATAATAAAGAAATCCTTTTTAGAATGATTAATATTAAAATATTAGGAAAGAACAAATATAGAAGATAATTATTTTTTGAATTGAACATTGTATCCACCATCAGGATTTTGTTGCAAATGGAAGTTATCAGTGCTCATTCCAAATAGTCCCAAGAATTTGTTTCCTAATTCTTTGAGTTGTCCAAGAGCTTCAGTTTTCAGCTTCTCTGTTTCTTCAGCTGCCTCCTTTTGCAATTCAGCATATTGTGTTGAATAAGAAGATTCCAAAGATGGATCTTCTTCAAAAGCTTTCTTGAGTTCTTCAAGAGCATCATTTGCTTTGCCTTGCTTTCTAAGCGCCCAAGATCTTCGTGTGCGAACCTTAGGATTTGGTGTTTTTAATGACAATGCGTGATCGCAATCTGGCAAGCACCTTTCTGCATCATCGAGCATTTTATAGCAAGCAGCTCTATTTCCATATAAAACAGCTTTGAGATCATCTAATTCGCTCTTAACATGCGGCTTTTCTTCAGCTTTATTTTCTTCAGTTTTATTTTCTTCATTACTTTCGTTATCATTTTTATCATCAGTAGAAGGTTTTTCATCTTCAACTTTTTCTTCGTTAGTTTCTTCTTCAACTACCTCAACCTTTACTTTTTTTTCTTCCTCCTCTTCATGTTTTTCTAATCGAGTTGTTTCTGCCATAAAAATTGCTTCTGTATAAGTTTCGATGGCTTCATTATATTCACCATTGCGGAATAAATCATTTCCTTTTGCTTTGACTTCTAAAATAGGTACTAAATCTGCCATAAAAATACAAAAAAGGGTGAAAAATTTTAAAAATAGTTTTTCTCAGAAAAGTTGTCCGACTATTTAATGGTTAAATTTCTGAGAATTATTTAGAATCATAATATATTGATAACTATCTAGAGATATAGTTATTTTATTTATAAATTTGATTTTATGAACCTAGAAAAAAACATTTTTCATTAAAATGAGATATTTGATAAAATAATCCAATTACAATAATATTGAATATCTCTTTTTTACTATAAAGGTTATAAAGAGAGAATCACAGAAAAAGACTTTATAAAAAAGTATCTTTAAAAGTATCATTTACATAAAAAGAATTTCATCTTCAAATTTCAATTATCAATAAAATAATTTTAAAAATATAAAAAAAAGTGGAAAAAAACGATTTTAAATAACAATTAAAAACAGTTATAAAATAAAAATCATAGAACAAAGTCTGGCCTTTCATCACCAGGTTTTCTTCCTGACATTTGCTTACTCGGATCAGAAGATCCGCTGATTCTGTACGAGAAATCCTCTGGCTCGCCATTTGTAGGGTGTAGCTTTCTTTTCCTCTTCGGATTTAGCATATTTATGTCAAATGGCGGCTTTGAGTAACTTTTCTTTGCATTTCTGAGAGCCGATGGATTTTCAGGGAAAACGATCATTTTTGTCATTTGAGTTTTTGGCCTCTTGTAGCCCTTGGATATCTTGAACTGCCTGTCCATGTTACTGTCGTTTCGCTGCGTTGACCAGGTGTTACTGAGCAATCTTGCAAAGACGTCCTGCGACTTGTTGGAGCCTGAAGACAGACTAGAGGCGGTTGAAGGCCGTTTGACGTGCTGAAACGGAGGAGGCGGCGGCGGTTTTCGTGCCTGTGGCACTTTTTTCTTATAAGGGGAATTTTCAACGCAAATCATGAATGAATAAGGCTTCATTGATTTTTCATTTAATCCCATTGGATAAAGTCGCTTGTCATACAATTCAGATTGAACAACGGCTTGGAATGGACGCGGAGGAAGTGTGTGTAAGATTGGCAGCTCTTTGTGTTGAACTTGAGAGAGATAGTTAATTGATGATATTAAATGCCAGCAACGAACGCAAACAAAAACTTTTGTATCATTAAGTTCACTTGTTTTAGGTCCCTCTTGTTCTTTTTGAGTATCTTCAGATTCAGCTTTTTGCGTATCTTCAGAATCTACTTTTTGTGAATTTTTAAACGTTTTTTGCGGCTTCTTGTCTTGTTGTGGGGTTCTACAACGTGTTGTCTCTCTTTTTTCATTATAGAGATCATAATCAATGATTGTTTTGGTTCGATTGTTATATTCTCGGCTATTGAAGTGGCTGCTATCTGTCGTATAGGGTTCACAGTCATTTAGATCAGTTGAGTAAGAATTTCTGTTTGTTTCATCTTTAAGGTTGTCTTCTTCATCAAATCGTTCAAATCGTGGTTGGATGAGATCATGAAGACGGGCTGATGATGCATTAGGGAACTTTTTGTGTGCTTTATAAAGAATACACATTGATCGAGGAGCTTTGTAATTAGGAAGGCCACAATCAGGAAGGTCAAGGTAACATCGATTATAATCAATTTTTATTTGTATTTCTTCTGTGAAAAATTCGCCAAATTTACCTTCAAGATCTTCATCATCATCTTCAGCTCCAACTGTCTGAGTGGATGTTACACAAAATGAGTCTACAAGTAAAAATATTACATAATTACGTGGTGGATCAATTTCTTTTCCTTTTTTTGAAGGTGAACCAAGAAGGCCATTAACATTATCATTGACTTGTTGCTCTAGTTTGCCGTCATTATCTTTTTCTGTAACTTCCTGCTTATTACTATCATTATTATCAGCAGAAATATCTTTTTTCTCTTCTGTTTGATCATTTTGCTGATCTTGGTTATCTTTCGGAACAAGACCATTAGCAATTTGATTAAACTGATTTTCTAATTTTCCTTCTTGATCAGGCGATTTTTTATCTTCTTTAGGCTCTTCATTCTTGTTTTCTTTTGATTCTTCATTTTTATCTTCTGTAAGCTTATCAAAAATTTGATTGTTTTTATCTTCTAAACGACCTGCTTCTTTTTCCTCTTCATTCTTTTCTTCTTCTTCAATTTCGCCTTTATCATTAACACCAAAATGAAGAGACAATTTTGTTAATGGTAAATCATAGAGGTTTAATAAAGATCGATATACATGCTTATAAATTTTCATAAGTTTGGAATTAAGATCTTTTGGACATTCTCCATCAACTTTTTCGTCAACTATGAAAATAGAATACTCATATTGAGGAATTTCACCGTGTGCGGAAGTAACATATTCGAAAGAGTCATCATCACTCTTTTTTGCTTCATTTTGATCAGTTTCATTATTATTTTCATTTTTTTCTTCTTCTTCTTGAAATGATTTTTTGTCTTCTTCTTCTTCATTTGGATAATTACCGGTAGACGATTTTTGAGTTTTAGTTTGCGATGATTCATTAGATTTATGATGTTTGATAGTAACTTTTCCATCTTTTAGCGTTAAAGAAGTTTTGGATCCATCTGATTCTTCAAATTCTTGAGTTTCACAACTAAATGGAATTGTGCACGGTGACTGGTAGAGCGCATATAAAATGCTTCGGATTCCTCGCTCACCATTCCGTGCACTCATTTTATAACGGATTTTTGAATAAAGATGATTTTTTTTTTTTTTGTACAACTTTTTCAATTATCTATATCTTTCAAAATCAAAAAATTTTTTTAATAAATAAATACATAAAAAATTCTTTTTTCAAAATAATAAATACAAATGTAAGAATGGACAAATATATTCTGAATTTTTTAACGGTTTTTTCTCTATTAATAAACGGAATCTAAAATCAATCAAATAAAAATTTTTTTTTTGATTCTTTTTTGTTTTTTTTTAAATATAATTCGATGAAACCGAACTCATCCATCAGTTTTGAAAATGATTCAAGCATCCAGAACAATACTAATGACAAAGTAGAATTTGCAAATGTTTATGATAAATTAATAAAACCGCAGATTGATGATTTAGCAGCATTAATGATTTCTTCAACTGCAAATATACAACTCGGCACGATCGAAGATTTAACGAATACTCTTTTTACAAATTTAGAAAAATTAGATTCTGAAAATATGATTGTTTTAAATGGATACAAAGTTGTTTCAAGAGCATATTTTATTCTCAATTGTAAAAGGCCACAAAGTGGTAGATTTCATAATGAGAGTAACGAAAATCAAGCAGAACAAGACCAAATGAAAAGAAATATGATGCAAAAACAGAACGAAGAAATATTAGATAAAATGGCAAAATACCTTGAAACTCAACAAAATAAAAGCAAATCGAAACAAACCATTTCAAACTTACGAAAAGATTTCAAACAATATCAAGACAATGTAAATCAAATAGCAAATAATATAGCAGAACAACTTAATCTTGGAAATGTTACAGGAATAAATAATATTAGTCCAGCTATTATTGAATATAAAAATCAAAATGAACAATTAATAAATGAATTACAAAATGAAATCAAATCATTGAAAAATGCAATATCACAATTACAATCATTAGATTCAAATACAAGTGATAAATCATCCACACCAAAAAGCATAATTGTCAGGCTTTCAAAAGAAAATACAGATTTGAAATCCAGCAATGAATCTCTTATCTCAGAAAATGATAAACTTAAAAAACAAATAAAAAATACTTCAAGTAGTAATAATACTAAAGCACGCGAATCCTCTGATTTATCGACAGATAAATCAAATAGTCCTCCATTACAAAATTCCGATTCCAGCCCAGAGCAGCAACAGTTATTAAACATTATCTCACAGAAAGACGAATTAATTAATGAGCTCAAAATAGAAAGAGACAAATTGAAATCATTTGTAAATAAAACTATTTTTTCAAATAAAAGCCTGAATGGCCAACCAGAAACGGACGATAGCAACAATCCAATTAAACTAAAAACTGAATTAAATCTACTAAAAGTCAAATTTGACAAAGTTAGCGCCACAAATGAAAAATTGAAAGCCAAACTCAAAAAGTTCAACAAACTTGAGTCAACCGTTGAAGAGTTGAAAGCACAACTAAAGAAATGTCAAGAAGAACAACAGATTGAGCTGACCAAGATAATTCTTGAGAAAGACGAGCTCAAATCGCAACTTTCTGACCGAGCTGATTTGAATGCAGTGACGATAGAATTGAATTCAAAATCAGACGAAGTCAAAAAGCTCATAGAAACGATCGAACAAATATATATTCAATTACAAGAACAGACCAAAGAAATCAGCGATGAGAACAAAATTAAGACATCGCTGATTCAGGTTGTGAACAAGCAGTCATCTGTCCTTTGCGAGTACGAGAGAGTCATCACCGACAAAATGGACGTTATTTCGCAGCAGCAGACTGAAATTTCAAAGCTCAATTCAATTTTGAATTCAGCCAAGCAACAAGAAAAAAACAGCGAAAAACAACTCATCGATCTTTACGATGAACTCGAGACGATAGCGGCCAAAGAAATAGAGGACGATACGTTCTCAAATGACATTCAATTTATCCTCAATAATCATCGGCCACAAGACGTTATTTCAGCATTCAAAAAGTTGACCACTCAATTGAAAATAAAGTATTCAAAAAGTGAAACACAATCAACTCACACAAAAAGTGAATTCGATAAACTATACAATTACCTTTTGAGCGTGATAAAGACGTTGAGAGCGGTTGTCAGCAACAGTGAAGTGTCCAACGATCAGAAATCCGAAATTCTGCGTGAATGCATCTACATGGACAGCTTTGTGAATGAGAACGCGCCAGGTCTGCGCGAGGAACCGACGATATTTGACTCCTTTGGCATCAACGTTGATGAAACATTGTTTCTGGACCAAATAACGTCATTTGTGAACGATTTCAAGGACTTAGAAAGCGACCAGTCTAAAGAGCTGTTCTCAATTTTAACGTATGTAATTGTGATGAACACAATTTTGAGAAAAACCGCCCTATCGTATCGTGACCAGTGCGAGGTGCGCGCATTCGAAGTGAAGCGTCTAAAGAACAGCATCGTGGAGCTGCAGCAAATGAACGACGACCTCAACTACGCCGAAGAAGAGTCCGAAACAACTTCAGAGAAGGACAAAGAAACAAAGGCAAAAGTAACGATAAATAAAGTTCAGAATAAAAACGGTTTAATTGAATCTCAAAGCGAATATAAGCAGAAATACATGAAGTTGAATGACTCCTACCAGAAGGCGAAGAAGAGTTACGCAGAGAGCATCTCGAAATACAAGAAGAAAATCGACCAATTATCGCATTCAAACGCCGAGCTGAAGAACAAGCTCAGCACGCATCGGTCAATCATCACAGAGGCCTCGCAAGTGTCAGAGCAGTCGAGCACGGCCATCAGGTCGTTGAAAGAGGAGCTGAAGAGATGCGAGGCTGAGCTTGAAACGTCACAAGCGATCATCAAGAAGCAGCGCGAGGAGATCGACTCATTGAAAGGCGCACTTTTGTGCCAGAATGAGAAATTCAAGCAGAAGTCAAGCGAGACGATCAGGAAAGAGAAGCAGAATTCAGAGGAGATATTGAAAGAAATTGAGAGCGACCACCAGAATGAAATAAGGAAGATTCAGACAAACAACAAAATTAAATTGGCCAGATTAAACGATGAATTGTTAAGTGAAAAAAACCGTTGCCAACTATTGAAAAATAAATATGACGAGATCTTGGAGGACCTTCGAAATAAGCTGAACGAAAGTCGATCCTTCGAGATGCAGGCGAAACTCGAGTTCAACAAAAAAGAGGCAGAAATCGTCGCTCTCAAAGGGAAGTTGTCGGCACTGAACGTTGACAACAAAATGCTGAAAGTGAAGTACGCCAACCTTGAAGAGAAGAACACAAGAGAGAAGACGTTTAAGGCCAACCAGACGATAGCTCAGCAGATCGCTATCGAACAGCAGACGATAGCAAAAGTGACAGAAATTGAAAGCAGCATGAAAAGGAAAGAACAACTCTTCCTGCAGTCTTTGTGCTGCATACTGCATGACTACATGAACGAAAACGAAGCTGTTTCTTGCGAGACCGTTAAGAAGTACCTTCAAAAAGTCGTGAACGATAACTTGCGATTGAAAAAGTCCTTGGATGAAACAAAAGTGATCACAAACGAAATCACGAAAATTAGGTCAATTATTAAGCCAGATAGAAACCAGGCAACTTCTGACGCTGTCCAAGAAATTGTCGATGAATTGAATGGTTTACATGACGGTTATCAAGTTCAGACTGAAAATTTGAATGCTAATTCAAATGAGAATTCACAACTTTTGAAAATGTGGAATTCATGGGCAAGGAGAGTCTTCACTTTGGCAACTGATACAACTTGTTCCGCAAAAAGTGACAAGGAATTGAGAAATATGATTGAGGAGCTTGTAATTCAAAATTCTATGATGAAAAATAACCGTTTCATCATTGAAAGTTTGAGAAAACAAAAGATGATTTTGCTGTCAAAATTGCCTCTCAATTCAACAAGGAGAAACGAACAGTCAATAACTTCGCTCCTCATCATTTACTCGGCGGTTAGAAGAATGCAGAAAATGTCAGGAAATCTCCATTCCGACCTCGTGGTTCCACATATGTTTGAAATTGAAAAGAAGAAAAAAATGTCTCTGAAAAAGTCGAAAGGAAAAACTCAGAATAGCCAGAAAAATTATCCGTTGATCAATTCTTATGAATAAACTTTGTTATTTATTTAATAAATATTAATCATTTGTTTTCATTTATTCATTTTGTTTTATTTTATTCATTTGTTTAAGTAATGGTGAAACAATTTGATAATGTTTTTTTTTTTTTTTTTTTTTTTTTTTTTTTTTGAGCTATGAATAATGATCATATGCATTTGTGAATATACATGTATAGAGTTGTTAAACATTGAATAAAGGGCAATCTCACTGAAAAAACTTGATAAAATGTTCTCAATGCTGATTAAGCGAATAATATCTTTTAGATAAAAAAAAAGTATATTGCTCATATAGTAAAGGACTATATATTAAAAATATTAAACTTGCTGATTTTGAATTTAAGAAAATGATAAAAAAGGTATTCAATAACAATTCATTAATGATTATAATTTGCATTAAAAGTCATTAAAAATATATTTGAGAATTAAATGATCTATGAATGCTTGTCTTTGCTCTATGGAAATGTTTGCTGCACATTAATTCAAGATTTCTTTTCTCAATTTATTTCATTCATTTTCTAAAATTGTTGTTATTCAAAGTTAGATAATATTTCCAATTCTGTGAGGCCTCACAGAATTGCTGAATGCAATTGCAAACATCATCTGCTTTTTTTTCTTCAAAAATCATTAGAAAAGATTGTTGAAATGATTAGATGCCTGAATGAACTTTTATTTTTGATTTTGATGAAAATATTCTAACTTTTGAAGATTTTAGTCATAAAAACTTTTCATTTTATCAAAAAGTTTTAGATTTTATACCAAATTTTTTTAGAATTGGATTACAAGGATCAAAACGATTTTACAAAATTAATTCCAAATCAAGTTCAAAGTAGCGAAAATATAGATTTATCTCATGATCGTTATTTTAATCCAATTGATTATGATAAACAAATAAAAAAATGTATTGAGGAAAAAGATCTTGACTCATTATCAAATTGCATTTTTCATTTTTCCAAAAATCTTTATGACAAATCTAAACAATTCTCACTTTCATTTAATGAATATGAATTAATTTCTAATACTATTTTACATATTTTTGATCCAGTACAATATCCTCAGCTTCTTTATATATCACTTCCTCTATTGGAAAATTGGGTTTGCAAACAAAACAAAACAAATGATATTTTTGCTCAACAATCAATACATGATTATTTATTATCACTAATTTTAGATCATAAGTCAAATCCAAATTTTAACTATTTTAATGATTCTAATAGAAATTATAGAAATGATGCAATTAACACACTTTATAACATTATTTTTGATTCTCAGAAAATGCTTGAAATCTTTATTTGCAGTAATTCAACTGATAGAATAGCAGATTTTTTCCAATATATCGTGAATCATAATGATGATGCAACAAATGATGAAATCATTCAAATGCGGAATTCTTTACCAGACTTAATGATGCTGATGAATTTAGTGATTCAAAAAACTTTTCAGTTTCAAGATTCAATTGAAAAAGGAATTTTTGATAAATTTATTGCAAAATCTTTGTTTAGATTTATTGATCACCGTGAACGTAACGTTACAAAATTTGATTGTTATGTTTTTTCAAACTACATAACACAAAACTACCAAAATTTTAGACTTTTTATGGAAAATGTTGATTTCAAAGTGATTTTTGATAGATTAGATTTATATGAGAATATAAATCTGCAAAACATATTATCTGTTTTATTAGATATTTTTATAGAAACTGAACGATATAACGATGAAGAAATAAAATTCAAATTAATTCCGTTAAATTTGGAACATTTATATAAAAATATTTTAAGTCATTATAATAATAATAATACTGAATATGATGAAAAAGCCAAGCTAAAAGAAAGACTTTTATTCCTCAACTTTCTGTTTCATTACTTCAAACTTTTTAAAGGCCCTGTAGACAAATCATTCAATAAAGATGTTTTTATATATTTATGCGAATCTTTATCAAACAAAATGTATAAAATTCGAAAATCAGCTGTTTATGCCTTTGAAAGCTTAACATCAGCTAATCCAGTTAACAATGAAAGATTAAGAGAATTTATCAAGCCAAATTTCTTTTCATTGCTGAACAATTTTCTTGATTGCGATTCAGTAGAACTAATTGAATCAATCCTTAAAATTATGCTTAATTTACTCCAAACTCATGATGATAATGAAGTTTCTAAAAAAATATTTAATGATATGGATTGGGCTGAATCATTTCAGCAAATAGAAGAAATATTATATTTTGAAGATTTAACTTCAGATGCAAAGAATTGTTGTGATTTGATTTTCCAAATAAGAAGTGAAAAAGCAAACGATATAAACTATATGATTGATTTGGATTATATTTCAATGACGGAAGAAGAAGATTTCGATGGCATGACCCCTGAAGAAAACTTAGACTACGGAACATATTATACATATAATCAAAATACTTATCTATAATTTACCATATAATCACATAATCAAAAATTATATAAACCACAAAAGTTTTGTTATATAAAACAGCGTTATCAAAACGAATAATTTATCTGAAAGAGCTTTAATTTTTATTATATCAATTTGAATTCTCATAAATAAATAAATATTTATTTTTAATCTATTTTTTCTGGCTCATACTTTCAAAATTCTTTGCTAATATATTTAAAGCCGATTTGTTTTTCTCAATGCTGAAATTAACATCTTTATATTTCATTGTGTTTTGAACATCATCTATCTTCTGTATAAACTTTGTGAGATGAGCTAATATTTTGGGGTCAACCTTGTTAGTATATTTATTTTGTAACTCAACTGCTCTATTTTTCAAAGCAACTAAACTATCAATTGAATTTCTATAATATTCCATTCTTTTAACAGCAGGTAACATTATATCTTTCAGTTCGTTAGTTCGAGATTGATAATCTTCAAGAGGCATCCTATCAAATTCTTTTTCTTCGAACCATAACTGAATCTGCGTTATTTTTTCTTTGACTTCATTAACATTAGAAGGATCAATAAATTCATATAGATTTTTTTCTGCAAGATTGTTAATTGACAACAATTGAGCCTCAAGATCATTTTTAGCTACATCAATTGACTTCTGAATAGCGTCATTTTTATCCATTTCATTTTCAATTCGGATACAATCTTTTAATAAATCATCGTTAATTCCAGTCTCATCAGATATTAAAACGTGAAGCTTAACTGCTTTTCCATCCTTTTGATAGAAACAATTGACGATATCTGTTGTTCCACTTTGATTTAATTGAACACAAAGAGACACTTTTATTTTTTCATCTAATTCTGTGTTAATCAAGCATTTCAATGCAATTTGATCGTCTTCATTGAAGAACTTCACTTCCAAACTTTTTGTAATATCTATTTTGATTGTCTGAATGGCTGGAATTTCAACAAATTTCTTAAAAATAATCATCTCGTTGTTCTCTCCCCAACGCACAATCAGAGAATGAATTGAAATATCTTTAACAATGATCGGAAGCCTCATTTTTGGTGATAAACAAGCAGCCATATGAGCACATCCTAATGCAAAACATTCATCCAAATTTAAAGATTGCTTTGGCTTCTTATCAAAAATTCTTTTCAGCTCATTTTGAATTGAAACCACACGCGTTGTTCCTCCAAGAAGTTGTAATTCAAAAATATCTTCTTTTTTAACTTTTGCCAATTGAAGGGTTTCTTTCACTTGCCCTTCAAGCAATGCTCTCACATCATTGAATTGGTCATTGAATTCTTTTCGAGTAACAACAAACGAAATGTCAACATTCATGATTGAATGAACTTCAAATTGACAATTAGAATTAACTGACAAAATTTTCTTGGCTTTTTCAACTGCAATTTTGAATCTCAACATATCACGCGGATTTTCAGATGGATTGATATGGTATTTTTCTTTCACTTTTTGTATAAGATAGTTCTCGAATAATTGAGTAAGTAAAGACCCACTAACTTTTTCTGTGAATGTAATTGCTTTCATTTGAACTGATTGCTGCTTAACTTCTGAAATGGAAACAGTCATTCCAGATCCACCAATATCAACAAAAGCAACATAAACACTTTTTTGATTTGGTTTTGGCAATCTTTGGCGATGTTGCATAATGTATGTAATAGCTGCAGCAGTTGGCGCATTTAATAAGCATGAACATTTAATGTTTGCAATCCTACAACTATTGATTATTGCTCTCCTTTGATTTTCTGACCATTGCGGATTGATTGTTATGACAAAGTTTTCACATTCCTCGGCTTTAACATAAGATTTAAGTTCTTTAAAAAGATATGCAATACATTGCTCTGGCCTTAAAATGCATTCTTTTTCTTGATAAATAACTTTAATACCAACTTTTCCATCTTCTAGTTTAACAAGATATTTGAATGGAAGACTATTTGATAATTCTTCGCGTTCATGACTATCATACTTAAGATTAATCAATTTTTTCAAATCTGTAATTGTGCTTTGTGGATATTGCATTTGATTGTGTAGTGAAAGTTCGCCTGCATATCTTCTTTCATTTGAATATGTCACCATTGTTGGCGTTAGATAATTTGATGATTGATTTAATACAACTTGGGCTGCATCTCCTTTGGGAATTGCTATAACACAATTTGAGTTTCCTAAATCAACACCTGCTGAATATATCATATAAAATTGAAAATATATGTGGTCAATATTTTTGATTATTGAAAGAGTTAAAATTTCCAAAAATTTTTCTTAGAAAGTCAAAGAGAAAATTGATATATCAATGCTATAATTTCAAGTATTATGGATTCAAAACATGATAAAACAAGATGATTGAGCATAATATAAAAAATACAAGCATCTCTTAAAAATATATCCTCAGGATTCAATAATAAAGCAAAAATAAAGCTGTTTTGCTTATATATTTTGAGTATAATTTATATATATATATATATTTAATAACTTATGTAGTTTAATTCAAACATTATTAGACATTTTGGTTAAAAATGAGCTTGATAGATGTTTTTCAAGCATTTTTGTTTCTGTTTTTTGGAAACAATTCAGAACCTAGCAACATTTTAAGAATAGATATCAAAATAGTATTATATATTTTTTTTTATAAAAATATTAAAGAATGATTATCAAGGCTTTTGAGTCAAAAATTGAAAATATAATAACTATTGATTATTATTGCTGAATTGATTTTAAAAAAGATACAGAATATGAGATATTTTCAATTTATTAATAAAGCGATTTTTGAGAAATTTCTTCGGCTTGAGATAAAAATAATGGTTATTTTCTATTTTTCAATTATTTTTCATAAACTAGGATTTTTAATGTTCGGTTTAAATAAATTTTAAAACACTTTTATTTTTATTTATAATTATTTTTCTTTTATATAAGGATTAATTTAGTTTTTATATATTTTATAGATTATAAATATATTATTTTAAACTTAAATATTTATTTTTTAATAGAATAAAAGTATTTGAAAAATGTTCTAAACCGAACATTAATAATCCTATTTTATAAGAAATTCTCTACAAAAAAATAAATATTGCTGATAATTATTATTATAATTTAATTATATAAATTATTTTTATTTTAATTTAATATTTTAAATATATAAATACAAATTAATTTGATTATAATTAAAAATAATGAATATATTTGCAATATCTAATAAGAAATAATGAAGCTATCTCAAAAAAATTGTTAATTTTATGAGATTGATTCGTCTGAATTTTGAATGATTCATATTTTAAATTTGACCTTTTTTTTTGTTTTTTAAAATGTGGTAAAATATACATCTACTTTACCAACAAAATCATTAATCACATCAATTTTTTTGGTAAAAAGTCATCATTTACATAAAATCTCTTTTTGATATTGTATTCAAAATTAAAAACTTTTTGAATTATTATTTTGAAGTATAAATTTGATTTTTTTTAAAAAAAAGTAACGAACTAATTCAAAAGTAATCAATCGCATAAAATCAGAGTTTATATTTTTACACTTAATGAACTCCCAACGTTCAGAACAGTGCAAAATCCTAGATAAAAATTGTTCGAACGATCAAAGACAATCAAATTTTCAAAAAATCGAATCAAACAGCAGACCTCAATCATCAGGAAGATCACCATATTTTTCATCAACCAAATCAAATCAAAACGTTACCGCAAGAGTGCTTGCTATTCAGCGTGTTAGAGAATTTGAGATGGGCCTGTCAAATGGGATTGTTCAAAGAGATTATAGTATTCCTAAAACCCCATTATTTTCAAAAAATATTAAAAGAACATTAGCAAACAAAAACCTTCATAATGATCCCAATATGTCGGAATATGGGTATAATTCAGATATCATGACTTACCATAAATTTCTCAAAAGTTATAAAGACTGGATTTCACTTTTAAAAAATACTAATACTGATGTAGAAACGCATTGTTCATACTATCCATTGAAAAAGAAAGAAAATCAAAATGATGATTCAAATGAAACAGATCAATATAATGGTCCCAATTCAAATTATAAATTTAATAAAAATTACATTCGCAGCAATAAAAACTCTAATAGGAATTTTTCTAGCGAAGAAAACAATGCAGAAAGTGGAGGCAATATTTCACAGAAAAAAAATGATCGCAATAAAACATCACCAGCAGACAGAAAAGAGAAAACAGGTAAAAAATATGGATTAAATCGAAATATGAAAGGCTGGCGTTATAGGGTTGACACTCGCAATCTTTTGATAGATGACCAAGATGATAAAAATTGCCAATTATATTTATCGACTCCTGTTTTTAGAGTTGGTCAAAATTCTAAATATTTGACAGGATCACCACGCTTATCAAAAGATCCATCTACTCGCCGATCTATCATAAAAAAGTATAGGCAAATTGGTCTTCGTTATTTACCTCATCAGACGTCAAAAAGTACAAATAATATTGTAACTAATGATGATGAGGATTCAAAGCTTGGTAAAGAAGCAGAAAAATCAATTAAAAAGCTATTTGAGCAAAGAAAACCTCAATATCGTTCCAAACAATGGAAAAAGTATATAAAAGATAAAAGTAAAACATCAAAAAATCAACAAGATGATTCTGATGATGAAAATGATATGAGAGATATAGAATTGCAAGATGATTTTTTAAGATCATCACAACCAAATAGCAAATCATCAACACCAAACAATGAGCTTTCTGATGAAGCATTGAAAAAAGACATTACAAACGATCTTTCATTTGTTTATAATGGATACACACCTCAAAATAATAAATTTAATAAAAACGCCAGAAAAGCGCAGCAAACTTTTAAGAAACCTAATAAATATTCGTATATTAATAGAAAAACACTTGCTCCTCTTCCTGAAAATCGAAGTACTGATCCTAAGTATAAAGTTTCTTCTAAAATGTATTTTGGAAAGAGTGGTCCCTCTTATCCAGAGCCCACTCATCAAAACAAGCAAAATAGAACACAACCAAATGACCAAAGTCAACAGAATATAAAATCTAATAACGAACAAATACAATTTCAAAATTCAACTGATAAGTTCTATGTTGGAAACAAACTTTTTGATACTTTTGAGCAACTTGAAAATGAGACAGAAAACGAAAAAGGATTTTATCATAAGAAAATTCCCAAAAATTCAATAATTGTCAGACCAACTAATGATGACTCAAAACATCAATTAAGGGGAGGTGCAATTCTAGTTGAACCAAACAGTAATTCATCATCAAAGTCGTCATTGAATCATTTATCAGCAAGTTTAAATTCAGTAAAAAGTTCTGATGACATTAAATTTAATGATCCAGATTCACAACTTGATTCCAATCAAAGATCACTTCCTTCAACTCCATTTAACGAGTTAAATAAGAGTACAAGTGAGCAAACAAGTAATGATGAAAACGTAAATAATAAAGATGAAAGTAGAAAACCGTTAATAGTAAATGGATCACCTTATTATCCAACAAAGAAAGTAAATTTGAATGCAAACAATGAATCAGATTTAGAATGCCTAGAAAACGAACATAATAATAATAATTTAAATAAATTAAAAGAAACACAAAAAGATTCTAAAAGCAATAGCGAGCAAAATGAAGCTGGAAAAGAACAGCTAGAAATTAGCTCCAAGATGGCTAGTAAAAGTGCCCAAACAGAAATTAGCAGTAATGATAATGATGAAGAAAAACAAGAAGCTCATAAGAAACAAAAAAAGAAAATCACTAAAATTAGAAGAATCAAAAAAACTAATCAAAAAGAAGAAGATAGTAATAATTTGACCGAACAGCCACCGATAGAAACAGCAGTTAATGATTGTAATGAAACAGAAAAAGAACTGGCTAATGGAAAAGAAAACGAAATATTAAACAATTCTAATCCAAAGAAAAAAGTGAAAAAAATCATCAAAAAGAAGAAAGTAATAAATGAAAAAGTCAACGACAAGCAATTGAAATGCAATAATGAAGAACTCACGTCAGACACTTCAACACAAACAGATAATCCTAAAATTAATGCTCAAAATGAAAAAGATGCAGAATCATCAGCTGAAAGAACAAATGAAAATCAAGATGAATCCACTGATCTAGAACAAAAGAAAGCTAAAAAATCGAGAAAATCAAAGAATTCAAGATCAAGTTCAAAATTAAGTTCTGATGATATAAATGAGCCAAATTCAACAAAAAATGAAGATAATGCAGATTTCGAAGAAAATGAAAAGAAGATTGAACAACAAGGAATTGATAAACTAATTGGTCAGGTTGTTGATAGCATTGTTACAAACGATAATGAGAAAGATAAGCCAAAAACCAATGAAAATGATAAATCAAATACAGAAACAGAAAACCAAAAGCAGAAGAATGTGTCACAAATTACTGATCAAGAAAAAGCAGGAAAAGATGAAAAATTAAATAATAAGAAAAAGCATAGATCATCCAAAAATAAAAAGAATGAAAAGGCAAGTCACATTTCTAAAGAAAATGAAGAAAATAGCGATATACCAAAACAAGAGTCCGCTGACAAAGATAAAAGCACTCTTGAGCAAAAAGAAATTCCCAAAGATGAAAAAGGAAGTGACGATAAACAAAAGATATCTTCTACAGGCAAAGATGAAAAGATTATTAATCAAAATGAAATTTCAAATAATAGAAATGCTGAAAATCATTCTAAAAATGAAGCTGGGAAGAATACTAAACAACAGAAAGTTCCAACAGACAATAACGAAGATAAAGCAAATCAAGCTTCTAAAGATGAAAATGAAAATATTGCTAAACAAGAAAAAGCTTCTAATGATGCGAATGATGATTCATCAAAAGATGAAGACGAGAATAAATTGAATGATTCAGGAAAATTAAAGAAGAAGAAAAAGGATAAAAGTTCTACAGAAAAGAAAGCTGGAGATGAGAGCAAAGTCCAAAATCAAGAAAATAAAGAAATCACTGAAAATGATCAAAATAAGTCATCAGATATGAAATCGAAAGAGTCATCCTCATCCGAAATCGCAGACGGTCAAAGCGATGAAAATGATGAGAAATCCAAGAATACCAAAAAATCTAAGAAATTAAAGCAAAAAGCAGCAGATGCTAAAACAGAAGAAGAATCAAATTCGAATGAAGAAGAAAAGAATCCGAAATCAGCTAAAAATGAAATCAAAGATAAAGAGCAAGAAGAAAGCGAGAACAAAAACGATAATCAAGAAAAAGAAAAGAATCTCAATAAAGAAGAAATTGAAAAAGAAGGGAACAAAAACAGCAAGAAAGAAGTTGGTAATGATTCTGATAGCAAAGATATAGATGCAAGCAAAGCTTCACAAGCAAAAGATGAAGAAAAAGACAGCGATGGCTCTAACGAAAGCAAGCAACTCAAGAAGAAATTAGATAACAATAAAACTTCACAAACAAAAGATGAAGCAAAAGAAGGTGATGGCTCTAGTGAAAGCAAGCAACTCGAGAGAAAATCAGATACAAAAGAAGCTTCTAAAGTAAGAGATGACGAAAACAACAGCGATGAATCTGATGAAGGCAAGCAACTCAGGAAGAAATCAGATACAAATGAAACTTCGCAAGAAAAAGATGAAGCAAAAGAAGGTGATGGCTCTAGTGAAAGCAAGCAGCTCGAGAGAAAATCAGATGCAAAAGAAGCTTCTAAAGTAAGAGATGACGAAAACAACAGCGATGAATCTAGTGAAAATAAGCAACTCAAGAAGAAATCAAATGCAAATGAAACTTCACAAGCAAAAGAAGGTGATGAATCTAATGAAAACAAGCAACTCAGGAAGAAATCAGATACAAATGAAACTTCGCAAGAAAAAGATGAAGCAAAAGAAGGTGATGGCTCTAGTGAAAACAAGCAGCTAGAGAGAAAATCAGATGCAAAAGAAGCTTCTAAAGTAAGAGATGACGAAAACAACAGCGATGAATCTGATGAAAATAAGCAACTCAAGAAGAAATCAAATGCAAATGAAACTTCACAAGCAAAAGAAGGTGAAGAATCTAGTGAAAGCAAGCAGCTAGAGAGAAAATCAGATGAAAACGAAAATTCGCAAGCAAAAGATGAAGAAAACGACAGTGATGAAACTAATGAAAACAAACAACTCAAGAAGAAATCAAATGCAAAAGAAACTTCACAAGCAAAAGAAGGTGAAGAATCTAGTGAAAGCAAGCAGCTAGAGAGAAAATCAGATGAAAACGAAAATTCACAAGCAAAAGATGACGAAAACGACAGTGATGAAACTAATGAAAACAAACAACTCAAGAAGAAATCAAATGCAAATGAAACTTCACAAGCAAAAGAAGATGATGAATCTAATGAAAACAAGCAACTCGAGAAAAAATCAGCCAGAGATGAAGCTTCACAATTGAAAGATGGAGAGAAACAAAGCGAAAATGAAGGAGACGACAGCCAGAGTCAATCTTCATCAAACAAGAAATCAAATTCAAAGAAATTAAATAAAGAAGAAGAAGAAAAGAATGAGAAAGAAAAGCAGCAGACTTCAAATGACACTCAAGATGACGAAGAAGGCAGCAAAAGCAAGAAGAAAGACAGCAACAAGTCCGAATTAAATGACTCAGCAACAGACAATGAAGACAAAGACAAAGCTGGCAGCATTTCAGACAAAGAAGATAAAGCGAAGCAAAAGTCATTGGAAATATGTAATGGCGACAAGAGCAAAAAAGATTTTAAAAACTCCAATGAGCAAGAGATTGAATGGGAAGAAGAAGATTCCAATGACAATGAAAAGGCAAAGCAGTCGTCATCAAAAGAAAATGATCCTTCTTCATTGGAAAATCTCATTCAATCGGCTGCAGCTCTTTTCAATGAAAAGCAGCCAAGCAAAGAAGAGGAAGAAAACACTGAAAAAGAGAAACAGAGCAAAATTGTCAAGAAACAACAAAATGAAGATGAACAAAAAATGAAGAAACAACAAGATGAACAAAATGACGAAAAGAAAGATGATGAACAAAAAGAAAAAGAAAAAGAAGCTGATAATGACTTGATTCAACAAGAAAAGAACAAAAAAGAAGCCAAAAGCAAATCAATTGAAAACAACGAAAATGAAAAGTCTGATCAGAACTTGAAATCATTCAGCAATGAAAATGAAAGTGAAAACGAGAAAGAGCCAAGAAAAGTTACACCGGTCATTTTGCGAGATGTCAGTGACTACTACACCGATGAAGGATCTGAAAACAAAGAAGGTTCAAAGAAGCGAAAGAAGCATCACACAAAAAGTGCTGTTCAGAACGAAAACGATAAAAAATCAGAAGATGAAAACAAAAGTCAAAATGAAGATGAAAAGAATAAAAAAGAAAATTCAAATGAATGTAATTCATCAAACGAAAACAATGAAAATGAATCAAGCAAAGATCCTCAAAAATCAAAGAATTCGCAAAAATCTGTCTCTAAAAAGCTAAACAAAGAAGAATCAGGCGAATATTGCTCATCATCGCCAGGAAATGAAGAAAGCAAGAAACAAAAAAATAATTCAAAATCAGAAGAAGAAGAAGAAAATGAAAGCAAAAAGATAGATCAATCACAGCAAGAAAAGCGAAAGAAGAAGCACCGAAGCCGAAAAGGTAACGAAAACGAAGATGGAAAAGTTTCAGCACTTTCGAGCAATGCTGAAGGATCAACGGCCTCCTTTGAATACGAAGACGGCAATAATCAAAGCAAATCACTCAGCAAAAACCTTAATGAAGATGAAGAAGCGGGCGAGTATGTCTCATCTTCAGCTGGGAATGAAACAGCGACACGATCAAAGGCGAGAAGCAAGCAAGCTCTTAGAAATAAAAAGAAAAGCAGCAGAAATAAGAACAATGAAAACGAGTCTGATGCTTCCTTGTCTGAAACGCCAAAGGGGAAGTCAAAATCGAGCAAGAAAATGAGCAAAAACGAGGAAGAAGTGAGTGAGAATTACTCTTCTTTGACCGAAAGTGAAGCAGAAAGCAGAAGCAAGTCGAGACAAAGAAATGGAAACAGCAAGCTGAAGCAGCGACACAGCAAGAAAAATGAAGAAACGAGCGAGAACGATTATTCATCTTCTTACGAAGAAGATGAGAAGCAAAATCAATCAAGAAGAAGAAGTAAGAAGCACAACAACAAGAAGAAAAAGAAGTTGAATCGCAGCCTCAGTGAAGAAGCAATGATTGTCGCGGCTGCAGCGGCTACTTTGCTTGCAAGCAACGAAGCCAAGAAGAGAGAAAAAAGCAGTGAAAATTCAAAGAACTCTCAAAAAGCCAACAAATTGCAAATCGAAGAAGAAGCAAGTGACAGTTATAATAATAAGAGCCAAAAGCAAGCAAAAGGGAAAAGTGCTGGAGAAAAAATTGAAAATAAATTAGATGATGATAATGCATCAAGATCTCCGAAGAAAGATGCAATTGTTGTCGACGAAAAGCTTCTTGTTTCATACGAATACGTGAATGGAATCAGCGACGAAGACAGTGAATACAGCAGCAAGAAAAGATCCTCCAGTCGCAGTCATCATAAAAATAAGGACGATGCAAAGAGGCGAAATAATTCACCTTATTTGGTAACACCAACAAAAGATAAAGCAAGAAGAAATGATGATTATGAAGAAGAGGATAACTCTATTGAAGAGCCATTTTCAGCAAGCAACAGATTTTTCGTCCCAGGGCCAAATAGCGTTCCAATCCCAAAGACGCAATCAAATAAACAAAGATCAAAGCCGATGTCGCCAACTGTAAGTTTTAATATCCATGGATTCACTAGCCGAGGTAGAGGACGATATGACAGTGCAAACAATGTTAACAGCAACGATGAAAATCAATTCAATTATTATTCATCTGAATTTGACAATTTTTCAACTCCAGGTAGTCAATCGCAGCTCCGGAGATTTTCCATGGTTAATCGAAATTATAACCGACTCCAACCACAAGTCACATCGCCGACAAATATAAATCCTATTCCAATTCTGAAAACTCAAAATCAATTTCATCCATGTGAAGATGCAAATTATGATGAAGTAAATTCACCTTTCATTTCATCAAGATCATCACGAATGAGTTCACGCCGTAATTCTATTGCATTGCAACAACTGCCTTATCATAATGTAGCCTTTACTAATGACGGAGTAGTTCCTTTCGCATCGTCAAGATCAACCGTTAAACCTGCTCACAAAGATGACAGGCGAATTCGTCAATCAAAATCATTGATTGAACCTTCTGATGTTATAAGAGAGAAGTTTTTAGCATCGCCACAAATGGATGGTGATGACTTTGTTGACGAATTTGTTGGTATTGATGATATTTCCTCGCCTAATGAGACAAATGGAACAAAATTACTGAAACCATTAAACATTGATCCTCGTCAATCAATGATGTTTGCTGATGTAATTGATAAAAAACCGAATGATGACGTTGGTGTCAGTTTTTCAGCTGCAATGGAACTTACACACGTAAATAAGCTCCTCAGAAAGAATCAAAGCACTGTGTCGGTGAAGATGCTCACTGATGCTGCCAATAATGCTTCGCTTGCGATGCAGTCACAAGATGAAACTATGAATGTATTTTCATCACCGTCTCCTTCGCCAACAACAAATTCTGAGGCGTTCAAAACAATGGCAAATAGGAGAAAAAGTTCACCGGCTATTAAAAGACCAGGAAGTAAAGTGCAGACGGTGAGATTTATTTAGTTTATATTTTTTGTATTTTATTTTAGAAAAATAATCATGAATTTAAGGTTAATAAAATAAAGGAAAGAAAAAAAAAAAATCTTATTATTATTATTATTATTTTGTTTTATCGATGATTAATCGTTTTTTATATTTTCTCGCAGTTATTTCGACATTGGAGTTTTGATCATTTTTATCATCATCATTTTTTAATAATGATAATTGCTGAACTATTAAATTTAAGTTGGATTTATAATCATAAATCTAAGATTTCATGAGGAAAAAAAAAATGAAATTAATATTATTTATGTTTATTAACAAATAAAAACAAAAAAAAAAAAAAAAAATACTTCTATTTCTTTTTCTCAATCAGGCAAAATAAGTGGAACTGTCATTTCGCATTTTTTAAGCTTTTCCCTGATAGACGCAATTATACTATGCAAGTTGCTGCTATTTGATTTAATTTGTTCTGCAAGCATTTTTAAATATTTACATTCTGTTTCATTTTTAGTTCGCTGATTAAGATCTTCCATTTTTTGAAAAAGATTATGAATTAGCATTTCTTCCATTTCAATTTTGCTTTCTAAATTTTTCACTGAACTTGAGAGATTATCAGTGACTATTTCAATTTCATTTATTTTCAGTTCACATTTTTTTGCTTTATCATATGATAATAATAAAGCATCTTTATAAGATTTTTTAAATTGATTCATTTCATTGTATATATTAACAAGATAACTTTGTACTTCTAAAACATCATCATTTGAAGTATCATTTGATTGATTGATAATTGGATTATTTATTTTTTTAGGTTTTAGTTTCATTTGAGTATCGAGTTGATGTGAAATAGAAGTAAGTTTTATTTGAAGTTCTTTGATTTGTAATTCGTTTGAGTTAATTAGCTCTGAATATGAAGAAATATTTTCAATTGGCTGTATATATTTTTTTAATTTGTCAAGTTTTTTTTCAAGATCATTAATAATTGCTTGCTCTCTTTTTTGAACATCATTTAAAAGTTCATCAATGTGAGAAATATGTGTGTTGCTTTGGTTTTCTTGTTTAGTTCTGGTCTTTTGGATTTTTTTATGAATCATTTCAATTTTTTGATTAATAGTCTCGTTATAATTTAAAAATTGAATTTGCGTATCATTTTTTAGTTCTGTTTCAAGAATATTAAGTTTCTGTGCGATGTTTGATCTATTTGAAAATTTATATTCGATGTTTTGATTGATATTTGAATTGTTTTTGATCGTTTTTGAAGCTTTTTCTAAATCCTCGAGAATTGATGAAATATTATGTGGAATTTCGGAGCGTAGTTCTATTATATTTTTTTCAGCATTTTTTAAACGTTGAAAAAGATTATTAGCTTCACGTGTAATACGTGCTGCATTGATGTGAGTTGGTGAAAATAGTAAGCCAGAGCATGAACGTTTTTTTGAAGGGGTGGATTCACTATGATCTGAGGAAGATTTATCACCCTTTAGTGGAGGAAGGGTGATAGAATTGTCCATTTGATCAAAATTATCACTAATCAAAAAACGTGTTTTTATTTTGAAATGTTTTTTTTTTCTTGAAAACAAAAAAAACTTAACTTTTAATAAATTATTTATAAAAATGATACATCTTCAATAATAAGCATTTTGGTGATATAAAGGGCCAAAAAATATTTTTCAAAATCTACAATATTTATCTATTTCATTCAAATCAATTGTGAGAAATTCAAAGAGATAAATCTATTATTCTTTATAATTCATTGAAAATATATTAAGTATATTAAAATGTCCTCGAGCATAGAAGAAAACTATGAGCCTGATTATGCTGACTCCATTGACGATGATAAAAATGGTGAAGATGAAAATGATAAAATATCATCTTCAAAAAAGCATTCAAAAGGAGATAAGAAAAAAGAAAAAGAAAAGAAGTCTAAAAAGGATGATAAAAAAGAAGATAAGAAAAAAGATGATAAAAAAGATGATGGGAAAGAAAAAAAGGATAAAGATGATAAAGAAAAAAAAGATAAAGAGAAAAAAGAAAAAGAAAAAGAAAAGAAAGAGAAGGAAAAGAAAGAGAAAGAGGAAAAAGAAAAAGAAAAGAAAGAAAAGGAGAAGAAAGAGAAAGAGAAGAAAGAGAAGGAAAAGAAAGAAAAAGAAGAGAAAGAGAAAAAAGAAAAGAAGGAAAAAGAAGAGAAAGAGAAGAAGGAAAAAGAAGAGAAAGAGAAGGAAAAGAAAGAAAAAGAAGAAAAAGAGAAAAAAGAAAAGAAGGAGAAAGAAGAGAAAGAGAAAAAAGAAAAAGAAGAGAAAAAGAAGAAAGAAAAAAAGAAGAAAGAAGAAAAAGAAAAGAAAGAAAAAGAAGAGAAAAAGAAAAAAGAGAAAAAGGACAAAAAACATTCAAAAAAGCATCATAAAGGTAAATTGCATAAGCATCATAAAGACAAAGATAAAGATTCCGACGGAATTGAATTAACAAAGCAATCTTCAGGCTCTTTTTATGTAAAACGCGTTGTTTATTTTACGACTGCCAATGATGGAATAATTGAATATAATTACAAAGAAAATGAGACAATACGAAATGCTTGCAGCTTTATTAAATATAGGTTGAACGCTTATCGTGTTTTTATAATTTGCCGTGGGCATTTGCTAGCAGGAGAAGTGCCAATCAAAAGTTTAAAAACATCTCAAGAAGAACCTCTCGTCGCAGTGCTTGAACACAATACAAATATACGAGTTGGAACTGTTAGAGGATGTAAGAAAGTTGAAGTAGACGCTGAAAAAGTATTTGGTCGATTAAATTCAAAAGGAAAAGCTACAGCTCAAAAATCATATTTTCGCTTAAATGACTCAAGTGATGATGACAGTAGCAGTGATACTGAGAGCGACAATGAAAGTGAAAGTGATAATGAAAGTGGAAGTGAAAGCAGTAGTCAAAGTAGTAGTGAAGAAGAGAGTAACAGCGATAATGAAGTTGATGATAATGATAAAAACGATTCAGATAAAGAAAGAAATAATGATGAAGACAATTAAAGTTGATAATAATAACAGAAATGAAACAATTTTAATTTACAATTATTTTTGGTCACTGAATATATACTGTTTTTTTAATAGACTAACTAGATTGAGAAAATTATTTTCTATTTGATACAAATGATATTTAATTCTCTTCATTCAGCTTTCAGTATTGAATAAGTTCTAATTATTTGCTATTGAATATTAATAACACAAACAAAAAACTTGATATCATCAAGTTTCAATACTTTTTTTTTTTTATTTTGGTATCAAAGTGGTATTCACAAAAAAAACTGTTATTTATGAATAAAGATATCATAATAATAAAAATCAAATTATATACAATTATTTCTAACGCATAAAAATTTTTATTTACAAAATAGCATTTTCGATCTTCATTATATAATCTTTCAATTCACTTTGATTTTGAAATGGTTTAAGAAGTTCTGTTGTTTTATATAGTGTAAATATTCCTTTTAACTCTTTGTGAAGAGCTAAAACGGAGAGCGCTTTAATGCAATCTGAGTATGATGATGATAAAGTATCCATATTTTCTTTCATTGATAATGTCTTCAAAAGAGTCTGGACAACTGTTGTAAAAGAGGATGAGAATTTTATTTCGGCTATTTTTGCAAAAGCTGCTGCTCCAAGTTTCAATGCTATTGGATGTTTAACTTCTTTAAACTTTTGACTAAGTAAATGAAGGATACCTGTTTCATCCATTTTACTAACAAATACATGATCAAGATGAATTTCTAAGAAAATCCAAGAAACCCCAGAAAAAGTTGAAAGATCACCAAAACAAAGAGCTTCGGTAATGAAAGCTGGTATGTATTGGTTGTTTTTTATAAACAATATTCCAGGATCTTTTTCGTAAGTTTGACGATTATATTGCCGACTTTTGATAATTAATAATAAAATCCGAAAAAGTGATACTGCTTTTTTTTGCTTCGATTGCAAAAAGAGCATGGAAAGTGGGTCTCTAATAAAATGTTCTCCTTTCGTGCAGCTTGTAATTTGGCAAAGTAAAAGTGAAGCTTTTTCATTTCCAAATTTCAAGTAAGCTTTCAAAATTGACATTATTAGTTCCAAAGATGAGTCTTTTGGATTTAGAAAAACTTTAAGATAATCTAAAGCAAGATCAGAAATAACTTCATTAATATCAAGATGTCTTATTAAGGGTTGAATTGACACTAATGGTTGTAATTGTGGTTTCTTCATTGCCAAATTTGTTTTATAAGCAGCAATAATATTTTCATCGATTTGTGATGTATAATATTGTTGAATTAATTTAATAATTGAAGCCCTATCTGGATTATTTGAATGAATAAAATCTTGGAAGAGCTGTAAAAGAACTAAATGTCCTCCTTCAACATTAATAAATCGTTCTGCTATAGCAAAAAAAAAGCTTATGATTTCTTTTTTAAAAACAGGTATAATAGAGTAAATTCTGCACATCAAAATTAAGGATTTGATTCTAGCTTTTGAATCTTTCCTTATTGTCAAAATTTGTAATTTTGATATGATAGAATCAGTTATTACATCTGGTATTATACTAACGACGTATAGAAAAACATCCAATGTTTTACTATCGACGTAATTCGATAAATCTCTTACAAATCGTATTCTTTGAAGTAGTCCTTCAACTTTTGCGCATTTAATAGCAAGATTTTGAACGCGTTCATCAAGTTTAGGCTGGCAATGAATTAGCACAAAGAGAATTGTATCCCAGAAAGGAATATCTTCTGTATATAGGAAATCTTGATTAATTTCAAAATATTCAAGAGCATTCTGTACTTGAGTGGGTGTGCCATTTTTTAATTGCTCTAAGTTTCTAGATACATCAGCTCTTTGGGATGATGTAAGTGATCTCCTTTTATTATTTTTATCATTAGTATTGTTATTATTATTATTGCTTGCAGTTGTATTAGTTTTATACATGTCATAGTTGAAAAAATTGTTACTACTATCTGATATACTTGTGTTTGTAAATCTTGGATCAGTATGAACTTTTCGTGCGGTGTATGGTATCGAAAGAGGCTTTTGTCCATAAGTTTGCAAAAATGATGAAAAATTACTTAGATCAGTTCCCTCAAAAATTGCTCCATTTTCGATTCTGTTCATAATTTCAGAAAATGTAGGACGTTTCTTTGGATCAATAGAGAGGCAGTCTCTGATCAAAGTAGATAGTTTCTTCGGCGTTTCTGATGGTAACTGAAAGTATTTTAAAAGTGGATTACTATTTATTTCTGATTTGTCATCTTGGATTTTTTCGCCTTTTTTATTTTTATTTTGGTGCTGACTTTTACTTGAATGTTGATGCTGATTTTTTTCGTTTTTCTGTGTTTGATTTTTTTCAATTTTCGCTTTTTTATCAATTGCCATTGATAGAGCATAAATTATTTGATAACTATCCATTCTATCATATGGAACTTCTTCTGTAACCATTTCCCAAAGAACAACGCCATATGAATAAACGTCAACAGATTCGTCATATGCTTTTGCATGTATAAGCTCAGGAGCCATCCATTGGGGAGTTCCGACAGCTTTTGTTAAGGATGAAGCGAGCTTTTGGGTTCTTGATAAGCCAAAATCGCAAATTTTAGGAAGTAAGTTTCCATCAAGAAGAACGTTCGGTGATTTTAAGTCACGATGCATAATTCCACTTTCATGGAGATAATTCATTCCTGACGCTACTGCATATGCGATTCTAGATTTATCTGTTGGGGTTAATTTAATTGCTTTTTTATTCATATTTATTGGTAAAGAATCATTATCATCATCTGCATTAGAATCTGAGTCATCCAAGTTATGTAATGCATCATAAAGTGATCCATTGGGAATATATTTTGTAACAATTGTGAATGGGTATGTTAGTGTAAATCCTATAAAAGGAACTAGAAAGGTATGAGAAACAATTGCATGTATTTGAACTTCACGAGCAAATAAATCAGCATTTTTCTTTGATATTTCAATCGAAAAAAGTCTCTTAATAGCAACTTTTTCCTGAGTTGGTTTATATTCGCCGAGATATACTTCTCCGCAGCCGCCAGAATTAATAGGTTTTTCTAGCACCAGATCTTTATGATCCAATATAAATTTTGATGGAATGGTTGAAAGGGCCTGTGGTGTTGAAACATCATTCTCGTCGATGAGAGGCCCTTGGTGCATAAAAATAAAATTTATGAATTTTGACCTTTATTTGAATTAATTTCATATAAATTGACCTTTTTTTGTTTTAAAACAAAAAACATATAAAAACATAAAGTTGCTTTAAAATTAATAGCATGAGGGTGATATCAGATAACTTGTAATTAAAATCAAATTTAATATATGAAATGAATAGTATTAAAAAGACAAAAAAAAAAAAAAGAGATAATAAATAATTTTAAAAAATAATTAATTTATTCTCCTTTTTCCTTTACTTCATCATGAGCTCCGGTAAAATCTAAAATTATTTGAGCACCCCTTTCTTGTATATTATCAAATTGTTGTGTAACCGATTTTTGAAGAAGTAATGGTAGAAGCATGGTGCCATTCAATAATATGAAGATAATGAGTGCATCAGGGATCGAAAGGAATAAAAAGAAAATAAAGTTTAGAACAAACATTGTTCCAAACATTAGAAAGGCTGACTTATTTTCAATTCCCACTCTAGCATTTACTAATTGCTGATGGGTTTGATATTTGACTGTTCCACAAAACGCGCTTATTTCTTGAGCAGTATAACGCTGGCATGAGGGATCAGGGCAGATTTCTACTTTATCACCAAGTACGAACTTGTGTAAAATAGGTCTGATAATAGGCCAATAAAATGGTGAAGCAAAATACAAGCCCAGGGATAAGAACACATATGAATAAGGTGAAAGTTTAAGCAAGTACAATAAGAAGAATATCAAGTTAATTGATATATAAACGATTGCAGATTTCTTTTTGTTATAGAAAAGGCAAATATCTTGTATTTTGTCAAAATCTTCTTCATTTGGTTTAATTTTATCATAAATCTTTTGAGCAAATTCCTTAGCGTCTTCCATTTTTTTTTTTTTTTTTCTATCTCAGAATAAGTTCATATTGATCGTTCAAACGGTCAAACATACTTATTTTGAAAAAAAAAAAATATCAAATATTGATTATTGTTTTTTCTTTATTTCTATAAATATATATATGCATATATATATATTCATAAACAAATTGAAAATTTGGTAGAAAATTCAAATTTCTTTTACATAATTCCAAAATGATTGGTTTTATCTTTAAAAATTTAAATATTATAAGTATTTTTTATATTAGTTATCATTCAAATAAGCATTTGATCTGTAAGGACAGGTAAATTAGTGAACAAGATATTGTTCATTAATTATATTATGAAAATCATGGCGAAAGGAAAAAGTATTGAAAATTCGAAGATTTTTTTGAGGCGAAAACGATCAAAAAATACGTTTTTTGATTTGAGAGCAGCTCACAAAAGTACAACTTTTTGAATAAACAAACCTTTTGAAATCAAAAGGCGGTTTTAGCTTTAAATAATTGGCCTTTTGGCTTGTTTAAACGGCGCCATTTTTATTCTTGGCATCATGAATCAGATTGCGGGGTTCTTCTGCAGGGAGCTTCGTTTAATTTGATTCTTGAGTGCCTAGATTGCGAAACTCTTCTGCAGGGAGCTTCACAACCTAGGCTTCGAGATGATCTTTTAATTTCCAAGCATTCTTCGATTTTTATGGCAATTTTGGATTCAAGAGCCATAATATTTTTGTTCCAGAACTATTGATCGCAAAACTACAACTTTGTAATGCCTCATTTCTGGAATTCTAATTTTTTTTATCTCATAATTTACGGATTTTACAAGTTAAATGCCCATGATAACAAATTTCTGAGCTTAAAATGCTTGTTAAACTCAGTGATTTCTATCATGAATGTTTGGCTTTGAAAATAAGATTGAGATCAATCTAAATTGAAATAGTAAAACACAAATTCCTTATCGTATAGCTTTTAAAAATTATTCTTTTTCCCTAGACTTTAAATTAATGGTCGTTTTAAGTTAAAAATGGCAGGTTATAGAGCATTTTCATGCTTGAAATAGCATCATATTTTCTTTCAAAAAGATCAAATGTCAAAAAAAAAAAAAAAAAAAATTCATTCAATTTTGTATTTTTAAAATTAACTTTTTTTTTTTTTATTCACAAAAATTAAATTGTATTCAAATTATTTCTCATAAATTTTCTATTCAAATATAAATGATATTTATGTTTTATTGTTATTTAAAATAAATATAAATAGTACATATATTTATTAGAACCTTTATAAAATATATATAATAAGTATAAAAATGAAAATATTAATATTTTAAAGGTATATAAATAGTTCATTAATTGTGAACTTTTGGACGTTAAAGAAAAAATTAAAATAAATATATCTTGTCTAAATTAATTTAGATATATAATTAAAATATAATATAATAATATATCCATAACACTAATAAATATTATAAAATCTAATAATATCTAAAATCGTTATTTTCTCTATTGATTATTAATTCATTTTTCATATAAATAAAAATCAATAAATCTTCAAATAAACCAATCAAGCAAGGTAAATAAAACATTTAAAGACATATTTGAAACAAGCACCTTCCTTTTGGAAAAGAATATAGTACAATACTGTGCGATTATAATCCAGATAATTTTAAATATTTTCTATTATATTTCGTAAGAATTGAATGGTCTTGAACTTGACTGATATTATTTATAGTATGGGGGAACATTGAGGAATAATAGATATAAGGAAAGGAGCAGAGTGGAATAGCTATATAAGCACTCTACAGCTATAAATTGATTGATTGAATATCTCCGAAACGATGTTTTATACCTTAGTTTTTAATGGACCCTTCTCATAAATCTCTGGATTTACTTAGCAAACATCACTTTCTAACTATATTAACTTTAAAATTTCCATCAAATGAGCAAATCAAAGTTATACAACATTTGCTAAATACCATTTACAACATTAAAAAAAAAAAAAAAAAAAATTCAAATTAGTAGTATACGTTAAGATGTGATTCCTAAACGCCTCAGACTTAAAATGTTAATAAACATTGGCATATTGAGAATGAAATATACTCTTTTAAAGTTATTAAGTCGTAGAAAAAGGATTCAACTTTGGCATGCTTTTATAGATTTTTTAATAAAAAACATGTTCTTGTTTTTCTACAGAGGCATTTCTTTAATTAGATAGCCAAATGAAGAATGATATTTAAGTATAAATGATTTTAAAAATAACAATGAAAAAGAAAATTTTTATTATTTGGAGAAATAAAAGATATATAAATGTGATAAGTTATATAAAAAAATAAAATCCAATAAAGATCTTTTTGTTTGTATTTTTTATATTATTTATATATTATTATTTTATATGTTATTGATATATTATTATATTATATTTTAATTATATATCTAAATTAATTTAGACAAGATATATTTATTTTAATTTTTTCTTTAACGTCCAAAAGTTCACAATTAATGAACTATTTATATACCTTTAAAATATTAATATTTTCATTTTTATACTTATTATATATATTTTATAAAGGTTCTAATAAATATATGTACTATTTATATTTATTTTAAATAACAATAAAACATAAATATCATTTATATTTGAATAGAAAATTTATGAGAAATAATTTGAATACAATTTAATTTTTGTGAATAAAAAAAAAAAAAAGTTAATTTTAAAAAATGAATATTAAACAAAAACAGCATATAATATATCAATTATTTGAGAAAAGATATACTTTAAATGGATAATGAATTTTTTTTTTTTTTTTTTTTTTGACATTTGATCTTTTTGAAAGAAAATATGATGCTATTTCAAGCATGAAAATGCTCTATAACCTGCCATTTTTAACTTAAAACGACCATTAATTTAAAGTCTAGGGAAAAAGAATAATTTTTAAAAGCTATACGATAAGGAATTTGTGTTTTACTATTTCAATTTAGATTGATCTCAATCTTATTTTCAAAGCCAAACATTCATGATAGAAATCACTGAGTTTAACAAGCATTTTAAGCTCAGAAATTTGTTATCATGGGCATTTAACTTGTAAAATCCGTAAATTATGAGATAAAAAAAATTAGAATTCCAGAAATGAGGCATTACAAAGTTGTAGTTTTGCGATCAATAGTTCTGGAACAAAAATATTATGGCTCTTGAATCCAAAATTGCCATAAAAATCGAAGAATGCTTGGAAATTAAAAGATCATCTCGAAGCCTAGGTTGTGAAGCTCCCTGCAGAAGAGTTTCGCAATCTAGGCACTCAAGAATCAAATTAAACGAAGCTCCCTGCAGAAGAACCCCGCAATCTGATTCATGATGCCAAGAATAAAAATGGCGCCGTTTAAACAAGCCAAAAGGCCAATTATTTAAAGCTAAAACCGCCTTTTGATTTCAAAAGGTTTGTTTATTCAAAAAGTTGTACTTTTGTGAGCTGCTCTCAAATCAAAAAACGTATTTTTTGATCGTTTTCGCCTCAAAAAAATCTTCGAATTTTCAATACTTTTTCCTTTCGCCGAAAATCATAATTCGATCAGTATTTCAGTGAATCCATTTTTGTTTGGATAATATTTTTAAGTTGTAAAAAATACTTTAATCATTAATAAATATAAAATATCTGTTTTCTATTTAAAATCCAGCAAGATAATGAAACAAATTCATCAAAATGCAATTTTAAACTTTTTGTATTAATTTTATAAACTGAATAATTCAATACAAATTTTATTTTGAATATTTGGTTCAATTTTGAATAATTGATTTCCTTATAGGTAATGTGACTTATGTGTTTGATGATTTTAGCAGCATTGATAATTTTATTACAAGCCTTGAAGAAACAACAAAATCAAATCAAAGTAATATTCAAACCAAAGAAGAAGATCTTCATACATGAATGCAAACACAAAATAATTTAAATACTGATACCGGAAAAAAAGAAATTGTGAATGTCTTCAGACTGTTGGTTATGCAACTCAAGACATTAGCTTTGAAGATGTTAAACAATATATTGGAGAACTCCATAATACAGTTAACGATGTTAGAGAAGTTATTGATATATCATCATTTGCTAATGAAACAACTGATATAATTAACGAAACAGTTGATTCCTTGACTTCTACACTTGAAGATTTTAAAATTTTTCAGTTAGTGATATTGACTTTTTCGATGACTTAAGCAATATTAGAGATAAATTTGATGTTACCGAATACGTTGAGCCATGGATGCTAATAGTAGTCAAAGTATCGCTTTTCTTTTTCTCATTTTTAATACTTGTAGTTCTAACGCTTCAAGTTTGTGCGTTCTGGACTAAGAATTGCTGTTCAAGATGCATTGTTGGAGCGTGCTGTCCTTGCTTCTGCTGTGCTTTTTTTCAATTTTTATTTGGTCTATTTACTACATTTGGCGCATTGTTCTTAATTGTTATAAACATTTTTTATGACCAAGGCGATGATATTTTTGAAAAGGTTATCAAAACAATGACAAATGAAGAAATGGCACTTAAAATGCCGCCTTTGGATCTATCGGGCATATCAAAAGAGGCAATTGGAAGTATTCAAATTTCTGATCTTCAATTTCATCGAATTGAGTTTATAAAAAATGTTGTCGATGCTAAACTTGGTGCTTCACTATCAAATCTCATAAGTTTTCACCAATTGCCATTATATGATCTACCTGATATAATCAATGAAACATTTTCAAGTGCCACTTTTAATACCGAAAAAGTTCTTGATCCACTTCTAGGTGGCTTAAATACTACATTTGACGACATTATTGACAATAACGATTTCTTCCCAAGTATCATGAATATACAAGAAATGGTTAGCAATCTTCAAACATACTTTGATCAAATTAGGAATAATTGCTATACTATCGATAAAGAAGCTTGTGATGCCTTTATTGAAAAAGCAAATAATTCATATTATGAATTCTTTATAAGCTTTGATTATCAAACCAAAAAAGGATTTAAAGAAGTGACATCTGGATTAACTGAATCAATTAATCACCTTCCTAATATAATATCTCTAAATGTAAATGATGATTTTGGAGGCCTTCTTAAAACTGTCGGATCATCATTATCTAAAGCTCTTAATACTGTAGTTGGAGTATTAGAGAATGTTGATGCAACGATGATAATTGCCATTTTCAACATAATTAGAGTAAGATTCTGCTACCAAGGATTTTATTATTTAATGGCTGTTTCGATTTCAGCCCATATATACATGATTGGACTTTGGGCGATGATGATTCTTCTCTGGGTTAGAAGGAAAGGAATGGGACGTGTAGCAAAGAATGTTTCAATATCCTATTCTTATTCCTATTCAATTTCCTATTCTTACAGTGAAAAAGATAAAAAGAAAAAGAAGAAAAAGAAGAAAAAGGATTTGTCAGATAGTGAAAACACAAGTGGTGTTGAAAGTGCACAACAAGCTCATATTGGCGGTTTTGGTTACAATAATAATGATTCTGAAGTGCAGAGGGGTGTTAGTGAGAGAGATTCGTATGGAGACAGCAACTATAACAATCCTTACAAACATGATGATTCATCAACGCAAGAAAAAATTGATGAAGATAATGAAATTCAGTTCAATAATGATAGTCAACAAGATACTGATACAGAAGATAGTGGGCCTAAAATAGCAGAGGAATTTTCTTTTGGTAATGATAATTCGCAAAGCCAAACTAACAATAATAATAATTATAATGTAGATCGTTCTTCTTCAGATGATAATACAAATAATGATGATGACCAAAATGCATATTTGTTTTAAGTTTCCTGAGGGTGATCATCAAATAATATATATATATATTTATGAAAATTTATATTAATATATTTATGGTTAAAATTTTTTTTTAATTATCTAGCTGGATTCGAGTTTTTGATAACAAGTTATCACACTTTTTCCAGGTCGATGATGAATGTAATTCCGTTTTCTTTATTTTCAATATGATCAAAGTTGATTTAACTTCCTTTTATTTTAATAGATTTGAAATGATATCGAAAATCTACTTTCATTTATCTACTTTATGTTGAAGTATGTATTGCTTCTATAGGATTTTCAAGTATAATTATGATTTGAAAATTAATTATGATTTGAAAAGGTATTGTAATTGTCTTAAAATTGTTATTGAATGAGTATATTACCAATCATTTAATCCTCTTTAAAAAAAAAAAAAAGTTGTTGTTGTTGTTTTTTTGTTTTTTTTTTTTTTTTTAAATTTAATTTGAAAGTTGGGCTTCATGAAAAAATACCAAGGTCAATTTCATATCAACATTCAATTTTTATTCAAATTTGGTGAGGTACTAATGCGACTTTTTCATTTCTCACAAAATTGAAAGGAAAAGTACCTCACCTTTGTATCAATCTATTCAAATGATGATTAGCTTTTATACCAGTACGTTTTTTATTGTTAAATAAATAAAAATTTCTAAATAAAAAAAATGAAAAAAAGAAAAATTAGTATTACCGGTAAAAAAATAAATCTAAAAACAAAAAGATCCTTGAATATTAAGTCAATTAGAAACATTGAATATTTAAAAGTTGAATATTTTGTTTATAAATGCCATTTGCACATGTAAAACAAACAGTTATTTATTAAAGAAATGATATTTATTCAAAATATTAGTAGAAAATTAAATTTACTCAAGTTTTGATATTAAATTATATATTTCATCTTAAATTCTTAAATAATTTTGAAAACAATGTAAATACTGTGTTTATTAATGTTAAGAGAAAGTTCAGGGCTATTTTTTTAAAAGTATTATTGAAGAGATTAAAATCATAAACGAATCAACCATTTTAGAGAATAAAGGTTTAATAGGCATATCGAGGTTTGAAAATGAATATTATAAATCAAAACAGTTCGTTTTTCATTATCTTTGAAATTTTTTTTAATAAATATTAAAAAATAATTATAAATTCTTTAATTTTCAAATTATGATATTGATTTTATATTTTAAATGTATCTTTATTTGTTTTTAAGTATATATATTTACTTAGATATCCCAAAATAATTGATAATACTAGGATACAAAATCTTTTTTAATTGAATACAATATTTACGTTTGTATTTTTGATTTTATATGTAATTGAATAATTCTAAGTGCTTTCAATTTATATTTCATACAAATATTATCAAATAAATATGCATTAATTTTTATTTTATTAATTTAAAATAATATTTTAAATGCATATATATTATATAAATAATATAATATATATATATTATGAGTATATATTAAGTAATTCCTAAATAATTAAAGATATCAATAGATATATTATTGAATACAATTTGTTTAATGGATTTTGTATAATTCAAAAATGTTCGATAAAGAATTTAATTTTCTATACTATGTTGAATTTTTCTAATATCTTTATTATCTTGTTTAATTCAAATATTTTTAAAATAAAAGAAGAATATGTTTATTAATTACTAATTTGATATGAATTAAAAGATAATTTTAAAATGAGTAATGAATAAAGAAACAATTAATTGGTCTAAATTTATTTATTTTTGAATAATACGTTATTATATATTTAATCAAAAGTAAAAACCTTATAATTTATGATGGAAAACGAAAGAAAATAAATATATATAATAAGAAAATAAGTAAATAAAAAATCTTTTTTTTATTTTTTAAAATTTACGTTTTACATTATTTAAACAAAAGAAAAACACATTTAATTTATGATTGGAAATGATTGAATATAATGAATATTGGATTGGTATAAAATTATTTTTCTTTTTGATCTAGTAATTTAAAACGTATTTTTTAAAAGCAAACAAAAAGATGTTTACTTCTTTATTCCTTATTATATATATTTATTTTCTATAATTTCTCATCATAAATTATATGCATTTTTACTTATGTTTAAATAATTATAATATAATTTTTAAAAGCATGCAAATAGTTGTTTGCTTACTTGTTTTCTTATTATATTTGTTTGCATTCTTTCGTTTCTCATCATAAATTATATGCATTTTTACTTATGTTTAAATTTTTCAAAATATAAAACAAACAAGGAGATTTTTACTTGCTTTTTATTATATATATTTTATTTTCTTTCATTTTCCATCATAAATTATTGTATGCCAGCTTTTTTTGTTAATATTTTTATGTTTTTTTTAGAAAAGCATTTGCTATTTTTTAATTCAATTAATAAATAAAACATAGAAATATTTGTATAAAGTAATAACAAATTGAGAATATAAATAGTCAAAATGAAATAATTTAATTTTTTAAATATTTACATTATTTATCTGAAAAATAATTTAACAAAGAAATAATTAATTATTATGTCACATATTGTAATAATATAATTAAAAATCAAGATCAACTTTCATAAAGTATATTCATTTTGGTATCAAATTCTTTTTTTTCAGTAATTTCAAATTATAGCAAACTAAGGATTTTTATTATTCATTTTTGCCCAGAAAAAGTCGAACTCTTCCAAAGAAAAAGTGAATTTTGAACATCCCTATAGCAAACAAAGAAAATTGAAGATTCAAATTTATATAGTCCAAAGAGGATTTTGAATTCATCATATTATTATATTACCTTAAAATGTCATTATTTTTTTACTATAGAATATCAATATGCATTGGTAAAATGTTCTATGATACCACCTAAACACTTAGATGCTGTTGAGAATGTTGTTATTACTACAGGTACAAAGTGAGTGGTAGCTGTTTTAAACTCTTTAAACGCACCATCTTTAACACTTACTTTTATCATTTCATCTATATTCTTTGAATAATTATTATTTAATGCGATATAGAGTTTAGAATAAAATTCCATTGCTATTTTGATAGTAGGCAATTCTGCTCATTGTGCCTACTATAATCATCTATATTCTTTGAACACTGTATTATATATCCATTTTCTTATTGCTGTTGATTTGCCTGAACCGATAGGCGCTTGACATATAAACTTCTTTATGGTCTTCTCTATAGTTATGTCTTCATCATCTTTTCGATAAGTTACTTCATTTGATTTACTAGGTAGGTTCTCAAATATAGTCCAATTAACATATTGCTCATTTATCATTTTAAACAGAAAATAAAAACAAAAATAAAAACAAATTATATAAATACTAAAATATAGGTTGTTAAGGAATTGATAGTAACTAATGGGGTACTTTCATAGTTGAAGTTTAAGCTGTAGATATGACACTTTAAATATAAATACTTTAATTTTTATAGCGTGAGTGGAACAAAATATGGCACCTAGTATAGTAGACTGAGTTTTTTGAGGCATAGCGTGACACAAATGGATCAGGCGGTTAGGTCTGTATGAAGTGTTAACGGAACACAGCCTAACATATACTATTATAAGCATTATATATCATTAATTTGCATTACAATATCATCATATAACACTATAATATCATCATATAATGCATAAAACAATCACAAACATTATTATATCATCATATAATACAATAATATCATCACAATACACCATAATATCATTACATTACATCATAATATCATTACATTACACTATAATATCATTGCATTACATCATAATATCATCACAATACACCATAATATCATTACATTACATCATAATATCATTACATTACACTATAATATCATTGCATTACATCTTAATATCATTGCATTACACTATAATATCATTGCATTACATCATAATATCATCACAATACACCATAATATCATTACATTACATCTTAATATCATTACATTACACTATAATATCATTGCATTACATCTTAATATCATTGCATTACACTATAATATCATTGCATTACATCATAATATCATCACAATACACCATAATATCATTACTTTACATCTTAATATCATTACATTACACTATAATATCATTGCATTACACTATAATATCATTTCATTACACTATAATATCATTGCATTACACTATAATATCATTACATTGTACTATATTATCATCATATAATACATAAAACAATCACAAACATTATTATATCATTAAATAACACTATAAAATCATCATATAATATTATAAAATCTTTATCTGATACTATAAATACATCATTTTACCCATAAAATCATCATAAACATTATAATATCATTTAATAACATAATAAGCATTTAAAATTACCATATAACACTCCCAAATGATCATATTTTTTTGTAATGTTAAACTTAAATCGAATGTATTTTAATTTCTTAACACAAAAACTAACTTTTAAATGGCATACATATGTTGTATAAATTAATAAGTCAATAAATATTAATACAATTGTTAACCAAATATTAAAAACAATAACGATCAATTTTTTTCAAGAAAAAAGAGATTTTTGAAAGACATAAAAATCTTAATATTTTTTAATAACAAAATTTTATAATAATAATTATTTTTATTAAAATAATAATTATTAATTGTTTTCAAATTGATATAAAAATATTTTTTAAATTTTTAAAATTGAGTATTATTTACAAATTTGTGAGAATTGAATAGAAAAATTTTATCAAAATAAATAAATTGATAAGATTTATTCAAAAAAAATTCAGTTATGCTTTATAAAAAGTTTGTTTCAGCTATTTTATTTTCACTTTTGAATAAATCCGTAAATAATATTCTGAATTTTGATAAGAGTTTAGATTAAAAAAACAAGTTTAAAAACCATTGAATTTGATGAGTATATTTCTTATTTTTCTTGCCATAAAATACAAATTTTAAATTTATTTTAGGCAAAAACATAATTTTTTATATTATTAAAAATAGTTTTCACATAGTTTTAATAAAAAAAGAGAAATTATTGTAAATCATTTTGGAATGTCTTTTAAATTATTTACCAAATTTAGAGATATTATATTACTTTGGAACATTTTGCATGAATATTTGATTTAAAATAAAAAACATTTAACCGCTAATATTAGATATAAAATGAGTTAGCTTAAAGGCATAATTTTTGGATATATATTTATTAATGTGCCAAATAAAGTAAAAAAGTGAGTCAGAATATTCAAAACCTGTTGAAACAAAAGAAAAATTAACAATTATAATCAATATGATTATTACATTACCTTTCAAAAATTGAAAAGAACAGAATATATTGTAAATATAAATGGCTTAATAATTTAATTATTTCTGAAAAATACTTAAGTTCTTATTCAAAATCAAATAATTATTTTCTCACAAAAAGAATCTAATAAATATTTTTTTTAAAGATTAAATCCATATAGCAGACAAATAACTTTTTCTTTAATGAAGGAAAAAAGTATAACTTCAAATTTTCTACTTTATAAAAAAATTATAGATAATTAGTCATTATTTTGTTAAATAAATAAAGAAAAAAAATATTGAATACGCCTTCATTAATCGCCTTTACTTGTTAAATATCAATGGGCAGCGGTTATTCTCAGAAAATTAATCATGAAAATATATTTAAACTTTTAAAAATAAATGCTTTTAACATTTAATAAAAAATACTAATTCAATGAATTTATTCAAAAAAATTGCAATTGAGAATACTCATAGAATAATGAAATTTGAACATACTCATAGAATTTGAAAATTTATGAAATTTGGTTGTAAAGTTTTCAAATTCTTGGGGCGAAAAAAAGTGGCATTTTGGGCGGAAAAGTGACCAAAATAGGAAATTCAAAGGTTTATATGATCATTTGAAAGAAACCGCCGGGCGATGTAAAATGAATTGAAAGGTTTTCTCCGGGCAATATAAAATTCCTCAATTTTTGAATGTGACAAAAAATATTAAATCTGCCAAAAAAGCATTATTAATAACATAGCTTTACAATTACCTAATTTAATATATATATATATTAAAAAAAAATAAAAAAAAAAAAAAATAAACGTACTCAATTCATAAAAATAAATCGCCCTTGTTTTTAATTTTTTGGGCGAAAAATGAAGGCGTAATATTGAATCAATTTTCTAGATTTAAACTTAGAAAAAGAAAATACAGGCAAATAATCTAAAAAAAAATGAAAAAAATTACTAAAAAAACTATATTTGAGATTCTTTTTTAAAAATACATGTTATTATATCAATTTTTTATTCCTCTTCTGTAATCAATTTCATAAAAATCAGTGTTTTTTATATAATAATACGTTTATAAATATTCAGCATACTTTTTTTAAACGTATACATATAAAATAATCATACGTTTATAAAAAAATCATATCACTAAGATTATATCCATTGAATAAAATTGAATTATATTAAGTACATATTTGATTATTATTCATATTCCTTTCAAATAGATTAAAATAAACAATAAAGCTAAATAAGATTTAAAACAATTTATTTGATATGTTTAAACTATATATATTCTTCTATAGTTTTTATCAATTAAGATAAAAATAAATAAATGTTTAATCAGAATTGAGATAGAACTATTCAATTAATAAATAGTTTATGACATAAAAAAAAAACATTTTTTCTCATTATGTACTCTAAATACAAAAGAAAGAATATTCAAAAATAGTATGTATATGTATATATATATAATATGTTTTATTATAAGCATTATTAATACTCATAAATTTTATACTCTTATAAATCAGTAAATGCGGTGTTTTATTTTTTTCATATGCATACAATGTATATATCGAAGAATGCTATATCTTATATTGCTCCAAAATTTACAATATTTTAAACTTTAAATATTCCATTTATATCAAATCTGCATTAGCTTAATATTTTTTTATAATAAGTCAATAAAAATATATTTTATTCACTATCATACAAAATTCAATTATAAAACTTATAAATTTTTAATTCTGCGAGATATCAATAAATTGTCGATTTTGAAAATTAAAAAAAAATTCTTAGCTTTTCATATATGAAATATAAATTCTTTAATATACTTTATTTTTTCTCTTTTTTGATTGAAAAATAAATTTAAGATGAAGAAATTTCTTTTTTAAAATTCAGAACTGGTATAAAAGCTAATCATCATTTGAATAGATTGATACAAAGGTGAGGTACTTTTCCTTTCAATTTTGTGAGAAATGAAAAAGTCGCATTAGTACCTCACCAAATTTGAATAAAAATTGAATGGTGATATGAAATTGACCTTGGTATTTTTTCATGAAGCCCTTGAAAGTTTATCAATTGAAATCTTATAAAATTTTTCTGGGAATTTAGAATACGTTTATTAAACTTTTATCTTTAGTAATATGTCACTCGTTTTTTCAGTCGAAATATATTTAAACCAAATAAGTTTCAAAAATGTAGGTGTAGTACAACCTTCGATATCTGTTTCGATTGATAAGAACAATCCTCAAATTTTATGGACATCAGAAAATAAAGTAAATGATGCACAATCAATAACAATAGGCCGCGCATATCAAATAATGGTTACCACAGATGTTTTTGATGCAATAAATTCATGGAAATTCGGAATTAATTTGACCATGAATAAAGACCAAGTTCCTTTAGGAACATGTACATTTGAGTTCAAGCCATTAATCGCAAGTGCTCTTGCAACATGCCATTCTTCTCCAACTATTTCGAGCCAAGGAGCAATTCGTGATTTTCAAAAGGAAATTGTTGCAGTAATCTCATTCAATGCACGCGTTGTTTATTACCCTGGCTCTGAGCATAAACAAACAGTCGAAATATTTTTATCACGGCCACTTAAAAGAGAACCACCTCACGATACTTACTACAAACCTCAATTACAAAATTCATCAAATGCCTTCCAAAGGAGCCGAAGCAACTCCAGTATCTCACATAATAATGCAAGTAATTCAAGTATTTCCGTTTCTATGTCAGCTTCAGAAGCAGACTCCGATTTACTAGGCTCGCACAGTAGTTATAGAAATGCAAGTGAAGCAACTCGGTTCCAACGTGAGCAAATCAGCAAAGAGAATTTTTTATCACAAATTGCATCGGCCAAAAAAGAATCTAATAAGACACAGCAATCAACATTACATCGCAGTTCAATTGTTAATGATGAAGATAACGATGATGATAATAATAATAATGTAAGTTACACTAAAACAACAAATACAACTACTGTTTATAATTCAATTAGCCAAACAAGTACTAACAATGCAACAACTAACAATGATAACTCGTCTAGCCATTCAAGTACCAATAATAAGGCCAGTAATTCAACTAGTCATACCAGTACTAATAACACAAGTAGTAATCTTAGTTCTTCTAGAAGGAAAGCATCTGAAACTCCTCATGTTCAAATATCAGCACACTCCGGTTTAACTTCTACTTTGGATAAGACATCAAAAGTAATATCTACTGAAAATCATTCTACTTTTATCGATGAAGACTTTTTTGATGATTATGGCGAAGAATAATAAGCTGCATACGATCTCAAAATAGATATATATGTATGTATGCGTGTGTGTCAATTTATCTTGCATCATGATAAAGAGTTTTGTTATAAAAAGTTAAATTATATTAGCATTATTATATTTTATATTTTCAAATACATTTAAAAATTATGAAGTAAATATGTTTATATCAAATAAAACTTATGATCATCAATTATCTAAAGTAATAGAATGGAAAGCATGATAAAAGCTAATAGAAATAAAAAAAATATTAATCATCATTTGATACATCCGCATTTAGAATGTCATCAATTGAGTGATCATCTGTAGGTGTTGTTGGTTGGGCTATTTCAGAAAGATTTTCATAATCATTTCCTTCTGGCTTAATAAAACCAGAATTATCATTATCTGGAGGATCTATTGCCCTGATTGCATTGAGTTCTTGATCGATAGACGCCGAGCTCATCATTTTATGGCCACTTGTAGCAGGGCGTAGGGCGCTAATGTTAACTGAACTGTTTTTTGAATTTGCAGGAAGTGGTGGCTTTGGCATTCTTTTTCCTGCGTCTACTTGATCCAAATCATCTTTTTCATCTGTTGGATCAGCATCAAGGAGCATTTGTAAAAGGGCATCATCATCATCTGGATTATTCTGTTCAGGATTTTCAAAATTATTTTGATCAAGATTTTCAAAATTATTTTGATCAAGATTTTCGAAATTATTTTGATCAGGATTTTCAAAATTTTCTTGATCAAGATTTTCAAAATTTTCTTGATCAAGATTTTCAAAATTATTTGAAGCATCATTATTTTGAATTTCATCTGAATTTACAGCTTCTTCATTATTTGTATTGTTTGTTTCTTCATCATTCATCAATTGATTTAAATATTCTTCATCTTGGATGTCATCTTGATTTTGGGATGGAATCGCTTCCTCGTTGTTTGTATTATCAATATGTTCATTATCTATTAATTGATTAAGATATTCATTGTCATCATTATTATCATTTTGATACTGATCGTTAGGTAATTCTTGTTCTCTAATTTTGATAATATTCGTTTCTTCATTATTTGTCAATTGATTGTCAATATTTTCATTTGGTATTTCTATACTTTCGTGTTGATCTTCATCCATTAATTGATTTAAGTAGTCATTATTTGGATTTTCCTGATTAACAGTGTCATTAACTTGATTTTCATTTTGATCTTGTAATTTATATTCAGGCTCGTCTTGATGATGACCTTCATCATTTTCTTGATGAATATCTTCTTCGTTTTCTTGATGAATATATTCTTCGTTTTGAATTAATATATTATCATTTGAATTATCACCTAAAAATTCATTTTCATGAATGGCGTCTGTATTTTCTTGGTTTCCTTGATTATTTGTATCTTCCTCTACTGTTGTATTTTCTTCAATATTTGATGTCAAAATTTCATCTTTGTTATTTTGATCTGGTTGTTCAATTTTTTGTGTATCACTTGTTTCATTTGATGTTTTTCCTGTATCATTATTGGATTCAGTATCCTTCTCTTTTGTCTGATTTTCTAGAGTAGATGAACTTGGGGTATTTTGAGATTTTTTGTTTGTCGATGTTTTCTTTTTACGAATATGAATCGGAGTAGTATAATTTTTCAAGATCTGCTGTTCAGAATCCTGAGATAAGTCTTTCCTTTTCTTTTGTAATTCTTTGATTTTTTTCTTTAAATCCTTAATTGTTTGTTTATTATCTTCAATTTGATTTTCTTTTTCTTGTGATTCTGATGGTTCAAGATCAACTTTTATTTTTTTCATTGGAAGTTCATTAGGCATATAAACTACGAGCGGTTTTATAGAATCTAGAACATACCCTTTAGTAAGATATGGATAGATTTTAGGTCTTATTTCATTTGCTACTTTTTTATTTTTAATTGAAACTAAGCAATCGTTCAAATTTCTGATGGTTGTTCCAAAAGCTGATAGGCACATTATTTCAAAATTAGGTTCTGTTGAAATGGGTGTATTTTGAAGCGAAAGTTCTTGTAAAGCAGGTAATAATAAAGCACCTTTCAATGAATATATTTGAGTATTGTTTGCAATTAGCGTATGTAAAGTCGGGAGATCAGGTAGATTTTCAAATGATTGGAGAGGATTACCTGAAACGTTAAGAATTTGTAATCCAGAAATATAATTAATGTCTCCCAAATTAGTCAAATTTAAATTCATTTTTTTGATAAAAGGAATCTGATTTAGCTTAGATTTTGGTATTCTTTTCATTTTACGTTCTTTGTAGCTCATGATAAATCAATCAAAAAAGAATGGCGGTAAAAAATTGAATAAGCTTTAACGTATTCAAAAGCAGATAAACTTAAGGTTTTCGAATAACAAAAAAAAAAAAAAATAAATTGACGTATGCATAATTTTATTACAAATTTAATAGATCATTTGAAAACCAATTAAAAGAAAATTTCTCTATTGAATGAAATCTATTTGGCTGAATTTATAAAACCTCTTCTAATATTCTTCAAGAAATTTTGATAATCTTTAATTTTTATATTCAGAATTTTTTTAATACATTATTCAAATTATTTCAAACTTGGTATATACCGTTTTAACTATTTATATTGTTTAATGATTGTATATTGAAAAAAAATGAAAGGTTTTAAAAAATTAATTTTTTTTTACTTTCACAAATTTATGAGTGTAAAATAATCGATAGAAATATTCAAAAAAATGAAAGGTTTTAAAAAAATTTTCAATCAAATAAAAATCATTATTTTTAAATATGGCAACACTATTAGCATTAAACGATGGAAAATCCAAATGGACGAGTCAGCATCAAAATTCAGATATTGGCGCGCTTCGCTTTTCTCCAGATGGAAAGTTTTTGGCAATAACATGTTTTAATGGATATGCATATGTTAGAAATTCTTCAAGGAGTCGAATTACTGGTCATTATTTGGTTTCAGAAGAAAATTCCCCTATTTTATCAGTTAAATGGGGACCAAAAAATCAAGATCTTTTATATTTTTCTGCTTCTGACGGAACTATTTCATCGTGGTCAGCTCAAGAACAAAAAGAATTATGGTCGATAAAAGAAGAAGGAAATACTGTTAATTCAATTGATATTTCACCCAATGGTGAGAATTTTGCATCTGTGGGATCAGACTCGGTTCTTCGAATTTACAATGTCGAAAATCAGCAAATAGTTAGTAAATTATCTACAACAAGTTATATTAAAGGAAGAGTCACAGGTCACACTAATCGTGTGTATGCTGCTTATTACGTTGATGAAAATATGATCGCTTCTGGTGGTTGGGACAATACTGTCATTCTTTGGGACACACGTTCTGGAACTGCAGCCCGTAGTATCTTTGGTCCAAGCATTTGTGGAAATGGGATAACTGCTATCAATGGTAAAAAAACATTAGTTACTGGAAGCTGGCGTGGTGAAAAGCAACTTCAGTTTTGGGACATTGGATCTGGAAATAATATAAAGTCGGTTAATGTTGGAGCTCCTCCAAATGAAATATTTGTGTATGCAATTGCAGCAACTCCAAATCAACAATTCATTGCATGTGGAGGAAGTCATGCAAATCGAATTTCATTCTTCAGAGTTAGTGATTATGCGCATGTTTATTCAACAGCGATCCAACCTTCTGAAGTAACAGACCTTGATTTCAATAATCGTCAATTTGCTTATGGTCTTGCTGATTCAACGGTAAATGTTGATACTTATACCATGAAACAATAAAAAATAGTTATATGCTTTTACAAATAACAAAATATTTTGTGTTTTTATATTTCAATGTATTTGAAAATATTTTCAAAATAATTTAATCGTTTAAAATTTTATATTAGAGTTGAATTTAACTGTATCTTCTTTATTTCTTCTTCACAATTTAGCCAGAAGCCCCTTTTTGACATTATCAAGCAATTATCATTCATCAAATCTAAACATTGATCAAATTCATGTACAATCATCTCTTCATCATTTTATATTTTCTTATCGAATTACTAATCAAGTAATTATTAAACAATCATCATTTACTAATATGCTAGCTTCTGCTATTAGTCTCTCTTCAAAATCAGAATATAATAATCAAAACTTTACAGAACCTTTAATTAAAAAAGGCAAAAAGAATGTTACATGTATTCATTGCATTTTTAAAAATTGTAAAAACAGAATCGGTGAAAAAGGGGGAGCTCTCCAAACTGTTCAATGTTCAACTTCACTAATTTATTGCATTTTTATTGATAATTTTGCAACATTTAGTGGAAGTGTTGAAATTCAAGATGCTCCAATTGGTATTGTTAATTACACGTTAATTATTAAAAGTTCAGCTGAGCGCTTTGGAGCAATGATGCTTGATGGGCATGAAGTAACTGATATTGGAAATATTTATTATTCTAATTTTACCGAAAACAAAGCTGAAAAATGGATTGGCGGTGTTAGGCTACAGCATAACGGTGGCAATATTAAATTTTCAAATTTTGTCAAAAATAGTGCTCAATCGTATGGAGCCATTTGGGATTATGGATATAAACCAGCTTATAGGGAACTTGATCATTTATATATACTTAATAATACTGCTAGTGATATTGGGGCTGGTTTTACCAGTTTTCATTTATTATTTATTGGAACTGCTAATCAATGTGTTTTTTATGGAAATAGAAATTCAAATGGTTTTAAAGGTCGATCTATCTTAGTTCATTCATATTCTTCATCTATGAATGTAAAGAATTGCTATTTCGAAGGAGAAAAAGACACCGAAATGACAACTTACTTTATAGAATCGACTCTTAAAGATGAAGGAACAAACTCCTTTAATAGCAATAATTTAACGTTAGAAGATATTTTTAATATTAATAATGTGATCAATAATGTATGAATATTTATAAAAATTTTGTGATACTATATATTTTTTATGCTATCAAACAATAAATTAAGGTTTTTAGTTATATTGTTCCATTAAATATTATTATATCGTAAAATTGATACTACTTCCACACAACTCTGGAAATAATTAAAAAAAAAAAAAAAAAAAAAAAAAATAGCATTGCAATAATTAAAAAATATATATTTAGAAAATAACACTTGGGAAATGAAATCTACTTCTGTTTCATATCAAAAATATCCGAAACCAAGGCAAACTCGTTCAATGCATGCTTTTTAGCCATCTGTCTCTTTTTCATCGATAGAGCGGCTTTTCTAGCATCCACTTGAACGGTTTCTTTCTTTACCGAGTTAAAGTTCATAGGACCTTCAATTCCTTGAATGAAAATATTTTCTTCAACAAATTCTTCGACTTTCTTATGTCTTCCAGCAGATTCAATCAAAGGAATATTCCAAGATTGATTTTCTTCGTCATATTTAGCATTATCCATTATAAGTTTAAGTCTATCATCAGGAATGTAGCTTTGAGCAATTAACTTAAGTAAGCTTAATTCTTTGTCAAGTACTCTCATATTCATCATTTGATCTTCTTTTTCACGTTCAAATTGTTGTTGTAAATCATCAAGAGAATCTTCAAGGTGTTTGATTAAAGGCTTGATTTTTTCGATTTTCTTCATCTTTTCGGTTAATTCTTCTTTAAGTGATCCATATCTTTTTTCGGCAAGAAAGATTTGCTCGTCTTGTTGTTTTCTTTGCTCATCAAGGCGTTGTTGTTCTTCTTGTTGTCTTCGCATTTTACTTTTATGAGCTCGCATTTCTTCTTCTTGCTGTTTGGCTTTATCTACAAGATTAACACCGCCAACAAGAACTGTCTGTTCCATTTGTTGTATTTTCTGCTTAAGTTCATCCGACTCTTCTTTGACGCGCTTTTGGTGTTCAAACTCTGCTTCCAGTTTTTCTTTCATCATCTCACGTTGTTCTTCGTTCATGTTTTTTGCATTCATAAGTTTGCTCATCTGCTTTTTGTGTTTCTTTTCAATTTCTTTTAGGTATGAATTATCGCTTACATTAACTGTTTCTCCACTTGTTGAGATTATGGGTGCAGCTCCACCATTTCTATTTTGTTCTTCGAGTTGTTTCTTTAAAGCTTCAATTTGAGCTTTTAATTGTCCTAACAATGCATCTTTAGGATCTTCATTAACTTTTGGAGCATTCTTAATATCTTTGGCACGGGTGGCATATAAAAGAGTTGAAAGAGTTTCATCATAGTTATAACTAGCAGGACCTAAAGTAGCAACCATAACTGTCTTCGCATTTCCTCCTAAAGAATCTTGAAGTAATAATGTTAACTTAGAATCTCTGTAGGCAATGTGTTTGGCTCCTGTAACTAAAGCAGAGATAACATTTCCAAGAGCCAAAAGAGATTGATTAATCTTGGCTCCTTCTTTTGCTCTTTGTCCAGTGGCTTCTGTTTTACCTAAACGTTCTGATCCTGCTAAATCGACTAAGTGAAGCTTTCCCATTTTGGTCATTACTCGATCTCCTTCTTGGCGTTGCTGTTCAATGACAATTGTGAATACAGAATGAGAGCGTGAACTTTGTGCATTCATTGATGTTGCTCCTACAGCTCTGTTATCTTTTCCTTTCAGTAAAAGTTTTGTGATTTCTTCTGGCGATTTCACAATATGTGTTGACAATCCAACAACTGATGTTTCGCCATCAACCTGTCGAACGTGTAACTTTTTCTTAGGATCACCAAGAAGATCGCAAACATCTTCCATATAAATTTGAAGGAAAGATGCGCGAACAAGAAATGTTATATCCTTAACTGTTGATATATGTGCGAATATATGGTCAAAGGCGTGAAGAATAATACCTTTATGTTCCTGATTTTCAACAACACCTTCCATAGTATATGTTTTTCCTGTTCCTGTTTGTCCATAAGCAAAAATAGTTCCGTTAAATCCTTCAAGAACAGCATCGACAATGGGTCGAGCTGCATCATCATAAACAAGCTGTTGTGTACAATCCCAAGGAAATGCAGCGTTAAATTGAAATGTTTTTGGATCAGGGTCTTTGTCAATTCCATCCTTAAATAAGGAGACCATACCTCTCTGATTATCTATTTGTACAATTTGTTTATGGCCTGCATCAAGTTCTTTTTGATTAATTGGACGGCATCGTACAACAACTTTAATATTCTCTGCTTTCTGATTTCGACTCATTTTTATTATTTTATTCAGCAATTCAAAAAGTTAAAAATTTCAAAAATATTCGTTATTTAAAAAACGGACTATTTGACTAGGCTTTTGTGTCCAAACGAGTTTGTATTCAAAAAGTATCCAATGGATACTCATTTTTGTTCGTTATTTTTTGAGAGAATTTGAGTATCCAAAATAGCCAAAATGGACACTTTAATTCAATCTTGGATACACCTTTCAATTTTCATTGATTATTTTGAATGTATATTTCGTTTGACCAATTATATCGCTCCAAATTTACATTGAATTTTATTTTTTATTTCAAATGTTGATCTTCTTGGTCAAAATCATTCTTAGTGAATTTGAAAAGTTTATAATTCATATTTGAGAGGTTTTTTAAAAATTCAGAATAGTAGGTGTTTAAGACATTTATTATTGCTTTTTTTCTGATATTAATGAGTTTATTAAAGGAAAAATAAAGTATCCAATAAAAAATTTTTTGGATACTTCAACACAAATCTTTGAATAAAATACTAAATAAAAAAGCAGTTTTATGTCCAAAAAAAGTGACAGCTTTTTACAAAAAGTCGAAAATGGACACTCAGTTCACTGGATACAAAAGCCTAGCTATTTGATCCCTATACCAATTTTTTATTCAATTTATTTCACCTATTTTCACCTATTTAGATTGGTGTAAATTTGATGCTTTTCCTATTCATATGTTATTTTAGAAACAATTTATTAAATATTTGTATAAATTATTATTTATAAACTATTTTTCTTATTTACATTTATTTTGAAATATCCTCTATATCAAATGTGTTTAATATCATATAATATGATATTTTCTTCTCATTTATATATAGTAAATACAAATTAGCAAGTATATATAAACTTGAAATAATAATAAATATCTTATATAATCTTGAGATATCATAGAAAATAAATTTTAGTCTATACAGTAATATCATACAAAAAAAAAATAATGATAGTTCATAAAAGTAATCTTAACATTAATTCTGTAAAATATAATCAAAACAAATGAAAATCAAAGTTCGTGATCAAGAACCTGAAAAGAGAGTCTTCCACCATAAATAGATTGAAATGAAAATAAATATGTGATTAAAGATACAAACATTATAATATAAGAAACAAGTTGAGATTGATTTTTAATTGTGATATCAAAGAAAGGGGCGGCAGAAATCAATCCGAAGATGATCATGATTTGCATATGATTAATAAGTGTGTCTTTGTAGAAAAAAGATGAAAAGAAAGCTAGAAAAAAGTGTGAGATCGAATTTGGCTTTTTATATCTTATTGATGCAAAAATTCCAGTTAAAAATATTAAAAACATCATAAAATTAGGTATGATCTTAATATCGTTGGTTACTTTGGGAAAAGAAAATTTAGAAATTAAAGAAAAGTTTGAATCGAAGCTGATTCCTATATCACTATTTAATGATATCATATCTGCTGTTTCTGATGCAAAACGGGTATATAATGGTTGTATATCTGATGGGCCACTTTGAAGGCCAATATGTATAATTGCTATGAAACAAAAGCATATTATCAAATTAGCAAAAAGATACAAAACATATAAAAAAAATGGATGAAATTTCATTTTTTGTTTCAAAGAAAGATCAACAAGCCTAAAGAAAATATATGATACAATGTAAAGTCCTTGATGATCGCATAAAAAAGAAATCGAAGAGCTAAATGCTGATATCATGTAGCATGAGAAAGAATTGTATTTAATGGCTGCTGAAAAAAAGAATAAAGAAACAACTGAAAAAAAATATATAAAGCAATCAGGTAGAAAAAGTCTGCTTCGTATTATAAAAGAAGAATCTAAGGGAAAGAATAAACTTAGAATAAATGCAGTTCGTAAAGATGTTCCTTGATAATAAAGAAAATTAAAAAAAAATGGTGCAACAAGTGATGATAAAATAGCAGGTACTAAACGTAGAAAAGTTAAATGTGAATAATTGATAGAGATTTGGTCGCTTATTAAAAAATCTGAAACTTCAGCATTAAATGATAAAGGTAAAAAAAGAAGTGCGGGAAGGATATTGTTTTCTGAGTGAAATTCAACATTACTTGTTAAATTATGTAATAACATTTTGAAATCCTTTTCATCATCAACAAGCACTGGCGTTGTTTTGAATAAGAAAGGTAAAATTGTTATTGATGAAATTGCAAATAAAATTGATGTTGATACTAGCTGTTCAATTGTTGATTTTTTCATTAAAAATATTTGTTTAAACAAATAATGATTCAGAATAATTCCTCGAATTCAATTAGTTCTTTTTATAATAATTGTGAGTATATTCGTTCAATGGAAATTTTTAAAACACTAATATTTCGATAAATTTAAAAGTTATTCAAGTAATAATTTAATATATATTAGTAAATAAGTATTATAAAAAAATATATCAATTAAAATTGTTTTTTCCATATAAATCAGATAGGGAAAATTTTATCATTATGATTTGAATAGAAAAATGCATTCAAAACAAATTTGAGACCAACATTCTCAAATTAATTTGTGTCTCGAAACACAAATTCAGAAAATAAGTGTTCAATTTTCATCAAATTTGAATATCAAATTAAAATAAAGGTAACTCGATTTGGCGGTTATTGAATTTTCTTACTTTGCATTACAAATATAATAATTAATTAGTATATTATATTTAAACCATTTTTCATTAGATAGGAATAAGATCTATCGTAGGAAAATTTGTATATTTGTATTTTAAAAATTTAATTGAAAAATCGAGGTTTTTGAATTTAAACGTATAAGATGAATTCAAATCCTTATATTAAAATTTGAGAGAAAGTGATAAAATAAGGATTTTTCTCTTTCATTTTTAGATTTTCGATTCTAAGGGGAAAATATGTTTAAATATAGAAAATATATGATATATAAAATTAATAATATTTCTACTTTCTTAAAATATTAATGTTTTAATGATCATTTTTTATTCATTGATCATTGAATATTGAATGAGTATTGAAAATTGAATGTTATAGTTTTTATCTAATTAATATTGGATAAATTCATAAAATAATTTGTTTACTTAAAAAGTTTAAAAAAATTTCATCGTGTAGTTTTTCTAATTCAAAAATTAAATAATTACTCAAAAACTCTCAAATAATCTATAACAAAAAATAAAATTAAATAAAATTTTTTTCTACATATTTTTTTTATTTTTCATTTTGACTAAACCCTACGATACTTTTTTAATTTGTTTATATCTTTAAAATCCTTTTTTGATGTGTAATATATTCATCCATAGAGTTCATATGAAACGATCTTTTAAGAAAGAAATATGTTGAGAGAATATCAATAAACCAATTAGCTTGAAACCTAAAGGGTCGAAAATCTTATCAAAACAAATTTATGCTTAATATCAAAAAGAAAGTTTATAAGTTTTTGGGAAAAAATAATCCGATACCATTCTAGAGTTCTTTTTTATTTTTTGGTAACGTACAAAAATAACCGTTTCGATTTACCTTTATTAAAATGTAGAATTTTGATGCTTACTTAAAGGATAGAAAAATGAATTGAACATCAAAACGACTTTATATATCATAAAATAAATGTTTTTTATTAAATGTATAAATGCTTGTCCACTTTCACAATTGTCTTTAATTACTGAAATTGGAAAAAGTTTTTAATGATGAGTAATATTTACATAAACTTATATTCAACTTTCAAGACTTTTCAAGAGCCAATTTGATAGTGAAAACAAAGCTTAATTCAAGGAATCAATAAAATAATTAATTAATTACTGTTGCTAATTCAAGCTAACAAAATGATTATATGTAGGCTACTCATTTTTTTGAAGAGAAAAAAGTTATTTTTCTCAGTCAATTTTAAGAATTATTTTATTAATTCATAATATATTTATATATATATCATTACAACAATATTTATCATAATTAAATGTGGTTTTATTCAATATTCATAGACTTTTTTTCTGCATTGTAAATTACAATATCACAAACAACAATTGATAAAATTTAGCAACGATTACTTCATAAAATCAATATTTGATTGAATATAATATATGCATAAATAAAATATGAAATCATTTGAGATTTAGCTTGAAAAAGTTAAAATAAGTATTAAATTTGAATTATTTCTATATCAAATGTATATATATTAAATATCTTTATATTTTAAATTCTCTATCTTTTAGGCTATAATTTGATATATTTAGTTTGTCTGTAACTTAAAAGATAAAGTTTAGTTGGAAAAGTATATTGAAAAAGTTGAATTAATAAACGGAATGATTCAAATTCCTATGACGCCAAATGGAATAATAAACGGTCAAACGCAAAATTTTTGATTAAAAATAGTAAAAATAAATTGAAAATATATCATATATTTATGCCTCACTATTAAAAAATCAAAAATATTTTTCTTTAGATATTTTTCATTCAATTTCTATTCAATTTTTAATTCATACTTTCAATTTTTTTATTATTTTTTTTACATTCAAAAACCATTTTTTTTAAAAAATATAATTATCTTTATTTTTTATATAATATTATTATTTTTAATACTGATATATATATATAATACATAAAATATATAATAAATATATATAAATAAATTATTAATATATTTTATATAAAAAAATATTATTAATTAAAATAATAAAGCACATCTATTGAAATTTTTAATTTTCAGAAGATTATCTACTTTAGTTAATATCAAATATATATTTTAAATATAATTACATTTACGAAAATAATTTACTAATTTTGTTAGAAAAAAATTAATAAAAAATAAATATAAAAATATAAAAAACAATATCATATAAATATCACTATATTTTATATTTTCACAAAAGTAGTTTTTTTTAAATTTTCTGATAAGACTTTCTTCAAATTAATGGAATCTTTAGACCAAAATATTTTATTTTCAGATTTATTTAATCAAAATCTGAATTTTATTGAAGGCAAAATTGCTCCTTCTGATGAAGAAGAGGACGTTGATGATATAAAAGTTGATCAATCAGAAAATAATAATAATCAAAATAATCAAGAAAGCGGCCAAGACGAAGAGGAGGAATGTGTTGATAACCAAGAGAACTCTCAAACTGTTATTGAAAAAGGAAAAGATGATTTTAAAGATATATCATTAGAATTAAATAATAAGCAATTAAAATGTTTCAAACCAATTAATGAAATGAAAACAACAAACATGAGGTTTATCGCAATTCAAATCTGTACGTATTTTTATCACGATTTATATAAATTTTTTTTTCATGCGTTTACATTATTATCTTTGTTCCCAATTCACCAGTATTTATCTGATATTACTGTATTTATACAACAAGTAGGCCATTATACTCATAAAGAATATTTTGAGAATTTGAAGATTGCTTTTTCTTTATTTTACAAATTCAATATACATTATGCTTATTTATCTTTTTATTTTTTAAATTCGCAATTTGTTTCATATTGTTTAAGTAAGGATGAAATAATTGAAATATTAGATACAATTTATGAAGGTTTTAATTTTCAAATCGTATTTCATAAGATTTTATTTTATCGTCCTATTCAATCAAATATTTTTGAGGCGAAAATTAGCCGCCTTGAAAAAGAAATAAAAAGATTAAAAATCAAAATGAAAGATTTATCAAATACTAAAAATGAAGTTCAGTATGAAAAAAATCCTTTATCTTTTATTAATGATGAAATAATAAAGGATGTAATTCAAAATTCAAATAAAAAACCTCAATCTAGAAAATATACTGACAAATTTAAGATTTTTTGTACAATAGCATATATGTTTGGTGCTAAATGTTATAATTTTATAAGAAAACGTATTCCCTTATGTTCAGTATCTTATTTAAAAAAATTATCAAGTCCCATTGTTAATGATATTATGAAATCTTTGTTTCAAATTGATCAAATTTTCAAAATAATTGAAAATTTTAAGTTGAATGGTTTACGTGGATCATTAGCTGTTGATGCAGCTTCGTTTCAAAAAATATCAGGAAAGGATTTATTAAAAAAGCTTGATTTATTGCAACCTTTAAATTTAAATATTGATGAGAATGCGACATACACAAATGTTTTTGTTTTTTTATTGCAACCTTTTAGTCAAGCTCAAAGAACAATACCAGTTCAAGTTATTATAAATCAAAATGGAAATGCTAATATTTCTATTATTGAAACAATTATAAATATCATTCAATTTTTAAGCATGTTTAATATTTCTATCGATTTCGTCTGTACTGATGGAGATCACTTTTATGACCTGGAGCATCGTTTGTTTTTTAATGATTATATAAGAAGAGTATATGAATTTGAAAACTTTGATTTTATTTATAGTCAATACGTCCTTAAAAAAGTTCTTTTGCCAAATTCTGACATTTTACATATCTTAAAAAATGTTCGAAGTAATTTATTAAACAAAGATTTCATATTTATAGATTTTTATAATTCAATAACAATAAGTGTTGATGAATTTGAACAATATGATTTAAATAAAATTATTAAAGATACAAGTTCACAAGGGAGTATGAAAGACAGTTATCCTCTTTTATTATTTTCATTTGAAATTTTCAAAATAATGTGTCAAAGGAAAAATTACGCACATGCTTTTTTTATTTTACCTTACTTTTTTTTAACAGAAGCAATAAGAAATCCAATACTCTCAAATGATTCACGTATTTATTTTCTAGAAGTTTCTTTTTGGTTTATTTTATATTTTTTTCATCAGCATAACTTGGTTAAGAATAATTATGTTCAAACTAAAACTAGTTTAATTAGAACTTTAAACACGATTTTAACTGTAATGATCTCTATTCAAAAACATGTCTCATTAAAGTTGAGTAGAGTTGGTACACACTGTTTAGAGTGCTTCTTTGGCCTTGTACGGATGGCCTGCCATGGAAATCACAGTTTTATCAATATTTTGAGGTCAATTGCGAAATCAATTTTTATAAAGAATAAATTAATAGAATTAGGTGAAGAAGTTACAATAAATGGTCGCGAAAATTCAGCTGGAACTACTACAAAACAAAACTCAAATATTGGTGTGCTACCAGATTGCAGTCCAAATGATTTTTTTTGTTTATTTTTAAGATTAGCAAAAGGCTTTATATTAGAAAATGATGTAGCTCTTTTAAATAATTTTATAGAAATGAAATCAAAAGAAAACGATACTTATTCAAAAAATTTTATGAAAACTTATATCCAAGGACCTTTTTCTGGTTCCAATATCAGATCGAGATATATCAATAATAGATATGATAAAAATGAAGGTGAAGGTCAAATTGAATATCCCGAAGAGGAAGAAGAAGGAGATAATGATGAAGTAAATGGCTCAGAGAAAGTAGAAAGACCTCCGCCAAAAAAGGCTGAAGAAGAAGACATTTGTCCAATCAAATTAATGCAAGGTGAAAAACCTGATGTTATTGGTTTTTACTCATTGATTAATCCTGATTCAATATCTCTCAAACTTGTTTCAAAAAAAAAGAAACAAAGGAAGTATTTTTTTAACTTTAATCCAGATGATTAAATATTCCAATTTTTAATTTATAAATTAAATTAATAGTTAATAATTACTGAATAAAAATAGCTTAAATAATAATTCATTTTTTTCAATTTTTTTCACTAAATTTATTCAATTATTTTGAAAGAATTTTTTCAAATATTTTTGAAAGAATTCTTTCAATTTTTTTAAATAGTTTTTTATTAAATAAAAAAATATTAAAATGCAAATCTAAACTTTATTATTCATACTTATGAACTATTTTTAGATTATTATTTTATAACAATATATGATCTATCTAATTATATAAAAACTAGTCAAAAATGCTAGTGAGCCTACACATAAATGATTGGGATTTTTTACTTTTAATATCAAATCAAAGATTTCCAATGGAATCCAAGGGAGGTTAAATGGTTTTTTATTATCGGGACATGTGGCAATAATAGTAGTATTATATTCTTTGAATTTTTTAATGGATTCAACAATCATTGGTGGAATTGTTAATGCAATATTTTTTATTTTGCCATTGTTATCTAAAAACAATAAACACCGACTTTTTCATGTATATAATATTAATTCTTGATAATCTTTTGACCATTTTCTTGCACTATCAAACAATAATGAATTTTTTTGATCACGTGATTACTACAATTGTTTCTTTAAAGGTATTTACTAAAAGATCGAGTAGAATATTCATAGTTTTTCTTTTTAAAAAACAAAATCTTTGTTTAAGATAAAAAGTGTTTTTCTAAAAAAAAAAAAAAAAGCATCAAACTCAGAATTCAAAGATCCACATTGAATTTATTTTTCTGTGAATGGTTTTGAAGAACTACTCTAAGTTGAAAATTTTCTATTATATTTTGGAGATTTTCTCATTTTTAAACCAAAATAACATCCTGCAATTGAGCAATTAAAATTGCATATTTTCGAAGTAGATATAGGAGTCGGTTTCAGTAGAGGCAGCCCACAATGTCAACTCGAACTCCTGGTAAAAAAAAAAAAAGAAAAAGAAAATTTTTTTTTTACTCATTCTTTTATATTCTTGTATATTGTTATAAGCTTGTTGTTTCTTTTGATTCTCTTATGAGTAAAATGTTTTCGAGTTCCTTTGAGTATACCAAAACCAATATTGCTAATAGGTAGTTCATGACCAAAGAACGGGTTGTACATATGGAGTATATCCTTTACAGAATAGCATTCTTTTTCGAGGTTGTTAAGCCTATCATCATACCTCTTTTTTTGTTTGGCTCTTTTTCGATGTGCGTTTTTTTCAAGTGCTTTCACATAGCTTTCACGCAAGATTCTTGTTTTAGGTTCACAATCTTGAATATCAAGTTGAGAAATTTTTTTGGACATGTTCATATTAATTTAATAATCAAGTGAATCACTACCACTAGGTGGTGTTTGTTTTTATTAAATATTTTCTAATTTATCTTGTTCTTCATTCATCATGTACTAAATAATAGTGATAAAAATAAAATAATATTTTTTATTTTTTAATATTTATTTGATTTTTATAATTTTTATCTATAGCTTTTTCTAAACAATCTTTCCTCCTTCAAGTTTTTGAAGTAGGATATAATCGAAATGATATAACATTAAAACTACCTCTTTTTATTACTTGTAAGTACAAAAAGATTTACAAAAAACATTTTGGCTCTAGCTCCTCTGATGATGATGACCAAGTATCCGAGTATGATCAACACATGAACTTTGAAACATAAGATGCACATACTGGATTATCCAAAAGTATTGTTACATTCACCTCCGCCAAGTTGCTCCACCACCTATACAAGTCTCCAGAAACTCCGCACTTAATAAATCAGATATATCAAGGTTCCAAAGTATTAACCAAGGTAAAAAAAAGCATTCGGGATAATGCTGAAGGAAAAAAGAAGAAGCATGAAGAAGAGAAGAAGAAATTAGATACAACCAAGATGAAGAAGAAGCATGATGATGATGTTTGTGATGTTGTTGAAATCCAGAAGAAGAAGAATGAAGAAAATCCTAAGCCTCAACAAAGTCCAGCTCCTATTTACCTCTCCTGTTTCATAGATGGTGGTCATAAGGTAGTACTCATAGAGAAGTTGAATTTTTTTTTTTTTTTTTTTTTATCAGGAAGTTAATGAACATATGTTCGTTGTAAGTGCGTTTATACAATATTTGTTCGATATTGAACTATATCATAATATTTTTATTTTGGACAGCATTTTGGCTGTTCCACTAATTCATCATCAAAAGACGTTGATAACAGTAATTATCTAGTTCCTTTCGTTGAGCTGGAGGAAGGTTAAGAATTCTTTAATTATTCAGCCTGGAATATATGGATGTAGTGCTCGTGTACTTAGAAGTTCTTGATTTCTATCAAAAATTGAATTTTTCGAAAGTTTAATGATATTACAGTATAGTCAACTTTCATTGAGACAAAAAAGGATGCGAAATGACTACAAAAGAAAGAACTTTTTGAGATATAACTTTTATTTTTTTATCCAAAAACTGAATTAGTTAGGAATTAAATGAAATTATAAACTGAGTTCAAAAAACTTTACCTCCATTTCAAATTTTAAATCATTTTATCTTTTTTATCAAACAATTTAATTGCATCATTCTTCATTAATAATATATTAGATAATTATCATAATATTAATTAAATTTTAAAAAATTAATTCATATTTAAAATATAAAGATATGACTATTTTAAATTGAGAGGGAGGTAATGTCTTTTGAACAAGGTTTATAAGATGTTATTTGAGAAAATACTCAGAAAAAAAAACTTTTTGATTGCTGCCCCTCTCAAAAAGTTTTATCATAAAAAGTAACAAAATATATTTTCACCTTATTTGACATAAAATGTTTATATTTTTATCTCTATAACATAACATAACATAACATTAAAAAAAAAAAAAAAAAAAAAAAAAATTATGGCATAAAAATGGAGATTGACACGATCAAAATGAAATCTTATTACAGCATAAATTTAAACGAAACAGACCTCTCAATTATAGTTTGTCTTATCGTGGAAAATGAAAAATACTTTTAAAAAACATAGTTTTTTGCTAATTTTTTTAATAATTTTTTAATCGTTTAAAAGTAACTTTTTTAATTAAATTTTAACGTTTAGAAAATATTTTTTTCGATCATAAATAATTGAAAAATATATAAATCACGATCATTAAAATTTCAGTTAAATATTATCGTCTAACGATTAAAAAAATCTCAAAAAAGATCAAAATTGAATGAATTTTTATACGAAAACCTTTCAATTTTTTCGTATACCGCTTTTTTTTTGGCCTTCAATATGGTGAATAAAAACGGTTTCTTATACGAAAAACCGTCGATTTTTTCGTATACCGCTTTTTTTGGCCTTCCCTATGGTCAATTAAAATTGAATACTTATTCGATTTTTTTTTAATTTTACATAACCGTTTATATTGACCTATTATAAGGCAGATTATTTTAGCCTTAAGCTGCCAAATAAATAATCAAATTTTAATACAATAAGCTTATTGTAATGGCTAAATATTTTACCTTTCAATTTCAATGTTTTTAAAATATTGTTATATCTCAGTTTTTTATATTAAAATCATTTTATTTATTTATTTATTTGAAATAAATATTTACTATTCAAAAATTGTGTTACAATATTTTTTCAATTATTTACGTTTTTTACAAAAAATGGTTATATTTTTTTCTATTTTTTCCTTATTGTAGTAAATTTAGTTCCATTACGATAAAAATTAGCTGTAAATCTTATATAATATATATTATATATCTCTATAAAGAGAAAAGTGAAATAAGAAATAAAACTTTGAAAAAAATAAAAATGGTTATATTTTTTACTCGTTAAAACGTTTTTCTTAACATCACCATAATAAGTTCTAGAACTTGATCCTGCTGCTGGAGACTGAAGCGTTCTTAATGTATCACGAATTTTATTAGTAGCTTTTTCTAATTCTTGTTGTTTTTTCTGCAAACTTTCTAATTCTTTTTGAAGTTGCTGATTTGAAGATTGAAGTTGGCTAATTGATTGGTTTGAATCGACATGGCTTGTAAAAGATAACTTTTTGACAACTGAACTTTTTTGCTCGATTTCGTTTTGAATTTTTACGCATTTATAGCTTATGATATTTAAAAACGAAGTTTTCCAAGCATAAAATGAGCGACATAAAAGTGCACGCTGCTTTTTTTTGATAAGCATTCCGCAATTCCAATTTCTAACTGCTTCAAGTTCATCTTCTGATACTTCAATCATGATATTCTGAAAATATAATTGATAAACGCATAGTTATAATTGAAAAGAGAACTTTTTGAAATAATGATCAATTTATTTAGTTAACGTATTACAAAATAAAAATTTTAGAAACAAAATGGATTTTGATTATTATTTTATGGCAACAGAAGAATCGTTTACTGGATAAAAACAACAGATGCTTTTGAAGAGTGATGAATTACGTAAAGGTTTGAAAGAGACAACTGAATGAGATTTATAAACATCGCACAAGTGTTTTGAATTAACAGAATTAAAAAACATTTTGAGCAAAACTCATCTTCAAATTCTTGAAAACCCACGGAAAATTGAATGCACGATGCATGATTTTTATGGGTATTCAAATAGTAAATTTGTTGAAAATAATTATTAATAGTTAATTAATAGTTTTGAATGTTATTTAAAACAGCTTTTATGAAAAAAAAATTTTATCTATTTTTCGTCAAATTAAATAGCATGCTAACTAGATGAAATATAACAACTCTTCCTGAAATATATATCTTAGACTCATAAGAAATAATCATTTTTTATTAGTATTTGTAAGAAGAAGCATAACTAATAAAAAATGATTATTTCAAAATAAATAGCTCCATTTCTTTTTTCATCAATTTGTGGCTACAGCCATCATCATTAAAAGTATTTTAAATTTTCACTACCTGTTCCATAAATAGTTTTTACTTAAATAAGAATTGGCTCTAAATTGACCATTTTCTAATCGTTATTCACAAAACAATTGGAATGAAACCAAATAAAATTCAATAGTTTATATATAAATATGTTATCTTTCATTTTATCTCTACTTATTCCAATTGCTCAATCTAAGAGGCTATATTACACTCTTAATAATGAAAACTTCAATGAAACTCTTAAAAATCATAAGTGCACTCTTGTTCGTTATTATACACAACATCAAGAACAAAGCACACGATCTTTTGAAGATTACAACTTAGTTGCAAAAGCCTACGAAAATACAACTAAAGACTTGCTCGTTGCTGGTCTTGATTGTGGTAAATATCGCCGTGAGTGTTTCCATCGTCATGTTATTGAAATTCCATCCGTTCGTTTATATTGCCAGAATGGAGCTCACTTTGAAAAATCCACTTATGAAGGAGGATATTCTTTCGAAAGTATAATTAGATGGTCAAGTGAAATCAGCCATGTTAAACCAGGAACTGTTAATCAATTAATTCATACTCCTAATAATAGAACGTTCAAGATATTACTTGACAATACAGAATGCGTCTTTATGATGTTTACAACTCCATGGTGTGGCGCTTGCAAGCGATTTATGCCACGTCTTACACGTGTTGCTCGTCTTTTCAGTGACGTTCCTAACGTTGAATTTGCTGTCATTGACAGTGATAGATATAGGTCATTTTTACGTGATTACGATACCAAAGCATATCCAGACGTTCGTCTTTATGTTAAAGGAGTAAAGAAACCAATTGAATATGATGGAAAAAGAACACCATCACAGGTAACAGAGTTTATCAACAAGCACTGTGGAACAACTAAAGAAATTAAGAACTTTGAAGGTGAAGCTGGTCTTATTGATGAAGCAAACGGCATTCTTGAAGAATTCTTTGGCGATAAATTAAAACCAATTTATATTCAAAGAATGAAAAATGTTCCGCACGCCACATTCTATGTTGATACAATGGAAGGATACTTAAAAGATGGCGAAGAGCATTTCTATACAACTAGAGATACATTACAAGCTCTTCTCAAAAATGATAAATTAAATGAAAAGGAGCAATCAACAGCTCAAAAGAAGCTTAATATTATTGAATTTTTCATTGAACTTGCCAAATTCTATAAAGAAGAAGAAAAATAAATAAACGAATTTAAAAAAAACATATAATTCGATAATCATCTTTATTTTAATTGATCATTTTTGCAAATCAATCGCATATCAACGGCTAATGTTTTCTAATTAATTGGCCAAAAATTGAAGAAGCATAAGGCTACGCTATTTTGGATGCAAATCTGAAAAATGATAAAAAGAGCGAATATTAGCCCCATCCAAATGCAGGGCAACATTTGAGAATTTGCATATCACTGGAATTTTCTGTAATTTTTTGTAAAGCATTTTGAGCATTTTTATGATCTTCATATTTTAATATTGCTTGATATTTTCTTTCAAACGTGCCTGAAAATGGCTGATTTAAAAATACAATTTCTTTTAAATTATTATTATCTTCGGCGTCAACACTCTTAAGTTTTTCTCTTATAATATTTGAATCAAAGTTTATGGAATTCTCTGGAATATCTTCGTCATCATACTTTCCAATTAAATATAAATTTGTGAAATTATCTTTGTTTGATATTTCTGATATAGGTTCGTTCGTTTGTTTATAAATAATTGTTACCGGAATTCCATTAAAAACAGGTGGATGCTTTTTTGCATACATGCATGTTTGTGGATTTTTGTAATAAACTACTCCTCTATATTTGCTTTCCCCGTTAGCTTCAACAAATATTGTTACATTTGGTTTATCATTAAATTTCTTACCAATATTGGTAAACGCTTCTATTACATCTTTATTTGAAACCCCTTGGAAATTATTTATATCGATTTTATTTTCAATTGGGTGCATTTCTCCTTATTATTGGTTTGAGTCAAATCAAAAATTTTTATGTTATTTGTTAAAATATCTTTATTTTTTTATGTAAAACCTTTTTAATAAAAAACGGTATTTGATCTGAATCCAAGAGTATCACATGATTTTATCATATAAAATGAGGCTTTCATATTTCAATTAAAAATTTTTTTAATAAAAAGCACACTCATATATAAATTGAATATGAATATAAATGAATAAACATCAATGAAGATTTTTTAATATATTTTGTGCATACCCTTTTCCAAACTGAATTAGCTAATAGTTCAATTACATTCAGATTTTTTCTAACTTTCACTCAATCCATTCATTTTGAAATCTAACACACATGATTATTAAATTCAAATAATTTATTTCTCATGATCTTATTCCAAATTATGAATGATGAAACTATTAACGTATTTTTAATAACGTATAATTGATAGTTTATAGAATATTCGTTTTTTTCTATCAAAAAAAATTATGAGATCAACAACTGGAAATCCAACATGGCGCGCAGGAACTAACTTCCGAGATCCCACACGCAGCGGTTATGCACGTGTTAGCGTTATAGAAAACCAAGATTTGTTCCCAAACGAAGGATATGAATTTCCAGATCAAACTACTCACAAACCACCAACAAACTCATATCGTATAAGTGATGATTCACCTTTCAATAACACATTTCAGCATAGCTCAGCTTGGCGTGAACCGCAGTCAAACTCGATAGCTAATTGCATGAGCAACATGCTACGTACTGAACAAATCTGCAATAGAGTCGCCGTAAAAGCAATATCTACTCCAACAGACGGAGAGCTTCGCCCATATTATTCTAAGATTGCTCAAGAAGCTATTAAAAAAGATCGACAAGCACAAGTTTTAATGAAAGAGCAAATGAAACTTCAGCAAATGAAAGATGATGCTTACTGGGCCGAAGTTGAACAAGAGCAAGGATTACAAACTCTTCGTGTTCAACAACAATTTACAAATTCGATTCGCAGTCAGCAAAGGACTCTTGCTGATGACTATCAGCATCAATTCGCTCTTCATAAAAAGAGAGAAGATGAAGAAAAAGAAGAACAAAGACAAGAGGCATTAAAGTTGAAAGCAATTCAGCGAGAAGAAGAAAAACGTGAACAAGCTAGACAAGCTAAAATCAGGGAAGAAAATGCAGAAAGAGCCAAAGAATTCCAACTTAAAAATGAAGAACTCTTAAAGAGGAGGGAAAAGAGAATCGAAGATGATATTGCAGCTGAAGCATTAATTATGAAGCAACATGAAGAATCAGAAAGACGAATGGAAGAAAGAGCACAATTTGTGAAAAAGAGAAGAGACGAAAAGAATAAAATCAGAGAGAGGTTAATTAATGAACAATCTAAAAAATTAGCTGAAATCAAAGCAAAACAGCAGAGAGTTCAAAATGTTGCTGAGTCTGAAATAGCTAAAAGGGAGGAAGCAGAAAGGAAAAAGAAACTCGAAGAAAAGAAAAGAATGTCTGACCAAAGGAAGCAAGACTATGAAGAATACTTGCGAAATAAAGACATTAAGAAATCTGAATCAGTTGAAACTCCAGATTTTACAAATGATGACGACGAAGATGCTAGGCAGTTTGATCTCAAGATGAAGGCACTTGAAAGAAGGAGAATATTGAGAGATCAAATGTCACAAGCAGCAGAAAGAAAAGAAAGAGAACGTCGCGAGAGATTGGAAGAAATAATGCAATCAAAGAAACAAGACACAATGTATTTCCTCAAAGATAATGAATGGTAAATTTTGCCTTAAAACAATCAAGTTAATGGGAAATATCTATAATAATAATAATAATAATAATAATAATAATTAATCATTTGATTTATGATAATCAAATTAGCGTTTGTTATAAATATCATAACAATTTTTTAGAATATTAAAATTATAATACTGACTTTTTTTCTTTTCACCTATTTTTGCGTTATCAATAATTTTTCCCTTAAAGAAAAGAAAACTATTTGGGTGAAAAGGCAATATTTATATATTCTTTTAAGCATAATGAACAATTTGATATCAAAATATTTTATATCGACTTACGAAATGTTGAGTTAACAACAACCTTTTTAGGTGATTTTTAATGGACAACTTTTTCAGAAAAAAATTTTAAAATTTGATCACACAAATGTCTTCAAAATTAATTGCTGAAAGGTATCAAAAAATTGAAATTCTAAATGATGGAGCTTATGGTGTAGTTTGGCTATGCAAAGATATTCAAACAAATCAGAAAGTTGCTCTTAAAGAAATTCAATCATGTGATGAAGATATCTCAATTCGTGAAATCAAATCACTTCAAGCTTTACATCATCCTAATATAATTTCTCTTCTTGATTCATTTCGAATATTTCCAAATGATTATATAGTTCTTGAATATGGAGGTGATGATCTCCTTACTATTTTGGAGGGGAGATCTAAGCCTTTTCAGCATGATATTGTTAAAAAAATTATGCATGATATTCTAAGCGCTGTTGCTTTTATTCACTCAAAAGGATTTATACATCGAGATATTAAACCTGCTAATATATTAATTGATGAAAATAAAAACATAAAATTGATTGATTTTGGACTTTGTAGACCCATCGATGGTGAGCCGCTTTCTCCGTTATGTTGCACATATCAATATACTCCACTTGATTCTCTCCTAGGTGCCCCATCGTATGATCAAAAATTTGATGTTTGGAGTATTGGATGCGTTTTTGCAGAACTTTTAACAGCCAAAATTTTATTTAACGGTGAATCACAGCTATCAACTGTAGTACAGATTTTAAAGGTTTTGGGAACTCCAAAAGAAGAAGATTGGCCAGAGATGGAATCAATTCCTTATTGTCAGAACTTCATTTTGCCACAACATGAATCAACAATTCATCAAATTCTTAAAGATGCACCGCCAGAAGCAGTTGATTTAATTTTAAAGATGCTCTGTTTCAGCCAAAGCAAAAGGATATCAGCTGCTGAAGCGCTTGAACATCCTTATTTTAAAGTTATGTAGATTTTATTATATTATCATATGAAAATTGTATATTAATAAAAATTTTTTCATAACAACATCAAATGATAATCAACTCAAAAAGTTTCTAATAATATAAAACATGAACTTTTAATATATAAAAAACAATTTTTTTTTGATAACAAATAGTAATATTGCATTTGTTCTGTTTCTATATATCTATAGAAAGATCTAATATATTTCTTTCAAGTTTGATTTGCAGTTAAAATGCTTAATAAACATCAAATTATTTCAGCATCAAAAAATTTTATCCTTTTTTCCCCAAAAAAAGCAAGTCAAAGGGAGAAGAAGGAAAGCTGTGAATAATTCAAACTTCATGTGAAGTATTGAGTATTTACTGGTATATCTTTTGGAACTATTCTATGAGTAGCAGGTTTGAATACAGGTAAATAATATTGCTCTAAACCAGGGAATCGAAGTTTCATCACAGTTGCATCATTACCAGAACGATAAGAATAGTTTGGTGCTGACCAAATTGTGACAAGTCTTCCTTTAGGTTCTTTTACTTTAGGATCAGGGAAGAAATATTTGAAGCCTTCCATTGCAAGCTGATGAGATCTAGTAATCAATGTTAGCTTGTTTACTTGATTAAATTTTTTGACTTCGTTTTCACCAAAAAAGTATCCAGCACCTCTTTGATTTTGGCGCCATTTCCTAACATCTTCTGGATCACTCCAGCATAAGTCGCACAGCGGTCCTGAGGATGGAAGTTCACATTTTCGTGTTTGTAATGATATCATTTCAATTAAAGGCAAATCGGGTGAAAGTCCGCCATGAACTGAAAAGATATCTTTATCAATTAAAGCTGATACAGGTAAGAGATCAAATACTTCATTACACATAATCCAGATACCAGCGTGCCCATAATTCATGATAATTTCGACATAAAATCCATACATTTGTGAAACTTGACGCGACTCGTGATTTCCACGAAGAAGATAAAATTGTCCTGGGTATTTGAGTTTTAAACATACTAAATATAAGAAAGTGTCCAACGAATGGTAGCCGCGATCAACATAATCGCCCATGAATATATATTTTTGTTGTTCTTTGTCACCTGAGATATGAAAAAGCTCTAGAAGATCATCTAACTGGCCGTGTATATCCCCAACAATTACAATAGGCGATTGAAGAACAAGAACATTGCATTCTTGATATAAAACCTCCATAATTTTCATTAAAATCATTACGACAATTGATTCTTGAATAACTTCTCCTTTTTCGATTTGTGATAAAACTTCATCTAAATTTAAATCCATGATGCTTTTGACTTTATTTATTGAAAAATATCTTTATCAAAAGTGCTAACTTTTCAATGCATAATTGTCGGGAGTTTCAATTATTTCATTAAATATTGTTTGAATTGTATTTTATTAAAATTTGAATATGCACCTTACTTGATTCAGTATTTATAATTTTAGATAATAACAATAATTTAAATATAATCAATACCCAAGTATTAAATTGTTGAGCTTTTTGGGTTAAAAATGACAATCATTATAGTTATAAAAAGAATGAACTACATAACCAACGTATTTTAATACAATTCTCTCAAAAAGTGTATTATATTTTCAATACTTATAAGTTGAAAAAAACACAAGTAAAATGAAAAAATTTTGGGTTTTATTTAAATTAGAAAAATATATTTAGAGTTTACTTTTAAGAATACATGTGCATAAAAGAATATTCTTACAGGAGAAATTTTAAGTATAGAGTTAAACGAATTTTAGTCAACATATAATTTTTGTTCCTTGATATAATTTTCAACACTTGGAGAAATAAATCCGGTTGCATGCTTACCTTTTTTCAACAAATTTCTGACTAATGTGGAAGAAACACCATTCATTGGATTTTCAGGTGCAAAAACAACATTTTGTAATCTTCCTTTTAATACAGGAACTTTTTCAGTAATTGTTTCGATTTCGATGTTTCTTGAAAACATTAAAACTCCAAATTTAGTTAAGATTTCAATAACTTCATTCTCAGGCCAAACTGGTTCATTCCATCTCAAAACAAGATCGCTACCACAGATGTAAAATATTTTACAATCTGGATAAAGGCTCTGTTGATGACGAAGTGAAGTTAAACAATCGGTCCAGTGCGGTTGCTGAGTTTCAAATGGATCTGCAATGATCCAATCGGTATTTTCGCATGAAAGCTTGCACATATCGAATCGTTGCTTTGAGTTTGCGAGTCCAGGCTTATCATATGATCCATGTGTTGGTACAATTTTACCAGCGACAACGTTAAACCCTTTCTCTTCAATAGCATTGCGAGCCATTGTAAGTAAAGCAAGATGTGCATTTGTTGGTGGATTAAAACTTCCACTGAGAACTAATACAGCTTTCATCAAAATCTAAAAAAAAAAATGAGTTGATTTTTATAATGCCGATATAATTTTATAAATTCAAAAAATGATCGATTTTTTTAAATTGAGTTGACTACAAACAAATAAACTCTTAAAATATTAATGTATTACCAGTCACATTAATATCTCAGATATTAATGAAATACCTATTAGAAATCATAGAGAAAAATGGATAAATTCAATATAAAATCATCAATAATAGTTTATTTGAAATCTAAAGCCAATAAAACACATTTTCTAAATATTCCCTTCATTGATTTCAAAACTATACCATATATATGAGAATTAATTTTGTATTTTCTGATTATGCACTAATATTTATATATAAAATATTGTTTAAATTAAAATAAATATCTCTCTATCATATACAAGAAAAAATGTAAAAAAATTGATGTTTTTATCAAATTTAGAATATTTAATGCTGATAATAGATCTCAAATGAAATAAATTATTTCAAAAAATTCATGAAATGAATCAACATCAAAATAGCATTTTTAAAACTTCAAAAAAATTTACCGATCTTAAATATAAAGTACCAATTGTTGGCAATGTATGCTTATGCTTACAGGCTGCTTTTATATACTTCAAAAAATTACTGTATTTGTTACAAAAAATTTTTATTTCTAAGCTATTAAAAGAATAAAGACACTAAACCAATTTTTGTTATCATTTTATTCCAATTAAGGTACAAATACAGTACGTTTAGTAACCGCAATTTTTTTTGACATTCTCAAAGAATAAAATGATATGTTAAATAAAAAACGATTATTTTCATCCATTTCATATAACATATCATAATGTTTATTTAAATGGTAAAATAAGTGTCAAAAACAAACCTAGTCAATTTAAACTTTTTCAGAGACATGCAACTATTCAAATAATAAACGTTCTCCTGCTCAAAAAATAAAGTATTGGAAGAAGTGTCTGAAAAAAAAATGGCCCAAGATTTTAGAAATTCCTTTATACCATGTAATATTTATATGTTTAACAAGTTGTTGGTCAAATATTGAGCATATTCCTCTGTTCAATTTCGAGAAACAATAAATTCAAATCTGATCAATTATTGAAGTTTTTTAAAGATTGATTAAATTAATAAATGTTTTCATTTATAATATTGTTTATTAACCATGATTATATATTTTTATTAAAATAAAATTCAAGTATAAACTAGATATTTTTATTTTTTTTAAAAATTTCAAAAGGCAAACGTTTCTAAAAAGATTGAGATTGCCCAGGTTTGAAAGACCCTATTTTTAATCTTCATCATATTGTATTCTATTATATTTAATTAATTGTTTTTTTGTAATTTGCTTCTGATAAAGAAAAAAAAAGAATTATTAAAAATTTTTAAATAAAAAATTAACGTCTTGCCTCAATTATTTCAAAGTATCACTGAATTTTTTCAAGCATCTTTAAGAAAATTAAAAAAAAATAAATAACAAAGAGATATCTCGCAAGGATTTTAAAATAAATAGGTTAAATGTTCTTTTTTATGTTTTTATAATAAGTATACAAGAAGATATTTACTTTCAAATAGCACAAAATTACTATGAAGATAATTCTTTAAAACATTAATTGTGAATATTTATTTTTAACATTTAAAAATTAAGACTCACTAATTATATCTCATTAATATGATATTTATGTGAATTAACTTATTATTTTTTTATTTGGATCAATACTTGTGAATGTCTATTGACAATGAAAATGACATTTTTCCAACCATTATTTCGGTTTATTGTGCTTTTAGAATTATCATATTAGTTAATATTAAAATTCTTATTTGGAAGCTAATTCAAAGAAAATAATATTGTAAAAAAAAATCAAATAATGGTATCGAGCCCCTAACGAAGCTTGTTCAAAGGCATGATAACCTTGTTGATTTGTTTTGAAATGTAAGAATCATTATTTCACCTTGGGAATAAGAGATTTATGCTTATCAAATTTATATAAAATTTTTTTCAAATAGTAATAATTAATATTTTTCTCAGAATTAAACAGAGATTTTTATTAAATAATTTGTAAATAAAACTTTTTAGAATTTATTTTAATAAATAATTTGGCTGTGTATGAAAATCTTGGGCCAATTTTTCTAAAAATGTTAATAAATTTGTTCATATAAAACTCGTTTTTAAATTTTCTTAAAGATACTTGAAAAAATTCAGTGATACTTTGAAATAATTGAGGCAAGACGTTAATTTTTTATTTAAAAATTTTTAATAATTCTTTTTTTTTCTTTATCAGAAGCAAATTACAAAAAAACAATTAATTAAATATAATAGAATACAATATGATGAAGATTAAAAATAGGGTCTTTCAAACCTGGGCAATCTCAATCTTTTTAAAAACGTTTGCCTTTTGAAATTTTTAAAAAAAATAAAAATATCTAGTTTATACTTGAATTTTATTTTAATAAAAATATATAATCATGGTTAATAAACAATATTATAAATGAAAACATTTATTAATTTAATCAATCTTTAAAAAACTTCAATAATTGATCAGATTTGAATTTATTGTTTCTCGAAATTGAACAGAGGAATATGCTCAATATTTGACCAACAACTTGTTAAACATATAAATATTGTCTGGTATCAATTATATCCTGAAAACAAGAACAGAAAAAATTTCGAACACTTCTGTATTGGATTTGTACTTTAGAAAAATAAAATTCATGTAAAACTTTATCATGATTAGTAAAATCTTTGATAAACAAGTTCATTTAATTCAATCTGAGAAATATAATATTTGCATCATATTTCATACAAGAAAGATGAGTCCCGACTAATCTTTACTTTATGTATATACAATGTAATTACACAGGACGATAGAAATTACATATGTAAAATAGTAAAGATTAGTCCCGACTCAATATACTGGGACTTTTTGGACTTAATAGGTTTTTTATTTAATCATATTATGATATATATAATTATATCTGATTATCTTTAATTACACCGATATGATTATTAAATATTTATTTATATTTAAAGATAATCATATTTTATTCTTAAATTGTAAAATTGAAAGGAATATCATTCAAAATTTTGAGAGAATATTATAATTTCAATTCTTGATTGATAAATAAGAATAAGAAATCAGAATTATTAATTTATTATTGGTGGAATTCTAGATTAAAAAAAAAAAAATAAAAAATAAAAGATTTGTCAAATAATTTTATGAATCAAGAAACGATAACACTTTCATCATCAGGATTAAGGAATATTGTTAAAAGTAGTCAAGAAAGAAATTTAGACTTTTCATTTATATTTGGTGAAAAAGAAATTACAATTCCTACCATTTTTGCAGAATTTATTTCACCAATTGTTTCACATCTTCACCAAAGTGATCCTACTATTGACACACTTAATTTTAATGATATCATGAATAACATTTTAAGATTAAAAATTGAAACTAACAATAATGAAATCATTACAGAGACCACCCTTTCTAATCTAAAGAAAATTTCAGAAGGCTACCCTATAACGATTTCAAGTAACAAAGAAGAAGAAAATATCGAGACACGAAATCTTTTATATTTATCTATTTTAATTGGTAACGGCGAGTTATATCAAAAACTCAAACATATTACTACAAACAAAGAAATTACAGAAATTGAAACATCCGTTGAAGAACTTGATATTTTTTATAATGTTTCAAGAATATTCCCAGGCATTGACTATTTTAGTCTAATTAACGAAATATCTAAAAAATTAACATCTAAAGATAAAGAAGAAATGAAAATGATTTCGAAACCTGTTTTATATTTACTTATTACTTCTCCACATTTCAACTTTGATGACGACAATTGTTTAGTTGATATCATCAACGAGGTCTTCAATACAAGTTCCAAATACGATAATGAATATGAAGAAGAAGAATTAAATATCAACATCTTTTACGAAAGTGTTGATTTTTCAGGAATCAGCAATGACAAGATTGATGAAATGCTGAAAAAGATTGACTACACAAAAATGACAAAAAATCTCTGGAATCAGATTTGCGATCTCATCAGAAACAAAACAAATAACAAGACAAGAAATGGAAAATCAGAACGAACATTTGAATTTGATGGAAATTCAAATCATCGCTTTGAAGGAATTATTTTCAATCTGTCAACGAAATCAGGCGGAAACGTTTCAGATAAAGGAATCGTCGATGTCACAGCTTCTGCAATCTACTCTGACAAACTTCCTAAAAATGCTGTTGATTTTGACAGCAACAACTATTTCATGTCAAGCAGCAGTTTTGGTCGAGCGTGGCTGAAATATGATTTCAAAGACAAGAAAATCCGTCCAACTCACTACTCAATCAGAACGAGAAGTGACTCCGATAGTCAGAATCCGCGAACGTGGGCCATTGAGGTGTCAAACACTGATCAAGAAAACGACTGGCGAACGATGGACACGAAAACCAATGTGAGCAGCGTTTCAAAACGGAATCATAGCAACACATTTGAAATCAGCACGAAACTGACATCAAACGAGTCCTACAGATACATCCGCTTCAGACACACAGACCAAACATCAGGAAATTGTGGCAATTTAGTCATTTCATCACTTGAATACTTTGGAGATTTGATTTAAATTAATAATAAAAATGATAACATAAAAAAATATTTATTAAAATACAAAAAAAATATCAGATATTTGAGTAATTTGAATTCAGCCTGTTGTCAGTATTGAAAATTGAGAGAGGCAGTAAATCGTTTGTCTTTGTTTTGTCGAAATTTGCACTTTGGGAGTTTTTTGTCAACTTCATCACAGCGGAGTGTTGTGAGGCAACCAACTTCCTCATTTGTTCGAGATTTTTTTCAGATTCATCGAACAAACTTTTTATGTGAGCGATCATTTTCATTATGAGATTCATTTTGTTACTTTTTATTATTTCGAAATTAGAAATATTTCCTTCGATTTCTGTTAGATCGATTGGGAATTTAATCAACTCTTTCCGAAGTGCCTCGTAAGTTTCTTGATTGATTTGAGGTTCAACTTTGAAGAGATCGAAAATGCTTTCTGTCATCAAAGATAAATTTTGATGATCGTTGAAATTGTACTGAAAAGATTCCAAATGGAAGACATTGAAAATTTTTTTAATACGCTCAAAAATATCAATTAACAATTTTTTAGGATTTTCAATGTCAACAGCACAAACAGACAAATAAGAATGAAGAGAATTCAATGAAGAAATTTGACACATCGTTTGATTTTTGTTTTCAATTTCTTTTTGAAGTTTTTTCTCAATCGCTTCTTCTTTCATTTGTCCTTTCTTTATTATTTTTTTGTGTTCGTCGTTTTCTTCTTGAAGTTGTTTCTTTTCTTCATTTAAATATTTGACTTGATTTTTATATTTGCTGTTCTTGTCTTGCATGACTGATACAATTTCAATCAATTTATTATTCTCTTCAACTTTTTCTTTCAACTTGTTTCTAATCTTTTCTTTAACTTTTTCTTCTTCTTCTTTTTCATTCTTCAGTTCGTAAATTTTATCTTGAAGTTCTTGATTCATTCGATTGACATTTTCCATTTCTTTTATTCTCTTCTTCAATTCAATTAATTTGTTTGATACTTCTGAGAATGTTTTCATTTGATTCGTTTTTTCTTCAATTTCTTTAATTAATTCTTCTTCTTTTTCTTTACTTTTTTCAATTTCTTTCATTAATTCTTCTTCTTTCTCTTTCTTTTCTTCAATTTCTTTCATTAATTCTTCTTCTTTTTCTTTCTTTTCTTCAATTTGTTTAATTAATTCGATTTCTTTTTCTTTATTCGTTTTGATTATTTCTTCTTTAGCTTTATTAATTTCTTCTTTTTGTTTTTCTTTTTCTTTCTCAAGTTTCTTTATTTCATCTTTCATTTCGGTGATTTCTTTCTTCATTCGTTCTTTGTCTTTATTAATTTCTTCAATTTTATATTCGCGTTTTTTATTATATTTATCATTTTCTTCTTGATTCCTTAAAAGTTCTTCAATTTCTGCTTCCATTTCTTTTCGTTCTTTCTCGCCTCTTTTATTAATTTCTTCATATTTATTAACTTCTTTCTTAGCCTTTTCAAGTTCTTCTTCTTGTTTCTTTTTATCTTTGCTCATGTCTTTCATTTGTTTCTTAAGTTTATTAATTAAAACTGTTTGATCTGCCGTGATTCGTTCTTTTTCTTTCAAATGTTTGTGGATTTCTTTCATTTCTGTGATTGGACACATCGTTTCAATCAAATTATCTTTCGCTTTCATGTTTTCTTTTAATTGCAAAATCGTGTTTTTAAGTTCTTTTTGTTCTTTTTCATTTTTAATTTTATTTTCTGAAATAACCGTTTGTGTGTTTTTCAATTCTTTCTTAAAAAGTTCAACATTTTCTTTCATCTTTATCATTTCTGTTTGAAGTTCTTTGTTACTTTTCATCAGTTCTTTATTCCGCATCTCTATTTCAAATAACGACGCTTCCGATTCTTTGTGATGAATTTGAACTTCTTCGATTTCTTTCTTTAGATTGACATTCTCTTCTTTCATTTCTTCAATGTTCTTCTTTAATTGTTCATTCTCAAAATTCATTTTTGAATTCAATTTTTGAATAAAAATACAATCATTTTTCGTTTTTTCTATTTCCTTGTTTTTGTTATTGATCCTCTCTTGGTTCTCTAAATAGATTTTATTGATTTCTCTCTCTTTATTATCAATCATTTCTTGACTTCTCATTTGATTCTCTTTGATTTCTTTGTCCTTAAGTGCAATTTTATTTTCGTTTTCTTGTTTTAAATATTCAATTTCTTCTTGTTGTTTCTGAACCAAATTTCGTTTTTCTTTGGAGTTTTCTTGTTTCAAATCTTCAATTTCTTTAATTTTTTGTTGAAGAAGATTTTGTTTTTCTTTTTCTTTCTGAAGTAATTTGTTATTATTTTCTTCTTCAATTTGATGTAATTTATTTTTGTTTTCTTCTTCTTTTTGAGAAATGATTTTTGAAAATTCTTCTTCTTTTTGTTTTAATTTGGTTTCATTTTCTTTATTTATTTCAATGATTTCATTTGATTTTTCATTAATTTTGTCATTCATCTTTTGTTTCATGTCTTCAAATTGTTTTTCTTTTTCTTTGATTTCAATCAAATGTTTCTCTTTTATATTTTCAATTTCTTTTTCTTTTTCATCATTTTCAATCAAATGTTTCTGTTTTATATTTTCAATTTCTTGTTCTTTTTCTTTGATTTCAATCTGATGTTTCTCTTTAATACTTCCAATTTCATTCTCTTTTTGTTGAAGTTCATCATTATGCTGTTTCTTTATTAAATTCATTTCTTTCAATTTTTCTTCTTTCAATTTTTTAATTATTTCTTCATTTTGCTGATTAATCTTAAATATTTTACTTTTATTTTGTCGAATGATTTCATTCATTTGTGCTTCTTGTTGCTTTGAAATTGACAAAATTTTAGAATCATTGTTTTGCTTAATTGCTTTATATTGTTGTTCTTTTCTATTAATGATTTCAGTTAAAGCCATTTTTTCTTGTTCTTTCTGTTTATTTAAAGCTTGAATTTCTTCATTTTTTTGTTTGATTTCAATTTTGTTTCTCAAAATTGAATCTTGAATTTCTTTATCTTTTCTTTGTAAAAGTTTCTTGTATTGTTGTAAAGCAATTTCTTTTTCTTGTTCTTTTCTTTGAAGATCGATTTCATGTTGTTTCAATATTTCTTTAATTTCATCATCTTTTATTTGAATTTTCCCATCATTTTCAATTCTAAGCTTTTTCATTTCTTCTTCTTTCTTCTTAATTTTTTCTTCTGTTTGTTGTCTTATTAATTTCATTTCTCGTTCTTTTTGATTAATTCGTTCATCTGCTTGTTGATGAACAAGTTGAATTTCTTGATGAATTTTGTTAATTTTCGCTTCATTTAAATTTTGAATTTGTTTTACATCTTCATTCTTTTTGAGTAATTTTTCTTCATATTCTTGCTGAAGTTGTTGAATTTCTTCATCTTTTTGATGTAATTTATTTGCATTTTGTTGTTGAATTTCCATTATTTCAAAATGTTTTTTATTCATTTTTTCTTCATTCGCTAATTGAATGTTCTTTATTGTGTCTTCCTTTTGACTTATTTTATCTTCAAATTGTTGTCGAATTGATTTGATTTTTTCTTCATATTGTTCTTTGATTGAATTAATTTCTTGTTCTTTAATTTTTTCATTTTCTTCGATTTGTTTTTGAATATTCGCAATTTCTTGTTGTTTATTCTCTAATTTTTCATCAAATTGAAGCTGCTTGATTTGAATTTCTTGTTCTTTTGAATTCAATTCTGTTTCATTTTGTTGTTTAATTTTTTCAATTTCTTTTTCTTTATTCTTTAATTTTTCTTCATTTTCAATGTTAATTTTATCAATTTCTTGTTGTTTGATTTCTGAATTATCTTCGATTGTTAACTTTAATTCTTCTATTTGATTCATTAAACTTTCTTTCTCGTCATTCAACGAATCATTCGATTTTTTCTCTTCTGAAAGATCACGTTTAAGTGAATCAACTTGATCATTTAATTTATTCTTTTGATCATTCAAATCATCAATTCTTTTCTTCATTTCATTAACAATTTCTTGATTTGAACCAAGTTTATCGTTTGCTCTTGAAATTTCGTTCTTTAATGATTCAATTTCTTTTGTTAATTTTTGTTTTTCTTCTTGAGAAATTTCAATTTCTTGCTGTTTTTCTTCTTTTAATAAATCATATTTTCTATTTACTTCTTGTAATTTCGCTTGCGTTTCGATTATTGTTGAATTTAAAGATTGATTTCTTTTCATTTGTTCTTGAATTTCAGCCTTCATCTTCATTGATTGTGCTTGAGCATTTGTCAATTTTGACTCGAGTTGTTTAATATGATTTTCACAATTTTCTTTAATGTTTTCAGTTTCATTATCAAACTTGTCTTGAAGATCATTAATTTCTTTTTGATGTTGCTGATACTTTTGTGAATTTTGTTGCTGGAATTGAATCTGATTAGAGATGATTAAGTTTTGTTTCTCTTTAACATCTTCTTTCAATTCTTCAATTTCTTTTTGTAAAAGTTGATTTCCTTCTTTTAGAGTAGAATTTTCATTTTCTAATAAAGAAATCCGATCTTTTTGATCTTTTGATTGTTGTTCAAATTTCATTAATTGATTCTGCAAATTTTCATTTTTGGTTTCATTTCTAGAAATTGTTGAATTAAGCTCTGAAATTTCTCTCTCTTGCAATTTAACGGTCTCCTCATATTTAGCTTTTTCTTTTGAATCAATTTCATGTTGTTGTGTCAATTTTTCATTTTCTTGTCTAATTCTTGTGTTGCTTTCTTCGTTCTGAAGAACTTGGTCTTTGAATTGAAGAATTAAACTTTTGAATTTCTTTTCTTTTTGCTTCATTTTTGAATACTTTTCAGTTGTCAATTCAAGATCTTCTTTCATTTGACGTTCGATTGTTTTATTTGTTCTTTTTTGCTGACTAATTTCACTCTTTAATTCTGAAATTGTCATCTGTGATTGGTCATACAAAGATTGTTGTTTCTCTGACATTGAATTCAATTCATTTTGAAGATTTTTAATTTTATCACTCATTTTTTCTTGAGTTTCTTTTGCTTTCTTTTGAATTTGCTCAATGTTTTGTGTCAAGTTGTTTATTGTTGATTCTTTCGCTTTTAATTCTTGCTTTAAATCAGCGAAATCATTTTGAATGTTCATCAACTGAGTTGACTTTTCTTGGATTATTTGGTCGTTTGAATTCAATTTGTTTTGTAATTCATGAATAAGAGAAGATTTATCTTTAATTTCTTCTTCTTTTTGATTGATTTTCTCTTCTATTTCTTTAATTTTAGATTCAGCTTGAGCAACTTTTGTATTTCGTTCATCAGTCAATGATTTCAATTGACGAACTTTTTGCTGATCTTGAAATTGAAGTTTATTTTGTAAATTTTCATAATCAATTTTTTTCTGTTCTAACAAATTGTTTATATTTTCGAAATTTTGTTGAAGTTCATTAATTTTTTGTTCTGATTGTGTTTTCATCTCTTTCAAAAGAAGATCATTATTTGTATTTTCAGAGAGTAAATCTTTATTTTTCTCTTCAAGTTCTTGCAATTTTTCTGTCATTTCGTTCTGCATTGAATCGAAATCAATTTTTAATTGATTTGAAGATTCAATTAATTCATGATTTTGATTTCTAAGTTGCAAATTTTCTTTCTGAAGATTTTGAACTTTAGTTTGATATTGCTGTGTCATTTCAGTGATCTTATCTTGATATTCTTTAAATTTATTTTGTGATTCTTGCTGCAATTTCTTATATTTTTTCTGAACAGAAGTGAAATTGGTCAAATTTTGATTTGCTGTTTCAGTGAGTCGTTTTACATCATTGTTTAATTGATCATTTTCAGCAACAGTTTTCGAGAAATCATTCTCTTGTTTTTTATAAGATTTAAGCAATTGTTTCTTTTTATCAAGTTTCAATTTTAATGTGTTAACATCGTTATTTTTCAATTCAATTTGTTTTGTCAAATTTTTGTTCTTTTCTTGAACATTTCTGAAATTCAACTGTAAATCTTTGAATCTTGAACTTACTTCAGTTTTATATTGCGATTCTTTTGATATGAATTCTGTTGTTGATTTGTTAATGAATCGATTGACATTTGTCAAAGTTGTTCTCAATTCTTTCAATTGTTGTTTTAATGACAAAATTGAAGTTGACATTAATTTTTTCTTTTCTTCAAATGATGAAATTAAAGCATTTTTTTCAGATTTCATGTTACTAATCAACTTCTTGTATTCTTGAACTTCGTTTCCATGATTTTCTTTATTCTGGTTAACAATGTCATTCAAATTTTTCTCTTTTTGAATCAGTTCATTCAATTTTAAATTAACAGAAGCAATTTCATTTTTAAGATTGTCATTTTCTTGACTAACTTTCAAGTTTTGTTCTGAATATTCTGAAAGTTGAGCTTCTAAAGTTGATTGTTCTTGTTTTATTGAATTATTTGTGTTAAGAAGCTCTTCTATTTTTTCTTTTTTCTCGTTTATTTCGTTTGTTAATTGTTGAATTTGAGATTGAAGCTCGTCAATTGTTGTTTTTGAATCTTCTTGATTTTTCTTGAATTCTTTTTGGAGAGAATTCAATTGTTTTGTTGTTTGTTCATTTAAATTTCTAATTTCAGTTAGATTTGATCTTAATTTTTCATTTTCAGAATTGGCTGAATTGAACTTATTTTGATATTGAGAAAGTTCGTTTATTTTACTCTCCAAAACAGCATTACTATTTGATAATGACAAAACTTGTTGTTGTAAATTTCCGCATTTTTGCTGATATTCAGCTATTTGTGATTGAAATTCGGACATCTGTGATTGCAAAAGAATGTCGGTTTCATTTCTCTGATCAACGCCTTGTTGCATTTTAGTTATTTTCATGTTTAAACTTTGGACTTGATCAGAAAGTTTTCGACATTTTGCTTTTAATTTATTAATTTGCTCGTCTTTGTCTGTTATTTCATTTTGCTGGTCTGAAATTAATTGATCTTTTTCATTCAATGTTGACATGAATTGATCGCGAATTTCGTTCGGCTTGTCTTGGAATTCAGCAATGCTTTGATTATAGCTTTCTTTTAATGATTCTATTTCTCTTATTTGGCTTTGCCTTAAGTTTTCACTGTTTTGTATGATCTTTTCTATTTTGGCATTCATCTCTAGCTTTTCTGCTTTTAATTTCTTGATTTTGGCTTGGAATTTGGAAACATTTCTTTGTAAAATTTGATTCTCTTGGAAAATGTTTTGATTAGAAATTTCAGCATTTTTATTTTCATCTAAAAGTCTCTCAATTTTCTTTTGTAAGTTCTCAATTTGATTGTAATGATTTGCATCATTTTGTGAAAATTCTGATAATTGGCCGGCCAATTGAGTTTTCAATAATTCAATATTATTCTCATATTGATTTTTAACTTTATCAAGTTCAATTTGATTCTCTTCAATTAACTTATTCATTTTTTGCTTTAATTTTGCATTTTCACGCTTGTGTTTCTCGTTTTCTTGATTGAATTGAGCTTGAATTTGCTCGGATTTGTCTTTCATTTCATTTACAATTTTTTCATTTTGCTGCTGATTTTGTTTCTGTGCTTTTGTTAGGGCTTCGTTTGCTTTACTTAACTTGTCATTCGTGACTTGCAAGGCAGAAAATTGCGAATTGAGTTCAATTAGCTGATTTTGAGCTTCTTGATAAGCTTCTTGAAGCTGAATTACTGTTCCTTGGTTATCTTTATGTGCTTCATTATAATTTTCTAACTCAGCTTTTAATCTGTTGTTTTCATTTTGCAATTTGACGACCATTTTTTGATTTTTATGGTTGGATTTGGCGGCTTTTGTTAGTTCTTCTGAGTTTTTGGAGAGTTGTTCAGCTTGTTCATCAATTCTCTGAGTTAGGTAGTTGTTTCTGTCTTGTAATGACTGTAATTGAGCTAATAAGGCAACGTTTTGTTCTTTTGTTTGATTTAATTCTGATGCAATATCTGCTTCCAAGAGAACAGAATCTATTTCACTTGCTGATTGAGTCGTTTTATCTTCATTATTGTGTTTTTTAGATGAATTGCTTTCATCAAGTTTTAATTCAAGATCAGCTTTTAATTTTTGAAGTTCGCGAATTTGTTCATTTTTACTGTCAATGTCAGATGTTAAATCAAGGTTTTCTTGTTGAAGGTTTTGAATTCGTGATTCAAGAGACTGGATCCTATCCTCACAAAGTTTTGTTGTCTTAAGAACTGATTTAGAAAAATCTGAATTTTTGGCTTGCTGTAACTTTTGAATATCACCTTCAAGTTGTTCAATATATTCTTTTTGTCTCTCAGAAACAAGTTTGGTCTCTTCTAAATCAGATATTGCTTCAGAATTTGATTTTTGAGCTTTTGAGAGATCTGCTTTTAGATTTTTCATTTCAGAAGTTAGTGCACCAATTCTTTCTTCTTGACTATTTAGTGACTTTTTCAGTTCAGTATTATTTCTATTAATATCTGATATCTTTTGATTTAATGAATCATTTTCTGTCCGTAGATTTTCGTTTTCTTCCTGTAAATTATTTATTTCTTGTTGCGTTTTCTCATCAATTTCTTGTTTTTCAATTCGAAAAGAATCTTCTGATTGGAAAAGTTGAGTTCGAAGTTGAGCATTTATAGCTCTTTCATTAGCTAACTCATCATTTCTATCTTTCAATACTTTTTCTTGATCTTCGCATTTCTGTTTGAGCTCAGTATTCTTTTGCTTCAAATTACGATTTTCATCTAAATATTTGTTAGAATTATCTTGATTTAGATTTACATGATTGCTTAATTTTTTATTTTCTTCGAGTAATTTAGCGTTTTCATCTTCTAACTTATTATTGATATTTGTTAATTCATCAATTTGCTCATGTTCGAATCTTTCAGATGCTTTTCGTCTTTCTTCGATTTGAATGATTTTTCGATTTAATATTGATAATTGGGGCAAAATAAAAATGCAATAAGATAATGATGAATCCTCTTTAAAAACAGGACATCCCTCTAAATCCAAATTAGTTAAATTTATGTTTTGCTTAAGTCTAGAAAATTGCGAACGATCTGAAATTGGATTTGATCCCAAACGTAAGATTCGTAAATTTATTAAAGATGAAAAAGATTTTGGTATTTCGCTTATAGAATTATTATTTAATGTTATAGTCTCTAATGTTTGAATTTTCGAAAGGCATTGTATATTTTTAACAGCTAGGTTATTCCAAGATAAATTAATTGAACGAAGCGATATTAAACTTTGAAGATTTGAAATATTAACTAAATTATGTCCAACTAGAGATAATTCTTTTAAAGATTTAAATTTTTGTAATGGCTCGATACTCATAATTTGTCCGTTTTTTGGTGAATAATCGAATCGAAATGCTTCAACTACTTGTGACTCGTCGCAATGCGATTTTTCTCTGATAAAATCATCATTAAATGTGAAATGAGGAATACTCGTTTCATCGTTTCGAGTCATTTCTTCATCAACATTCAATTTCGAAAACTCTAAACGTATGGAAAATATTTAAAAAAACGTACTTTGGTATTATTTTTACTTAATCCAAACAAACAAACAAAAAGGAACATTCCAACAAATATGGCTATATTCTCTTGCGTATGTGTAAAAAAAAAAAAAAAATCATATTGAATTGATGCAGAAAGCTATTTGCTCTCTTTCATCTTTTAATTGAAATATGTTGTGATTCTAACATAATGAAGATTTGTTCAGTTGAATAAAAAATGGAATTTGATGATATTCTCTTGGTTGTGTACAGGATTATCTGTGCAACGTTCTTTGATAAATAAAATAATTCATCTATTTATTGACATACGCCTTCATTGATTGAACCTCGAAATCTAGAAGGCTTTCAATATGGCTGATTGCTCTATCATTTGTATAAACCTTATCTGACCACATTGCAGTAATTGTTACAATAACTTCGTAAGGCGAGTTTATATATTTCATTGTTAGCAAACCATCAACTATTTTTTTCTTAAGATTTAATTCTTTTTCGTACGATGTTAGTAATTCATTCGTATATTGAATCAGTTGTTCTGTTTTCATTGAATAAAGAAGAGTTATAGCAGGAATGCATTCAACACTAGCTTTAAGTTTATCATAACAATCTTGTAATCCAGAAATTGTAAGTTGCAAATTTTTAGTAATTTCAATTATTTTTTCTTTATTTGCTTCTGTTAATTTTTTTTGAAGATGTGTAAAATCACTAAGTTGTCCCCATTCTTTTGAATCAAATGATTGAATATGTTGATTCCAAATAAGTTTGTTCATAACATCTTTCAAGTCACCTTGCGCTGATGCGTCAATTGTTGCGTTCCATTTGCTTTTTATGTCTTTATAATCGTGTAAAAATATTTCCATTTTTTTTTAATGGCCAAATAAAAAACAGTTATTTTTTTTGTAAGAACATATGCAATTTTTTCATAAGAACATCAAAATTGAATAAATAAAAAAGATATATACTGTTCATTTTATTCCTTTTTGTGCATTAAAAACCTATATGATAATACTTAAAAAAGTTTAAAATTTTCCAAATATCTTTATAATTAACTTTTTGCTTTATGGTTTTAATTCGGAAAAAAGAGTGTGTATATTTTTTATTCTGGTAGTAGTATTATTTAAGATATTATATAAGATATTCATGAGTAATAATGATTTTTTTAATATTTCGAATCGATTGCTATTCTCCAACACTTGCAAAGTATTTCATTGAAAATTTACATTTATTCTAAACAATTTATTAATGTCATGGCAGCATTGTCGATGGATGATAAAAATAAATTTACATTGAAATTAGAGTAAAGAAGTATAAACCAATATTCACCATTTTTTAATCTTCAAAGTTTTTATACAATGATTGAAACTAGGATGTTCAAAATTCACTTTTCACTTAGAAAAGTTCGACTTTTTCTGGGCAAATTGAAACTCAATTATAAAAGTTAAATCCAATTTTTATTCAATTAACTTTTGAAAAACTATTCATTTTTGAAAATTTCTTATCAATAATTTCAAAAAAAAAAAAAAAAAAAAAAGTGTTTGCATTTTAACTGAATGAAACAATAGAAATTATATATATGTGATTAATAATGCAACAATCAATTTTGAATTGTCAAAAGCCGATTGAGTATATTCAAAAGTTCATTGCTTTATTCAATTTTCAAATAGGTTAACTAATTATTGCAAAAGCAAAGGTTGGTTTATAATATGCTCCTTTCCAAATAGTTACATCCTTTTAAAAAATCGAATTTTGGGAGTATTAATTTGTAATTAATGATAATCAGTTTATCATGCCCTAACATATATGGAAATTGTGAAATTTAAAAAATAGAAAGAATAAATAAGATATTATTAATGAAAAATTATGGTATAAGTATGTAATTTTGAAAAATAACCTAGCATCAAATTTCTTAAAAAAATTGTAATAATTTCTCTCAATTTTTTTTTATTTTAAACTTTTTTTGAGATGGCATTTCAAAATTCAAAATTCAATTTTTTATTTATGTTACTTTTTCAATAGTTCTGGAATAAGAAATATTGAATTAAATGGACGAAGTATTTTCAATTATCAACTTTTTCAAAAAAAAATTTCATTTCAATGATTAATCTTCCTCCTCAGTCGATGCCTATTCATATAGATCAGATTGAACAAAATCAATGCCAGGAGGAAAATATTGTAGATTGTGTATATAAGCAAATTGGTAATGATCTTTCTCTAATAGATGGGTCACTTAGTTATGGGAAAATTTATAAAGCAATGAATGAAGTCACATCAGAAATAGTAGCCATTAAGGAAATCCAAATTGACAATTCAAATAATAATACAAATTATACAAATAATGCAAATCGTGTGAATAATTCTAGTAAAAGCTTGATACAAAATGAAATAGAAACTTTAAAGATTTTAAATGATACCCAAAATGACCCATCTAATCACAATATTTTAAAATATATTGATTCTTTTAGCAATTCTGAATCAGTTTCTCTTGTAATTGAATATTGTCCAGGAGGAAATCTTTTGAACTATATTAATACTGTAGGGGCATTAGACGAATCATTGGCAGGAAAAATATTTGAGCAAATTTTAGAAGCTATTTATTTTTGCCATAATGTGAAATTTATAGCCCATAGAGATTTAAAGCCAGAAAATATTTTAATTACTGCACTACCAAATGTAAAGCTTGCCGATTTTGGAATGAGTGTTTCAGTATCATGCGATACTAATGATTCTGAAAATAATCGGATTCTTTGTACATCATATGGTGGATCTGTTTTTTATTCGGCTCCAGAAATATTATGTAAAATTCCTTTTGATCCAATAATGGCAGATATATGGAGTCTTGGCGTTATTTTATATGTCATGATTTCAGGAACTTTGCCATGGTATATTGACAATAAAAATAGAAATGGAAGTTTTAATACTTCTGTTTTTCATGATTCTTCAATCATGATGTCATCTGTTCAAAATAAGCAAGTAATGAAACAAATAATGGCAGGTAGCATCCAGCCTCTTCCTGAAACAATTAGCCTTGATTGCAAAAAACTAATTCTAACAATGCTCCAAATTAATCCTAAAAGGAGGCCATCAATCGAGCAAATCATGGAATCAGAATGGGTTCAAAGAACAAAAAAAATGAAATTAATTATGCCTGATGAATCGCAAACTAGACAATCATTAATAGAATCGTTGCCAATACTTCATAACCGTAAACAAAGTAAAGCAATAAATAACAGTTTTAGTTCTACTTTACATAGCATTAAAGCCGGTGCATTTAAAGATTTAAATCATAGAGCCAAAATCAGTTCAAACCCAAATTCCAAATCAAGCTCAATTTCTAATCTAAATAGAGGAATTCGTCTTCCAAGTAGAAAAGTACCTTCAGTGAATGCTTTTGTTGGCAAAAAGTCGAAGCCGAATAAATCATATTTAACATGTTCAAGTTTTGTTAATAAATAGATTTTATATTATGTCTTTATTTTATTTCTGATTTGTTTCATAAAAAAATCAAAAGGCCAACTATATTGGTTATAGATTTAATACCCATATTTCAAATAAGCTGAAATAAATTATTTTAGATAGCTATAGACAATAAATTTATAGTCATAAATAACATTATTAAATCCGAATTTATAAAGTAGCTAAATAATATCCACATGATAATAAACTAACAAAAATTAGATTCGGTTAATATTTCTAAAAGAGAAATAAAAAAGCATTTTTCTAATATCATCCCAATTGCATGTCCATCTTTCCAATATTAAATATATATTCTTTTATATATTCTTTTTAACAGGACGCTTCAAAAAACTATTTCCTATTTTGGCTGAAATGGATGTAGTAGCAACTTTTGCTGATAATTTAAAGAATGATTCTTTCATCTCATCAATATTATTTATATTTTGACTTTTAATATAGTAAAAGTGTGGTAGGGCATATTTGAAAAGAGGATAGATATTTTCAACGCAATCATTATCAAGAACTAGCGCTTGTTTTCCAAAGAATATGAGTACATTTCCATCAACATATTCAAGATGAATATATCTATTATCGCATACAACATATGAACTTGGGCTATAACGAATTGAAGCAGAATCAAATGAAATAGAAATTTCCACTTGCCTATTTGAAGTTTTGCCTTTGAGAATTGCTTGAAATGAATTTACGCTACTTAAATTAAATTCACCAATTTTTTCAACGTACGGAGCCAATTCATCTGTTAAAATTGGAGGTAAAAACCGTATATCAATTGACCATACTGAATTGAAATATTGATAAAGTATGATTGGAACATCGTCTGGAATAACGTAGAGTTTATAAGTTTTACCTTTAGATTTATATTCACGAACAAGAAAAATATATGGAAGGCTTGGTTTTAGTTCTGGATACATCATCAATAAAAAATCAAGTGTGGTGGTATCTGGAGAATAAGAGACAACGCCAATGTTTCCATTGATGTCTTTGAAATTTAAAAAACCTTGATTGTAAGTTGCGCAATTTGCTACAATATTCATCATTAATTCTTTTGTACAATGCTGGTTTTTTCCAAATACTAAATTTTCAGGTTTAGCACGAATTTGTGGAAGAGCAAAAAGAATAGCAGGTGGCTCATTAAAGTTTGTATTCGTAATATTAATTCGTTCTATAAGTTGGCAATGCGTTATCGAAGGTGGAATAAAATAAAATTGATAATTTGATAGATCTAATTCAATTAAATAAGGGTAGTTCAAAAAAAAGTCCATATCATTGATATCATTTTCTTCATACTTAAAGACAAATCTTTGATCAATTTTCTTCATTTACGCAAATGCGAAAAATGATATGATTGTATTCCAAAAAATTACAGAAAAAACAGTTCTAGAATATATATTTATATTTATCTTCATCAAAAAAAATATAATTAATAATTAAATATAAAATATTGGTATAAAAATAATGCATTCAAAATGAAATTATTATTATTCTAACAAAAATTGGATTTTTCCAATGATAATTTCAAATTTTATTTTAAAAAAGATTGTTAATTTTGTTTTTACCAATATCTTTCTTGGTTATTGTTAAGAATAAAATAAAATTATTTAATTATATCAAATAAAAGTATATATATTAATATAATGTTTTATTAAGCTATTGATCAATTAATTCACAGGTTTAATTATTTTTTTATTTTCTATATGACGATACTTTTTATTCAAGATTGAAAATTTCAGATTAATTGAATAATCTTTGAAATTTATAATCAAAAGGACAGTCAGTTTATAATTTAAACCAGATGAAAAACTCAAAGAGATCAACTGTATCAAAATCATCGCAAAAGAAAAGCAATTCAACTCAATCTGGAGAAAATTCACTTTCTGATTCTGAACCAATTGAGAAAAAGAAAAAAGATATTCCATCTTTATCCATATCTAATGTATCATCAACGACTTCATCAGAATCTTCAGATGAAGAAGAAAACAATCAATCAGCCAAAGCTAAATCAAAGAATTCTTCTTCTAACTCTGAAGGGGAAGATTCAGCAGAAAGTGAAGAGGCAGATTCTTCTGAAGATTCCAGCGAAGCATCTGAGGACGATGACGAAGATGATGATGACAATGAGGACGATGATGACGAAAGTGAAGAAGAAGATGACGACCCAACTGTTTTTCAATATTCAAAAGACTATGGTGTAATTCGGCGAAGCACAAGACAGAGAAAGCAAACAAAATTTAGTTCGGAAAGTGATTCAGACACGCCGGTAAGAACCAGGGCAGTAACAAAGAGCAAAAAGAACGCCAAAAATACCCGTTTTTCGAAAAGCAAGAACAATAAAGGAAGACGAGGAAAAAATCAAAAAGGACGAAAATCAACAATTGTTCAGAAAAAGAAAACAGCAACTAATTCCCGTAGAAGTAGAGCAGGAATGATGACTAGAATGTCTCTACGTCAAAATGTTAAAAGGACTAGGTTTTCATCAGATGATTCATATTCTTCAAATGAAGATGCATATACATCAGAATCTGAATCTGAGTCTGAAGAAACTACAACTGAAGAAACTGAAGAACTTATTGATGAAGAAGAATCAGTTGATGAAGAAGAAGAAGAAAAAGAAGAATCAATTCAGTATATCATTGGGCAAAAGGATGTTTTTACAGAACATGTAACTGATAATGTTACTGACAATACTGAATCAGAATCTGAGGACAATAATGAATATTATGTAAAATTCAACGGCAAATCATATATACATTGCAGGTGGATGAAACAAAGTGATATTGCCAACATGAAAGGAGGTGAAAGCGCACTCAGGAGATGGAATAATCGATCGAAAGGTGTCGAGCTTGAGCACTCACTTTCATTTCCTTCATTATTAACTATTGATGAAGCTGATGCTAATTCGCTATGGCTAGAAGTAGACCGCATTATTGACGAAGCAGGTGATGGTGATCGCCGAAAGTATCATGTAAAATGGAAAGGATTAAATTACGATGAATCAACTTGGGAAAAAGCTAGTGATATTCCAGAAGAAAAGATTGCTCAATTCCATGAGCGTTTAGATCGTTCCAACCCAATCAGAATACCTACTCGCTACAAGCGTCCATCTCCAGATTCATTTGAAGAAATTAAGGAGCCAATAACAACACCAGATGGCGAATTAAAATTACGACCATATCAAATGGAAGGATTCAACTGGCTTCGTTCTAGGTGGTACAATAATTTAAATTCAATTCTGGCTGATGAAATGGGACTTGGAAAAACTGTCCAAGTTGTTTGCGCATTGAATGATCTAGCGTTGCATGAAGGTATTAGTGGACCATTCTTAGTAGTGGCACCATTATCAACCTTACCTCATTGGCAAATGGAATTTGAACGATGGACTAAATTAAATGTAGTTGTTTATCACGGAAATTCGCAATCACGTGATTTAATTCGTCAAACCGAATTTGTTGTTGTTAATGAAGAAGGCGAAACTGTTAAGAATGCTGTTCAATTTGACGTATTGATTACTAACTATGACACTATGTTAATTGATTTTAATATATTTGCCAAAATTCAATGGCGTTATCTTGTTCTTGATGAAGCTCATAAATTGAAGAATTCCAAAGGAAAATTATATCAAAAAATGGAAGCTTTAGAGTTTGAATATTGTGTAATGCTCACTGGAACACCAATTCAAAATAGGATTGATGAATTATGGAGCCTTCTTCACTTTTTGTTTCCTAATAAATTCGATGATCTTGAAGGATTCAAAGAAAAGTATGAGAATCCAACTTCATCAAAGCAAGTTGGTGAAATTCAAGCAATTATCAATCCAATTATTTTAAGAAGAAAGAAATCAGACGTTGAAAAGGCTATCCTGCCTAAAGAAGAGACAATCATTGACGTTGAATTATCAAGACAGCAAAAGAACTTATACAAAGCTTTATTCCAGCAAAATGCTGGAATTTTCTTCAATAGAATCGGAGGAGGAGCACTTCCCGCATTACAGAATCTAATGATGCAATTGAGAAAAGTATGTAATCATCCTTATTTAATCAAAGGTGCTGAACAAGTTATCATCAGAGAAAAAAGGGAACAATACAAAGGTCAAAATAAAACGCCTGAAGAAATTGATTTATTGGCAATGATTGAATCATCAGGAAAAATGATTCTTATTGATAAACTACTTCCCAAACTTCGTTCTGATCATCATAAGGTTTTGATTTTTTCGCAAATGGTTCGTGTACTTGATATAATTGAAGATTATCTGGTATTAAAAGGATATCCAAACGAACGAATTGATGGTAGCAAAAGTGATAAAGAAAGGCAAGCAGCCATTGATCGTTTTAATGCTGATGGAAATGCTTTCGTTTTCCTTCTTTCTACACGTGCTGGTGGTGTTGGTATTAACTTGACTTCAGCAGACACAGTTATTATCTATGATAGCGATTGGAACCCACAAAACGATATCCAAGCTGAAGCTAGATGTCATAGAATTGGACAATCGTCAAAAGTCAAAGTTTACAGATTAATTATGAAAGATACTTATGAATCTAAAATGTTTGAAACAGCTTCCAAAAAGCTTGGTCTTGATCATGCAATTCTTGATGGTGATCTTGGTACGTCTGATGGAAAGAATAGTAAAGTTAAAGCACAAGAAATTGAAGAAATGCTTCGAAATGGAATTCACAGTATATTTAAAGATGATGATAATGAAATTGATAACTTTTCAAGTGCCGATATCGACCAAATTCTTGAAAGAAACGCCAAATCAAAAATTGAAGATGTTGTCACTGGTGGAGGATCTGTCTTTGCTCATGCAAAGTTTAATATTACAAATAATGATAACGACAATGATGAAGATAAAGACGGAAATCTTGAAAATGACAAAGAAAGTGATAAAGGAACGAAAGATTTTTGGAAAGATTATCTTGATTCAAATCAGAACTCATTAAATAGTCATTTGATGATTAGAAGGTGTAGAAAGAATCAGTTAGAAAGGTCAACATCCTTTGAAACTGTTGCTGTTAAGAAGGTGATTAGTAATCTGATTAACAAAGGTTACAGTGGTGATCCAAATGAATTAGAAATTATTAGATATGCAGCAAAATATACCAGTTTTGTTGAAAAAAATCATCAAAAACTTTTCGAATCTGTTTTTGGAAAAGATTCAGATAATAATGAAAATAGTGATAATGAAACTAATAAATATCCAAATGATAATGAAAGTGAACTTGTTTACTCAGCAAGTTTACTTTCACGTTCTGAATCTAATAATTTTACACCATCATCTTCAATGTCAAACGTAAATGAAGAAGAGCAAAAGATTGGAAAGATTAATGTTGATAGTGAAAGTGCTTATGTAATTGAAGAGAAATCAGATCCAATCATTGAACGTGTTCTTTTCTTCCTTAGAATTAAACGAGTTCTCATGTTCATTCAACAACAAGATAATTACCAATGGCCCATAATTAACCCATCTTGGAAAGGTCCAGATTCAGATTATGCCCTTCTTCTTTCATATTTTAAATATGGTCGACATAATTTATTAGAAAATATTTTGAACGATGAAGAACTTAATGAAGCAATTGAAGTTAAAGTTGATAAAGATGGAAACGTGCAGCAAACTCATATTCTCAATTCAAAATCTATTTCAAGAAGAATATCTCAACTTGTTGATGAAATTGAAAATCAGATTCCTGCAGAATTCTTCGAATTGGATGAGAATGTTATTATTTCTTCTGAAAACTTCCCTGCTGAAAGCAAAAATAAAGTTGAATTAAAGAATGGTTCATCTGTATATCAATTTGCACCTATGAATCCTAAACTATGGAGAGAAACTCATTCCAAAATAATGTTAAGAACTAATCTTGAAGATTTCGAAGTTGTTAATTTAGCATCTGCAATACAAGCCTACGGGCTTCCTCGAAAATTCCATAAAAAGGAGAATAAAGAAGGAAATCAGAGTAGTCAAGCAGATGATGATCAAGATTTTTCTGATGTTGATTGGGAAAAGCTGAAAGACCTTGCAAATCTTACGTTTATAAACACTCAAACTATTGAAGAAATGTCACGGAAGATTGTTACGATGTCTGAAGAAAAAGAACCAGATATGACAAAACTTCCACAACTTACCGATTACAAATTGAAACGAGTTAAAACATCTGTTCGTGATATGGAAAAGATATATAAGTTTGCCAACAAACTTCGCCATGACAACAAATCAATTATTGAAATGCTCAAAAAGCTCGATAAGTTCGGTGGAATAGAATGGTGGAATTATGAATGTGATATTGCTTTAATAAATTCAATTGCGAAGTATGGCTTAATGAAATTTTCAATCTGGATGATTGATCAAAGTCTTCCATTCTACAAACACATTCCACAAGAAGCACTTATAGCATTTGCTAATGCCGCATCTTCAGAAAAGAAGAAAATAGCACGTGTTGCTTTGCTTGCTGAAAATCTTCCTGAAGATATTATTTTATTGAAGGAAAAATCGCGAATTGAACGAGCTCGATTTGTTATTCGATCCGTTCATAAGATGCTTGATATGAAGAAGAAAGAAATTTCCTTCCATACTTTGAATAATTTAATCATGGCAAATAGAAATCCGAATAATGAGCAGTCACAACAAAATAAGCCGCAAATTACAATTGATGGCATTCCAAATAAAAACACATTTTTCGCTAATATCCTACAGCAAAGTCATTTGAATAATAGTTATGCTAATGCAATTCAATTACTAACACAGCAATCGCAAACTCCTGAAAGCATTGCATTAAAAGACATTGAAAGTTTGAACAAAAACCAGCCAGTCAAAGTCTCAAAGAATATTGAATTATTAAAAATTGGATCGTTGGTTATGCCTTTTGATAAGCATTACGAAGGAAAAGGTATTCCTTTCCCTGTAGGCTATTCAATCAAACGCGATTTCAAGAGAAAGGAATGGCCAAGAAAAAGATTATTCTCTGCTGAAATAGAAACTGGTGAAAAAGGTCCACTTTTTAAGGTAACTATAACAGATGAAAAAATAATGACTACTTTCTCTGGTCCAAATGCAACTGCGCCATGGAAACAAGCTCTCGAATATATAGAAGAAGAATTGCAGCAAAACTCCGCAGAACAAAATAACAATGACAATAGTAATGAAAGTAATGCCGAAAATAACAACGCTGAAAATGGTGGAAATAATAACGAAAATGAAGATGAAAAGAAGGCTCATAATGTTCCTGGTGTTACTTTGTTTGGATTGTCTTTGCCAAGAGTAATTGAAATTGTTAAAAAGTTGCCAAATGCTGATGCATATCCTTCTCTCAAGAAAATGATATCAAATGAGAAGTTCAAGCCTGCTAATTTTCATATCAATATTCCTAAAGTTGATATTCCTGAAAATATCGACAACATCTGAATGATCAAAATAACTTTTATTATTATTATTTATTTATTTTATAGATTTTTATAATATCATGAACCAAACAAAAATGTATCTTTTATTATTTATTAATATTTATTTTATGATATTACTATTATATAATTATATTAAATAAACAAATATTAGCTATATATTTTTATACTTTTCTTTTTAAAGTCAATCATAATCTTGGAAGTAGTCTTATTTAAAGAATTATTAAAAGTAGATGCAAATTATTTTTTATAATATAATCAGTGACATTCAAAATTCTAGATGGTATTAGTTATAAGAATAATTAAATAAAATAAGTTGTATCTAATCCGCATTTTTATTTACATATAATATTATATATAACAAAATGTTAAATAACTGAGAGGACTTTCATTCATTGAGGTTGCTCCATGATAGTCTTGTTTCTTTAAGTCTTTCCATAAGAAAGACAAAGTTCCCGTCAATTTCACAAAGAGCCTGAACAAGGGGTGAAACATTAGAATCAATAAAGCCAATTTCAGACTCATTCACTTTTTTCACTTCATCAGGCTTCAACTGGCTCTCGAGGGCAGCCTCATTCTGTCTAGCTTTTTCCTCAGCCAAAGACTGAGCAAACTTTTTGCTGATATCGAATGGTCTGAAGCATCTCGCTGCATTTGCAATCTGAATCAGAAGCTTGGAAAGCATCATCAAATGTTCATCATTCTTTTTATCGAAACTTTTTGATATGGATTGAATAGCTATTAAAAAATCGCTTATTTGAGAGATGTCGGTTGCAATTATTGATTCAGTGAGAGTCGTCCAAAAATTCTCGTTCTGGTTCATCCCTGATCGCTCGTAAATCAAAAAGTCTTGCAAAAGTGACACTGCAGTTGAAGCGTGTAAGTGTTCGAGTATTGATGTTGGACCAAATATAAATACATATGGCGAGAAACTTTTCTTTAAAAAGGAAGAATCAAAGCCTTCATGAGAAACATCGTGTAGAAGGGCCGCTAGCATTAAAGAAGCGCATTGAACTGGCGAGAAAACGGCGTTATTATCATTCAAACGAACCTCAGTTGAATTTTCACTTTTTTTAGAAGTGAAGTTCCCGTCTTTTTTTGAATCAGAACTTTTTCCAAAATTAACTCTTGTAATCTTATCCTTAGAATTTGAAGTGACTTCATCTTTGTTGTCACTTTTTGTATCGTTATTTCCGTTTATTTTTGGCTGGTTCACTTGTGAGAGCATAAGAAACATCATCTGTGTTGCATCGAGCGCATGTTTGTAGTTGTGAAAGGGAACTTCACTTTTGTAGCTGTGTCTAGCTTTGATGAGGAAAGACGCAAACTGTTCAACGTTTGTGCCAATTGCTTTGAACAGATTCAGTCTTTCAAACATCATCAGCACAGCCACGTCCTTCTTTCCGTCGCCCAAAGATTCCGCGTCAAAGTCTAATTCAGTGAGTTTTATATCATTTGAATTTGACCTGTAAAGGTCAATTTTATTTAATTCTTCAATTTCAACGTATTCAACTTCGTTATTCAATGAGAAAGTTTTGTAGAATATCTTCAATAGTGGTGAGAAGTACTTAAAAAGCATTTTGTAGTTTGACGCTGCATTTCGTCCTGCAAAGATACAGACAAGTTGGCACTTTTTGTCAATTTTTGAAATGATGAGTTGTTTGAAAATTGGGAAAAAGTCGGCAATCATGCTTGTCTGGTAGCTGCACGTTGAGAAGTCATTGATGAATGTAAGATCACTCATCTTTGAAAATTGTGAGGCAAGTGGATCGTTGCTCTCAATTTTTCTTCTCAAAATTGTGAGCTCCTCTGAATGAAGAACAACATCAAACAAACCTTTCAATTCGTTGTAGCGAATGACCAAAAAGTGCTCCATTGACAATAATTCTGTCAAAACCGTCAGAAGCTTCTCAAACGGTTTTTTATCGTTGATGATGCTTTCGCAAACATTGAATGCGTTTGTCATCGTCATCGATGAGTGCTTCCCGTTTAGAATCTCTTCGCTTTGGTTGCTTACTCGAATTGAGTAGACAATGAATCCAGAAACCGCTTCAATAACGGTTTCTGAATTTTCGTTAAACCGCCCATTCTCTTCTTTGGAATTCAAAGCAAAAACTCCGACCTTTTTTTCTTTGTCATGGTCATTCAAAACAAACAAAAATGAGCCTGGTGAGATGTCATTATTTGCTTTGAAATTTTTGAGAGACTTTGCCTCTGAAATGTTGATCGGCTTTTTATTCAAAAAAGTTTCTTTAATGAACGATAAGTCGAGGAAATTCGTGTCAACAACGGTTTCGTCGTGAAGAGTGACAATCCTTGTAATCTCGGCGGTTAGATCGTCAGCTAAGAAAATTGAGAGCCATTCACAATTTAGCAGTTTTTGAATGGTCTTTGAAATAATTTCAATTGAATTTTTCTCTTCAATTGTTTTGAATGCAAAAGACTGAACTGTAGCTGGAAAAGTGTCAATAAGAGTGCAACCGTTCAAACCGTTATTTAACGAACACTCATTTTTGATACAAGATGGAAGAACAAGCGACAAGTCGTTGCTGATTCGTTGAAGAAAATCAACGTCCCATTTGTTGAATTTGTTGGAGCCTTCTTTATCTGAGACACACAAAACAGCTATAACCGCGTTGTCAGAAATAATGGGGAAGCCTAAAAAACTTCTGTTTTCTGACCATTTATCAATCCTATCGTCATACCTTTCAAAAGTTTCTGAGTTTAATTTCTCAATTTCAATGTTTTTCTTTCTCTTTACAATGAATTCCGGTGCTCCCGTTCTTGGATACTTTTTCTGAGATATTTGATCGTTGTCTATGTCAAAAGTAAAAAATGATTCATCTTCAACAATGAATAAATTTGCATCATTAGCACCAACATTCGTACTCAGAATTGAAAGAATATATGGTAGAAGGCTATCAAAAGTTGTTTTATCAGCAAGATCGGCCTCAAAAGCATGAATTATTTTAATATATTCAGATTGCATCAAAATAAATGAATTTTTAACATGCATCTCAAAAAGAGGAGACATTAATGTTGAATAAAATTTACCAACGGTTAAATCTTCATTGTTAAAAGGATCATCAAGTCTAAAAATAGTCACTAAAGCAAACTTTCCAAAAGGAATGGCAAAAAATGGTTGATCTCGTTTATTAAAAATTTGATCAACATGTTGTGAATATGAAGGATGCCTTGGTGGACTTTGGACAATTTCTGGAATTTGTTTTTCAATGATTGTACTTAATATTGATTTTTCAGTTTCAAATGAAAATTGAATAAAACCGCTTTCTTCTGTAAATGATATATATTCATTCATTTTTGGATCATAAAGAAAAAGGGTAATATCTTCGTGTCTTGCAAAAAAAAGCTGTTCAGTTAACGATTTAAATTTTTCAACAAAAACTTTAGATTCTACGTAAGTTTTAACTTTTTGGTATATTTCGTTGCATTCTGAAAGCCATTTTATTTGAGAAAAAGAAGATTTCAAAAATGATGAATATGATTCATCTTCAAGTGAATTGAGAAAGAGTAAAAAATATCGAAAATCATTGCATGATTCTGGTATCTCAGTTGATTTAGTTATACTGTTTTGTTCATTTTGATTATTTAATAAATCGTTATTGCTTTCATCTGGACAGCAAGTTTGATTTTCATCTTTTAAAAACTTAAGAAAAGGTTGCAATATTAAACAGTTTTGAATTGCCGTTGAAACGTCAGCTTTGTCTGACTGTTGAAATGACATTTTAAAATTTGTATAACTATAATAATTATTCATGCTTTGATTTATATTTTCATCAGAATAAGAATTATCTAGCATTCTGTCACCTCCAAAAATAGCTAATTGTTGTCTTTCGTTTGATATAAGATCATGACTTCGGATCAGTTCACCTTCCATTCTTGTTATTTGATTTATAAGATCATTGCGAGTTTCTAGTAATGATGAAAGATTTTCGTTAATTTGTTTATTTGTTTTTGAAGAACTTCGAATTAAATCAATAGAATTATCATTTTGCTGTATAATTTTTCGTTTTCCTTTCATTGGTTGGATGATACTTGGTCCAGTAGACAAAAAGGAGTTACTCTTGCTTGTTGTTTTAATTGTAGGACGAGATTTCATTATAATAACGAACTAAAAAATGAAATTTAACGATATCAAGGTCATTAATAATCGTTCCATTATTAAAAAGTTTTCTTTATAGGATTTTAGCCAAAAAACATATATATCCTTATGTATACAAATTAAGCCGTGAAAATAATAAATTTTATATTATTAATTATATTATAAAACATGATTTTTTATGTATAACTACTGTTTTTTAATATTACTTCGTATCAAAATAATTTTGGCCTCTTGGCGAATTAATTTCTGTTGAATTTCATCGTTCTATTCTATGTCTAAAATTAATAATGGAAAGCAAAGATAATTATCATATAAGTAAAACTTTAGTTCCAAGCAACGACTCGCCTAAACGAATTACGGAACTTGATTTCGGTATCTTAGGTTCAAAAGAAACTCGAAAAATGAGTACGGTAACAGTTACAAAATCTGATTTTTATGAGCCCACAGCTGAAAGCCCCCCAATGCCAGGAGGAGTTCTCGATTTGAGGCTTGGAGCTACTACAAGTAGTCAACGCTGCTTAACTTGTAAAAACGACAACGTACTTTGCCCTGGGCACTTTGGATCAATTGAACTTCTATTTCCTGTTTTCAACCCCGGATACTATACCCACATTTTGCACGTGCTTAAATGCATATGCAAAACATGTTCACACATACTTTTGCCAAAGACTGACATTAATAAGAGATTAAAAAGTTTTTGGAGACCTGGTTCCCTTGGAGTCTATACTCGTCTCGATAAAATGAATGCTCTTGTCAAAGAATGTCAGAAATGTACTGTCTGTCCACATTGTGGAGCAATTAATGGTCCCATTCGAAAAACCAAAAACTATTTAATTATATGGCATATGGTTGGTGCAAAAAATGATTCGCTAAGAAGTTCTTTCACTAGTCAATTCGAAAATCTTAAAATTCCAGAACAATTAAGCCAAGAACAAATTGAAGCAAACGTATCTGAAGATTTAACGCCAACAAGAGTTTGGCATTTATTCGATAATATACCAGCAAGAGAAATCCCTCTACTTACTTATTCAAAGAAAATTTCAACACCAGCTGATATGATTGTTCGATCTTTTATTGTTCCACCAAACGGAATCAGGCCATCTGTCATTTCACCAGGTGAAGGATCAACCGAAGATGATCTTACAATGCGTGTTCGAGAAGCAATCGATTATACAATTCAATTCCGAAAAGCTGTCGAATCTGGGGATACATCTCGTAATTTTGCAAGTAAATGGAACTTTGTTCAACAAACTATTAATGGAATGATCAACAGCCAATTGCCTGATACATCAATTAAAAAGAATAAGAAAGATAAAGCGGTTATCGGTTTTGCTCAACGTCTCAAGGGAAAAAGAGGTCGATTTCGAATTAATCTTTCTGGAAAACGTGTCAATTTTGGTGGTAGATCTGTTATTTCGCCTGATCCAAACTCAAAAGTTGATCAAGTTACAGTTCCTCTTGAAATGGCCAAGATACTGACTTTTCCTGTAGTTGTTAATAAATACAACTATGATATGCTTTGTAATTGCATTAGAAATGGTCCTAACAATTATCCTGGAGCTAATTATGTACAAATGCTTGACAGACCAAATAAAATCTCTCTTCGATTTTCAAATCCACAACTGATCAAGAATATTATTAGAGATCTCAAGTATGGTGATATTGTCGAACGTCACTTGATTAATGATGATGTTGTTCTTTTCAACCGTCAGCCATCACTCCACCGTATTTCCATTATGGCCTTCCGTGCAAAGATCATGCCATGGCGAACTTTAAGATTCAATGTTTGCGCATGTTCGCCTTTCAATGCTGACTTTGATGGAGATGAAATGAACCTCCACCTTCCACAAACACTTGAAGCAGCTTCAGACGCCAAAGTTCTCATGAACATTCTCAGTAATCTCTTCTCACCACGAAGTGGAGATTTAATTGTCGCACCAACCCAGGATTTCTTATCAGGTGCCTATCTAATCACCAGAAAGAACTGCTTCTTTAACTATGATCAATTTTCTTTCCTTGCATGCCAAATTTTTGACTCTGATGAAAAACTTGATATACCAATTCCAGCTATTTTGGCCCCAGTTCCACTATGGACAGGCAAACAACTTATTTCATTGATGCTTAAGCCAAATAATAAAGAGAAGTTCTCTTTCACTCACCAAGTTAAAAATAAAGAATATGATTCACATAAAAACCAACTTCATATGGATCCTAATGACGGTTATGTTGCATTTGTTGACTCACAAATGATATCAGGTGTCCTAGAAAAGTCATTAATTGGAGGTGGTGGTAAATCATTGTTTGCAGTACTTGCTCGTGATGAATCGCCTTCATATGCAGCACAATGTATGGCAAGAATTGCCAAATTAACTATTCGTTTCATGATGAATCGTGGATTCTCCATTGGTATCACAGATGTCACTCCAAATGAAAAACTCGAAATCGGAAAGAATGAATCTATTAAAGCAGCTTTTGATGAATGTAATGCCAATATTGAATTATTCGAGAAAAAGAAATTCCCAGCAAATCCAGGAATGAGTGCTGCAGATTCACTTGAACTCAAAATGAATGAAACCTTGAGTCAAGTTAGAAACACAATTGGTGATATCTGTCTTAAAGGATTGTCCAATTTAAATACAGCACTTGTTATGGCTAAGAGTGGTGCCAAAGGTTCAAATATTAACATTTCCCAAATGACTGCCTGTGTTGGTCAACAAATCATCAGCGGTCAACGTGTCATTGTTGATTTCATCGACAGAACAATTCCTCATTTCCGTCATGGTTCAATGTATCCTATATCAAAAGGATTTGTTGAAAATTCTTTCTTCTCTGGTCTTGAGCCATATGAATTCTTTTTCCACACGATGTCAGGTCGTGAAGGTCTTGTCGATGCAGCTGTTAAAACAGCCGAAACAGGATATCTTCAACGTCGTTTAATGAAATTTATGGAAGATGCAACCGTTCAATATGATGGAACTGTTCGTCTAGCAGATGGAACAATTGTTCAGTTTCTTTATGGTGACGATGGTCTTGATCCACTATCAATGGAAGATCGAAGTTATCCAATCAAGCTCGATCGTATTTCAAATCAATTAATGGAGAAGAATCGTGACACTGAATTATTACCACCAGCGAAAGCAACCGAACTTCTTCATGCTCTTCTCGAACCCGAGAAAAATAAGCCACAGCTTCCATATAATGTCCCATGCTTTTTAATTGAGAAATTCGAAGAATTTGTGCTTAAAAATGTTATTGATAACTATTCGAAATTACTTGCTTCTTTCAAACAAAAAGACGCACTAAATGAAATAGACTTCTCTGACTTTGACAATCCTTCTCAGCTCTTGAATGAATTCCATCAAATGATTCAAGAAGAGATAGACTTGAGAGAAACGGGCGAACAACTTAAAAATGAAGAAAATGAAATCAAAAAGCAAAAAGCTGAATTAAAGGAGATGAAAATTAAAAAGACTGAAAGGATGAAGAGACAACAAGAAATCGATCAAAAAGATCAAGAATTAGACTTCAAAAAGATGGAATATCTTAGCCAACTTTTCGAGATAGTTGATAGAATTGATATCTTCTTGATCGATCATTTAACAGAAAGAATCCGTATTTTGAACCCTGTTACAGATGGTTACATCAAAGAATTCGTTTCCGTCGCGATTCGTCGCCTTCAGAAATCATTAATTGAACCTGGAACAACTGTTGGTGCCTTAGCAGGTCAATCAATTGGAGAGCCAGCCACACAAATGACTCTTCGTTCTTTCCACTTTGCAGGTGTTGCATCAATGAACGTCACACTCGGTGTTCCAAGAATTCAAGAAGTTATGAATGCCGTCAAAAACATCAAAACGCCTGTTATTACAGCCAAATTGCTCAACAATAAAGATAAGAATGTCGCAATTTACATGAAAGGATTAATTGACAAAGTCACCCTTGGTCAGATTTGCAAAGAAATTAAAGAAGTTCAATCATATGATGAAGGATGTTACATTGCAATTATTCTTGACTTGAAATTAATCGAAAAAGCAGAATTAAGACTAAATGCAATATCAATTCAAAAATCAATCGTCAATGAAAAGAAGCTTGGTGTCAAACCCGAAAATATATCAAAAGTAAATGAAGAAGAAATTCGAATCTATTTCAGAGAAAAGCAACCTTCATCCCTTGCATTTGTCCTTCAACATCTTCTTCTACAATTACCATCAGTCCCTGTTTCTGGCCTAGATGGAGTCAACAGAGCCATTATATCAGAAGAAAAAGGTGATCCAAAGACATATTCTTTGTTCATTGAAAGTAATAACTTTTTAAGCGTATTAACAACTCCTGGAATTGATTGGGAACATACAAAATCAAACCACGTCGTTGATGTTGAAAAAGTTCTCGGAATTGAAGCAGCCAGGCAAGTTATTGTATCTGAAATTCTCTCCGTTTACGACCAATTCTCTTTGTCTATCGATAACAGACACCTTCTTCTCATTGCCGATACAATGACAATGAAAGGAAAGACAAATGGTATCAACAGGCATGGTCTCGCTAAAACATGTTCTTCTTCTTTGAAATTGGCATCTTTTGAAGTAACAATGGAGCATCTTTATAACGCTGGATTCCACCAGGTTCAAGATCAAGCCAATGATATATCATCCTCCGTAATTCTTGGTTCCTTCGCAAAGATTGGAAGTGGTATGTGTGATATCCTTATCGCTCAAGATCTTATTAGTAAGCCTGTTTTAACTCCTAAGATTGGTTTTCTAACACCTCAAGCCCCAAGTGAAATAAGAGATAAGATTGATAGCGGATCTTATGAAATGCCACCTCCAAAGAGAGTTGCATTTAGGAATTTCTAAGTTTTAATGTTTAAATTTTAAATTTTTATTATTTTTTATAAAAAAATTTGGACAAATATAAAAATATATTTTTAAGTTGATAATTGGTCTGATTATTTTTTTACCTTTAGAGAAAAATCGGAAGAGTAGACAAGTAATGTATAGTAAAATAGGACTTAAAACTGTGAGTCATTAAATGTAGAGCGCATTGACCTTAAAATCTCCTGTGTTTGCGGTGTGACTGTTTTTTAGTTTTTTGGTAGAAAATGTGACTGTATTTACTAAAAGAAGTAGAATTAATATTATAGTTAGCGTGAGAACATTGATTCTTTTATTCAAAACAACCAAAATTGTATTAAATTGGCTTGTATAGTAGTTGTTTCTTTTTGAGATCAAAGGTAACAAAAGAAGATAAAGCCTAGTAAAAGGCTCAACAGAAGTTGATTACTACCACAATATCTGAAAATCATCGTCCAGGATGGCATGTGTCTCAGGTTTCTGGGAGAAAAGCCAACTTTTTGGTTGAGATATCTTGATTATTTGGTAAATTTTCTTCGATTTTGTCGGGACCAATACAAGTCAAATCATCACCTTACAAACCTCAGATTATTATGTATATAACATCAAATATTGTCCTACAACTAATATTTTAATCTAAGTGACCTTCTTATTTTACTCTCGAAGACTCAAACATTATTCTTATTATCATTTTTATTAGGCACTATTCTTGTTATACTTTTTCAATTTGCTTCTTAGTTCTCTGTATTACACTCCCAGGTCTTTATTCATCTTATAGCTTATTTCATAATCACTTTTTGGAAGATAAAAATTCAGAAGGAGCAATCTTCAATAGCGAATACTATAGCTGTGTTTCATATTCATTTGATGTATCAGAAAAGATATTATCAAAAGAAACTATAGTTACAAAGGCGACGAAATAATTACAGGACCTGTTTTCTGGTCATAGTCATCATTTACATTGAAGTTTGTCCCTCCAAGGGCTCACGATGGTGCTTCTCACTTATGATATATTTGATAATATCTCTAATTTGCATTAAGACTCTGAAACCTTGTTTCTGAATGTAATTAACAAAGATATTTCCTTTAGTTTTAGTTCTATTCATTTTGCATTCTTCCAGTTGCTTAATCAGAAAAAGGTTCTCTTTAAAGGTTTAAGCATACTATATTGTTCCTAACAAAAGTGCTTTTTTTCTATTGAAAGTTTTTCTAGTTTTGCTTTATTTTACTTAAATGCATTTCTAACATCCTTTTAATAAACAGTCTACACCAAGGGAGTTTTATTGCCATTTTCAATTTTTGAGGTTTTGGATTTTTCCATGAAGTATCAGAATAAACTGATGGTTCGTTTATTGTCAATCATCCCATTTTTTGTGGCAAATTTTATTAACTCATCGCAATTATATGTAAGCCTGCTTCACAAGGTCTGGCCAATCGTTATCTATCATCAATCAACACTGATCATGCTTTTAATATTACAAATCTCTGCTCTTAATGCGATACTGACTTCTCAATCAAATATATTCTTATTACCTAAACTTCTCATTTGTTTTTTTTTTATTTTTATTCTATATTATCTGCTCACAACTAATGTTTATTCTGATTCATCGTCCATTATGATACCTGTTTTCCCTCTTCTTTTACTCCATCTCTCCTGTGCATTGCACAATTTCTTAATTTACAGGAGCTTTTACACTATGACTGCATTAATCTCTGACAGATCGAAGTATTCTTATACATATTATACTCTTTTTGTTTTTATTTAAATAAATAGATTTATACTTCGATCTTTTATTTACTGACTGTTCACTTGTGTCAATCCAAGAGATTTCATTTTGGACTCTATAAATTTAATTCCTTCATCAATATTTTTAAAACCCTTCTCATGAAAGGATTTTGGAAAACTGTTAAATAATGTACAAGATATTTTCCTGTTGAGCATATAATGGTCTTTGAACAATATCAGGTTAACTTCTCTTTTAAAATCAACAGACCATTTTTTCTTTCTGGTGTTGATTCTTGTTTCATACTTGTATTTATCAGGTTGTTCAACAATTCTAATGATACTAAAATTGCACTTGAACTTTTTAGCTACTTCTTCTATCTTGTTATTGGGTATGGTTCTTGTTTGAACAAAAAATCGTAAGTCATCTATTTCATCATCAGTGAACACACTTGATTGTATACAAGCATATACAAAACAATTATCTCTGTAGTTCTCTTTCCTTACCTCATGAAAGATTTGGTATGTAGATAAGTCTATAGGTGATAGATTGATGTATGGGAAAAAACTACCTTCTGGTGTATTTCGATAGTCTTCATCAATTTCAACTTCATCATCATAGATTTCATGAGTATCCATATCTTGCATCTTGGTTCTAAAATGAACACCATCATTTGTTTTATTCATGTCGATAAATTGTACCTCATATCGAACTGGAATGAACATGTTTGAGATATATGGATTAGTGTCTGACGGGTCTTCACATAAATCAAGTTCTCCTGTTATATGACCTAATGTACTTTCGATTTTGTGCTTATCACTGAGTGTGAAGTACTTATAAGTTCCATCAAGTGCAATTGCTTTAACAATAGGTCTTCCAACATGTTTCATTTTATGTATCTGTCGTAGTGCTTCCGTAAATGCGTACCTCTTATCTTCATCTTGGTTGATGTCTGTAGCAAAACCAATACCTTGTCCTGCAGGAATCATGAGCTTCCTCATTTCTTCTTTAAATTTGTCTTTCTTTTGGTATTGTTTAGCACGTCGATTATATTCACGACGAAACTGTGATTTGGTATCAGCATAGACATCTCCAATTGCATCTAAAAAATCAAATTCACTATCTTTGTTCATGTTTTACTTAAAATAAAAGTGAAACGATTAAAATAAAAACAAAGAAAAAGTTAAAAAATTAATTTTTTAGTTATGACCTTTCTTATTGGGGGTAATCATCATCATCAACAACGATATCATCATCGAGATGTGGAAAATTATATTGTAACTCTTTTCCTTTCAACTTCAAGTCAGAGTTCCGTTGAAATTCGTTCTTCTCCAACGTTTCACAGAATTGCTTGATGGCATTCATCACTTGCTTCGATGATTGCTTCTTTTTATTTTTAAGGAAGCTGCATGCACTGTCCAACTTCTCTTTCTCTTCTTGTGATAAGTATGGTTGAATACGATAAATGCAATTGGACAACTTCCATCCATAGGACTTGAACAATTTTGTCTGATCTCCTGTTTTTTTCTTGTCATTTGCTTCAATATTTTGTCATTTTACCAAATGAAACTTTGAATTTGCAAATTTTCACTGAAGAGACTAGATGGTAGATTTCGGACAGGGCTTTTTAAAAGATGCAGAGAATTAATAACCAGTGATATTGTATCAAAATCATCGTTTTCTTGTAATTTTCTTGCGGATTTATAGATTTTTAACATAGGTAATAATGTTTCAATATATAACCAATGATTTTTTCAAGTTTATGCTTACATTTTCATTCTTCATCTAAACTGTAAATATTTTAATTGAACCTTGCGATTTGTTTAACGATTTGAAAGCAATCTATAGAGACCCCCAGCCAATATCTGAATATAATGCAATATTGCAATCGCCAAATCCATCTCTTAGAATATGTTTACATCAAAGATTTTTTATGAGAATGAATTGCCCCAGATCTTTCTTTAAGCACCAAATCAGAAGGTTTAAAATATTTCCATCATAATATATTTAAAAGATGACAAGCACATGGGAGGTGAAACATGTTTTAAGTGTTTCACTGCCACTTGAAATGGAATTGATTGTTGTCAAAGATAAAATAGAACACTTTTTCACCTTCGTTATATAAGCACTTCCGAGAAAAGCACAAGTATCTTCTCTTATTAAGGTCAGTCCATTCACATATTGCTTTGGTAATGAAAGAGGAAACTTTTAATACATCCTTAATTTGATTTTTTATTTATGAACATATAGAATCGCATTTAGTAACATGATCTTGCCGTGTGACTAAGAATTTTGAGCAAGGCCTTAATTCATCATCACATACCATTGAGAATGGTTTTCCTGTTTTCAGAATCATGGATTTAATCCTACTTCATATCATTTTGCCAACATTTTTTGGGAGATCAATACTGCTGAGAGTTGTTGGCATTCCTCCTAGTTGATCATCTGCAACATCATCAAAAACTGCAACCATTAATCAGACTGAAAAATTTAAATCTATATCACCGAGTATCCATTAGAAAAAGAACACTATCAATTTTAGATCTGTTTTTCTTCCCCAAAATAAATTCAACAGCAGCTTTTAGTTGGTGAAGTGAAGTTCTAGCATTAAATTCTTCTGCCTGATTATGGGCTGCAGTTACTTTGTTAATAGGTGTAATGCACTCTGTGCACATATTGGTTCAAATCACCTAGAGTCTGAAGCGTTGAAAAGAGAAATTGGTGTTTTTTGATCTATGCACATGCTGTTGCTAAAAGTTCCAACACTCTCTTAACCGCTAGTGATATCTTTTGAGATTGTACGGCTTCTCTATATTTTATATGCCAATTAACTTATATATAAGATAATAATTTTCATGCTTTATTCAATTGTAAAAAATGAATATTTATTCAATTTTTTGGATTTCTCTTTGAGATTTCTTGATTGTACAATCAAGAAATTGATAATTCAAAAAAGTGAAGTATTATCTTCTTTGTATTTCTTTTCAAAAAGTTCTTGATATTATCATTGAAATGTCTGAATTACCTGAACTCCTAGAATCACCAGACCCAACAGTTAGAACCAGATGTATTGCACTTCTTTCATCTATTATTATGACAGATCCATCCAGTATATTAAATAATTTTGATAAATATTATGATTTTTTTCATCGATTACTAGAAAATCGAGCAAATGATTCAATTACATTCTTTACATTAAATCGCCTTTTATGTAAATCTTTATCGCGCATTAATCAAATGAATTCTCCCCCACCGCCATCGCTACAAAAACTTTTTCAATTCATTTCTGAGTGCGTTACCTGCCCAGTGACAGGTGGCCATGTCAATGCTTTTGTTTCTAATATGTTTAACAAATCAATGTTTATTTATTATGCTTTTAAAATATTTGAAACTTTGAATAAAATAAATGATGACTACATTCCTTCAATTCTTAAAATTTTATCTGTTGCTGAAGGAAGAGATGCTGAAATTCCAATCATTATTCAATCAAGTAGAGATATGATTATTAATTATATTAAAACAAATCCAAAATTGACAGTTAATGACGCGTTTAAATGTGTATTATCAGAATCTACTAATATTAGCGATTTTTCAGCAAATATTCTTAATAAAGCTTCTACAAATAACAACGAAGTTCTCAACATGCTCGTTCCATATTCTGCATCTATTCAAAATCATGTCAATTTTCGTAAAAATAATGATCTACAACAATTATATAAAAACTTATCAGTTGATACACAAAGTGAAAACTACATGCCAAATTTAGATCCGGCTCCATTTTCTCCATTGGCTATGACAATGTTTGCGCAAAAAACTTTTGTTAATGTTGATGCAACGACAACAAAGAAATTCCTCGTAGAAAAGCCACAGCCACGTGTTTCAGGCTCTACATTTACACCTGCAACTAGTCTTCCAGCTCATATAGATACAGTTTCTACTAAACAAGTTGATCAAGTTGTTCAGAAAAATGAACCTACCAAAGGCTCAGAAAAACAACAGCCTCAACTCAAATTCCTCAAAACATTCGCTATGAAAAAAGGAGGAGCTCTTGGAAAAGCAAGTCAAAGACGCTATTTCGAATTTTATCCATCAAATAGATGTCTTGTATGGAGACAAGCAGAAACATTGGATGGCGTGAAAGGAATTCTTTTCTTAGATCACAATGTAAAAATTGAAAAGTACCCAAATAATACAATGGTATTGAAAATTAAAGAAAAAACACACACAATTGTTTTTGATTCACCATCTGTTCTTGAAGAATGGTATAAAACTCTTTGCGCTTGTACATCCACCAGTGATATTCCTTCGAGTAAATGAATTTTTAGTTGGTTATAATAACAATTATTATTTTAAATCATTTAATTTCTTTACTGCTTACCTTTTTTTAATCTTTACATAAATAATATTAAAAAATTAATCAGACCAATTATCACCTCAAATTTTTCATGAAAAGTTTTCTCAAGTAAGCAAAAGAAAAAAGGCATACTAAATATAATTTCAGGTGGAATAAAATTTTAGAATAAATTCTATTCCATTCAAAATCAAAAATTAATTAAGTGCGCTAATATAATAGATCAGATTTTAAATACCAATTTTCATTTTTCATATGAATTTTGAGTTTGATGCTTGAATTGAATTGCGTTGATATATATTTTATGGCCAGATCTATGAGTTTACTAATGAGAACGAACATAGTAAAAATGATGCAATAAATTGATATCATTTATGCTTGTTAAATAATGCGATCGATTTAATGATATGAAAACGTATACATCTTCAAAACCTGTTTTGAGTTTGAAAATCGCACCTCCCTTTTAGAATTGATTTTATTATTAATTTACATTTCTTCATCAATATATCAGACTTCATCATTGAATTTCTATGAAAGAAAGAAGATCCTCTTAACTTTAGTTTGTTTAAGAATCAGACAGCAATCCCCTTTCAAAACCATATTTTTTTTTTTAATCATTATTGATTGAATATAAAATTAAATTCTGAAAAAATGTGGTTGGATTCATATACTATCGAAAATTATCTAGGCTTTTGTGTCCAAACGAGTTTGTATTCAAAAAGTATCCAATGGATACTCATTTTTGTTCGTTATTTTTTGAGAGAATTTGAGGATCCAAAATAGCCAAAATGGACACTTTAATTCAATCTTGGATACACCTTTCAATTTTCATTGATTATTTTGAATGTATATTTCGTTTGACCAATTATATCGCTCCAAATTTACATTGAATTTTATTTTTTATTTCAAATGTTGATCTTCTTGGTCAAAATCATTCTTAGTGAATTTGAAAAGTTTATAATTCATATTTGAGAGGTTTTTTAAAAATTAAGAATAGTAGGTGTTTAAGGCATTTATTATTGCTTTTTTTCTGATATTAATGAGTTTATTAAAGTAAAAATAAAGTATCCAATAAAAAAATTTTTGGATACTTCAACACAAATCTTTGAATAAAATACTAAATATAGGGGATGCAACGATAGGGAATTTTCTGAAAATTCATTCAAATTTTTTTGTTACTATACTTTTTTTAAAAAAATATGATAAATTAAATATGGACTTATAAATAAAAATGAATTATGGGCTGGCTTTGGAAAATATCTGTCAGAAGTCTAGATATCACTTTCATTTTTTCTGAGACTCTGTTCGAGCATTTTGTAAAATTCTTTTTGATTACATTTTATACTACCGTAATGACATTAATATATTCCAAAATGCTAATTATGATTTTACAAACGCAATAAATAGAGTAATTTATATATCATCTTGATGTATAGATAATTTGATATATAATTTTGAAGAATGTTATAGATTAGGTTTATTTATAATAAAAAAATAATAGTAATATGATATATGAAATAAAATAGCATTTTTATTTTGGATATATTAGTAAAATATTAAGATGTACAAATACTTTTATTAAAATCATTTTGAATATATAAAAAATATGTTTTTAAAAAAAGGATTTTTTCGAAACAGTTTTGAAAATTATGTCAATATATTAACTAAATTTTTTTAATATGTTAAATATATTTTATTAATATTTGGTAAAATAATCATATTCGTCTTAAATATTTAAATATAAATGTATTTGTATAGAAAAAAAATTTCAATAATAAACTATCAATATTTTTCAATATCTATAATATTTTATTCAAAAATTGATAAGCAAAAACGATGGTTTCAATAGGACTAAAATTCTATTTGAATCAATCTCACATTTTTTCTTAATAATATTTGAAAAATAGGATTTTTTAGCAAAATAATAATCATTAGGTTTTATTTTAAAACTTACAAGATGAAAATTTTTTAAAATCAAACAGACCTTCACAAATTTTGCATGCGATATCTCGACTTCTGACAGTTTATATCCATTAAGAAGATAGCGTTTATATTTATGATATATTTTATATGATAAACAGCATATTTAAAATTGTTTTTATTTGTAAAAACAAATATCATAAATCAAACAGACCTTCACAAATTTCGTAAGTGATATCTCGACTTCTGATAGACATTTTCTTATCAAAGAGGTATCATTCGATTTATTAAAGTTCGGATCGATTCTAAAATAGTTGTACAATTCTGAAGGACATTCAAAAAGTGGAATTTCTTCAGAAAAAATAATCATAATAAAATAACTTAAAAAACAAATCTTTTTATGTTACAAAATTTTTACCGATTCTTACCGCCAGCCGCGGAGTCTCGACTCGGCTTCGCTTCGCTCAGCCTCGCTTGACGCCCGCTAGGCAGTATGTAGTCTCGGTAAAAATTATGTAAAAATATAAAAAGATTTAATTTTATTTAGCATTTTTATTAGATTATTTTTTCTGAAGATATTCCACTTTTTGAAGGCTCTTTCAATTGTACAACTATTTTAGAATCGATCCTAAAGTTCTCTTAATTTATATTTCCTGTTTTTAATAATTTTTATTAGAGCGTAAATATTGTGTCACTTTTTTATCGTTGCATCCCATATTACTAAATAAAAAAGCAGTTTTATGTCCACAAAAAGTGACAGCTTTTTACAAAAAGTCGAAAATGGACACTCAGTTCACTGGATACAAAAGCCTAGAAAATTATGAGAAAAAATCGGTTATTGCCCAAAACTTTTGCAATTTTGTTTTCAATGAATATTTTGCATGAGTCCATTCAATTTTTATTTATTTTTTTCTATTACTTTATTAATTCATGACAATGGGGCTGCCCAAACCCTGCAATATTATAATTCTCTTATTTAATTTCTGGAACTGCATAATTCAATAAATTTGAAATACAAATTCAAAAAGATTATTTAATTTTATTGATCATAAAATTGTTCATAAAATTTATATCATATAAATTAAACGTTTCTAACATTGCCAAAAAGATTTATATATATCATTTTCATAATTAATGATTTTAAGGATTTAATAAAATAATAAAATTAAATGAAATTAACTGTGAATATTATTGTTTTTTATATTAAGGAAAAAATTAGTACAGAACATCTAGTCTGAGCGATTATCATGAATAGGTTTTCCACGAAAAACTTCCACAACATTTGTGTAAATTTTATATTCCCAATTAACATGAAGTAAATAAAGAACAACTAAGAAAGTTTCTTCGATATAATAGCATGTTGGATGAATTGATGTTCCTTTTCCTACTTGAAATACATTATATACAATCATTGGATAATTAATAATTCTGAAATATGTGCATGATACAGCAAAAATAACCAAGAAAACATCTTTCAAATACTTTGAACCACAATATAAAAGTATTTTCCCAATATATAGTGGTGTATCTGTGATATCATGTAATAACATAATTGATAATCCAACTACTGGTGATTGCAAATAAACACAACTTATAATTTCACTTAATGTAACAAGGTGATGAATAATCATCAAGAATGGCTCTCTTGTAGTATATACGAAAAAGAAATCTACCAAATAATAAATGAAAAACACAAAATAGTATATTTTTTCAAAAACTGTTAATTCAAAACCTTTTGGGTTTTGCCACATGAAATCTTTACAATCACCAGCATAATAGAAACAGTGTCCATATGGTCGATGAATTAATGCCATTGTACCAAGAATCGTGTTCGAAGTATAATGAATCATATCGAAGCATCTATGAACAAATTTTGTTTCATCTTTAACTTTTAGAACCTTTCCTATTTTTTTAAGGACATATTTTACCATGAATAAACGATAGATCATGTATCCAACGAATGAATAAGCCAATAAAGGAACATCTGCCATTGAAACAGTAGTCATCTGTTGAAGTTCATTAATAAGGTTTGTCATTTTTGTGATTTTGAAAATTTTAAAATGACATCACAAACAATATGAATGTTTCCAAAAAAAATCATATTTAAATGAGGTGATCCAGAAAAGAATCTTTTGAATTTATTTAAGTTTTCATTGAAAATATAAAACGAATTTTCAATATTTTCAATTATTTTCAATTTTTCTTACAAGATTTATTAGCAGGATTTCATCGAAACATTGATTTCCAAGCTGAAATGTGCCATATTATTATTTTTTTTTAATTCAAACAATCATCAAATATTTTAAAAAATTGGTTGAAATATTGAAAAACCAATTTAATTTCATTGAATTCAAAAATCATAAAATAAAATAATTTTTTCGGAATAAATAAATATAGATAATGCAAGCACTATAAAATTGGCCAAAAAATGATTTTCCTATTAGCTGAATTTGGGCAAATAAAGTATTCAAAAATTTGAATTTTTAACATCAAATGGTTTGATACAATCTGCTTTTTTTTTTTTTTTTTTAATTAAAAATTATTTAGTTTACATATTATCACATTTACTGCGCGAATATTCAATTTACTCTGAAAATTTACATCGTAATTCAATTTATAAAAATAGTAATTTTTCAATGATATATAAAAATTTTCTTTATTTTTTACCAAATTATGTTGATTTTTACGCTTTTAATCTTTTAAAAACATATATACTAAATGGTTAAATCGTTTGATGATTTTAGATATGTATATAAGATAGCTATAAAAACTATCATTTATATGAAAGCCATCCAAAAACTCTTTGCAAAAAATGTTTACTTATTTAACTTTGCAACTTTTTTCCATTTTTTAGCATAATTTTAATAATAAAAATGAAAAAAATATAAAAAGTATAACAAATAGCTTTATATCTTGATTTACAATAATATTCTTCAATATACAAGCAAATTTTCCAAAATTAAACTAATTTTATATTTGTTTTTTCATTTCATCATTTGAATTATAAAATTCATAAAAATAGTTGATTAGAAAATCAATACAATTTCTAGAACATTTTGGAAAAACTTTTCTAAATTCAGGGAATGTATTGGTAAAATGATGATACCATATAAATACATCAAACATTTTATTGTTTGAATACATGAAAAGACAATTGAGCAAAGATTTCATTGTTTCCAAGTATCGATCAGAATTGTTTCCTACTTTCTTTGAGATTTGAATTGAAATTTCATTCAATACCAAACCAATGTCCATCAGCCCCAAAATCATTTCAAAGTGACTTTGGCTACCGAGAGAATCTATTTTCACTGCACATATTTTGATGTACTTTCCATAAGAATCATTTTGATCTATTTGATTTATAATTTTTTGAGTATTTTCTTTCAATTTTTCAATTGAATTCTTAAAATTTTGAATTGACTCATTTACTTGTGAATCATTTATGCCGTCTACTCGATCTTTTGACTCAAGAAAATCAAGTTTTCTAGCTAGAACAAACATGCTTACTTCATCATTTGGCCTTGAAAAATTTTTCAATATATTACTCAATTTTTCTTTGATTTCCCCATCTAATTTAAGTTCTTTCGAGTCACTTTGATTTTTTTCACAATTATCACTTTCTTCATATTGAGTTTCTATTTTATTTAAATTTTTTGTTGAAGACTCGGTATCACCTACAGGATAATAACTAGGTAGATTATTAATACTCACACTAGTATGAAATTTTAGATTAAAAATGCTAAGTGATTCATGATGATTTCTAGATGTAAATACATGTAAAGGATCTAATTTTTCGATGCCCGACTTTTTTTCTGGCTTTGGAATTTTTTTTGGAACTTCAATACATTGAATTGAGTATGATGCGAGTATTAAGAATAGATAAAATTGCCTTTCTTTAATTAAAGATTTGTAATATTTTTGAATTGATTTATGCGCAATTAACATATCGAAATCTTTCATAAATTTGGTGATTTTATTATTCTTATCATTCCTTTCAATTTCTTTTTCATTTTGATATTTATCTTCAGAAATCGATGATTGCTGCCTTCGTGAAGATCCAGAGAATAATAAATATTCAATTGGCTCTTCCGCTTTTCCTATGAAGGATGTTAGATCCAAATCCATGTAAAGAGGTTCGAGCTTATTTTTACAAACATCTGGTGGAAAGAAAAAGAATCCTTTTTTAATTCTTGAGCGAATTGAATTATCAATGCTGAAACCATCAAAATTCAATTTTGATATGGTGTTGGGGTCTAAGTTTTCAGATTGAGATCTTTTCAATTTTGAACCATTAAAAATAATCTGCTGAATGACGTAAAGTTCATGTAGCGATAAAACAATTGGTGTCTGATTAATGAGCCCACTTTCTCTATGGCTTGGCATTGTTTTGGTAAATTTTGGTGATGTAATTGTTTCAGTAATTGTTTTGAAAAAAGGAGAATCTGGATAGGATCCAGCAGCTTGTAGCATTTGATAAATTCCGGATTGTTTTGGATCTTTAACTTTATCTTGAAAGTATTCAATATAACTACGTGGAAGAAGAGTTTTTAAGATTATTCTTCCAAATTCTTCTCTTGATCGATTTAAAAGTGATTTGAGAAGATTTATTTGCGATTCTGAAAGATAAACCAAAGATTTCGATAAGGATCTGATAAATATCGTCAATAAGCATTTAGAATTTTCTGTTTGACATTCAATATCATTTTCTTCAATTAATTTTTCTTCAATTTCATATTTTTGCCATAACGAATAAAAAAAATCAGTTGAAACACCTATAAACGCGAGCAAAAAAGCTTTAATAAGATGAGGCGATTGATTTAAAATAATATAATTAACAAGAGATGCCCCTGCTTTGTGAAGTTCGTCTGTAACAAAGTAATGATACATAGAAGGAAAAGTTACGTTTGCAAAAAAAGCTAATTGAATGTCATCTCTAGGAAAAGAATCGGCTAAAATCGAAGACATTGTGCGTGGATATGATATCATTTTTACAATCCAATCGTGTAAATAAATATGAACATTGGTTGAAAATCTGCTTAAAAATTTGGTAGGGGGCTGCTTCATTGCATTTGAAAACGATGTTGGCGAGTATTTGGATGGAAGGTATTTCATATTTCGAGAAAAAAATTTGATTACTGAAGTTTGTCGAGAAATCGATTGCAATTCAAGATTATCTAAAATGAAGCTACACCGAAATTGTTGTTGATGATTCCATAAGTTCCAATCTCCTGTTTGTATTTTCTCAAAAATATCGTACTCCATTAAAATGATATAAAATATAAAATCTTTTTATAAAATCATCATTGAAAAATTGAATAATTATTTTCTTAACATATTGAATTTATTCAATTTATTATCATATATTTCAATATTAAATTTTAATCGTTAAAAATTGAAATAATTCAATGATTCATAAAGACGATAAAGAAAAAATGCTTGTAGCTAATATGAATGATTGCCACTATAAATGCGTTTTGACTTAATTTATCAATTAATTAAAAATTTCGCAAAATCATCTCAATTATTTCGGTTTTTTAATCTACAGAAATTTTGGTTAACAAGAAATATTAGCTTATCTTAACATAAAAATAACAATTACTTTGAAATGGCATTCAAAAGGCTAGGTTCTTTATTACAGCTAGATGCACAGGCTGGTTCTGATTCAAATGAACAATTTTTGATGACAAATCAAATGCAACGTGCTAAAGATCAGATTGAATATTATATGAGTAGTACAAATCTGGAAAAAGATAAATTTTTTCAAAATTTAACAGTTAATAACCAGGATCGATGGATAGATGCTTCAGTTTTCATGGGATGCCAACGCGTGAAGCAAACTGGTATTTCTTTAGATGATCTTCTTCTTGCATGCACCAAATCTCATTTTCTCGATGTCGATACAAAACGCCAAATGATCAGAGCTAAAAACCCCTTTGTAAGTGATATTCGCCGCAAATTCAGAACCGTGAGAATGACCGGATTTCCAATCGATTCAACTGTCGATTCAATATATGACTTTTTACTAGCAAACACAGCAGAACCTGAAAGTGTTTTCCTTCAATATTCTCGAAACGATGACAATGATCAGATTTTTACAGGTTCTGCTAACATTGTTTTTTATACAGAATTTACAGCCGATGCTGCTCTTTCTACTCCACTTACTTATAATGAAAAAAAGATACTAGTACAAAAAATTACTGATTATGAAAAGAAAAAGAGGAAATACGAAAAGAAACCTTGATAATCATTAACAGCTTCAATCAATTTCAGCTTTTTTTAATTGCTTATCCTTTAGTATTTGCAGAGTTGTTTGTTTGGTATATGTATTGTTAAAATATTCATTCTTCTTTTATATATTAAATTTTTAAATATTATTTATAAGCTGTTTTTTAATTTTTACCTTATTTTTTGAAATATTTTTTAGAAATAATTTCGGTTATGTATCTTGTAAAATAAAATAAATTTTATATATTTTTAATTTTATCATATATTTATATATGAGTTATATGACATTTATAATATTTATATATTTGATAATCTTAGAATTTAATGTGAAAAATATAAATCATTTTTTGAGAGCGATATATTTTGAAAAATAACATATATTTGTTTTTCATTAATTATTTTAACATAATAGTGCATTATAATATCTTTTATTATATTTATTATATATTTATATATTTGTAATTTTTTTTTTATTATATATTTAATTAAATAATAGAAGATATATATTTTTAAAAATATTAAGAAAATTTGTTATCCCCCACAATTTTGAAAGAATTTATTTTTTAAATAATTATAACTTATGACAATATTTAAATGATATAGTATTTATTATTTCATTATATCATTACTTTAAGATATTTTAAATATAGGTCATTCATTAATGCACATTTACGTGATAAAAATAGTAAAATAATATTATTCTTAAATATGATTTTAATATCAAACAAAATTTTCTAAGAATAGATTTGGCCTATTTTGTTATATATATTATAAAATTAGATATATTTACCCTTAATATATATATTATGCATTATATAGATGATATCATATTTTTAAAATAATAATAAATAATTATTAATTGAGAAATATTTCAAAAGTGACAATTTTAAATTGAGTAAAAACATCCAAGGGACGTTAAAATTGACACATTTGAAATTTATTTATTCTGGCCAATAGTTTAATATTTGTATTATTATAGATATAATATATATATATTTATATTTATCTAAGTATATATAAATGCCAAATAATTAATAAAATTTGAAATATGTAGTAATATTATCATTTATTTATATATCTCTATTTTTTATTTTTCAATTTACATCCAAGTATTTATTGAATAGATTATGAATAATATATCTTTTCATATCATTTTTTAACATTTTATTATAAATGATATTTATATGTATCAAATATATTGGAAAATAAAATAAAAGAATAAATGATTAAATATTAAAAATTAAGTAATATAATTCTAACGAGCTCGTTAGAAGAAAATTGAGAAAAAATGCACAAAAAGTTCATAAAATAATTCAATTTTTTGAATGAAAATTAACACAACTCTGGCAATTTTCTATACGGCAAACTCATCTTGAAAATGCTGTATATATTTTCATTGAAATATATATTTTCTTTCATTATAACAATTTTTTTGTTAAGTTATCAAAAAATACAATCACAGATATCAATTTCAATTTTCTGAATAATTATCAAAATACTCTAGAACTTTTGATAGCAACTATCAAACAATCTATTGAATTCAATGACGTTAAAAATAGTTTTTAAAATGGATATACTCATATTTCTTAATTACTATATTCTTCATTTTAATATTTTTTAATTATATCTAACATTTATTATATCAAAATTTCATTATCTTAAATCAATACTACAAAATAATCAAAAAAATCAGTATTTTGTTTGACAAGAATTGAAAAATACGATCAAAAATTATCAATTCTTTTTATGAAATTCAGATGATAAAGACTTGATAACGATAGTAACTATCAAAATAAAACTTATGACGAAAATCAAGCATTTTCCTCATATTTACATTACATTATTTAAAACAATCTAAAATAAATATTTTTTCAAAATTTGGTAGTGATGTGTTTTTTCGTATCATTTCATTTTTTTTAAATGAGTTCAAAACCCAAAGTTAAGAGGATCCATTCCATTAAAGAACAAGATCTACCAAAATTACAAAAGAAATTTGAGAAATACGACAAAGATCATAATGGATACCTCGACAGAGAAGAAATTTCAAGATTCATGGGCGATATGGTCCAAGACGATTCACTTCCAGGCTTAGCAATCCAAATTTTCGATACAAACGGTGATGGTAAAATTTCATTCCAAGAATTTGGCGAGTTTTATTCTGCTCTCAAGCAAGTACCTCAAGATAGTTTTATTCTTTACAGAATGTTATTTGATGCTCTTGATAAAGGCGATAAAGGTTATCTTAATCAAGAAGAAATGCGACGATTTTTCCCTTATGTTATTCAACCGGGACAAACAATAGACGAAATCATCACAAGTTTCCAGAAGAATGGCTTATTGGAAGGAAACGGTACAAAATTAACAAAGGATTCTATTGAACAATTCTTCAATTCCTAAATTCATTTAATCTTTATTAAACTTTATGATTATAATTAATTCCTCATTTGAGTAATTTAACTTTTTCATAAAATATATTCAATTTTAAAATTTTCTGATGTGCGTTTAAAATTTTATTGAAATAAATTTTCATGAAATCTAAACTTGAAGAAGAAACTCCCACATCATCATCACTCGTAATAAATTTATATAATCGCCGAAAGCAAGTTTTTATTCAGTCACTACAATCTGTCCTTCAAAAAATTGCTCAAGATAAAATTGTATGCCAAATGCTGCAAAGCCGCACATCAGGACAATTTATTACAAAAAGAATCGAAGAAATTGTCGCACAAGTAATTTTTGATGATAGAGAAACGTTTATTGATACATTAATTCAAAAATTAAATGCATATGAAAAGCTTTATAGCAGAGATCAAGCTGAGATGATCAAAAGTTTGGGGAATAAAATACTTACAATTTCCGATTCACAAAATGCAAGCGAAGTTCATTATGCTCGTCAGATTCAATCGTTAAACGAGCAAGTTCAAGCCTTACAAAATGAAATAGTAACTCTTAGAACGCAGAAATCAGATAATGAAGTATCCATTACAGATTTTACAAGAAATATTCGAGTAAGGACATTAGATCCAGATTATGATCCATCATCACCCACTTTCATGCATATATTTGGCCATATTGATTTAACTGATTTTAAAGTTAAACTCAAATTGATTCATACTGATGCATCAACATCAAGGCAGCTTGTTATTATACTTATAAATAAAATGAAAAAAATTTTATCTATTATGAACAATAAAGTTAAACAAAGTGCACGCGCTTATGCACGAAGGACTGAAGAATATGAATCACAAAAAAACGCAGATAATTTTAAAGCAAATGAGATACAGCATCATTATGAAGAAGAAGTAATTCCTCAACTTTTAGCTCGTCATAAAGAAAGCATGGCTAAACACAAGCGGATTCATCAAGAAAAACAACTTGAAAATGACAAATTAAAGCAAGCATTATCTGAATACAAAACGGAATTTAAAGCAATGAAAATGAATGAAAAACAATTAGTTTCTGAAAATGATGCACTTCATAAACAAGTTCTTGATCGTGATACTCAAATAGAAAATCTCAGAGGTGAATTACAAAAGAGTGTATTGGTTATTCAAGCTCAGAAGAATTCAATTCAGGAAAAGGATTCGCTTATTCTTCGACTTCAAGATAGATCAACTCAATTACAATTTTCACATGATCAACTAAATATTGATTCACAATCCCTTCAAAAAAATTATGAAGAAGCTTTAACCAAAATTGAGTCGCTTGAAGATGAACTTGAACAAGTACATTCAACAATGCCTCGTACTGAAAGAGAACTTAAAGATGTTAATAAACAGTTAGAATATACAAAACAAGATAATCAAAAGTTAACAAAACTTTCAAACGAGCGAGCTAAACAAATTTCAGAACTTCAACGCAAATTAAATAAAATGGAACCTGCATACGATTCAAATCAAAGAGAACTCAGTGATTTACAACTTAAGTATGAACAAATCTCAGACGAAAATATTGAGAAACAACATAAAATTGATTCTATGAAACGAGAAAATGATAATCAAAGACAAACCATATCAAGATTAGAACAAAGCCAAAATGAATCAAGAGATATTATTTCAAGAAATAATGAACAAATCAGTCATTTGGAAATGGAAAGAGATAAATATCAAGATGAATTGAATGAATTAAAGAGCAAGCTGAAGAAATTTACTTTTGATAATTCTAAAATGGAAAAGCAATCTAAAGATAATTTAGAATTATTAGAAAAACAAAAGTCACAGATCGATCAAAACAATGCAGAAAACGAGAGATTACGCGAAGAAATTCGAAAAATTACTAAAAAAAGTTCTCAACTTGAAAATGACTTAAGAAGAGCTGTGGCCGACCTAGAAGCGGCTCATTCTGAAATAGACGAATTTCATAACATGAAAGAACAACAAGAGCAACAAATCAGTACCAACAGAGAAGAGAAAAATGAAATGAAAAGAAAAATGAGGGAATTGACAACGAATGCCAAAGAGCAAGAAATGAAAAACAACGAATTAAAAGAAGAAAACGAATCTTTAAATTCAAAAGTAAACGAACTTGAAAAGGCAGTTGCACAATTAAAACAAGACAATTCTCGTTATAACGATAAAGAAAAACAAAGAAAAGACAATTTTGATAAAATCGAAAAAGAAAATCAAACTTTTAAGAATATTTTGGATGAAATCAACGATATCGTTCCAAATCATTCAATTCAAGATTTGCCAGATTTAATTCGTGATTTATCAGATAATAAAGAATTTACAAAGCAAGTTTGTGCTGCACTTGGTGTATCAAATCCTTCAGATGCACTAGGAATTGTTAAGAATGCAAAAGACAGTTCAAAAACACTTCAAAAAATTGCAAAAATAATGGGAACAAGTGATCCAAATAGTCTTTCCAAAGCCATTCAAAAATTAAAAGATGAAAATGAAAAATTGAATAATGAACGCCAACAGATCATCCAATTACTTCCAAATGATGATAACATTGATATTGCTACGTTAATTTCAAATATTGTTCAAAAACAAAAATCATATGAAGATCAAATTGATTCTGCTGCCAAATTTATTAGTCAAGTTTTAGCAACAATAACAAATTCACAACAATCACCTTTGAATTTCCCATTGAAAAAGAACATCAGAGATGATCTTGTCAGCCTTGTTTCAAAGATTAAAAGTAAAGCTGATTCAGATCGCAAACAAATTGATTCAATATTACAAAAAGCGAAGTCACTTGGGTTTGATGGTGATGATTGTATTAAAGCTTGCGAATTTATTGCCAAAATGCTTGCAGAAACCGAAAGGCAGAAGACATTCGAAACAGTTGGAAAAGAACTCGATGCAGTTCGTGAAAGTTCTCAGAAGAAAGAAGAAGAACTAAACGCACAGATTGCCAAACTGAAAAAGAAAGTCAAATCATTACAAGTATCAATTGCACAAATGCAATCACAAGGAAATCAAAGAGATGATGAACAGAGTGACTTAATTCAAAATTATGAAAAGAAGATTCAAGAATTATCAGAAGAATTGGCAACGGAGAGAAGAGTTAGAGAAGAACTGGGTAAAATTGGCGATGGTTTCTCAGCAGATACAAAGTATTTGAAATCAAAATTGTCATCAAAAGAAATGAAGTTCTTTACTTTTATTCAACAAGTTATGCAACAAGATAAACAAGCTAAAGAACTTCGTATTAAAATGAAAAAAGAAAGAGAAAATTTGCTTGATCCAAACCTTTTATCATCAAAAGCTTGATTTTTTTTCTTGTGTTGTAATATCTTTGATGTTGAATATTATATAAATTTTGTATTTAATATAATAAGCATATTTTTTCTAATTATTACAATTTTTTATACTATATTAGTTTATTAATATTGATTTCATCATTTTTACAATTCATTTTCATGCAATTTTTAAATTATTGGAAATATTTTGAGATTTGCTTATTCCCATATTATCTTCCAGTGCTATTGTTCTCAAATAGGTAATAAAAAACTGTAATATATAGTCTTTCCTTTATTAAACTTTTCTTTAATAATTATATTATAAAATGGTATGGATTAATTTTTAATTTTCAAACCACCATCTTGAATACTTATCATATAAAAAAATTACTGTATTAATTGTTAATTTAGTTTCATATTTAAATATAAATAAACATAATGTACAATTATAAAGAAGAGTTTTCTAATATGAATAAATCAATTCCTGCGACCAAACTAATTAAACCCAACTTTTCTTATTTTGGACTATGAAGGAATTCAAGAAAACATTATTTGTTCAAATGTTCTTCATTTTTTTTTTTTGAAAGGAATATAACCAGTTTTAAATTCAAAAATAAAAATCGAAATGGATATTATCAATGCTCTTCGCTCGTATATAGAATCAGTTTTAACAAATGTCCATGACATGAAAGTTTTACTTTTCGATGAAGATACATCACATATTGCAAGTTTAGTATATACTCAAACTGAATTGCTCAAACATGACGTTGTTCTCATTGAACCATTAAACAAGTGTGTAAATAAACCTGCTGACGAGGCTCTTTCGATTTTGAATTGTGTATGCATTCTTAGACCAACTTCGCAAAATATACATGATCTCCGAAACGAACTCAATTCCCCTCACTTCAATACATATTATATTTTCTTTACAAATGTTGTACAAAAAGAATGGCTACAAATACTTGCTCAGGCTGATCATTGTTGCAAAGTTTTCGTTGTACACGAGATTTTTATTGATGTTTTAGCTTTAAACAAAAGGCTTTTTTCACTTAATATACCTTCATGCTTAAATACATTAGCAGGACAACCAATTCAACAACTTCAGGCTTCTCGAGACTCATCCAACCCAGCTTCATTAATAATGCAAAGAATTGTTGATGGTCTCTTTTCAATTTTATGCGCTTTCAAATTAAAAACAGCAATCAGATATGAAGCCACATCTCCTTTATGCAAAGCAATTGGCGAAAGGCTCTCTTCTCAAATTAATGATAACAATGATCTATTTCAATCTACTAGTGCTGCATCTTTAATATTATTAATTGACAGAAGAACTGACCCAATCACCCCAATTCTACATAATTGGTCATATCAATCCCTTTTACATGAATTTTTCGGGATCCAGAATAATATTGTTAAAGTTCCAAATCATTCTGCAGTTGTTCTAGATGAACGCACAGACGACTTCTTTGGTAAAAATTTAAATTCAGATCTTGGCAGGCTTGGCGCAGCTCATACCGAATTACTCAAAAGTGTTCAAGAACATCAAATAAACTCTGCAGATATAAGAGATGTTGAAGCACTAAAAAGCTTTATTCGAACATATCGCATTTATCAAGATGAAAAATCACGACTCCAACGTCATACAGAACTTTTAAGTGCCATCACATCAGAGGTCAACAGATCGACTATTACAGGTGATATGAAAGCATTTGCTATTATTGAACAAGATATTGTCACTGAAAATTCTCAATCAAAACAATTTGAACAAGTTATGTCAATTATTCGAGATTCTCGTGTTACTGACCAGGATGCGCTTAGAGTTGCACTTTTATTTGCAATCAAATATGAAAATTCAAAAGATTATCAAACTAATCTCACAGATATAAAAGGTGCTCTTTATGCAAGGCACAATGGTGATATGATGATTGAAATATTAGATCGATATGTACAATTTGCAGGAAATTCTTACAGACGTCCAGAACCACTATTTGGCAATCAATCCATCTTTTCAAAAGCAAGAAACTTCATCGGATTCAATGATAATGGTAAAACACAATTTACTCGCTATACATCAAATTTCGAAACTCTCTTGCAGAAAATCGAGAAAAAACAATTGGATATCACCAATTATCCTTCAATTAGGGAATTACCAGGAACCCTTGAACCAAAGAAAATTATTATATTCTTTATTGGCGGCGCTACTTATGAAGAAGCTAAGTTAGCTTATGATAAAGCAAACGTTGGAAATGAAGGAACTAATAATAATAATAACAACAACAATTATGAAAATAATAGTCCTGGTTTAGACGTGATAGTTGGTGGAACAACAATTCATAATATGAATTCATTTATATATAAGGAAGTTATGAACAAAGGCAATTCAGGCCAATGAAAATTACATTTTTTTTTTAAAATCTTTATAAAACTGTTTTCGCTCATTATAAATATATTTATTCCGATTCGAACTGAACAACATCTATTCATACTATCATTTGCATCAAATAAAAATGTTTTTGTATAATAATTATAAAATTAATTTTAATTTTTTTTAGTAATATTAGAATTTCTTATATATATCATACAATATTAATGTAAATTGCCTAAAATAAATTCGATATTTCAATTAAATAACATGTTAAACAAAATATTAAGCATCAATATAATTTTCTGAAAAAGTTATATCGAGCTTTAAAAAATTCAATTATTTTTTTTTGATCTGAAAAGTACATTTAAATTGATAATAATTGGTTATCTCAAAATATTTTTTATTTTTATCACTGTTTCATATGAAAATAGTTAATTTTAATTATTTTAAATATTAACACAAGTAAAAGAAATCATCTTAATAAATAAACATCATAAAATTAATCATTGAATATTTATTTGATTACTCAAATGAATGGACAATTATTATCTCAAAATTTGATAGTATTAAAACAAAAATTTTTAGATTGGAATGATATACATTTTTAAAGATGTATTAGAGAAACTGATTAGAGGAGAATATAAGGAAGAAATTCAAACGCAATTTCCAAAAAAGTTCGATTTCAACAAAAATTACGAAGATAATTTTTCAATTTTTGATTATTTTCCTCGCAATTCTGGTGTATACCGTGAAATTTTATTATCACTCAATGAAGTTTCTGAACATATTACCGAAGGGGTTTTAGATTATTTATGCCTAAATTCGAATTTACTAATCCAAATTAAACACAATACATTACCAAGAAATATTAGCAAATTTTTGGATACCAGATATACAGGAAGTGGGCAACCTATATTTTCAAAAGAACATTTTTTTCTTCTTCTTTTATTTACCGATTTGATATTACTTATTATTAAAACGTATGGAGTCCCCAAAAATCCTCAAAACTTGATTAACTTAGGTTTTGCACTGGCTTCTAAATACCAAGAGATATGCATCAATATCTTACTAGATCAATGGTCAGTGATTTTTTCATTAATTTCAGAAAACCATCCTGATCTAATATTTCAAACAATGAAATCTCTTACGACCAAGGAAATAGAAAATCGAAAAAGATTTTTCTTCTCTCTTTTACGTTATTTTCGCTTGGATACTCCTGGATTTAATTCAGATGAATTTATTGACTATATTAAAGAAATAATCGAAGGCTGTACAACAGAAAAATCATCAGTTTATACGTCATTATCAACTCTTCTTATTACATACCGAGGAGACCCTAGAAGGCTTGAGTTTCTTTATGAAGACTCAATAAAATACAAAGATTTTCCTAAGAAATGCCCAGGAGCTCTTGATCTAGCTACAATGTTAATGGTTATTTTGAAAAAAAATGATATTGACCAAATCAAAGAGTTTTGTGTTAATGTTGTCTTTCCACGTGCAACTAGCCAAGGGATGCTTCCAACAGCAGCTCGAATATTTCGAAATTATATCTGGAATTTTTCACTAGACCCTAAATGGCTTTTTACAGGCTGGTCACCCGAATTAAATAATGAATATTATGACCATTTACAGAAAATTGACAAAAAAACAAATAGTCAATCTTTTTATATTTTTGAGAAATATTTTTTACCATCTTTATCATTTGATGACTGCCAATCATTATTAACAGAAATCATTATTTTATTATCATCTATTGATTTTAAATTTATTCGAAAATGGTTCAAATCTCTATATGAAAATTATGGAATTTCAGATGATAGAAACATGACAATGATTCAAGCATTACCAAGTATAAACAATCCAGCTTTTTCAGGTGGAAATTCAGCAATGAAAAAGGAGATTGAATTATTCATAGAAGAGTTTGCCAGTCGATTCTTTCTAGAAATGTATCCCAAATTTGATTTAGACTATGCCATTCATAGTGATACTCGTAAGAAGTATAAATCCATCATAATCAAATCTACTGATAGCATTGCAGAATATAATAAAAACAATCATTTTGACTTTGGGACCCAATTCAATGAACTAAGCATTTTTTCAACCAAAAGTATGCAAAAAGAATTACCATATAATGAATTGATGGAGATAATGCCATCTGTTGTTGTCGGTGGCCTCTCTGACATGAAGAGCCTAACTGAAGGCTTTATTGTTCTTTCAGCCTCACGAATAAATAAAATTTCGCGTCCCATGTACCAGTCATGCATACTTTTATTGAAAAATCCAAAAAGTGCCTATGAATTGATCAAAAGGATGATTAAAATAATCACAAGTCCGCGTCATGATGCCATGATATGCAACTGTCTCCGGCTTCTTAAGAAAAGTTTAGACGAGCCACTGGATGACATTTTGCCGGCCAATGATCCAGAAAACGAGAAGAAATCGAAGAAGAAAAAAGTTTATTCAAAAGACACATTTTTCCATTCAATTGAATTTTGCGCCTTTATAGCTCTAACTTCCGAGAATCCATTTGTTCGAATTATAGGTTTTAAACTACTGATTAAAGTGAATCGATCCTTGCTTAATGAAGGCTTATATTCATTAATTGATGATCATCGAGACATGATTCAATTAAATGTTCGAAATAACATTTTCACACGCGAATACTTAAAGACACCTAAGAAATGGAAATTGCATGAAGAAATGTTTAATCTTGAAACATGCCTTCGTTCTAAGTACCAAGTACCTTGGCTTTATTTTCTCGCTGAATTTTGTCGGCTAATTTTGTCAAGCAACACAAATTGCACCAACACTTTATGGAGAGAAATTGCGTCATTAGCATCCAACATAGAAAGCAAAGGTGGTCTTAAAGAAGGCACAATTTCTAAATCTTTTCATCAAGGTTTAATTGTCGTCTTTGCAACAACCGCTTTCGACCACAAGAAATTAGTCAGCACATCAAACAAGATACTAATAAACGTTCCCGACGAAGAGAAAGAGAAATATTGCTCAAATGTCCTTAAGATTTTTGAATACTATCGTCTAACCGAATCACATAACGTCTTTTACGCCTTCCGTCATTTGAACTACACAATTATTCCTGACTTACTTTACATCATCATTGAAAAGTATTCATTCAATATTTCAGACGACCGTTATATTCAAGTGATTCGAACTTTTTATTCAATGATAAGAACACTTGACGAGTCAGAGGTGTTTAACGTTAATTCTAAACCTTTTATTAATGACATTTTTGTTAAGGTCAAGGGGCTGATCATGGACATAAACGCCGACTTAATCAAGACTACTTACGACTGCCAGAACGAGATCAGGAATTACTTGACCAAAAAGGAGAGAGAAAAGAAAGGAATTCAAGAAAAAACTTCCGATCTCATTAAGAACTACAAAGTAGTCTTACGTTCCTTCCTTCTGATAATACAATCACTGCTTTCTAAGGAAACAATTGAATACTTTTATGAACACTTCGGAAACGATATGTATTCAATTATGAACATGATTTTTTTATTGCTTGAAAAATCGAAAAATCACAAAGTTTTCAAGTTCATTAAAAAGTTATCGTCGGACATTTTGATTGACATAATGAAGAAGCAACCGTTACCGAAAGAATATTTCAAAGATTTCAAGTCAAAAAGTGACTATGTCCACTTTTTGAAGGTCATTTCAAAATGTGAACTTTACAAAAAAAGAGTTTTGAAAGTCATTTTAATACAAAATCTTGATTTCTTATATTATTATATTTTGGCATATTTCAGAGCAACCGTTGAATTCTATCCTCTCTATTTCAGCGCCATTTATGAAGTTATCGTCAAGAACCAAGAAGAGGAAGAGATCGACTTAAACAACGTGATGTACACTGATGTCTTGAATAATGAAAAGAACAAATTGTGGGGATATTTGTTCTTACTTGCATTATTTAGAATGAAGACCGGCGGAAAAAGAGCTGACTCATTTTTAAAGCGAATTAATTTGATTTACAATTTGGTCTTTTGCACGCCGAAGCATAAATTGAAGGAATTCAAAAAAGATTGTGAAGAATGCTGCGAAAAAGTTCCTAAAAAATACTTTGGTCAAAGAATCGCTGAATATGTTGTTAGAGCTGGCCAAAAAGAACTTCGTTCTGATAAGTTTTCAAGATCTTTGGAAGTGATGGTTGATATATTAGTACCTTTTATCGAACTTTTCCAATTCTTCCCAAATTATGACACTTGCATTCCATCCCAAAGTGAGAAGAAAGGAGACAGATTGAAGAAGACCAAATTTTTAGATAATTTGATTGAAATTACATTTTCGAAAACAAATGCGGTTAACAGTTATGACAAGATATTGACATTGTGGATGGTTTTCTTACAACAGAAAACGCATTTAAATCTCACTTTTTCTTACATTTTTAATTATGAGAATCCGAATTTCAAATCTGGCTTTGTTCACAATAAAGTTGTTTTACTTAACTCATTAATGGCAAAGTATCCTTATCACATAATTGAGCGTTTATCACAACGCTGTGGCTTCGCTTTTTACGCTTTTTGCCTTTATCAAGATAATAAAGATTTCGAAGCGGAATTTTGGATTGTTGACGTTTTAATTGAAGCAATTGATATGATGTTTAACCCAAAGAATGAAGAATTACTAGAAGAAATGAGTCATTGCATGCCAATCTTTATTCATTACGCAATTCTCTTTCATTCAAATCAAACAACAAAGCTGTTAATTAAACTTTGCTCAAAGTATAACATTAGATATTCCAAGATGGCACTAAGCTACGATACTTTGCAGAGAATCGTGAACGATTTCCAGAGAATTTGCATGTGCGAGCCATTGAAAGATTTGTGGAAAAAAGAGGCAATGAGGTGGGTCGTTGGCTGCAACAAACTGAAATATTCTCATACTTCATTGATCATATTAAATGCATTAGAGACTGAACCACAAAATGACTTGCCTTCTGAAAGTCCAATTCGTAGTGTAAGTCTTGCATCGTTATCGAGTACTGGAATCAACACCAGCACCCATATTTTCACCAAGCTTAAACTTAAAGAAAGAAAGAAGAAGAAAAACAAAGTAAATAATTCTAGTTCTAAAGTTAGTGACAATGAGTATGAAAATAATAATAGTGATAATGAAGACAATAATAGTAATACTAATAATAATAAAAATGATGAAAAGGTGGATATCGTTAATATTTTAAATAGAGATGGATTCTTTGATTCAATGGACGATATAATTGAAAGCGATAGCGAAAGTGAAGATGAAAGCGATAGTGATGAGAGTAATGAAGATAATCTCATTGTTCATCTTCTGAAAGGTACAATGAAAGCAACAGCACATTTCATTCAATATGACTTCAAAGACAATAGAAATGAAGTTTACGAATTCATTGATGACAGTTTTCTCTTGTTTAACCGTCATTTTGAAGGTAACGAAGATTTATGCTTGGATTATTTAAAGGCATTCCTCGATACCGTTTTACCTGTAGATGCGTATTTTCCTGAAATGAATAGTTTATTTGAATCTTGCTTTAATTCTGAAAAAACGAGTGAGAAAGCTAAAGAAATTTTGCCAAATTTCTTTAGACCTTTGGTACATGTACTAGAATCCGACTCGGAAGCAAAGATATCATTCGAAAGATTGGTTTCGGAAATGGCCTTGAAAGGCCAATCAGTGATCGATATCGAACTCGTTCGAGCTGCATTAGATGAAGATGATACTAATAATATTAAAGAAGATCAGAAAATTTTATTAGGAGTTTTTCCAGACGAGTTAAATCGTGTTCTTGGCCATTATGCTTCAATGATCGATAACTCTTCACCTGAATTGAAAAAACGAATATTTGATCTTTCAACAATTATTGTTAAAAAATTCCAAAAATCCAAAGAATTACGCAAATCAAAGAAATTAGAAAGCTCATCATCAGCGTCAAATTCTAACATTATGCATAAAGATAATAATTCTTCAGTAACTACAACAACCACTACTACGACTACTACAACGCCAACAAAATCAGATACAAATCATGAAACTAATTCAAGTGCTGCCAAAAAAGGAATTAAAAAAGGAAGTCAGATAAAAATAGAATTTGAAAGTAGTAAAAATCAGCAAGGCATGCCTTTAATTAAACATACTACACAGATAATGTCAAGCGAATTTGAACTTACTGCGAAAAACGAACTCAATATGCAATATGTTGTTCATATTTTTAATTCAGCTGTTAAAAGTTTACCAGACAATGACGAAGCAATGAATTTCATTATAACTGTCAACGAAATTAATCCTCTTATTTCAACTATTTCATTTAGTGAAGCTCCAACCATTAGTACTCAAAGCATTGTTCGTTATTTGCGTATGAATGGAAAACAATCTAACGATATTGTTACTTTAACTGATTGCAAGAAAATTTCTTCTGCTTCAAATTTAATTGATCTTGGTAACAAATTAAACATCATTCAGAAAAATTCTGATTATAAGCCAAGTATTCTTCCTTTCAGCTCAGAATTGTCACTTCTATATAATCCTGAACAGACAACAAAAACAACTTTCGATAAATGGGCTTTGATTCTCAAATCTATAGCTGGCCAAATTTTAATGAAATCTATTGAGAAGAAGAAAAATGAAATTAAATACACAAAGTTAAAACCACCTGTGAAATTCATTTCTGATGAAAAAATGATGAAGATTGAGCCACAACCTCTTTTAACACCTGAACAATTCGTTGATCTTTTTAAATTATAAATATTAGATTTGTTTTTTTTTTTTTATTGATAATAATAAAAAAGAGATTTGTTACACTTTAATCAATCATAAAATACTAATGATTATTTATTTATTTCCATAATATCATTGAATCCAAAATTATATAAGAATATTTTATATGTTAATTTTTATGCATTTTTATAATTTTGTTTCTAAAATCAGTTTTAACAACTTCAAATGTAGTGATAACAATTTAATAATGAAGATGAGTTAGAGAAAAACGTGTTTTCAAGATGAGTAAGAAGTATAGAAAATTGTGAGATTCTCGTTATTTTGAAATCAAATTTATTCAAAAAGATTCAACTTTATATTCTGAAAAATTTGATATCATTTAGAAAAGAATATCTTTATAAACAAATCAAAAAATAAACAAAATTATTATTATTTTCAATATAAATATAATCATTAATTTATTTATTTGAAAACATTTTAAATAATTATTGAAACAAATGAGTTATAATTATTTAAAATGTGGAAATATTTGAATTAAGTTGCTAAACGCTTCAGTTCATTTTGTTTATTAAAATATTATTAAATTAGTGTTTTCATTATAATAAGATATATTATAAGATAATTAACACAATTTTATATTAGGAATAAAATTAATATATTAAAAAAACATCAAATATTCGAAGATATTTTATAATTAAACTAAAATTTTATATTCACATAATATATTCAAAATTACACTTTTGATAAAATTATTCAATTTTTCAATGTGTATAGTAACGGTAAAAATATAAAATTGCTTTATTTTTTAAATATATATTGTAATTAATGTATTATTAAATATTGAATATAATATTGTCTGGTTTTAATCGATAAATGCATCGGTAAACAAAAAACTTTTTTTGTGAAAAATGATTACAATAAATATTCAATTTAATAAAAATATTTTTTTTTTTCATATCTTTTTATTATATTGTTTTTTCGATATATTTTATATATTTATATTATTATGTTAAATTTGTTATATTATTTATTATTTCTGTAACTTTTAATATTTGCATTTGTTTTAATTATTAAAATTATATTTATACTGCAAAGGTGATATTTATGTTTTTCTTCATGTTAACATGTTAGTTTACTCTTGTGAGCATAAAATAATACATTATTACTATCATCAGCATGACCAAGGTTTGATTTTTATTTTGACATAATAATTGATGCTAGAACTCATATTCACTAAAATTACTCTAAATACATGAATGTATATCTCGTTGGTAAACAAAACTATAATTCTTCTTGGTTTCAATCAATAAAAAAATGGAATTTCGTTCTTTGGTATTTTAAAATTTATATTTTATTTTTTATATTTTTATTAACTCAAAGCATAATATAATTATTTCAATTTTGTTATATTTTATTTTTAGATTTATTCATTTATTCAGTATCAATAGAAAATGGATCATTGAAAAAAAAAATTCAGAATGTATTTTGAATTCATATCTCAATATTTTTGAATATATATATCAATATATATCTTAATATTTATGAGATATTGAAATATTTGAAATAACCTTTTAAAAAGTGTTTACATTTTATGTCAATTTTAATATATATATTCATTGATTGTAAAGATATATATTCATTTATTTATATCTAATATATATATTATGTTTGATATAAAATATTGTAAATTGATATTGCAGCTAATATCAATGGATTAATGAAATTATCGAGGTCCATATTTAAAAGAAATTCTTAGATGCACCTATCGAGTAGTTTGTTGCAATTATTAGTTCATTTTATTTCATACACGAATAAAAATAATATATTAAATTTGTAAGAAATAAAAATAACCAGAATCCTCTAAAATAATAAAAATTTAACAAAAAACTAATTTTTTTTTTTAAATTCCTTAAATTTTAGTTCATTTTTAAATATATACCTCAGGAGCATGCTAATATCAATATATGATACAGAATAAGGTATTATATTTATTAATTCTTTCTCAAATAATGTTAGATAAGAAAGATATTCTAATTATAATAATAATAAAAAAGTTCAAAATCTCCCTTTAAAATTAAAATATTAGAGCCTAATTGCGATATTAATAAATATTTATAAAAGAACAATGTAAAAAAATAAATAATTTGGTGGATATTTTCAAAATATTGAAAAATCCAAAATACGTTATTTTCGTTACTATACACATTTTTTCAACATATTTTGAATATATCAAATTCAATCTAATTTTCGTTTAAAATTTATATTTTTTTAACTGAGTTATAAGCATAAATCATAATATATATCTTTCGGAATATTGTTTATAATGAGATTGAAAGATGAAGCATCCTTTTCTTTTTTTTTTTTTTTTTTTGAAATCAAAAGACTCAGATTGCTCATTTTTGAAATGTTATATGAATGAATATATGATGAATATTTATATAAAAGAAAATATTTGGCCAAATTAGATTAGTTATTAATTGATTATATATAATATTGAAACAAAATATGCATTTTTATTTTCTGACATATTCCATTCTATTTGAGAGATAGATAAAAAATTACTGTATTGAAATTTGAAAACAAATAGAAACAGTTTTTTTGAATTTTCAATAGGTCGCAATTTATAAACTCATTTTATAAGGTCAAATATCACCGTAACGATCTGCGAAATTTTTTTTTCCTGAAAAATTGAAAGAGATTTCTGAGCAGATAATTAAATTAAGTTCATTATATTTTCTGAAAAAAAAATTTATCATGACCTTGCTTTTATTTTCTTCTCTAATAATGTCGATTCATACAAAAAGTAAAGATTACTATAATGGATGCTTGCCAAGACGTGTTGATCAACAAATTTCTAGTCATATTTCTATTGAAATCACCAATAATGAATCAAACTATATTGCAATACTTTTTCATTCTTTTCCAGGACCTTTTGTGTTAACTTCATATACAAATAATGACAATTACAAAAGAAAATTATTTATTGATAATGCTGAAGCAATGAAGTACTTTTATTACTTTAAGCCAACAGACAAACTGATAACAATAGAATCTGATAAACAAGAATTTGTTTCTTTTTCAATTTTTACCTCAGAAGTTGGATGTGTAAATGAAGACGACTATTTTGTGACATCAAAGCCAAATCAATCACTTGTTTTCAAAAAAGATATTGATGAAAATTCATATTATAAGCTTAACTCAAAATCTAGAAAATGTGTTTTAATTGATTCAGGTGGGACAATGAGCCTGCAACTAGAAGTTTCAAACGAAAGTACAATTAAAACTTATTTCAACTACCATCAACATTCTAATTCTGAATTTATTCAAAGCTATTCTGTTCCTTTGTTTTATTCATTTTTTACCGATGAATTACAAGAAGAAGATCATGTTAAGTTATCTTATAAATCATCTACGGCATATGATCATCAATATCAAACTGGTGAAACAAATAAATCCCCTTCAGAAGACAAAAATACAACGGGCGTGGTTCGAATTGATATAACTGTTGCAATTATTTCTGGCCTTTTTATTGTTTTCATTTTTATGACAATTATAGGATTAAGACGTATGAGAAGAATGGCAGATGACCATTCAGAAGATGAAGGGCAAACAGAAGAAAATATTAGTGTTTATGAACCAGAATCAAATGAAGAAGTTGAAAGAAAAGTTCAATATCCTAAAAAGTTTAGCAGCGATGAAGAATATTCATTATCTGAAGATTCTGATAATAATGTTAAAGAAATTGTTTGCCTTCCACCAAAGGATGTCTTTAATATGAATAAAGAACAAAGCGATTTAATTGAAGAATCAGAACAAAATGAAACCGAAGAAGATAACAATGATGGAAATCCTTATAATCATGATGCAACACTTACATTATAATTTCTTTTATTTGTTATTTGAAATGCGGAAGTTTAAGAAATATGTTTTATTTTTATTATTATTTGCTGATATCATTTGTTTACACATTATATGCGCTTAAAATAGTATGCTTTAATATATATATATTTATTTAAATTGTGATTTTTTTATTTATTTAATGATAATCACTATTTGAATAAATAAAGTTTAAAATGAAATTATTAAAATGAAAGCGATATTTAGTAAAACAAAAAAATAGTTTAAAAATGCTTTACCTTTGACATGCTTCGCTTTTAAAATATGCTATAATTTGACCTTATTTGACCATTTATAATGTATTTACCAACACAAGGCGCAAATCGTGATCGAACTCCTGATTTTAACTATTTACGGAGTTCTGATAAAGATACATATATTAATACACGCGAAAAAGCTGATTCAGATTCAACACTTTTAATACCTCATGATTCTTCAAATAAAGAATCAGTACTTGAACCTTTTTTTCAGTTATCTCGTGAAGTTAAAACGGAACTTCAATCTTTAAATGTTACTTATTCATCGTTATTGAAAGCTCAACAACAAAGCTTGAGACCAACTTTTAGTGACGCAAATGATCAAATCACAAAAATGTTAATATGCTAACTAACACAATTTTATCTCAACTCAAGGAAATTCAGAAAAAAATAAATTATTTCGAATCGCCTTCAAAGCCTTCAAACGATCGATCAAAAATCATTAAAAACATACGTATTGCACTTCAGGAACGTTATAACGAATTTAATTCGAATTTCAAAATGAATTTACAAACATTTAGCGCCAATTACAACTCGAATATTCATACTGATCCAGGAGATTCACAACAAACAATTGATTATTCTGATTTTAATTTTGGCGATAATCAAACTCTTGAACAGGAAAGAGAACTCCGGCAGAATAATGCAGACCTTGAAGAATTATCAAGAAAAGCACAAAAAGTTAAAGAAGTATTTATGGAACTGGCTAGCTTAATAGAAGAGCAGGGAACAATAGTTGATAGGATTGATTGTAACATTTCTTCAACGCTAGAAAATGCGCATGCTGCTCATAATGAAGTTGAAGAGGCAGCGTCTTATCAAAAGAGATCTCGAATGTGGATTGTTGTTATATTTTTAGCTATATTTGTTCTATTTTTAATTGTTATTATAATTCTCAAATAATGTTATTTATATTAAATCTGTTATATTTGTTTGTAAATTGTATCTGAATATTTACAACTTTTTATCTATATGAATTAGTTTAGAAGAAGAAGATAGAATTAACAAATAATTATTTAATACCATTTGTCCTTTCCACAATTATTTGTAGTTCTATTCAAGATACAAGGAATTACATTACTTCTAATAAATACTACAATGAAAATGAAAAGAAAAGGATACAATAATATGTCATTTAAATAATAACAAATAAAACTTGTTGATTCGCAATCGAATAACTTTAATATATTAATATTTATATTTTAGACTACAGGACGTGTACGAATTGTGACAAGTGGCTTTTCTTTTTTCTTTTTTTGATAGTAATCTCTATAAATAGGGGCAAGAGGTCTAACTGCTTTGAAAAGTATCTTAAGAGTTATATCCATTTCGAGAATGCATCCATTTTTCTCTTCTTTGTTTTTATATGAAGGAATTGATGAAAGTGTGAGAATAGATTCATCACCATCAAATGGAAATTCATACCCTTCCTCAACAATATCATGAGATCTAATGATCATTTGAAGCTTGTTCATTTCCAAAAACTCTTTAACAGCACTTAAACCAAATCTTAAATCACCGTGTTCTGCTGGGTCAGACCATCTATCAATGCTTGAATCAGGAGTGGCTGATAGAAAATGATAAACATGAGACAATTTAGTTATTTGGCATGGTCTAACAGTAATAGAAACCTGGTCAATAGACATAATTTCATTCGAAATTCCACTATTAATACATAATATTCGTGATCCAATGATTGCTGCAAGCGGAAAATACCTAAAAAGTTTAATAAAGTCATCATATAATTCTTGATCATATCTCTTTAAAACTTCTGCTTTAAATCCATCATTTTCGTTGACAAAGGATAATTCATGGTATCCTCGAATAAAGAAAATGTGGCTCGGATGTTGAACTTTAAGACAAAGGAGGAGAGTAATCGTTTCAATATTTTCTTTCCCTTTTCCAACATAATCGCCAAGAAATAGATACTTTTGAACAGGAGGGTAACCATAAGTTTCGAATATTGTTAATAAATCGTAGAAATGGGCAAATAATCCTCCAACTATAATCATTGGCGGCTCCATTTCCATTATGATTTGATCTTGGAGAAATAATTGTGTTGTTGATTTTACTAGTTTTTTTAAAAAAATATCTCGTAAATTGGCTTTTGTCCCAGGACGTTGACCTTTCATAAAAAGAAGTTGCTCGAGAAGAGTCTCTGCAGCGCCTTTCATTGTGAGTTTTCTCATCTTAATAATAATATAATAAACGTTAATTTTTTCCCCTTAAAATTTTTATCAAAGAAAAAGTTGGTCATAAAGAACGTTTGCTATTTATTCAAAAAATGTATCGAGTTAGAGCCCCAGATGGAAATTGTGCAACTGTTCGGTGGGAAGGTTTATTAACTGACTCCAAAGGAAATGAAAGTCGATTTCTTGGAGTTGAATGGGATAATCCAGAACGTGGAAAACATAATGGAGAATACAAAGGAAAACAATTATTCAAAGTTGAAAAACCAAATAGCGGATCATTTCTTAGAGAACCAACAGTTAAGAAGGGACTTTTATTGTCAGATATGATTTCTGATTATCCAGGCGCCAATGGCTTTTTATCACTTGATAATACAAATTTGGAAAATGTTGGTGATGTTAAATTTGTTTCCCAAAACTTCCCTAATCATGCTCGAACAGTTAATGTTGCACACACTCTTGTTGGATCTTATACATTCATATGGGATTTATTAGATGCTGCGCCTTTTATTGAAACTTTAATTTTAGGACAGAACCACTTTATTTCATTTAATCCACCAGAAAACAATAAAACTTATAATTTGAAAGAAATTGTTTTGAACCACACAAATTTATCAGATGATAATATTCAATTATTTTTTAAAGCTTTTCCTCAACTCGAAAAAATCGACCTTTCGTTTATTACTCCTTCACCGACTCTTTCAATATTGACTCCTCATGAAACATTAACAGAAATACATATTGATGGGCTAAAAATAGATGATTTTAATATTATTTCTCAAGCTCTCGGAAAGCTCCCAAATCTAGAATCTTTATCATTATCAAATAATAATATTTCAAAAATTGAACCACATTCAATTGTAAAAGGTCAATCATTTTGTTCTCTTCAAACTTTATTGCTTAAATCAAATAAAATCGATGATGTTTTCTCACTAGACGGACTAATGAACTTACCAAATCTTCAAGACCTTTCTCTTCAAAGAAATCCTTTTCAAGAAAAAATAGGAGAAATTGAAGCGCGTATGATCGTGGTTGTTCGATTTCCATCACTTAAAAAGCTTAATGGAAGTAATATTCAACCATCTGAACTTTATCAAAGTGAAATTCAATATCTAGAGTATTATGCAAAAGATGTTGCTGCGCATGGATCTGACAAACATCAAAGATGGGATGAATTGGTTAAAAAGTTTGGCGCTCCTTCAGCTCCTGTTGACAGCAAACCACCTCCTAATAATCAAAAGAAAAAAGCAACGATAAAATTTGTTTATGGCGATAAAACAATTGAAAAGACAATTCCTCTTTCTATGAAAATTGGTCTTCTTTCATCAAGAATTCCCAAATTATTTAAAACTACAGATACAGAGATTGAACTTGCAATTGAGACCGGAAATTACAAAGCCTACTTACCATATCCAGATCAGACGCTTGCTGAAGTTGGCTGTACTGATGGAAGCATTATTTATGCAGGTCCCAAAGGCGAAAATCTAATTGATGAAACAGAACAAGCAATCTCATTCAAAATTCGATCAATTTCAGAACATATTGAAACAAAGGATGATTAAGGATCCAAGTACTTACCAAGAATATAATATGTTTATTATTTGTATTCATACCATTTAATTAAAAACAATTAAATATTTCAAAATTATAATCAATGTTGATATTTATAAAAATATAAAAGATAAATCCCAAATATTATATTTTGATATTTATTGGTTCACGATAATATTATAAATCCATTATTTTTTTAAAAAATTATATTCTAAATAAATTATTTTCTAATGCTTTAATATAATTTTTTTATGAATTCTCCATTTTATGAATATTTTCTAGATAATTTCCACCTTCACTTTCCCAAAAGCATGATTCATGGCCATGGATTGGCTATACACAATTGATATTCTTTCAATTTTTAATACAAAAAAGAGGTGAGGCTGCGAAAATTTTTGGTATTTTTTAATAATATTAATACATATTATTTTATTCCAGAATTAAATGCTATTTATGATAATTTCACTAATATTTTTTTCAGATTTTTAGCTATAAATCTATTTTTAAAATTGAATAGCATCTATCTTATTATAATTTCAATTTTATCTTAATAAAAAAATTCTATTTACTCAAAATAATAAATAATTTAATTATCAATATTTAATATATAGATGTGAATATAATATTAAAATCTTCGACTAAGAATTATAAATCAAAATAATGATTTTTTATGACTTAACTAACTATCATCTAATTATAAGCATGATTTTTTTGGTAAATTATTGATAAATATTAAAATAAATACTTATTGTGAGGTTGATACCAAAATAAAAACAAATGAAATTATTTAGATATTTGTGAAGTTTACATCATTAACGTATATAGAATTATATTCAATATTAAACCTCAATCCTAGCTAAAATTGTAAAAAATTTTTTAAAAATATTTTGATATGTTTGCCAGCACCAGATAAGTTAAGAGATAAACTATAGTTATCCCTTTGGTCTTTAATATAGAAGAAAATTTCTCTTTAAATTGAAAAATATTTTTTTGAATTTTGACCAAAAACGCATTCATTGAATAGCTTTCTTATTAAAAAATAGATATCATCTATATACAAATGAAATTTAATGGTTGAAAAGAAAAAATAATGACGAATATATGAATTATGACATTTTGAAATATCAATACAATTTCAATTTTTTTTGATTAAATCTGAAAAAAAGTATATGATATGAAAAGGTAACAAAACCATAATACTATATTTTTAATTTATTTTTAATTTTGTTGATTATTATTCCTAAAAAAGTTCATTTAAAATTTCGCAGTCTCACCTCTTACAAAAAATTGATGGGTAAGTGATTTTACTCATATTTATTTACCAACAAATTTAATTTACAGATGTTGAACATAAAAACAAACGACTTGAAAATATATTAAGTGCCTTGGCATTTGATGACGCATTATGGAATAGACGGTTATATTGACATAAAATTGACCTTAACTTTTTTTTAATGATGATCTACCCATCACTTTGTATAAAGTTACCCATATTTCATAAGACTCTTCTTATTTTACCATAATCGTAACAAAAAACTCAAATATCTAATAAAAATGAAATCACAAACAAAATCAAATCAATCATATCATTTATAAATGATGAAAATCTAAAGTGATCATATTTATCTTTTCATTATGGAAGTGATTAATAGATTTTCTATAATATTACAACATCTTTTATGATGTTATGTGAGGAAGTTAAGTTAAATCTTTGTAAATTGACCTTTAATAGAAAAAATAATTGAATATGAAGCTATAGAAAACTTTAAATCTTTGATTGCATTACTTTATACACTTAAATATTATCATTACATATGAAAAGAAAAAAACTGAATAAAAGTTAAATGAAGTAAAAAAAAACGATTAAGTATTAAATGAAACAATAAAGAAAAAGAAATCTTTTCAATTTTATCATAGAGGATTTAAAAAACAATTTACAAATTTGTTTTAATTTAATGTATATTAAAAGAAAACTATTTTGTGATTTTTTTTTGAATTTTATAATTTATTTAATTAGATATTATATATATTTTTCAGCGACCAATTGAAATAATTTGTGAGCTCCATTAAATAACAAATTCAAATTTAAATTATCTGCGAAAAGGTGAGATAAATAAAAGCTTTTTATCAATTTTTTCAATGCTCTGAATTGAGTTATTTTTGAATTCATTGTTTTAAATCTCTAATTCTAATATGTCAACTCAAACTCAATATAAAGTTTTATTGATTGGTATTACAAGAGCAGGAAAAAGCACTATTATTCAAAGGTTTTCTCTTGGTGTGAATGAAGGTGGAAAAAGATTCATTCAATATATGACAGATGAAGGTGAACGCTATCAACTTGTAGTTTATGATACACCTTGTCTTGATGAATCTGCTGCAAATGATAAAACTTATTATGAGAATGCTCAAGCTGTTATTTTCGTTGGTTCATACGATCTTCCAGAATCATTAACTGCTTTCGGTGAGTTGCGAGCACATTTGCATAAGTTTATTGATCCATCTTCTTACATACCATACTTTGCAATGAACAAATGCGACATAAAGGGCAGCAAAGCCAAAGTTACTCCAGAGATGGTAAAGAAAACTAAAGAAGAGCTTAATGTTGATCATGTATATGATATTTCTATTCTCGAAAAAATTGGTGTTAGAGCTTTATTTGAATTGATTGCAAATACATTGCATGATAAATATAGCAAAAAATAAGGTTTAAAGACTAAATGTCTTTTTATATCTACTAGTATATCTTCTTATTTTTATTTTATTCTTTAAATTTTAAGCTAAGCATATGAGAAAGATGTGATTTCTTTTACATCATCTCACCAATTGGTTGAAACTTTTTAAATGAAATATCATTGAAAAGCATAATCTATAAAAAAATTAGAAATATGCTAAATCTTCTGTAATTACTGAATCAATCATATTATATATATAAATTTAAACTTTAAAATATGAATGCAAAGTATTATTTAATAAATCAAGCTATTTAATTAAATATTATTAAAGATATTTAGCTTTGTGATATAACCCATTGAAAATAAGATTTTATCATGCCATTTATAAATTCAAAAAAAATAATTTAATTTTTTTGAAGAAATCAATTATTTTTACATGATCTTTTATTCGATTTGGCTATTTTGATTCTCATCATTTACATATATTCTCACATTGTTTTTAATTATTAATATATTTTAGAAAAGACAATTCTTACTGAATATTATACATAACAACTAGTTAATAATATAATCATGCTTATGCTATCTTTCATTTTTAAATTCTTGAATTTATAAAACATTTATTAATAATACAATAAATGAAATAAAAATAATCAAATTCACATATAAAATAAACAAGGAAAACCGTTACTGAGCCTGATTTTGCTGCAATGGAAGGTAATTCACAATTTTCTTAACTCTAACCACGCCAATTGACAATATTAATAAACTTCTTATATTTGGTAAACAATTAATATCTGATGGACTGATGCTTATAGAACAAGAGTTCATTTTCAAAAGAATTCTTTTCTGTGTTCTTAAACTCTCGAGTCTGTTTAAAAGATATCTTTGAGAAACTGAACTCATTATCATTTCGCTTAACATAAAGCGAAGGTCATTTGAATTGTACATGAACACTTCTCCATTCTTCATATTAGTGAAAAGTGCTCTTCCCCACTTCTCCCATTCATTTAATTGCTTCTGAGCCTGGGTTTCAATTTTGAAATCACAATTTCTTGGGAAACCAGAATCATCTTTATTTTTGTTTTCATTATCAGCATCATGGAAATAGTATGAATTGATTATTGATGTTAAAGTTGGTTCACAATTGAATTGAGAAGCAATCGTTTCTAAAACGTTTTTCCTTTCTTTCTCTACTTCTTGCTGCATATTTTGTTCAACTATTGCAATTTGAGCTTTCCAAAAAGTATCTCGAATTGCTTGAGATTTAACGTTCTCGTCTTTAATTTGATCAATTTTCATTTCAAGATTTTGTCTTTCACTTTCAGAAGCTTTTAATTGCGAAGTGAGTTGCTGAACTTCTTTCATAATTTCATTATTATTTGAATTCGTAATCGATGAATCAAGCTGTTTTCTTAAATAAATAATTGTTGCTTTTTGTTGCTTGAATGCATCTTCATATGTATTAATAACTTCCTTGAGTTTCTTTTTAAGAGCAATGATTTTCTTCTTTTTCTCTTCAAGACGTGCTTTGAATCTTTCCGTTGATGCGTTATTCTTATTTTGAAGATTCTCAATTTCTATCAAATGTTGGGCTCTTTCCTGATCTAATACTTTGAATACACGAGCATCAGCAAGCTTGCTCTTCTTTTCCATTTCTGATAATAAATCACGATTTTTCTGTAAAAGTTCGTTATTGAATTTTTCGAGTCCTTTATAACTGTCGGTAATCATAGAAAGTGTTTTAGATCTGTCCGTATTTCGCTTTTCAACATCTTTAATTTGCTGCTGGGCATCTATTAACTGTTGTTTGAGCGATTTATTCTCATTATTTAATTTTTTGAGAGCAATTACACAGCTATGAATTCTCTTCTTCCAATCAAACTTGGGCTCTGCATCATCTGCATTTTTCTTGAGCTGTTGAGTTGCCTCAAGAATAATGTGATCAGTATCTTCATCAACCATATTTAAATCATCGTTATCGTTATTATTATTATTAGATTTCTTGCTTTCTTTTTTACTATTGTTTTTGTTCGTATTATTGTTACCATTTGCTTTTTTATTCTCATTTTCATCATGATTGACCTCTTTCTTATCATTTGTCTTTTTAATCTTCTTTTTATTTTCTTTTTCAGCCTTGTTGTTGTTGTTATTATTCTTTTTGATTGGCTTTTTGGCTTTATTTTCATTGCTTTTATTTTCGTTGTTAACATTTTTCTTATTGTTTGCTTTATGAGTATTTTTCTGGTCATTATTATTTCCATTTGAATTTTCTTGTTTATCTGAGTCTTTATTTTGATCATCAATTTCTATTGCTCTTGTTGTTATTTGATTGTTTTCATTTTCTTGTGGATTTGCTGCTGGTTTATTGTTTTTATTAACAGAATTTCTTCGGTTTTTATTCTTTGGATTTGAAAGCATTTCATTTTTATGAATTAACTTCTCGATTACGAAGGGGATTTCACTGTTGTCACCTGTAAATTTCAATGAATTCTTAATTTCATTCAAAAGAGCATTGTTTGACTCAATAAAATCAATTATATCATCAAAAACTTGCTTCCTATCGACTTCAACAAAATTAGTTTTTGCGTCATTTTCTTCAGTAAAATTATCATTTTCATCTTCTACAAAATTATCATTATTCATGTTTTCATTATTCTGAACTGAGTTAACTTTGAGTAATTTCAATATATTATCAATGAACGATTTGATTGTGGCTTCATTTTGGAGTACTACTCTTGATGCTGATTCTGGATCATCATTGCATTTTAATACATCAACAACTTCCAGGAAAGCATCAGAATTATGCTTTAATTTTTCACAACTCTTACGAAGTATTTCATTTCTTAGAATTTGGCTTGTAAGAATTGCTAAATCTGCGCGAGTTTGATTTGGAATTTGTTCTTCTTCGTTTATCTCATTCGATGCTTCATTATTTTTTTCTGAATTATCTTCATTATTACTATTTGCATTTATATTTACATCATTACTACCGATATTAATAGTACTATTAATATTACTGTTGGGAGTTACATTGTTAGATACAAAATTAGATTGAGGGCGAGATTGCGGCTCTTCTCTATTAACAGTATTTTCAAGAATAAATTGACGAGTTTTCGATACCTCAAATTGAAGACTACTAATGAATTGCTTATCTTCGTTAAGAGGAATATTCTGATCATCATAAATTAGATTTGAATTGATTATGTTTGTCATAAAGCGCAAATTATCTTCGAAGGCCGAAACGAGCCTTCTGTTTTCCATGATACCATAATCGTGAACTTTCATAATATAGAGTGGCAACTCCTCTTCTTTTTCAACTTTACACAGATTCATCAAGCTTTTTATGAATTTTATTTTGGAATTTAAACTTTCAATTGTCTGAACTAATTCTTCTTTGGTCGAATCAAGTTCACTAGACAACTCAGAATTCTTAGTTAAAGCTTTTTCGCAACTATCAATTTGCTTTTCATATTCTGCAACTATCTCAACTTGTTTATGAAGCAATGTCGTGCACACCATATGACTTTTTCGAAGCTGAATTAGTTCTTCACTTTGGCGTTCAAATTGCTCTGAAATCGAAATTAAAGCTGATTGAATTTGGCAATAATTACTTGTTTCAGATGATGAGTTTGATCTTAAATCTTTACCACTTTTTTGTTCTCCTGAAATTTTTTGTTTAATTTGATCTAAATCAGCATGAGCTGTTGCCAAAGAAGCTTTCATCTTTTGCGAATCATCTTCAAGCATTTGATTAGCGAGCTTTAGTTTTTGGTAATCACTTTGAAGATTTTTAATTTGTTTATTTTTTTTCTTTAGCTTTTCTTTTAATTTTTCAATTTTGTCGTTACTCTTTGTGGCCTGTGAAGCTAAATCAGTGAATTGTTCAAGATTCCTCTTTGTGGCGTATTCGCGAATTTTGCAATCATCCTGCATCTCTCTTAGCTTTTCCTTAAGTTGGTAATTTTCATTTTTAATTTCAATGATCTGATTTTCATATTCTTGTTTAATTTTTTTCATTTTGTTAATAGAACTAGCTTGGTTCCTATATAATGAATCAATTTTGGTTTGCAGTTCTTTGTTTTCATTAGACAATTCACTTTTTGACTTCTCTGAGTTGCTTAATAAATATTTATAGTTTTCAAGTTTATTCTTTGTTTCAAAAAGCTCTTTTTGCAATTTCTTAATATCAGATTGACATTGTGAGAAATCTTCATATTTTTTTGTCGAATTTTGAACAGTATCAGTAATAAAAGTTTGCATTATTAATTCTAAATTTTGCTTATTTTCTGCTGTAAATTTAACTGTATTTGGTGATGAAAGAAGTTGATGAAGATTTTGCGCAATTAGTTGAAGTGATTTATCATCGCCTGCGAAATCAATTAATTGTGACGGCTGATTATTTTTTAATGATACCGCTGTTAGCATTGGGCCCATTAGAGATTGATCAATGTCTTGAATTAATTCAGAATCTGGACTTGAATTGATTGGATCATCATTCGTTGAAGCAGACATTATATGATAATTGATAGTTTATTCGGCTGGATTTTATTCAATTTAATAGAAATATAAACGTAAAAATATTTTAAATGCTTGATACGTTTAAATCACTTTTCAATATAATTTTAACGTAAAGTGAATGAAAAAAGTTTGAATGACATCATTTTTTATGTATTGAAATATTTATATATAAATTCGTCGATGAATAATTAGATATCTTCAAAATTCGAATTTTGACTTCCAAAAAATGAAGTCAATATCAAACTTTCAAAATATCTAAAGATTCAGCGATAAATTTATGCGTATATTTTATTTGAATACAATAAAATATATAATTATATATTCAAATCATCTATATCCAAATTTGTAACTGACTGATTCATCAAATTGATTACTGTTTGAACATCAGTTCCAAGTTTCACTGCACTTTTAATATTATTATTAACCGAACGTGTGCCGTACAAATCATTTTTAATGAATTCATTTAGTTGCCTAAGTTCCTTTTCTTTTTTGTAAACCTGTATCATGTTTCTAAAAAATTTATTTTGCGTTTTGGTAAGAATTATCTGCTTGTCTATATTCATTTTTTTTTTTGCTTCTTCGAATAAAAATTCATTGCATGCATTGCTGGTAGCATCTGATCTATGCTGCTGATTATTTTTGAATTTATTAGGAAGTCTGCAAAGTTCCTGAATAAAATTGAAACGCATTGATTGAGCATTATCAACACACGCATAACGTAGTAATTGATCAAATACATCAATCAGCTTTTTTTTGCAATTTGGAATTTCTGATAATGAATTTGATTCATAAGCCCTTTTCATTAATTGAAATTGAATTTCAATATCTTGTTTTAATGATCTAACTTTTTCGTGTTCTAGATTTAATCGCTTAAAAAGGAGTTTTAATAAAGTATTTATAGAAACTTCAGCATCAGGATTAATAATTGCACCATTTTGAAAAAAACTCTTCTCCATCAAATTATATAAGGTCAATATATTGATTCAAAAAGGTAAAATTCCTCCTTTTACATGACAGAAATTTACAAATTAATTCCTCCTCCACACACAGTTGCAGATCAAAGTAAAGAATGTAATCAAACAAATGAACCAGAAAAAAAAGAAATCGATATTAATGATAACTATATGATAGCGCTTAAAAATATTTTTGATCTTTTTAATGAAAAACAATATGAACCAATATTTAATGAAATACTTAATTTTTGCCGATATTTAGAGGACAAAAAAATCCCCGAAGAAATTCCTTATTTATATCAATTTCATACTATTGATATAATTATTAATTTATGTAATGATCCACTAATAAAACAGAATATTCAAGCCCTTGAGATAATTTTTCATTTAATGTATATTCTCACTCAAGAATCTAGCTTTTGCTTTGCCATACCTATCGACTTACTTGCAAGTTTTCTTAATTTGGATTTAATATATCAATACAGTAATTGGTATTTTAAATTATTATCCAATTATGTTTTGCAGCCTAATACTTTTAAACCAATTAATATTATTGATATTTTACCACATATTCAAAAAGTTAATAATGAAAAGCAGATTTTGAAAATATTAAATTTTCTAGAAATTCTATCAAAATTTAAATTTCTAGGTGAAAATACTAACTTCAAACCATATGAAATTTCAGATCTATCACAAGCAATAACATTAATAACTGGTTATTGCGCTTCATCAATAGAAAAAAAAAGACGTCGAGATAATTCAATTATCAGGTCAGCGACGGTTATATTTGAAAGACTAACAAGAAAACACCTTCTACCCTTAGAATTATTTGAATCTTTAAAAATTGATTGTATTTTTATGAATATTTGTGATTTTGGATACTCTAATTATTACCCAAAGCTTATCAAATTTATTGGATATTTTATTTATTATTATAAAAAAATCCCTTTTGAACTTGAATTTTCAGTTTTGGCTGATACAATATTTAATGGTAGTGATTTAAATCAATATAAATATAATTTATGGACCTTATATAATTCAATTAAAATTGATAATAGCGCCCTTATTAAGAATGACACTGACACATTTAGTACTATTGACACAATATGCTCTTATTTGTACAATGGAATGGATTCCATGGATTTTTTGATTAAAAAACAAGCTGTTTTATTACTTGCTCTCATATATTCATGCTTCCCATTAGAAAAATTACGTAATGAAGCTAGTCTTGAAACCGCTTTGCAACTATTTCTACAATTTTCTGAGGATCCCGAAGATAATGATATGATTGAAAACATTTTTGATGCATTAATACATATTCATAAGTTTTTATGCACAAAACCACAATTAAAATCAGAGAGTTTGATTCCTTTATTCTATGAATGCAAAGAGTCTCTAATTCAAATTTATTTGAATTTGGATCCCAATCGTTATCAGCTACTTCAAAATATGTAATAACAATTGTTTTTATATATTGTTTTTATATATTGTTTTGTTTTTGTTTAAAAATTCTATATTATTTAATCCTTCCCCTTCTTTATTCAAGCATTGCATTAAATATTTATTTTTGTGAAAGAAATAATGATTATTTAATAATTATCATATTTTTACATACATCCGCATTAGAGAGTAAATAAAAGTTTTTCACCAGAAAAGCATTTTAATAACTAAATAACAAATATATACATATATCTGAAATATATTTCATTCAATTTTGGCTTCTGTATCAGAATGATCTTTCATGTTGGACTTATAGGAAATAAAACCGATAACAGAAATGGAAGCTATGAAAAGTAGAGCAATGAAAGAAATTGTCTTTATATTTAATTTTCCTGATTGAAATTTTCCATTTTTATATTTATCAATATTTTTAATGTTGAATTTCGAAGCATTTTCATTTTTCTTTTTGTTGTCTGCTTCTTTAGGTTTTTCAGCAGCTACGTAATGAGTACATTTTTCTTTAACTTTCTGGTCTGAAAGTGAATCAGATATAAAACCATCTAAAATCTCAAAATTCTCTTTTGATTTAATATCCTGAATGTATTGGCAATCATTTTTTCTATTTATTACTGCAATGTAAGGCGATTCTATTTTTTGTTGAAGTTTCATGGAAATTGCTTTTTCATCTTTGAGAATTGCCCATCCAAAACGAGAATCTTCGCAATGTTGATTTGCAAGATCATCTAAAAGCTGCAATCTAGTCCCATTTAATTCACCATCATTTAATAAAATTATTGAATTCGATTTCAATTTGGTCATTTTGGACCATTCTAGTAAATCTAAGTGATGGAGAGAACTAAATCTGTATTCTTTGATGATTTTTATTATAGTTTGAGAATCTACATCGAACATATGAGAGCAGTTGGTCGATGTAAATACAGTTAATTTAGATAACTCTTTTGATTCTGAATAAATAAATGTATCATTATAAATGTGATATTTTGTTGACAAATTTGTATAAATACTAAATATAAGACTATCTTTTGGTGCTTGAAGAATAAATGTTGATCCTCCATTTAGAGTTTTTTGAACGTGCTCACTGATATCGCTTAAATCATTTTTTACTTTAATTATTTTAGGACTTCCCCAATCAGAAACAAATTCCATCCATCTCAAAGGGCAATTAAATTGAGGATGAAGCCAATATTTTTTTTTAGTGCCCCGTGCAAAAATAAAATAAGGAACAAATTTAGCTCCAAGTTGCTGACAAGCTGTTGAATTACCGGCATCAATTGCAGTGTATATAATATCGTCGTTATTTGCCATTGATTGTGAAAACATTTTGAATCTTGAAGGAATTCCTACACAATGAGGACAATTTTGAGAATAACATATTGCATATATTGGCCTATTCCAGCTGTTATTAAATATTTTTGGAAACTTAGACTCATCATATTCCCACCATCCAAAGATTAAGGTAAATAAGATCATTTCTATATTCGTTATTTTTAGTTAACAAAAAACTATTAACTGATAATATAATGTTATTTTTGTGAATGAATAAGTTATTTAACAAATTTAATAAATTTATCAAGAAAAAAAATCACTTAAAGGATGAAGCACCTGTTGATGATGCTAACGATCAAATGTATTACAATTCAAATAATAACAACCTTAGTTCTGGATCTGATAATAACAAAAATAAATTAAGTTCAGGTTCTTCATATCAAACAATATCACCTAATATTGATGACACAAATAATAATAATAATAATAATAGTAATGCAGATAGACTCAGGGCAAAAGCTCGATCTAATAATAACCCAAAATCGAATTCACAACAACGAAGAACATTGCCTGTAGGGCAGAATACAGGAAATAAATCAGTTAAAAAAACAAATATTGCGTCAAATAATATTGATATCAATGTAAATTCACTAACCGAGAAATTAACAGAAATTGACAACGAAGTTCCAGAAAAAGATGTTTTATCTACTTTTCAAAACTCTTTTTCCGAAAGAATAGCAATAAATTTGCCGTTAGATGAATTAAATGCTTCATCTTTAAGAGCTGATGTTCTTTTATCGATGGCAAAAGATAAAGCTGAACTTCTTGATAAATCAGTAACAGATACAGAAAAGAAAATGGAGGAAGTTTCGTCACAAATGAAAATAATAATAAATAAATCGCGCTCAATTACGCAAACAGCAGCTGTAATTAACGCAAAACTTATTAATATTGATGATTGGATTGATAGGATTGGCTCAGACAAATCAGACTTCAAGATTAATATTGTTGAATTTTTTGTTTCTTTGTTTTCAATTTTAACAACAATTTTCTCTTTAATGTGGTTCAGTTTTAGAAGGCAATCAATTAAAAACAAAAATTGTTGAAAAAAACTTTAAGAAATAATATTTCTGAAATACTACAGACTATTTTAGAAAATTTATTTTAAAAAATGATTTTATTATGATATATACATCATAATTATTGATCATGTGTTATTACTAAACAATGTATTATTTTTTAAGATTATTATTTGTCAATCTAATCAAACCCATTATTCAAATGATATGATTTTAACCTGCTTTATAAATTTACTAATACACCCCGAGCTTATTACATTTTCAAAAATAAAAATGTAATAAGAATTTTTTTTTAAAAAAAAAAGACGAGCTGCCAAACGAACTTATGACCCTAATAAAAAAAATTATAAATAAGAGTATCTTGTTTAATTACAAATATATATATAAATAAAAAAATTATTTAAATTTATATTCTTATACTTATCATATATTTATAATTTTTGTTCGAAAAATCAAAGATTTTTTCCTTATTACAGTATTTCTCAAATCTTATTACATAAATTGAAAAAGCCCAAAATGTAAGAACATTAATTTTTTGGTTTTTAAACGATTAAAAACAATATATTTATTATTTAGAATATTCAAACATTTATATATATCAAAATAAATATAAAATATTATATTAAACCATTTTATGATAGGAATAAATGGACTTTTTTATTACTTTAAAAATTGAAAGAAATTTATTATTATAAATATATAAATATTTTGGTTATTTATAGATATATAAGATTTTTTTTATGAAATTAATAATAATATTGTATTATAAATATAGATATTATGATTATCTAAAGCAAAATGTTCGGTTGAATTAAAACGAAATTTGTCTTATTTTGTATCTTGATATTAATAATAAATGTTTTTTTATATAATCTTAAATATATAAGTATATTGTGCAATTTAATTGTCGTGAGGACAAAAAGATAATGCAATATATCCAATATTTTTGTAAAAAATACTATATAAAATACTCTGAAAATATATTTAAAGTATTGAATCCTTAAAGCAAAGTACTCAAACCTTAAAGCAAAAAGTATTCAATTATTTGACAAATAAAATAATTTCAATACTCCTTAAAGCAGGAGTATTGAATTCTTATTACAAGAGACTATTGAAATTTCAGCCATATAAAACAAATTGAAAGGTCCTTATTACAGCTCGTTATTTTTGGAAAACGTTAAGTTTTTTTTATTAATTTTGTTAACCAAATTTTAATATATATATATAAAGATAAAGATAAATTTGTTAACCAAAAAACTAAAAAAAAAAACGTTTTTATTTTCATGAAATATGCTCTTTTTTGGCTTTTTGAATAAATGATATTTTGATGTAATAAGAGCCGTTTAAAATAGACTTTAGCTCGGGGTGTATTTACTAAAATATACCAAATCATTAACTTGAAAATTAAAAGAGTTTCTCAAGAAGGCATGAAAAAGCATTTCATATATGAAGCTTTCTTTTGAAATATTTGTATTACTTTTGAAAAATTGAATTTAAACACTTAAATTCATTCATGAGATATTTGGCAATTAACCCTGATATACCAATTGATACATTAAGATATTATTATGTTTCGAAATTTAACATAAATCCAACTCCAAGGATTTTCTCATTTAGGAATATTAAAATAATCGAAATTAAAGATCAAAAAAATAACGATAAGATCGTTCAAAATTTTATTTCGTGTTCTGGTTTTGAAATTGATGGGAAGAGAATAATTATCATGCCGATTTGTTCTGATAATAAGTTATTTAGTGCCATACATGATTCAATGTATAATGAAGGTGGCATTCTAGAAAATCTTTTTGATTCCAAATTTAATGGATGGTTAGACCTTTCAGAGTTCAACAAAAAGAATAATGTCAATTTCAATTTAAATGACAACAATATTTTAAGTAGTATTTTATTTTTATGTGCCTTTTACAGCTATACTAACGAAAAAAATGTTCGCATTATTAATATGAAAAACAATAATCTTCAAACATTAGAAGCCTTTCTTCCTTCTAAGAAAGTATTTCCTTCACTCGAAACAATTATTATTGAAGGAAATAATATTTCAGAATCAAAATCATACCATGAATTTAGAGAAATAAAATCATCAGGAGTTGTTGTTCAAAAATCAACAGGTGGTTGGCCAATCGGTTATAAATTTAATATCGTTAAAAATCCTGAGCCGTCAGTTGAATATGATGCGCCAGAAATAGCAGTAAGCAAAGCTGAAGAACCAAATATTGTGATTAATCCTTCTGAATTTACTCCAAATCCTTTTTTGATATCTTTTCTACAACAATCATCTCAGGACATGTCATATATTTCAAAATATTATGGAGCATCAGCAATAATGTCAGTAACTGCAGAAACTTCAACTGATTTAGTTCCATATCAGCCTTTCGCAAGAAGTCTAATGCATGGTAGAGATAATTTTGTTCAAGGCCCTGAACAAATAGGCGAGTTTAACTTGGCTATTTTTGGCCCATCTGTTATTTTTAACATTAAAAAAATTCAATTTTGTGAAGTATTCCAAAATGGTTATATAATTGTTCTTCATGGATGGTTTATTGATAGAAGAGAAGTTAAAATTGGATTTGATCGTTCATTATTGATAGGCATTTTAAATGAAAATTTCTTTATAACAAATGATCAAATTCATTTCCGATCAGTTATTGAGTAACAAAGTTGCTTTTTATCAATTATTTATTATCAATGTTTTACATAATATGTTTTCAAATAAAAATAATAATAAAAAAATATGATAATATATAATATGATGCGGATATAGCTATAATTCTTCTTTTCCTTTAGACTGAACAGATAGTGGTGTCTATGAAACAAATCAATTTCTAATACCAATTTTCGTTAGAGTGTAAACCACAATATATATATATATTCTAATAAATAAACGTTCATCTCACCAACATTTTTTTTGAAAACCAACTTTTTGTGAGTTAATTTCGCCAAAAATTTTTTCAGGTTCAAACTTTAGATGTATTCATCTTGAAATATTAATATTTGAAATCTAACTTGAATGTGAAAAAAAAAAAAAAAAAAAAAAAAAGCAATGAAGAAAGAAAGCGAAATTGAATATAAATTGAAATTATTTTTTTAGTAAAATAGAATAAAAAAAAACGAGTTCATAAAACCCCGTGAATTTTAACTTGATCTTTGGTGCAAATCTTTTGTTCGATTAAGAAATCTTGAATAACTTTTCTTTGGTCACCTTGAAGCTGAAGAACTTTTCCAGCAGTTTCGTCTTCAACAATAGATCCGTTGCAGCAAAAGTTTCGTTTGAAGTATTGTAAAACTTTCTTCATATTGAGTTTTTTTGGAAGTCCTTGCACAATAGTTATGCACTTACGTGAGTTCCTTTGTTGAATTCGAATGTGAATGTCGAGGGCTGGTTCAGATGTGACGATAGAACTTGGGTCAGCATCATTGAAGGGGTCATCATTTGAGTCAATACCTTGGAATGGGTCTGTGCTCATATGACACTTTTTTAGCAAGGCTGAAAAATTGATAACGATAAAAATTAAGAGATGATAATTGGCCTAACATTTCTCAATAAAATTTTCTTGTACTAAAAAAAACCGTTTTATATAAACAATATATCATTGAAAAGATTTATAAAGAAGTATGAAAAAGTCGGTGTCTTTGAGAATAAGTAGGCGTCACATAACTTTTTCCTTCAATTTTAATATAAATAATTGAAAAAGATATAAAATTTCAAAGCTTTTATTTTATAAAATCTCGTTAATATATTTTTATCAGAAAAATATTCTGAACTTATATGAAAAAATTGAGATTATTAAACAAATTGAATTAGAAAGTTAAGTGACGTCCACTTTTCTTTAATACGGCCACTTTTCCCCTAAATTTTAGTGTAATTTAAAAATTTAATAAATGCAATTTCATATTATCAAAAAATGAGCGAAATTTATATAAATGGTTGACATTATAAAAAAACTTTCTCTTGTTTGTTTGTTAAAAAAAAATTGAATTAGACACAAATTTTATATTGAATATAAAAATTTTCGATATATTAAAAATAAATTTCATTTTTTTATGGCATAATAGAGGAAATATAAAATAAGCATTCCAAGGTAAACATTTTACAAATTAAACAGCATTATGCATAACTTTAAAATGATAAATTAATTATTTTCAAAATCTTTGAATCAAAATCCTTCACTAAAAATACTGAGAATTATAAGTTAACTATAAACATTTATTATTAGAATAATTTTAAATGTACATTGCATAGAAAATAACAACTGTATAAATTGTATGAACAATTTAATAGATTTGATCAATTGAAGATACCTTGAATTCACTTTCGCCGAATTTTTGAATTAAATTGACATTAAAGAGCATTCTTTCATCGTTTTTTGTAGCATCTATTACAATTTGTCCAAACTTATTATATTTCATGACCGTTTTATAAACAGCAACATTCCTAAGCTTAATATCATTTCCATATTTTTCATTTATTGCTTTCATTGTTTCTTCAAGAACATCACTCGGTGGATGTAACCAGTGAACGCCGCCAGGACCTTCTTCATTTAATATACGAACAGAATGAAGGAATTTATTTTCTGTTTTTTCAGTATTTGGGATATGAACAATAATTAAATATCTGATTTTCATTCGAAGAACTTCGCATGCATAGTAATCCCCGTCATCTCCTTTTTTATGCCACGCATGGAGTAAAACAATTGGATGAGGGCCTGAAAATTCATCCAAGAATTTTTTAACTAAATCTCTGCCATATTCGAAGCAGTTTTTCACAATTTCTTCTTTAATATCAATCTCAACATATCCATCCGGAATAACAAAGTATTTATATGTTGGCAATCTAGCACTAACTGCAAAGCATACGAATATAGATAAAGAAATCATTTTTCAAATTTTGATTATCTGTTCAGACAAATAATCACACAAAAATTTTGTTTATAATTTTTCTTTTTTCATTTCACAAAACCAATCTAAATGATAAGAATATAAAAAATGGATCAATTAAGAGTTCAATCATGTTTAAAAATATTAAAAAAACTGATGTGCCGTCCTATTTGCCGTCCATTTCTTCTGAATGAATCTGGTGAAATCCACTACCAGCGTTTACGAAATTTAAAATGCGATCATTTAGAAACAATAGAAAAAGATTTAATAGATGGGAAAATAACTTCATATAGTATGTTTTTTAGCCGTTTAAATTCTTTTTTAGATGCGGTTTTACCTCTTTGTAATGAGAAAGTTGCCAAAATATGTGCAAATGAATTGAAACAATATGTTTCAAAGATGAAGAAAAAAGCTTTTTCTAATTCATCTAATATTTCTGTTTGGACAAATAATTTAAAAAATACCTATTCTGATCTTATTCAGTCTCTTAGTACAGCAGAACAACCTATGGAAGAATTAAAGTATAGAATTGAAACGGATCCAAGTGAACCACTTTTCATGCCATTTGATTCACTTGAAACACGTCTCCTTGTAAAGGCAATAAAGATGATAGAAAATGATAAAACAATGAATGGAGTAATTTCTATTGTAAGATCACTGGAACCATCAAATAGCAAGTCCGCTACTGGCGAGTTTGTTTGTAATTTAACTTCTTGTAAACCCCAAACGCTTTACACTTTAAGAAATTACGTTCAAAATCAATTTAAAAAAGAAGGTATTCAATATCCAGAATCAAATAGCGATAATAATAATACATAGTGATTATTTTTTTGTTTCTTTACAATGAATCCAGAATATTATATTATTTAATAAAATTAATAATCCGCGTTTTTTATCGCAAGCGCAGAATGCATACAATGTCGAATCGAAAAAAAGAATTTATTTTATTTTTTTTTTATTAACAGGATCTAAAAATCTTTATTAAAGAAAAATTTCTCTAACAAAATCTTTATTAATAAACTAATTTTCACATTTTCCCAGGACCAAAGCCTTGGAAATAGTGATTGAATGGATCAGTTCCATCCGTATCACGAAAATTAATATAATACGGTGTTCTTACATCAACGTTAACGTCTGGTTCAAGTCTTCTACCGTATTCAATATTATAACGCTGAATATCGTCATGAAAAATTGCTTCAATGGGTAAAGCGCATAATGGCGTTGGATGAATTGATATAGAAGTTGATGCTACAGTTGGGAAGCAAGATGTGGTTACAACAAATTCATTGAGAAGCTTATTGATATGATAAGTGCACACATGAATTTGAGTTAAATAAACTCCAATAGTATATGACAAAACGCGCTGCATTGGAGGCGAAAGGCCACTAGCTGATGGGACAAAAGATGGAACGATTGATCCTTTTATTGGTGTCATTGTTGCATATAAAGGCATATCTGCAATGATTGAATTAGCTAGATTTAATCGACCAAAAAAAATGGTGAGCTTTTTTCTAAAAGCTACAAGTTGTTGTTGTGTTGTACGACAATTTTCTAGAGACAAAGATGAAATAATGTTTGAAGTTTCATCTTGAAATTCGCCTACAGTTGTAGCAATGTTTTCAAGAGATGTTAATTTTGTGATTATAGCTTCTATATCAGTCATGCTTAGTAATTCAATTTGATCAAGTGATAAGTTATTATTCATTATGTCCCAGCGACGGTGAATAACATCTGATATATTTTGTTGTGTAACAGAAACAGAATCTGGATATAAAATAATAACATTGAAATCTATGAATATAATGAAATCGGAACTCTTTGATGAAATTTTTTCTTTGGCTGCTTCTGATGTCATAATTGGAAAAGGATTTTCAGTTGTTGCTTTAAAATAGAGAACATCAATAAAGTTTCGAAGGCAAATATCTTTAATAACTGAGGCAAGTGCAAACCCTTGATTTCCGCTTACAACAATTTCGACAAGAGGGTTTCGTATTTGTTTAATGCGGCTCTGGTCATCTGTGTGTGATAACTGCGAGATTGGTGAAGTTGCCATAGGTCTTGGAAATTGCGTAAAGTCAATGGCAGGACCACGATATTCAGGTCGTCGAGGATCATCAGCAAGCGTGTTTCCATGGAGAAATCGGCACCCCCATCCCCAATTGCACTTGCCAAATTTCCAGAATTTGCAAGGCTTTTGGTGGAGTTTGACTGTTTCATTTGCTTCTTCACCAGGAGGTGCTCGGAATGATCTCGGATCTGGAGTATGAGGAGGCTTTCGATTTTGAGATTTATAATTGCCACCTCCTCCTCTTTTCATCTTTTTTTATCTTACTCCTTTATGATATTTTCTGAGTAAATTTTAATATTTGATTCAAATTTCTTAGACAAATAATTAACTTTTTATTAATTTTCAACCACTTATTCTGAAATTAAGAACTCGTAGCTACTTTTTCTATTGTAACTTTTTCATAGTTTATTTGTTTGAAGAGAATGTGCAACTTTTTGTTAAGCCTTCAAAAAAAAATCGTTTTTTTTTTTTCTTAAAAAATCTTTAAAAAATCTTAAGATTAATTAAATTTAATTAAATGGATGATGATAATCGACAATTTAATTTACCAAGATTAGTTAAAACAGCATGTGGACAAAGAATGGTACAAAATCCCAAAGAAAAAAAAAGTTCAAGTAGTTTATTTGGTGCGAATCTACTTGAACAATCAATAAACGCTTACGATGTCGTAAAACCAGGTGGATCAGAAAATGATGCATTACTTAAAATGCAAAATCCTCGCCTTCTTGCATTGAAAACAAAAACAGTTAAGCAGTTGGGAGTTCATAAAAATATAACACGACCTGTTACCGCGACAATTCCAGATCCAATACAATTAATGCCATCTTTACTAACGAATAAACCTATATCAAATATTAAATATCCTGAATTTAAAGGATCTCAAATTATTCAAAAACGAATAGAAACAGAAAAAAATTCTCTTTTGTTTAGTGAAGACCCAGTTGCTTATTTTTCAAAAAGAAAAGATGGCCGTGGACATAGGTTTATTTATCTTAATTTTGCTGGTGATAGAAAAGATCCATATTTTTCGCCGTATGATTTAGTAAAAGTTACCTCTACGCAAATTCGAAACGAATATTTTACAATGTCAGCAAGTGGTGTTACGCATGTTTTACCTGATGGAAATACTGATAGTATTTCGCTAGATCAATGGTCAAAGGAAACATCGATATTTAAAGCTATCCGTAAACTTCGCACATTCAATCAGTATTACTTTTGGAAGCCATTTCGTATTTGGAAAAATTTTGTAATGCGTCAAAGATTTGAACAATTACTAGATGAAGTATATGAATTCTCATATTATAACAATCCAGGATTTTTTGCAACTGTCATAGAATTTTTAAACAACTCATCAGATATGATTTTAAGGGACCATCTTCTCTCATTTCATCCATCGAAAAAATATCTCTTAACAGAATTTCAAGATTTAACCAATCAAAACAGAGAAGTATTAAAAGAAGAGTATTCTATGTTTATAGATTATTCAGTAGGTCTTTTGAAGAATTTAATTACAGATATTAAGAATCCAGAACGAAGACTAGTCAAAGATTCCGACTTTCCTGAGATAAAACGGCAAAATCCGAATCTTCATCAATTGATTGTTCTTGAAAGGAAGAAGCAATCAGAGAAAGTCCGACGAAAAGAAGTTGTTCAAGCAGAAATTTCAGCCTTTACCAATTTTGTCCGTTTAATTGATTATATTTTACTAGAATCTCTTGTTAGGAGCTGTCTTGAATGCTGGCAGATAGCAGAAGGAAATGTCACCCAAGATGTCGCTTCAATCTTCACCATTGAGATTTCATTCAGTGATGATGGGAATCTAATTTATACTCCTACCTTAGAAACCCTTTTAAATGAAGTTAGTGAAACATTAGATAGTTCAATATCATTAATACAGAATCTTCCACGTATCCTTCATTCGACCAAATTACGATCACAATTGAGAGAAACCCTTGGTGATTCAATTACTCCACTTTTTGAGGAAGGTCCCACCTTTGAACAGTTTGTTGAATGTAACAAAAACTTCCCTTTAATTAAAGATCGAATTTTGAATGTTTTTCGATCGTCTTTCAAAGAAGTTGAAAAAGCCTCACAACAATATTTGTCTTTCTTTCCTATTTATAAGATAAAATTATCTTGGAATCCGAACGATTACATTCATGAACGTGGAGGAACTTCTGATCCAATCGACGTAACCGCCACCAATCTTCCCAATGAGCATTTGAATGAAGAACCGATTCATTTTGATACCTCCAAAGAAAAAATGGTCGATATCAGTCAAATAGCGAGCGATATTGACATGTTTAGCCTTCATGAAGAAATGATGACACATTATCGATCTGCATCAGATCATGATGCCCTTTTCATTGATTCGAGACAACTTCGAACAATTTTGACACCAATTCCGAAGAATTCATTAAAAGCGCTAGAAGCGACACTTTATGATTTGACAATGGAAAAAATTGAGTCGATTTCAAAAATATTGAAATATTGTAGTAAAAGAATGAAAAAAGAACCAAACACGCTTGAAAGATTTATTGATTTTTGCGATTTCATCAACATGGAAGAGAAATTAACCGAATACATTAAAATTGAAATTAAATTTGTTGATGATATGTTTAACTTTTTTGATACTGTCCATTTTTCATTGAAAGGTCAAACTAAAAATCCTTTACATTCTGTATTTTCTACATTTAAAGCTGATTATCAAGCATCGATACAAATGCGAGATCTTAATTCTGACAAATTCACTTTTGTTTTACATCAAAAGTTGAAGAAAATAATGATGAAGATACAAAAGTATCACACAATTTGTACATCTTTTCCTGATTCGATTAGATCGAATGAGATTGACAATTTGCTATCTAATGTTAGACAGATTAAAGGGAAACTTGATAAAATGACAAAAGAAGTTGAAAGTTTAAAGCATTATCAAGAAGTTATTAATTTCAAAGGAAATGATTTTTCTTTATTTTATCAAGTTTTGAAAGAAGCAGATTTCATTACTAATTTATTTGCTTCAACTAGTCAATGGAATCGAGTTTCTGTAGAGATAACAAAAGCGCCTTTGATGTCAATTGACATGCCTGTTTTTATTACCGAAATTCAAACAATTCATGAAAATATAGAAAAAATGAAAGAAGCAGACAAAGCAAGTGAAAATTCTTTATTGAAACAATTGGATGAAAAAGTGAACGAAATCTACCCATATTTGAATGAGCTCGATAAACTTTTCAATGGAAGAATGCAACCTCATCATTGGAATAAATTATTCCAGATCTGCGGAAAACAGAATGCTTATTACTCACAAATAAAAATCGCAGAATTAATGAAGTACGGAATTTTGAAAGAAAAAGAAAAAATTCAAGATGTTACAACTACTTCTCAAGGCGAATCTCAATTAGAAGCTGAATTCCAAGCTATTTCGTTACATTGGAACAACGTCGAGATTCCGTTGGTTGAATCACACGACGATACAACAACAATGGCAAGCACAATTCGACTTGGAACACTCGACCAATTATACTCAGAAATCAATCAAACACAAACTCATCTGCAAAGCATGCTTCAAATTCCATTTGTTAAGTGCATTAGTGATGATATTCATCAGTTGAGTTTAAAGATACAAGATGCTGCCCAAATTCTCGAAGCTTGGCAGCAATTTCAATTGAATTGGTTCTTAATTTCACCTGTTTTTCACCAAGACGACTCAAAAGCCAATTTGATTAAAGAATCAACCAAGTTTCAAATGATTAAAAAAAGATGGTCACAACTCATAAAACATACGATGTCTAATCGCAAGTTATTTCAAGTTTGCTCTTTTCCGCAGCTTCTTAATTTGATCAATGAAAACATCAACACATTGAATTCAATAATGACATCACTGGACAAGTATTTAGACATAAAAAGACAGTCTTTTCCACGACTTTATTTTGTGTCAAATATGGAATTAATTACAATGATATCAACCACTGATTTTTCGGTAATGTCGCAGCATTTCTCTAAGTTATTCATGCACATAAAAGGAGCTGATTTTCAAAGTTTTGACAAAAGTGATATATTAGCATCTTCTCATTCAAAAGTCAAAACTTTTTCAAAGATAAGAGTTTCCGGTTTTGTCGGTAATGATGGCGACACTTTTGTCTTTAACGAGCCCGTCGTTTGCGATGGAATGATGGAAGATTGGCTTTGTAATATTAAAGATACAATGATTTCAACATTCAAAGATACTTTGTCTTCATCACTTGCGCGCTTTTCATCATCAAACTTGCCTGATTGGCTCATTACAGTTCCAACGCACATTGCTGTCTTAACATTGTACATCTCATTCACTCGAGATATTGAAGAATGCTTCACTAATTTCGAGAGTAATTCACGTTCTTTTTCAACTTATGAGAGCCAATTAATTGACAAATTTAAAAATTTGAAATTGGCATTGGCAAATCCTAACGATAGAAATGAATTAATGAAGATATCCAACATCGCAACACTTATCAATTATCAAGTGTCGAAAATAGCCAGCATATCTGAGCAATATCCAAATTATTCGCAAAGAATGAATTGGATGAATCATCTTCGTGTTTCGTATGATTTGAAAGCAAATCAATTTAGAATTCATTTCGGCGAAACCGTTACTGAAAGCGGTTATGAGTATTTCGGCAGTTGTAGGCAGTTGATTATGACACCTACTTATGAGAAAGCAATGCTAAATATTTTGACACATATGAATGACGATAGAATTCCTTTCTTATTCGGTTGTAGAGGTAAGAAACATCTTTTGAATATGATTGCTTCTGTTTATGGACGTTTTTTGTATTTGGCACCGTCATTCATTGAAGATGAGTTGTTATTTAATCGTCTTTTCGTTGCAACGAAAAATTGTGGCTCTTGGATTTGTTTTGAAGGAATTGAAAAACAAAATCAAGAAACTGCTGCTTATTTGTACAACACGTTGAGAGGAGTTGGAGACATGAGAACACCAACGTTTACTTTTCCTAAAACAAGTAAATTCTTCTTCTTAGGAACTCCTTCTTTTTATAAATCTGACAACCAAATATTCCCTCAAATTAAGTCCTTTTTCAAACCTGTCGCTTTTTCAGCTCCTGATTTGAGAGTGATTTCAATGACCAAATTAAACGTACTAGGATTTAAATCATTGAAATCATCAGCTTTTAAAATCTATTCAGTTGTCAATACTATCATTCATACTTTTGATTCATTATTGACGAAATCAGCTTTGATCATCATTCTTCAAGTCATTGAAAATGCTCACAATTTGCTTGAAGATGTAATTCATTCAAATAAAATCCAATTTTTGAATTATTACGAGGATTATGAAACTGCTGAACAATACGCAATAGCACGTGCGCTTTATCAGCAATTTCGCTATCTCGTTCATCCTTCACAGATGAAAATTTTGCTTCAAATAATTTATTCCGGTTTTCGTTTGTTTGATTCGTATGAAAATTTTGTCAATTTGTTGACAAGGCCAAATTGCCTCAATGTAGAAGAGGCCGAAGGACTGATTAGGGAATCGATGAGAGAGATTGTTGATAGAAGTCGTTGTCCTGGTGATTACATCACAGAGCAAGTTATCTCTCTATATAATTTGCTGTTAACTAGATCCGTTATTTTCATTGCCGGTCCTCCGAACAGTGGAAAATCGACGGTTATTAAATGCATACAAAAATGTTTCATGAAGTTATCACAAAATGCTGATATTATTAATAGATTCCCCGAAATTAGACCTATCAGAATCACCAACGTTTATCACGAATCTCAACCGGAAACCGTCATGTATAACCGTTTTGAAAATCATGGAAATTTGTATTCGTACATGTACGAGTTGATGCAATTTGAAAAGACTCATCATTGCATATTGAAGTTCAACGGGCCAATAACTCCTTCCTTCACTAGGCACATAACTGAAATGGCACAAGAGACACGTTTTAGTTTCGAAACTTTTGATTCGTTCACTTTTTCTCCAAAGTTTCACATCTTCGTTGAAACCGAAAATTTCAGTGATTTTTCACCGTCTCTTCTTTCAATTGCTGGAATCTTGACAATGAAGAACCTGCAAGCAACGTCGATTTCAGCTGATTGCGCATTGTCGCCGATACCTGAAATCATCTTCAATCGTGCCAAAGAACTTGTCAAACCGTCGTATTCAATTGATTTAATACATTCAGAATTCATTGAAAAACTTCCAAAAGTCATTCAAATTGTCGATGAAATAAATAAGGACAAACAAATTGACCTTGTCTATATAATGGATGTCCTTCCATGCCAATCATTAGTATATGCCTTCTCCTACATGCAAGCACAACGAATAACCGTCGATCCAGTAGCGGTTAGAAAAGTTTTAGCATTGTCATTTTATGCAACTTTTTCAACAATTCTCAACGAAAAAGAAAGTGAAAATGAATTGAATTTGAAATTAATAGAGCTGTTTAACGCGAAAGTTCCTAGTGAATGGTCTGGCTTTGATGTTCCTAAGCAATTCATCGAGAATTATCCGAAACCAACCTTGAATGACACTATTCTTTACGACAATGAATTGGTTCCAATCACGAACATCAACAAACTGAATGACAAGCCAATCACTACAACTTCCAGTGATTCTTATCATAAAAGGATTTATGTTTATTCGGCAAATTTGCTTCCTCCGTTATTCAAGTCATCAATACTGCTTGATTCACAGAGCCACATCTTTCTGCAAGGATCAAGGATGACTGGAAAGACTTCTTTTCTTCACCTTCTATTCAATGATAATCCATCGTTCCAGCCGATTTACATCAACGTTTCAGAGTCAACTTCAAACGACTCAATCCTCCAATTCTTGGGAACTCATACATTGGCGACCGTTAAGAAGTATGTTATGATGAATCGTGACCAACGATACGTTCTCATTTTCGAGGACGTCTCCCCACAAAATTTGAGAGCAATTGAGGTCATCAGAATGTTAATTGAGAAGAAAAAACTGCCACAGACGATAGAAACCGATCCAAAATTTTTGAATTACGCGGAAGTTTCATCGTTTTCAGTTTTGGTCACTTCTAGTCATTCCATTCAAAAGTTTCCAAAACGGTTTGTCTCTCATTTCATGCCGATCAACCTCCCTCAAATTTCACCTGAGACAATTCACCATATCTTTCACAGTAAGGCTGCCTTTCTGGGAGTTTCTGGGTCGCCGATTGAGAAAGCTTTTGACTGCGTGAAAAATGAAATAAAAGACGATAACAAAGGGAAGTTCGACTTCCTTCACTTACTCGATATTTTGCCAAAAATTGAAGGCGAAGAAGAAATCGATAACTGTATCAAATTTGACCTTAATTTGTTCATGAATCATCCTTTCGATGATTTGGATTGCGATTCGTTGTTTTTCCCTGAAATTTTGTACGATAGCGAGTCAAAAATTGAAATAAAAAGTGAAAATCGCGATTTAAAGAAGTTGAAAGAGTCGCTCGAGTTTGTTTTTAAGAATTTTCAAGAGGTGGCAAAGTCTCCCCTCTCCGTTAGGTTCTATCGTCCTGTAATTTATAAATGGGCCTGCTTGCAAAGATTAATTTGTACCCCTGGAGGTTCGTGCTTTTTACAAGGTTCCGATGGGAGCGGAAGGTATTCGTTAACGAGATTTACAGCTTTCCTTCGTAATTTTGATTTTTATAGCTTAAATGAAAATAATTTCAAATCTGATTTTACTGACGCGATATTAAAATGCATCAAGAATAAGCATCAATGTATAGTTTTCATTCGTGATAATATAAAAACTCATAAAATAGTGAAAAGAATCCTTCTTTTCTCTAAAAATCACGAATTTCTCGATTTCATGTCTTCTGAAGAATCCGACCAATTATACAAAGAAAATTTAAATATGAATGAATTGCATCCGCAGTCAAGAATTATGGGCCATAGGTCAATCTGTCATTATCTCCAAGATAATTTCCATGTAGTTATTGCAATTTCACCTGATTTCAAAGTTCACAAATATCCCCATATTTTGACACTTCACTCAGATCTCGATGAGAAGCAATTTGAGATGTGTGCCATTGATGAATTCAAAGAGAACTCGGCCATTCCCGACCATATTCCGTCACTTTTTGCGAAGTTACATACGAAATTTGGATTTTGTCAGAATCAATTCTATGACTTCATTCAAACTTTTCAATTTTACTTTTCTTCTGAAAAAGCCAGTGAGAGCAAACTTTCTGAAGATAAAAAGAATTCATTATTGTTTCTACAAAAGATCAGGGACCTTTCTAAAGACATTTCAGCCGGTCTCAACGATCTGGAGCCCAAAATAGCAAATTCTGATACAAATGCCGATGAACTCAAGGTCAAATATGGCGAAAAGAAGACAATGATCGAAGATACTCTCAAATGCTTTGCCGAAGAAGAGTCCGTCTTTACCGATAGAAATAGTGAACTTCACGAGACCATAAATGAATTGAATGAGGAACTTGCCGACGAACTGACGAAAGTTGACAAGACTCGCAAAGAATTTGCCGCACTGAGGAACGAAGACATTGAGTGTCTTAAAGTTTTAGCTGATTCTCCGCCGAGTCGTTTAGTTTCGCTTTTGCACATTCTGTGTCTTTATCTTCAAATTGAGTTCAAATACGAAACGACCGGGAAATCGTTCCTTCTTTCGAACTCGTTTCTCGATCGAATCAAGAATGAAATCGATCATCTAAACGTCCCCGATTTTGTCCTCGAGAGCACGAATCCAATCTTCGAGCGCGAGAAGTTTGAAACGAAAGACTTCGTCTCAATAGCGCCGCCAGCAGTGACCATCTATCTCTGGATCCAGTCCGTCAACATCTACGCGAACACCCAAATGAAGATCAACCACGCCAAGCAAGAGATCCGCACAAACCTGAAGCAGCTCGACTTGCTCGGCGAGAAGAACTCGGAGAAGAAGAAGGAAATCGACGCCCTTCAGAAGGAGCTTGAAGAAGAAAGAAAGATCATCCAAAATAAGGAGAAAGAGCTCGATGAGCTGGTCAAGCAGCGAGATGAACTTGAAACGAAGAAGAGTCAAATTGAATCAATTCTAGATTCAATTGAAGGAATTGAAGAAAAGTGCCAAAAAGTGAACGATAACCAACAACAAGTCTCTGAAATGTTATCGTTATCGTTCTATCTTGTTTATTGCGGCCCGTTTGACATCTCGAAGAGGTTTGAAACACTCGAGTTCGTCTTCAACGAACTGAAGAACATTGAAAAAGATCCCTTCTTCTTCATTGCTCTGAAATTGGCCGAAATAACCGCCAGAAACCGTCACAATTACAGCCAAAATACCAAAAACGACTTGAATTCTACTAAAGTCGAATTCGAGGGTCGCCATATCTTGTCCTCTTTGAGACCTGTCCTCGTGAGTGACACCGATGGAATAGTCATGAATTACATTCAATCAAAAATTGAGAACATTCAAATGATCTCAATTTATCATGCCAATTTCATGAACTCAATCATGGTCTCCCTTCCTGCCGGACAAACCGTTGGCATCACCGATGTCATCGAACTCAACGATGACCTCGAGACAATCATTAGATTAATCATGAGCGCCGCAGAGAAAGTAATCATCAACAAGCAAGGTGTGACCGTTAACAAAAAATTCAGAGTGATTTTGTTCACACGTGAAAGAAAAGAAAAAATTAAAAATGACCTTTTAAATCGAGTTTGCTTTGTTGACTCGTTTGACTTCTCTTTGATTGCTGCTAAAGAAATGATCTCAAAAACGTTAATTAACCGTTTTTCACCTCACATTATAGAGAAGATTGAAATGATTGAAAAGTCAGAATTTGAAAGAACTTTTTCAATTGAAAATAAAGAAAAAGAAATCATTTCTTTATTCTCTTCTTTGTTGAATAATGATCAGTTCTTCAGCGAGATTGACACAATCAACAAACTAAAAGAAGAATATCAAAGGAATAAGCATGAATTAACAAGCGAAATGATTGACTCTTATTCTCAAGAAATCAAAGAAAACATCAATGATTATCAATCGATAATTCGCACAACAGAACTCTTATTCGAATCGTTTTCAAGGAATTTAAAAACATCGAAAATATTCACATACAAAATGTTCATTGAATTGATCGACTCGTGCTTCACGAGCACCAATAACAGTGGCATTGGCCACCTCCATATGCAAACAGCAGCGCAGAAAGAGAGAGACAAAGAGAAGGAGAAAGAAAGAGAGAATCAAGAAAAGTTAAATCTAATAAATAATTTAACAAAGAAGTTGATGATCACTGTTCCTGTTGTTGATTCATTTTGTCTACTTTTTCTGACAACAATCAAAGATCGCGAAGACTACAAAGAAATAGTCAGCAGCATAGCGAACAAGTACAACACCAAAGCTGATGTTGATGAATGGAAGCGAATTAAAAAAGATATATTTGAATCGATTAAAAACGATTCAAATATTCTTGATATTTATAGCTTCTTAATGAAGACGATAACAACTTTTTATGAGGACTGTCAATATCCAATTTTTCCAATTGAAACGTTTTCAACATCGAACACGATAATCATTCAATGTGAAGAGAATTCAGATCCAATTCCATTGTTGAAGCAATTCATGACGATGCGAAACAGGAACGATTCATTCATCATGTTCAATTTGACTGAAGAAATGAAAAATGCCGATGAAATATCGGCGGTTATAAATCACGGATTCTGGATTTGTTTGATATATTCGAAGGCGTCAATAAAAGCATCAGGCTTCATATCTGATTTTGTGACACGTTCAACGTTGTCAACGAAGTTGATTGTCGTTTGTCACACGCTTGAATATTTGCCAACAAATCTGATCAGCAAAGCGCGGATCTTCAATTACAGCAACTTTCCTTCAATCAGGCTCCAAATGATGCAAATATTTCAACATTATCAAACAAGCATTCGTAGCTCGACCGATCCTTCGCTAATCAAGAAGATGACTTACATAACTTCAATCCTCTTCTCTCTGCTGAATTTCAGAAGCTTCCTTCTTTCGCCTGCGGGCTTCACCGACTTCAACTTCCTGCCTGAAATTTTAATGAAGGAAATCGTTGACAAGTTCAGATTTCTTCTCGATTCTGAGGACCATGAGTTGTACTTTCGAAATGTTCGTGATTATTTGAATGACGTCCTGTTCGGTGGTCATTGCATTGACACTTTTGATCGTCGTAAACTTCGTCTTCATATTTATCAAATTTTCAACTCAATTGAAAAAGTTAGCTTCGTTGATTCAAATTCTAAGGAAGACGAGTTATGGGTCGTTCCTCCTGAGGCACCGATAGGCAATTATATTCATTTCTTCGAAAAGTATCCGTTTATATCATCAACTGATATTCTTTTGATGGATCGGAAAACTGCTTCTGTTATAGAAAATTGGAACCTCGGGAGAATCTTTATTAAGCCATTCATTGAAATCCAAGAAATCGAAGCCACAAAAGAAATTATCAATGAAATAAAAATTGAGAACTTTTGTGTTTCCTTAGAAAAAGTTCAACGTTCAAAAAATGAGAAAAATGCAGCCGTTAATCTTGTCTTTTTAAATGAGATCAAAGAATTTAATAAAATTGTTTTATTAATGATGAAATCGAAAGATAAAATCAATAAATTGAAAAAAGAATGGAAAGAAGGAATCGGTTACATTGAAAGTGACAATTTGAATGAGTTCATTCAATTTGTTAAAGAAAAGAAAAAGTTCCTCGAAAAATTGCCATCTCAAGAAATTGACGCCCGTTTCTTCAAGGATATGAAAGGACTCCTTTACGCTCATCTCAGCGACTTTTGCAGGAGAATGAACGAGACAATGGACAACGTTGAATTGGAGCTCAAAACGAGTCCTTCCGACTTTTTTTCGTTGGTCATGAAAAACTTAAAAAGTTACGGAGCGAAAGTTGAGCCTTCAACAATCTTTAATTCTAATAATACGGCGCGTTCCGATGAGTTCCAGATTTCAGCTGCTGTGAATGAAAATTCGCCTTTCATAAAAGTGCCAACGCTTTATATTAACGTTGTCAAAAAGTCGCAGAAAAACTATAGAATTTTCATGTGCCCGATGTTCCTCTCGCTGCCTTCTCGCCAGTTCGCTAACCAGTGCGATTTGTGTAGAACTGACGGTTACACAAACAACTTCATTACTTACTTGTCAGTCAAGGCAAACGTGAACGATAAGTACCTCATCGCTAACAACGCTTGCATCGTCTGCCAGATTCCCTGTGTTTTTATGTAAATTAATAAAAATGTTATAGTAGTCCGTTATTCAATTTTTTGTTTAGTTTACATTTTTTTAAAATAAAATGAAATGAAATTGAAGACCTCTGGGCATGACGCAATCTCAGTTAAAAAAGTCTGATATTCTAAACATAGATCAAGATTCGTGCATGTATTAAAATATCAAATTATTATAAAGATTCTGGCGCTGGATTTTGATAAAATGTTGATTTATTTTGACCTTACTCGCGTACAAAAAGGTGAATTTTGATCGTTTTAGAAAAGCATATTTTTTATTTTCTTCATATTTGTTTATAATATTACTATTTTCTTATCCACATTCATTTGTAGATTATTATAATATGATTATTATAATATAATTATTATATTAAAATATCAAAATTCTCCAATCAAAAAGTGAAAAATAAAAAATTAAACGGTCGTTTGATGTCCAGAGGTCTGAAATTGATTAAGGTGCTTTCAATTGACCCATACCATTTCAATAGACCCGTAGCACTAAATTTTATTATTATTATTTTTCATACAATTTAATTATTTTATTTAATATTTGATGATAAATTATATAAAATTTATTATTTTACATTATAATTTTTGTTAAATATTATTTGTTTTACTTTTTTGATTTGGAGATATTTGTAAAATAGTGAAAAATAAAAAAATTCTGATCGAAATATTTCTGATCATATTTGGTTTTCTTTTTTATAAAAAACGATCAAATCATGGCCAATTTATGCTAAATTGACCTTACTCAGGGTCTACTGAAAGCACGTTATTATTTTTCAAAGTTTAATAGTTTAATAGTTTTGAATAAATTTTTTTAAAAAATGTCTTTAGCTTAGATAATTTATTAAAATTTATAAATATTTATCATATTAATATGTATATAATTAATTAAATAAAGTATATTCTAAATAAAATATGAAGATAATTAAATTCATATCTTTTGAATTTTGCTTTCAATTATTTTTTATTTGAATCAATTTTGATGGTTCTATTTAAAAAATATATATAAATTTTTTGCCATAATTTGCATAAACATTTATGAATAAAATATTAAAATTAATCATTTTATGATATATAGAATAATATTTTGCTTATTAAAAACAAAATTTAGTATAATATTTTTCTTCGTAGTTTTCATCAGACAACAATTATAAGCCAATTATTTAACGGAAAAGAAAATTGAAAGCATAGAATATCTATCCATTATTTTAAAAAACATTTTGCCAAAATATATAACAAGTATAATACTTGTTATACATTTTGAGTTTATGAGCATTTTTTCAAAATAAATGAAAATGATGCACGATATTTATACTGAGGAAAAATGTTTTAAAACCTTTAATACTGTAAAATATTTTTTACTGAAAACAAAAATATTTTCAGAAACCTATAATGCGATCAAAAAACTGCTATTTAAAATTCAAAATTTGAGATGCTTTGTAAATAAATAATTCAAAAAAATTGTTGTTATATTGAATTAAACACCAATGTTTTTAATAGATTACTATTTTATTCTTAAATTATATTTTATGATTTTCTCTAAAGATTTGTAAAACTAAATTTGAATATCATTACTTTGGAACTTTTCAAAAATTGAATGTTTATCACATTTTTCAATTTTCATTGAAAATTTAGTAAATAAAAACGAAAAAATAAGAATCAAAATGCTTGGGTTTCTTAAAAACCATTTAATTAAAGAAATATTTTAATATAATTTATTATTTTAAATAATATTTATAATATAAATATTGATAATAATATTATTAAAAACTAAAATAATTTGAGATAGGAAAATGATAATAGATTTCAATTAAAAGATTTAATCATGATCGTGCTTAATCAAATCATTGAATGAAAAAATATCAAATGGATCAAATGAAGAATTTTGAAATTCAGATTTTTATACATAAAGAAGAGGAGCTTATACCATTTCGTGTCAATTCGTTAGATACAATAAGAACTATTATGAATAAAGTTTCATTCAATTCACCAACATTATTTTTATATAAGAATACTGTTCTTCTCAATGCCTTGTCTTTTGCATTTTATGGTATTACTGATGGATCTCATATATATACAACACCTGCTTCGCCCAAAGGGAATGGATCAAATTTACCAGTTGGTTCTGTTTCATCTGCACCTACGCCCAATAATCATTTGTTTAATAATCTAAGAGCGTCATCGTTCCCTTTTTCACAAATCAAAAAAGATTTTAATGCAGAAAAAGAGAAATTCAAAAAAATCTTTAAAAAAAAAATAAATCAAAATTCCGCTGATGAAGAAGAATCTTTCGATTTATCATTTAAGACGTATTATGATCCTCTTTTTGCTAGAGAATCTGCTAAAATTAAAGATAGATTCTTCCAAAGAGTTGAAGGAACAATTAAATGCCACAGAAGACTACTCAAAAATTTTATTCAATCAAATGGGAATTGCTTTAATTACATAGAACAGAAAACAAAAGATAAGGATAAAGATAAGCTTGAAGAAAATCAAGACGAAACATAGCTAATTTCCTTATTGTTATACAACAAAGATGCTTTTTTTAATGTAACTATTTTATATCTTTAGTTTTATCTATTTTTGTAATCTTTAAGATTGTATATTTATACCGGCTAAATATTTTTATATGTAAATATATGTTTCTATACTTATAAAATTGTTTTTCTCTTGTTATTTTCTCTTGAGAATCATATTAAAAGCAAACTTTTTTGTAAGACAGAGCTTTTATTGTCTGAATAACTGTATTACTAAGATAGCAGCATATATAATTGTGAGGCTTTAATTTTATGCATGATTTGATTATTTTACATTTTTCGTAAGTATTTAAAAAAAATTATTCAATTCGGAAAACCAAAAATTTCACATATCACATAATTTCAATCCTAAATAATACTAAATAAGTTTTTAAAAAAATTAATAGCTTTTAAAACAAAACACAAACAAAAAAAAAAAAAACTAATGAAATGAAGATTTTGTAATGTGAAAGAATACAAGTTTTCAGTTTCATTGATTTAAAATCATAATCCAAATCTTTTTCAATTTGGAGTAATTTTAACTGAAAAACAAAATTATATATATAATATGGAGTAAATATTATTTATTTTTTTCTAAATTAAAAAAACATAATTAGAACATTTAGAAAGCACATAAAATAAAGTTTACTTATATAAGTTTGGAACAATGCAATTTGTTATATACTCATATGAAATTTTGGATAAATTCTCAACAACAATATCAGCTAATTTTTCTACAGCTTCCTTTGGCTGAGTAGTTGTTAAGCCAATAACAAAACAGCCAGCTTCTTTTCCTGCTCTAATCCCTGCTACTGAATCTTCAAACACGACGCATTTTGTAGGATCAACACTAATAGCTTTAGCTCCATTTATATAACACTCTGGATCTGGCTTTGTTTTTGATACCTTATCTTCAGTGATAATGGATGTAAAAAAGTCATTAAATTCAGGGTGGCATCTAATAATTTTCTTCATTTTATCATCATTAGAACTAGTTACTAATGCAATTGGAATATTTTTTGATTTAAGACTTTGCAAAAGTTCATGTGAGCCTGGGAGATATTCGTATTTCATTTTATCTTCAAAGTCATAGAGTCTTTTAATGACGATTTCGCGATTTTCATTATTATCATTGAAATATGTATTAAGAGTTTTTGTTAAAGAAAATCCTTTTAAATAACGAGCAAAATTGGGTAATTCAGGATGAAATAATTTTCCTTGTTCGTTCCAAAATAAGTCATATTGCGGTTCTGTATTTAAAATAACACCATCACTATCAAAAAGGACGCCAAATTTGTTATGATTTGACATTTCATATATAATTCATATTCTTCATTTTCACCTTTGGGAATTTGACCATAATAGGGCAATTGATTTTAAATATTGGCCTTGTGTTCAATTTCTTAAATTAAAAACCTTGTAAAACTCTCTCGTTTCTCTTAATCAATGACCAATTTCTTCAATAAACTATCAAATTTGCTTGAAGCAATTGATAACAAAGCAGCAGAAACGGCTTCTTCTTCAAGGAATAAAAATAATATCAACGATACTAATAATGATATATCAGAAATGAATTCTTTTGGTGATTTCAATGAAGATTTTGAGAATCCACAAGAGAAAACTCAGGGAAAAGATACTCAAGAAGAATTAGAAGAACTTAAGCAGCAAGCTCATCAAGATCAAATTCGTTTGGTCGCATTAGAAGAGCAATTGAAAGAAGCAACGGGTGAGAATTCGGAACTTAGCAAACTTTTATCGTCGAGTAGTGAAAAAGATAAAAAAAATCAAGCTCAAATTCAGCAAAAAAAGCGTGAATTAATAACATTAAAAACAAAACTTGATCGTTTAATTCAAAATGATGACAAATTGAATGATGATTCAAAATTTGAAGAAATATTGAATCAATTAAAAAATGATTTAAAAGCAATTGAAGAAGAGAACGATCAACTTCAATTGGAAACATCTGGTAAAGAAATTCAAATCAAAGAAATTGAAACAAAAATTGATGAAAAAAATGAAATTATAAAAAAATATGAAGATGAATTAAGTGAAACAAGATCAAAAGCTATTAATAAATTATCAAATTCAGTTGAATCATCTGAATTTCTTTCAAATATTGAAAAATTTGAAAAGCAAAGAAATGATTTGAAAGAGTCAATTCAAAAAGCTCAGCAAAAAAGTGCAGCCCTTGAAGCTTCAATTCGTGAGCTTCAAGAAGAAGCAAATCTGGAAATTAAAGATGAAAAAAAATCAATCGAAAAAATACAAACAGAACTTTTTAAAACGAAAACTTCTAATGAAACAACAAGACATGAAATTGACTTGATAAATGGTCAATCAAAGCAAGAATTGATAGAAATTGAGAAGACATATCAAAATTCTTTTGAAAATGATAAAAAATTGAATGAAAAAGAATTAAGTAGAATTAAGTTTCGACTAGAATCTGAGTCAATTGGACAAGATCGAAATATAAATTTAATTAAAGCGCAATCCGAGATCGACCAATTGCAGATTAAAAAGGCTGAATTGCTAGCAATTATAGAAAAACAAAAATCAAATGAAATGGAAATGAAAAAAAGAGAGAAGAGAAATGAAAATGAGATTGATGCTGTTCCTTTGGTAACTTTATTACCTCATTCAACAATTGATACATTATATCAGCCTGTTGAAAATTTTGATAAAACTGTCACAAAAATTGGACATTTCTTCCAAAAGCATCCAATTTATCGGCTTTGTATTATTATATTGTTATTTGTTTGTAATATAGCTTTTCTTTTCTCACTTTTTTAAGTAATTAAAAAAATTCTCAGGGAAAGAAAAGAAAATAATAAAAATAGAAATTGTATTTAAAATGACTATTAAAATCTTAAAGGTAAATTTTGGTATCATAAAATTATATTTAGAATCTGTTATTTTTTGATATTAATTGTTCTAGATGTATTACCATTGATAAATGATAAAAAGACAGCTTTTTTCAACTTTGATTCCTTTCATTAATATAATTTTTTCGGATAATAACTTGATGTGATTTACTCAAATGAAATTATTAAATAAAATTTGAATTGTTTATTTTGAAACTTTTTAAATGATTTATAAAAAAATCGTTACAATAATTGAAAAAAAATTCAATAATGCGGTGTTTTTTAGCTGATAATTACCGTCGATCCATTAACCGCAAAATTAGCCAATATGTTGTAGTTCACAAAGCAAGTCGTCCACCATCTGAAATTGGGCCGCCTCAGCCACTTGGTCCACTTCCACCTCCACAAAAAGTGGTTAACAATAATATCACTGTCGAAAATGTCGAAGCACTTTATGAAGCTAAATGTGCTGATCTAGAAGTTCCATTTAATGAGAAAGCAAAAAATAGATTTATTAATCAATTTATGAATGGAATTAAAATAAAGTCTCTTTATCTTTCTGGCCTTAGCTTAGGACCATCTTGCATTCGCCTTTTGATAGAACTTATATATCGTCATCCTCGCTATATCAATTTGGATCTATCATTAAATAGAATTCGAGATAAAGGAGCTTCTTTCCTTGCCCAATTTTTAGCAATTGACCCACCAGTTATTTGTGTAGATCTCAGATCAAATGCAATTACATCAGATGGATCAAGTATGATATTTAAAGCTCTCACCGGCAATACACATATTACAACTATTGATATGAGTGCAATTGATGGTATTGATAGGAATAGGGTTGGAACTCAAGGTGCAACAGCTATAGCTAGTGTTTTAAAAAAGAATGATATTTTATCCTCTTTAACTATTTCCATGTGTGGTGTTTCTGAAGAAGGATGTGGATTTATTGGACCTGCTTTAGCGTCTAATAAATCTTTACTATATCTTGATTTAAGTGCGAATAGAGTAGGGACCGCTGGTATTAAAAAACTTTTTGCCGAAGACAATTCACTTGGTATATTAGAAACTTTAAATCTATCACATAATTGTATTGGTGATCAAGCAGGCCCATTTATTTCTCGTCAACTTGCTCAAAATGATACTCTCCGAAATTTAGATTTGAGTTCAAATAATCTTACTCGAGCATTTTTAACGAACTTATTTGATGCATTTCAAAATGGAACAAAGATTACATCACTTTCACTTGCTAATAATAAATTTGGTTCAGAATCACCAGATTCTTTTCATTTTTTACTACGAGAGTATCCATCGATAACTAAGTTTAATTTATCATCAAATCCTCTTAAAAACGAAACAATAGAGCAAATTGCAGAAGCTGTCCGTATTAATACATCTATTGTCCACCTTGATCTCAGCGAAACATTGACAGGTGATGATGGTGCAATAAAATTAGCCAAAGCATTAGAAAATCATCCATCTTTGACTTATTTAAATTTAAATGAAAACCGAATTACAGACAAAGGTGGAGTTCCAATAGCAAATGCATTACTCACAAATAACGTTCTTATGACACTTTTAATGAAAAACAATGAAATGAAAGATGATAGTTCAGCAGCTTTTCAAAAAGCTCTTCTAACAAATAAAACAATTACAGAGATTGATCTTTCATTTAACGATTTTTCAGCTCGAGCTCATTGTGATCTTAAAATCTCGATCAAGAAACACCGAGAAAACATAAATGCTAACATTAATGAAATTGCGATGAAAAACATTGACAAATTAAAGCAAAATGAACAACAGCTCTTTCAATATAGAGCTCAAAATATTGCTGAATATTCAGCTGTTTGCAATGCGAAGCTAGAACGTGATAGTAAAAAAATTCTTTTGGAATCAATCAAAATTAAAAGAGCAAATGAGCTTGCTGAATGTGAGAAAAAGCGTGAAGAACTTCGAAAAGAATATGAAGAAATAAACGATAAAAGAAGAATTAAGTCCAACGAATTTAATGAAGTTAAATCTAAAACAGAAAAATCAGAAGCCGATGCTCAAATGCTTTATCAAACAATTGCACAAAAGAGGCAACATGCGCTAAGTCGACTTTCTCGTGCCGAAGATAAAAAACTTGAAGCGACCACAAATAATAGTAAAGTTATTGAAGACCTCAAGATTCGATTAACATCATTAAAAGATCAACTTAAACTTGCTCTTAAAGAAGCGCATCATGCACAAGATCAAATATTTGCAAAGGAAGAAGCAGAGAAAAAAGCAAGAGCTTTACAAGAAGAAGAAGAAAAATTAGAAAGAGAACGAGAAGAAGAAAAGATGAGAGAAGAAGAAGAAAAAAGAAAGAAAGAAGCAATGTTGATTGCAAAGCTGATGCAAAAACAACAGCCAAATAATCAACTCCAGCAAAACGCTGTTACACAATCAACGAATCAACCAAATAATCAGAAAAACCAACAGAAAAAAAAAGGTTCATCAAAAACAAAAAATGGTTCAAAAGCAGCTTCAAAGAAGAAGAAAAAAGATGGAAATGTATCAATTAGTGTTCCTGGAAATCCAGAAAATAAAAAAGAATCTGAAGAGAAAAATAAATCAGCTCTCGATGAATTAATGAGCATGACACCAAAAGTAAATCCAACGATCGGAGATTCAAAATAAAATTGTTTGTAATATTAATAAAGTATTTATGTTCGAATATCTATTTAATTTATAATTAAGATATATGTATATTTCGGAAGAAAGATTTTAATTTATTGAAAACAAATAATATTTATTAAATATGATAACAAATAATATAAATAAAATCGATAAATCTGAAATAATTAATATATTATAATATATAGAGCTGTAGATCAAATAATATTTTTGATTTTTCATATTTCACTATTTTCTTCTTTAACAAGATTTGGAAAAATAGAAGACGAATTTTCTATTGCCCATTTTATAACTTCATGTGCATTTGGATCTATTTCTGTTGGCCAATAGTAATTAATTTCATCTTGTTTCTTTTCTTTTCCAATTGAATCAATAAATTTTTGTAAATTTTGTGTTGTATCCTCTTCTGAAAAAAAACTTGTTAAATTAACGACTGGTGCATCTTGAATAACGAATTGTGATGTATCATGTGTCATTTTAATTATAGTAGAACAAATGTATTTTTCGAGTAAAGTTTTCTTATTTTGGCCTTTAATGAAATGCTATTCACCATAGAAACAATAGTTACAAAAAAAATAAAAAAAAGTTAATAAAATCAGATCTGTTTAGGAACACTTTGCTATAAAAGCAAAATAAGGTGAGATTAAAAAAAAAAAATAAAATAATAAGAATGAAAGAAATAGTAAGTAGAGATAAAAACAACAAATTAGTATATACTTATATCGTACAAACAAAAACAATGTTGGCTTTTACAAGTAGTCGCCGAAAAATTCAACATTTGTCAGAATTAGATAATTATCACCGTAATGATTAGGCCCTGTTTGTCTAATTCGTATTTTTGAGAATTCGCCAGTGGCAGCAACCTCAAAAGTTGCAACTTTACTTTTTCCATTTAATTCGTTATTATCGTCTCTTCTATCTATTTCATACCATTGATCATTTGCATAAGCTTCAATAACCCAATTCCTTAAATGTGAATATCCAGCCCCGCAAGGATATGTCTTTATAGTATAATGAGTGATAAAAATATGATGATAAAGAAAGTCAAATTCAAGATAGGAGTTAAGTGCGTTAGAAGAAGTCCAGCATTTTGTCCATTCATAGTTAACGACTTCTTGTATGCATTTTTCTCGACTTGGGTCAGCACTATTACCTGAAATTGTTATAATTCCTTTTTCACATATATTTCCATTGGCTTCGGCTGTTAGATGAGCAAATATTCCATCGAATGGATCATATGCATAAGGATATTGAATTTGAGTAGGAACTTCTTTGAGTGAAGTTCCTTTTTTCAGTTTCTTAGAGGAAGTATTTAAAGGAAGAGCTGGGCTATTATTATTGCTCATTGTTAAACCGCTAAAAGCATCATCATTTTTAGCTTTTCCTCCAGGAATGATTGGTGAATTAGGAGCTGAATTTCCTGAATTATTAATAAATGATTTCCGTAAACTATTATTACCAGATGAATCATCTGAAAAGTTTGCTCTATGGCTTTGACTTTTTCTGGAATTGTTTTTTGAAATTACGCTATTTTGTAATGATAATCGAGGCTTTAAATTATCTTGACTAGGCATCTTCTGAATTTGTGCTGGAGTCATACCAACTAAACTTTTCTGTCTTTGGGGTGGAATAGCGACTGGTAAATCTGGAGTTGAGTTACTTAATAGGGGTGGCATTGTTTCTTTGCCTATAGCAATAGCATCATGAAATGAACCATTTGGAGTGATGCTAACCTTTTTATTTTCATTATTATTGTTATTAGCTTCTAAAGAAGGAACCAAAATTGACCCTTGTGGTTTGCTGGGACCAAAAGATGGAAATGGCTGTAAATTATCACCTTTCTTAACTTCAGGCTCATTTTTGCTGGGGGAAGATGAGTTATCTGCTTTTGGAAATGCTGATGGAGAATTTGAACCTAATGTTGGAAATGTAAATGTTGCGTGCTGTTCATTGCCACCATCAGATGTTGAACGTGGCCGATTGAGACCTTGTGGCGAAAATCCTGGGAATGCATCTTTATCATTATTTTTATTTTCATCTGGCTTTCTCATGGTTGGTGTTGGTGTAGCATTTGCAAATATATCTAAAATATTATCGTTATGTTTTGCTATATTATCTTCGTTTTTAGCTCCAGCAGGTTTTGAATTAAATCCTCCGTCTATTAATGGCCGAGACATTGGCTGTTTTGTTGAAAATCTACGATTGGCATTGACAGCTGCCCAATTTGCCCGTTGATTTGAAGGAGGTGGTTTAAATTCTTGTGTAAATTTTACAGTTTCTCGGTTTGCTGGATTTTCATCGTGAAGACTTTTTTGTATTTGCGTCATATTCTGTGAAATAAGTTCGACATTGCGCTTCAATGACTCAACAATACGATTTAACGTTTTGTTTGCATCTGATAATGATTCGATTTGGTCCATTGTAGAAATCAAAGCCTTTGTAGCAAATGACGATGATAAGCAGTTTGTTTGATAGTTTCGGAATTGTATTGATTCAATATCTTTTAAAGGTAATTTAAATTCATTTCGTAAAAAACGAAGAACAATAGACTCAAATGATGGTCTCCTATCTGGAATTGCATCCCAGCATTGTGAAATAAGTTTTTGCCAGCATTCTGGTATATTGTTTGTTAAAGGAGGTCTTTGGCCTTCTTGGATAATAGACGCTGTATTTAAATTATTTTCATCATATGGATAAGATCCTGTGATAATTGTGTAAATAATCAATCCATAAGAAAAAACATCTGATTTTTGTGTTGGTTCAGCACCTTCTTCGAATTTAGCAAAATTTTGTTGTTTTTGGCTTTGACTTTCACCCGAATCTTGAATTGAAATAGGATTCTGAATTAATTTCATTTCCGGCGCGAAAAAGCAAATATCTTTCGAATTTATCTTGCTATTACGTGGTGAAAGTTTTAAAAGAGAGTAATCTGTTAAAATCGGGTCTAAGTTCTCATCTAATAAAATATTACCTGGCGTCAAATTTCCATGAACAAATGAATTTTCATGTAGAAAACGAAGAGCTTCAGCAATTCCAAAGAGAATTTTCATACGCGAATAATCTGTTAAGGCATCAGGCTTTTGGAGTAAAGTATCTAATGAACCTTTTTCTTGATAATCGGTTACAATTGACATAGGCCGTTTTTTTGCTTGATCAGGTAAAGAATATCCGTATGGCCTTAAAACAGCAGGATGATGAATTTGTGACACGACGTCAATTAATTGAATAATTTCATCATTATTTGTGATATCTGTTTTTATAAATTTGATTGCATATTGTTTTTGAGTAGATTTTTCTTTGGCTAAATACACTTTTCCGATGCTACCAGACCCGAGTTGACGAACTTTCTCGAAGTGAGAAGGGGAAATCTGTATTGGATCCGTAATTTTTAAGAATAAAAAAAAAAATAAAATCTCAAAAAACAGAATTTTGAGATTATTCAAATATTCATAAATATTGAGTTATTTTAACTCACAAATTTCTTTTAATGGGCGCCATATCTTATAATAGTATTTTTCATTTAATACTTTGCATAAACAATTTTATTATTCTTATCAATATAAATAATTATTTTTTTAAATTATTTTTTTAATGTAAATGTGTATAAAAATGGAATAAATTTGAATTAATTTCTCAAATATTATTGTGTAGAACCCATTGATTATTATTTCAATGCTTTTCAGATCATTTAGAAAATGATGATTCAGTATTTAAGCAAGAAAAACATTTTGTTTTATAAAGCATAATGTAGTTTTAAAGTAAAATAAATTCTATATTTGTTAATTATTTGAGAAGGAAAAAAATATCAAACTTTTTGAAAAGATATTCAAGAAGTAGACCATTGAAAAATTGGTATTATATATTTTCAATGTATTGAAAATTGTTTATGACAAAAAAAAATGTTTTTTTAATATATTGAGTATTCTAAGATATATATATATTATTTCATAGCATTTCATTTGATTTTTAATTTTATTAATCTAATAAAATATTTAAATGTATAATTTATTTAAATATTCACAATCTTTTAAAATATTATTGAATTTATTTATTTTCTATGATTGATTAATATGAATTATATTTTTTATCATTTCAATTGTGTAAATTATTATATGATAATATCAGATAATTCAAAATAAATTAAAAATTATAACAATTATTTGTAATCTATACATTGATTATTATAACAATTCCTATTCATCGATGGTTGTTTAAATGGACAATCATTTGTTTTATTATAATCCGTGTAAATTTAATTGGATAATGAGATAATAAAGAATTTTTGTATATTATATAACGGATTTTTATAGTCACTTAACAATTATTTGAATGAGTTTTGAATAGATTTGAATGGTTATTCAAAAAAAAAAAAAAAAGCATAAGATCAATAATATTATGTTTATGAATTTGTAAATAATAATATTATTTCGCATTAGGGTGTGATTTTCGGTATTTTTTCCTTTTCACAATTTTTGATGTTTTTGTCATTCTTTTTTCTCTTCTTGCAACCTTTAACTTCTTTTGTATTTGCTTCCACTCTTCTTTTGAGAAATTTTTTCTATCAAAAGATTGCTTCAATATGCTTTTTTCTTGTCCTTGTTCATCCTCGTCTTCTTCTTCCTCTTCTTCTTCATCGATATTTTCATCATTATTTATGTCTTCTTTGTTATTAACAGGAGTTTTATGTTCTTTATCACTTTTATCATTTTTATTATCCTCTTTATTTGCAGCTTTAGGAATAGCCTCATTTTTGTTCTTGTTAGTCATTGCTGATGGTCGAACAATTTGCTTAACATCCACATCGTAAAATTCTATATCTTCTTCATCATCAGAATAATCTTCTTCTTCAAAATCAATCTCATCAAGAAAATCACCTTCATAGGGAGCAAGTTCTGAAGGAACGATGCCAGTATAAGCGCCATGAAGTGCGGCGCTTGAGTAATCGCCGTCTTCTATATCCATAACTTCAATATCTGGGTTTGTGACTTGGTCAAGTCTTTGAGGAATAAAAACTCCAACAAACTCTTCAACACTCATTTCTTCTTCCATTTGCCTGATTTCTTTTAAGACCCAAGCTTCATCTGTAACAAGTTCTTCTTCAACAACAAATTCAAAGCTTCGCATTAATGGTGCAGTTTTAACACCAACGTTTTGGAAAAATTTTGTAATAACCGAAATATCATTCCGAAGGAAAATAGTTGAATTAACATTATCATGCTCAACTGCTTGACCAACATCAATGAATATTGCTTTTTTATCACGAACAAGAAGATTGTATTCTGATAAATCTGCATGAACCAGATTACATTTGTGATAAATCTCCCTCATATTATACATTACTTGTATATATAATCTTTCATAATCTTCTGGTTGTAATCGCACATCACGAAGTAGAGGAGCTGGAAGATTATCTTGTGTGATCAATTCCATAAAGATTATGTTGCTCTTAACAAGAAGAGGTCTTGGGGATGGAATACCTTGTTTGTAAAATCGAGATAAGTTACGAAATTCCTTTTCAGCCCATAATATAACACTTTTTCGTGAATTTCTTGTTCCAGCCTTATGCTGAAATCGTAATTCACCGCTGACATATCTATCACGATCCTTGAATTTGAGAATGCAAGTTTTATATATTTTTACAGCAAACTCATTTGGCCAATCTTTTGGTGCGTTTTCACCTTTAATTCCAATATAAACGTTACCTTCTTTACCTGTTGAGATGCATCCATTAATCTCTTCTAAAACTTTAGATTTTAAGAGTTTCAATAATATTGCTTTTGTTCGATTATCAAGAACTTGTTCTTCTGTCCTTCTGTAATCTTTTCCAGGACGTAGACCTTTTCTTTTAAGATCATCATTGACTATCCTGTTTCGAATTGTATCAACATTTCTATCAGGATTAATTTCTAGATGAATATGACTGCGGTACTCTTCAAACATTTTTGGAGAGTACTTTTCTTCATTATGAGTATGAAATTTATCGTTTAAATAATCATCCATATTTAAAAATGAATAAAGATTTTGCTCGACCTTGAATCGAACGATAGGAAATTTTTGATTGAAATTAAAAACAAATAAGCATTCAAAATATATATATTTTGATATATATTTCTGCATATGTAATTTTAAATTCTTCAGGATATAAACATAAATAAAGAAGGCACTTAAATACAATTGCACATGTTTCATAATAATTTGAATTATGTTGAACAACCGAACGCATTTTGGCAATGTCACTTTATGGAACGTTTGAATTGCCAATATTTTTCAAAGAAAATGTTGTTAATACGGTATAACCTGAGCTTGTAATGTTGGAAAAGCTTGTGATTCTTGCGTGGAGATTCTATTTAGATGAAATTAATTTTCATGAATTTTTGGTCATTTCTTCATTATCAAGATTGATTCTTCCTAAAGCAAGTTCTATTTCTGAATTAAATGAATCATTATAAACGTTTGTAGTGTTTTTGCTTTGTCCAATCTGGGCATTTTCCAAGTTTTGAAGTGTGTAAGATTCTTCCTTTTGTTTTTATTTTATAACATAAAATGCAATTGATTGTTGTTGAGTTTTGTTGATAATTTGAAAGTCTCTGACAAACGAAAACTGATTCTGACATTTATCAATATGAAAGTTAAATGTAAAAATAGGGAATTCATTTGTTTTCAGTCATTAACGACTAAGTTTTTTAAAATCGATTGTATATAATTTTTAAAACATCATAAAATTGCTGAACAAAAAAACCTGTTTTCTCTTCACTATTTTTCAAGCTTTTTCTAATAATCATTAATAAAGTTGTTTCTGAGTTTTGTATTGTTTGTGATTGCATATATATAAAGTAATTTTGCTTTGATTTTCAAATATTCATCTTGAAAAGGATTTTATGTTACTAGTTCGGTTGAGTGAAAAAAACACTTCTTGGTGTATATCTTCAACAAAGAGCAGATATTTTTTTGAAAACAATTGTTAAAGTATTTATTTGTAATTATATCAGAGAAGTAAGAAATAAATCCTGTCTGAAGCTATTCTTGCTTTGCAAGTTGCAAAGTTTGCAACTGGTATGAGATTTATTTTCAGGTTATTATGTATTCAAATTATTTTAAAATATTCAAATAACTTTTTCTTTTCAAATTTTAATTCTTAATTATACAAATTTTTCTTGATGGGACATTAATATTTATTAAATAATCTTATACCTTTAATCATTAATATGCATTATAAAAATAATTATTCATATATTGTTTAAATTAGTATATAAATAAGCCTGCTTAATATCCGCATTAATAATTAAGGTACAAATCCAGTACGTTTAGTAACCGCATTTTTTTTTTTGACATTCTCAAAGAATAAGATGACATGTTAAATAAAAAAAAACGATTATTTTCATCCATTTCATATAACATGTCATAATACTTATTTAAATTGTAAAATAAGTGTCAAAAACAAACCTAGTCGATTTAAACTTTTTCAGAGACATGCAACTATTCAAATAATAAACGTTCTCCTATTCAAAAAATAACGTATTGGATTTGTACCTTAAATAATAACAAAGGGATAAGCTTGTAAAATATACCCAAAAGTAAAAAAAAGACCTGGTCTTGGTGATTCTTTCTGGTCTTTTGGCGATTTTAATAAATCTTTTAAAAAGTTATTTCTTATGAATTATTAAATAAAATGATTAAATGATATTTGATTAAATAATAATTCAATTTACGAATCAACATTCAATAAATTCAATGAATTTATTTAATTATTCGGCTATATATATTCATAAAAATATAAATACTATTAATACTTTAAATACATTTTATATCGGTATATATTTAAAATATAAATGAAAAAAATTTATTTTCAATTGAAAAAATGCTTTTATTGATTTTATTATATATTTATATCTTATTTTTTTTTATTATTTTATATCTGATATTTTGAAAGCTTTACAAATCACCATCGCCAAAAAAAACGTTTTGATGATCTCCAAAATATATGTAAACTATTCAAAATTGAATGCTGTCGCCAAAAGCCCAAGACCTGGGCTTTTGGTGAAATCGGTTATTTGGCTTTTCATCGTCAATATAAATGAGCTTTTTATTATTATTTTATATGATATATTATACAAATCATACAATTATTTTGTAATATTCAAAAAATAACATTTTTTTACTGAGAAAATCTTATCGATTATTAATATGACTTTTGATAAAACTCATTTAATTCCTCTTTCAAATAATTCAATGGTTTATGACAATAATAAATATTAATGAAATTTATTTGACAATAATATGGTTACATTTGGTGATTTTTAAAAAAATTTTTTACAATTTTAGCTAGGATTGAGGTTTAAGGGTAAAGTTGGCTTTTCTCAACTTTTTTCCACTTTTTGCAATATCTTTCAAAATATTCTATGAGTTTTTGCTAATGGCAAATCTGATATTTCATTAAAATATAAAAAATTTATATATTTCTTATCAAATCAACGTTTAATCATTTTTTATTTTATCCATTAAGATTATCATGTATAATCTTAAACTTAAGGTACAAATCCAATACGTTAAATAACCGTCTTTTTTTTTTGACATTTATAAATGGTCGCTTATTTTAGATATTTTCAAGTTTTCAATATAAATAAAACAAAAAAAGTGGTCCTTTTGAATCTTTTATGATTAAAATCTTTTTAAAAATTATAGTAAATAAAAATATTGAGCGTGATGTATTAATTCTTAATAATAATACTCAAATTTGTTAATCAACTGAATATATCTTGAATTTAGCTTTTTTATTGAAATTAATATTCCCAATATGTTAGCAGGTTACGAAATTCAAGGTATTTTTTGATTTTTAATAAAAATAATATTATCCAAAAAGGGCATAAACTTGATTAGATAGAAAAAAATTATATATTCATAGATAAAATAAAGATATACATGTAGAGATGTCCAATACAATAGCAAATCAACAGACATATATATGTTCAAAGGTTAACTTATAAAGCTTTTTATATCTCATTATTTAGAAAGTGTTTCTTTTATTAAATGTTTATTTGTTGAATATTCATAATAATATAAAAGTATTTATGATTATAAATGGAGATATATTAGTTTTAAAATGTTGATTTTAACTTTTTAAAACAGAGTAGTATTTCATTGCTAATATTTGGTTAAATTGTTATATTTATAATATTATATTTATATTTAAATATTTTGATAAATTTTGTAATGTAGGAAAAAAGATATTTTATTATCAAATAATAACTTTTTGATAAATTATCTATTTTATATGATGAAGATTTGATAAGATTCGATGAAAAATGAGAGGTGAATGAAGAAAATTTTGAGGGAAATTTGTTTGAAATAACAGTATTATTATCTATATTTATCTCTTTATGAAAATAAACTTTATAAATATAAATCATTTATTCATGCTAATATATTAGTAATAAATTAAATTATTAACATCATTAAATGGATAAACTGTCATTTTTCATCAAAAAATTAAAAAGATTTATTATATTTTATAAAACGAAATAATCTGTTATTTTCTAATTTTATTTTTAATATATCTTGAAATTTACAATTAATTTTTTTAAAATATTCTTTAATATAAGCTTTAACTAAAACATATAAATATATTAATATGTTACCAAGAAATTAAATGACGAAAAGTCCGTCCTTGTAATTATAGAAATGTGATAAAGAATGTATTATTTCAATATTATTTCAATTTTATTTCAAAAAAATGGTTAGCAATATTTTACAAAAATATTTTTATATTGCATATATTATACTTATATTTATGTATAAAACATGAATTATTCATATAATAAATACTTGAATATATATAATATAATTAATTTGTTAATAATAAAGAAATATACGAGAGAACAAAACAATTTAAATATTTTATTTTTGAATAATTATTTTTTATATTTCAATTGAAATTAACTGAAAATTATATATTTGAAATAAAATTATTAGAAGTTTTAAATTAAAATATCTTGAAATATTTTAATATTAAACCATATTATTATATTTTAAAACTTTTAAAAATACGATAAAACACTTTTAAACATACAAATATCTATTAAATTTAATAGAAACTCTGTAATTGGATTATTCGTTTTTTTTCACCTTATAAAATAAAGTTCAGAATCACAAATCTGACACTATTCAAATTCAAACTTTTTCCGAGGGGTCGCTTTTCACAAAAAATAAACGTTCACAGGTCAAATAAATAACGTATTGGATTTGTACCTTAATTAAATAATGTTTACCTTTCTCACAAAATATTTGTATGATATTTTTTTAAATATTTCTATAAGTTTTTATAAAAAGTAGCTATCGGGAGGTAAACTTTATTTTTTTTTCTCCACTATATCTTTCAAATTTCAATTAAAAAAAAAATAAAATATATTGAAAAAGTTATTTTTTATTTATCATTGATAAAAACTTTTTTTGTAATTGGATCTGTGTAATAATAAATATGGGTTCGATATTTATCGTGTTCTTTTTTAACATCTTTCCATTTGTCGTTAAGGCTTTCGCCATTGGAATTTTTGCATATTCTGCATCTTGCCCAAAATGATTGATAATATGAGTGAAGTTTTGCATCAGGAATTAAATTCCATTCTTGTGAAATTGCTTTGAAAAGTTCTTCCTTACTAGTAAACTTTCACTCATATTATGTTACTCATCAAAACAAATGGCTGAAAATTTATGAAAAAAATTCAATCATTTTTTTGAATGAATTTAATCGGCTTTTTTTATTTTGATTTTGAAAGTACTTATTGAAATAAATTGATAATTTTTTTTCAATTTTCAATTTTGGAAATTCCTCGGAGCACTTTTTGAGAGCGAAGCTCTCAAAAAGTGCTGAGAGGAATGTGCAAATCTCTCAAATGTGTCCACTTTTTGAACGTTCCTTTTAAAATTTCTCCAAAAATTCCTTTTGGTCGGATACTCTCAAAAAGTTAAAAAATTGAATCAATCCTGATCTGAAAAATGACTTTTTCAATAAAAATCTTGAACCATTTATTTATTTTCAAAAATTTAAAGCTATGTTTGGACGAAATTACAATGCACTTCCAAATACAAATCCTGTATTTCAACATCCTCAAAATAATGGAATTGGCGTTTCTACTTATTCAAATCAGCCAACCAATTTTTTTAACTTTCAATTCCAAAATCAAACGATAAACAATAATTTTCCTGTACAACAGCCGCAATTTCCAATGAATTATTACCAACCGCCTTTTCAACAACCGCCAAATTACAACCAAAATAACGCAACTCAAGAATCTAACGATTTCTCTGAAAAATCAATTGCAACGGAAGGTGGCAAAGTGAGGCATATTTATTATATTTTGATCGAGATCAAGATAAAGCAGGTCTCCAAATCAGTGATATCTTATAAATTTAATAAAAATTTTAATTTTTTTATAATTTTATCTTTTTTAATTCAATTTTTTAACTTTTTGAGAGTATCCGACCAAAAGGAATTTTTGGAGAAATTTAAAGGAACAAAGTTCAAAAAGTGGACCATTTGAGAGATTTTTTTATTTTTTTTTGATATAAACCTCTCGTAAACCTATCATTTTTGAGAGGAGGTAAACATTATTTAATTAAGTTTAATTTAAAAAAATATAATTAATTTAAGATTAATTTTTTAAATAAGAATATTTTTGTTTAGATAGTTTTTTTCGAATTTCTATTTTCTCAAATAATTGAATAAAAAAAAATTTCTTTCAAAAAATTGTGAACCAATTTCTCTCATCAAAAAACAGTTTTATTGAATCAATATGAAAATAAAAAAGATATTTGTAATGAAATTTTATATGGAATACCTTATAATTTTAAAATTATTTAATTTCGTAAATAAAAGGATTTATTCGGAAATTTTATAAAAACATTGGTATGGATTCAGCAAAAATATAAAGCTATTTCAATTGATAAATGGTTATTATAATACTTTTTCTATTCAATCAACCAATTAAATATAGAAAAAAAATAGTTTGGTATCTTGTTTTCTTTTATGTATAGAAGAATAAAAAAAAATTCGACTTTTTTTTGGATTAATATACTAATTTAATTATTTATTTTGATTTTTATGCAATGCATTAAAGCTTAAGTAATAATATAAACTATGGTTTCAATTGATAAATTAGTTTATTGTTCAAAATAAATTAATATTTTTTAATATATATGGATATATATGTTTTTGTAGTTTAATTAATTATTATGTCTATTAGCTGATATTATATATATAAATTATGATAAATTTATTGAGATAAAAACATTTTTTATCTCATAATTTTGAATAAAAAAACGAAAAAGCATTCATTCAAAATTTTTTATCTCCATTGAATTTTTAAGTTAACTTAAAAAAAGAATATTTATTTCCATATTCATTATATTATTAATATTTAATAATTAATATATATATAATATTATATATAAATTAATATAAAAATTATAATAATTTTTGCTTTTTTAATAATAAGATATGGTAAACATTTTTATTTTTTGATTTTATTCAACTTTTCAACCCTTTCAATATTTTCAAAAACAAACTTATTTGAAAGTGCCAATTTTTCATTTTACACGCAATTAGATTCCTTAATTTTATGTATATATCAAATACTACATAAAATATAATAGGAAAAATCCATCAAATCAAAAAATCACAGAAATATCAATATAGTTGGTGGACATAATTATGTTTTTGGGACATAATCATGTTTGCTCAACTTTTTGAATGGTACACAAAAATAAAACACATTTTTCTCAATACTTTTTAAAGATAATTTGATAATATTATATACTTTATTAATGTATTTAATGTACATCATTATTTAATTAAATGAGCTATTATATTTGTGATTTATATGACGTTTTGCCATTAATATAAAAAAAAGTCAAAATGCTTATTTTATTCTCAATAATTGAAACTTGGGATTTAATAATAATATCTTTAATTCATAATCAGTAATGATATAATTTTGTCAGATAATTGATATCTAAAAAATTTCATATAAGAAAATTTTGATGCACAAAATATTGTTAAAAATCATATCACTTTTTTGTTTTTTTCCAATAAAAAATAAAAACTTTTAAATTTTTATTTAAATATTTGATATAATGCATATAGTATAATGATATTGAAAGAATAAAATTGGCGGTTCTACTCAAGATCTATTACCTTAATGAAAAAGAGTAACTTCTGAAATATCTTAAAAAGACTTTCAATTTTAGACATTGAGAAATTATTTTCATTATTTGAATAGTTCTTCTATACTTACCTAATATTTATTGATTAATTGCTATTTTTAATGCTATTATAATAGAAAAAATAAAAAAAGTGAAATTTGAATATTTCTTAGAAAAACCTGAAATCTTGATGGGCAACAATGATTTTTAGAGGATTAATAATATATTTCATTGTATGTGTTATCACATAATGTAATTCTGAAATCATATCAATTATGCATGAGTGATTTATGAATGATTTTGAATGAAAAAAAGAAAAATGAAATTTTTCCAAGATTGATTCTTTTTCAACCATATTATTATATTTAATATATTATATGCATCATATAGATGATTAATACTGCATCTAATTTGAAATAAAATAAACTCATTTTTCAAAATTAGTAATTTTGTATGAATGATTTTTGTCATATTTTGAAAACACTTTTTCTTTTTATATAATTATTATTTCAATAAATTTTTTTCTAAAATATAATATATACATTATATTCTAAAATAATAACTATGTTGGAGCTAATTAAAACAACCTTTTTTTTTTGAAAAAGCATGAAATGTGATATGAAATGAGTTTTTTAAATAGTGAAATGAAAATGAAACCATTTTTTCTAATTATCTATTTTATTTCAATAAATAATAATGATACATTTTAATTATAGATGAAAAGTAAATTAAAAATTTTTTTAAATAATAAAAAAATATTCAGAAATTAAAAATTCGATATCATATTTATGATCAAATTTAGTTTGATAAAAGTGAATGAAAATAGGGGAATAGAATGTATCCAATATGATATTAATTGTTCTACAATTGTTTTTTTAAAAGTCCAATTTGAATATATAGAAATGATGTGAAAACATAATTATGTCTCCAAAACAGAATTATGTCCACCAACTATATTCAATTTTCTCCATGATTCAAATTTTCTAATTTTTAATGGGCCATTTTATTATAATAAATGCTATTAATTATATTTTCCTAGTACAAATCCAAAAAGTTTCCTATTCGAGAAGAGCCGACTTGCTAACATCAAAATTTTCATGATAAAATTTTCAAATAATTTTATTGCATTTTAAAACAAATATTTTTCTTAATGAATATCGAATATCAATCTAAAATATTCGTATAAAAAATATATATCAACCAATATCAATAGAAATAAGTAGAAAAAATATTTTTTTCGAAATTGAAGAAAAAAAAGCATTGTAATTCAGTCTGCTTCAAATTAAATATGATAAAAACAAATGATTCCCCTTGTATATATGTTTAAAATTAGAAATATGCACTTTTTTTTAGTAAAAAAATGTTTTCTTGATATTTTTTGGATTATGATATTTTCATTTTTTATTTTTTTCATGATTTGGACCATTTTTTGTTATATATCCAAAATTCAGAATATTTTACATTACGTTGTAATGCTTTTTTGTACAAAAATTGATTTGATAGCTCTGTGGAGCTCTTTTTTTTCTGTTCATTTGAATGCCCCTCAGAAAAGATTGAATTTACATAGAAATAAATTCAATGATCATACAATTCATTCAAGCAGCACATAGAATAAATTAAAAGATTTCAAAAAAAAGAAAAGCCAACTTTACCCTTAATAATTGGGTAATATTAATAATGTAAACTTCACAAATATCCCAATTATTTTATTTGCCTTTATTTTGGTATCACCATTACAATAAGTATTTATTTTAATATTTATCAATAGTTAACCAAAAGAATCATACTTAAAATATGATGATAGTTAGTTAAATCATAAAAAATCATTATTTGATTTATAATTCTTAGTCGAAAATTTTAATATTATATTTAAATCTATATATTAAATATTGATAATTAAATTATTTATTATTTTGAGTAAATAGTATTTTTTTAATAGGATAAAATTGAAATTATAATAAGATATAAACAATTCAATTTTAAAAATAGATTTATAGCTAAAAATCTGAAAAAAATATTAGCGAAATTATCATAAATAGCATTTAATTCTATAAATTGATAATATATATTAATATTATTAAAAAATACCAAAAATTTTCGCAGCCTCACCTCTAAAATTACAAATATTAGATAAATATAAACGATTGCAAATTGAATGAGTTATTTTCACTTTTCTATTCCTTCATATTTAACTATGTGTACGTTTAATAACTACTAATTTGATGGTCAAATTTTAAATTCCATGAGATCTCAAAAACGTCCCCCTTAAGGCGGTAGTCTCCAATTTTTTCGTAAACCATTCAATATTGATAAAACTCATAGTTTAAGGTACAAATCCAGTACGTTTAGTAACCGCAATTTTTTTTGACATTCTCAAAGAATAAGATGACATGTTAAATAAAAAACGATTTTTTCATACATTTCATATAACATGTCATAATGTTTATTTAAATTGTAAAATAAGTGTCAAAAACAAACCTAGTCAATTTAAACTTTTTCAGAGACATGCAACTATTCAAATAATAAACGTTCTCCTATTCAAAAAATAACGTACTGGATTTGTACCTTAAAATACTATGAAAAGGTTAAATGACCTTGGTATTTGTCCTTAACGATCAAAGTAAAAAAAAAAAAAAAAATAAGTTTTTTTTTTTTCCTTAAGGTACAAATCTCATACGTTACCAAACCGCAATTTTTTTTGACATTTATTTAATTTTTCGACATGTTATATAAAAAATAAATAAAAAAATTTTTAATTGAATTATATAAAAAATAAAGTTCAGAAATCAAAATCTGACACGAATTGAAATTTAAACTTTTTCTGTGAGGGTGCTTTTCTTAAAATTTTAACGTGCCTTTTTTCAATTTTTAACGTATGAGATTTGTACCTTAACGATCAAAGTAAAAAAAATAAGTGGTAAAAAATAACAATTTTATAAAAATAAGATTATGAAAAATATCTACATAATTTATCAATTTTATTGAAATATTAATTACCTTTTCTTTTATTGTTTTTGTTCAAAAAATGTGGAACGAATGAAATTAATAAAAAAATTATTTAAGGGTAAACATTTTTCCTCTCAAATTTTTCAAATGTAAAACAAAATCAAAACTAAAGATTTTTTCATTTTTTTTATAAAAATATAGTAAGAATAAAAAAATGTCAGAAGGTTTTTTTTATTTAAGGCAAATGTTGTTAGAAAAATTTTTGATTTTGATATCTCAAAAAAGAAAAAAGAAAATTCCCTCTGGAGAAAACTAATATTTTCTACTATGTATTATAATGGATTAGAAAATAATAAAAATATTCTAGTATTCTCTGTGAAATAAGAGTTTAATATTTTGTCTTTCAAAAATTCAATCAATATTAAAAATTCTTTCATTTTTTATAAAATTGAATAAAAAATTCATATCTTTCATTCAATTTTCTAATTCGACATAAAATATATAAAACAACAATTTTTTATACATCTTATCATAAAAATAAAATAAGTGCAAAGTTTAAATATTAAATATTTTTTTATCTTCACGAAATTTCATTTCTATATATTTGTCATCTACATATTTCAATGAAGAAAAGCCGGATGCAAATTCCCTCTGAACAAATTTAATAAATTTATATCTAAAATTCAAAAATAAAATAATAGATCATAAATGAACAAAGTCATTGAGATCCTAATATTATCTTTTCTTTTTTCTGTATCTTATGTTTTTTATGTAAGTAATAAAAATATTTGATGCATTTTCTTATTTGTACAATGGTTATTTTTTAAAAAAACTAAATATTGGTGAAAATTAAGAAGAAAAAAGATAAAAAAGAGGTGCGAGAACTAAAAAATTTTTTAAAAAACGATCATCTTTAATTTTTAAACTTTTGTAATATCTTGGAAAATAGAAAGTATAATTTATTTTTTGCAAAATAAATAAGTATTATATTCTAATATAATAATAAAAATATATTAATTTAATATTTATCTTCATTATAAGCAACCAAAACATATGAATTTGCTTATAAAAAACAAATTCATATTTATCTTGATCAATAATCAGTTATTTTTAATAATATATTTTATTATATTTATTATTTCTAATTTAACATTTAATTAAGTATTTATAAAATATTTATATTGGATAATTTCGCAAGATATTAATACTTCTATTTTCCATATTTCATTATTTATAAATATCTCATAATATTGTTTATCTCTAAGGGATAACTATTTAAAATTTATTATAAATTTCAATAATTATTATGATTCTAGAATATTATTGAAAACGGTTCGCCAAGAGACATTTTAAAACTCTCCCATTCAAAATAAAGTAATTACTTTATTTTCTCTCAATTGCATTCAATTTTTTTTAAAAAAATAAAAATTCAAGAAAAATGATATTTCTAATTAAGATATTTTCTTGACAATTTCAAAAATCAATTATTTTATTGTATTGAATATAATAATTTGTGTTTTGTGGAATTTTAAGCCATTCGGTCGAAATCTTATTATTAACATATTTTACTCAAAATCTTTTACATTTTGAATTTGATGATATACTAATATGTATATTTATTTAAAAAATATATTTTCACAGGAAAACTAGAATTAAATATGAAAACTACTGATAAAATTGCATTTTAAGTTTTGAAAATCCCACAGAAAAAATGGCCCTATCTTTTATGCTAGAACTATTCTAAAATAATAATAATATAATTTAATGCTTATATAAAACTTTGTAAAAACTTTTTAGAATGAATTTTAAGATATATTTAAAAAAAAATTTGACCAATTTTTTTTTTGAAAATTTGATAGTATATACAAATATTTCTATAAGTGCAATCAAAATTATTCTTATAAGCATTCAATATCGTTCAAAAATATATATATATTAAAAATGATATTTTTATTATATTTTTCTTGGAAATGATTATAAAATTTTTTATTGTCTGGTATATTTAATATAGTTGGTGGACATAATTCTGTTTTGGAGACATAATTATGTTTTCACATCATTTCTATATATTCAAATTGGACTTTTAAAAAAACAATTGTAGAACAATTAATATCATATTGGATACATTTTATTCCCCTATTTTCATTCACTTTTATCAAACTAAATTGGATCATAAATATGATATCGAATTTTTAATTTCTGGATATTTTTTTATTATTTGAAAAAAATTATAATTTACTTTTCATCTATAATTAAAATGTATCATTATTATTTATTGAAATAAAATAGATAATTAGAAAAAATGGTTTCATTTTCATTTCACTACTCAAAAAACTCATTTCATATCACATTTCATTCTTTTACCATAAAAAAAAGTTTGTTTTAATTTGCTCTAACATAGTTATTATTTTAGAATATAATGTATATATTATATTTTAGAAAAAAATTTATTGAAATAATAATTATATAAAAAGAAAAAGTGTTTTCAAAATATGACAAAAATCATTCATACAAAATTACTAATTTTGAAAAATGAGTTTATTTTATTTCAAATTAGATGCAGTATTAATCATCTATATGATGCATATAATATATTAAATATAATAATATGGTTGAAAAAGAATCAATCTTGGAAAAATTTCATTTTTCTTTTTTTCATTCAAAATCATTCATAAATCACTCATGCATAATTGATATGATTTCAGAATTACATTATTTGATAACACATACAATGAAATATATTATTAATCCTCTAAAAATCATTGTTGCCCATCAAGATTTCAGGTTTTTCTAAGAAATATACAAATTTCACTTTTTTATTTTTTCTATTATAATAGCATTAAAAATAGCAATTAATCAAAAAATATTAGGTAAGTATAGAAGAACTATTAAAATAATGAAAATAATTTCTCAATGTCTAAAATTGAAAGTCTTTTTAAGTTATTTCAGAAGTTACTCTTTTTCATTAAGGTCATAGATCTTGAGTAGAACAGCCAATTTTATTCTTTCAATATCATTATACTATATGCATTATATCAAATATTTAAATAAAAATTTAAAAGTTTTTATTTTTTATTGGAAAAAAACAAAAAAGTGATATGATTTTTAACTTTATTTTGTGCATCAAAATTTTCTTATATGAAAGTTTTTAGATATCAATTATCTGACAAAATTATATCATTACTGATTATGAATTAATGATATTATTATTAAATCCCAAGTTTCAATTATTGAGAATAAAATAAGCATTTTGACTTTTTTTTACATTAATGGCAAAATTTCATATAAATCACAAATATAATAGCTCATTTAATTAAATAATGATATACATAAAATACATTAATAAAGTATATAATATTATCAAATTATCTTTAAAAAGTATTGAGAAAAATGTGTTTTATTTTTGTGTACCATTCAAAAAGTTGAGCAAACATGATTATGTCCCAAAAACATAATTATGTCCACCAACTATAAAAGTATTTTTAATTCTAGTTTTCATGAAATTAAATAAATTGAATATCATCATCATATGTTAATTACTTTTAAATAAATGCTGAATTTGTCACATATTTATGGTATATACATAATGTTAGAATGCCTTTTTTAAAAGCTTTTTAATCAAACTTGAAAATCACCAATATTAAATACATTTAAATTTTGGCCTCTATTATTTGAAGTAAAACTCAAAAATAAGAACTTATGAAAACGTTCATGGTTCCCCTATTATAAAACTGTTGATTGGAAAGAACAAATCTCAAAATCATCATCTCTATCAGGTAGTAATATAATTGCTAGATATATAAATTTATCAGATGACAAAACAAAGAAAATTAGAATAAAAATGAAGTGTAGAAAGAAGGATAGACTAGATAATATCAAGAAACTTCATCAAATTTCTAAAATGACAGAAGAAGAATTAAATTCTTTACAAATTGAAGATGATTTTATATTTATTATTAAAAATAATAATCCAATTGATGCTCATTTTAAGGAAGATAACATAAATGATGAAGATTTTCCAGATTATTTGAAAAAAAATCTTAAAATGGGACAGATTAATATTGAAAAATGGATCAAAAAACACAAATAATTAATTTAAATAAATTTAATATTACAATTATCTTTAATATCAATAAAAACTTAATTCATAATAAATTGAATGGTTTACATCAATTTCATTGAATATTATAAAATACAATATTTTGTCTCCTACCGAATAAATATTTATAAAAATAATGTATAACATATGATATTAAGTGAGGATATATATATATAGGAATCAGGCATTTTAATCATATTTCCAAGTTCTCGCACCTCTGATAAAAAAAAGTGGATTTTTCTTTCAATTTTCAAATCTGACAAAAAATACAAATAGCAACATTTTTATTCATTTTATCATAAAAATAAAATAAAAACAAGATATAGATATTAAATAATTTTTTATCTTCACGAAATCTTATCTACATAAATTTATCATTTACATAAATCAACAAAGTAAAGCCGGAAGCCAATTCCCTCTGGGCAAATCGTTTATTAATGTACATTATACTTGTAGGATAGATATAAAATAAATTTTCCTCATATTCATGAACTTACATAAAGATTTATTTTTTCTATATATAATTCAATTTTGAAAGAAAAAATATTTATCTCAAAAATTCTCAGAAAAGTTTACCCTTAAATAAAAAGCAAACTTAATAATAAAATTCTTTTTTGAAATAATATAATTTTGATATTTACTTTTCATCAATTTTTTCATTTAATTCCCTGAGCTTTTAAAATGGTTTTAAGTAATTTTTTTAATTTGGAATCGATATGATTCAAATCTTATCAAAAAAAAAATTTATCATACATTAAGGGTATACATTCTGAGGTTTTTATATAGATTATTAGCTTTTCAATTTTGAGAATATAAAAACATTTTTCTTTGAATTTTGTGAGATTTTTCAAATTTGAATGCGATCGAAAAAAAGAAGATTTTTTTGAATTTCCATGAATATCATCTGTAGTTAAATTTTTTTGAGGCATTTATATTTTTTATGCGAATATAAGAATATTGGCCTGAGGATTTTTTAAATCTACAATTATTCATTGAGATATCAAATATTTAGAAAAGCATTTTTGTATTTCATAAAAATAAAAGTTTTTTGTATGACAAATTTTTATTCTGAGTCTATAATTATCAAAATATTTAATAAATACTTATTTTTTACTAATTTTTGTCTGATTTGAAAATTGTGTACTTTACTTGCATTTGTAGCTTGTTTTTGCATTTTTTCATTGACTGAATCATTTTTTTGATTTTTAACTTATAAAAATATATTTGATAAAGTTTGTATTTATAGATATGGTATGAGAAAAAGAGGAAATTAAATTCAATAACTGATCATATCACATGATCTAGGTGAATTTTGTGAATACAACTTTATTGCTTACCCAATCAAATATTTACTAAAATTGAATTTGATAGCTGATCATATATCAGGATCTCTACGAATTTAATTAATATAAAGATGTCTAGGTAATAATGTAATATCAACATAAAAATATTAGTTTTGGCCTGAGGAATTTTGATTCCATCAATCCTACACCTAGATGTCTAAATTAAATAAAAACATTTGGGTTTTTCGTACAAATAAAAATTTCCTGTATGACGAATTTTTATCCTGAGTTTATATTTATCAAAATATTATATAAATACTTATTTTTTACTAATTTGTGTCAGATTTATAAATTGTATACTTTACTTGATTTTTTTGTTTTGTTTTTCTTTTTTCTATTGATCAAATCATTTTTATGATTTTTTAATTATGAATATATATTCTATGAAGTATGTATTTATATGTTTTAAACTTTTAAAAAGGTATTTTAATAGAAATAAGTGATCAACATTCAAGAACTCTACGAATTTTGAAGATACAAAAATATTTCTATTTTTATAGATTATTTACATAAAAATATTAGATTTGGCCTGAGGAATTTTGAATTCATCAATCATACGTTTTAAAACTAATATGAGAAAAACTGTCAATAATACACTGAAATAAACCAACAAACAAAAATAAAATTTCATAGATAACCTTTGCAACTGTTCGTTTGATGAAATACATAGTTAATTTTTCGAGAAATTGAAAAAATATATAATTTTTTATCCTTTTCAAATTTGTGAATATAAAAATATAAAGATAATAATTATCTCAAATTTGTGTACATTTCAAATTTTGAATTACAAAAAAACAAAAATGGATTTTTTTTATAAAATTGGAATTTATCTACTTTTTATTAAGAAATATATTTAATGCTTTAAAATATTGTAATTGGCCTGAGGATTTTTTTTTTGGATTGTTATTTGAAAAATTGAAGATATCTTTTTGCTCATTTTAAAAGATAGAACCAAATAAAAAAAATTCTTCTGATAATTTTTTGTGTTCTTTTTATATTTACCAAAAAATCAAGGAAAATCCGCTTTTTTAAAAAAATTGTTTTTGCTCAAAAATTGAATGAAATTTGAGAGTACCCTTAACCAAAAAAAAAAAATCAGTAAAAAAATAGATAAAACCAAATTTACATAACATTATGAGTCTTTTTGCCTTAAATCTCCAGTATATGGTAGAAAAAAATCTATATATTTTCATATTACTATCATTTTGATTTTATTTTATAAAGGAGATAGAAAAATGTTTCGCTTCTCAATTTTTTTCCTTATTTTTGTGAGAACTCATTGAATTGGATTCCAATAATTGGAAAACTACCTCCAAAATGTAAATTTCATTATGAAATCATAAAATTAATATTTATATAATATGTAATACATAAATATATTATTTATAAATGAAATAAAGTATGGAATATATTAATTACAGAACGCAAAAAAATAAAAACATCCCAACATTTTTTTCTGATGAAAACGATCATATTGATAAGAAAAAGTTAATTCACATTTTTATTTTGTCAATATGAAGAATCCAAGAAATCTTGTTAATTAACATCTCAACTATATCATCTACAGCTCGGAATTATTACTGTTGCGTTATTTTACAGTAATAAGCAAATAATAGAGCAATTTGAAAATTTTCAAAAATTTTTAAAAATTTAAAAATTTAATATTTTTTTCAATTGTGTTCTTTAGTTGAAAATCGTATCATTCTCTTAATTATGATAAAAAAAAACTTGGATTTATTCATTTAAAATTTTACTATTCTCAAAAAGTTCCATTTAATCATCATTCATTTTTATACAAATAAAAACGATCTGAAGGTCAAATATATTTGACTTAAAAAAGGCCAAAAAGTTCATATTACTGCAGTTAGCGGTTTATAGTAATAAGAATTCAATTATTATTGACCTATTTTTTGCCTTAAAAGAGGTTATTGGTTAATATTATGGTGAATATAATATTCAATATAATTTTAAAATTATATTTATTATGACTTTCTAATATTTTTTTAATGTTCACATTATCATTAAGTTAATTCATACTTTTTTACTGATTTAAAGCAAATTGAAAATTTGTATATTAAATAACTAAGAATTAAATAAAATCAAAAAATAATTATACAGAAAAAATAAATTAATTTTGAATTCTAATCTGAAATTTTCTATTTAGAAATATATTTTTTGAATATTTTATTTCTATAATTTTCATTATTTTGAATACTTTATTTGTTATATTTTATTAATTTTGAATGCTTTTGTTAGCAATTTAAATTATTTGTTATAATTTCTCAAAATTTTAATGAAAGCAAAATTTTTCAAAATTTTTATATCATCAAAAATTTTGGGGATAAATCAAAAAAACCAATTCAATTTTTTTTGCTCTTTTCAATTTTCACTTTTTGTTAAGGTGCTTCTGATTCATTTTTTTAAAAAAAATCAAAAAAACCTAAAATCTTCAGAATTTTTCTCAGGGCCCAATATGTCATCATTTTAATTTTCTATAATAAAATTTTATATCAATAACAAAAAATATGTTATTGATACAAAAATCATTTATTAATAACCAATAATTAGTATTTGTAACAAAAAAATAGTATATGTGACGAAATTTTTTTATCTAAAACAAAAAAAAATCATCTAAACTAGGATCAAAAACGATAAGACACCCAAAGGTGAAATTTCATTCAATTTTGACCATAGGTGTCTTATCGTTTTTGATCCTAGTTTATAACAAAATTTTTTTATCTATAACGAAATTTTGTATCTGTTACGAAAATTTTGTATGTGTTACGAAAATTTGGTTTTTAATACAAAATATTTGTATTGTTTACAAAATTTTTGTATTTAATACAAATTTCTTGTTATAGTAAAGGTAAATATACTCCCATTTGTATGATAATTTATATTTTACTCAATTATTAATTTATATATATAATAATAATAAATATTTAAAAGTATATTTTAGGATTTTATTTATATATTTCCAAGATATTTATATTTATTATATTTGTGAAGTTTAAGGATAAAGTTGGATTTAAATTTAATTGAAAAAATTGAATTTGCACAGAAAGTATTGAATATACATTGAATTTATTTCTATAGGTATTCAATATTTTCAAAGCTCCTCTTATATCAATCCCAAAAAAACAAATCCCACAGGATTTTCTAATGAATTTTTAGTTGTGTATTATGTTTTAATGAACGTGAAATCATCGAGATTTTTTGATCATACCAATAAAATGGTTAGAAAATGATTGCATAAAAAAGTGAAAAAATCAGATATTTGGATCATGTAATGAATAAGTATTTACTAATAAAAAGTTTATATTCAAAATATGCATTAATTATATATAAAAGTGAATGTAGTTTTGTAGGTCTATCACTGTCATACATGAAATTAAGAGAACTTTTTATCGAAATTTCAGACCTCCTTTTTTTTATCTGTTGATTTTATTGAACCCATATTGAAAATATATAAAATCCCGAAGATTTCCAATTAATGTACATAATTTATGAAAATAAATATAAAATATTCATTTGGAAAATGATATTGGAATATCGTACCATTGAAAAAAATTCAATTATTTTCATATAGGTAGTTGGATCTTCTAGAAAGAAGCAATTTTAACATTTAGAAAAGGTATGATCATACTAGATAATATGTCGCTAATAATTCGTTATATCAGGAATTTTAATAAATGAATCAGAAAAAGAAATATGATTGCATTTTTTGGATTTTCTTGAGTAAAGCCTATATATTTTGATTGTCAATCAATGTAGCATACTGTGATACCATTTTGATATGGAAAAATAGAATCCTAATTGAGAAATTTTTTGCTCAAATTGAACCATTTGGATGAAATTTCTTAATAACGATAAATTTTGTTTAGTATTCAAATTTCGAAAATAAAAATACATTTTTTTTAAATATCTTTTTCATTTCTTTTCGATTAAATTGAGAAACTATTAATATAATATATAAATTCAATTCTAAAAGATTAATACTATTTAAAATAAATATTAATGGTAATTTAATTAATAAAATTTACATATATGGGGTTTTATTTTTATTTAACTTTTCAATATAGTTTATTTTTTCAATGCTTTAAGTATTTTTTCGATAATCGATAAACATTTCAATTATATTTAAATCAACTTTATTATTTATTTTAAAGTATTTCAAATATAAAAGAATTTAATAATGAAATTAATTGAATTCCAAAAATATTAACTGAAAAATATTTTTCAGAAATAATTATATATTTTTTTCCTTTTATCTTGTTAAATAAAACAAATTATAAGAAAAAATTTTAGGTTAAAATAAAAAAACTGAACTAGATAATAAAAATTAAAAAAATATTTTTTCTTTTGATTCTCCAAAAATAAAAGAATAAAAAAAATAGAAAACCAATATGTTTTTTGAGTTTCTTTTGATTGCATATTTGGTTAAATAAATAGAAAAAGTTCTGGGATGGACAAATATTCTTTGAAAAATAAATCCTGTGAGAATTCTAAACAATTGTTCATTTTAAGGATTTGGAATTCCATTTTTAAATATTCTATTTTTTAGCTGAAAAATCATTTTCTAAATATCTGGCATATGTTTAAAAATGAGTAAAAATATCAAGATATTAGAAAAAAAAATTTTTACTTTATTTTTTCAAAAAAGCATGCTTATTGCAATCTCTACAGGCAAGAAACTTGTTTCACTTAATCTGAATCAAAGACGTTAATTCAACTCATATTTTTAAAAAAAATATGTTATATAACTAAGTACGAATTAAAAATTATAATGCATTTTATTAATCGTATCGATTTAGAAAATTATAATCAACTTATTTCTAATGCATAAAGTATTGAATATATTGGAATATTATATATGTTAGCGTGTCATATCATAAAAAGCTATTTATTCTAAAAATTGGCTGAACAATTGCTCTTATTTTTATATCACTTTTGTTTTTTGTAATAATTGAAAACATTGAATGAAATATTAATGATAAAATAGATAATATATAGAAAGAGGCATTCATAAAATGATTATACAAAGAAATTTAATAATATTTATTGATTTGAATGTATATAATCCAATGCTGAAACGAAAAAATGAGATTAGAATTTTAAAAAGACGTTAATTTACTTCTTATAAAAAACAAAATTTTATATCAATAACAAAAAATATGTTATTGATACAAAAATCATTTATTAATAACCAATAATTGGTATTTGTAACAAAAAAATAGTATATGTGACGAAATTTTTTTATCTAAAACAAAAAAAAATCATCTATAACAAAATTTTTTTATCTATAACGAAATTTTGTATCTGTTACGAAAATTTTGTATGTGTTACGAAAATTTTGTATATGTTACGAAAATTTTATTAGTATTGTAAAATTTCCTATCAGTTATAATTTTTTATATAAGAAACAAATGGCATGTTATATAAAATAAAAATTATGATACTTCCGGCCCTCAAAAAAAAAGTTCCGTTAAAATCAAAAGCACCTAACCTTATATTTTCATTCAAAAAATACACTTTTCTTTTTATCAAAAACAAATATTTAAAAATCTTTTGTACAGAACTTTTCCAATAATTGTTTTTATTAAAATATGAAAAAATAATTAAAATCAAAGGACTCTTAAAAAACAATCTTTAATATCTGAGTTATATTTTTATTATTTCTCATTAAATAACTGATTTTATAAACATATATTGATGTTAAACAATTTGAAATAGTTAATATTATATTTGATAGATATTATTTTTGCTGATAATTATTATTTGTATAAAAAAATAAATATTCTACAAAATTTTCATTTAAATGATTCTATATATATTTAAATGATGTATAGCAAGTATTATTTAATATAAAAAATTATTTTTCATTTTTGATAAATATTATCAAAATTTGAAAGTTGTCTTTTTTAAACAGTATATTCAAGCATATGATAGCAAAAATGATCCCAAAATATCTTCAATTTGCATGTTTTTTTGCATATTTCTGATATAAAAAGATATTGTCTTAATTTTTTTATTTACATTGTTTAAAAATAATAATTAATTTTAATATGTATGAATATTAATCATTTATTTAAAATAGTAATGAATTGTAATTTATATCCCAAAATATTTATACATTGATATTTGTATAGTTATTTTATTTTTGAAAACTACAATTGAAAATATTTGAGAGTGTTTTTTATTTTTAATTATTCGCAACTTTACTTTTATTTATTTCAAAACTTAATTTTATATAGACATCTTATAAATATTTAATATATTATAATTATTATTTATTCCTTTATTTACCTTCTTAAAAAATAATATAACAATTTTATTAAAAGATATATCTTAAATTCATATTTGAGACAATTTGAAAGATTTAAGTTTAAATAAAAGGGTTCGACGTTTGGCGGTTATCATATTCTAAAATTTTAAAAAATTAATAATAAATAATATTAATATTATCAATAACATGATGCAATTTTAAATATGAAGCCGATTCTATTAGCCAAAATAGAGATATTTCACTAAAAAAATAAAAACAGAAAAAGTTTAACTTTTGAAAGGAGAAAATATTTTTGAGTTCTTATCTAATTTCCACCATTCAAAGAGATTTTGGGAATTTGTAAATATCCAAATATATAAATATTTTATAACCTTTATATCATATATTCATTTTTTAATAATTTTATTTACATATTTTAAATTAATTAAAAAGTAATTAATTAAATATTATTTAAGATAATATTATTTATGAAAAATAAAATTGAATTAATACGTTATTATAATTAATTCTCAATTGTGATATACAAATAAACTGAGTTAAAATATAAAAATATATTTTATAATAATATAAATGTGATATATAATATATATAATAAATACATTATCATTAATATGAGGATATTACTAATATATTATCAAAAAAATAAGTATTTGTTAATAAAAATTATTTATTTTCAAAATTCTGATATTATCAAAATAATTTTTTCAAAAACTATCTTTTAATTCAATTTTAAATTCAAAATTTTTATTTAGAGAAAAATAATAATTTCTTGAATATCAATAATATAATTTATTAAATATTATTATTATATTTCAAAGCAACATATACATAATGTAAATAGTAAATCATATAAGAAAATACCTCAAGTAGCATAATAAAAACACTATTTTTAATGATTTTTGGAATAAATAATGAATTTTTTAATTTATAAGATATAATAAATGAATCCGTAATCTATTTAATATTGATTTAAAAATTTATTAATTAAAAAGAATATCTAAATTTTAAGATATAATTATTTTTCAATCAAAAAAAATTTGAGAGAGTCGACCCCTTTTGTTTAAATCATTTTAGTTTTTATCTTATTTAAAACTTTATATTTTTATATTATTTATTGTAAATAAGTTTTAAAAACAGGGTTGTCGATCGATGATGATAAATATCGATTATCGGCTCATTATCGATAGTCCGATAATATCGATAAAAATTTGTTCGATAACCAATAATTATCGATAAATACGTTAAGCAAAACCGCCGATATTTGGTCACTATCGGACGGTTACGGTTCGATATTCTCCGATATTTTATAATAAAATTTCCATACTTTTTTTTTACATTTTTGATTAAAATTTGGAATTTTATATTTTTAATTGTACTTCAATAGTGCATGCTGAAATAAGCGAAATAAGGTCAGGGTGCATTATATGTCAAATATAATAATGAGAAGCTAAAAAATCAGGTTTTTGATTAATACATAAAAAGATTATTTTCAAAATTTTTAAAAAAGAACTAATTGGCCAACAAAAAAAGATTATGATTAAGAACAAAGTTATAAGACGATAATTTCCTCATATCTTCTCAGTATTAAATTATTTCCATATTTGCAAATTAACGAATCTTAATATGTAATGAAATATTAATGCAATGCTACTAAAATAATTTGCGTTTTTTTTTATTAAAAGAATATCAAGTCTAAAAATATTTAGAGAAATGGAGAGAATTTTATTAATTTACAAAAAGTTATCGTGTTCACTTTTTGATAAATTTAATTTTTTTGCCAAAATAAAATTATCTTTATTGATTTTAAATTTCATACTTAAATATTATTAGAATTATAATATATTACTTATCTTTTATTATAATAAAAGTTAATTTCCTATGAAATATAAAAAATCTTTTTTAATAATTTGATCATTTGTACATACAAGCTTTTTTATATGTCATTACTTGAAAAAATAACTTTTATATAATTATATAACAATTAAATAGCCATAATTTCTAGAAAATATCTTTTCTTTACCTTAAAAAAGTTAAAAATATCGGTCATTATTGGCCATGATAAAAACCGTTTTTATCGATAATGATATTTATTATCGGATAGTATCGGTTATTCTACTCTACTCCCGATAAAATCGATAATATTGGCAACGTATTTAACCGTTATCGGACACTATCGATAAACATCCCTGTTTAAAAAAGTAATTATATGTATAGAAAAAAAATATTATTAATTTTTTTTCATTTTTATAAATAATTATAATGCTATTTTTTGAATAGCTTATGACCAAATAATATCAGAATATTGTTTGAAAATATATGCTATTATATCTCAATAATTAATAAATTAAATTCTAATATAATATATATATACATATATGTATATAATTTAAATTAATATTTTTATTGCATTTTTTAAAATAGATGTGATTTGAAATACAAAAAGGAAAAAAAAACTTATATTTCAAATAACAGGTTCATCATTAGTGGATTCATCATCAGCAACAAATTTACCCAATTGCTCACAACCAAACTTATATAATGTATCATCTCAACGTATTTTACACATACAATTCTACATTCAATCGCGCAGTTCATATAGATATCTCTCAAATAACTTGTTCGATATCGAATAAGATAGTGGTATACGTTAGGTGTGTGAGTTCTAAACGTGCGACCAGACCTAACCGCACCTATGATATCACTAGTGATAGGCTTAAGAAAAAAAATAGATAGAATATGCTTATTTTTTATTCATTTTACATCAAAACGAACTTCATCACATTCATCACACTCTAATTCGACATAAGGTATATCAAATCTTCTCACCGCTGTTATGATATCATTTTAAGTATATTTCATCTAAATATGCTTCTGCTTTTTCATGGTCTGTGTAGTCAGTTGATATAAATCGAAGGAAATGAAGGTGCAGGATCATCGTTAGGGAAGAATATGTTAACAATAATAACGCGTTTTTAATAGTTTACGCCATTCAAATTAACCGTCAAATAACCTTCATTACGTTTTAAATCTTTTAATGGTTTAAGCGTCTTCTTATTTCTTATGATAAAAAATTCTTTATTTAATAATTTCAAAGTAATCTAATGGACGTTCACCAAATTCTTGGAAGCCATGTTTTCTTGTATTGTTATTAAGAATATATCGAATACACCGGCTGTTTCTACGAGACACTTCTAAATGAGCATTGTGATAAAATAAACTCTCAACACACTCATATCTTCTTGATTTTTAAAATATATGAATGCATTACAATGATATCTACAATTCTAACAAGTATCTTCACAAGTACATTGAAAAAATATTTAAAAATGGCTTTGGTGACATCATTGGTGCTGTTAGATCTGGGCAGTCTTTAAGAACACACAGCCAAACCTATTCAACTAAGTTCTCTACATCATATGTTTCACATATCGTACATGAACATATACGTCAGAATCTCTATTTTGCTTTCTACCTAGAAATTGTTTAGCACAGGAGACAGTATCGATATAAGTATTACAATTAGTTCATCATTATCTATCATAATAGAGCTTCATTATTTCCCTCAATCGTGCTAATGTAATTTATAAACCTTTCTATATAATTATTCCGAAACGATTTCACATTAATATATCCGATTACACCTATTTTAATAACTTATTTTGAGATTATCTTTATGGGATTGTCAAATATTAATAGTTCATAGACATAATTAAACATATATATTGAGTTCTTTGCCACAAATAGCATGTAACATGATTGTAGCCGTTATATAGAAGATTGTGTATGGCAGAAATATCAGTTATTAGTATTTTGGGTAGAATTCATATAGGATATAAATTTGTTTCATTTCATTTGGGGGCTTGTTTATATTATAACCTTTAGATAGAAATCTATAGGGGATCTCTATATAAGTAAGTTATTTGGAGAGTTCCAGAAGTTGTTAGAGATGTACGGAAGAGACAAAGTATCTGGAGCACTGCTTAACATTACTATAATTCTATTTATGATAAATTTATGAATGCTCCGTATTATTCTCTTTCAATCCTAATAATATTACATCAATTAATAGGTTATATATATATCTGATCACTTCATTCAGAGGACTCAAAATATGATTAATAAATAATATATATTTGGATGTGAGGCAGTGATTGTAAAGTTGATTTTTATATATTTAAATCTTTATATAATATCATATATTATTATATTATTTTTATTAATAATTATTGGATATAAGTCAAAATATTGCATTTTATACTATTCAAAGAAATTGAATAGTTTACATGATCATTTAAAGGTCTAGGAAAAAACTGTCTACTTCAAAAAAAAAAAAAAAAAAAAAAAAAAAAAAAAAAAAAAAAAAAAAAAAAAAGGTAAATTTTGAAATGCACAAAAAGTGCCCAAAAAGTGAAAAATACTGAAAAAGTTTCCCAAAAAGTGCTTTTTGCACAAAAAGTGACAAATTTGGAGAAAAAAAAAACTTAAATAAATCATAAATAGAATTAAAATGTTTTTATAAAAATTATAATATAAAATGTATAAGTCCATATGAAATAAAAAATGGTATAAAATTGAGAAATGCAAATTATCCTATATATTTCATATATTTGATCTAATATTGTGAAAAAGGCAAATTATCATTTAATGTAGCTTGTATATTAATATTTGCGTGTCATTTTCGCGATAATATTGATACTTCAAATATTGATTGATTTTCTAAAAATAAAAGAAAATTACTTATTTGAAATTATTTAACGTTAATTAACAAATTAGTCATCACCATTTTTAATTTAATAATGTTTTTTATGAGATAATTTTATATTAAATGTGAGATATTATTTTCTCAGAAAAAAAACAAAATAATTAAAATTGATAATAAAATATTGAATGGCAATAGAAAAATTATTGAATTAATTATTATTATATTTCATATTTATTTATTTTAATATGTTCATGCACTATACGGATATATAAACTTTAATCTGCTTATATAATATTATTAAACATATATTTGGTGGTTATTTTATATGATATAAATGTTATATTTCATAGAATTCATATTTTATATTTTGTGAATAAAGTATAATTTTGAATAAAAATAATTATATATTGAATGCATTGAAATATTTATTTTTATAAACGGCTCTTTTATCTTTTATCGATTTATTTTACAATAGAAAAGATTTTTAATATTAATAATATGATATAATTATTTAGTATATTGTTCATTATTTTGGAGTTCCTGATATTTTCCTTTATGTGGTGAAAATTGAACAATTTGATGAAAATATTATATTTTCTCTTAATCCAGTTACATAAACTAGCAATAAACGATATAAAGTAATTTAATGGTTATTATAGTTGTTCATTCTTATTCTTTCATTTGTTTTCATAGAATCTTATTTCAAAATATTATATCTTCTCTTCATCCAGTTATATAAACTAGCAATAAACGATATAAAGTAATTTAATGGTTATTATAGTTGTTCATTCTTATTCTTTCATTTGTTTTCATAGAATCTTATTTCAAAATATTATATCTTCTCTTCATCCAGTTATATAAACTAGCAATAAACGATATAAAGTAATTTAATGGCTATTATAGTTGTTCATTCTTATTCTTTCATTTGTTTTCATAGAATCTTATTAAGAAATTTAATATTTTTTTTTTTTTTTTTCCCTCTCTCTCCCCTCACTATTTCATTTAGTATATAGTAGTATATAATAAATTGTAGTGTTATCTGATATTATGATAACACAAATACTTTATTTATTTTATGCTTATTTCATACAAATCATCAATTTTCGATTTTGAATATGCTCATTGAATTATTTCAATGGATAAAATATAAAGAAATGATTTTTTAATTTCTAACTAACGACAGGTTTTTTGTTTTAAGTAATCAAATTATTACAATCAAGGAGGTCTTTCACGTTAATATTACATATTATAACAATCATATTTTAATTAACTGCCTAAAATTGTGAATTCTTAAATATTTTCAAAATTTTGAAAAGATTGATAGAACAGATCCCAATATGAATGATTATACATTTAATATGTTAATATATATTAACTATCCATCATTAATCCAACTCAACCCATCATTATTATCATTCGTTCTATCAAAATCTTCATTTATAAATCATAAATATCACACTTTTTATCATTATTATCATTTGATTTGTAATAATACTCGTTTATTTAATATAATTACTAATCATGTTAGCATCACTCTAAAATATATGTCTTAATTCTCCCAAGATTTTCATTAAATTGTAAATGTACAAAAATATTTGAAAATTATTGGAAATATATTTGTTATTTGGTTGACAAAAGCGTATTTTAATGCAAATCACCGCAGGAGTTACTTTATGAGAAAAAGTAATACCATAAATTGACCGTGAAAAGAATGAAATCGTCAAAGATATAAAAAATATGTGTCGTTAAGTCTCTGAAACAGAAAATGATGCACAGCCGAACGTATACTACTAGGATAATGATAGAATGAGAGATAATTATAATAGATATATGAGAATAATGATGTATATTTAATTACTATAACAGGTGTAGACACGCTAAAACAATTAACATACTATATATAGTTATCTTGGGATCAGATATGAGTCTATAGAAATATGCTAAGGTGTTAATCACGTTTCAGGAGCATAGTCACGTATCTTTATCTCGGTGCTGTCATCTCGAATTATCATCCAGGTATTATTATCCCGTTATTATCTCGGTGTTATTATCTCAAATTATTTTAGTGTAGCTACGCCTCTTATAATAACTACTGTATATGCTAGAATAATGGTAGAATGAGTGATAATCAAAGTATATCAATAAGGATTATGATGTTATAAATGAAAATAATAATAGAATGAATGATGTTAATGATTAAATGAGTGATAATTGCATTAACCAAATAAGAATTATGATAGTATGAATAAGAATAATGTTAAAATGATTGATAATTATAATATAAAAGTAAGAATTATGATGAATAAGATGGAATAATGATTGAACTAGAGTTAATAATGATAGAATGATTGATAATAATGATTAAATAAATAACAATTATAATAAACAAGTAAATATTATGATAGAATGAAAAGAATAATGATAAAATGAGTGATAATTTAAATATATAAGTAAGAATTATGATGAATATACTAGGATAATGATTGAACGAATGATAATAATGATAACTTATCCTCGGATAAAGATTTTTTCTCCTGATCCATTTTAGGATATTACCGCATGCTTAGTAATAATGATAGAATGAGTGATAATAATGATTGTTTATGCAGTAAAAAAATGATAGAAGAAACGAGAACGACGATATAAAAATAAATATTAAGGTTGATTCAAACAATGAAAAATTAAATTAATATTAACATAAAAGACCTCCTTGATTGTAATAATTTGATTACTTAAAACAAAAAACCTGTCGTTAGTTAGAAATTAAAAAATCATTTCTTTATATTTTATCCATTGAAATAATTCAATGAGCATATTCAAAATCGAAAATTGATGATTTGTATGAAATAAGCATAAAATAAATAAAGTATTTGTGTTATCATAATATCAGATAACACTACAATTTATTATATACTACTATATACTAAATGAAATAGTGAGGGGAGAGAGAGGGAAAAAAAAAAAAAAAAAATATTAAATTTCTTAATAAGATTCTATGAAAACAAATGAAAGAATAAGAATGAACAACTATAATAGCCATTAAATTACTTTATATCGTTTATTGCTAGTTTATATAACTGGATGAAGAGAAGATATAATATTTTGAAATAAGATTCTATGAAAACAAATGAAAGAATAAGAATGAACAACTATAATAACCATTAAATTACTTTATATCGTTTATTGCTAGTTTATATAACTGGATGAAGAGAAGATATAATATTTTGAAATAAGATTCTATGAAAACAAATGAAAGAATAAGAATGAACAACTATAATAACCATTAAATTACTTTATATCGTTTATTGCTAGTTTATGTAACTGGATTAAGAGAAAATATAATATTTTCATCAAATTGTTCAATTTTCACCACATAAAGGAAAATATCAGGAACTCCAAAATAATGAACAATATACTAAATAATTATATCATATTATTAATATTAAAAATCTTTTCTATTGTAAAATAAATCGATAAAAGATAAAAGAGCCGTTTATAAAAATAAATATTTCAATGCATTCAATATATAATTATTTTTATTCAAAATTATACTTTATTCACAAAATATAAAATATGAATTCTATGAAATATAACATTTATATCATATAAAATAACCACCAAATATATGTTTAATAATATTATATAAGCAGATTAAAGTTTATATATCCGTATAGTGCATGAACATATTAAAATAAATAAATATGAAATATAATAATAATTAATTCAATAATTTTTCTATTGCCATTCAATATTTTATAAAGGAGAACGAAGACGGTTTTTCTTGTACGTTAAAAAATATATTAAAATGATTTTATATAATTAATTAATAGTCATTTTTTCGATATTTGTTAATATTAATATTTTTTAATCATATTTAAATGAATTTGCATTATTATAAATACATTTATTGTTCAAATAATGGAAATTATATGTTATCAGTATCTGATTTTGATAAATAGGTATGTGAAATTAAGAAATCGTTTATATAAAAGATTAGTGATGGCATTATAACCCAATTGACCCTGCCAGAAAAGAAATTCAGCGTATGAATTTTTATTTATTTTATAAGAAAGAAAAAATAATCATTAAATGTTTTTTGAAAGATTTTGAATAAATTATTTATTTCTATTCAATTACTCTCAATTAAAATATTTATTTGAGATAATTTCTTTTTTTTTTAAGAATTTTATTTATTTTATTTATGGATAATTTATTCAATATAAACTTATTACAATGTCAATTATATTATTATAATATTTATTTATGTTTATATATAAAATATAAAATATAAATATTTTATTTATATAATGATAAAAATAGTTCAATTTTACATTCTCAATCATCAATAAGAAATTTTAAATTAAATATCATCGTCCAAGAGTCAATTTTGAACACAATTTCATATAAAATAAATCTTTCATATTCAATTATTAATTTTCATGAAATTCCATCAAACAATGTATTAAAGTAGGATTTTTCTTATAAAACATTTGTATTTCTTTATCATTAAATCTGTATTTATATTAATTTATCAAAATGAAGCCTATTAATAAATAATTTTATTATAATTTTAATATTTATTAAAATAAGCAAGTTTTATTAATTATTACATAAGTAATAAGTAATATTTCACGCCTTTACTTTGCTATTTTAGCCTTTTTCCTCAATCTAATATATCTTATATTTTGGCTTCAAATTTGAAATATATCATATAAAAATCCAATATTTAATCAATTTAACAGGCTGGGTAAGCTCTTTTAATTTTTTTTTAGATTTGAAAAAAATATTTATAAAAAATATACTAAATAATTAAGCATAACATTTTAGTATGTCATTATATAAAAATATAATAGTAAAAAAAGTGATTTATGTCATTTTTGTTAAGATAAAATAAAAATGAAAGAGATTATTTTATATAGTTTTAATTCAATTTTTTAAAAAAATAAAATGTTATTATCTTATTATATTTTTATAAACTCTATATAATATCACATGATATAGTTTGTATACAATATAAAATAAATTGATAAAATTATAAACTATGAAAAATAATTATACAGCTGGCACAGATTCTTTGTAACAATTTTGATATCTAAATGTTACAAGAAATTGAATTAAAAATCTATCTTAACAATTCAATTTATTAACTTTTTCATAACTTTTATTGTTATTTTGTGAATATCTTTGTTTCCCTACGATATTTCTTTTTGGTTTCTTATTAAGAATTATTCAATATATAATATTATATTTATATTTATATAAAATAACTCGAAAAAAATCTTTGTCATAACCGTCTCTCCGTTCTCCTTTTATTTTATTATCAATTTTAATTATTTTGTTTTTTTTCTGAGAAAATAATATCTCACATTTAATATAAAATTATCTCATAAAAAACATTATTAAATTAAAAATGGTGATGACTAATTTGTTAATTAACGTTAAATAATTTCAAATAAGTAATTTTCTTTTATTTTTAGAAAATCAATCAATATTTGAAGTATCAATATTATCGCGAAAATGACACGCAAATATTAATATACAAGCTACATTAAATGATAATTTGCCTTTTTCACAATATTAGATCAAATATATGAAATATATAGGATAATTTGCATTTCTCAATTTTATACCATTTTTTATTTCATATGGACTTATACATTTTATATTATAATTTTTATAAAAACATTTTAATTCTATTTATGATTTATTTAAGTTTTTTTTTTCTCCAAATTTGTCACTTTTTGTGCAAAAAGCACTTTTTGGGAAACTTTTTCAGTATTTTTCACTTTTTGGGCACTTTTTGTGCAAAAAAACTAGTACCAAAAAAAAAAAAAAAAAAAAAAAAAAAAAAAAAAAAAAAAAATTTCTTCTCTCCTAGTAGTTGATAACATTAAATTAAATTCATGATAAACTATTATTGATATGCATGATATGGGTATATATTTATATTTTAAATAATGTATAAGGGACCACTATCAAATTCTATGTTAAAAATTCTATGAGTTATCACAAAATTAATTGACTTAAAAAAAATTATTTCTTGAGTATTTTTGCTATATTTTGGTATATATAAATTATATAAATTACATATCATTTATTTCTATTCTTCTTTTAAGCCTATTCCCTTTTTTCAATAAAAATTTAAAAGTTGAAAGGAGTAAAAATTTTACAAAAATGATCGGAATGGTGAAATTTTAAAGTTTTAAACTTTTTCCGAGATAACAACTATTGAATTTTCTTTTCTATGAGTTTTCTCAATATTGAAATGTTTACAAAAAAATATGATAGTGGTCCCATAAAATAATTGATTATTTTTTTTATTATCCCTATCATTTTAAATTCAAATAAATCTGTTTGCTTATATATAAAATAAATACTATTTATGCAAATAAATATTTGGGGAAATATAATGAAACAAAAGATTTTTTTTTATAATCATTTACGAATCACTTTAAAATTTCATTTTCTGGCTAAATCGTTGAATTAACAATTATATATTAATAAACATACGAAAATATATAAATTAATAATATTCATTTGACCAAAAATCATAAAAAAATGGATGATTCAGGATGAATTTTATTCAAATGCCTATTTTTCCTGCTTTAGTCAGTTTTAAATACTTTATAAATGATTTATAAATTGTTCTTAATCTGAATTATTTGATTTATCAAAAAAAATAAATAAAATGATAATTATTTATATCAAACCGATATATTAGATGATATTATAAAGTAAATAGAATAAATATTGTATATATAGGAACAATTGTTATTATATAATTGTCAAAATTATCTATTAGTGCTTTATTTTTTTTAAAAAAAAAAATCCATAATTAATAAATATATCATTTGTTGATCTTATTTATTTTTTTGAATATTTAATAGATATAAAATACTATTGATATAATTATTATTATATTTTTTATTGTTATAAAAAGATATTTTAGTTTTTTTATATTTTATTTATCAATTTTATTATATTCAAATTTGAATAGCATTCAATTTATTTCTGATATATTTTTTCCTTAATATAAAATATGTTTAACTCATATAAAATTAATTGAAGAATTAAAAATTAGCATAAAATAAACAATGCAAAAAATTTGTACTTAATAAATATGATTAATATTGATATTCATGACAAAAATAATTTTGGTATAATAATATGCGACAGAAAAGAGGTATTCATGAAGAGATCTAGCCTAGAAATTAGATAGATAATTAAAATATATTTTATATATTTTATATTTATGCTATAATAGAAAGTATATAATGTTTTATACGTTTGATTTCGAGATATTAATATAAATAATATTTCTATGACTAAATGGCTATGGAGAACTTTTGTTAGAGAAATTAAATTCTCAATTTTGAATATCATTAACAAAAGTTGTTTCTTTTGAAAGAAAATATTTCAATGAAAATGGAGTAACATTTCAAAGGATTATTTTTAAATTGAAATAATTTAATTTTTTATTGTTGCTGATTTATTTATATAATATTTTAATATATTTTATTTATATTATTTTATTTATTTTTTATGTAATGTTTTATATTATATTAATATATATATAATATGGATTATTTTATTGAATATTAAGATAAATTCATAATTATAATTTGAATAAAGATTCATTATTGAAATGGCGATCATTTTTTTGAATACATGATTAGTTTATATATTGAATGAAATAAAATAAATATTGAATTAATATATTTTAAATTAATCAATTAAGATATCTTGATTAATCATTTTATTTTTACAATAAAAAATAAAATACAATAATAGCCAAAATACAATAAATATGTTTAGTGATATATATACTTGAATACTTTCTTATTTCTTGAAATACATATTTTTAAACTCTTCATATGACATTTTACACCATTAAAATAAGCCATTAAAATCAAAACCATTATTTCTCAAAATTAAGCGTATAAATATCTTAAGTACCAACATATACATTAATACATATAATAAAATATCATATGGAAAAGTATTATATAAAATTCTAGGCTGAAAAAAAAGATATGATAAGTTTATAAATGAAAAAAATTTTAATTTCTTTTTATTTCTGTTTATAAATCTAATTTAATTTGAAAAATCTAATAATTTAATTAATCTTATGTGTATTAATATAAATATATTTGGAATTTTCAAAAACCATAAAGATTGAATGAAATATTAAAGATATACCAGATTAAAATTTTTATAAAATAAACAGTGTAAGACTTTCTTAAAATGATTATATCGAGCAGCCAATTAAAAATTATTGATTTGAATGCATATAACTTAATATTGATGGAAATAATGAGATTAGAAAAATTCAAAAAGACGTTAAGTCACTTAACATGAATACCTCTGACAGAAACAATTTTTAATAATAAAATTATTAAAAATATGTGCTTATATTTTTGATATTTATATTATCCTTAATTATATTGAATAATAAATATTTTTTACATTCACACATATTTTAATTAAATCAATAAAAAGGAGCACGGGTAACCGTTTTTCGTACGTTAAGAAGCCTTAAAAAAACATTTATATCTTATTATAAAAACAAGAAAAAACAATATTTTTTAAATATATTGATTATTTATATTAGATAATATAATCCATAATGATACATTACATAATTATTTCAAGTGTGATGAAATAAAGTCCTAATGATGTTTTTTTTTGATCATCCAAAGGACTTGTAAATTAATAGTTTTGATATTTTATTTTAGTGCTAAATGATAAAATGATATTATATCTTTTAAATAAAATTTATAGTAGACTTATAAATTTCCAAATCACATTTTTTATTTTTGAAATCCTGGGGAATATTCTTTTCTGTTGAGTGTTTATTTACATTGATATTTTATTTTGTACCACGATTGGTGTTAATAATTCTATTATATTATAATTAATGTTTTGTTGATACGGAATTTTTATTTTGTACCACGATTGGTGTTAATAATTCTATTATATTATATAGTATATACTATATAATATTTCAATATGAAGTCGAAACGACGATTTTCAATAACCGCCAAAGTCGTGCTCCTTTATCAATAATGTAAAATATACACAAAAAAAAGAATTTTTTGTACCGAAATGTTAATAAAATGTATTTTATTTTCAGAAAATCAGTATATATGATGTTTTTAAAAATCAAGATATATTGAGATTTTGAAAGTTTCCAATTACGACCAAATTTTAAAAATATAATCAAATTTAAAAGAGTGCATATTATGTTTACTATTTTATTCGGCTTAAATTGTTTACAAAACAATGTATTTATATATTGATTTATATATTTTTAATCTAAACGTAAGGTTAGGTGCTTTTGATTTTAACGGAACTTTTTTTTTGAGAAAAATTCTGAAGATTTTAGGTTTTTTTGATTTTTTTTAAAAAAATGAATCAGAAGCACCTTAACAAAAAGTGAAAATTGAAAAGAGCAAAAAAAATTGAATTGGTTTTTTTGATTTATCCCCAAAAATTTTTAATTTGACAATTTTTTGCAAAATCCCAAATCTCAGTCATAAGAAGACAAAAAATTGAATGGGCCTGCAGTAGTAATTCCGAGCTGTAATATCATCTTAAAGATAAAAAAAATTATATAAATAAAGAAAATTTTGCCGATTATAATGTCAAAATTTTGTAATTTTGGCCATTTATTTTACTTCATTTAATAGGATGAAAATTTACGTTCAATCACCACCATCCCTCCCAAACCCACACAACGAAGAGTTCAACGTTGATCTTAACACAGAAATCAAAAGCCTTGCTGAACTTGCTGCTGGAAAGTTTGGTGTCGATCCAAAGAAACTTAAATTATGTTTAGGTGAAAATCGTCTTAATGAAGGAGGCACAGTTGCAAGCTGTAGTTTGGTAGAAGGCTGCACTCTCAATTCAGTTGTGGAAAGGACAATTATTATCAAATATCCATCTGGCCGTAGTGTTGAATATCCTGTAGAACCTAACACTCAAATCAAAGATTTAAGCGACATTGCATCACATGAAATCAATATTCCATTTGCTGATCAAATCAAATTGCTCTACGAAGGTCAACTTCTTGAAGATAATAACACTATTGAATCGTGTAAATTACCTGATGGTTGTTTAATTTCTGCCACACTCGTTTTAACAGCTGGTAAGTAAATCATTTTATTAATTTTTTTATAAGATTTTATCTTTTTTGAAAAATAGGATTAAGGATGATCTTGGATATGGTTTGTGAAAACACATACAAAAAATTGATAATTCATTCAATCAATTCAAATTTTAAAATCATAAAAGAATTAATTATCAGCAAATTGTTTTAATAGTGAAAGGCTCTAATTGAATGAAAAAGCAATATTCTTGTTGTTTCCAATCAATTTACGGAAGTACGAATCGAACAAGATAAACTTAAAATTATCAATGAAAATATACAAAAAAATTTGACATTCAGACAATTTTCTTGTTTGATATTCAAGTAAATCATAATAATTTGATGAACGAAATTCTTTTCCACCTCTCTTCATGAAGAAAAATATATTTTTATTTTTTAATTTTTTTCAAATAAAGCATAGAATTTTTGTTTCCAATATAAACCAGTTAAATGCTTATATAATTAAATATTAAATTAAAAATTATTATTAAAACAAATAATGAACAAGTGTAATAGATAAATATTGAGAAAAACATTTATATTGATAAATATTTTTGTTTACCAAAGTTTTCACTCTTATTATCATTATCTCTCAAATTTCAATTAACAAAATCTTTTATAATAACTTTTGAATGAATCAATCATAAAAAGAACGTTTATTTATAATTTTATGAACAAAAATTATTTTATCTTTTTTCTTGTTTTTATTTTATTGAACATTACAAAACAGCAACTAGTCACGATTTTACACTTTTATATGATGTTATTACCAAGACAATTATAAAAAACAACTTTTTTCCAAATTATCAGATACATTTATTTTTCCTCAAGAAATAAAGCCAAGTATCATATATGTCAATGCATTTTATTATCGAAAAAAAAGATATTTACAGTTAAATCTTTTTATAAAACCTTTCATAGGAGGTCATCCAAGTTTTTTCATGAGTCTACCTTATTCAACCACGTTTTTTAAGAAATGTATTCAAAATTACTAAAATTGAATAGAACATCCCTACGTAAAATATACAGAAGTTTCTATACAGAAATTTTCACTTCACAGCTTCCACTAGATAAAAAGTTTTTGTTGGCTGCTGAGCCTAAAAAAATGAGAATAAAACTCTATTTAAGCACAATATTTAAAATCAAGTGTGGTATATTTTGTTCACACATGATAATATTATTATTATTCGAATTTGTTTTAAGTAAACATTGCTTAATATGGTCATCCAAATATTGCATATTAACAATAATTTTTTTTTTCATAATTGTAAATGGTCTTTGCATAAAAATAAAATTCAGAATATTTCCTATATATTCCCAAAACATGAAAAGAAAAGGATTATTAGAATGCAATAAAACAAATCATTTTTTTATTAGACTTATCAAAAATTGAAAGGAAAAAATTGAATAAGTATTCAAAAAGTTTGAAATCAGAGTTCATCCTTAATCTATTTATTTGTCCTTATTTTCTATGAGTTTATTCAATAGGCAAAATTTTTCTTAATGAATTCAAATATTGAAAGAAAAAATTGAAAACATAAAGTTTTTTAACGTCAATAAAAAAACTAGGAAGTGTATACAACTATTCTGGGAAGTGTATTCATTAAAAAAAACTAGGAAGTGTATTCAAAAAATTGAACATATCATAATAGCAAAAATGCTTTGCCTTTTGTGAATTCATTGATAAAACCAAATATTTGTAACTTTACCCCCTAATCTCTACAAGAGAGAAAATTTTTGTTCGTTATTCAAAAAAAATTTAACGAATTAAATTTGAATGAAATTGAGAGAGATAATTGAAAAAATGTGAAAAAGTGAGAAAAAATTGTCATGATAACTTAAATGCTTTGCCTTTTTTGAATGCTTGTTATTCTCCGATTTTCGAGATCGATATTTGAATGACTTTTTGATATTGATACATAAATATGCACTGATTCTCGAGATCGATTTCAGAGATCGAGAATTTTTTTTCTCAGATTTCGATATCAGAATTTTCAATTAAACTTTTTGATAAATATATGATAGTAATTGAATCTCAAATATTTCATAAAAAAGAATGTTTTTTTTTATTATAATCTTAATATGAACACCAATACATTCTATTATTTATTTTTAAATATTTTAAAATCACAAATACCAATTATAAAAAAAGATAAATTTGCTTGAGATCTCGAGATCTCAGTAATTGATATCAAGTTTACAGTTATTTTTATATCACATTTCATATCTGATATCTTGATAATCGATAATCTCGATATCAGATTTTGAAACTGATAATCGAGTATCAGATGCAAAAAAGTGACGTTTTTGATATCGATTCTCAAAATAACAAGTCTAGCAGTTTGTAAATTTGATTATCAAACATTTTTCACTTGCTAAAAATTATTAAAAATAACAAGTCTAATTACATATTTCAAACCCAAAATGAAATTTTAAAAAATATGAAATATTTCAAAAAAGTTTTCCTCTATATTAACTTATTTCTATTTGATAAATATATTCCTATTTGATAATCATATGTTTTACAAATCCAAAAAGTTTGCAATTTTTGAGGAAATTCTATGAATTTGTTAGTATCTATTCAAAGTATAATGAATTTCATAGACATAAAAAAAATAAATCGTACAAATGTTGAAAGGGTTTCTGGGTAACTGAATTTTATCTCAAATATATAAAATTGATATAAAAATATTTTTATTTATATAAAACTCATCATGTTTGATGAGTCGAAATTTCCGTTAAAGGTAAATGATTACGTTTTCATTAAAAGCATTGGCAATGGTGGAAGTGCTCACTGTTATCTTGTTGAATCTTTGAAATTCGAAGTTAATAAATTATTTGTAGCTAAAGTTATTCCTTTTACTCAATCAACGTTAATTACAGCTGAAAATACCGCTCTTATTGGATTGAATCATCCAAACATCATTAAATTATATGATAGATTCACGATTTCGTCTTCCTATGTTTTAATACTAGAATATTGTGAAAATAAATCTCTTGCTGAAGCTATTATCCCTGATATAGGATTATGCTATCGCCAAAATGCTAGTAACAGCCAGCAAAACTCAATTAATTTAGATTTTTTTAAGAATGCTGCATACCAAATTATTGACGCACTATCATATTGTCATATGAAAAAATGTGCTCATCGAGATATTAAGCCTTCAAACGTACTAATAGATCACTACGGAAGACTAAAACTCGCCGACTTTGGTCTTTCAATAAAATATCAAAATGATAACACCTTTGATTGTGAATATGAATATGAATATGATGAAGAAAACTATAAAACGAGCAAATACAACGAATTAAACCCTGATAAAAATGATGCCTCATTATGCAAGTGCAAGATTCCACTAATGGCACCAATAGCAAGCGATAAAGATATTGGCGCGCAGGATACCTTTGAAACAAAAATATATTATTTCAACAATGTTCCACTCAAAAGAAGAAAGCGTAACACTGAATCTGAGCAAACCAAATTATGTTGTAAAAATCTTGATTTTGTATCAAGTGAAAAAGCAAAAGTTAAAGCTAGCATGGATGAATTAAATATCAGCAAAGATAAATTTAATGTAAATGACAATAAATCACTAATAAACTTAAAAAAAAAGAAAAGACGAAAAATTCTTTGCAATTCGTTCTGTGGTTCTTTTGTTTACACAACTCCTGAAATTATACTCCGTCATTCATATGATCCTTTTTCTGCAGATATTTGGTCACTAGGAGTTCTCTTCATTGTAATGCTAACTGGCCGTTCTCCATGGGAAGGTAAAGGACAAGAGCAAATTCAAGAAAAGATATTAAAAGGAGAAATTTCAGCTGATGTTTTAAAGATGATTCCTCCTGATGCAATCGAATTGATTAATAAAATGGTCGTTGTTGACCCAGAAATGCGATTTTCAATCGATCAAATTAAGTCGTCACCATATTTTGATGATCCTTGCATTTTATCCTCTAAGTCTATTTCATCTTCTCAATCACATAAAAAAATGAAATTGATGCAACAAAAGAGTCATAGTTATAATTCAAATATTGCTGGATTAACTCATTGCAGACTTCAAAGTCAAGCTAAACGTTGTAGTCAGTTCTCTTTTCAAAGTCAAGATAATTCGCCAAATTTGAATTCATTCAAAAAATTACCAACATTCAGAAGGCCTTCCCAAATTCAAACTTCTCTTAAACCAGTAATACAAAGTTCTGCAAGTTTAATACGAAATCAACAACAAATAAAAAGCCCGACAGCTAATCCCATAACTCCTTTCAAAAAAACTCCACTCTTAAAATCGACTTTACCCGTTTTAAATTCTTCCCAAATGCATCAAATAGAACCAATGATAATTGATGATAAAAAAGAAACGAATGAAGAAACTAAAAATGATGATCAAATAATTGATCAAGAAAAGGAGCAAAACTTGATAGAACAATCAGAAAGTTTGCAATTTTTATTGCAGCAGTTACAGAATCAGCATCCGCATAAAAATGAAAAAATGACTAAAGAAATGCAAAATCAACAAAATCAAGACCATTCTGATAACGGAGTAAATAAAATTTCTCGATGCCAAAGTTTATTTTCTCCCAATACTCTCCATCTTCACTGATAAGATCATTGCACGCCCTTATTTTTAATAATCATGTTAGTTGTATCATATTAAAATGCGAATTATTTTTATTTTTAATTTTATACTTACACAATATTAAAATTCTTTTTCTTACATGTATTTTATTATTTTTGTTCTAATTTGGATGACTAATATTTGGTCTAATTTGATACCAAAGATTATAAAAAATTAATAAACAACAAGATTTAACTTTCTAAGTAAGATTCATTTAATTAAATTAAAAATCTTGCATACTAATATATATATATAAATATATTTGTGCATATAAAGAACAATTTTTCAATGGGCTTTGATTTTAAATTTTACTATGGCTGCTATGATTATTGCATTAGCCTTGGAAAAAGATTATGCTTTAAAAACGAGTAAAAAAGTGACGGTTTAAAAAAAATCGTTAAAAAAGAAAATAAAACGGAATGACATCTGCTGTCACTAACCCAGACGATCGAATAGTTATTGTCAATAGCGACTGTACCCCAGAGCTCCTCGATAGAATCAAAGCAGAATGTCTTGCAGCATCTACAAAGCTCAACACACACTCAGAAATGGCAGCAACATTAAAAGAAAAAATCGAAGCGCTTGATGGAAAAACATGGAATGTGATCGTTGGCCACAATTTTGCAGCAAATGTACGTCACATTGCAGAACGATTTGTGTATCTTTATATTGACCAACTTGGTTTTCTACTTTTCAAAGTTCAATAAGCTCAATTATATCGATGTCAATTTTATATCACTTTCATATTGATAAACTTTGTTTAATTTTAAAATAAAAGCAAATATCTTTATTTTCATTTTTCTAATACATTGTAAAAAAATTTATCAAATGTAATATAAAGTGTTAGTTTTTTTTTGCATGATGGCTAGAAAAAAAAATAATTTTAAACAATTTAATTTTATTATTAATATTTCTAAATATTAAATATTTGTAAAGTTAAAGAAGAATAAATATTCTATTTTCTCGCGGGTTCCATTTCTTGGTAAGTTGGCCCATTTTGTTTTCCATTTATCATTACCAATAATTACAATAACATCTAAATCTCCACGTCCAGTTGTATAAAATTTAATTTTTCTTGGATGGTCGCATTTTACAGTGATCTGTTGTTCATTCATTTTAGATATAAATCCGAATCGACTTGCTACAGCAGCAACAGTTAATTCAAACATTCTAAAGTAATGCGATTCACACCATTTTGTTAATGAATTATTTGCTGTACGAGATCGAAGATCAATATTAATATATGAGTATTGAGATTGTGGGTCTGTTGCACAAAAGTGATTTTTTCCTAAAAAGCAAGTAATATTATAAGAATGAATTATAGAAGGCTCGATTTGAAGCTTTTTTTTTGAATCCTCTGTATTGTTTTTTTGTTCATTATTATTATTAAGGAAATTGTGTGGATTTTTAATTATGTATTTGAATTCCGTAGGTATAAATCCAAAATATGGAGTTATTTGAATAACAACAGTCCTTTTTTTCTGTTTATATATCACATTGCAAAAATCACTGCTTAGAAAACGAGCAAAAACTATATCAACAGCATTTTTAATTAGAGCCCGTTCATCAATGATTTCTTTGAATTTTTTGAATGGGTGTGGATTGATTTCCATGCATTGAGAAACTAATGATGGAAGATAGGGAGGACATAAATCAGATTTTTTCTTCAGTTTTTTTTCTGAAGAAACTTCTAATTCAACGTTTATAGAATTTTGTGCAGAATATGAAATTTTGTTTGTTGTTGGCGTAATTGAATAATCAATACTTAGTGAAATCATTTCAAAGCGAATTACGTGAAACAAATATTGTAGCATAACCCTTGATGTTAAGCAGCTATAAGGCGATTCACAATCAAAAAAAACATTTTTCTGATTAATATAAAAACTAATTGGAGTTGATAATCTCCAATAAATATCTCCATTTTCATCTGGTTGGAGAACAATCCATGGAATTTCATAAAAGATCGGCTCTGGTGGAATAACAGCAGCAACAATTGGAATTCTTCCATAATCAAAATAAAAGCCAATAGGAAATCTCTTTGAAAGTTTATCAAGGTTTCGAAAGTAATTTTTATATTTCGTAACTTCTGCTCTCATTTCATTTGCTGACTCAGTAAAAAACTTAGAAGAAGACTGTAACTGAAGTTGTTTATCGATTACTGAAGCTCCAAGAGGTACATCTGGATTATTAAGCTCGCGTGTTGATACCTCAGCATATTCTCGACCTAAGTGTGACTCTGAAATGACATTTTCAAGAATTATTGACATGAAACGAAATTCTTCATTTGCACTGGCAAAATGCTGCCTAGCTTCAGAATAGCAGCGACGTTGTTGAAATTCAAAGCTTTCTTCTTCCTTGTTAAGTTTATCAGGATTCATATCAACTTTTTCCCATGTTTTTAGAAAATTTTGTAGATCAGAATTATCGTCTTCGATTGTTTCTTCGCCAGTTAAAGGATCGATATCTTTGATTGTTGGCTCATCAATGACCTGTAAACAAATATGGTCATCCATAAAGCTAGTAACTTAATAAATCAATTTTTATTTCATTAAAGGTGAAAAAAAATTGAATCTAATAGGTGAATTATTTCAAGCGGACGATTTTAAAATTCAAAAAGAATCAAATTTTCTAAAATGTAGCGAAATTTTATTATGCAAGAATATCAATATTTAATTTTTATTAATATTTTATCAAGAAAAGCAAATTTTTGTATTTCACCTATAATTTAACCATTTGAACCTCCAAGAATCATGGAATCTGCTCTTTCATTTTTCCTTCCTATTTCTTCCGCTTTTCTTGGATTTGAAATAATATTGACATTTACTCGACTAAAATTTCGGTTTATTGAGTTAATTGGAGCTGCATTCCCAGTCGGTATGGCAATTTCCTCATTTTTTTCTCTTTGTATCAATCCAATCATTCATTGCAATCTATTTCTCTTTTATATTATTGTTTTTATATCATTTTTAATATCAATTATTCTTTTTTTTTTTAATTTGAAATTACATATTAAAATTCAGCTACCTAAGCTTCCAACCCTTGTTTGGCTCCTTATATGCGAATTATGCCTTTTCTACTTATCGTATTTTGCATATATTTCCGAAAAAGATAAAATGATACAATGCGGTGAAAACGATCTCTTTCTCGAAATATCATATATTTCATCATTTTCTCATGGAATTAACAATAATAGGGGATTTTTAAATCATGTTATGCTTCCATTTGTCTCAGGAAGCTTTGCCAAATCAGAATTTTTACCTTCTATTTATTTGTCCTTACTGGACGTTGCAGGGATGTCAACACAGTGCTCGTTATTTGTTTCAACCTCACTTCTTCTTTTTTCGATATCTTTACTACAATTCAGTTTTACATACAGACTCTGTCAGAACGAATATGCATCATCATTATCAATTCCAGTAGTTTTTCTTTCAGGAGGTTTTGGATTTTTTCACTTTTTAAAAACAAGTGATCGTATTAATCCATCAGTTGATTATGTATTCTTCCTAGGAGGTAATAAAGTTAATGCTTGGGGCCATCCAATGCTTCATTGCATTTTAACATCTCGTGCTGTTGAATTATCAATGTCTCTCTCAATTTTGTGCTTTATTCTTCTAGAATCAGACTGCACAATTTTATCTATTATTATTTCATATTTAGTTCTTCTCATTCGGCCGCAAACCGCAATTTCTCTCAGCTTCATTTCTATTTTTTATAAATTTAAGCTAAAAGAGATTTTAACCAAATCAATTTTTTTGATACCAATCTTTTTCCTTCTTCCATCATTTGGAATGACTGTTAAAAAAGAAGAAGCTCTTTATTGGACAGATTCGCATCGAAATACAATGCTCCCATTTATTTCATATCCTATCTCAATTTTCGGAGTATTGTTTGTCAGTCTTCTATTTTCTATTTTTGAATTCAAAGAAAAATTGGTCACATCACTTACTACTTTTTATTTGCTCTTAATTTTTTCTTTCCAGCCAAATTTGCGATTTAATTTCTTTACAATTCTATCAACTGTTGTCCCTGTCTTTATTTCAATTTCATTTTCTGGTATGATTAATTTTGCAAAAAGATGGAAATCAAATCCAGATATTCAAGGTACTTTTTACTCACTTATCTTCTTTTCGATGGTTTTTATGTGTTTATCATCATTTACAGGTATTTATGCTCGATATAATCAAAAATTTAATTGTTGGGATTCTAATGACATTGATCTAGCAAATTGGATCATAAATAATACAAAGCCAAGCGACGTTTTTTTGGGCGAATCTTTTCGATTTTGGAATCCAGCAACATCAATTGCTGGCCGTGTAATGTACTTAGGAAGTTTGCATTGGATGCAATGTACTCCTTTTAATATTGAAAATAGAGAAGATATATTTCAGCATTTTTTAAATGAAGGTGTTCCTGTGAATGATGTTAATTATTATGTTATTCAAAAAAATGGAAATTGGATTCAAAAAGCAAAAGGTGTGATTGGAACCAAATATATACCTGTATATGAAAATGAAAAATATATTTTACTTGTTTTCAATTATAATGACGGAGCGCATGATACAAATAGTGATTGATTATTTTATAAATTCTCTCAAGTTTGTTTGATTATTTAATAAAATGAATTATATTATTTAATTTCTATCTTTAATGAGCCCAGATGGGAAATAATTTATATTGAATTTAAGCTTTGCCAAATGTTCTGAGTATAACATAGCTCAAGAAAAATATTTCTTGATCATGAACATTAATTTTAAATGACCCAACATTTAATAAAAATGTGTACGTTTAAATAATTTTTATATTTTAAATTCATATGAAAAAAGTAACAATTCCTTCTAAAGCATCATCAAATTTACAAGTTGAAACTCCACAATATTCGAATACAGTATCAGAGGAGCCTAAAAATAACGATCAATTTCAAGAAAATACAAATTATACATATGAGCAAGTCGTTAACGCTTTATCTGAGGTTAGTGTTTGCGCTTTTTCTCCACCAAATGATGAAAATTGCTGGAATTCTAGACAAGATCTCCTTCAAGTTCTGAAAACAATTCAAATTCTTGCAATGAAAAGGAAGCAAATTGAAGATGAAACTGACTCCAAAAGAGCAAAAGTAATTGAGCCTCTTACCGTTAGAACAAAAGGAAATCAAGCATTGCTTGATGAGGCACATGCCAGAAAGAAATTTTTATCAAAAGAAATAGAATTAAATCGTCAAAAATTAGAAGCCCTTAAACAAAAGAAAGCTGATCAAATTCTTCAACATGAGCATGAGCTCCAAGAAATTAAACAAAAAATAAGTGATCTCAATAAACGTCAAAAATCTAAAATAAAAACCTCATTTTCACAAAGTAATGTGATGGCGTCTACAACTAGTAGTTTAAAAGAAGAAATTCCAAAGAAAAAAAGGAAATCGAATATACAAAACACATCCAAAAATTTATTTGATGAATTTGATGAAGACTCTATTATATTACAAGATGAACAAAAGCAATCAAAAGATATAAAAAAGCAAGATGAAAAAGATGAATCAATCAATCATGATAGTACTCTAACTAATCATGAAATTGAACCGAAATCATCTGAACCTCATCGAAGTGCATCTGAAAAACGTCATTCAAAGAGTGCAAGAAATTCATTATCAATTGACGAGAATACTTCAAACAATAATTTGCATTCAGTTCAATCTTCTTTATCATCTTCAATGAAAATTCCTGTTAAAGAAAATTATGAGGATGTTCAAAAAAGAATGCTTGCTCTTTACCAGGCCAAAAGAAAATCGAGGAACTCATCAGTGTCATTACTTTCTAAAAATCTTTCAGGTATTCCACTTAATGACAATGATAAAAAAGCAAAAACAAAAAGTAGGATGTCTTTGGATAATAATAATAATAATAAATTATCAAGAAGTCTAACCCTTCAATCTTCAACTCCAAGTTTTAAGACAAAAAATGATAAACATTTGAAACCCAAACAAAATCAAGATATGCCCGAACCTAAAAAGAAAAATGATAATGATAATCAAAGCAATGAAAAGAATAAGAATACTACTGAACATCCTAAAACAACCAGAACCAGAATTCCAAAGAGACCACGAATAACATATACTCAATGTTAGAAAAATTAGCGCTATTTTTGTCTTTTTTCACCCTATTTGAATCTTCAAATAAATTACAAATTTTCATGACATTTTTTTAAATATTATCTTTTATATCATGTCATATTTTAAGCATAAAGATTTTAAATCAGGTAAATCGGTACAAAAAAAAGAAACAATTTTATTAATATAAATTTAATCCAACTTCTGAAAACCATGCGTTTTCTGTCTTTTCACACAAAAGAAAACTATATAACAAACAAATTCCAGGAATGAAATCAGGTAAAGAACTGTTGGAGTCCAAGCTGATTTAACTTCCTTTGCTCTTCTTTTAGCTTCTTTTGGTAATTCTTCACCCTCTTTGGTAGCTTCTAAAAATTCGTTCAATATACCAACTGCACTTTCTTGGGCTTCGGTCATTGAATCCAAAACGTATTTAGTAAGCCATTTTAATTTTTCATCAACAACGGTTTTTAAGTTATCAAGATCTTCATTAATATTTGAAAAAGCAGCCCTTCTTTTTTCCATTTTCCTTTCTGCTCGAATTAAATTAACAGCAATAGTTGCATGAATAAGCTTTTGGAGATCATCAGTAGTGAGTGAGTATTTTAATCTTCCTTTGACTTCTAACAAAAGATCACGAATGTTCTCTGTGGTATTAGTCTGTTTTCCTTGACTAAGTTTGTAATTTGCCTTTTCCATCTCTTCAATAATTTCTCTTGCGAGGGGAAGTGATGGATGCTCAGAAATACGCTTTTCTTGTTGAAGGAGTATATGATGTCTATTAAAATCATCGCTTTCTGTCAAATTTATTGATTCTTTGAAGGTAGATGGGATTTTTAAGATATAATGATAGATTTCTGAGTTTCCAATTCCATCTGAATTTTCTGCATAAAATGTGAAATAATTTTTAGACATTTTTTCGGAAATTGGAATTTGGTAGCCGCAATCTGTAAAGTAATTATCTTTATCAGCTAAAACAGAGAAAGTAATTGTGTTATTTATGTATGATGCTTTGATAGTTACATTTTCTGAATTGACTTTGCATAATTTTGCTTCGTATGGCTTACTTTGATTTAAATAACGTGCTATTAAAACTAATTTTTCATTGTTTTTGCGCGTAATATTAAGTGAAATTCCACTCCAGCTATTAACAGAATGAGAAATAGACCAATAAGGGCAGGACTCATCAGAAATAACATAAATCAATGATCCTTTAGAAACTTGAACACGAAATTGACTATACCATTCTGGAGACGAAGTCGGGATTCTGTTGCATATTGCACCATTTTGTCGTGATGAATCAGGTGAAAAATGGATGGATTTTTTCATATTTGTTGCAACACCAATTAATGACCAAACTCCAATTTCTCCTGGAGATGTTGCTTTCATTGGTTCGATTAAGTCATAATTTGATTTTTCAGCAAGTAAAAAACGAATTAAAGTGTAAAAAAAGATAAGATTACAAATCATTTTTGGAAATTTTCAGGAAACTTTTTATGTCCTTATTTGGTTACTAAAATTCAATTGCCGTTTAAATATTTTTTTGGTAGAATGTCTATGCCAAATGTCGACATTGACGATTCTGATCGCGAAAGAATAAAAAGATTTACGTCTAATACCGATATGAAAAAATATGTGCACGATTTTCTAGAAAAAAGAATGACTGCTGCTATTCCACCTAAACAAAGAATTATTCACCCAGAGCCTGTTGTCGAATTACCAAAAATGGTAATCCAGCGTCCATCTCCCCCAAGTGGACAAATTTTATCCATTACGATTGTCCGAGCTTCCTCGTTTGTTGAGATCATGGATGCTGATCCTAGTACGAGAATTCTTCTTGATTTCAATATTGCTGGAAGAAGATGGAGATCGATAGAAGTTGAAGCTGATGCTGATCCAAAATTTTGCGAAGCTTTTGATCTTGAGCTTTCAGAGCCACTTGACGAATTAATTCATTTTGGAACAGGATCTATTGTTGCTATTTTGATAGCAGGTCCAAATCGGTGCGTATATGGCTCTGGATCTTTTGAATGGCGTAGAGCATTAGCTGGTTATACAGGCCTGCCTGTTTCTCTTTACGACCCACGAACAGGAGATCCATGTGGCGTTGTACATGTTAAGATGCAAATGTCTCCTCAGCTTTGTACACAAGCAGAACTCGAAAATTTACTCAGACAAGAAACCCCAAATGCAACGCATATTTGCAAACTCTCATCACGATTAATTCCTTCTCCTTTTCATGCTTTAAGATTTGCAGGTCTTTTTTCAGTTAAAAAATCCAGATATGCAACAACCGGAAATGTTATAAAAGAAGATATTCCAGAAGAAGAAAATGAAGAAGAATTAGCATTTACTAAAGGCTTTTCTATTCATTCACTCCTTGCTTCTTGTGAAGGTAGTAAGCCTGACATATGTGCTCTTTTATGCTCAATTTTTTGTGGATTCGGATTTGAATCATTTGTTTGCGGCTCAAAAGTATTGACAGTGCATGAAAAATATTCAACTCTATGGGACCCATTCAAATGCGAAAGAATGAATGTCGAAACTCTTCCAACAATTGTAATGTATGGTTACAGATGTCGTTTAGAACCTCTTATTGAAAATCCGCCAGCAATTACAGATGATCCTAGAATATGGAAAAGAATTCAAATGCCAGATCCTTTATCGCATCCAGCTTTGTTAAGATGTGATTCTGTAGATGAAGAAGATGTTGAAAACGAAGTTAAAAAAATGATTTGCGCAGTTCGTCACACAAAAGTTACAACATTTAATAAGCAAATTGAAATCGCAATGAGACCTTTATTACAAACATATGAATCATCAAAATTAAATGAATCTTGTGATATATGGGCACCACCAGTCAACGATGCTGTTAGACATTTAATTCCTTCAAAATCAACTATTAAATTAGCACCTTTTTGTATTCATTCAGCTGAAGCCAAAGCTATTTTCATGGCTTTACAGACAAAAGCATCTAATATCATGTTGAGCCCACAAACAGACCAATTCACCCTTTCACTTGCAGTCTTTCCTTATGCAGAAAATTTATATGTAACATGGGTTTTGTTTGGAGCTATATACCCTATTTGATTAATCAAAATTTACGTATATTTTATTTGTGTGTTTTTTAAAATTAATTTACTCAATTTATTTTCTATTATCTTGACCAAATAAAAACTGAAAAAAATTAATATTAATATGATCTCGATTTTACTCGCTCTTCTTTTTATTGGGGCATCAGGTTGGCTAGGATTTGAAGTAATATTTTTTCTGACACAAGGTAAACTCCATTTATTGGAAATATTTTCCATTTCTTTCCCAGTTGGAATGGTTATTGTGTCAATATCGAGTTCTTTTTTAAATCTTTTTTTATTTTGCACAGGTGTACATTTTGCTGCTCAACTTATTTTATCAGTAATTATATCTATAGTTTTGAATAAATTTAATCGCAAGTGCAGATCTGATCACTCTAATTTTCCCAAATTATCGTTATTTGGAGTTATAATGTGGTCAATTGTTTTTTCTTCATTAGCAACTTTTATTTTCCCTACTAGTGATAAAATCATTAGATCAGGTGAAAACGATATGCTACTCGAAATTTCAATGATTTCATCTTTTACGAAAGGAGTAAACAAAAAAAGTAATATGCTATCAGGATTTCAAATCAATATACTCAAAGGTTTAACCACGCGTACAGAAATTCTACCATTTTTATATTGTTCTTTAATTAAGTCAATTGGATGCAGTTTACGACTTTCAATTATATTACCAACCATTTTTCTATTTATTTCTATTTGTTTTTTATCGTTCTCATATATTTATAGAATCACCCATGATCATTTAATTGCATTTTTTGCTCCACCAGTAATGCTTTTAATTGCTGGTTTAGGATTTACGCATTTTATTAATAATAACGATAGAGGGAATAGTGCAGCAGATTTTGTCTTTTTCTATGGTTCAGGCGTTGTAAATTGGGGTCACCCGCTTGTTCATAACCTTTTAACTTCACGAATCAATTTATTATCGTTATCTTTATCTTTGACTGTATATTTATTTTTGGAGTCCGATTTTTATCATCTTGCGGGAATTGTTTCAATAATTTCTTTCTTTGTTCGGCCTCAAAGTGGATTTATTTTATTTATCGCCTTTTTCTTATATAACATAGATATTAGGGGATTAAAATGTTCAAAGAATCATCATCTCAAATCAAATAATACTATTTATAACAGATTGAAATTTTATTTTATTCCTTTCCTAATTTTTTCATTTTTATTTTTGAAGAAATTTTCTATTGAGTTTAAAAATCCTCTTTGGAAAAGTGATATTTCCAAAGACTCGTTTTTGCCCTTTTTAGCATTTCCTTTTCATGCATACGGCTTTGGCTTTCTTTCTCTTATTTTTACTTTCTTACAATCACCGCATCGAGCAATTTTGCCAATAGGGCTTTTTTATTTCTTATCGATTGTCAGTTTACAAAACGAGCATCGCTTCAATTTCTTCACTACACAAACTGTTGTAACTCCTCTCATTGTTGCAGCAATATGTTCTGGATTTTCAACTTTAATTAGCCTTTGCTCTAATCCTCAACTCAAAGGAATTGTGATTACTTCAATTTCTTTTCTAGTTATTTTGATGTGCTTATCATCTTTATGTGGAATTTATAATCAAATTAATCAGTCAATTAAAATTTTTGGGGAAAATGAAAATGATGCTGCAAAATGGATAGACAAGAATACAAACAGAAAAAGCGTTTTTGCAATGCCACAGAAACTTAACTGGAATCCTGCTTTTGCAAGAGCTGGTAGGGTTGGATATATTGGGAATATTCAAGCTTTGCAAGATTATATCATTAATAATTCCTATTACTTTACAACTCTGGCAAAATTTGTTGATAACCCTGACCACAAAATTGATGTAGATTATTTTATCATGAAAAAAGAAAAGGATAATTGGAATAAGAACTTGCTGAATAGCAAAATTTTAAATATTGTGTTTAATAATTCGATGTTTGTCATTATGTCTTGGAAGCCTTTACAAGATTAAAAATAAATATATATTATACAAAAATGCATCTTTTTGATTCATATATATATGTTATAAATTAGAAGATTGTGATTTTAAATCATTCAAAAAGTTAATATAAAAAGTTTATAAAAAAAAAAAAAAAAAAAAAAAAAAAAAAAATTCGAAAAAGTCATTATTCCATTTTCATTTGACAACGGTTTTAAGGCTAAAATTGACCTTTTTTGTGCGGGCAATTACGATTGAGGGCAATTACGATTTCCCAAAAAATTCGTTTTGATTTTAACTTCATTATTAATGAATCAAGTTATCTTATACAATTATCGTGCAAACAGCTGGTGTTTCACGATATAAAATTATGATCAAGAAATCGAAAATAAGCTTTACGATATCTTCCAAGTGTTAAGACTAAAATACATGATCTACGGAAAAGAAATCGCTCCAAGTACAGGTACACCGCATTTACAAGGCTATTTCAGAGGTCTTCTTACATATAGAAAAACGATTTCTGAAGCTTGAACATTTACACACAGTACTAAAGGACAAATTTGTATATGGTCTTACCTTATGCCATCTAAAGGAACTGAGGAACAGAATTACAAATATTGTTCAAAGAGCGGTGATTTTGTTGAAATAGGCCAAAAGGTCAAATCCCTTGAAGAAAAGATCAAAAGAGATGATAAATGGAAGAAAATGAAGGACGATTACTTGAATCTTTCAGTTGAAGATTTCAGTAATAAATATCCGAGGGAGAGCGTTATTTATAGAAACCAATTGAAAAATTGGGCTACTGATTTGGCCATCAGTAACAATACCTGGCCCGGTTTATTGCCAGAAAAAAACTTTTGGATCTGGGGTGCTCCTGGAGTAGGTAAATCAAGATGGGCAAGAAGCCAGTGTGAACCTGAGTTCATATTTCCAAAAGGAATATGTAAATGGTGGAACGGTTATAATCCCCTAATACACAAGTGTATAATTTTGGAAGATTTTCCAAGTGACGGAAAATTTTTGGCATATTACATGAAGATTTGGATGGACAGGTATAATTTCATTGGTGAATGCAAAGGTTCCCAGATCCAAGTTTCTCCTGCAAATTGGGTATTCATAGTTACTTCTAACTTCAAAATTAGAGATATCTTTGATCCCGATGACGCTGAGGCTATTGAACGTAGATGCTCCGAAATCGAATTTAAATCTGGTAGTCTTTTTCAAGCTACAAGAATCGATTTTAAAAAAATTTTAAAAATTTAAATAAACACAAAATTTAAATTTCACTTTTTTACTCTTTACTTTTTATTTTAGGCGTAAAGTTACCATTGACTGATAATTTTGAATACAAAACATGATCGTTTTTATTCAAAAAAAAAAAAAAAAAAAAAAATCCATATGGTAATATCTATATTTCTGTGAAATATACAACATATGGATTTTTTCTTCATTTTTATTTCAATTTCGCAACCGACCGTTGATATAACAAAGGCTTTTGGCCCCCCTTTACTACGTATTGTTTGGTCTGAATGGGGAAATCACTTCCCATAAAATCCCTTGCTTTGAGGAAAAGTACTTTCCCAGATCGAAAAAATACGATTTTCTTTTTGTTTTTTTTTTTTTTTTGGGGAAATGAATAAGGAGCGAAAATAAAGAGAAGGAAAAGGTGCTTTCGGGGCGATCTCATGATCTAAAAATAAAAGAATTGTAAACTTATGAAACAGAGGTATTCACTTTGAGGATTTTAACTGTATTTTTTTAAAAAAATATAAAAATTAAAGCGCATTTATTTAATAAATGATACATTAAAAATTGCAAAATTATTTATGCGCTAGTTTTTGAGAAAATTCGATTTTATAGAGCACTGTAAGCCAAAATATAAACCATTCAAAATTGTGAGAAGGGTGAAAAATACTTTATCATATTTTATTAATAATAAAAATAATTTTTAAATTGAAGCATAAATCTACAGTTTTAATATCTGTTTGATCTTTCTGTTTAATATTGAGATATATATATTTTAAAATTTATGCAAATTTTTTTTCTGAAAAAGTTGATAATTTCATTCAAAAAATATCTGTTTTATTAAAATGATTTATAATTCGATAATTATGAATACGATTATTATGAAATTATAATAAAGTAATTATATCATGTTAATGAATAAGTGTACAAAATATTATAAGAAAATTGGCGCTACGTTTTTAGTAAAAGACATCTTTATTTAAAATGATTGTATAATATTCGTTCAAACCAATATAAATGATTATTTTAATTAGCTACAAAATGATGGCAATTGAATGTATATATATGCATGAGAATTGAAACAATTAACACATAATTGTTTTATATATTCATATCAATAATGATATTTTTTTAGAGGCATTTAAATTTCGTTGAAATATAAAATAAATACGAAAATAACTAATATGGCCATATTATCATTGCGTTTTTTTTATAAATTTGCTAATGAATTATAAAAAAAGCAATTATATTCAATTATTAATCGTTAATCAGAATAATTTGTCCTCAACCAATAAAACTCTATCAATTTGAAATGTTATTTTTCTAAAAACCTAGCGCCAATTTTCTTATAATATTTTGTACACTTATTCATTAACATGATATAATTACTTTATTATAATTTCATAATAATCGTATTCATAATTATCGAATTATAAATCATTTTAATAAAACAGATATTTTTTGAATGAAATTATCAACTTTTTCAGAAAAAAAATTTGCATAAATTTTAAAATATATATATCTCAATATTAAACAGAAAGATCAAACAGATATTAAAAATATAGATTTATTGTTGGAGCAATAATATATTAATATCAATTATATTTCAAATAAAAGAAATTTATTTGGCTTGCAGTGGTCTGATTTTATAAAAAAAAATATTTTTTTCAATGTTTATGAGCCATTCAAAACCGTAAAATATCGTAGAAAAAAATTGAAAGAAAAATGTTCCAAAATGCAACTTTAATTTTATTAAAAATTTTGAATATTTTTGTAATTATATGTACGTTAAAAAACGTTTATTTTTTTTTTTGAGTCTAATAAATGAAACATATTTTCCAAAAAATTGGCCGCATAAAATCACTAATGCTTCTAGGAATAAATTCTCATAGCCAATATAATCATTATATTAAAGATATAGAATCATATAAAGACAATTTTTGAAGTTATCATCTGTTTTTCTTTAAAAATGCTTTTTGGGTTTGAAAGTATGAAGAATGCAGATTTTGCAGTTTCTGAATTAGGAAATAATTAGAAATTTTCATTTATTGTGACAATACTTTGGAATAATGAAGATATCCAAAATATATTCGATGTTATAAATAAAATGATATAATTATATTGTTAAGGACGACCTTTCTATGAAAAATGATCGTTGTGGTTACATTTAATTCTTCTTCAATCTTTCATAATTTTATTGTGAAACTCATATTAAAAAATAAATAATTGGAATATAATGCATATAAAAAATAAATAATTAATTATTCAGTTTTGAAAAAGAGATATTTCAAAAAATAAAAGTGAATTAAACCAAAATACGTTTATATTTTTTCTAAGAATTTCAAAATGTAATAACTCAATTTCAAAGAAAAACAATTTTGTTTTCTATGCACCATTTATTAAATAACATGAATATTTAAAATAATCCGGTTCCAAACTCATAATATATTAAAGAAAAAGATGAAATTTTAGTAGATAAAATAAAAAAATGATTAAATTTAATAAATAACAAGTATTAATATTACTTTTCGAACCGGATATCAATAATTTATTCTATTTGATTTGTATTAACACAAAAACAAGTTTCTTTTTTCCCTTCTAACTTGAGTTATTTAATTTTTTAATTTTCAATGATTTACGATGAAAATGAATACAAAAATTAATCGTTATAAAATAAATTATAAACGGTGAAAGGTCGTCCTTAACTAAAATATGATTTTTTCTTCAATTTAATATTCAAATCGTCATTTAAACATTTTATAGATTATTTTGATGATAAAAAGAAATAAAAATAATCTGTATTTAGCTCAAAAAATTAAAAATACATTTTAAAGAAGAAAAATGACCGTTAAGTCACTTAAGGTGAATACCTCTTATGAAACTAGATTAGGATGGGTATTTCTATGAGTTAATACAAATTTTGTTTCTTGAAATTGAATTGAGAGAAAAAATAACAAATATTTATATCTTGCTAGAGTATTGATAAATTCAATAATTACATATATATTTATTTTCATTTAATAATATAATAACAATTTAATAAATTATCAAATGCTTATTATTATTTGTTATTAGAATTTTGAATATATTAGATCTCCTTTCAAAAAATAAAAAGATTCCTCTAAAAAAGTTTCAATATTTCAGAAGATTCCTCTAAAAAAGTTTAACTCTCAAATTTGTTAAGATAATTCAAAATTTGTGAAAATTCTCAGAGCTTACACAAATTTTATTTGCCAGTCTAAACTAGATATTCAAATAAAAAAACGTTATAAAAAAAATTTAATAAATTTGAATAAATTCAAATTCCTTGAAGGAATTGAAAATGAACAATTATGAAGAAGTCGATGAAATAGAATTTGTAGATCATGATATGGAATTTTCCTCGATTTTAGATATACCTTTATACGCGCAAATAAGAAGCTCGCTTCACGCATATTTTGCAAAAATTCACGCCACAATCTCGGTGCCTTCTATAATAGGCAATATATTTTTTGTTATTCTCAGTATACAATCCCTTTTTCCATCTTTTTTGATTGATTGTCAAGAACTTTGGCCTACCAATAATTTTCTTACATCAATTTTACAAATTTTTAGCACCCTTTGGGTCGGCCCCCCAACAAATAAGAATTATGTATGTGTGGCAGTATCGCTTGCTTTATCTTTTATATTTATATTTTCTTTTATATTTTTAATATTAAGGTCTCTAAAATATAAAAAGCGCATGAGACTTGATTCAGTTGAAATTTGGACGTCATATATCATTTTTAAATATATTTATCCTTTAGCATGCCCTCATTTAATTAATAATTTGCCGCTTGTTATTCAAAATTTTGTCCAGCATCGATACATAGCGATAAGTGTAATTGATGTTATAATTTCTCCTATTGCAACCGCTGTTTTTTTGGTTTTAGTTTATACGGTCATTTTCCCACGTGTCCTTTTTGAAAATTTGCCCACCCATGAATGGCTCCCAGCTCTACCACTTGCGTATATTTCAAATACGATTTTCCAAGCGCTATTATCTGTATTAGTTTCTGTCTTTGGTAATCACAAGGCGAAAATTTGTATACCAATAATAATGTCTTTACTTTCAACTGTATGTGGTTTTGTTGTTTATTTCTTTTCATCTGTTTTAAAACGATCAATATGTGTAGTTGTTGGATCGATAGCATTCACATCAGCTTTTGTATCATTAATTCAAGGCGTAAATTTAATTATAACCAATCACATCAAGCCAGAAATAATATTTATTTTATTTATCGCTTTTTTTGTTATAATCTATATTGGACTCCGACTATTAGATACCAAATTAACAATTGAAGTTTTATCTTTCTTTGATTCCTGTGAAGAATCACCGCAAACTGCCAAAGAATTGATGAATCAAAAAATAAAAAATTCTCATATCTTTATTGCCTATGTCAGATTTACGCTCAGCCAATGCCACCCATTTATCAGTTCAATGGAAGCATTCACTTATGCTCTACATAGATGGCCAGATGATTCCAACCTAATTTTATTTTACGGACGTATTTTAGCTATTTTTCCTTGGCGCAATAATCAGATGGCATATGTTGCATCGCTTCTTTCAAAGCAAACTGGATCGAGATCATACACTTCTTTTTTACTTCAATTTCGTCATATTTCACGAACTCGTCAAACTTTATTAACACCCAGGATTAAACATCAGATAGAAGAAATTCAAATGCAATGTGACACATTAAAGAGAATCATCAGACGATTCTGGGAAAATATTCTACAAAAAAATACTAACGCTTTTTGGGATGATGTATTTAAAGTTAACAAAAGAATGCGAGATATTGAAAATATACTCCAAAAAATGTGCGATGATTACCCGAATAATGAAGCTGTCCTTCTTGAACAAATCAAATTTGTATCAACGATAAAGAAGGATTATATTGAAGAAGACGCAATCAAAGCAAGATTACAAAAATTACGAACCGAAGGTTTTATTAAAGGAGATACTTCTTTCACAATTGCATCGAAAGTATTTCCTATTTTTTGCACACAAGCTGAGGTTTACGAGACAACAGATAATGTTAATGATAAAATAGATACTGATGATAATAGAATGTTACAAAATTCATTTGATAATGAACTAAGTGATAATGACTCATCATCAATATCTGATAGAAACTGTCGAATATGTGTACAACAGTCTACAGCAAGATCCCAACTCGGTCGAGTATGGATTATAATTTTATTTTTAGCAATCACAACCTGTTTATGCATTGCCTTATATGTTGTTTATCACTTAACATATGTTTCAAAATTCCTTGGAAATGAATTAAATTCCATAGATTTTTTGACAACTCTTAATAAGGCTATCTATGAAATTAATTCAATGTGTTTTTATTTAACTGTTTTTCCTTCTTCTTTTCCTGGATATAAATGCTCACTTCCGCCTGATTTTATGGAGCAAGTTGCACCATCATTATATCCGAATCATGTTCCATTCTTCAATTTTACAGCTGATTTTATCTCACGTCATAGCAGTGCAGCAGGCGAATATATGTCTTTAATTTCAAGCACACTTATTAAACTTGACGAAGATGATGAATATGTTAAAGCTGTTAATGAAATATTAACTATAAACGAACTTGAAAACTTACTAACCGTTAAATCTACGTTGAATCAAATGCTACTTGATTCGAAATCGATTCTACTTTATACAGATCCCAAATCATATTATGAATCAGATGAATATTTAAGGCTTGGAATTAATTATATGATATTGTTTGGAGCCTTTACGAACATGTCTACAATTGCAACTCATTATGCATCAACAGTTAGTGGCAAAAATACAGATTTTTTGAATAATTTGATGGTTTTATTAATTGTTGTGAATCTTCTTTTTGTTTCACTTCCTTTTGTCTTAATTCTTTTTAAATTACAACTACAATCGGATTCGATTGCAGTAAGTTTTTCGTATCTCCCAAATACAGAAATTCGTTCAATTATCAACGAATTTGGAAGTGGAACTACTAAGAATGATGAAGATACAAATTCAATTTCTCGTTTAACGCAACTAATTCCGCTTAGGTCATCAGAAAACTTGAAAAAAATCATTATTTTTTGTTTCACATTTCTGCCAATTTTTGTTTGTTCATTAGCAACGTATTATTATTCATTTGATTTTGTCGACAAGACGCAGAAAATAGCAATGAAAATTTTCACACTATATCCAGCTTTTGCCGAAATGAAATCAGGAATTGGATTCTTGATTCGGGTTGCTCAAATGGACACTGATCCTGACAATTTTTTGCCAGAAACAGAAAATCGTGATTATGTCTTGATGCAATCATCCATTCTTCTTTATTTATCCATAGCTTCCTTTTCTGAAGGCATGTGGGGTGAAATTGCAGGAGCTGATGCCTATTTTAATCCACGATTTGCATCCGATGTAGAAATTGATACATTTTCTGATATTTTCAACCCCAGCGTAACAAACAAAGTTCCACATTCTTTTACATATTTTGAACAATTTGCAATTGAAGGACTTTTGAGAAGTATTGATGTTATTTTTGGTTATTCGTTATCTTATTTAACAGAACATTTGAACAAATCTTCTCCATGTAATTTTAGCGATAACTTAATTTTGTCTTTATTTTATTGGTTTGGTTCATTTAATTATATTAATCGTACGTTAATTTATTTCAATTTAGTTGAAAAATATGTCGATATGGACATCAATGATTATTATAGTAACGAAGTTGCAATTATGTCTGTTTCTATAGCTGCTCAAATATTTGCATATCTTTTGGTTGTTCTTTATCTACTTGAAAGACATTTTTCAATTCGTGCTTCTTTGCGGTTTTATCATTACATAAGCCCGCAAGTCCTACTCGAGAATCAAAATATAGTTATGCTGATTGAAAACGAGAAAAGAACAATGGAAAAAGCAAACACATCTTTCTTAAATGTTGAATACACTGTCGAAATGGATCCAAAAGGAATTGTTATTCTGGACCAAAATCTTGTAATTATCAAAAATAATCCAGCATTCTTTCACATCGTTACACAGCAAAATCAAAATGAAGAAAATGAGAATGTAAATCAAAATGAAAACCAAGAAAATAGCAATAACGATCAAAACCAAGAGCATAAAGAAGGCGAAGTTCAAAATTTGAAACTGTATTTGAATCCAATTAAGAATCAAATTAATGATGTTTTCAAGAATTTTGTTAAAACACTAAATGATCAAAGCCTAAAAGGTCAATCATTGCCTGACTTGATAACAAATGTAGAATCAAGCTCAGATACTAGCTTAGCTTTATTAAATGAAAATATTGAGAATTTTGATAGGCCTATCAAAAAGTCCAACTCAAAAAGTGAAAATGATTCAATTTTAGAAGGCTCTTGGACTGATTTTATTTTCCATCTAAATGAATGTATATCAGGCAAATTCAAGCCAAGATTTACGATGAATATATCAGGTAAAACTTTTGATGGCCGTTTAGTTCATCTTTCTTGCACTGTAATTGCGATGAATTCGGAAGGTGCAGTAGAAGAAGGCGGAGTTTCAAAAGTCGAGAAACTGGCCATTATTTTCGAAGATTGTACGCATTTTTATGTTAGAAAGCAGATGATTAATCAAGAGCAGTCACTCGCTCACGATCTTTTATTACAGATACTTCCAGATAAGCTCGCAAACTCTTTCATGGAAACAGATTACGAGGGATTCAGCTTCGTCGTTCAGACAGCAACCATTGGTTGCCTCGATGTCCACTTTGGCAAAGAAAGTGATAACGTATCTCAAGAAAAGCTTCAACTAGCCTCAGATCTTCTAAAAATATTCGATGAAGAAATCGAAGATTTCGACTTACTTTGTAAGGTTCGTTCATTTGGAACAACTTACGTGTTCGCAGGTGGCCTCATTTCCGATTTAAATAAGCCAGAAAGACATGCCGAACAAGCAGCTAAGTTTGCTCTCAAAATGATAAATTTAGTCGAAGATCTCTCTAAAAAGACAGAATATGATATCAAATTATCCGTTGGTATTCACACTGGAGGACCCGTCGTTGCTGGTGTTATTGAGAATCAGAAGCCAATGCTGCAGGTGATCGGATCTGTGATGGAGATTGCATCACAGATGACAATCACGGATGTTCCAATGCAGGTCCAAGTAACAAGAGCAGTTTATGAACTCATTTTCACAGCTGGTTTTCATATCATTGAGCGTGGTGATACGGAAATCCGAGGTGGGCAAACTATGACAACATATCTCATTAATCCAAAATAAAAAATGTTTGTATTTGTTAAAAAAAAAAAATAAAATTGACATTTATTTTATTTCTTTTGACCAGTTTCATTTTATGAGGATTTATACCTTCTTTCTGCTTTTTCTGTTTCTAAAAATTAAAAGATACCATTCGCATTTCAATTTTGAATTAGCATAATGCAGGTATGCCTTTTGGGACTTCTCGGGACTTCCCTGGACAATGTCGCTTTTTTGTCCCATAAATTTTACCTAAAAATTTTTGGGAAATCATTTTCCAGATGGATTTTTTTTTATATCACATATCAATCTTGAGTATAAAAAAAATCTATCTAAATATGCATCATCTTCTTACCAATATTATTTGTCTTCTTCATTTTAATCTTAAACTTCTTCTTCTTCTTCATAATCATCAACTTCATCATCGTCTTCAGAATTTTCATCTTCTTCTTCACAATCTTAACAATCTTCTTCTTCTTCTTCACAATCATCATTATCTTCACAATCTTTATCATCATCTTTTTCTTATTCAAAATCATCATTATCTTCACAATCTTCTTCTTCACCACTTTCATCTTCATTTTCATAATCTATTTATATATATAATTGAACGATATAAATTTCCCGAGGATTGTCCCTGTGATTTTCTAACAAATTACTCACTGTGATGGTAAGTTCCATAAGAATTATATTCCTGAAAACATGGAACAGCCGGTTACGGCTTATCCAACCCAAACTTCTTGCCAGAAAAGTCAAGTTCATTTTGAATGAAAATAAAATTAACTAAGAGTAGATCGAAAATATAACTGTGCGATTTAACACATATTTTTTTGTCTCATCGTATAGATTTTCTATTTGCAATTATGAAAAAACTGGTTCATTAACGACATGTTCATCAACGATAGGTTCATTAACGACATGTTCATCAACGATAGGTTCATTAACGACATGTTCATCAACGACATGTTCATTAACGACATGTTCATCAACGACATGTTCATTAACGATAGGTTCATCAACGATAGGTTCATTAATGATAGGTTCATCAACAGATTCATCATCAACAGATTCATCATCATCAACTGGTTCATCATTCTCTTCGAGAACTTCACTTTGTGAATCGTCATCAACAGCAGATTTGCCGAATCGTACACGACCAAACTCATATAATGCGACATTCCAACCTGTTTTACTCATACAATTCCATGCTCTATCACGCAGTTCGTTTAAGTATCTCTCATATCTGTTGTTCGGTATCGAGTACTTTCTCTTGTTCATGTGTTTACCATATCGAACATATACATATACATCCGAGTTTCGATTTCGGTTTCGACCTAGAAACTGTTTAACACTGGATACAGTATCGATATATTTTGGACGAATACAGATAGAATATTCTCTTTAATGGACTGTCCATTCTGGATAGATGAGGTAGATATAACAACATCAACATCTTCATCGAACAAACCATCTTCATTCAACTTAACCTCTTTGTTATCACCTGTATATAAAGCAACCTTGTATCTATCTTTCAACATCTCTTTCAATAAAGTACATTGTTTCTTATCTTCGATCTTAATTAATACTTTATCGTATTTCATTCGCTTTGTATCGATTAAGTTAACTATCTCAGCTCGTTGTTCATCAGCATCTGGTATCAACTTGTTAACGTATATATTTCGATTGTATCTCTTATCGATACATGGATTAACGATTATGTAATCTCTAAAACACGCGAAGTGTTTAATATCATCAGCTGTAGCACTTATTAACGCAACCTTATCGAACTCTTTAGTAATCTCAATTAATCCAATATGTTGTAGTAACATATGTGCTTCGTCAATCACTAGAAAGTAATCTAATCGTTGTTCGTTCATGTAATATTCTTCGATTAAATCACCTAAACATTTAGAAGCTGTGTTGTATGTAGTAATAATCACATTAACTTCATTGTGTACAGCTTTGTGAAACTCTTTAAACGCATTATCGTTAACACACAACCGAATGGAATTAACATCCATATCACTCAACTTGGTATAGAACTCTTCAGCGATATTCACTGTTGGAACTATTACCATAAACCTCTCTGTACTATGCGATGCAATCCATTTACGAATAGCAGTCGATTTACCAGAACCGATTGGAGCTTCACAGATGAACTTCTTAGTCCGGATTTGTTTAGTGATCTTACGTAAATCATATTTGTTGTGATCCATACAATAATAATAATCTTCATAATCCATATAATCGATTACATCGCCATTCTCATCACAAAGTTCTAGTTCATCATCGATATTTATTGGTGGTTCACCATTAGTTAGGTGTTTAATCGTTGTTTCATCTTCTAATGGATGGCCGTTCTTATCGAAGTAACCTTCACACTGTATAGTGTATAATCGTTCAGGGATCTCATCAAACATCTGCCATCGTATATATGACGGATCATGGACTTCTTCTGGTGTTGGTATTGGTTCGATTTGTTGTTTCAATGGATCATCGTCATCACGGAAATCATTTATAGATATGGATTTCATACCTTCATATACGTGATCGTATAACATAGTGTTCAGTGTCATTGGTTTCAGTTGGATAAAATTTTCATATAATTCACATATCAAACCTATTATTTATACATATAGTCATTCATTATATGCTACAATAGTCATTCATTATCTGCCACTATTAGTTCTACTTTATTGGACACAATCTCGATAATGTCGTATATGAGTATAACTATGGAATTGTTTAGAAACGGTTTCATATTAATATAGCCGATTTCGCCTATTATAATAGTTTATTTAGCCATAATTATAGGTTTTCGTTATTAGTATTGTCATATATAGACATATATCTATAGTCTTGTGCCACAAGTAGCACTAAATTAAATACAAAAACAGCTGATTTTTGGGGGATTTCGTCAATTAAATTAGCTGTCACGCGACTGTGGCGGGTATATATACTAATTTGGTCGAGGATGACAAAAATGACAATTTTTGGTAGACTGAATGAATTAGAGCTAAGGGAGTGAGCGAAGCGAACGTGGGTGAAGCACGTAGTGCCGAACCCTCCTTAGTATAGCTACTACGTTAACTTAATTCATTGATTCAACATTATTTCAACGTTAACATGTCGTTATGACCAAATAGAAACGGTTATAATCAATGGCCGTAATGTCGTTGACGTTGACATTCAATTCAACAATATAACATTTTGTTCAACGATTTTAACGTCAACGTTGGCCAACCCTGTTTCTGATATCTTCAAAAATTTCTCTCATTTGATCTTGATTATTTTTCAAAATTAATTTAAATTACTTAAAAATTTAAAAACAAAGTTTTGACAAATAGAAATCATCATACATTTATTTAGAAGACAGGAAAACCCCCGTACCATTTTAGTTTTTCAATGAGATATTTGAATGTATAAATAGCCACCGGTGAAAAAAGGTTAAAAAATAAGGTCAAAAAATGGTACGGGGTTTTACAGTGGACTATACCTTTTATTTATTCCACATTTTGAGATAAATGAATTTTAAAAATTTTGGGTCAAAAACCGCTTTGGGTAGGCGGTAATTTGCGACCTCTGGTCAAAATATACCTAATTTTTTTGACCCGATTGAAAAAAGGTAAATCGGGTACCCCTTACAAGGTTAGCTCCTTTCAATTTTTCTTTTATTTATAAAGAACAAATTATAATTGAATTTGTTCTCTTTCAATCTTAACAATGTCTGTTCTTAAAGCAAGCCAAGATGCAAAAAGAGCAATAAAATATAATCGCCGCGACAATAAAGGAAATTTTACTGTTTTTGATATCGAAAATTCAGATGATATTAAACAAATATTTTCAACTGAAGATAATCCTCAAATTACAATAAATAGCGAAATAATTGATTGCTCATTTTTACCGAGTGAATTTGGTTTTGTAATTGCATTTGGATATGAAGATGGTACAGTTAAATTCATCAAAGAAAATCCTGACAAATCATACACTCCTATAAGTTCCAAAATTGGAGGATCTGAAAACGATAATGGTCCTAGTTTCGAATTACAAGCTCCAAAATTTGTAAAGAATCTTCGTATTTCTTATTTTCCTCCAGAATTAAATATTGGATACATTTCAGAAGATATGATTTGCATATTTTTTGTTGATTTCCAAATTTCTTCTATTACACTTATTCCAATTCGAAGATATAGTGCCCCAAATACCATTTGGTTTAATTTCACCAATAAGTATTCTATTTGGAGATGTACAACAAGGTATTCAGAACGTAAAGGCAAGCAAGAACTCACTTTTGAAAATTATAATTTAAATTCTTTTGTTCCTGCTAATACAATTTCTGACCTTCCTTCTTTCCTCGATATTGCCAGTGAAAAAGATTTCATTGATGCTTCAATATCTCCAGTACAATTTAAAGGTGAAGACAAAATAGCTGTTTTAAAGAGTGATGGTGAAAACAATATACTTGCATGTATTATTTTTAATAGCAAAAACATTATTCAAATTAAAACAGAAGCTGGAATCAAAGATCCAGTATCTATTGAATGGAGTCCATTTGGAACTCGTATTGCAGTCTTTTCTGCAGACCAAACTCCCACAATCTTTATTGAATCTTCTGCCACTTCAGATACAAATTCCTGGAAACCTATGCAAGTTAAATTATGAGTATATATTATATATTAAAGAGAGAGAAAAAATTAAAAATCAAAACTATCTTTCTTCTATATTTGGATTTTAAAAAAATAATTGAATATCAAAACTTCAAGCCAAACATTGAAAACTAACTTTATAGTATATTATGTAATTACAAAACATAATTTTGGAATAAAGTATAAAATACTCTTTCATTCAATTTAAACCTTTATTTTATTTTATTTCTGAACTCATATCACCAGTAGATCAATTTTTTTTTAAATTTTGAGGTAGAAATAATCGTCATAAAGTGATGGAGAAAATCAAAGCTTCTTTACCATTTTATCATGTTACAGGAACTCCTCACACTGGCTTAGGCACAATATGTGTTCATTATTGGGCAACAATCAACTCTAAAGAAAACATTCAAAAAACTGTTGAAAGCTCAGGCGCAAATTCTCTTCTTGTTTCAGATTATTTTGGTAATTCAGCTCTTCATTATGCAGCTTCATCTGATGCACTTAACGTTGCAAAATATATTATTTCGCTTCTTCCAAATGCTCGATTTATTAATAACAAAAATGTCACTCCTGCTCACATTGCGGCTCAAAGAAACAATGTTGAAATGCTAAAAGAATTTCAAAAATCGCCATCTTTACTTACCGATGCTTCAAAGAAAGGGTGGACTCCATTTCATTACGCTGTTTATTATGGATCTTATGATTCAGTCGAATTTTTGCTCCAAACAGGGAAAGTTAATATTAATCAATTAATTCTTGGTGCTGAAACATTTCAAAAATCGTTTTCTTCGAAACATGCCTTAAGATATTTTTCACCATTGGATCTAGCTATTTACGCTCAAGAATCTATACGCAATAATACATTCGAAGTCGAAACCCATAAAAGTATCGAAAATGAAAACGAAAACGTAGATGAGACTTATAATTCCATTATTAAATTACTTATCAAGAATTATGCATTACCTTCACTACATGCCGCAGTTCGTTTAAATAATTTACCAGCAATCGGATACCATCTTTTTTCGCCGTTTTCACCTTTCAAGGGCAAACTTGATACTCTTTCTCAATATAGAAAATCATCTCCATTACATATAGCAGCTGCCTTAGGTAACTATCAAGTATGTCATTCTCTCCTTCAACGTGGATGTTCAACCGACCTTGTTGATGGAAAAGGATTCTGTCCTCTTGAACTTTCCGTAATTGCTGATTCAATAGAAACTGTTTTGGTTCTCATCCCGCATTCTAGTCCAGAGCAAATAGCAAAGGCCACCTTTATTGCTGCTGATTTGACTCACCAAACAATTCTTGAAACACTTCTAAAGACAAAAGAATTACCTCCTTCAGCAATTGATAAAGAGAATAACTCTATGGATTCAATTCTTATTCGTCTTATTAAACGAAAAATGTACAAAACTGCATGCGAATTTCTAAACGATAAAATTGGACAAATTGATGTTAGCTATAAAGATTCCGAGGGAGCAACTGCACTTCACTATGCATGTGCATCTGGTAATTCAAATCTAATCACTCTATTACTTCAATCAATTAGTTCGCATGAAACCATTGAAGCAAAAGATAATGAAGGCATGACTCCTCTTTTCTATGCTGTTCGTTATGGCGTTAATATCCTTCAGATATTAAAAAAATCAGACCAAGATCAAGATTCATCAAAAGCAATTAATATGTTTACTAAATATTCAAATGTTGATGTTATTAACAAATATGGTTTATCACCAATTGTTTACGGAATTTGTTTCGGTTTAATGACAAAAATTATTCCGACCTCTAAATCACGTGAAATGAAATTTACTGTTGACCTTTTCAAATTAGCCAATGGCACAAAAAATGCTAAAGTAACACGAATGTTCCCTGATTACAAAAGCAATTCAGAATTAACGTGCATCTGCCCACGAATCGCTCTATATGGACCTCAATATATTCAAGCAATAAATTGTAATCCTGTTCGTTTATTCATTGAAAAAATGAAAACAAGCAAAGAAAGAAGGAAACGTTTCTCAAATTATGATGACAAAACTAATTTAAATGACAATACAACTACAAACGCAGAAAATTCAAAAGGAGGAAAAAATCATAAGGAAATTGGCTCTTGTATTGTTCCTGGTGCTAGTTTACTTCACTTGTCGATCATTTTTGAAGCACGTTCTGGCGTTATTAAAGGATTTCTAGATTCATGCTCACCAGAAGAAAACATCATTGATAAAGAAGATGACAAAGGTCGAACTCCTATTATGTATGCTGTAATGCTTCGAAGAACAAATATTATTAGTATGCTCATATCTTATAATGCAAAAATAACAAATCGAGACAAAGACGGCAATTCAATTTATCATTACATAGATGACCCTTCCGTTTTTGACAGTCTACGAGAAGCAATGAGAAATTTGAACTTATCAGAATTGGCGTGTATTCCAAATAATAGCGGTGAGCTTCCAATTCATACAGCATGTCGTGCAGGATGCTTACCTGTTTTAAAGCAACTTGTTTCATTGATGCATGAACAAGATCCTTCATTAGCAAAAGATTCTTCCTTTTTGTACACAAAAAATAACCATAATAAAACTCCTCTAGACATTGCATTTCGATACAAAAACTTTGATTGCCTTGAATTTCTTCATTCTCAAGGTGTTCCTAATCTTCTAGTTGAAGCTGTTAGGAAAAATGATATTGACAAAGTTAAAGATTATGTAAGAAATGGCTATCCAATTAATTCTTTCGATAAAGACCACGTTACACCATTGCACGCAGCAGCTATAATTCAATCTGCCGAAATTATTAAATACTTGATTCGACATGGAGCTGAACCAAAAGTTCAAATGCTTGATGGTAGTCTTCCAATTCATTTTGCAGCAAGCCATAATAATATTGACATTTGTATGCTTCTTTTTACTGATAAATTTAAGATATCTAGTATTCATTCATCGGTTCAACCTTTCCTTTCAGCAACAGATGAAAAGTGCCGATATTTCCTCTATCATTACTGGAAACGAGAGATTCTATCCAAGTGCTTAATTAAGTACATTAAACGATTCAATAATATATTCCAAGGCGCCCTTGATGAAGTAACCCAAATAATGATAAAAATGGAGAAACATAAGGTTAATCTTCATTTTATTCAATCCTTCATTTCATTAATATCACAAATTATGTTCATTTCTGAAAGAATTCTGATGCGAAGAACATCTCAACCTCTTCCTTTTTCATACAGATACTCATTACATCATCTTTTCCAAGTTTTGACAACTTTGAATATGTCAAATTATTGCGAAAAACTTGAAGAAAAACTGAAACAATTCCATGAAGATTTAAGGCAAGTCAAAATTCAATTATCTAAAATAATTTACATTTTTATTATTCCAATCTTTTGGATCGATAGCGTATCAACATTTTTAAGTATGTTGAAAGTCCATCTCTTAGAAAATGTTGATAATGAAAAATTATTTGGCGAAATTATTTCATGTATAAATCAACAAAGAGAAAAAGTGCTTAAATATAAATCACTCGGTATACCAAAAGAAGATGATTCAGCATTATCACTACTTTCAAAGAACCAAGGAGGAAATGACACTGGATCTAATCAAAGTCTTGGAACTTCTCAAAAACAAGACTCAGAATTAAATATCGCTACACCTTTAAATACCAAAGAGAATGTTATTGTTATTTGCGAAGGTAAAGTGGAAGAAATTCATAAAAAACCGTTATGCATTTTTAATCCTCAATTTTTCGACGGACTCAAAGAATATTTCGGTCCTAGTTTTGTTATTCCCCGAACAATTCCTTTCCGTAATAGAGAACAAATTAAAGTGGCCCTTTGCGAAGATTCTATATCATTCATTGGAAGATCTTCATCGTTAAGAATTCCACTTTTCTTCACCTACATTAAGCATTATAAACAAAGCAATGAGATAACATTTACCTTACCAATTGGAGAATTTAAATTTTTATCATCCCACAATGATACAATATTAAATATATTAAATGTTTCAATTCTTCATCGCTCTCAATTAGTTCATAGATTTGAACATGGTGTTCTATCATTGCAAAGAAACAAAGATCGTATATTTAAATGCCTCACTGCTTTCAAACTTAGTGGAGAAAGAGTTGTACATTTGAAATTTATTGTCGTTCGTGCTGGAAGTAAAGAAGCTTGTTATGATGTATGCCAACAACATCTCTTTGATTTGCTTCCACACCCACCAATCTTCTTTAATGTTTTTGCTCGTGATGTTACAAGCGAACTTAATATGTAATGTACAAGTTTAAAAGTATCAAAAGTATTTTTTATTTTATCTTCAAGTACATATTCTAAGTTACTATTTTTCATTTAGATATGAATGTTAATAAAAATACCTTTCATTGATTTTCCAGCTTTTTTTTTTTTTTTTAAAAAAAAAAAAGAAACATAATTATTTTAATCAAGGATCAACGCTGGTGATCTATTTTTTAGAATTCCATCATTTAAGCTCAATACTAGATATAGATATCTAATCATAACGAATTTCTCAGAAATTTCAATATTGCATCACTAACTCAAACAGTATATTTTGTCTAATATCAATCGAAGGCTTTTATTATCAATATACTTTTTGAATATTACTTTTTTTAATTGGCTACAGTAACTCATCCAACGTTGAACAACACAAATGCCATTGAGAACTACATCATCTCATTCAAAATAAAGAGTTACACAATTCACTTGAACGCATTCATCAAAACAAAAACAAAAACAAAAAAAAGAAAATTTCAAGAGAGAAAGAGCATTCGAATTGAACAACATAAATATCATTTATTTGGCGAAGACACTTATTGACAGCAATATCATTCTATAAGACTTCTGAGAGGCTAAAAACATTCTTGATGAAATTCAAATGAAAGAGGAACTACTGACAATTATATTTTGAACGACAAAAAAGTCAAAGATGAATCGCAACAATAACTCGAAAGTAGTCATCCAAAATATAAAATTCCGAAGCGATGCACTTGCGTGGCGAGATTATATAATATATAAAACCAATCTCAAAAAGTTCGTTTGAATTGAATTTTCGCTCAAAAAGTTTTCATTATTACAATTTTAAAACATTAATGAATAACTCAATCAAACTTCGAACAGACTCAATTTTACAAATTCCTATACAAAATTACCAAAAAAACTTTACATTTATTGTTAATGGCAAAAAATATGAAACTAATATATTTGTTGCTGATTTGATATCATCTAAAATATCCAAAATTCATCAAGCAGATCCAACTATCAACGAATATTTTATTAATACACGAAGTAATGGCGATTTTAACAATGTTCTTCAACTAATAAATTTTAAATCAAAATCAATCACTGATGAAGAGTTACCATTTGTTAGAGAAATCATTGAAGATTTATGCACAGAAAAAATTGATATAAATATCAACATTGAAAACCAAGAAAGATCCATAAGCAATTCTATTCAGCTGATTAATATTTATGAAAATTTTCAATTTTTTTATTCCACAGAATATTCGAAAGAAATAGATTTTATCAGCGAACATTTTTATGAACTGAAAGAAGAAGAATTACAGGAGCTTTCTGAATTACGATACGACACGGTTGTCAATATTATTAATAATAAGAAACTTTCACTTGACACAGAAGATCAGCTCATTAAATTTATCATAGAAAAAATAAAAACCAATAAAGAATATTCCAATTTGTTTGAATACGTTTATTTCAAAAATCTTTCAACCGAATCAATTAATGAATTCCTCAATTCATTTGATACGGAATATTTGACAGTTGGATTATGGAATGCAATTTCAATTAGACTTAAAGAAGAACTTAAAAATAAAGAGTGCGATACATCTCGCTATAAAAAAAGAACAAAGGAAGTTCCTTTTTCAAATAATGAATTGAAAGGAGTTTTTAATTATTTCAGAACACAGTCAAATATCGATGACGAAGTCAAGGTGACTTATTCATCATATTCTAACGGCAACCTTAAACTTCTTCTTGATATTGAAAATACAACAAATCACTTTTTTACACAAAATATTGAGAATTCATGGGTTTGCTTTGAATTTAAGAAACATAACATAATTCCATCCAGTTATTCAATCAGATCAAAAAATCATTCGCCAGGAGGATGCCATCCTAAAAACTGGATAATTCAAGGATCAGTTGATGGAAATACTTGGATAAAAGTTGATGAACAAAAAAATTGCTCCTATCTAAATGGAAAACTTCTTGTTCACACATTTCCAATTCAGAATCAAATTGAAAATAAAAAAGAACAAGGATTTAAATATATTAGACTTCAGCAAACTGCACCCAATTTTAATAATGACAACTATTTAGAGTTTTGCTCAATTGAATTTTATGGGATAATAGTTTGATTCAATTATTTCGTTGATTTAATTGCTCTTTCCATTATTAAACTTATTAAAATATTAACATTTAAATTATTTTATTTTTCATATTATTTTTTAACTTTTGGATCAATATAAACCGAATCTCATCAGTTAAACCCAATACTAAGCACAATAAAATACTAGAAAGAAAAGCATGAAAAATGCGCAAATCTATTATAATGCAATGAATCATTTATATAACGTTTTAATTCAATTGAAGCTAAGAAAAAAGTTGATAATAGTTTTTTTTTTAGAAAATGAAAAATCAGAATAAAGAATTAGTGTATAATATATTTAAACTTTAAAAAGAGGTTTTATTGGGCCTTCTTTAATTCACGAGCAAGAGTATCTAATTGCTTTTGTCCACGTGGTGTAATTGAACGGCCATCTTCTTCTTTCTTAATATATCCTGCTGTTTCTAATTGTTGAAGGATAACACGAAGAACCTTACCAGATGCTTGGCAAAAGTGGCATGGTTTTGTGCCATAATGCTTCTTTGATCCAAAACGATTACGAAGTTCAGTTACTGATGTATTTGGATGAAGGTAAACTTGTCTGCAAACAGCGGCAGCACGGAGGTACCACCAGTTTTGGAAGTTTGGTGGCATTTGCATAAGACATCCTGTTTTGACAAGATCAGCCCATTTTGGTGCTGTTAAAACTTTGTTGTTTTCTAAATATTGAGCGAGTCTCTCGGTAAAAGCGGCAGCAGAAACTTCACGAACATTTGATCCTTTGTGGCCTGTTCCTATGCTAATCATTGAAAGGCCAGCTTGTAATTCAATTATTGAATACTATGTTTGATTTTAAACTTGAATATAGAGGTAAATTTAATGGCTAAATTTTTTGATAACAAAAACGAAACTTGAAATATAAGGAAACATTTATCTTGCCAAATAAATAAAAAACATGTTTATTTACTTATAATTTAATATATAATTAAAATATTAAGCTTAATTAATTAATAATAATTATTATAATTCTTTTTATTAATAATAAAAAATCTATTATTCATGATTTTATTTTTCATTCAATTAAAATTTTTTTTTTTTTTTTTTAAAAATTATACCCCGTTCCTTCACATACTTAAGTTCTTTAAGCATATATATAAAAGATAGAGAAAATACAAACAGTTTATTAATAATATAATATATAACAAAACATAACATTAATAATAATAATTATTATAAACAGTATTGCTAATCATTGTTTTCGCCATCATATTCAGCATCATTATCAAATACACAATCAATATGGTCTTTCGCATCTAAACTCCACAGCCATTCACCAGAGAATATTAAATCCAACATTCTTTCATATACATCTTTTCTGAAGAATAGAGGAAGTCCTGATGAATCAAGGCCGATATTTTCATCTCCGTCTTTAGTTAAATAAAATGGCCTCAGCTTGACTTTGGTATTAAACGTTTTTGTATATAAGAAAACTGCTGTTGCGTTAAATTCGGTAAGCATTAAAATAGGACAAAGACCTCCACAATTATCTAAATGATCGTTTAAAGAAACTGCGTAAGAAGGTGTTTCTGGATTATTCCTTAAGTATACTAAAGAGCCTGTGATCAAACAAATTCCTATTTCAAGCCAATATTTGTCGACAGGTATTGAATTATATTTTGGCAAAATGAATTCTAAAAACATATTTGGAAATTCTATGTTATTAGTGATATTCCTTCTCAAAGAGGAAGGATTTGGAATGATTATATCATTCATATGGTAAGTTGGGGTAAAAATAGATAATTTCAATATTGCCATTTGCCTTTCAAACTTGATAAGCTCATCACCATTCAACAACTTCTTTATAATCGTAGCAAAAGTATCAACAGATGAAGAAGGATCTTCAGAAGTGATAAGTTGAGATACTAAGATCCAAATGGGTAACGATTTTTCACAAACTTTTTGAGCACTTATTTGTTCGATGAGCCAAATTACTCGAAACAAGTATTTGAGTATGAGGATGTTTGTCGGTTTTCGTGCAAAAGTTGCATTTGATCTATCACGAAATTCAATTGAGGTTAGAATTCCGACAAACATTTCCAGAAGTGTAGAAAGGCTGAATGTACGATTTTTGGTTTTTTCTCTGTCAATTTGTGAAACAGCAGCAAAGAATGCCATGAACGACTCAATTTCGGTCTGATACAAATTTGAAACGCTTGTTTTAAGTTTTTTGCTACGAGATATCATTTTCTTAATATCTGGAATTTTGGGTAGGATACAATTTTTTATGCAGCGATCTGATGAACATTGAAAATTCCTTCCTGGCTTGTTGTTTTTGATACAATTTGAGTGGACTGTATGAGTACAAATTGATGCTGATATATTTGATATTGGAGCATTGTTTGGTGTTTCAATATTTGCAAGACTTGATTGAAAAACTGTCATTGGGAACCATACAAGCTCATTTGATTTTTTCTCTTGACATATTGTACAAATATTACTTTCTGAATATTCCTCCTCCTCTTCTTCTTCCTCTTCGTCACTATATTTAGTAACTTCATCATCCATGGACGCCGATATTTTTCTTTTTTTCTTCTTTTTTAAGTTATTTTCATTTTCATCTTCTTCAATGTCATCAAAATTAAATACTTTTGCAGCTTGCAACTGCTTCAATGCTTTTTCTTTTGCGATTTGGGCAGCTTTTTTCTTTTTGAGTCTTTCTGTCTCTTCATCATTAATTCCTTTGTTAATATCAAATGTTGGATCATTTACAACTTTTGGCAAAATTATTGATAAAACATGAGCCCCAATAGCTCCAAGATGTTCTAGAAGGTCTATAAAACTCTCTGGAGGATTATTTCTATACTTTATTTTGTACGTTAATAGCACGTTAAAATCATCAGGAATAATTTCAATTAACTCTTTCAAATTTTCAGCAACTAAAAAATCATCATCATTTTGATGTGGCAAAACCGTCGAATTTTCGAAAGAAATTTTTTTCATTAAAATTAATAAATTTAAAGCCAAATGAAGGGAAAAAATATTAGATCCAGAATTATGAGCATTCAAAGACATTACCTGAAATATCACAGCGAAAGTTGTTTTGGTCATTAATAGTCCTCTTAAATTTAGTCCTTGATTTAGATCATTTTCTTCATCAGGCAGCTCTGGAAAAGGTAGAAGTTGCTCTTTCTTCTTCTGAATGAAAGGAGTAATGCTTGAGAAGAAGCTTTTAATACTTGCAAAAGGAACAACAGGCATCCAGAATGATTCGCTCTTTAATTTAAATTTTGTTTCATTTTCGATTACGAATTTTTCAGCAATTTCATCAACAACTGTTTTAAAGAACGGATACCCTACAAGTTCAGGCCAATACAAGTTCTCTATTTCAGTTACAGTGTAACTTTTCTTTTCAAGGTCGATAGCCAAAGATCTAGCTTCAAATTGACGTAAATCCAAATTCATACAAATTCTATCGGTGACAATATTAGATAAAAAGAAGAGAAAAAACAAAATCAAGTCATTAAACTCCTTTGTAAAACCGTTACTGTCAGTTTCATCTATGTCATAAATACCGATAATATGAAGTATTGAATTGACCGCATATTCCTTGTCTTCCACGATTCCTAGCATCATTTGGATCAGTCCGAAAAGTGGCATTAAACGTAAGAAAATGTTGCCTTTATAAGTGAAGCTTTGAATGGCAAGTAGAAACGAGTTACAATTGTGCTCAAAAAGTCCAAATGCCGATTGGCTATGTACTGAAAATAATCGGATTGGCAAAAGTGAAAAAGATAGTAAAAAATCATCAAATGAAACATTTTTTTCTATGTTATATAATTGTCTCATAAAATCTTGCTTGTTTTGCTTTTTAATTAATAGTTGCATAAACGATACATGCAATGAAAGAGATTCAGTGCCAAAAACACCAGGACATAAAGTTGATCGAAAAAGAATCGGTTTTTCTTTATTGGCATCAAAATTGTCATTTAAAATGTTATTTTCTATAAATGAGAGGATTGAATTGACACAATTTTCTTCTTCAAAACCGTCAATATTACATATCTTCCTAACGATGTCAGAAAGGTAAAATTCAAGGTGAATTGAGGTCGTCTCTTTTTTTAATACATCATCTTCTTTCTCGTTGAATTTCCTTTCAAATTTACATTGCCCTTCAATTGAATTCAGATCTTTGAAAAAAATAGAGGAAAAGCGTTTCACATTCTCGATTTGTGATGTGGATTCAGTAGCATCTGATATTAGATCATTGATTAATGTAAAAATCATTTTACATCTGGTCCTTTCGTAAACTTTTGAATTGTAGTCTCGTGTACAAAAGTCAAAAATTAAACGTATCGTTTTGCTAATACTTGGAACCCAATCATAATTATCATTAAACATCTCTGTAACATTGCCGTGCATAAATCCATATGGTAGAATTTTGAGTAAATAAATAAGCTGCTCCATAGGCTTTTTTTTCGGTAAAGGCTCAGATGCTACACTGAAGAACATCCACATATAATTGGGAAGGATATTAAGAGTTGATAGAGTAATTGCTTTATTGATAAGAGGATTACTTGTTATTGATGATATGAGATCTAATGCTGACATAATTGAATCTACTGAATATTGATGAAAATTGAGCAAAAATGCTGATAAGTCGAGCTTTTCTGAAAAAACATGAGCAACTATACTTTTAAATGCTCCATTAATATCTGAAAACTTTTTGATCCATTGACATATCTCTGTAAATTGTTCTGTTTTGTAAGAGGCTAAAAATTGATAATTAGATAAAGCAGCAGTAAAACACTTAATTAAAAGGTTAGAAAGATCATTTGGTAAATCTTCACTTTTATGATTAAAATGGTTTGAGCAAAAACCTAATGGAGCCCAAGCTGAAGCATCACCACAATCACAGTTACCAACATCAGATAATGCAAATGTAACATCATGCCCCTTATGATTTCCTTTAAGATAGCAATCAATGCAGATGCAACTGTTTTTGTTTTTCATGCATTGCTTGCATATTGCTGTAACTGTTAATGCTTTCCATGAACGCGTACAACAATTTGGCGGTGAAAGCGATCGATGATACTCAATGAACTCTGAAAGTGAATTAAATTGATCACCACAAATTATTTTTTCACAAAATAAGCAGGCTGCTGTGACGTCAACCTCAAAACGAAGAGTCAAGTCTTCGAGAGAGACGTCCATAAAAATTGCTATATCACTTGAAGTATAAAAAGAAATGATTTATAATGCTTTTTAATTAATTCAATTTTTTCAATGGATGTTGGAAATTGAATTTATGACGTTTGATTTCAAATTTTGGAAATTTTTCAAATTTAAAATTCAAATTTTGAAATGTTATAAATATGAGATTCAATAATTTGAGAGATCTCTAAGATTTTTTATTTATATTTTTAAATTGACAGAAAAGTCGATAGAAAAAAAATTTTCATCTCTCGACTTTGTCTATACGCGCACACAATTCATCAATCACAGAAGCATTTTGTGGATCAGTTTCTTCTGCAATTTGAAATATTAATTGTGAATAAGGTAATATAAATTTAGCAAATAAATCGCCATCATTAAGAACAGTCTTAAGAAAAGTATTAACCAAGTTAACAAGATCTATGTTTGCCCAATCCATATTTTCTAAAACCGGTCCAAAAATTTCGCATTCATTCAGTATTGATAACTCAGTTGGAGTAGCCTGAATTAAAGACAAAATAAAAAATTCAACCATTATTGATTTTGGTCCAAAAGATAATTTATGATAATTTTTCATCAAAAAATCATAGACACCTTTTTTAATTAGCTCAGTAATAATAGAATATTTTACTTTGCCATAACCTTTTTTTAAATAAATTGTAAGCAATTGAAGAGCAGAAACTTGATCTGAAACATCTTCTTTTTGCATAAGGTCTGAAACTATGTCAATTGGTAAAAAAGATAAATCCAATTGATAATTTTTGTCTTTCAAAATCATTTTATAGAGTATAAACATACAAATTTTCCTATTTTCGATATTTGTCATGTCTGTTTCACTTTCTAGCTGCACAAGAATTGTAATTAAGTTTGGATAAATATCTGTTTGAAATATAATATGGTTTAGTTCGTCACTTGAAGAATCAATCAGTTGATCGATTGCACTTATATAATGAGGATAATCTTTATTGGAATACATTTTATCATAAATTTGGAGTAATAAAACTTTATCATTCTCTGGAAATGGAAATTTAGATGATGAGAAATAGGTAATAAGAGATGACCAGGAATATATATAATCATATTCTTTCTTTTCTATAGGTTCACACATTTTAATAAAAAGATGATACAAGCCTGAATCATAAAAAGCTTTTGATAATTCAGGAGAATTCATTAAATTTATATGAACAAGATTTGAATAATACAACGATATATAAGAATACTTTGAATTGATCTCTGGAGTCTCAATAGGAGGTGCTTTCATGAACTTGAGAAATAAATTCTGATCTGTTATAAAAGGAAGGCCATATAAAACTTTATTACTAAAATAACATGCTTTAAGAAGAATCAAAATAGCATAAATCTGGAATTCATTAATTGGATAGTTTAGCATAATATTAATCATTAAATCAAATATTTTAAAATTTATAAAAATTCTAAAATATTCTTCTGGGAGTTGCATATTAATTTCATATACTATTTTCTTAAGCCAACGAAGAAAGACATCAGCATCTTTATTATTAAATGATTCAACCAAATTACTAACATATATTTGAAATTGCTCTATTTGAGTTTCTGTTAATTCTGGTATACTTATTTCGTCTGGGTTGTCAAATAAACCAAAAAATTTGTTCATTCGGAGTGTTCCATCTGGTGAAGATTGTTTAAAAATATCCATTTATAAAATTTTAAAATAATAATTTTCAATTCATATTTGGTTGAATAGTTCAAAATTTTAAGAAGAATTGTTTACTATTTACAAATATTTAATGAATAACATGAAAAAAAAAAAAAAAAAAAGTATTAAATATTCAAAAATACTTCTACTGTAGATTCAATAATTGCGACTGTAATTCTGCGAGTTCTTCTTTTAATAATGTGAGAAATCCTATTTGAGAACACTGAGATAATTCTTGATTCAAAGAACTAATTTGACTATCTCTATACTCATGGAATACTTCTAAGGATTTATCAATACATTCAAGTTCTTTTAATAATTGTTCACTATATTCTAATTCATAATCGTAATCTTTTGATGAAACAGTTATTTCCTTTTCTTTTGTTGCATCGCTAATATCATATAATAAACATTTTTTTGCTAACTCACATTCGCCAAAATTATGATTTTCACCAAGCAATTTGGTATATTTGTCATTTAAATCTTCATCTCGCTTTTTGGATTTTTCTAAATTTGCTTGAACAGAGTAAAGTTGCGCTTTGAGATTTTTCAATTTGTTTTTAAGCACTCCTCGATCATTTTTCCAATAACTAATTGCAGCCTCTTTTTCGCATCTTTCCTTTTCAAGATCAAAATCATCCTGCGCCTTCTTTTCATGCCTACTAATATCAGCTTGCAATTTACTTGTTTTTTTCTTTAGTTCAGCTAGTTTTAATTGGTCTTTTTTATATTTAGCAGTAAGCGTTTCGTATTGAACCATAACATTTTCTTTCAAATGTGAATCTCTTTCTTCCAATTCATTTTTAAGTTCTTCGCACTTCTGAATAATGAATTCATTTTCTTTGATGCTGCTATCAAGTTGGATATTTAAGTCAACGAGAGCATTGTTTGATGTTAATATATCATCGTCCAGTTTATTATCTTCTTCTTCTAATTTTCGAAGTTCTTCTTTCAATGATTTATTCTTTTGATGATATTCGTTGAGCTTATGATTTAAATTAGCTGTTATTTGCCTCTGCCCTTCAAGCCTTGCTTCATGCTCTGATTCTCTATTTTCGAGAGTATTATAATAAGGGAAGAAATTTTCTTCAGCATTTTGAATGTTTTCTTCTTGGGATAATGGTTCAGGTGGGCTTGACAACAAGTCCCTTTGAATTCGGAGCTCTCTTAAATGAAATGTAAGATTTTCGAGTTCTATAGATAACGAATTTTTTTCATTTTCAAGAGAATTAATTTGCTTTTTTGATGCTTCTATATCATCGAGTATGAGCAATAATTTTGCTTCATCCTTTTCATCTTCAAAGGATTTAATTCCTAGAGCTTGCTGATCTATCATTAATCAGAAATAAACGATGTAATGACTCAAAAATTCAAAAGAATTCAATTACTTTAATTTGGCGCTTTCTATCGTTATGATACAATTCTTAATTTACTGAAAAAGTTTGTGATGATCAAATTAAATTCAAAAATATATTTTATCTAGATATCAAATTAAATATAAGAGATCAATGTTATAAGGAAAATAATAGATTTACCTAATTAGGTAAAGAGTATCATAATCGCTGATTCAGAGAAAAAAAAAAGTTGGGCCTCCCAATATCATAATATTTTGAAAAATTGTAACAGTCAGAGGCAGTTAAGGTCAATATTGACCTTCTATCATATGTAGCAAAAAAAAAAAATCTGGAACTTTTTTGCACTTTTGTAAAAAATACCATAAGCTGCTAAAATAAAAGAAATGACAAGAATTTTTGATTGATTGCTCAAATGCGAATAAGACCTATTATTGGCTAATAAAATACTAGTCATTTTATGATCTTTTATATGGATAAAAGCTACCCATTCTATTTTTTACAAAAAAATCCTGACTTTTTTTCTTTGGTACTATTCAAGGCCAATATTAACCTTAACCGCCAATAGGAATTACAATTTCCCTGTTTCCAGGCGGTTCAATGCATGAAAAATATAAAACTATCGATCGAGATATAGCAAGCCTTATAATAATACGTGATATCACTTATAAAGAAGATTCAATACATAAATAAAAAGATAACAGTTATTTATTTATCAAACATAATTATGTATTTTGTTAAGGTACAAACCTCGTACGTTTAGCAACCGCAATTATTATTGACATTTAACATAAAAAAAAAACAAATTTTGTTTTCATATGCCATGTCATAATATTTGTCAACAGACATCGTCAACACAAACTTTTTCAGAAGGATTCTCTCAAAAAATAAACGTCCACCTTTCTCAAAAAAATAACGTACCAAATTCAATACCTTAAAAAGAAAAAAGAAAAAGAAAAGAAAAACTTATTTCACCAAAATGGACACCAACCACTATACATCATTGCTAAGTTAAAATGATCAGTAGCAGTCTCAATTAACCTGATAGCTTGTTCCTCAACGGTCAGTGGAATTTCGTTATCGAAATCAGTTCCAGACAATTTCTGGTTGACTCTGTTACTCATCTCTGTAGAAGAGAGAGGGTCTTGCTCGCCAGAGCTCAGCATGTAGACTCTTCCTTTATCAGTAACAGATCCTGTTGTAGCCTTTGAGAGGATCTTTTTGCTCTTTCTGCCCTGAATTGCCGATCCTTGTTCGTCTTCAGTCTCCGGGTCAGCGAGCGGCTCATGAACGAAGATTGCGAGGACCATGATCAGCACTCTTTTATTCTCTCTGAGCAATGCTGACATGTCGATGAAAGACTGCTTGAAGAGTCCGTTTGTTCCAGTTATTCCAATCGCTTTGACGATCATTCTTGTCAATCTAAAAGGGACGACTTCGGGCAAGAATGCTCTTTTTGCAGCGCGTTCGAAGCAGTCACCAAAGTCGATGTGAATCAGCTGCCCGCTGTTCTTATCCACAAGGATATTTGAAGGATGACGATCGCCGAGTCCGATTGTGTAACCAGTTATGCACATCATTGCTGTTGAGACTGTGAAATTAATAACTCGCTTCAGCCACTCCTCGGAGCTTTTTGCCTTCATCCAAAAGATGTTAGAAATGTCGGTGTCGGGAACCTCGTCGAATATCTTTTCAATGATTTGAAGCTTCTGAATTGGCTGGAGGAAGTCGAAGTTCATGTACGAATACTTGTCGAGCAAAAGATACTCTTCAAGCGGCTCCCTTCCTTGGCTGTTCCGATAGGATTCGACGATAGCTCTGAGTGTGTGAGTTCCGCTTACCCATTGGACGAGGCCGTGCGATATTGAAATTGGCATAACAAACATAGCTTCAATTAACTGGCCTCTGAAAATGTTCGACTTTTTGAGAATGGAATTGATTGTGCTAAAGAATTGCATGATTCTTTCATCGAGTCTGAGATCTTCGTGCCCTTTCAGCAGGTATTGGTAGAATATTCCGTTATCGCCAACAATGACGACATCTTTTGGCTGCTGCTTCGAAAGATAAACCGAAAATTGGCCCACAAAATATTCAATGTGAATTATCGGTTTTTTCGGAACATAAGTGCCTGGAACGGCCAATATAAAATGCGTCTTTTTAGCCAGCTGGGCAGAAATGGCAGACAACTCAATTGCGCGAACTTGCTTAACTTCGTCTGTCAATAACGAGTTAACCATTTTACACCATTCAATTAAGGGTGACACTTTTTGTGCCATTTCAAGTGAGCTCGCTGAATTGGAGGAAGATGAAGAAGGATTCAGTTGTGCAAAACTTGTTTTAGTTGTCTTTTGACTTGGTTTTGAAGTAGTTTCAAAGTTCCTCAAAATATTGTCAAGTTGAGAAAATTGTCGCTCGAACTTTTTCTTAACTTGTTCGTGCATTTCACATTGAGAATTCTTAACGAATTGTGAAATGGAACGTAAAGAAGCAACCATTCTATCTATTCGATTCATTGACAAGTGATCAAAAGCATCAGTGATTCTTTGAATGATTGTCTCATTCCATGTTACAGCAGCACGAAGCAAACTTTGGCGAATTAATTCAACTTCATCATAAGCTTCAGGATTAAGAACATGAAACTCGTCATACAGATTTTTGGCACTTTTGGCACGCGCTGTATTTTTAGATGATTTTAAAACAATAATAGAAAAAATAAAGGAATGAAAATGCTCCCTCAAAATGCCATAAACTAAATCATGAACGAAATCGGCAACAGCTGGAGTTGAATGAGATAATTGAATCAAAAGCTGAGGAGCAGCTTGCAAGATTAATTTCGGATGCAACTTTTCAATGCACGAATGAGCAGTAGAGTTAAAAATGGCAGGCTGGTCGGCATATTCAAAGAACAAATTCAAAAGTTGGACAACATCGGGGAAAGAAGGAGAAACTAAAGCACACTTAGTTAAAGAGTCTATTGCATTAGTCACATAATCAGTTAGATGATCGGGATCAAGAGTTGTCAATGAAATGTTTATTTCGGACCATTTTCGAAGTGCAACAATATTTGAAGATGACACATACAACGACTTATTGACATTGTTTGGTAATGAATTACTTTCATACTTGACAGTTGAGTATTTGTATTTAGGAATTCGAACCTTCAGCTCTTCTAATGTTATCGAATTGATTAACGGCTTCATAAATCGATATGCTAGCATGTTTGCTTCAAGACTGTCGTCGATTTCCAAGAGTGACGATGAAAAGAATAATCGACAAAATTGATCTGAATCTTTATCGTGCAACAGACCGTTTTCAAGAACAAATTTTATCATTTTTATGGATTCTTGTTTATGTCCAGTCATCCATAACACTATTGAATTGCAAACTTCACTTTTCTCTGAATTCGGCTTGTTTGATTTCTCGTTTTCAATAAAGTCAGGGAAAATTGAATTGAAAACATTTCGATGAAGTAAAACATCGAGCGTTTTCGATTTCAGCATGAAAAAGTTGAATAAGTTATTAGACAAATCAATGCCCAATGGAACTTTTGCACCGATGAATTTAAACCAAAGAGAAAAGTCAGATGGTGCTGTAATTAAACGTTGTTGCCAGACTCCTTCAATTTCTTTTCGATTCTCCTTCTTCATCCAACGCATAATCTCATGAATCTCCATCAATTGTTGGCAATTCAATAACGTCTCAGCGTGATGGCCATGACTGCCTGTCCATGTAGCCAACGGCTTTGAAGCTAGCAACTCAAAACCTTGATTGATGTAGTCATCAACTTTTTCATAATTGTGAGAATGAATGCAATTCAAAGCAGACAAGATTAAGCATTCAATTGATGATTTTGGTGCGTATTTTAAGATATCAGTTAAAATGTCCCAATTTCGAGAATTGTAAGCTGCATTTGCAAAGAATTCGCCAACATCACGTTGCAATTCACGCGGCATTTGTTCTTTAAAGACCGAATAATATGAAAGAAGCTGGTCCCATTTAGCTTGCGATGCGAGGCATTCCGCCATCCCTCTGAATGCATTCAAATCATGATTCTCTTCGAGTTGTTTCTTAAAGATTTCTTCTGCAACAGTCCATTTTTTAAGTTTCATCAAATTTTCAAGTGAAACTAATTTGAATTGATTCTGAAAAGTGTCACAAATATAAAGGGCATCACTCCATTGTGATGCTTGTACATAGGCTTCAATTAACGTCGAGATGAGAGTCGAATCGGGACTTTGCATTTCATCCATTTGCTCTGAAATTAATTTCAATGCAAATGAAACGTTGCCATAACGAAGACATGCTTTAATTAACTTGTTTGAATCAACTGGTAACTTCTCCCCGAATTGATGCAAGTATACAAATAAATTAATAAGCTCGCGGGCAACAGCTTCGTAGTTTTCATTGGACGACAATAATTGCATAAATGTGGTGCAAATTTGTCCACGTCCTCTTTCTTTAATTTTAAGCCAGCAGCTTAAAAAAGCAGTCCGGAATAGTTGATAGGCTAATGGATAATACGCTGTGACTAATGTGGAGCAGGTTCGAATGGCTTGTGATGGTGAATTAGATATCATCGTAATGATGAAGGATCGAAACCAATGTTCAAGATTGTAGCCTGTTCCAATACTTTGCATAAATACACGGGCAACAATTCGATCTTCACTAAAAACGATAGGTTTTTCAAAAACGTTTTTTTTCAATGGAACACTTTCAATAAGTGGCTGAAAACTGTTCATTGAGCTTGATTGGTTGACTTTGGCAATAATCTTTTTTAATTCAAAGGTTTCAAGTTGCTTCTTCTTTAAATTATTTAATAATGGATCAGCATCGTTTAAAAATCGTTTTCCTTGGGTTTTGATTACTGCATATAAAAGTCGCATTGCACTATTTCGAGTATCTTCATTATCATGCTCAAAGCCAACATTCATTGCTCGAACAATTGGGCCAAGATAATCAAATAAGTCAGTAGATTTAGCAATTGATTCTAAACAATAAAATGAAAGAATTCGAACATTTTCTAAGGTTTGCTCACAAAGAATTGCATCACAAATTTGTGGAATGATCAAGTAGAGTAGATCATTAGCATAAACACAAATTTTTGAAAATGCTAATAATATTTTTTGACTTTGAATTTCATCAGTTGTTTTAACAGTATCAATTAGATAAATTAATAAACAAATAAGTTCAGATGCATAATGACTAAAATTGTCACGAACTGAATCAAGAAGAGCAAGAATTAAATCATATATCATCATTGCTAAGACATCGTTAAATCTGGTTGTTATTAATGATAATAATTTACTTAAGAATGGAGTTACATTATTTTGTGCGTTAATAACAAGTTTTGTTAATAAAGGTAGATAATTTAATAATTCTGCATCAGTTGAACTTTCTAAAATTTGCAGAAAACGAGCCATAAAGGCATCGAAATAAGTTAGCATATCCATTAAAATCTTACTAAAAACTGTAACAAAGCATTGAACTGTTTGCAAATAATATTCTTTCAATAAATCATCTTGAAGTATTTTTAAAAGCTCTCTTAAAACAATACTCATGTATAATTCTTCTTTCCTGACCAAATTATAATCATCACTTGTTTCTAAGTCACGTTTGGGTTGAAAGAACTGCCTGGTTATTTTATTATCGAAATCAGATGGCATTTTAAGAAGTCTTTGTGGAGGTGTTTGATTTGGTTCAATGACTCCAATAACTCCAAGAACTCTCAAAATTGCAATTCTGACTGTTCGAGAATTTGTTTGGGGAAGTAACGAAGAACATGCAGAAATTATCATCGGAGCCATTGTTCGATAAACTAAAGATGAAGCAGGCGGTGTAAAAATTACTTCGAAAAAGTTAACAATTGATAATGTAATTTTTCGTTCTTCATTTTCTGAAAGAAAGTTGCAAAGTAAAGGTATTAAAACATTTGCATGAGTTGAAATTAAATCAGGTTGAATTGGTGCAATTAATGAAAGAGAATCAAGAATCCCTGAAATAATAGCAACATTTGCATCTTCTTCAAGGAAATTTTCAAAAGATTCTTTCATTGGTCTGTTTTTAAGTTGCTCTAAAGCAATTTCCATAAAAGCTTTTGTATATGTCGAGATCGTGATTAATGAGGCTCTAATTAGGCATGGCATTGTTCGTGTAATTCTAGCTCTCTGTCGAATTGAAGAAACGTGTCTTAATGTGAAAAAGTAATCAAGAAGGCTATCTCTAGTTATTGATGCAAAAAACATTGGATTATTTTTTCCTATCTTAGCAATTAGATCAAAAGCCAAGTTTCTGGCTGATTGACTATCTTCGTTTGAAAAAACTTGAAAAAATTTAACGTATTCAGGTTGTGCTAATTCTTTATATCCATTTGCTTTCTCTAAGAAAACGCGTAAAACTGAGCATCTTACAATTGTTGACGAATCATACATTGCATATTGCATTAATTGACGAATAATGCTGTTTCTATCAATTGTTTGGCAAGTATCACATAAATTAAACATTGCTTTCGGAATTGCTGCACGAACTTCAACATTTTTTGAAGTAGTTTGCTCGTTTAATTCACTTAAAATTAGTGACTGCGAAACAAATGCATTGGATGGTAATTTTGCAATAAGTTCAATAGCATCTACAGGAGCTTTCGTTTTTAATTCATTTAATAAACGTTGATTCAATTTTACTGGAAAATCTAAAGCAAATGAATTCGGGCAATTTGTAAATGAAATGAAAAAATCTCGATATTCTGGAGAGAAAGGAAGCTCCATTAAAGTTTGAATAAAATCATTTTCTATCGGTAATACTTTCGTACCAAAATATTTGAGAATTGAGTTCAATAATATAAATGCTGATCGTGGATGTGATATTAGACTTTTTGAAATATCTTTTAATTCTTTAATTTTTGTTTCCATAAATTCAGGAACTTTCTTAATAACAAAGCATAGTGATTCTACAACTTCATCTGGATATTCATTAATAATTTCTTCTTTTATTGTAAAAAGATTGATTGATACTGCCGAAACGAATTGTTTTGGATCAACTATCGATAAACTAGCCATTGATTGATATGCTGCAATCAAAAAAAGCGTATTTTTAGATGTGTTCATTACATTTAAAAAAGAATCAAGTAAAAACTGAAAATCTGAGAAAAAATAATCTGAGTTATTAAGTATTAATTCTTTGATAAGACAAATTGCAGCATATTTTTTGATTGGACTCCCATATTTCAATAAGCTCTTACATAGCATAATGAAAAAATGAAAGAATGAATCCATTTCGCCCCGTCCGTAGGTAGTAATCGCAAACGTAAAACGTGAAAATGCGTATGCAGTTGTTTGAATGATTTGTGGAGATCTATGTGATATTAAAGACCAAATAACAGATTGTATATGAGAAGCAAAAGCTACAACACTATTGCCGTCATTATCTGAAAGAGAAGCTATCAAATAGCACGCAGCAAGAGGTCTTGCGCGTTGACCTTTATGGCGAATCCAGCCGATACTGCGTTGAAATAAATGTTGAACATATCTTGCTTTTGCAAGATTTGGATGATTAATAAGTTGTCCAGCGCACCAACTTGTAAATTTAACGTATTCCAAATTTGATTGAGGTACAAGTCTATCGAATGTTTTAGTAAGTAATTCGAAATTTCTATATCCAAAGCTGTGTAAAGCGACCACACCGATCGCAGCTCGTATATCATTTACTTCATTGCATTTTTTTGATATTTGAACTAATTTTGATAAAAAAAGATCGAGATGTTTTGATAGCATTGCATTGCTCATTCGAACCATTTCTAAATAAAAAGAATGATAATAATGTTCATAAGTAATAAGTAAAGATTCGTAATCTGATGGAATTTCAAGAGAAAATAAATTCATTTTGCAGTAAAATCTAAAATCTGAATTTTTAAAAATATATTCAAAAAATAAATATTTTCAATGAAATAAGGTATTCAAAAAATGACTAATGTGAATTTTATTAATGCATAATTTATTGCTTTTAAAAGTGCAAGCATCTGCACATCTATTAAATATATGCATTGAAAGATAGAAAATCAAAAGATTTTACGATGTTACATATTATATTCTCATGTCGATTTGTTAAAATCTTATTATTAATGTAATTATGTTATTCCAATTTTGTAATTAAACTTAATTATCAAAAAACAAAATTATTATTTAAACTAAAAACGCAATATTTTAATATTCTTTCTTAATTAAACTTTTTCAGTAATCTAAGAAAATCTATATTGAAACAATATGAAAATTAAATGTGTGCTTAACTACAATATATATGACTGATGGTAGAAATTCATGATTATCACAACATCATCTCTGTTAAGTATGGAAAAAGTTGCTAATTTTGTCAATAAATCAAATAAAATAATTTAAGATTTTAATGTGGATGAGATATTTTTTTGGTTGCATGGCTTTAAAATATCAAGTAATGCATTAATAAAATAGTATAAGAAAAAAAGTGAAAAAAATGTCTATATCCAGAATTTATATTGAGATTTTTTTGGATTGGTTCAAAAAAACGTGTTTTAAACGTATAGACAGCAAAAATGAATAAGAAATAATAATAGTTTCTCTATTGGCATGGAAACTAATTTGCTGAGAGATAAGAAATATCAATTGAGTTTTGATTTGGGCATTTTATAAAAATGCTAGAAAAAATTTTTTTGTTCGTTTTTTGCCGATAGTTATCAATTTCTTTCAAAATTTATTAACCCTATATTAATCAATTTATTTTTTCTGACCTCTATCATTCAGAATGGAAAAAGTATTAAATAATCTTACAGATGAACAATATGAACGAACTTCCGAAAAGTTTTTTGAGTTTAACGCTTTTCAAAAGCAGCAACAAATATTTCATTCTAATCTAAGCCAAAATAAAGATTTATTTTCTCTACTTTCAGTGCATCATGAATTTAGATCCCCATGGGTTTTAAAATATCCACAAAAAAAAGCGAGAATAGATAAAATTTTTTCAGAAAATATTCCCGAAACAGATCATATTGAGATTCTAACAAATAAATCAATTACAAATTTTCTCAATCTTTTTTACAGTAATAGAGAAGATTCCATTTTAACCTTTATGACTTCCGATTTTGATAATATGCATGTACTGGAATTTCACTCGTGTAATATAAGTTCAGATGTTTTTATTGCTACATTTATTATTCCTGCCCTTTTTGGTCATTTTATGGGCACTAATAATGTTCTTTCTTTTATTGAAGCCGTTGGCCGTGGATTTGACAAATGTGCAGATCATGAAATCGAATTTTTACCAAATTTTCATAAATCGTTTCTTTCGATTGTTTTACGTCAATTTTTCTTCTCGCCTGTTCTTCGATCATTTTATGGTGAACAGTTTTCATGTTTTCTCGATCTTTTTGCTCATGTTAAACATCAAGTTGATTCACAGTATGCGAAAGTTCAAAGGTTCTTCAATACGTTTCTTAGTGACCTCAAAGAATCTCTTAAAAGCCCAACATCACCTTTAATTCACTCACTTTTAATCCGAATTTCGAGAAAATTTAGAGATAAGTGGTCTCTTCTTCTTACAGTTCTTTTTTATTGTATAATTCTTCCAATGGTTATAGATCCAATTTCTTATGGTGTTCTACCACTTAATTATAATTTGCAAGAAACAAATGAAATTGCTCAGAAATTAATTAATTATTATGATTTAGCATATAGAAATGGTCAAAATAATTTAGATCCAGATAATCTAAAATCAGTTTTTCGTCCAGTTAACGATGATAATTACCATCCTAAAAAAGAAGAAAAAAGTCAAACGCCAAGACTCAAACCTAATAATAAGAAGCCAAATCCAATTGGGAGAAGCAGTAGTGTTTATTTTGTAAGTTCGTCAAAGAATACTGGATTTGCACGAAGATCGATATCAGGTCCAAAATTAACATCAAAAGAAATTCATAACATTGATCATAAAATGATCGATAGCTTTATTGACGTTGCCCTTCAAGTAGTTCCTAACCAGCAAAATTACCCAGAGATTCATTCATTTGTTCTTCCTTATCGAGCTCTCCAATTTCTTTTAGAAAACTACGATCCAGATTATTCTAGTCAAAATTTTGATAATGATAAAACAACTTTCCAGCCATTTACAATTGTCAAAATAAATCTTTCTATTCCGCAATATTTATTATTAGGATTGTCAGACTCTAGTCCAATTAAGTCAGAAACAGATTTTACAAATGAAAAAAGTGATGAATTAGAAATGCTAATTACTCTTTTTGATTTAGATGATCTTGAATCGCCCAAAGCGAGAGTTCTAAAGAAACATTTTGAATTGAAATCAAAAAATAATCCTAATTTTAATTTCAATTTAATTTTTGAGGAAATCAGCCAACTAACTGAATCACTTTTATCTAATATTGCTGAAATACAAGGAATGAACCATATAATTGAGAAATCGATAAAGCGATGTAAATCATCTATTATTCAGGCCAATTCGATATTTGTTAATCAAATTGTAGACACAATGATGAGTGAAATTTCATTCATCAACGACCTTAAAAATAAGAGATCGTTAATGTTGAAAGATTCACTTGTTTTTTCAAACTTTGTTATTTCACATCTTGATTTGTTTGAACAAAAGAACAAGTGGGCTTCGCCTTTAATGAGACAAATTGCAAATAAATTTCATTCAAAACTGACTAGTCAGAATTTTTCATTACATGACTTCATTTCAAGCGCTGAGAGTCAAGCAAGCAGCAACGATAATAAGAATTATAATGATTGTAGCAACTTATCACAAATTGACCAGAAATTTCTAAACAATAAAATGACTGTTTTATCCCGTCTCGAACAAAATGGTCTTGATGAAAATGTCAAAAAAATATTAAGTTGCAAAGAAATATTCGATGCAGCGCAAACAACAATTCTACATTCATGTTTGCTTGAGATTCCAATTGAAAGTGCTAAACAAATTGTTCTTTCTTTAAATACTGTTGAAGATATCTTCCTATTTGTATTTGGGGTCAGACCTGAAGCTAATCAATTAATGCCTCTTATTGCAAATTTGTTCATTATTAGCCCAGTTCCAATGCCTCTCAGCTTCGCCCAATGGTTAAAGCACTTTTTAAAAATTTTAATGGAAAAAAGGCCTGAATGGTTTTCTGATGAATCAATGAGGCCTTTAGAACACTACTTTACATTTGGAACATGGATGAACGAGTTCCTCTTAACAATTCCAGATTAATTATTTTTTTTTTTTTTTTTTTGTTATTCTTTTATTAGTTATTTGTGGTATGTTTATATAAATACGGTAATAAATGTTTTTGTGTGTTTATTTATTTATACTTTTAAAAGAATTTGTTTTATTTAACCTAAGTAATCTTTTTTTTTTTTTTTTTTTTCCCCATATTGCAGAATCCACATTTGATTCAGCATTTATCCGAACTCATTTGAACTATCCTTTAGTATCTTACCATTAAAGTTGGTATTGTCAATGTCTATCAGTAAATAATTAGTATTTAGTTAAAAAAATTACTATATTTCTTACATATAAAAATTTGATATGTAATATAACTTATTAAGTTTAAAATAATTAAGATATTTATAAGTGAAATAACGATAAAATAATTTTGTATAATAACAATTTTCAATGAATCATCAAAAAGTTACATATAAATCTTAAATGTCGTTGCCCAAAGCGCTATTACTTGATGGAGATGGTGTTATTTGGATAGAAAATCGCCCATTAAAAGGATCTGTTGAGTCGCTAAAAAAAATTAAGTCGTTAGGAGTCAAGCTTGTCCTCGTTACAAATAATTCTTCAAAAACCCAAGAACAATATTTTAAATATATTCAATCTCTTAATTTAAGTTGTTTTAATGCTGAAGATATTTTTTCATCAGGATATGCCACAGCAATGTACTTAATTCAAAATAATATTAAGAAAGTTTTTGTATGCGGATTTACGGGATTAATGGAAGAACTTCGTCTTCATGGGATAGAAGTTCATACAATTGAAACAGATCGGGAACTTGTTCCTGTTGAAGCAGTCGTTGTATCAAAATCTGATACTTTTGACTTTGAAGAATTAGCTAGAGGTATTGATCTTGTTAGAATGTATGGTGCCCGTCTAATTGGAACAAATCCTGATCCAAACTTTATACTTTCCCATGGAGTTATTGTGCCTGGTTCTGGTGCCTGTGCTCGTACTTTTGAAGAAGCAACTGGGGTCAAAGCAACACTTATTGGAAAACCAGAAAAGACAATGTTTCAAACAGTTTTAAATCAACTTGGTTTAACAAAAGATGAAGTAATAATGGTTGGAGACAGAATAATTACTGATATTTCCTTTGCTTCTCATAATGGAGCAAGATCTATTCTTGTCTTAACGGGATTTGATTCACAAAAAGACGCTGATGAAGCACCAGAAAATGAAAAGCCAACATATGTATTAAATTCGCTTGTTGAAGTTGCAGAATTATTGCAAAAAATGTACGATGATCAAAAGAAATGAACCTTTATTGCATGTTTTATTATTTATTGATGAGCTGACATATTTAATTTTGATTTTTCTTATTATTTTTTATATCGGTAAAAAAAAATGTAAAGATTATTGATATCGATAGGTTTATTGATATCTCAAGATTTTTAAGGTAATATTCTACGATATTTTAGACTGAATACATATTTTATTGATAGCTAAGTTAATTAATGTTGAATTTTATCATTTTCATGTTCCTGGGCTATTTTTAAACTAATTATATTTGAAAAAAAAAAGAAAAAAAAAAATTCGATAGAATATCTATCGGAAATAATTTATATAATTGAATTTTGAAATAATTCATTCAAAATAGTCATACAATTTTTGATAGAACGAATTCAAATCTTACTTAACGGTAACCACTTGTTTGGTAGTATTTTAATTGTTTTATTTTGATATATATTTAGTAAAATAAATATAATTAATCAAATAAAAGTTTGGAATTTTGAATAGCCTATTCAAATTATCCTAATAAAATAAAAATGGTGCAAAATGCACCGCCATCCCTTGATTTTGCAAATAAAATATGTTTTAGCTTTCCCATCAATACTGAATTTCCAAATACTATAGCTTTTTCAGTGATTAAATCTGGGGTTTTAATGGCTTATTCATCTGGAAATTTAATAATTGTTCTTTGTCACTGCCGATATGTTAATGCTATTTTAAGTGGTCATAAAGCGACAATTATGTCGATTGCTTTTGAAATGAGAGGGCCTCATATCATTGCATGTGATATATATGGCATATATTACTTTTGGCATTATAACGATACTGGATATGAAAAATCTCGTGTTGTAAACTTTGGAATTCCATCTACTTGCATTTCATGGTTTCCAGCTCGTCGTATAATATCTTTATCGACGAAGAAAGGTTTGCTTTATGGAAGTATACACGACTTTGGAAAAAGCCCACTTCAAAAACTAAGCAATAAATCCACTTTTTGTCAACTTAATTCTGATGGCTCTTTACTTGCTTCTCATCATAATAGTACAGTTATTGATTTTTATATATTTTCATCATATCATATGCTGGTACAAGCGGTTAGGCATTTAAATCCCGTGGTTCAATTTGATTTTCATCCTTATTTGCCAATATTTTTATCAATCACCACTGACCTTGTTCTTCATATTTGGAGATTAACAAACACATCAAACTTTATATGTACATCACGAATAAAGGTAAATGGTCTCTGTAGATTTATTAAGTATCCAATTTATTTTTTAGAGAGAATGAAAACAGATCAAAAGCCTGCACGTATCGCATTTATAAATCAAAACCATAAAATCTCATTAATTAAGATTGATAGAAGTGGTCAAATCCTCAATGAAGATAAAATTCATCCTGATAGTACGTCGGACTCTCCAAAGACGCATTTGTTATCTGCCTTTAAAACGAATTTTGGTGTTATTACTTCAGTTATTCAAGAAAATAGTATTTTTATTTCATCAAAAGATGGCCACAAGCATCAAATTTTATATCATACCTCAAATATTTCTCAGATTTCTTTTCAAAAAAAATCAGGTTGGATTTTTACTCTTGATGATCTAGGAAGTTTGATTATTTGGCCGATTTTCGATTACAATTATTCATCAAGTGTAATATCCCACAATTCTTCACACGCAGCCTGGTATAATGACCAAACAATTGTATTTATTCATTTTAATCAACTTTGTTTATATAACATTTATACAACTGATATTATCAACTATAATTTTCCTCGTATAGCTGACTGTGTTGAAATTTATGTTGATAATAATGAAAATATTTTTGTATTAACTAAATCTGAAATATTATTCAAAGATAGTCAATATGAAATACCAGAATTCGAATGTCATTCATTCTCTCAACCATATGAAAATCATTTTATTCTTGTTTTATCTTTAAAATCAACCCATGATATAGCTGTTTTTATGTTTCCGCAATTCAAAGAACTGAAATGCGCAGTAAATATCCAAAAAAATCGGATCAAATCAATAGCATGTATATCAATCGATTCGTTTGCTGTTCTTAAAGACGAAACACTTGAATTTTGGAATTATTCAAATGGATTTTTCTCTAGTAATTTGTCAATACAATTACCTGAAATGAAATTTGTTCAATATTGTTCACCATTTCTTTTTGCATGTGATGATCAAAACATGTATTCTATTTCAAATGGAGTTCATCCACTTTTAAGTAAGGTAAAAATCTCAAGTATAACAACTGATCAATCTGGTAATATTGCCTATTCACATGGAAAGTCATTTTCAATAATTCCATCTCCATGGCAAATATCAAAAATAAAAAAAACTGAAAAAACTGATGTACTTGAAAATATTGAAATTTATGATAATTACCAAGTCAAAGTACAAAATGAAGATAGTAGTCGAAAAGAAAAAGTGAAAAATCCTTTATTCATACAGCAATTCATATCTAAACCAGTTATTTCTCCATTTGATTATTCAACTCCTTCAAAAGAAACTTTTAACATTATTCATTCAACATTGATTCATTTACTTGAATATGAATCGCTTTTTGATTTTATTCCACGGCAAATTCCTGCTGTTCCCAATCAATTAGCCTTTCACCTAACTTTTCCCAAATCTAAAAAACTTTCTTTTTCAAGTTGCAGGTATGAATTTAATTTTAGTGGAAAAGATTTACTTCAAGTAATAGACGAAGAAAAAATGGATAAGTTTGACTTGTTTGCTCTTAGATATTTGTATGTAATTCAAGAATCAGCTTTTCCGCCATCTTACTTTGGCTTGTGGCTTTCATTTTCTCTTCATCAGAGCGAAGTTTCTGATTATCTGATTAACAATATTGATTCAAACCAACTTTCCAAATTCTATATTCCATTAACCATCCATGATCATTTGTTACTAGTTGAAATTGTTAGAGCATCTATTCAAAGAGCATGGAGCCAATTCCAGAAAGTTGAAAACGTTGCTCTTTTACTTATTGCATTAGGTCAACAATCAACTGTTTCAAAGCTTTATAATGTTATTGGTGATACTCCGCGTGGAGATTTTTTCACGCATGATTTTACGACAAAGAAATATAGAAAAAGCGCAATAAAAAATGCCTATTCATCCTTGTGTCATGGTGGCTATGAAATGTCAGCTGCACTTTTCATCATTTCTGGCGAAATTGAAACTGGAATGAAAGTTATAACAGAAAAGATTGGTGATCCTGTTTTGGGATTTTTAGTTTTAAGACTTTTGACTGGATCTGATTATGAATCAAAAATAATGAAATGGTATCTTTCGGTTGCTAGATGGAACGATGACGTAATACCAATCCTAATTTCGAAACTGACAAATAATAATAATATGTTTGAACTTCTTGAAAAAGCTCTTCTCGAAAATGAAACAAATAAAAATATATCAATTTTCGGTGATAGAAGAATTGCACTGTTTCAAATTTATCATCATATTGCAAGTAAACAAGGTAAAGGTAACGATATTTTGTATCAGGTTACGCGTAATTTGTGTTGTGATGGACTGGCTCCTCTTGCAATGTATATATATAAAACTGTAGAAACCACATTTACAGCAGCACGACCAATTATAGCAGAGCAAATTCAAATTGCTGAAGATAAAAATGAAATCGAGCCTGAAAAAGAAAAATTATTATCTACAAGTGAAGTAGAAATTGTTAAAGAAGTGAGCGCATTTGATTTTGGAGGAGTTAATGATTTTGGTGATGATATTGATTGGTCAGATTCTGAATCGGATTCAGATTTGAGCTCAGAAGAAAAATCGGAGTCACTAGAAAAAAGTGAAGTTAAAAGTGAAGTTGATGATTCAATAATTCAGAATCAAGTAAATGAAAGTAAAAATGCAGTAGAAGATGATGAAATTGATTGTTATATCAAGAAATCAATTAGAGATAAATCATTTTGCTTATCAAGAATGTTTATTGATTATAATAATAACGATCAAAGTTCGAATGAAGGTAATGATATAAATGATGATATTAATAATGAAGCCGCACACTTTGCAATGAATATGGGTGATATAGATCTGGCAGCAAAACTTTTTGATGAAAACAAGATTATTCATCTCGAACAACATTTGGCCCAAATAATTCTTTTTTCATCCATTCGTTTTCTCTATTCATCTTCAATTCCAAGTGATCCAAGTGATTTTTACCATATTTGTAAATTGTTATTGAAGTTATCCACCAAAAATAAAAATTCTTTCTTTGATTTTAGTTTAATGAAAAAAGATGATCATGATGGATTTTCAATATTCTCTTTCCTTGGTGCGTTTGTAATTTCTCTATGGGCATATCATCACAACCTTATGTACAGCTTACTTTGTTCGAATGATTACAATGAAAATAAAATTTTATCAAAAAAAGATCTTTATTCGAAAGTTGCCAATAAAATTGAAAATTCAAGCAATAGCGCCAAAAATTCAATTAATGAAAAAATTGTTAATAATTATAGTGATTTGGATAACGTTCCCCCTCCCCGCTCACTTTTTGATATTGATCTTTCATCATCAAGATTTCCAGATACTATTCCAAAATTACTTCAACACTATTTAAGTGAAAATCTTCACGGACTCGAGCAGTCACTCGAACGAGACAGACTTTTGATCATGTACCTCATTTTCGCATTAATGCTAAATAAGTTGAATGAATTGTATAATTCAATAATCAAAACTATTACAGCTTCTACAAAAGACTACATCAAAGATGCATACTCAAAACTATACTCAATACTTAACTTGAGGAAAGAATCTATTCTAAAGATAATTGAATTTTATCAGCTTTCTCTCAAATGTCCTTCTCTCTTACCTCCCTCCCTTCCAAATATTGATGGCGAGCCAACTCCTGTTCAATCTTTTATTAGTGCAATTATTATCGAGCATATGTCATCCAAAAAATCGCTAGAATTGCTTCAGCAACGAATTATAAAGAAGCTTCCAATTTCTTTCATTATCAATATGAAATTGAACATTGATGAAAATAAAATGAACAAGACTATTTTTAAAATTCGAGATCAGATGATCAAAGGGATTGTGATAACTCCTTTAAACTTAAACAAATTAGTTGCAATCTCGTCCAATTCGATTTTTTCGGTTGATTTGGAATCATCTTTTGTATCGCCGGAGAAAAATCTCATCAAAAACAATAATAATGACGATCCTTTACAAATTATCATTCATTCTCATTTGAATCTTATTCTAGTCATATCTCCTTATCATGCTTCATTATATGATTTTAACAGCGAATATGGAAACCAAGTAAGTATCACATTTAATCAACATCAAGGCTCCAAATTTACATGTGCACAATTTTCGCCGAACGGTGAAAAAGTTGCCATTTGTTCTTCCTTTGTAGAAATTTACTTTTTCGACTTTACAACAGAGTGCCAGATGCCATTTATGACAATTAATATATATGGACAAGTAAATTCAATTCTTTGGTTAAATCAAGACACTTTTCTTATCGTAGCTTATATATCAAATAAAGATAAGCTACAAAAACTTGCCCTTATTAACTTGCTCTCTTCTTGTATAATGCCTCTTCCCATTGATCCAAATTTGAACGGAAAAATTAACGTTATGGAAATTGAAAGAAGGAATGGTTTTATCATTTTGGGAACAAAAAATGGAATGGCTGCAATTATTGAATTAATAACTTCCAACGATTTTAAATTGAAATGGTTATACGATTTCAAAAAAACAGAAGTTTCTGCTGCTGCTGCTTTAAACAATTTGTTTGCTTTCGGAACTTTGGATGGTGATGTCCTTCTCGTTGATTTGGAAAATGAAAATATGGCTAATAATTTTAATACGAAATTATTCAAGGTTCAATTTGCCGTTTCAAGTATCATAATCGAAATAGATAGAATAATTATTGCAGGTGATGCAAATTACTTTGAAGTATGGAAAGCGGGCGAATACTTTTAAAAGTATTTGCTGATGATTTTGTTTTTATATAGATTTTATGTATTTTATTTTATTAAATGGCTATTTATATATATGGCTATTTGATCTTCATTTTTTTCATCAAATGCTTGTTTTAAAAAAAAAGTTATAATGTATTTTTTAAAAAATATGTATCCAGCATAGCATTGAAATTTATAAACGTTTAGAAATGTTTCATTTGCAAACTATTTTGCAAATAAAAAAAGATTAGTAAAGATTATAAATAATAATTTTATATAAACAAAAAAATATATAATTCAAAAAGTAGATATTAATATATCCTCATATATATATATATATATAATAACAAAATAACAACAAAATAATAATGTTATAGGTCAGGCAAAATAGCATTATGGGTGGTTCCTTTTCTTGGTGCACCAATACCAGTTGGAAGTATTCCTGAAAATGCTTCTTTCATAGGGCTAGCTGCTTTACTTGGTGTACTAAAATGGTTGGAATTCTGTCTATTGGAAGTGCTGGGAGCCTGTTTAGTGGGTGTTGACAAAACCGAATTTATAGGATTGGATGTAATAGTGGCATTTGTATTTAGTTTAGATGGAGATGAAAACATGTTGTTTGTTCCATAATTTGCTTTAGGAAAACCATTTGATAAACTATTTCCTGTTCCAAAACTAAACCCAAAAGTCTGTTTTGGTGCATCCTTTTTGAAAGAAGATTTATCTGTAATTCGCCTTTCAAGTTTTCGTTTATATTCTTCAATATGTTCTCTATAATCGTGTAGATATTTTGATGTATAAGATGAATATAGTGTTTCATTTTTGTTAAAACTTGAAAGCAATTTATCAAAATCACGTGTATTTGAATTTGTTTTAAGAGTAAAAGAGGTGTATTGAAGTAATTTGTTCCTAATTTCTTCCGTTCTTTCACTTAGTCTGTATATCCTTGCTGAACAACGAATAATTGCATCATGCTGTTCTTTGCACATAAGGGTTATCAGATGATAATTGTCCTTCTCATTTTTCAGATTTGAAGAAGGAAAGCTGGAGGAGGCTGAACTGTTTATCTGTGATTCTAATATTTGAATTGATTTGCTTATATAATCGTGCTTTTCTGCAATTTTTTTGCAGTATTTATCAAAATAATTATTTTTTTTTGAATTCTGATTTTTATTGTCTTCAAAAAAAGCAATTTGTGCCTCTTCGAGATTGTTCCTGCAATTATCAATCTCTTCTTGACCAAAATCGATCTCACGTGTTAAATTTACGATCGAGTGGTTGAGCATGTTGCTCATTGACTCATCAATATCGCATAAAGATGTTTCAAAAGATTCATTTGCATTTACCTGATCATTTTGATCATATTTTTGTGAGATTTTATAAACATCAACAATCAATCTTTGTACTTCATATGGTGCATCTGAAATTAATGCATTTTCATCTGCATAATGTTTTTCATTCTTTCCAATTTGGAAACTATTAGTAGGATTAAATTGAAAAGAAAATGAATTAGTATTCATTCAAGTTAATCATCATTTTAAATGATCGTTCAAATGATAAAAATTTGACCTTTAAAATTACTACATCAAATGGTCAAATTTAGTATTAACTGTATTTTTTCAATAAGATCTTAGACCTTGTAAGGGATACCCGATTTACCTTTTTTCCATAGTGTCAAAAAAATTAGGTATATTTTGACCAGGGGTCGCAAATTTCCGCCTACCCAAAGCGGTTTTTGACCCTAAATTTTTAAAATTCATTTATCTCAAAATGTGGAATAAATATTTATATAAAAAAAGGTTTATTAAAAAATTTACAAGCTTTTTAATCCTTTTTAATAAAAATTTTTATTTCATTAGAATAATGCATCTGATAATTTTCTCAAAAATTGTTTAATGAAATTATTTTCTCTATCATTCTATTTAATTACAATTTTTAATATCTGAAAACCTTTTTTCTTGAAAGTTAATTGTTTTTTTTTTTTTTTGAGTCATATTTTTTTCTGATTTTCATTGTCATTTAATTTATTGTTTAGATGACTTATAAAAAGAGAAAAAATACATAAATTTAAGTTATGTAATGTTTTTTTATATTAAGTTATGAAATCTACAAATTTTAAATAATATCAACTATTCATTTACTTGTTTTATATTTTTTATCTTTTTTTCAACGTTTATACTATGCATTTTAGTTTATTTCGCTATTAATTAATGTTACTAATCACTTATATAATTAAAAAATATTGGCATTTGGTTCTTTTATTTCATGTTTGAATACAATATTAAGATATATTAATAATTATTTCAGATTTTAAAAGATTATCTTGTTTTGGCAAACTTTTACTTGATTTTCAAATATAATTTGAAATATTTCATATAACAAGTCATATTATAATTTTTTATATTCTAAAATCATAATTCACTTTAAAAAAATGCATGAATCAATAAAAAATTAATTATAGAACATGATTTTATAAAAAATAATCCAAAAATTCATTAGAAATAAAAGGGTCAAACGTGAACTCTTCTTTTTTTTTTTTGGGGGGGGGGGTCATGACATAGGGTGGAAAGCAAATACGTTATTTTTTAACTTTTTTGACTTTTTATTAGCGTGAATGATCGTTATCGATTCAAAAAAAAAAAAGTGCCTTATAGAGATGAGAAAGTTTTTATCTAATTTGGAAAAATGAATTAGGGTACTGATTACCCAAAAGAGACTTTTTGAATGGGAACTTTTTGTGAGCATAAATGGTTAAAAATTGAAAGTTTTTTATTTTTTTATAAACGTGAAGTTATTTTCTGTTGATTATTTTCATGTCTTTTGAAAAAAGCAAAATCCTCTCAATTTAAAAATAAAATAAAAAAATACATAACATTTAATAAAACAGCTAAACATCAACGATTAAAGCAACTAAACATCGACAATCAAAACAGCCAAATATCAACAATCAAAACAATTAAACATCAACGATTAAAACAACTAAACATCAACGATTAAAACAACTAAACATCAACGATTAAAACAACTAAACATCGACAATCAAAATAAATAAACATCAATGATTAAAACAACTAAACATCAACGATTAAAACAACTAAACATCAACGATTAAAACAACTAAACATCAACAATCAAAACAGCTAAACATCAACTATTAAAACAATTAAACATCAACGATTAAAACAGCTAAACATCAACGATTAAAACAACTAAACATCAACGATTAAAACAACTAAACATCAACGATTAAAACAGCTAAACATCAACGATAGAGAATAAGGGTGTGTATCTGGACGGTCGGATAAATCTGACCCTGTTTGATTATTTCTAGATTTACGGTTGCAACTTAATGAAGATTCTTTTTATTGTTGTTATTATTGATATATAAATCTGACCGTTTATAAAAAAGGGTACGATTTTTTGTCTTCTTTAAAATGACCTCTTATTACAAGTTCATAAATGATTTTGAAGGAGTCGAACCGCCTGCCGAATTAATGCCGTCAGATGTTAAACGTTTAATATCATAAGAGACCAAAACGACGACATGCGACACGAAGACCTGCGGCTAAAAAACAAAATTAATAATATTTTTATTTTTGTATTACAATTAATTGCAACCGTTAATCTAAACATTAAATGTAATACCACTAATAGCAGAACATTCGAAGAATACAATTAATGTGTTTTCGTTTAAAACAATATTGTTTTATTCGTTCTACAAATGCAACCACAAACGAATAACAACGAAACACATGCAACAGAGGAACAAGGAACTATCGAAAACATTCGCGAACTCGATTACAGTATATCCGATAGAGAAGGTGTTAAGCTTCCTGTTTCTTACTTCTCTGCTAAATGTAAAACCAAAGCCGAAACACTGTTATATAACATTACAAGAATCCTAAACACTAACGATACAGCCGATATCGATTTTACACTTGGTGGAACGAACAACAAAGAGCTTAAACCATTATGTTCCAGATTCTGCGACAACATTATTGTTTATTTTATAATATCGGAAGACGTTATAAAGCATAATAAGGCATTAACGAACTATATTAAATGTAAAGAAACAGACGACGATAAACAAGAGGAAGATAAGGAAGAGAACAACAAAGAAGACAGGCAATTAAATAGAGTTCTTAAAGAGATAGCACCGTTTCTTGCCAACAACACGGAACACATTAAAGAATTGTTTAATAAGTTCGATATACCAATTAACAAGACAAACATAAAGTATCTCTACCAGACGCACCGTTAGATAAGATACTTAATATTGTATGTAGTAAAGAGATAATTAAAGAGTTTAACAATAATGGAATCTTTATAAACGATATCGATATTATACAGGATTACAGTGGAACCATTAGCAAGAAGGATGTTATCGATTACCTGTTAAACAAACCAGACTTTAGAAAGGAAGGAGATACATGTAATACATTAGACGAATACACAAGCGATACATCGGAAGGCTTAGAAGTTTACGGGGACTTAATAAACGAAGAAATATATAACGAAGAAGAATTAAACAGGATTAATTCGAGATAAAGCACAAATAAACCGATTAAAACAATTATCGATAATAATTATTCTGTTGGTGCCAATTGTTTAACATTTATAACGAATTCTTATTTTGGTTCTGTTCGATATAAGTTTTATAACAAATTTGTGCAATCGAAGGAGTCGACTAGTGTTTGCGGTCGTGTTGGAAACCATTACAGCCATTAGACAAACAATCCCGAACAGATATTAAAAGAATCTATTAATAAATCTCTCGAAACTGGTCTTTTAAGATTAGAAATAACATATTACATCGAAAACCAAGCAATAACAGAAGAATACGTTAACGAAAAACTTCGATTATCTTGTTTCTCTATTGCCTCCAAAACTTATATTCTATAACAGCATTTCTAAACAATGGATGCTATTGCTTAGAGCAATTAAATATAATCTTTGTATCGTGGACGTCGATAACAGTCTGGCAATGTTCTCTTACTCGATAAACAAGTTAACAAACAAGATAAGTGGCTTTTATATTAAGAACATTACGACCAACAAGTTATCGAACATACTTAAATTATATTCGTTTAATTGTCCGATTGTATTGTTATCCTTTAAGCGAACAATCGAAGAAGGAAAAGATAAGCTGCTTATTAAACAGAGAACATATAAAAAGGAACTAATAAACACAGTTAACAAATCGTTTGTGTTAAACGAAGTAATAACTTATCTCTCGAACGGAAACACTTACTTTACTCCTTGTATTGCTAAAGATAACAGTAAAGCCGAAGATGTAGGGCTAATAGATTGCCCGATGTGTCGTTTACGATACCAAACAAAGAAGAATATAAGCCAACTAACAACTTATAACGTTCCGATGGTGTTTAAACCAATCGATAAGCAATTAATAGAGTACCCACAAGAGAACATAAACAGAACAACCAAACGAATAAAGGAAGATAAAGAAGAGAATCGATTTAAAGATGCAAGAGAAGAATTAATAAACGAAATTATAAGAGAGAACCATATTAAACAACAGTTTGATAAAGAACAAACACAAATGCTGGAAGATAAACGAAACGAACTAATAAAACAGAAAGAAGAAGAGTTTAACCAACAAATGCAAGAATACAAAGCCTACGAAGAAGCTACAAAAATAAAGAACCCATTTATTAAATTGTTTAACGAAACTCTTAACTCGAACAAACATAAATTAATCGAATTAAACGATAAAGAGCATTTATTTGTTTATGCATTTAAGTTTATCTTTACTCGGTTTGGTAGTACAGCTTTATTGTTATGCAGCAAACAAGATAACATCGACAGAGAAACTAATTTATCGATTTACTGGTCGGTTAAGTCTGTTTACGATTATCTAATAGAGAACAATAGCAAATGGTCCGAACTATCGAATAATATTTATGGCTCTTCGTTCGGAATACCAATAATAGAAATAGAAAAGGAAGGTGTCTATTACAATGCTTCTCGTAATCTGTGCGCAAAAATAAATGTTGTTAACAACACGATAACAAGCAACGAAATACATTTAAACCAGCCTTTAGAGTTCTGGCATAATGTAGATATCGAAACAATAAAGAAAGAAGTACCGAACGATATTAAAGTCGATAATATATTAACACATAACAGTTATTGTAAAGGAAAACACGGGCCAATAGATAAACTCGTTAAACAAGACGATGCTATCGAAATCTTTAATACATTCCAACACAAAGGAAGCTATTTAATTAGTTTTCGATTAAATGGCAAGGAACAAACAGCGAAAAGTAATCGATTCCTTAACGGTATAATAAAAGATAAAGAAAGTGTTTTTAAAGTCGTTGTCGGTGTACAGAAGACCCACCCAATTAGTAAACGTCGTTGTTTTACCTTTATTTCTTAAAGCAAGAGGCAGACATAACCAAGTTATCGACAATAAAGGAAGAAGGATAAATAATCGATTTGTATTTAGACAAGAAGACGCCAGGAACGAATCGCTCTGTAATAGACAGGTAATTAATGGGTTTATTTTTGTATAACGTATACGAACCGTATTTGTTGTGTTGGATTATTAGATAATCTTTATCGATTAAATCGAGAACTCTTAAACCGAACTGTTCGTAAAGAATATATTTAATGTTGCTATCTTTTAATGCTGTTTCGATATTTGTTGCTGTTGGTGGTGGAACCATTATATAATAAAATAAAAAAATTGTTTTAATGTTTATTTAATTTACAATTTTGTTTATTTGGCGCAATACAAAACAACATTAATGTTTTACAAATTGCGAACATATTTGTTTAATTGTATTATAAATGGAACACACAAACGCAATGTTTGTAAACGATTATGTAGAAGAAGAGGAGGAAGAAGAAAACAATAATATATCTGGTGCTATTATAGAAAACGAATTAATAGAACAGTTTTATAACTATCTTCGAGATAACAACATTAAAGAAGCTCGTCGATTGCTTCGAACTTATAACTGTTTTAATAAGCTTAACACAAGACAACTAAATAAAGACTATCCGTTAAACAGCTATAAGTTTACGAAACGAGGCGATGTATTAACAATATACAAACCAATAGAGAAAACAGATAAAGAACCCAATAAACATGAATCGATAGAAGATATAACCAAAAGATTGGATGTATTAGAAGAACGCCTTCGAGAACACACAAACAAATACGAACACGATTTAATAACTATTCGAACACAATTTAATTATAATATTAATAAGATTGACCAAATTAAAAAATCTCTTAATACAGTTATTAATGTTATTAACCAAATGCTAAACCAAAAATAAAATATAATTAATTGGTTTTATTTTTATATCGTAAACGGTGGCGCGTGCATAGATTCCAATACATCCGAATATTTAATTTCTGGAAAGAATAGATTGTGATACTTGTTTAAGAACAGGAAAAGAAACGTACAACAATAACTTCCGCAAACAGTGGAGAATCGATAAACATCTTCGAATTCGTCTTTTATTAAAACATATTTATTAAAATCGTAGATGACAGCACTAGGAAACTTATAAATGCCTTGGCACTTATCTTTTCTATTGATGTATTCCATTGGTAAGCTCTCTGTTCCTTGTTCCTCTGTTGCATGTGTTTCGTTGTTATTCGTTTGTGGTTGCATTTGTAGAACGAATAAAACAATATTGTTTTAAACGAAAACACATTAATTGTATTCTTCGAATGTTCTGCTATTAGTGGTATTACATTTAATGTTTAGATTAACGGTTGCAATTAATTGTAATACAAAAATAAAAATATTATTAATTTTGTTTTTTAGCCGCAGGTCTTCGTGTCGCATGTCGTCGTTTTGGTCTCTTATGATATTAAACGTTTAACATCTGACGGCATTAATTCGGCAGGCGGTTCGACTCCTTCAAAATCATTTATGAACTTGTAATAAGAGGTCATTTTAAAGAAGACAAAAAATCGTACCCTTTTTTATAAACGGTCAGATTTATATATCAATAATAACAACAATAAAAAGAATCTTCATTAAGTTGCAACCGTAAATCTAGAAATAATCAAACAGGGTCAGATTTATCCGACCGTCCAGATACACACCCTTACTCTCTAACGATTAAAACAACTAAACATCAACGATTAAAACAACTAAACATCAACGATTAAAACAACTAAACATCAACGATTAAAACAGCTAAACATCAACGATTAAAACAACTAAACATCAACGATTAAAACAGCTAAACATCAACGATTAAAACAACTAAACATCAACGATTAAACAACTAAACATCAACGATTAAAACAACTAAACATCAACGATTAAAACAACTAAACATCAACAATCAAAATAAATAAACATCGACAATCAAAATAAATAGACATCAATGATTAAAGCAACTAAACATCAACGATTAAAACGTGCTTTCATGGATTACAGAGTGATGTGTTTCAGTGTCTTTAATTAAAATAAAGCAACCAATAGCACCATCGGAATTTTGTTTGGAATTGACCTTTTGTAATTTAGATGATACATTACCTCTAAGTAATCCTTGACAATTATTATCTATCCATTCAGAATCATTCCATTTTAATGTCCACTCATTACTAAAACAGAATTCTTTGAAGCCGAATTCTATACCATTAGGGATAACATAATCAGTGGGTATTTTTTAGATGATTTTATAGAATTCTTTTTCTACTTTATTTTTATTTGGTCCTTCTATTTCTAGAGTTTCTTCAGTTATGATATCAGGTAGATAAAGGTATAAGTTAACATTTTTGTATAATCTTAATGCATTCTCAGCTTCAATAATATCACACTTTATTCTTGGTTCAACAGCTACCAAAGAGTCTTGTGATAATAAATATTGGATGCTTCGTTCTCCTTTGTGATAGAATTTATAAGGATTTACAGCTGATGATTTCTCAAATGCAATATAAAACCTATTCTTCATTGGTGATTCTTCATCTAAATATCCATTTCCAATGCTCATTACGGAATAAAAATTAGTATCTGGGTTTCTTGAAATTACAGGATTATATAGATGTCCATCTTTAATATAAATGAAGAATTCTTTCATTAAATTTCCATTTGTATCATACAAGATATTACTTCTAAAAATTATTCTAAACATTTTTGTTATATCAGTTATTCTTGTGATTGTGCTCTTTATTTCATCTGGTATTTTAATTAGTTGGACATTATAGAGAATTTGGCGAATTGATAAACGAAGATTATGTGATTTTTAGATGGTTTTTACCAAATATTTGCTGAAATATTGCTTGCAATATGTTCTTATGCATATTTTTATTATATTTTCTACATTCATAACTCTATTATTATTTAAAAACCAATTAATTAATTGTTTATCTCGAGTTTTCAGTTGCCATTTGGAGCCATTTTGATAATTTACTATGATGGATGATTTTTCACCATGTGGAAAAGTTTTCCCTTATTCACAATTCTAATAATAATACTGTCGATTGATGTTTATAGGGTAAACAAAAACAATATCAAGTTTCTAGCCTGAAAATGTTGCAGTCCTACATTAGAAAAAGACAATCACAAAGTGAATTCTTTTTAGAAATGAAAAACAATATAGAATTGCTAGGTTTATGATGTAAGATTCTCAAAACGGGAAAAAATTAAAATCATTTAATATTCAATCATTTATTTATTATTAAATCAGATAATAATATTTTTTTAAAAAAAAAATAAATAAAGGGAGTCCGACTTAAATTGAATAGACGGATTATAAACTTTTTCTAATAAAAATATGAACTTTTTAAATTAAAAATAAAATCAAAATTTTAATGAAAAAAGGTAATAAACCAAAAAGAAAATCTAATTCTCGACAACAAAATAATATTATTAATATTACTAATACAAATGTTACAATTATCAATAATAATAATACTATTAACAATACCAATTATATAATCCCGAATAAAAATGATCAAGAAACTAGTCCTTTTATAAAAAATCACCGTCGGAATTATCCATTTTTAAATGAAATTAACAAAAACGCAAGAAAAAAGCCAAATGGGAGGCGATGGTCACCATTTGCTATAGGTTTTTTTGTTTTGCTATTTTTTATATCTGCTTCAGCCTATAGGTTAATCCAAAATAACTTACCAATTCCTGTAGAGTCTACTATACATCTTCATGCTCAAAAATTTTTTTCAGGCAATTCTCAATCTATATTAAATTTAAAAGAATTACCTTCTTTATTAAACTCTTACAGAAAGCATACTAAGCAAAATAATTATTCATTAATCGAAGGGATAATTGCAATTAAATTATTTAATTTACGTGTTTTGTTATTGTCAGAATCAAAAAATTCAACAAGTTTTTATTCTTTTTTATTTCCTTGGACAATTATGCATTAAATTTTCAAAATATTTCGTTACAAGAAAGAATAGATTTACTTCAAATAAGTCTAAAATATTTATCATATTTTCCTAATAAAATGTTTTTCAATGGAAATATGTTTCATTCACAATTATTGATAGATTCAAGAGGAACATTAATTAGTCTTCTCAATTTTATTTTTAATCATATTGAAAAAGTTTCAATAAACCGCCTGTCATCCAATCCGTTGGAACATTCATTTGGCACTTTGAGGATGAAGGCAAGATATGATGATACAATAGATAAATTTATTGAGAGTATTAAAAAATTAAATTTCATTAGATTAATCGGATATAATAAATTTTGTGTTGAATTTGGTGATTGTAGATTTAAAGAAGACTGATTACATGGACAATATACTAAAGCAAACGAAATTGGACCTGTTCCATACTTTTGATCATGTATATAAGGAGGAGATGTAAAGTTATAATTACTTGAAATCTGTAAAGTAAAATTCTTAGCTTTTCTAACACCTTGTGTTGATGAGTTTTTTACTAATATTGTACTAAAAGAACCACCTGGATTACATAATGAAGATAACGATTCATCATTAAAATATCCTTGTGTTGTAATTGTTTGATATTTTCTTTTTTTAATAAAGGTTTTATTATTATTTGAATTTTTATTTTGGTTTTTATTACTGTTTTTTTTAGAAGACATGTTAAAAAATGAAGTGTTTATTAATAAATTAAGGAGTAATAATAATCTTAGCTAATATTTCATCTAACTTAAAACCATGCGATAATAATGTACTTTCTATAGATCCTAGTTTAAATGATTGTGAAGACATTTCAGATTCGATGTCTTTTAACTTTGAATTTAAATGATTTACATCAAGATCAATAGTATTTAATTTATCCATTACATCTGGATAATAAGTATCGTTAAAGAAATCAAAAATATTATTAATATCTTGGGAGATTTTATCTTTTGGTTGTTCAAATTTTGTAAAATATTGAATAAAATTAGATTTGAGAATTAAATCAACATCGTCAAGTTTTTCTAACATAGTTTTACATGCTATTAACATATCGGAAATATTATTATCAATATTTTCATCTGATTTATCAATTGAATTTATTAAATCCCATAAATTCTGCATAGTTTTTGACGGAATGGTGGACATTAAAAATCAAAACTTAAATAAAAATGAAGTCATTTTTTTATTAAAATTATAGAAGAAGGATTATCTGACAAAAACGTATCTAAAGGAATTAGAGAATTGAAATTTTTAATTAAAAATTCTCTTATTTCATCATTATCATTTAAAAAATCTTCTAATACTTCTTTAGATTCAATTAATATCTGATCTTTATTTGAAATTAAAGAAATGAAATCTAAATTACGAGACATCAATAACTTTGTTTCATCAAGAGAAGTTAAATAAATTATAGAATCATTAAGTTGATTAATATTTTCAATAACAGGAGTTGAAGTTATAAAAGAAGACATATTAAAAAATGAAGTGTTTATTGAATTAAAGAATCAAGTTGGGATTTTTCCCTCTTTAGAGAAGCTAATTCTTGTTGTTGTAATAAAATCTGATATTCAATTGTCTGGATTTGTTCTAAAATTTCTTTTTGTCTATCAAAAATTGATTCATATTCGTTTTCTGAATATGCTTCTGGAGAGGATAAACAAGAATCTTCAGTAGAAATGGAAAACCAAGAAGGTCCCGAAGGATATTCAATAGAAGAACCTTGTGATGAAGGAGGCCAATTAATCCAGTCACCAAAGCCTTGAGAACTATTTGAGGAACATGTAGAAACTGGTTGAGAATAAGATGTAGGGGAAGGACTTCTTAATGGAAGCTGTGAAACAGGAGCAGACATTTTAAAAAATGTTTTTTTTTAATAAAATTTTAAATTTAAGAATTGAGAGAAATTTAATCGTTTTTTTTCGCGGTATTAAAAATTTTTCAATTAAAATAAACTGAAAAATAAACTTTTATCTGAAATATTTCCCGGCTAATTATTTTTGTTAATATTGTATAAATATTAAAACGATCAAACTATACACAAATTAAAAACTTTAATCTGATATCATTTTTAATAAAATGACTGAAGCAAATCCAAGAGTTACTTATTGGTTCGGGACCTGGAACATACCTGAAGATTTAGATTGGAAACAGACCCTTCAATTCGGAAATGCAGTAGATAACAACGGCAACTTACAATTTGCTAAAGGATTCCTTGAAATAGTTGCAATGGTTGCTGCTGAAGAAAGAGGAGAATCATGGAACAGACATATCCATATAGTTGTAAAGTTCACAAAAAAAGTATACTGAACACAAATAATATGATACTGGTTGAAAGGTCCAGACTGGGAACCTATGAAAGGAACATTAAAACAGGCGTTGGATTATATTAACAAAAATAAGCCTGATAAAGACCATTTCATGATGCAAGGCCAAATTCCTAACGAGTTTCAGAAAAAGTTCGATAAAGAAAAAGAACTAAAAGATGCCTTAAAAGATCTAATGTCAATGTCATGGTTGGAATTCTCAGAAAAATAGACACAAATGGCATTTCAGTTCCCAGGTCTATGTATGAAATGGAAAATGGATCATGCTGATAGACTCCCACAATGGGAGGGTTCACTAAAGGTCAAAAATTTCTGGATCACTGGTTCCCCTGGATGTGGAAAAAGCTACTGGGCAAGAAATCAAGTCCCACAAGATCTAATTTGTTTTAAGCAACAAAACAAATGGTGGGATAACTACGACGATAAAAGAACAAAAGTAGTACTTATTGAAGATGCAGGTATCAACTCCTTAAGAAGCTTCCCAGAAAAAGTCAAGGTATGGGCAGATGAATATTGGTTTCAAGCTGAAGTTAAAAATGGTCAAATAATAGTGAACCCTCAAAAATGGTTTTTCATTGTGACAAGTAATTATACAATTGATGAAATCTGGCCAGAACCTGAAGATCATTTTTATTTTAATTAGACGTCTCAATTCTTAAATAAACAATTCAATTTTTCATTTGATTATTTTTATTTTGACTTTTTCTATATAGTCCAAGTCGAAAAAACTCTCGGACTATTTTTTAATTTGACCTTTGATGATTATTTTTTTGACCATGACATGTTAAATAAAACAATATTTGGTCATTGATTGAGAGTATATTTGGTTTTGTGATAAACAAAGGCCAAAAAATTCAATGATAATGGTAAATTTTTCAATACTTAACCGTAATTTTTCTATATAGTCCCAAACAGTGTTAAGGGTATAAGGGTAATATTAGAAAAAAATTTTTTTTTTTCTAGTTGTCTTATACCCTTAACACTTTTGTTTGGTTTAATACATTTAAAATTACTTTTATAAATGTCAGATACCATTAACATACTCGGAATATTTAACGAAAACTTTATTTCATCCATTAATAACGATAATATGGATCAAAAATACCAAATATTACATGATACAGAATTTAAATTGAATATGATAAAAAAAGAATTTTATGAAAAGATTATTAACGAATACGGAAATTCGTTTCAAAAGTTAATCGTCAAAATTAACAACAAACTACTTGAAGATACTGCTTTAAGAATTTTAAATAAATTATAATTAATTATTATATAAACAATTTCTTTATTATTTTTTTTTCTTTTATTTAATTTTTAAATTTAATAAAACGCAGAGTCTCTCCCCTCTGCTATTTTTATCGTTTTTGTCTCCTCCGATTCTCATAAGTTCATCGGAGATGAAGATTACTACGGATCCAGAAAAGTAAAAATATTATTTAGATTTTTTGGTTTTTAAAAAATAAAAGATACTTAAAAAATAATTAAAAGTAATCGTTTATTAAGAATAACCTAATGATTCAAGCTCTACTAAACATCGGCATAGAATACGAGTAAGCTGAGCAACTTGATTCAAAAATTCATTGATTCGTGGGCTATTATTATTACGCGGAGAAGGAGGTTCTGTTCCATGATCATGAACATACTGGAGATACGATTCAAGCCCTTCTTTCAAAGAAACGATCCCATTAGAAGCTGAAGAAGACATTAATTATAATGATTCGCTAAACGTATTAATTATACGTTTAAATTGAAAATAATTATAAACGTAATTTATAATAATGTCTTTTAACAAATCACATGTCAATGAAGCATAACGAATTTCTTTCAAAAAAGTTCGTTACAAAAAAAATATTTGATCGAACAGTAGTATAGTATAGGCTCCGCTATCGCCAAGCCTATACTTAAGCCCATTTCACAGCCACTTGGAGCCTTTGGAAGCCCCCCCCCCAGAGCCTTCAAAATTATCGAGGTAAATATTACCTTGCGTATTAGGCTTGATAGATTATTTTTTTAATAAAATACTATAATTAAATAGTTTATTTTATTATTTTTCAATAATTATAGAAATTCTCTTCATTTTTTAAAAATGGCTCGAAGGAAACCAACAATTGGAAGAATGAGACCTGCTACATACCAAGAAGTACGAAGAAGCATAGAACAACGACCACCAAGACCATCCAGATATGAGTGTGCAAGAGCAGATGTATTCAGGAGAAGCCACCTAAGTCGAAGTGAAAGAAGATGGAGAAGGCAACGATTCCTAAAGTCAAGGCTCCAGTACTAACTTACATGCCTATACGACAAGGTCAAAGATGTAGAGAACCTAGCTGATGATGTCCTTGATTTATCACACGAATACCAACATTACGACATTCTATTACAGGATTTCAGTGACCGTGACTAGACTGAAGTCACGACATTACAACATGCCTTAGAGTCACTGCAACTATGGTTGGATCTTGGAATGGAGCTCCGAGAAATGCCTAATCCTCCAAGTTCATCAGAATCAGAGGAAGAACCAAAATCTCCTCAAAAAGTGGAAGCTGAAAAAAGCATCTTTGAAATTACTTCTTCTTCGGAAGAAGAAAATAACAAGTAATTAATAAAAGATTAACTTCTTATTTAATTTTTTTTTTTTTTTTTTTTTTTTTTTTTTTTTTTTTTTTTTTTGTTTATTTATAAATTTCATAGTGGTAATTTAAATGGTACTAGTTTTTTTGCACAAAAAGTGCCCAAAAAGTGAAAAATACTGAAAAAGTTTCCCAAAAAGTGCTTTTTGCACAAAAAGTGACAAATTTGGAGAAAAAAAAAACTTAAATAAATCACAAATAGAATTAAAATGTTTTTATAAAAATTATAATATAAAATGTATAAGTCCATATGAAATAAAAAATGGTATAAAATTGAGAAATGCAAATTATCCTATATATTTCATATATTTGATCTAATATTGTGAAAAAGGCAAATTATCATTTAATGTAGCTTGTATATTAATATTTGCGTGTCATTTTCGCGATAATATTGATACTTCAAATATTGATTGATTTTCTAAAAATAAAAGAAAATTACTTATTTGAAATTATTTAACGTTAATTAACAAATTAGTCATCACCATTTTTAATTTAATAATGTTTTTTATGAGATAATTCTATATTAAATGTGAGATATTATTTTCTCAGAAAAAAAACAAAATAATTAAAATTGATAATAAAATATTGAATGGCAATAGAAAAATTATTGAATTAATTATTATTATATTTCATATTTATTTATTTTAATATGTTCATGCACTATACGGATATATAAACTTTAATCTGCTTATATAATATTATTAAACTTATATTTAGTGGTTATTTTATATGATATAAATGTTATATTTCATAGAATTCATATTTTATATTTTGTGAATAAAGTATAATTTTGAATAAAAATAATTATATATTGAATGCATTGAAATATTTATTTTTATAAACGGCTCTTTTATCTTTTATCGATTTATTTTACAATAGAAAAGATTTTTAATATTAATAATATGATATAATTATTTAGTATATTGTTCATTATTTTGGAGTTCCTGATATTTTCCTTTATGTGGTGAAAATTGAACAATTTGATGAAAATATTATATCTTCTCTTAATCCAGTTATATAAACTAGCAATAAACGATATAAAGTAATTTAATGGTTATTATAGTTGTTCATTCTTATTCTTTCATTTGTTTTCATAGAATCTTATTTCAAAGTATTATATCTTCTCTTAATCCAGTTATATAAACTAGCAATAAACGATATAAAGTAATTTAATGGTTATTATAGTTGTTCATTCTTATTTTTTCATTTGTTTTCATAGAATCTTATTTCAAAGTATTATATCTTCTCTTCATCCAGTTATATAAACTAGCAATAAACGATATAAAGTAATTTAATGGTTATTATAGTTGTTCATTCTTATTCTTTCATTTGTTTTCATAGAATCTTATTAAGAAATTTAATATTTTTTTTTTTTCCCCCCCCTCTCTCCCCTCACTATTTCATTTAGTATATATTAGTATATAATAAATTGTAGTGTTATCTAATATTATGATAACACAAATACTTTATTTATTTTATACTTATTTCATACAAATCATCAATTTTCGATTTTGAATATGCTCATTGAATTATTTCAATGGATAAAATATAAAGAAATGATTTTTTAATTTCTAACTAACGACAGGTTTTTTGTTTTAAGTAATCAAATTATTACAATCAAGGAGGTCTTTCACGTTAATATTAATTAAATTTTTCATTGTTTGAATCAACCTTAATATTTATTTTTATATCGTCGTTCTCGTTTCTTCTATCATTTTTTTACAGCATAAACAATCATCATTATCACTCATTCTATCATTATTACTAAGCATGCGGCAATATCCTAAAATGGATCAGGAGAAAATATTTTTTATCCGAGGATAAGTTATCATTATTATCATTCGTTCAATCATTATCCTAGTATATTCATCATAATTCTTACTTATATATTTAAATTATCACTCATTTTATCATTATTCTTTTCATTCTATCATAATATTTACTTGTTTATTATAATTGTTATTTATTTAATCATTATTATCAATCATTCTATCATTATTATCTCTAGTTCAATCATTATTCCAGCTTATTCATCATAATTCTTACTTTTATATTATAATTATCAATCATTTTGACATTATTCTTATTCATACTATTATAATTCTTATTTGTTTAATGCAATTATCACTCATTTAATCATTAATATCATTCATTCTATTATTATTTTCATTTAATACATCATAATCCTTATTAATATACTTTGATTATCACTCATTCTACCATTATTCTAGCATATACAGTAGTTACTATAAGAGGGGTAGCTACACTAAAATAATTCGAGATAATAACACCGAGATAATAACGGGATAATAATACCTGGATGATAATTCGAGATGATAGCACCGAGATAAAGATACGTGACTATGCTCCTGAAACGTGATTAACACCTTAGCATATTTCTATAGACTCATATCTGATCCCAAGATAACTATATATAGTATGTTAATTGTTTTAGCGTGTCTACACCTGTTATAGTAATTAAACATACATCATTATTCTCATATATCTATTATAATTATCTCTCATTCTATCATTATCCTAGTAGTATACGTTCGGCTGTGCATCATTTACTGTTTCCTAGACTTAACGACACATATTTTTTATATCTTTGACGATTTCATTCTTTTCACGGTCAATTTATGGCATTACTTTTTCTCATAAAGTAACTCCTGCGGTGATTTGCATTAAAATACGCCTTTGTCAACCAAATAACAAATATATTTCCAATAATTTTCCAATAAATTTGTACATTAATAATTTAATGAAAATCTTGGGAGAATTATGACATATATTTTAGAGTGATGCTAACATGATTAGTAATTATATTAAATAAGCGAGTATTATTACAAATCAAACGATAATAATGATAAAAAGTGTGATATTTATGATTTATAAATGAAGATTTTGATAGAACAAATGATAATAATGATGGGTTGAGTTGGATTAATGATGGATAGTTAATATATATTAACAAATTAAATGTATAATCATTCATATTGGGATCTGTTCTATCAATCTTTTCAATATTTTGAAAATATTTAAGAATTCACAATTTTAGGCATTTAATTAAAATATGATTGTTATAATATGTAATATTAATGTAAATGAACTCCTTGATTGTAATAATTTGATTACTTAAAACAAAAAACCTGTCGTTAGTTAGAAATTAAAAAATCATTTCTTTATATTTTATCCATTGAAATAATTCAATGAGCATATTCAAAATCGAAAATTGATGATTTGTATGAAATAAGCATAAAATAAATAAAGTATTTGTGTTATCATAATATTAGATAACACTACAATTTATTATATACTAATATATACTAAATGAAATAGTGAGGGGAGAGAGGGGGGGGGGGGAAAAAAAAAAAATATTAAATTTCTTAATAAGATTCTATGAAAACAAATGAAAGAATAAGAATGAACAACTATAATAACCATTAAATTACTTTATATCGTTTATTGCTAGTTTATATAACTGGATGAAGAGAAGATATAATACTTTGAAATAAGATTCTATGAAAACAAATGAAAAAATAAGAATGAACAACTATAATAACCATTAAATTACTTTATATCGTTTATTGCTAGTTTATATAACTGGATTAAGAGAAGATATAATACTTTGAAATAAGATTCTATGAAAACAAATGAAAGAATAAGAATGAACAACTATAATAACCATTAAATTACTTTATATCGTTTATTGCTAGTTTATATAACTGGATTAAGAGAAGATATAATATTTTCATCAAATTGTTCAATTTTCACCACATAAAGGAAAATATCAGGAACTCCAAAATAATGAACAATATACTAAATAATTATATCATATTATTAATATTAAAAATCTTTTCTATTGTAAAATAAATCGATAAAAGATAAAAGAGCCGTTTATAAAAATAAATATTTCAATGCATTCAATATATAATTATTTTTATTCAAAATTATACTTTATTCACAAAATATAAAATATGAATTCTATGAAATATAACATTTATATCATATAAAATAACCACTAAATATAAGTTTAATAATATTATATAAGCAGATTAAAGTTTATATATCCGTATAGTGCATGAACATATTAAAATAAATAAATATGAAATATAATAATAATTAATTCAATAATTTTTCTATTGCCATTCAATATTTTATTATCAATTTTAATTATTTTGTTTTTTTTCTGAGAAAATAATATCTCACATTTAATATAGAATTATCTCATAAAAAACATTATTAAATTAAAAATGGTGATGACTAATTTGTTAATTAACGTTAAATAATTTCAAATAAGTAATTTTCTTTTATTTTTAGAAAATCAATCAATATTTGAAGTATCAATATTATCGCGAAAATGACACGCAAATATTAATATACAAGCTACATTAAATGATAATTTGCCTTTTTCACAATATTAGATCAAATATATGAAATATATAGGATAATTTGCATTTCTCAATTTTATACCATTTTTTATTTCATATGGACTTATACATTTTATATTATAATTTTTATAAAAACATTTTAATTCTATTTGTGATTTATTTAAGTTTTTTTTTTCTCCAAATTTGTCACTTTTTGTGCAAAAAGCACTTTTTGGGAAACTTTTTCAGTATTTTTCACTTTTTGGGCACTTTTTGTGCATTTCAAAATTTACCAATTTAAATATTTTGAAAAATTATCTTTTTATTTAAAAAATGCCATAAAACAATAAGAATTTATCTGACAAATTCTATTCTTAATTTTGATCCTTTTCTAAAAAGGATTGATTCATCAAATACAATATCATAATCAATCACTCCTATAGATTGATCAAAAGATGATTATTGAATAAAATATTCTGTTGGTCGATCATTTGAAGATTCAGTAATTATTTTATCTGGGATTAACTCGTTTGCAATTGAAATCGTTGATGAAGGTGAATAAATATATTGATTTCCGAAATCAAATTGAGGATGATTATGATCCAAAATATAATGAATAGTTTCACAAGGAAAACTAATTATATTTGTTAAAGTAACATTGTTACCTAAACAAAGCTTTTGATTTTCAAGAGTTAATGGTATTTTATCAATTAAAATTTGAAACATAAACTGATCTTGAGCAATTTGTAGAAATCTTCTTTGAGTTTTAGAATCAATATCAACAGGTAATTCAAATGTAGAATTATCAAATATATAATGATCAAAACATAAATCAGGATCAACAGCAACAAACGAACCTTCCATAACACCAGTATCTTTATCAAATAAAAAAACGTTTTATAAGTGAGAACGAATCGAAAAAAATATAAAATTATTTTTTAATTGGAACAATTAAGATTTTTAAAAAATCTGAATCCAAAATCTTCTACAGTTTTTGAAATAATAAAGCATTTTTATCATTCTTTCATTCAATTTTTTCTTTCAAAAATCTAGTGACATAAAAGAAATTGAGAAAAAATCTAAGCAGATAAACTTTTTGAATAAAAATTGTACTAATTATACTAAAAGTGTTTTTAGAAATCTGTAGAAAATTTAGCCCCTATATTTAGCATATATATTTATCATCAAATACTTACTATTTTTAGATATTTTAATTTATATGATATCAAAATAATGTTTGCTTTCCACCCCGTGTCATGACTGAAAAAAAAAATTTGTGGTCTGGTTAATATTTTAGGGTGACCTTTCGAAGGTTTATATGAGCTTTTGTTTTTAAAAATCCTTTCTAAAAAATTATGTCATTACTTTTTTTATTCTTTTATATCATTAGCAATAAGAAAAAAAGAAAATAAATATTAGTAAATATTATAAAAAAAATTCCTGGATACTAAAAACCAAATGTATAATATTTAATAAGTTGCATCAAAGTATATTAGTATGGCATATAATATATAAAATATAGCCTCCAGTTTAATTTGTTTTCAAAATCTTTTCTATTTTCATTATTATATTTCTTACTTCAAAGCGTTCTTGGACTATTGTTGATTTCTTTTTGATGAATTGTTGGCATTTTGTTGAAATTTCTAATCGAATTATTGGTGCTTTTTGATTTTGAACCGCTTGTTTTTTTTTTACTAAATTCAAGATGCTATATTTAGTTAATCGTATTTTCGGCTATAGATGGATTACTTTTGCGATAAGTAATTAAAGATTTACCGTTCGGTGTAGAACTCGACTCTATCAATTTTACAGTAATTCAAGCAATAGTATTTATTTTGATAGAATAGCAAGAGGTATCTTTTTGAGCTTCACTCAAAAATGTAGAAATATAAAAAAGAAAAATCAAATTGGTTATATGTAAAAAATATAAAGTATTCAATACTTTTATTTATAAACGAATCATTTTATTTTTTTTCAACTTTTCATAAGTTTATTTTTTATAAAAAATATGGATGCAACATACGCCCTTGTTACTCAGCAACTAGAACACATTCAAAAACCAATCCAAAATGAACAAGCATTCAAATGTTTATTCACAAAACGATTTCCTAAAGGAAAGAATTCTAAACCTCATTGTTATTTTTTCTCTGAAGATCAAGAAGACTTAATTATATCTGCCTCCTATAAAAATAAAAAAGGGACAACTTATAAAATGTCACTAAACTCCAAACAGATCAAAAGAAAAAGTCTCTGGTACGCTGGTATTTGTTCCGATATTCAGACAAAAAAAATATTCTTGGGATCATTTCCTAATAAGCCTGGGAGTATGGCTCATGCAATCAGGATTGATTGTAATGAAGAAAATCCTCAAATTTTATTGCCTCCTATGAATTCTGAAAATTTTATTTTTACAGATATGCCACAAGAAGGTACAATTCCGTTGGCATCAAGCAAATCTAATGATATTGGTAATTCGGAAAATCCTAATTTTATTTCTATTAATATTTTTAATTCGAATCAGCCTGTATTAACGATTCACCAAATTGCTGAAGATGAGTTTGAGGTTCAGATTTCTTATCCGCTAACAATTTTTCAAGCTTTTTGTATCGCTTGTGTCTTAACCAATTAAATGTTTTTATATTTATAAATTGAAGTTTTCATATTTTGCAAACATAGAATAATACTAATATTTTTATTAATATTAATACATACTGATAGTAATATTAAACCATATTTTTAGTGTTTCAAAAAATCATGTTTCAATCTTGAAAATAAACTATTGGTCTATAATGTTTAGCATGGAAAAAAACAATTAGTATAAAGAAATTGTGTGATTTCCGATTGTTAGTAACTGTTTATTAAATAAAAACTTATTCAAACAAAAAATTAAATTAAATAATAATAAGAATGGTATAGTTAAATTAAATATCGATTTAAAGTATGATTCGTCAAAAACAGTAATTGATTAGAGTATGAAAGCATTCTGATATCATGAGCCTCATCAACGTCAATAATGATTGTTTCAAATGTTTTATCTTTATTAATGATAAATGCCATTTTCAATAAATCTGAAGTAACAACTGGAGCTCCAAGTAGATCAAAAGAAATCTTTAAATCAAATGGTTTGATCGTAGATGAATTTATTGAATCTATGCTGAAATTGTATAATAATAAAGATTCTTTTTGATTGCAGTTTAATCCATTGCATTTAAGATAGTTAATGCCTATTTCATCATAAAAAACAAGGATCTTATTTCCATCATTATCAGTTGTTTCATTTTCATAATCTATATCGATATGTATGCTACTAATCTTTTCAATTTTATCGTTTAATATATGATATGAGTTTTGGCCAAAAATAAAGGCATTAGAATTACGATTCTTAAATAAGCTGCCTTTTCCTTTAATGCTACCAATTAAAAATTGATTTTCATTTTCATATTTATAAATACGCATTTCTTGGTCATTCAAAGTTGCTATATATGGGTAGCTAATTGAAAAACTCTTTACATAACCGAAATCTTCTGTTGGTTGTAAATTTTGAAGAAAATCCTTAATATTTTGAGAATTTTTCTTGAGATTAAAGCTGCTCAAAGAGTCTGCTCTCATACATGTTCCATCATCAGAAAAATAGTATTCTTTGTAAATCAATGATCTGCAATTAATTTTCCCCATAATTTGAAAAGATTTTGAAATATTTAGTATGTCAGACTCAAAAATAAAATGATTAGAACTGATATTTAATGGTGATGATTGAACAAATTTTGTTTCCATATTTATAAATGATGGATTCGTAAATGATGGATTTGAATTATAATTCGAATTTGTAAACAAAAGCGTATCTGTTGTTGAAATATAAAATTTGTTTGTGTTCGATGCAAGATCAATAGTAATTCCAGATGGAATTTCGATATTAACGTATTTTGTTTGATTAACTTCATGAACAATACCATCAAAGTATGCTGAGCCAACTTTGAATCCGTGAATATTAAGATCATCTGGAATTTGATCTTGAAATGATGATTCTGTGTATATAGGAAAAACAAATGATAATAAAGTATTCAAGGACAGTCCGATTAAAAGAGAGATAAATAGGATAAAAAGAACTGAATGAGGTGTCGTAATAATATTAAGTTGGTCATGTTCTTGTGTCATCCCTTTATTAGATTCTTCATTGTTTTCATTTTTTTGAGCATTTGGATCTTTATAAATATTATTAGAATTTTTATCACCTTGCTTAGCTTTCTGAATTAAGATGGATAGATAATCTGGACTTATTATATCATCTTTCTCTCTGTCTTTAAAAAGAAGAGGAATTTCTTCATCCTTTTTTCTCATTCAATATAAATTTTATTAAAATTTTACATGTAATCTCAAAATTTGAAAAAGCGAAGAACTTTTTTTCACATTATGAGAAATAAAATAATGAATAATTATTCAATAAAATAATAAGCAAATGCATAAACATTATGTTGTTAAAAAGAGATTCATTGACTTGATCATCCAAACTTTTTTTGCTTTCAAATTGAAAAAACATAGAAATGTAAAAAATGATCATTTTTACTAACATATTTTCGATTCCCGTGTTCCTACTTAAATGGATTTTATTTTTAATTTATCTCTAGAAAATTATTGCAAAAGATCAATATGAGAAAACTCAAGTAAACTCGATGGTTGAAAAGATCCAACGATAATGTCATCGCTCTGTTGAAAATTATCTGAATCGATATTGGCTGTTTCTCTTTCTTCATCATTATTATAGAGAAAAAGGTTATAATCAAAATTCAAGTATTTCCTCAATTGGATAGGTAGATCTATTTGTAGTGATCTCAATTTAAACTGAAATAAGTTTAAATCTACTCGATCCTTTTCCAGAAGATAGCAATTAGAAGTATCAATTTTTAGCCAAAAGCAAGATCCACACTCGCCGCAAAAAATTTCATAGCAGCAATCTGAGAGTGACAAAGCATAAGTTTTACTCGGATCTGATATATAAATAGACTTTGGTCCGGCATTATAGATTTTTTGATTTGAGCTGGAATTTTTTTGAGGAGTTCTGCATTTTGAATGAATTGATCGTATTCGGCAATCAATGTATGGAAATTTGGTCATATTTTCGGAAGAAGATTTTGTTATTCCTGGTTTCAATCTACGGTCAATTGATCGCTGATGTCCATTGCAAGAATCAATAACAACAATATTATAGCACTGGCAATGTAGAGATGTATAATTTTTCATTTGAAATAAAATAAATAATTTTATTTATCACAAAATATTATTTTTTCAATTCTTTTTTTAAACGATTCAAGTTTTTGACGGCCAATAGAATTTGAATTAAGGGTAAAGTTTGAGAGGATTTTACAACCTCTCAATTTTGCAACCAGACAACCTCTTTTTCTCTTTGCTCTTTTTAAATTTTTTTTATAAAAATAAATTTTAAATTAAAAAATGTCTTGGTCTTTTTTTTTATTAATCCTAAATATTAGCAGAAAATATTTTTTTCAAAAAAATTGGAAGGAATTGAGATAAAAAAAGTCTAATAGAATCATTTATAATATTAAAAAATATTAATCTAATATTATAAATTTCATGCTAATATCTTTCATATTCATGCTTCTGAGGAGCAATCTTTTTTGAATGCAAAAATATAAAATTGAGAGGAAGAAAAATAAAACCCATTCAAAAATAATTTTATCGAATAGACACGAATTTCAAAATTATTGATCTGATATTCTGCCTACCGAGCTAATATTAAAAAATATTAGAAATGTTAAGACCGATTTTTTTTTTTTTTTTTTTTTTTTTTTTCTCGTTTCCTTCCCACTCTTTTTGAAAAAAAAAAGAATTATTTTCCCCCTTAACTTTCATTTTAAAAAATATATTATGTTGGTATATGCAGATTGGATGGATTTAATAAACCATTTATTCATTGATCGTTGAATAACCGTAAAATTCAAAAAACTTATACTATCTTAGATAGTCTATCTATCTTTTTTTTGAAATTTTAAAATTAAATTCTAAAATAAATTTTGTAAAATAATATATACTATTATTAATATTAATGATTTTAATTTATAATGTATTTTGAAAATATAAAGATATTGCTAATTATTTATAATGTTTTTTTTTTATCAAAAATCATTGTTCTCAAAAAATAAATTTTTTTAACCACATTTTAACATTTTATAGATAATAAATGCAAATATTAAATGAATATTTCTCATTTTTTAAAAAAAACAAAAAGTATGAGTGGGAGAATTCAATTTAGTAAAATTATGTTATTGAAAAAGTTAATATTTCAATTATTCAAATTAAATCACAAGAGGAAAATGTTAAAAATACCTAAAGATTACGAAATAGAGAAAGAATGTACAATAATTCTTATAGTGAAAACAATATTTTCTCAAAAATAAAAAAATTGAATGAGTCCTCATAACCACAATTCATTTGAATTCTCATGAGTAACTATAAATTCAATTTTCAAAGCAAATTTATTCAACTTACATATTTTTTGATCATCTTTTTTTTGAAGTTTACGTATTTAAACGAACATATTTATTTGAAAAAAAAAAAATTTGTATTTTTTAAGAGAGGTGAATTTTTTCTCATTGTTTGCCTTTTTTTGCGTTATGTAATTAATAAATTCAAAATTTTATTTTATTTATAAATAATATAATAATAATTATATAAAAATATTACTTTTATAATTTGATTAAGGGCAATCGATGAAAATTGGAGATTCTCAATTTCAAATAATTCCAGATAGATCAAATGATGATTTAAAAGTATCTGCTAATATAATTAGAATAAACCAGTCGAGATTCAACATTTTTACAAAATGGCTGAGATATAATCAGTTTTTTAAAATAAATACTGATGCTATTAAATCAAATATTGTCCCAAATTCAACACACCAAATCATTCGAAAACAATATATTAGATATATATGCGTATATTAAATATATTTATTCGACTAAATTTCAAATCTCAACTACCAATTTTTTATTAAAGTCATGATAATTTACACTCGATCATTATCCCTTTCGGCAGTATGCCGTTATTGAAGATTTTTTTTGTAAAGTATTCAAAAAGTTGCACTTTTGCAGTGTGCCGTAGAAGTTTTGTAAAATAAACTATTCAATGAACGACCAAATAGCCGTATTTTACAAAACCGCCGAAGGGCTACTAGATCATTAGTTTAATACATTCTCCCTAGCATATTTATAAATTGATTTAAAATATCATATGAGAAATTATTTTCAAAACTATATCTATGATTAAATATGCAAGAATATTAAAAAAATATTAATATTCCATCAAGAAAAATTTGTAAAATTATAAAACTTAAATTTGAAAAGAAAAAATTGAGAGAAAAAAATATTTGAATACTCATTCAAATTAGATTTATATTGAATAAAACATTTTTATCTCAATAATATAAATAAATTACGGAGATATTTTAGATAGAAAAACTATTATATATTATATTAAATATTATATGCACTTATGAAAAATCCAAACCAATTATACTATGAGTTTTTTTGTTAAAAATAAGTTGACCCTCCTCTCTTTTAAGTTACAAATGTAATACGTTATTAATTTGACCTGTGAACGTTTTTTTTTTTTTTGAGAAGATCGCTCTCCCAGAAAAAGTTAATATTTGAGGGGTCTGTTTCTGACACTTATTTTACAATAATATTCAATTTAAGTGATATGTAAAATGAATCTATATAACGTTTATTATTTTTTTCAAGAATTTTAATTTTATTCCAGGATAACCGTTTTTTTATAATAAAATTTCAATAAGCTCATATAAAAAGTTTGTATTGTGATTTTAAATCTATGTTTTTTTCTTTACCTTTTTCATTCAAATTTTTCTTTCTAAATTAAAGATGCTCGAAAAAAGTGTCATACTCGAATTATGTGTCAGACATTTTTTTGTTTTTTTAAAAATACTGATAAAAGTATTTTATTATTATTAAATATTAATACACATTTAAAAAAGAATTTTTAAATTAGAAATTTTGTTTTATTTTGTTTTTTTAATTCATTTTCATTTTATATTCATAAAAAGATCAAAACAATGTCAATTATTATTCAATTTAGTTCAATATCTTCTTAAATTTTAAATAATATTATTAATAAAACAATAGCAATAAAATAAAAATGAATTTTTATCCATTATTTTCATCTGTATCATCTACATATTCATTATTTTCAAAGCATTGAACTGGGATTCTATCTTTATACTCTTTTCCATGAACAACTGGTGTAGTTTCTAATCCACGAATCCTAACAGCATTTTGAATGTTAACTTTTATGTATACTTTCTGATCATTTTCTTCATCTGCACATTTATAAAAACCTGCTTGCTCGAAAGCGGAACAAATGTTTGAAGAAAGTGCAACTGATTCCCAAGAGTTCAAGATTTTAACAATTTCTTCTGATTGTTCACTAAGACCTTTTTTTACATGAATTCTTGTTTTCCTTTTTTTTTGTATTCCAAATAAACCAATGTCGAGGACTTGCAATTGGTCGGAGGAATTTGGAGGTTCAATAAAGAGAAAAACTCCATAAAAAATGCATTGTTCTAAAAAATATTCAGAAAAATGCGAAGAGCAGCCGTCAATTAGTAAAACAATAGGCCCATCATAATTATAAAATTGTCTTCGTTTGCACAGTTCAGGAAACAAGATTTCATCGGCCCAAAAGTCCCAAATGCTGGATGTCATGAAACCATTTGACTGATTTACATAATAGTAGCCTTTATCTGGTCTGTATCCAAGTAAGTAAAGTTCGCGCTCAATGGTTTTCCTTGTTATGATTATTAATGAATTTAGTCTACTGCCATCTGCTACAACAGTAGCAACAAGAGTGCATCTTTTCTGCTGACGTTTCACAGGATAGTATACCTGTTTTGGTGATATTCCTGCAGGAATTAATACATGTTCAGCTTTAGCATTGGCCCAGGGCTGAAATCCTGATTCGTCTGTATTTAATACAAACGAATCAAGAACTTTATGAAAATTGAAAAAATCTGTGAGCCTAGAATAATATTCTTCTATATCATCAATCCTGACTTCTGCACGCTTTTGGTCAAAGGGCATCCCTATTATAGATTGTGCAATGTTGAGACGTTCAAGTAATTTGACCAAAGTATCTGGTAAAATGATCTTATCAAAAGTATCATAAATGAAATGTAGTACAGAATGAAGTGTTTTGATATTTTCCTTATTATAATTGTCATGTATAAAATTATGGACAATTTGAATCTCTTCTTTTGATAAAAGTGAGGGAGCTCCAACTTTGCTTTTTTCTGTTTTCATCCTTTTATAATGCGTATTTACTGTTACTGGATGCACATTAAAAAGTTTTGCAATCTGCCTTTGTTGTTTTCCTCCGGTTAAACTCAATGTATAATACATTTGCTCTTGGTAGTATTCAAATGACAAAAAAATATCTAAATTTTCTTGAATCAATGATTTAAAATTATCCTTGAGACTATCAAAATTTTCGGGAAGTTCTTTTAACGGTGGACGTGCACTTTTCATGTAATTTAATCTATTTTGGTCAATTTCAGTGCTGAAATCTTGATCGTCATCAAGGAATTCTATGTCTTCTATGCTTTCTTCTTCATTATCTGTGCCAATTTGCTCGTCAGAGTCAGTTTCATTAAGATAATTATAATTAATGTAATGATCAAAAGCTGCTTTTATAGAATTTGTGTCATCTTGAAAATGATCATCAATAGTGATTTCCCCAAAATCTTGCTTTCTTATATTTTGTGAGGCATATGGACATATTTCGTATTCTGGGGACAAGAAATTACTTAAAAAATCAGTAGCTGTCAGGGGATTGCTCATTTATTAACTAAAAATGATTTTAAACGGCCTCCTTTCAATTTTATTTTTTTTTTTTAGAATTATACGGTTACAATTCAATTTTTTTATATAATATTATTTATTTTTTTTATTAATTTATGCTTTTTTTCTTACATAAATACAAATATATATTTAATAAAGACAATATAAACATTTAATTTTTAGTTTATATTAAAAAAAATATTTGCTGAATAAAGATAATAATGCTTTAAAAAATTGAATCATGTTGGCCTATTGTTTTTCTATTGCAATTTTTAATTTCAAATTATTGCATTTTAAATAAAGTTATTTTTTTTAAAAAATTAATAAATTAAAAATTATCTCTTTATAATATCTTTTTACAAAAAAATAAAATCTCTAAATATCATTTTAATATGAAAATTGAAGTATTTTTTATATGCTATCTGAAATTTTGAATAGATTAATAATAAAAAAGAATATTTGAAAAAATATTGCTTTTTTTTCAACTTTTGATGAATTTTATTGATAATATGATTTTTTTATCATGCATATAAATCCATTATTAGAATTGATGGAATACAATTTTAGCATTTGATGTTTTTTAAATATGTCATATTTTTTATTAAAAAAATAAAAATAAACGTAATTATCTATACTCCTAATTAATTTGATTAATTTAAATTGTAAAGTTAACATGCCTATCATGATATAATTAAAACGTGCTTAATATTAGCATTCATACTTTATTTAAAATTAAGGTTTCAAAAAACGTCTGACAGATTAAATTGTGTCTGACAGATTATTCGTTTATCTTTATAATCCCAGTATGATTGATCGTTTTTAATTCAATTTTTGAATTATTTTTTAGTGAATAATCGGCATGGTTAAATATTAAACCATCTTAAACGGTTATCCTGGAATAAAATAAACAACCTGGAATTAAATAGCAAACGTTATATATATTTTATAAGATCAAATCAAAATTTGTAAAATTTTCAAAGTTTTCATTTTAAATAGTTATGTGGTCAAATACCACTTAAAAAGTGATGGAATTATCTTATTCTAAGCAGGGTCTATTTAATCATTCAATTATTTTAAAAAAATAACAATCATTCATTTCACAAGCTTTCTTCTTGAAAAATAAGATAATTGTTGAGTCTAACTTTTTAACAGAAGTTTTAAACTTTTTGAAAAGACTCCAATTAGTTTTATTAATGGTTATTAGTGTATATATTCTATATAATAATAATCCCCTCTCTTTCTGTCGGTTCGATTTCAACCTCCTGAACAACATTTTTTGTAATCAGGAGCAAGTAGGAAACGATGTGAGAGAGTAAGGGTGTGCATTTGGGAGGTCAGATAAAGTTTAAAGTTAACGGTCGCCACTTTTGAATATTCATCTTTGAATTTACATCTTTGAACTTGACCAAAAATAACAACAACGAAAAATAACGAAAAATAGAACTTTCAAAAATTTTTTATTTTTTTATCAGCAATTTATAATGTCAAACCAAGCCGAAGCTGCGAGCACTCGCTGCCTCCGACAAACGGAGGAACAATTAAGCACCCTCATTAATAGAATCAACAAAAAGCTAAAAGGATGGAGACCTGCATTAAAATACCTCTACGATAATGATGATGTTGTTGACGGAGTAATAAAAGAGATAAATCACTTTATTGAACAACTAAAGAAATTCAACGGTCCTATTGAATTAATTGCTGAACTTGAAGAACTCATTTATTAGACAATTCATTTAATTCATTCTCAAGTTGATGAACTTTATTTTTGAGGCTGTTGATGTCTTCAATAAGAGACTCACGAACGGCAAGACCATCAGAGCCCAACATTCCTGATTTGATATTGTTGAGACATTGTTTGTAATCATAACACTTTTCTTTCAATCCTCGTTTGATACGTTTTAATACTGGTATTTCTTTCTTGTATTCTGTTAGTTCACTCATTTAATAACAATTAAATGTCTGCTATTAATCAAATGAGAACCGTTCATGATGATAAACACAAAAACTATTTTGATAGATTACAATTAACGATGCAAAAGAAGAGAACAAAAATAAACTCAGCTCCGACAGTGAAATGTTATAATGAAAAAGGTAATGTATTTCATGAACCTCCACCAAAAACGACTAAATCATTAAATCATCATGATTCACTTAATCATTCGGTGGTTGTCAGGAGCAACAACATTTAATACATATTCATTAATGACTTTTGATTGCTGATCAACAACATTTGAAAGCTTATTGATATGTTCTTCAAGTATTTTATTTTTATCGATGAGCTGTTTAATGATGATATCAACGTGAATCAACTTACTGTCAAACAAATCGCGAAGTTCATCGATAGCATCGGTCTTGGTAGATATAGCATTAACTGTTTCTCTGAGCATATTTATATCAGCTTTGATGTTATCGTTTTCAAGTGTTTTAGTGATTGTATTCCCGACTTTCTTCAAATAAATGTTGCCATCACAGCGTTTGCCGTCTTTGCAATTACGTTTAGTGATTTTGTATTCATTACCGTCATTAGTGATGATTTTATAAATCTTGTTCAAATAGTTTGTCGTTTGTGATTTCATTTGCTCGATATTCTTTTGATAGAACAAATTGAACTCTTCAACTGATTTAAACACTTTTGATTCATTAATGTTTTCGTTTATTACTTTAAGTTCATTAATGTTTTCATTCATTTGTATTCAATTTAAAACGTTTCATTATATTTACCCAACTTTATCTAAAATTGATTTACCAACTTTACCAGCTTTATCAGCATAACTGAGTCCTCTATCAACGAAATCAACTACCTGACCAACACCAGGAATGAGACCAGTAATCGGTTTAACTTTATCAATGATTTGTCTTCCAACGTTAACAACTTGAGGAAGCTTTTCAACGACTTTTTGTGCTGTGTCTTTGACTTTGTTGGCTAGTTTTCTAAAACCGTTCTTTATCTTGTTGAATATACCTATACCCATATTTTAAGAGTAAATAAAAGAGATAATATATTGATTCTTTTTATTAAATCATAAATGTTATACAGAAACGATAGAGCTCATAATTATCAAATAGAGACAGGAAATGTATTAGGTGCGTTCAAGGAAATGCGCAACATTATTAACGTTAATGATGGAACACGTTCATTTTCATTTAGGACAGTTGATTGTCATGACCAACCTGCTCCATTTCATCAAGGACAGTATTCACAAATCAGTTTAACACATCCTGACCACTTCATCAGTGATATTGATAAAGGTTTCTTAACATTTCACGTCAAATTGAATCTTCAATTAAGCACAGACATTGCAAAGCTTAAAGCGATTGAAGACCCTGAAAATCTTTATAAATTATTTGTTGGTTTCAAATCATCAAATCAATTGTTTGACAGGTTAGAGATTCTACATAATAATGTCAATGTCGGATATCAACAGAATGAATCAATTCGTGAAGGATTCCTGTATTCAGTTCTCAAACCTGAAACAGAAAAGAAAAGACGTCGATTCGTTCATTCATTATGGGAAAACATTAGCAACTATTCACAAACACATGCAGGAGTTTATGTTAATCTTAATTCTTTCAAAGATAATGGAAGAGCTGAGTGTGAATTTGATTTGAATATACCTTTTGATGACTTGCTCGCATTACAAGCATTTGATTTATTCCCTAACGGAATCATTGGTGATTTAGCTATTCGTTTTCAAGTTAGCCCCGCTGGTCTTGTTTGGGCAGTATTAGACCCTTACACAGTTGCTGAAACAAAAGCATTCCTCGAAGATGATGACAAGATATCAATGAAACAACTTGAGCAATTACGTGAATTGAAAGCTAAAGGAAAACTTAAGAGACAGTTCACACAAATTGGAAATGAAGCATTGATACCTGGTGTTCTTGATAAATCAATCAAATTCAAATATAATATTTGTGATGAACACACACCAATTAATTCGGAACCTATTGAGCTTGAATTTGATTTCACAGATGAAGAATATGAAAGATTTGGTATTAAACGAACTGCTGACTTGAGAGAGATTGCAAGACACAACCCAGATAATGAAAATAAAGGAGTTAAAGATATGTTAGACTATTATACAATTGAAATCGTTGAAGAAACACCAATAATGAAGAAATATGAATCACAAAAGGCTGTATTAACATGCAATCAAATGACAATCACACTTTGCAAATCTAATATGCAGGGCTACGGTGTTTGTGAAGCAACAAGACAAGGAATTGAAGACATTCTTCGAGAAGGTATCATCATTCCATCACAAAAGGTTGATTATCATGCTTTCCCTATTGCTGCAGCTCAAAACGGAATCAAATCAACTTTAAACATTCCATTGATTAACGTGACCACGATGTCTGTACTGTTTCCAAAACATCATAATGATTTGACTGTATTTGAAAATCCAGTTTATCAAAACTGTTATTTGAATATTGGTGGCAAGAACTTTCCAGATGAAAACGTTGACACAATCGGTGCAAGATTCTTTGAGAATCAATTAACAGCTGGAGACCTTGATGCCATTACATTACAATGCACAAAAGAGTTTGAAGACAGTTTCACAATGCCAAAGAACAACTCAGAAGGAACAAGATACAAGAATACATTAAGTGATGCAACATCATTTGTTTTCAATATTCAAACTGAACGAGCGAGTGCAGGATATTGTTATGACGGTCTTGACGGAGGATTTGGAAACGTTCAAATTCAAATCAATGGTCAACCAATTCATACAGGAAAGAATGATACATATTATAATGTCAATGAAGAAGGTACGGTACATCCGCCACCAGTTCAGTTATGTTTGTGTCGCGACACATATTTCAAACTTTCTTTGGACGGTTTAGAATATGTTGATGACGGAACACCACAAGGAAGTCAAGCAAATGAATAAACAAATTGATTTTCATTAAATAATCATTTTGCTTTGCAAAAGGGAACAGAGTTCCTTCATTAATGAATGCTTTATTTTTGCGATTCAAATGAATGAATCAATCAACTATCCTTTCAAATCTAAATACAAATACATCAAAGACACAAACATTAAAACCGAGCCATACATACCAGATTACCAATTGAAAACAGTAAAGAAACTATCAAAACCTGACTTCTCATTTGAGCCTCATTGTTGGGAAATGGATATAATGTTTGCATTAAACAAAGCTTATCTCGTCCTAATCAATGTAAACACCAAATACTTAATTGTTGAACCAATTGATTACAAGTCTGAGTATTATGTAATCAAAGTAATTGATAAACTAGTCAATAAAAGAAATATCAGAATTGAAACAATTAAATGTGATGGTGAAAAGGCTTTTATATCAAATGCATTCAAAAGCTATTGCAACGGTGAAGAAAGATATCAATCAGACAAACACACAATTAAATTCAAAGCACCAAACAAAATAAAGTTAATCATTGATGATTCACCTTTCACGAATGCACATAAATGTGTCGATGCAGTAATCAGAACATTACGAAATGCTTTCGGTCAATCACAACAACGAATGACAAATAATGTATTGATACAACAAACGGTTGAATGGTACAATAACACGCCTCATTCATCTCTTCGTTTATTGAATCCTTTATACACATCATTTGACGAAGAAACCGATGAATACCTTGACAAACGACAATCAAAATACATTTATCTAACACCTCAACAGATGCAAGATGACCGCGACCTTGAATGGCAATACATAAGAGCGAAATCAATGCAATTGAAAGAGATTCAACAAAAACAACGATTTAAAGGTCTTCTGTCATACAAGCCCAAAAATATAATACTCATTCACACCGATTACGGAAAAACAGAAAAGAAACATGAAAAGCGAAGAAGAGTATTTAATGAACTCGCTGAATTCATTTGTTATGAATCAGGAAACGTTAAATGTAAACTATTAAATCCTTTACGTCAAACTAACAAAACACTGAAGAACAAAACAATAATAACAGTTCCAATCATGTACACAAAATATGTTTGTTCATCAATAGATGCTTTGAATGATGATTATAAAGTATTCTTTTTGACTTATAAAACGCAAAATGAAAGCTAAACAACCAATCACAAAACGATACTATCACACACAATCAAAAGATTTTAATCTTCCTGATGATTTCGTTTATAGTCGCAACAAGAAGTACATTGTTGTTCAGTATTGTGGTGCTGTTGTCAATCAACATATTGTCGGTGATTTAATGGTTCATTCAGATATAGTTGAATTCATGCCTTTCTGCGACCATTTCATTATGCTTGCTAACAGAAGACAAACCAAATACAGAAAATATGAGTGTCTGAACAACACAAAGAAAGAATACAGGTTATGGTTCACAGATATGAAAGGAAACGTTATTGAACCTGAATCATTTATATTCAGTTGTCTTTTGATTTATTAATGACTATTCAAAATGAATTCTCATGTATTTTATTTAAATCCGAATCAATTGGCTGATATGAGTAATTATAAAATTAATGGTGTAGCACCGATTGCATTTGCTATGATTACGACTACTGAATCAAGGTCAATTTATATTTTTCCATCAACTTTTACATTTCCGAGGCAAGTTCAAAGTATTTATAAAGGTACAACATTAACGACTAGACCTGCATGGATGTTATATTTAATTGGTGATGGAATTTATAGTCCGTCATACATATTTATACGAAAGATACTACCAGGATTTCAAGAACCTGTATTTGTATTATTAAATGATAACACACCTAAAGATATAACAAATTATTATGTAGAATATGATGGTGAAGCTTATTTTAATAGAGTAAATTTCGCTTTTACTTATGAGGTATTCATGAATGCATTTAATAATATAATTACTGCAGCTGATACAGGTTATAATCCTAATGCAAATAAAACATATATATCATTCACCGTTTATGATAATCCAAACTTAATACCGATAATTGATTTCATTGATAACACAGAACCAGGTTCTGACACCAATGATATTAGAATACAAACAATGAACGATTTAAATCAAAATACGAATTATAAACCGAAGAAACCTGCACATTTAGGTTTTCGAAATGATACAATAGCCGATGAATATCCTATATTCAAACCAAATATAAAACCCGATAATGAAACAACAGAAAATGAAACAACAGAAAATATTAAATCATTAACTCCAAATCCACCAAGAAAGCATAAATCAAAAGAAAATGATAACAAAGTTCATTTTTCAGCATCAGCCATAAGTACAAAACCAAATTATCCAACAAGCTATGAACCTATGGAAATTGAAGACGATTGGCATGTAGGAAATCAAAATCAATCACAAGGCTTTTATTTTGAAACACCAAATCCTAATAAGACATCAAATTATTCTGAACGACAACAAAACATAAATAATGATACTTTTGAAGACTTGTCAACTTCACTTGATAATCAGCAAGACCAGAAGAAACAACCACAATCAACAAAACGTTTTAGTTTTAGAATCGTTTCAGACCCAAATGACAAAAATAATAATAATAATAATAACAATAATGGAGGTTTTGATTTAAATTAATTATTCATTATTCATTCTTTGATGTAATGGTTTAAGATTTACAGCAAAATCATCATATTTATTTTTGTTCGGCAATTTACTTTCTTTGAGTTGCGCTTTGAATGCTGTGTATCCACAATTTGGATATATATCTCTTTCTATTGCTGCAGTTATTCGTTTAATGAAATTATCTTTAACGTTCTTAATATCTTCTGGCGATGCTTCTTTAATTCCTTCTGCATTTCGTTTCAACCTGTTATATCCTTCTTGCTTACTTACATCAACATTGAAACCAACACCAAAGACAACATAATCAATGTAATGCATTAATTCAGTAAATTGTTTACCCCAATTACTTGGTTCAGCCTTTAATTCTCCTGATGTAATATCAATAGCTTTATCAATAATCTTCTCAACATATGATTGAACATTCTTTCCTAATACTGAAGCATATTCTTTATTGTTCTGTTGTTTCCAATATGACCATTGTTCATATGTTAATATCCTTCCATTGAACTTATTGTCTTGAATTAGTTCTTTGAAAGGAGCATCAAAGAGATAAGCAAATAACATATTTGATACAGCAAGGTAATTGATGAGTTTCTTCAAAGGAGATAATACAAAGAATTGTTCGTCATTCCAATACACTTTCCAGACTTTAGAAAAGATTGATGACCAATAAGAATTTGGTGTAATACGTTTGCTGACTCTTGCTTTTCCCAGACCCATAGGACCGTAATAATTTTCTAACTCTTGCATTTCTTTTCCCTTTGTTAATTTGTATTGACCAGCATCCCAATCAATTTTCTTGATATCTTTATCAAATAATGATTGAATCCATTTATTGAACGGCATTTCTTTTCTTTCTTGTTTTGTTTTAATAACAGATTTCCAAACTTTCTTGTAAGGAGAAGCAAACACAAGCTTGTATCCGTTAATGATTGAAGGATTACCGTTCCTATCAATTAAAATAACATCATCAACTTTATCACCGTTCAAGTCTGTTATTGAGTTTCCTAACGGGTCTTTGGAATTTTCTGGTAATAAACGATATCTTGGTTTACCGTCTTTATCAACTGAATTCTTACAGTATTCAATAGCTGTATCACGACAAGCTGCATTCGGAATGTATTTGATTCTGAAGTTTCCGTTAATAATCATATCAATAAATTTATCTCTGTAATAGGATATATTACCACCGACACGAGGTATTTCAAGCTTGTCAAATGAATCCTTTAATGTTGAGTTAACATGTGGCATATCTTTATTATCACGTCGTCCACGAGTATTCTTTGTAGGTCGCCTTGCATTTCTTATTAATTCATCAAGTTGTTCATCTTCTGCTTTGTTATCTTCTGCATATCCTTTGTATTTCCTTGCAAAAGGTGATTTAATTTCTTGTGCTTCTTCTTCATCATCATATTTGTATGGTTGTTTTGCAGGTGTTCTTGTATATCTGTATGCTTCGGTTGCTGCTTCATTATCATCGTGCCAATCATCTAATTCATCATCATATAATGATTGAAGAGGACCGTTATTATTGTTGTTGTCGTCTGCCATTTTATTAGTTGAAAAATTATTTTTATTGTGTTCCTTTGATGGTTCAATAAAAGAATCAGATAAATCATCGTTTTTCAATATTAATGACTCAGAATCTGATTCGCTTAATGTTATATTAAGTAATGAATCTTCACTGTCTTTAGGCAATTGTATTGTCGAGTCATTTTCATCAGAATCACTCGGAGTTATGCGTTTTCTTCTTGGTGTTCTTCGTTTATTAGTATCAAGTGTTGGTTCATGTATGCTTGTTCTCTTTCTTCTTCCTTTGGTGGTTTGTGGTGTTTGACTCTTTCTCGGTGGTTTGATGGGTGATGAACGAAAACCGTCAGAGCTATAATTTAAATCATCGTTGACAACAATATTGAATTAATTGATAATGATATCAAGACTTTTTTTATCTGTTGTGTACTCTTTTAAACTAAGGAATCGATTACCTTTACTTTTAATACCTGCATTGATTTTGTTCATCAATGAAACAAATCGACGAAACTTGACTTTCATTTCACGAATCTTTCCCACACTTCTTCCTGTATATTCATTGTTTTGTATTTGATACAACAAATTAATTAAATCATTGGGGTGTTCTAGTTTGTATGTACTGAGAAACGTGTTGTTAAAATAATCTATCGGGTCCTCTAGTTCATCGTCATCATCAGGTTTAGATACCTCACTGTCAAATATAGTATCATCATCAATATTACTCAAATCTAATTCAAAGCTATCAGATGAATTATTTTTATCTTGTTTTGACATTGTTTAGTTTCTAATAAATTGAATGTTTACGATTGAGCAGAGCGGACACATAACAAAAACAAATACTATTGACGGATTAATTAACGAATACATTAAAAGATACGTTGACAATTATGTTATCAAAGGTGATTCATCGAACGGAAATGGAATCACTGAGGAACAATTGAATGAAGCTGTTAACGGATTGCGTGATTATGTTATCAACAATTACGCTTTATCAACTGATATACCTGAACCAATTGATTTAACGAATTATGCATTGAAGAGTGAAATACCAGAAGTACTCAAAAATAGTGAGTTGCAATTGAACATAAAAGAACCATTACCGGAAGAAATGTTTCAGAAATTGATGGCTGATGATGATAAACCATTATCAGCTCAAGCATCAATGTGTTTAACAAGTATAGCAGCTAATGAAGGTCTTCAATCGGCTTTGGATGTTTGTGCCGAACGATATGTTCCAAAAGATGATTTGAAGAATTACATCACGAGAGATAATTTGAATGTATCAACTGAATACACAATTGAAATCAAGACATATATGTTTCCTAATATAGGTCCAGTACCAGAAGAATATGAAGAAAACGGAATGGATACATCTCACGTTTTACCGTTCAAAATATAGCATTAACATTAGAAATGAGTTCAAGTTGCGGAGTTGTTTATGATTTTGATAACCAACACAGAATCAATGTAATAAGTTGTTATATTGCAAATGAAGATTATGATGAAACAAACAAAAACTGTGTTGTTAATCTTGCATTTCTCGAAGATAAATACGCATTGAAGAGTGATATTAAAGATGTTGACCTGACAGCTTATTTTACTAGTGCACAAGCTGATGAGAAGTTTGTCAATGAGGATGAATTGGCTTATGAATTGGATAAGTATGCTCTCAAAACGGATATCCCTGAGATACCAACCGATTTGGTTAATGAATCTGCACTGAGTACCGCACTATATGGCACTGAATTGAGTATTGAATATCCGAATCCAGTTCGTGATTATATATTTGTAAAACCATACTTACCAGAAACCGATATACATGTGATATTTGATGTTAATTGGGGTTCTAACAAGGATTACATTAACAATATTCAACATTTTGATTTGATATTCAAGCCTTATGAAAAATATATGAGAGGATATAGAATGATGTTAGATAATGGATTATCTATTGTATGGTATGACCGTGGTGAATTTATGTTGTGTAATTCAAGTGGCAGTACTCAATGGTTAATCAACGTCATTAAAGCACAAATCGAATCACCATTTATTAAAACTGCAAATGTTGTTGATGAAAATCCAGAACAAATCACAATTCAATGTACACAGAATGAAAGTGGTTGTGTAGTTCCTGATGATGATGTAAGAAGAGTATTCACAACCAAAAATATTATCGTCAAATTCAAACGAAATGCTGATGATGCATCATATGAAGAAGTTGAATACGAATACAGTTTATATAAAAGTTTGAATATGATTTACAAATCAACAAGCAATGAATTAATAAATATTAATTATAATACCCATATTGTCTCATTGAGAGCTGAGGATGATTCGCTAACCAAAATATATGATGCATCTATCACATTAATCAGTAACCAACCTGTGAGCGATAATATGATTTCATCAGTGAAATATGTAAATGATAACTTTGCACTGAAGTCGAATGCTGTTACAGAAGAACAACTAATAAAAAAATGTGCTATTGATTGCGGACCGATTACAGAGGGCGGTGAAATATCAATTCATTATCTAAAACTTGAAGGTAATGTGATTAAACTGGAATATATAGTAGGTGATTATGCGCTATGTTTGGAAATAAGGGTGTTATTTCGTGATACAACTGGAAATCCTCATAACATTGTTCTTGTATTACATCAAAGAACTGTGTATTTCGACAATTTCAAATTCCCATTCTATTATGAAGACACTGTTGATATAGCATCAGGAAGACCCCTGACATATAATTTCCCAATAGGTGGATATTCCTGGACAGTTACTCAGGAATTATTAGATGCTAAACAAATATATTCAAGACAAATCATGTCCCGAGGTTATTTAGCAAAATATAAGGCTGCTATTTACGGTGCACAATCAAACACGACAATCACTCATTACTCACCGATTGAATCATCAATGAACTCTGTTAGTGATTTCGTTATTGGTTCTCCTGTGTATATGACAGGTAAGGTTTACAAACATGTTGGTGATGAATGGATACCTTCAACAGCTGATGATACAACTGATTGTATTTGTAGTGTCAAGACTTCAGGAACATGGAAAGAATATGTCGGTATATGTGTCAGAATCGATGACAAAAATAAATGTATAACATTTGCAAGTCATGGCGATTACATTTGCAAAGTTAATGATTCATCATGTTATTCAATCGGGGATGAGGTGTTTATCGATAATGAAGACAATAAGCTGAAAGTTCTTTCAGGAGAGACAGCAATAACATCAAAAATAAAACGCATGACTGTTGGAATCATTACAAGCATCATTGATGAAAGAACATTAGCTGTATTCAAAGAGTAAATCAATTGATTGATTTTCATTTTATTTTTGTTCATTTATGATTGAAATTGATTGAAGTATTCATCAATGAGTGTGTGTAATTGTTCCAGCCGTTCATTCTTTATTATAATATTGCAACCATTGATGGTATAATCATTACGAGGGAAGTTGTTCTTGACAAGTTCTTTAATGTCTTCGTTCGGACTCATCGCTATCGGCAAATTATCTTTGAATATAAATCTTTCATTCTCATTATTATGTGTTGATACAGCTCTGAATGTTCGTTTGTTTCTTCTCACAAGATGAAGAATTGCGTTTTCAGCATCATTAGTTTCTTTCCAAATCAAATATTTATAATTGTGTTCTTTGTTAGATGGTACGAGCCGTGGTTTCTTTTGATGCAATTCTTCAACCAATTGTTGTCGTTCATGTTCAAAATGTGAATCAAGAAGCTTCATGATATATATTGAATAACGAGGTGAAGCCCACATAGCAACTGAATTAACGAGCAATCGATGAACATAAAAACCTCTTAATCCATTGGGTAAATCATCTCGTTTTTCGACTACGGGAATTCCCGTACTCGTTTCATTTTTCAGTTCATCAATGATTTCATTTGTTTGTTTATTTCTCAACCAATCATTACATAATTTATTTGAATGACAAGCTGTTATAATTGATTGCATTTGATACATATCATCTTTGATTGAATGAACGATTCTCAAATGTTTATTGTATTGTATGTATTCATAATCATTATTGATTGGTTGAGTTGTGGCGTTTGTGTTTGTGGCTGTGTTTGTTGTGTTGCTGCTCATTGTTTGAATTGATGATAAAAAATTGATTTAAAAATAAATCAAATCAAAAATAAATGATTTTCATTAATGATTTTCCAGGAGTGCAATATTGCATGCATGCATTTCATCGGTCGGAATTCAACCCGATGCCTTTCCATTAATAATTTTTCTAGGCTCGGAATTCCGAGGGTAGCATTTTCAAGAGGCATTTTTCTGCCACACCTGCATTTAATGATTTTCAATGAAATAATCCTTTGCAGTGAAACCATTGACATAAGGACAACAACAATGATTTGATAATACCAACATTTTTGAATGTGCTGCTGTTAAAGCATTTTTGATAACAGTTATTTTACTCATCAGTTGTGAATTCATTTGAAGGTTTATATTTTTGCCTTTCATTATTGATTGCTTATCAATGACATTTTTGTAATCACTTGATTTGATGTTGTTCTTCTTCAATGATATACCTTTGAGCTTTAATGAAATTGTTTTGTCATCTGACCAAATCGTATAACACTTAGCACATAAAGCAACTTGATTTGCTCCGAACTTTTCTACACAACAACCGAGAATCTTTTTCTCATCATATACATCATTGATTGCAGGATTTGGCATGAAGCTATAAATGTGTTTATCATAAAATGTTTTGTCTTTGATGACATAATCAAACAACTGGTCAATCGGTTTATTCATATCACCAGCGATTGACATGTAAAGACTATCTGTATCGACCGAGTTGAAATGAATTTTATTCATGTCAATGCATTTGTATAGAAAGTCATAAAGGAAAGTCAAATACCAGTATTTCGCATTGTCTAATGTCCAAAATGATTCTTGAAGACATGTATTACATTTGAATGAATGAGGTTGTGATTGTATCAAATAACAATCATTTGACAATTTACATCCATTGCGATAAGTATCGGATGCAATCATTTGAAAGGCTTTATTTTTATCAACAATTCTGACTTTGTTGAAGTTCTCTGAATTCATACCGTCATATCCGTAAGATCCGTTCATGCTAATCTTGTAAAACTTTTCATTTCCGTGTGCCTTTCCTGACAATATATCTTGACGCTTCTTCATAAACTCACAAACAAATTGATTGAATCCGTCATGAGCTTCATATAAACTTAAGCTCTTAATGTCATCAACAATAAGTCCGTGGTCGATTAAAAACCATAAAAGGTAATTCGAGAACGTCATAAATGTACCGCATGTATCAAGCAACATTGTCAGCTTTCTTGTTTCTTTATCTGCTGAATTCAGTTTATTGTCTTTCATATATTTGTACATATAACTCCCTATCGTTTGTTCATCATTCATTATATTGATATTTCTAAACACAGGGGGAAAGTTAATCAAATCATTGATTTTATTCTTTGGGCATCTCAATTTGACTTCAGCTTTGAATATAAACTCAGGGTTTGCATCAAATCGTTTCTTTGATTGAATGATATTCATTGCAGCATTGAGAATCTTTTCATTCTTGTTTCCATCTTCATCATAAACATCAAAGCGTTTTATAAATGAACCAGGCATGTACATGATTCCTCCGTGATAAGGATTAAATGAATGTTTTACTGAACTGAATGATGAAGGATATAATGAATTGAAATCAATACCAGCAACGTGTGAAACTATGTTTGAAGTGTCATAGCTGATGATTCTGTCATTGACGGCATCATATTTGAGTTTATTGATTAATGTTTGACCTCTAATGTTCACTCGATGAAGTACATTTGATAACCCTCCCGTTATATTCTCTCTCAAGTTGTAGTATTCTTTTTCATCAGTTATGAGTGTTGGCAGATGATGGAGCTTGCAGAATTTCTTCAATTGTATTTTGGTTCTTGTTATCTTATCATCATCACGTTGTCTCAAACGATTACATTCAGCACAAGCAAGTAAACAGTTATCAATCTGATGTCCTTTGTTGTTATCTATTCTGTCAAGAGTTGGTTTGTTGGTATGAGTGAAGTGTTCACCACATAAATGACATTTACCTGTTTCATTTGATTCATACAATTTCATGAATGCTTCGAAATCCTTTTCACTAACACATTTTGATATATCGCGTTGATTTTGGTTCATTTGGTTGTGCTTCATGTCTTGCTTTCTATAGTTATCACATTTATTTAGCCACCATTTCATTACTGGCTTAAATGTATTTGTTTTATTGATGATTTCATAATCGTTCTTCGGGTTGAAATCTTTGTAAGCAAGAGCATATTTGATACATGATGCGTTCTTTGACAATGAAAGATTGTTAATCAAATCAACTTTATATTCAGCATTCATTTGAATAAGATTATCAATCGGTTTAATCATCATTTCAACATCATTGTCATTGTATGACAACAAATAATCCCAACGTGTTGCAAACCTCTTTGAATCAATCAAATACTCCTCATAATCAGCTTTTGTTAATGGATTCTTTTGATTGAGATAACTATAGAAGTCTTCATATTTGAACGGTTCACTCTTTGACAACACTTCATTATAATTTTCATTGTTGATTGCTTCATAAGGAAAGACACCTTTCGAACTGTTAGATATACCACCAAAATCAATTCCAAACTGTTTGAGTGTTCCTCCAGCAACAAATGCTTGTGCGTCAATGAATCGTAATCGAATAGGATACTTTGATGATTTCAATATGAATTGTTTCAATGATGTAGCTGTTCCAATCATTCCGCTATCGATAGACCAATGATTTTTAATCAATTGCTCTTTGAATAAGTTTGAATCAAATCGTGATGAATTAAAACCGAACACTGTTATTGTTTTCAATGATGAATCTATTTTATTGAGTTCTTCTTCTGATTTATCTTTAATAAAGCTCTTCAAATGATTCAATTTATCAACATACACATCACAGCCAACAACAAATAACCAGTCAATCCATTTGGCAATGAATTCATTTGTTCTTATATCAAAGTTCTTTGTTATCAATCCTTTATCAAGTTTCACACATGATGAAACACTCAAAGGAATCAATCGAGAATTGATAACTGATTTATCACTGACTTTCTTTTCAATCTTTTGCTCCATTGTTTCAAAATCATAAGTGATATAATGCTTTGTTGGCTTCCATTCAAGTTCATATGAAAGACAATACAAATAAACAGGATTGTTTAAAATGTGTGGACAATATGGTAAAGCTTCTCGTGAAGGAATGAAATCCTTTTTGAATTTGCCATCACATTAATCTACATGTCTGTTGAATCTGTCAATATTGTGATTTCCTTTGTGAATGTATGAACCACAATGAGGACAAATATGAATATTTGTTAATGCTTCAGCATTGATGATGTACATGATGTGAAGTATCTTATCCTTTGAATACAAGAGAGCTGAAAACGTTTTGTTTGATTCGTCTGTGTTATGCCATTGGTCTTGAATATCATAAATATGTTTCTCTTTGTCATATTCATAGATGTTGACATTGATGTTATGCTTCTTCGCTGATTCTTTCATTTCTTCAATCGTGATACCTTTGAACGAGTTGATTAATTGATTTGCTTCTTTTGTAGGTTTAGTTGAATAAGTTATTCCGTGTTCATCACATAATATTTTCTTTGCTGCTTTGGTTCTGTTAGCTGTATTATATTTTGTTTTCTTTTCATCTTTGTTTTGATTTGTTAGTTCAGGAAACAAACAACAAGCAAGAAATCGATACCAACACAAACAATCATCAACGTTATCAATAATGATATATTTATTTTTGCCAAACAATTCTGAAACTTCATCAATCTTTCCTGTTATCTTAACTACACGAGAGATTGTAAATGAAACAGACCAAACGATACACAATTTGATGTTTGAAGCCGTGGTTTCATATTCATGAATCTTTGATTCAATATACAGTTTAACTTTATCAATATCTTTATTCTCTCTAACAATTATTGGAATTGCTGATTTATAATTCTTCCAATTAATATCGCTTGCTTCATACGAGTATCTTTCACTTTCATTCTTTGGTGGTATTTCAAATATACCAGTCAATTGAAAATATATTTTGAACGGTTTCACTTCTTGTTTAAATACTGTTTCAGTCAAATATTCATTGATGTCTTCAATTGATGAAACTCCGTTTTTGTAATATATTTTTATTGGTTCTTTGCTGTCTTCATCTAATCGTTCAACCTTTTCACTATCATTTGGGAATTGGTCAATGAAATGACTACATGCTTCAACTGCTTCATCAAAGTTCTCAGGTTCATTGATTATGAAATATGAATCATGTTTTGAATGAACACCTTTATAGCCAAACTTTTTGAGGTATTCAATTAATTCAGCATTTTCATTGTTGAATCGAATGTCTTCATATCGTTGTGGCTGTTTGTTTGTCTTTGGTGGTAATGGTCTCAATAATATATTTTCAGATTTGATTAATTGAAGGGCTTTGTTGAGTGCATCATGAGCTATTTTGATATTGTCCTCGATTTGTTGTTGTTTTAGATTTTGTTCATCATCTTGTTCTTCTTCTTCAAATTGTTCCTCTTCCTCCTCTTCTTCTGCTTGTTCTTCTGTTTCTTTCTTCATTCTATTAACGAAATCTAATATTGATATGTCATCTATTCTATTACCTTCATGTTCTCTAAAACCGTATGAATTCAGATAGTTTTCTAAGATTGATTTGAAGTGTTTAACATCATAATCACTAGGTTTAGATGTTGATAAGCGAGGTTTTAATTGAAGTTCATTATTGATATACCTGATTTGTTCAATAACAAATGATTTGGTATCTTTTTGATAGTAATAACGAGAACTCATTTATGATATAATTAAAAAATCAAATTATTTGAATTTTGAAAAAATGTTAAATCAAAAAATAAAAAATATTTCGAGTTTTTTATTTCATTGAAATGTCTGAGTTAAGAGAAATAATAAAACACATTGAAGAAATACATAAATTACTTTTGATATTAGAATCAAAACAAGAAGTAAGTGAAGAAGAAGAAACAAATGAAGAAACAAATACAGAAGCAAACCATAAAAGAACGCGTTCAAAATTCAATTCATCAAAGTTCTTGAACAAGGATGAACGTGAAAAAGTTTTTAAATTTTTGGATGATAAAGTAATGAATGATATAAATAAGTTGCCAGGACATAAAAGGTGTTCATATACACAAAACTTATTGAAAGACAAATTGAAGTTAAATGTATCATCATATATGATTAATAGATTGTTGGCATTTAAGAACAACAAAGAATAAAAATATCATTTAATTAATTTGTTTATTTTTGGTTTAAAATGAATAGTGCAATTAAAGGTTTGAGTTGTGATACATCATCTTTACACGCTCAGTTTCGAATAGTTAAAGACAAGATATTCAATGAATGTATGAATTCTGAAGATGATGCATTAAACGGAAAGTTTGATAAGATGATTCACATATTGTCGATTTATAAACAACTATTTAATGATATTGAATCAATCAAAATACAATTAAGAGCTATTGATGAACGTATCAAATCAGCTGAACAGTTGACTTTGTAAATGATTCAATGAATGACTCATCATTAATGTTGTTTTATTTTTATTCAAATGTCTTTAAACCGTGCACGTATTCTTTCCAGTGAAAATGATGCATCAGTTAAGCAGGAACAATCAACCAGTATTAATATAAACATCAAACCAAAGCAACCACAACCAGTTGAATATCCATCAGTTCAACCATTACCACAATCATCTCAAGCCACAAATTTTACTATACCTCAGATGAGTGGAGTATATCAATCACAGCATCCAACAAACAATGTTTCCCTAGAAAGAGGTATCAGTGATATAGGAGCTGATATAACAGAACTTGAAACCAAAAACAAATTTCTTGAGATATTGTTATCAATCTATGAAACAAACCCAATAAAAGTCAATGATTTATTGATTTGTCATTCAAATACATTAATGGAACTCATCAAATTACTAACACAAGCTGATAAAGTTGAATTAATTGTCAATGATGATTGTGCGTGTAATGGTTGTGTTTCTCGTTCAAAATATCTTTTAATTGATAGGATATTGGTGTACAAAAATAATGAATCAAATGACTTGAAATACAAATACAATAGCATTTATACAGAACTCATTAGACACAACATTTCATTGAAAACATGTATTTAAAAACCAATAAATGATATATGAAATATTAGTTGTTTCATTACTAACAGGTTTATTTTTAGTGAAGATTGTTGAACTATCATTAATGATTCCTGACAAAGAACCAGAACTCAGTGAAGAGATAAGAACAAAAATGTATTCATGAAGAGCTTTAACGAAAACTAAAGAAATGAAACGTTTCATGAAACCCACTCAGTTTAATTATAATGAGATTTTATTCTCTAGTGGCTCTGATTATGATGATGACCAAATGAGTTTTGCATTTGAATATGAATCATTCAAGCCAACAGTTAATGAAAAGACATTTAATATTGATGATGAAATGAATAAAGCATATCAACGCAATGAATCAAAAATAAAGAATGAATCAATCAGACCAATCGCAAACGGTATCTATTCATATTACAATTCATTGAACATACTCGTTGGTCAGCAAGGTAAAGGAAAGAGTCATATAATGCTACGAGATGTTATTCAAATGTCTCGAATGAAGAACGCTGGCTTTCATTTAATTGTTTATGTATCACGAAACGGAACAATCAATGATGCAACATTCGAAAGTCAACGCGAATTGATACAGCTACCAATAAAAACTGTTGCTGATAACAATGCTGAAGAATATCTTAAACAACTTGATTTATATAAAGAATTGTATAACAAATATTCATCAACACCAAAAATAGTAATCGATGAAAAGAAGTTAAACGATATGTTTGAGTTTCTTCATATCGATAAACTAGGTCAACCAAATAAACCGCTAAATACTATCATTCTTTGTGAGGACTTCTTGAAATCGAAACTAATTAAATCATCTTATTTTATCAATACCATTAGTCAGCTTCGACATAAGAATCTAATCATATTCGTTAACATACAGTTCTTCAAAGCTTTAACAACAGAATGGAAAAATAATGCAACATCATTCTTCATCTTCAGTGGTTATTCACGACAGAAACTCGGCTACATATATCAACAAGTTCCATTCCCAATAGATTTCGAAGAGCTATGGAATCGATACAGAACAATGAAAGCACATCAATTCGTTTTAGTCAATGTTCGAACTAATAACCTTTCATTCATCTAATACAATTTGTTGTTGAACACCAACAAACAGTTGTGGTGTATTGATATTATATTTTTGTCTCATTTGTTCTATGAGTTCTTTTGTTTTCTTATCATTAACTTTCCTGATACTGTAATTATAATACTTGTATTCTTTAAATGATTGCTCTTCATTTGAACCTTCAACGAAGAACTCAATAGATGTTGTTGATATTCTTCTTCTAACATTTGATGTTAATGTTATATATTCGAGCCCGAGTTCAACAATCTTATCATAATATAATCGTTTGAATTCATTATCTTTGTTCTTCAATGATATGTATATCACTTTAGATTTATATGCAGCCTTTCCACAAGGTATTGGATATCTATCACACAGAATTGAGAAATCACATTGTTTGAACTTCTCTGATTCATCCAACATATCAATAAGTGAATTGATGTAATCATAAACTTTTGGTGTTGACATATCTTTAGAGTGAAATTAAAAAACAAAAAACAAAAATAAAAACGTCATTGAAGACACTTCAGATATCTTTTTAATAAATGAGTTCTTCAAGTTCAGCAATTAATTCAATAGGACCGTTGAATTTCTTTAGTTGTTCAATAAAGTGATTTATCTCTTTTATTACTCCGTCAACAACATCATCATTATCGTAGAGGTATTTTAATGCAGGTCTCCATCCTTTTAGCTTTTTGTTGATTCTATTAATGAGGGTGCTTAATTGTTCGGCTTGGTTTGACATTATAAATTGCTGATAAAAAAATAAAAAATTTTTGAAAGTTCTATTTTTCGTTATTTTTCGTTGTTGTTATTTTTGGTCAAGTTCAAAGATGTAAATTCAAAGATGAATATTCAAAAGTGGTGACCGTTAACTTTAAACTTTATCTGACCTCCCAAATGCACACCCTTACTCTCTGATGTGGCAATAATATAGATAAATATATATGAAAAAATCATTTTAATAAAACGATTGGTGAACATTCATCCCATTGTTGGTTCAATTCCAGCCTCCCTTTTTTTAAACGGGAGATTGATGGGATTGAATGTTCCCAAGTCCTTACTATTATGAAATTCAACTCCATTGAATCTTAGTTCCTTTGAATCCCAGCTCCATTGAATCTCATATCGCCCTTAATCTCAAATCTCCATTACTTCAGAACACCATTCCTTCAGTCCGCTATTACCTCAGACCACCATTGATCTCATACTTCCATTGATCTCAGACCACCATTGATTTCTTACCTCCATTGATCTCTTACCTCCATTGATTTCTTACCTCCATTGATCTCTTACCTCCATTGATTTCTTACCTCCATTGATCTCTTACCTCCATTGATTTCTTACCTCCATTGATCTCTTACCTCCATTGATCTCTTACCTCCATTGATCTCTTACCTCCATTGATCTCTTACCTCCATTGATCTCTTACCTCCATTGATCTCTTACCTCCATTGATCTCTTACCTCCATTGATCTCTTACTTCCATTGATCTCAGACCACCATTGATCTCAGACTACCATTGGGACAAAATTAACAATCAAATATTATATATTCGTTTATATAAAATGGGATGACAATATTTGTTATGTTCATAATACATTGATTTTTGTGAATTTTGACCTATTACTTGATTTTATTGTTAGTAATTTTCATCATTGCAAAAAGTTAATCATATATATTATTTATTATGTGATCCTATAAGTTCAGTTTGTTTCTTTATATTAATAAATACTTGGTCAATGCTCGAGAAGTGGAGCTTTAAAAGCAGTAAGTACAAGTATAAAGCTTATTTCACAAAAAAAAACTTTCTAAGTATCAATATCATATGGATTATGATATTAAACGCATATATTATAATATTTTAAAGATCTAAAACAATACAATGAGTTTGGAAGTCTGGGAAGATTGTCCAAAAGATGCACTCAACCAATCATCCTATTAAAACAATTATTTATCTAATCAATAAAAACAATTATTTATCTAATCAATAAAAACAATTATTTATCTAATCTATAAAAACATTTGAAACACATTAATATGTAATTATGCAAGTAATATGTGTTATTATGGGCTCTTTTTTTTGTAGTGTATGTTCCTAAGTAGTATATGTATGTGTAGATGAGCAGGGGATATAAAAGGGGTATCAAAAGAGGTAAGGGGTAAGATACAAAGTTTAAGTTAACGGTCGCCACTTTGAATATTCATCTTTGAATTTACATCTTTGAATTTGTTTTGTGGTATATATCAATGTCAATGCAATGAATCAAAAATAAAAGAATGAAGGGACTATGACCCCTTTAGCTTCGCAAAATGTCATAGATGATGTACAGTTTATGAAGAGCTGTTTAATGAGTTCAATTCATTCTCAAGCTGATGAACTTTGTTTTTGAGGCTGTTGATGTCTTCGATAAGAGACTCACGAACGGCAAGACCGTCAGAGCCCAACATTCCTGATTTGATATTGTTGAGACATTGTTTGTAATCATAACACTTTTCTTTCAATCCTCGTTTGATTCGTTTTAGTTCTGGTATTTCTTTCTTGTATTCTGTTAGTTCACTCATTTAATAATAATTAAATGTCTGTTATTAATCAAATGAGAACCGTTCATGATGATAAACATAAAAACTATTTTGATAGATTACAATTAACGATGCAAAAGAAGAGAACAAAAATAAACTCAGCTCCGACAGTGAAATGTTATAATGAAAAAGGAAATGTATTTCATGAGCCACCACCAAAAACGACTAAATCATTAAATCATCATGATTTACTTAATCATTCAGTTGTTGTCAGGAGCAACAACATTTAAAAAGGCGGAGACCTACGAAGCTTGTCTGAGTATGTATTCATTAATGACTTTTGATTGTTGGTCAACAACATTTGAAAGCTTATTGATATGTTCCTCAAGTATTTTATTTTTGTTGTTCAAATGATTGATTTGTTCAGTGAATTCATTTAATAATTCCTTCATTAGTGATATATCTGCTTTGATGTTATTGTTTTCAAGTGTTTTAGTGATTGTATTCCCGACTTTCTTCAAATAAATGTCGCCATCACAGCCTTTACCGTCTTTGCAATTACGTTTAGTGATTTTGTATTCATTACCGTTATTAGTGATGATTTTATAAATCTTGTCCAAATAGTTTGTCGTTTGTGATTTCATTTGCTCGATATTCTTTTGATAGAACTGATTTAAACACTTTTGATTCATTAATGTTTTCGTTTATTACTTTAAGTTCATTAATGTTATCATTCATTTGTATTCAATTTAAAACGGTTCATTATATTTACCCCACTTTATCTAAAATCGATTTACCAATCTTTCCGGCTTTATCCGCATAACTGAGACCAGTATCAATAGTATTAACGACTTGACCGACACCAGGAATGAACTGTGCTATCGGTTTTACTTTATCAATGATTTGTCTTCCAACGTTAACAACTTGAGGAAGCTTTTCAACGACTTTTTGTGCTGTGTCTTTGACTTTATTGGCTAGTTTTCTAAAACCGTTCTTTATCTTGTTGAATATACCTATACCCATATTTTAAGAGTAAATAAAAGAGAAAATATATTGATTCTTTTTATTAAATCATAAATGTTATACAGAAACGATAGAGCTCATAATTATCAAATAGAACCAGGAAATGTATTAGGTGCGTTCAAGGAAATGCGCAACATGATTAACGTTAATGATGGTACTCGTTCATTTTCATTCAGAACTGTTGACTGTCATGATCAACCTGCTCCATTTCATCAGGGACAGTATTCACAAATTAGTTTAACACATCCTGACCACTTCATCAGTGATATTGATAAAGGTTTCTTAACATTTCACGTCAAATTGAATCTTCAATTAAGCACAGACATTGCAAAGCTTAAAGCGATTGAAGACCCTGAAAATCTTTATAAATTTTTTGTCGGTTTCAAATCATCAAATCAATTGTTTGATCGTTTAGAGATTCTACATAATAATGTCAATGTCGTATATCAACAGAATGAATCAATTAGGGAAGGATTCTTGTATTCAGTTCTCAAACCTGAAACAGAAAAGAAAAGACGTAGATTCGTTCATTCATTATGGGAAAACGTTTGCAGCTATTCACAAACACATGCAGGTGTTTATGTTAATCTTAATGATTTCAAAGATAACGGAAGAGCTGAGTGTGAATTTGATTTGAATATACCTTTTGATGACTTGCTAGCATTACAGGCATTTGATTTATTCCCTAAAGGTATTATCGGTGATTTAGCTATTCGTTTTCAAGTTAGTCCCGCTGGTATTGTTTGGGAAGTATTAGATCCATACACTGTTGCTGAAACAAAAGTATTCCTTGAAGATGATGACAAGATATCAATGAAACAACTTGACCAATTACGTGAATTGAAAGCTAAAGGAAAACTTAAGAGACAGTTCACACAAATTGGAAATGAAGCATTGATACCTGGTGTTCTTGATAAAGCTATCAAATTCAAATATAATATTTGTGCTGAACACGGTACACCGATTAATTCGGAACCAATTGAACTTGAATTTGAATTCACAGATGAAGAATATGAAAGATTCGGTATTAAACGAACTGATGACCTGAGAGAGATTGCAAGACACAAACCGGCTAATGAAAATAACGGAGTTAAAGATGTGTTAGACTATTATACAATTGAAATCGTTGAAGAAACACCAATAATGAAGAAATATGAATCACAAAAGGCTGTATTAACATGCAATCAAATGACAATCACACTTTGTAAATCTAATATGCAGGGTTATGGTGTTTGTGAAGCAACAAGACAAGGAATTGAAGACATTCTTCGAGAAGGTATCATCATTCCATCACAAAAGGTTGATTATCATGCTTTCCCTATTGCTGCAGCTCAAAACGGAATCAAATCAACTTTGAACATTCCTTTGATTAACGTAACCACGATGTCTGTACTGTTTCCAAAACATCATAATGATTTGAGTGTATTTGAAAACCCTGTTTATCAAAACTGTTATCTCAACATCGGCGGCAAGAACTTTCCGGATGAAAACGTAGACACAATCAGTGCAAGATTCTTTGAGAATCAATTAACTGCAGGCGATTTAGATGCAATTACATTACACTGCACAAAAGAGTTTGAAGACAGTTTTACAATGCCAAAGAACAATTCAGAAAGAACAAGATATAAGAATACATTAAGTGATGCAACATCATTTGTTTTCAACATTCAAACTGAACGAGCAAGTGCAGGATATTGTTATGATGGTCTTGATGGTGGATTTGGAAACGTTCAAGTTCAAATCAACGGTCAGCCAATTCATACAGGAAAGAATGATACATATTATAATGTCAATGAAGAAGGTACAGTACATCCACCACCTGTTCAGTTATGTTTGTGTCGTGACACCTATTTTAAACTATCTCTCGAAGGTTTAGAATACGTTGATGATGAAACGCCAAAAGGAAGTCAATCAAATGAATAAATAAACTGATTTCGATTGAAGGTTAAAATTATCCCTTTTTATCCCTCTTTTTATTATTCGGTTCTTTGCATTGACTTTCATTCATGAAACAGCATTTGAAGGCTTCATTTTAGTCTTTTATTTTTGCGATCAAAATGAATGAATACATCGAAGACACGGCGAGTACACGCAGCTACAAAGAATCAATTAATTATCCTTTCAAATCTAAATACAAGTACATCAAAGACACAAACATTAAAACAGAGCCATATATTAAGGATTACCAATTGAAGACAGTAAAGAAACTATCAAAACCTGACTTCTCATTTGAGCCTCATTGTTGGGAAATGGATATAATGGATATAAGGGCTTCATTTAAAAAATATTGTCTCGTCCTAATCAATGTAAACACGAAATACTTAATTGTTGAGACAATTGCGAACAGGTCTGAGTTAAATGTAATCAAAGTAATTGATAAACTAGTTAATAAAAGGAATATCAGAATTGAAACAATTAAATGTGATGGTGAACCAGCTTTTATATCAGTTGCATTCAAAAGCTATTGCAACGGAGACGAAAGATACCAATCAGACAAACCGTCAATTAAATTCAAAGCTCCAAACAAAATAAAGTTAATCATTGATGATTCACCTTTCACGAATGCGCATAAATGTGTTGATGCAGTAATCAGAACATTACGAAATGCTTTCGGTCAATCACAACAACGAATGACAAACAATGTATTGATGCAACAAATGGTTGAATGGTACAATAACACTCCTCATTCATCTCTTCGTTTATTGAATCCTTTATACACATCATTTGAAGAAGAAACTGATGAATACCTTAACAAACGACAATCAAAATGCATTTATCTAACACCTCAACAGATGCAAGATGATCGCGACTTTGAATGGCAATACATAAGAGCAAAATCAATGCAATTGAAAGAGATTCAACAAAAACAACGATTTAAAGGACTTCTGTCATACAACCCAAAAAATATAATACTCATTCACACCGATTACGGAAAAACAGAAAAGAAACATGAAAAGCGAAGAAGAGTATTCAATGAACTTGCTGAATTCATTTGCTATGAATCAGGAAACGTTAAATGTAAACTATTAAATCCTTTACGTCAAACTAACAAAACACTGAAGAACAAAACAATAATAACTGTTCCAATCATGTACACAAAATATGTTTGTTCATCAATAGATGCTTTGAATGATGATTATAAATCTGAAAATGATTTTATAATCTGATAAGAATAATCATCTGAAAATGATTTCGCAACTATCTGGGGAAGATTTCGTAACTATTTTGGGAAGATTTCGCAAATATCTGGGGAAGATTTCGCAACTATTTTGGGAAGATTTTGTAATTATCTGGGGAAGATTTCGTAATTATCTGGGGAAGACTTCGCAAATATCTGGGGAAGATTTCGCAAATATCTGGGGAAGATTTCGCAAATATCTGGGGAAGATTTCGCAACTATTTTGGGAAGACTTCGCAAATATCTGAGGAAGATTTCGTAAATTAGTAATTTTATTATTATTTTCAGAGAATAATTAGCCAAATAATTCAAAAAGTCATTCTTCCATTTTCATTTGACAACGGTTTTAAGGCCAAAATTGACCTTTTTTGTGCGGGCAATTACGATTTCCCAAATATTTTTTTTTAATATTTTTTTGAAGATGAGTAAATTTATATTTTTCAAGAAACATTTCACTAATGACTTCACTTCACCGAAAATAATCATCTCACGTCACTAAAAATAATAACGTACAAAAATACGATGAAAAATAATTCAAAATAATGCAAAATATTAATTACATTTTTCTTTAAAATGAGAGTATAAAGTAACTTATTTACATAATAAAATTTATTTAAATATTTATTATTATTATATCATACAATTAGTGTTTAATTATTTCGTAAAACAATTGGGAAATAAGTCATTTTCTTAAATTTTTAATGTAAATTTGCATTTAAATCTATATATGGCTAAATAATTAAAAATATAACAGGTAATATATTTTATAAATAAAATACAAAATATTATTATTGATTTGTAATTCATAAATATTTTATTTGATTCGAGATATAGACGAAACATTATTTTTTATATGGTTTTTAAATTCTCAACATCCATTAAAACCAATAATGGCAAATGCCAGTATTGGATATATATATGTAAATAATCTTAATATTTTTTCATAAGATAAAATATTCATTTAATTTAAGTAAAAATAAAAAAATCATTTAACGAGTTTTCACTTCACACGAATACCTCTTACTTTTCAGAAACTATGATCTTTATGAAAATGATTTGGATTTCTATTACCTGGATTTAATTATATATAACACAAGTTATTTAATATATTATTATATTTAATTTATTAAATATTCATTTTTAAAGAAGATACATATATTTCAATTTTAATTTAATTGAATGAATAATATTATCTATAATTTATTTTTTCAATTGATTTATAACCACATTGAATACTTTTAATTATCAAATAATTTAGTAATTACGTTTTTTTTAATTTATATGAAGAAACTTTTGGAAAATACGTATAACTTTTTTTTTGACATCATATTGATTTTATTTTGAAAAAAATTAATTGAATAAATTATCTTGAAATAAATTGAATAGGTTTATTGCTCGATATTTTTATCTCATAACTTCCACTAAAAAGTGTTGTTAGGAATATGTATTTTTTCATTTTTAGAGGTGCATCTATTCAAAGTATATTATTGATCTATACATTTATTTGCATTTTCAGTTTAATTCTACAGAATCAAAATCAGTGTCCATCTTTTCAAAATAATTCTTTATTTATTAATAAAAAGAATCATATTAACATTTCTTCATTTCCAATAGATATCGTTTACACTTGGGTTGATGGAAGAGATCAAAAATGGTTAAATGAATATTCAAAAGCGAAAGAAAAATGCAAAATTTCTTTTAGTAAAAAAGATTTTATGAACAGATATGTTGACATTGAAGAAATGCGTTATTCTCTTCGATCAGTTGAAAAAAATGCTCCCTGGATTAATAATATATTCATTGTAACCTGGGATCAAAAACCAAATTGGATTAATTCCTATCATCCAAAAATAAAATTTATTTCACATTCACAAATATTTCCATCAAATGTAACTTTACCAACTTTTAATTCAAATTCAATAGATTTTTTATTATATCGAATACCAGGGCTTTCTGAACATTTCATTTATGTAAATGATGATATGTACTTTGGAAGACCAGTGAGCTCATCTGATTTTTTCACACCAGATGGCAAATCTAAAGTAATATCAAAATCTACTTATTGGTCAAGAGTTGAATCCTATAACTATGAATTGAAAAATAGAGAAAAATTTGTAAAAAATGGTGATTATCAATTCAATGCTATTGTTACCAACACAATATTAGAATTTAAGAAAAAATATCACCATATTTTCCCATTCAGTTATTCGCACATTCCTTTCTCTTTAACAAAAAAGATTTGTGAAGAAGCATATATCAATTTTAAAGAAAAAATAGAACTAACATTACATAAACCTTTTAGGACAACTGATGATCTTCAAATGCAAACATTGATGCTACAATATGGTTTGTACACAAATCAATCAATAGCTATTGATAAAAATTATAATGACATTGTTTTTATTGCCATGAAAACTGATAAAAGTAATATGATTCATTTGACCAATATATTAAAAAATAAGCCAAAATTGTTGTCGATTAATATCGATGAATATATAAATCGTGATGCTGTAAAAGGATTCCTGAATTTCATGTTTAGAGACTTTTCTTGCTTTGAATTACCGGATAAACCACCAATCGTCAAAGAAGAACAACAAAAATTTTGGGCTAAAAAATATGATCGAGTTCTAAAACAAAAAGCATTGAGATGCTGATTTTCCCAAAAACAATTATGAACTGTAATTAATCATTTTTTTGTAATCGATTCTTATTTGATTAATAAAAGACGGATTTATTCTCTTATAACCACTCAATTACTTTACCCAAGAATTCTAACAATTGATAAAATTTTGAATGTTATTATTATTTATTTCAATGATTTAAAATTGAATGAAATTGTGAGTTATAATTGAATTCTCAAACTCAACTTTCATTTTTTTATCACTTGTATGAGAAGAATTTGTGATATTATACCAAAGAGCTGAAATAATTGCATGTAAAATGTTATATGAATCCCACTATTTCAGGATAGCAATTTTTATTAAATAAATATTTGTTAAATATTACTCATATTTTGTTTCAAATAAGTAATAGTTTATAAAATGAAATCAAAGTCTATTATTATTCACTAAACAAACACATTTTAATTCTTAATCTGAATAGTCATTTGAAATTGGTAGTACTTCACCAAAAATCTTTTTTTCTTCCTCTTCAAGTTCATTAATAAATTCTTTATAGCTTTCATTTCTACCATCATCATAATCTGAAAAAGAATTAGTAGCTTCATCAAATTCAATACAAAGTTCTTTAATTTCTTTTGCGCATTGAATTCTTTGGTCTAAATAATTAATGGTTGTATCTCTAAATTCATCTAAAAATTCTTTTTGAAAGGGTTTTACAGCTTCTTTAACACGTTTATTTGTGTCATTAAATGAGTCAAAGTCCATTTTGGCCTTTCTTTTGGCTGTATCATAAGATGATTCAGCTTCTTGTATCTGAGCTTCTTGGCAACCACTTTGACGCATTTTTTCAAGATATTGCTGAGCTCTATCAGCTTCTGCTTGGCTCTTATCGGCGGATATTTTAATATTATCACGCATTGTTGTCCATTTTGCAGTTTCTGATTGAATTGAAGTTAGAGTTGTATAAGCATCTTTATACGGCTCTAAATTTTTTTGATTGTTTTTCATGATCTTAGTAAGTCTAACACCACATGATGTTATGCGCTCATAAGTATCGTGAAGTTCAAACTTTTGCATTGCATTATACCCAGGCAATGCATCAAATGCTGCTTTAATGGCTTGGCTCATTTGCTTCTCTTTGCTATTTAGTTCTGACATTGCATGCAGATAGTCTGAATATTCAGGAAAAGAGAGAAACTTCCTGAAAAAAGAAAACATTTAAAATAACGATAGGAAATTTAAAATAGAAATATAGAAATCATTCCTTGTGCAAATTTTTTTATTTCATTTTTTATTCAGCTAAATTGATTCACTAATATAAAACCCAAAAAAAAAAAAAAGATTTATTACAAGAGGATTTCTCAATTTTTTATTTTTTTTTTTGAATTTTTCTATTCATTGAAAAACTCAAAAATACAATGTTCAAATAAATGAATGATATTTGACTTTGAATTTAATATTCACATGCTTAACACTGCGTTTCAGTAATGAATTATGAATAATAGAAAAATTTAGATCTTCTGTGAAAGAAAGACTGAATGAAAACAATTTATTTTTTATATAATATGAAAAAATTAAAAATAAACAATGTTAGAATAGGAATTGATCATCATGAAATTGGAGAAATAATCATTCAAGTTCCCAAAAGACATTTCTCATATTACATTCTAAAATGAATATTTTATTTTTTCAATAAAAATTTTTTTCAGTTTTTTTTGATGTTTCTTTGATGTTCATATTTTTAAATCATGCAAACACCAAGTTTGGACAATGCCTTTATAACTCCTTTGTGTGAAGAAATTGAAAAAGAACTAGACCCTTTGAAATCGCAAGTAGAAATTGTTACTTCTAATTATTGCTTTCAAGAAACAAAAAAATCTCAATTTGATTCTTTAAAATTTGAAAATGACATCATAAAAGAAGAATTAGAAACTGAGGAAAGATGGATGCGCCGGATAGCCAATGAGGCTTTGGATTCAGAAGAAAATAATCTCTTAATTATATTAAAATGCTTATGGTATTTATCCACAAAAGAACCAAATTGCTATGACATTATAAATAGAGAAGAAGTTGTTGAAATAATTGCAAATGCTATTGATATTTCTTTGGATACTGATATTAATTCAACTGCTTTTGGGATTTTTGGTAATTTATGCCAATCAAATCAAACACGCGATATTTTATACAACAAATATCCAGAACTTTTAGTTCAAATGATCATAAATGCTAAGCAAATTATTTCATCATCAATAGTGCCATCAAGGTCTCTACAAATGTCATTAATATTTTTATATAATTTATCTCCGCATGATAAAGCTGCTGAAATAATGGCACAAAACTGGATATTTGATACACTATCAAACCTTTTATTAGACAATTTCGATGATCAAAACATTATTGATGTAGCAACACAAATTTTGATGAGCTTATTCAATAACAAAAAATTAAAGATGTTGATGTATCTTAGTTATGAAACGATGTCAGAAATTTATAAATCTTTAAAAAGATTTCCAAAAACATCGATATCAATTAATTTGATATCATTATTAAAAGAAGCATTTCCTTCTGTCGAATTATTATCTCAAGATTCTGAATAGTTATATTATATAACTTATATTCAAAACCATCAAATTTTAAAAATTTAATGATAAAAAAATAATTTTGCTATTTTATATTTTCTTATTTTTTGGGGAGATAAATTAATTATCATTATTTAAAGTAAATATTCAAAATATTCTATGAATTTCCAAAGAACAAACAAATCAGAAAAAATAAAATCTCACATCTAAACCTAAGAAGTGCATACTAATATAGAAGTGAGTTAATAATGATTGAAAATTGGATAGAACATATTTAAAAAAAAAAAACATTTTAATTCTAACATTTTCAAGAAAATTAACAACAAGAATTCTGCTGCTTGTTTTCTTGAATATTAACTGCTTGTTTATGAGGTGGATTCTGTGGTGTGAAACAATTTGTTAATAGTTCCTCAGATGTTCTCATGAATAGTTTATTCACATTATCCCCACTCAATGCTGATGTCTTTTCAAAAAATAATCCATTTTCTTTTGCCCATGATTCGTATGAACTAGTATCAGCATCTGGTGATAAATCAGACTTATTTGCTACAAGAAATGAAATAGGGGCTTTGGTAATTTCATCAGAAAGATTTGACAGCCATTCCTTTGCACTTTCAAATGTTTTTGGCTGGGTAATATCAAATACTATAATAAGTGTGTCTGCTGTTCGCGCATAAAGTGGAACAATGCAATGAAAACGTTCATGACCTGCAGTATCCCAAATATTTAATTTTACGGTTTTACCTTTGACAACGACAGGAACTTGAAGGTAGGCAGCTGCAATTGTAGATGGTTCATCTTCATTGAAAATATCTCGATAGAAACGATTAATGAGGGATGTTTTGCCAACAAACTGATCTCCAATCAAAACGACTTTGAATTCAGGCGCATCATCATCTGTTTCCATTTCAATTAAGGGTAAAATACAATCTTGAACTTTTTCAATGAATAAACTATTCAAAATTGGTAAAATTGGACTATACCCTATAAAATCAAAAAAATAAGAAAATCTCTTGAAAAATTCTTTTTTTTTTTTTTAACATATTAATAAAATTAAAAGAAGTGCACATTATATTTTAATATTTATACTCAAGCTTTTCATTTTTCAATGCTATTTAACGTAAGAAAAAAACCGTCTTTATCAAATTGAAAGAACATTCAAAAAGAAAATTTTTGTAATCCTGATTAATGAGTGACTCAAATCAGCAAGTCCCGTTTTTAATGTTGCATGAAAATCCATTATATATAATGGAACAATCTCAGCGCTACGCACATCTTTCAGAACTTTCAGGCCAACTTCAAAAAGTCACAAAAACTCTTGGTCATTATACTAATCTTGGTAATCAATTATGCGATGCCCTTCAAGAAATTATAAGTTCATTAAATCAAATCGAGTTTGTTTGTACAAACTCAACATTCGAAAAACTAATGGGATCAATGAACGATATTCAAAGTTCTCTTCGAAATCATTTTCAAAAAGTAACAAATTCTTCCGAAAGAGTAATGAAACAATTTGTCAAAAATGAAATACCAAACTTGACAGAACTGAAAAAAAATCATGAAAAATTACTTGAAAAATATTCTACAAGCCAAGAAAAGTACCTTTCAGTATCAAATAAAAATCAAAAGTTATCTTCTGAGAAATTAAATGAGTTAGACGATGTTTTGCGTGAATCAACTCTCACTTTATATGATTATGTGTCTTTAATTGAACTTGATGAAACAAAAACAGAACATTTAATATCACAATTCTTACTCAATTTTCCAAAAAGTTTTGTCGAATCAATTAAGAATCTCAAACAACTTGACGACGATTATTCCGAGATATATAGTAAATCAACAAACAGCATCAAATACTATTATAACAAAAAAGATGAAAATGGAGATAATAATATCAACGACCAATCGCCTGTTGATACAGATTTCTTAAAAATTTTAAATCCTGATTTTGAATCAATTGAAAAAAGTATAAAGGATAATCGTATTAAAGTTAATAATTCAATTCCAAATGCAATTAAACGCCTTCATAATCACTTACCAGAGCAAAATTCAAACAAAATTGTCTCAAAGCAAGGTTACCTATATCGTAAAAAGAAAAATTCTAAAAAATTCTCCAAGAAATTTTTCACTTGCGCTAATGGTCAACTTTCATACTCGAAAACAGTAGAAAACGCACATAATCCCTCATTTTCAATTAATCTCGCTATTGCAACAGTTCAAAAGAAAGGTGAACCAACTCAATCAATTTCAAATGCCAATTCTGGCTCAAATTTCAACTCAAATAATGTAATGAGTCCAGGTGGAAGTTCAAATTCAGATGAGAGGCCTTTTCTTTTTAAAGTTGTTACTCCAGATGTTTCGCTGACACTCCAAGCGCTGTCAACATTAGATTATGATGAATGGATAGCTGCAATTAGAAATGGTATTCTACATGCTCTTGAAACAGGTGACCTAAATTCAATACCAATGAAAATGCCAAAGCACCATCATCAAAGGAACGAGTCATATAAAGGATCATTCGATACTAATCTTCCTCATTCAAAAGATGGTAAAAATTTTTACACTGATGAAGATGATAGCGATTTAATGGTAATTACCAAAAGAAAACCAAAAGCTGGATATGGATCAATGAAAGTTAAAACTAGAAGAATGTCTTTAACTAATCGTTCTCCTTTAATGAAAAACCCCAGTCCATTGCACATGTCTAATAAGGCAATCTCACCAGTGACACCTCCACCACCACAAAATATGCGAAACAATAATTCTCAATCACCATTATTTATTCCAACACCACCATCGTCAGATAGAGCCAACAAGAGTGATAACGATGCTAAAGCCACCAAAAGCAACAGCTCTTTATTTAGTTCAACCTCATTTACTTCTACTACTCCATGCAAATGCGCAGATTGCGGCGCAGAAATTGCTGAATGGATTGTTGCTAATAAAGCATTATTAATATGTGAAAAGTGTGCTGGGTGCCATCGTTCACTCGCTGGCGTATCTTCTGTTCGTTCGTTAAAGCTTGACAAGCTTGATCCATACATATTGAAACTACTTGAAATGTTTCCAGGAAATTCTTTGAATAAAGTTTATGAAGGCGTTTTAACAGGGCCCAAGAAAATCCGTAGAGGGATAGATCCATTATCAAACGTTCAACAGCGCCAAGAATTCATTGAAAAGAAATATATCAATCATGATTTTGTTAAAATTCAAGATAAAAAACGATTTATTCAAATAAACGATGATGAAGATGATGATGACACTAAAGATAGTGATTATTCTGGTGATGAAAGCTCAACAAAGATTACTGATATTTTCTCACTTTTGCAAACACAAGATATTGAAGGCCTCATGCTTTATTTATTCCTTGGAATTTTGAAAGATGATCCGAACTATTCTCCTAATTCCTTCTTCACAAATAAGAATTTCCTTCCAATCCACGCAGCATCAATTATCGGAAATCCAATTTCCATCGCCATTCTTATTTTAAATGATCCCAATGAAATCAACCAGTTAGATACCTGGGGATGGTCACCTTTGAGTTATGCTACATTTTTCTCGAATAAGGCAGCTGTTGAAGCTTTATTAACATATAGAGCATCTTTATCTTCTTCAAAAGCGGCTAATCCCTACAAAATTGCTTCAGCTAACAAAAACAATGAATTGATTGATATGTTTACAAAAGTAAATTCAGCAAGTGGTGAATCACTTGGCCTTAACGATTCAACCAATTATCATTCATTTATTGTTTCAAATGACGTTAAAAAGAATTTTTCGCCTGGAAAGAACGTTAATGATGAAGAATTCCTCCAATTGCATGAAAGAGCTCCTTTCTTAAAACAAGAACTGATTCGAATTCAACTTAACTCTCAAGATCAAAACCAAAATCAAGGACAATCGCCAAACCAAGGCCAAGCTCAAGATCCAAATCTTGAAAATCAAATGACAAATGAAGATAAAATGGCAATTCAGAAAGCAATTTTTTTGATGAGAAAGAAAGGAAGAAAGAAGAGCAAAACTCATTACGATGAATAATTTTATTTTAAATTTGTATTTTTTTATTTTGATTCTCTTTACAAAAAAGAGAGGAAGAATAATGAAATATCTAATGAAGAATGTTATTAGATTTTATTTATTTTTATTATGATATTTTTATGTTATTTATATCTAAATTTTCTTCGTTTTTTCATTTCATTTTTTAATTTTTGTAACTTATACTTTTTTCAGATGAAAAAGAAAGAAGATGATAGTTCCTATTAAAAAAGATGAATTATGATTTTCTTGAAATATTATGAAATTATTTAGATATCTAAATTCAAATCATAATCTGGCAACATTTAGGAGTTCTTTAATTTGTAATATTTGTTTGCCTGCATTTTTAATGATTTATGATCAATATATTGATGAAACTGTTTAGAGCTCAATTATTCAATTTTTGCCGATCAAGATTGGATACAATTAAGAGTTATTCTATGAAAGTAGATCTACTTTTTTTTTTTTTGTAATACAATTTCAATCATTAAATCGTCATCAATTGAAAAATTGGAAACAGTCTCTGAATTATATAAAGAACTTTTTGATATAAGGATATAAATTCTTTATTTTATCAGAATAGACAGGGAATGCTAACTCATTCCTGCGTTATTCCGTTTGAACCTTTCCGAATCGAATGGTCGTCACCTTTTTCTACTGAAACTCGCCTTGCTGTTTCTTCTTATAACAAATCATTACAAAATTATCTTAAAATAATCAAATTTATTGGTCCTTCAATAGTTAGTGAATCTGAAATCGAAATTACTTATCCTATTTGTGATCTCAAATTTTCGCCAAGCGGTTCTTCAGATAATAATGATCGACTTATTTCTTGTGGCGATAATTTAAAACTTTGGCAAATACTTCCCGAAAAAATTCAGCTTATTTCCGACATTCCAACATCAAACGAAAAGGTTCCATTGACAACGCTTGATTGGTCGACATTTCAAGAAAGCTTAGTTCTTGTTGGCGGTACTGATGGAGCTGCTACTGCAGTTGATGTAAGCTGTGGACAAATTGTTGCTAGGATCATTGCTCATGACCATCCAATACACGATATATGTTTTTGTGACGCCACACCAACATTTGTTACAGCTTCATTTGACGGGTCTTTGAGATTCTTTGATCTTAGAGATCTTCAATCGTCTTTTATCTACTACCAAACTTCAATGCCACTATTAAGAATTGGTGTATCCCCTTTTGATTCCAATTATATCGCGTCTTTTTCAAAAGACTCACCAGCAGTTACTATAATAGATACCAGACATCCTGGAATTCCAGTATACGTATGTGAGTATCAAGATAGCCCAGTTTCTTGTATTGGCTGGTCTAGAGCATCACAAAATAGCATTATATGGAGCAACAGAGATATGAAAATATTTAATGCAAGTCTCGAAGACTCAATGCACCCTAAACCACAGATTATATATAACGCTGAAGGACAAATAGAATGCTTTTCAATTAGCCCTACACTAATTGGTGCATCCCTCATAAACAAAGTAGATGTGATTAAATATGTAAATAATGAAGATGCTTCCCCTATATTGGGCAATCAGCCTCAACAGTGACCATAATATTATTTAAAAATAGAAAAAAAAATTGTTTTTAATGAATAATCGGATTATAGTATATCAAACCATTTTATGCTCTGACTTATTATATCCTATATTTTCTTTTATATGTTAAGAACAATTAGCATTAAGTCAAATGTTATTTATTAAAAATTGATCTTACAAAAGAAAATACTTATTATCTTATTCTTTATTTAATCAAAACAAATATTTTTTCAAGGATTTAGAATATTTCTTCATTTTTTACAAAAAAAAAAAAGATTTTCTTATTATCAATCATTTATAACAAGCATTGAAAAAAATAAAAATTACAACTTAAATTGAACTCTTACCAACATTCCTTACAAACACAAATAATTACACCAATGTTGGTTTTTACGAATGAATGGGTAAAAAAAATTTTTTTTAAGAAAAAGTGAAAATTGTTATATCAAACAAGACGCAAATGTTTACTTTTTATATTTCTTTCTGTAACAATAAAAATAACAAATACTATATTATTCTTCACTTGAAGAATATTATATTATTCACTTGAAGAGTCAGTTTCTCTTCTTGCTCTTCTCTTTAGATTTTGCCTGCTGTTGCTAGCTGGACCGAGACTCTTTCTCTTAATAATCATCCTCCTCGTTTTTGTATTTCTGCCAGAATCTGAGTCAGAATCAGAATCATCAGCAACTCTTCGCCTGCTTTTAGGACTCATCGATCTTCTCCTCTTCTGATTCCTGCCAACTGATTCCGAATTAGAATCGGAATCACTTTCATCTCTCTTCTTCGACTTGCCTTTTACAGGCCTTCTTCTTCTTGCTTCAGGTGCTCTGTCAGAATCACTATATTCATCATCATCGCTTACATTCTTTCTTCTTATTGGTGATTCTTTCTTTTTGGAAGGTCTGGCCTGCTTCTTCTTGCTGTTTGGAATTTCTGAATCATCTGAGTCGGACTCTTTTGGTGATGTTTTCTGCTGGTTTCTGGTCTTCTTTCTTGGTTCTGAATCTGATGATTCAGATTCTGGTTGTATCTTTCTTTTGTTTCTTATGATGATTCTTCTTGCTTGCCTGTTTTTGTTGTTTCGTGGTGTTGATTCTGATCCTGAGTCAGATTCAGATTCTGGTGAAACTTTAGACTTTCTTTTTGTATTTGCTACTTTTGACTTGCCTTTTGTATCTGATTCATATTCAGATTCTGATGACTCTGATCTGGCTTCTTTACTGGGTTTGTTTCGTGCAGGAGCTTGCTTTCGCTTAACTCTTTTTGGCTTATCTTCAGTACTTGGCTCAGATTCAGAATTTGAATAGTCTGAGTCTTTCTTGATTTTTCGTTTAGAAACAGGTTGCTTCTTATTTTTAGAAACTTTGGATTTAGTGGGGGATTCGTCCTCTGACGATTTCTCACTTAATTGCTTCCTTGGTTTGCTTCGTGCAACGATTCTTCTAATTGGCCTTTTTGGTGGCGTTGATTCGGATTCGGATTCTGAATCAGATGAAACTTTTGTTTTTCTTTTAGTGTTTGCTGATCTTGTCTTGCTTTTTGGTTTTGATTCTGAATCTGATGGTTCTGATTCGATTTCTTTCTTAGATTTGCTTTTTGCATTTTTATTAGTTGGCTTACTTCTGGCAGCTGATTCTGAATCATCTGATTCTTTTGTGGCCTTCTTTGCTAATCTGGACTTTTTCTTAGATTTTTTGCTTTTAGCATCTGAATCTGAGTCCGACGATTTTGATTCAATTTGTTTCTTTGATTTGGATCTAGAAAGTTTCTTCTTTGGCTCATTTTCATATGAGCGCGAATCATTGGAAATATCAGAATCGACTTCCTTCTTAGTTTTCTTTCTTACCAGTTGTCGCTTTGATTTTTTCTCATCATCTGACGACTCCGATTCAATTTCTTTTTTAGATTTTGTTTTTGAAAGCCTTTTCTTTGATTTTCTTTCATCATCTGATTCACCTTTCGATTTTTTCCTGCTTTCCTGGCTTGTTTCAGAGCCATCACTTACAGGTTCACTCTTTGCGACTTCGATCTCGTCCGAATCACTTGAATTATCATTTTGATTGTACCCATCATTATCACTTTGATCAATTACTTTTTCATTTTTTTCTTCATTTCTTTGATTTTCTATATTTCTTTGATTTTCTTGCATTTCTTTCAATTTCAACTTTTCCTCTTCTAACTTTTTCTTTTCTTCTTCGAGCTTTTGACTTTCTGCTTGAAGTTTTTGACTCTCTTTTTGAACTTCTTCTATTTTTTTCTTTTCTTCTTCCATCTCTTCTTTCTTCTGTAAAAGCATTTTTTTCTCTTGTTCAACTTTTTCTTTTTCTTTCTCAACTTTTTTTTCTAGTTCTTCAACTTCTTTCTTTTTTTGTATGATCTTTTCTAACTCTTGTTTGCTACTTTTATCATTTGCGTCTGATTTCTTTTTGCTTTTTTTGATACTTATGCCAAGATCTTCATCGTCGTCGTCATCATCAGTTATTTCGTATTCATAAATACGGGAACCATCACTATCCTTGTTATACTCTAAATGCTTATAAAATGTTTCGCTTAGATCAATAGTATTCATTGTTGCAAACGTTTGGATATCTTTGCCATCGATGGTTTTAACACGAAGATCTTTCGAAATGTTGCTGTATCTCTTTGACTTGTTATTAAAAACAATAGGAAACTTCTCATCTTCCGGATATGGATGTTTAGGATTATCTGCATCGTAAAGTTCAAAGTCATACTTACAGCTAATTTGAACATATAACTCTTCTTCATATTTTCTCTTGTTGAGTCTGTGGAAAATGATTACAATTGGATTATTATACTCAATATGAACTGCAGCTCTCATGAAAATATTGCGAATTGTCCATGTTGTTCGATTATATCTTTTACAGGTTTCACAATCAACTTTATTGCCATCTGAGTATACAATGAACATAGCATATTCAGAATCTTCATATGATTCAAAAGTTGGATGATTTTTTTCAATTCGAATGTAAATTTTAACATCATCGACAGCTTTAATACCATCTTCTTCCTTTTGATTATCTGAATTTTTCGGTTTTACACGGACATCCTTTAATTTGAATACAAATGTTTGATGTTTCATAAGATTTGCTTCGGGGTTATCTAGAGGTAAGCCATCAGATTTTCCTGGTGAAAGCTTTGCCATAAAACTTTTCATGTGATATTCGGGATTGACAGGCTTAGCAACATCAAAGTTAGAAAAGTATTTAAAGAAGTCTTTATCGATCATCCAGAAGGTACCATTTTCGGCTATATGAACACCGAGTGCTTTTTTTAATTCAGGCGTCCATAAAGGTGAAGTATCTGACCAATCACCTAGCCATTCACGATCTCCCCAGGGATTCCTAAGACATATAAAGTTTTTACCTTGCTCTCGCCGAACTTTCATAATTAAGTATGAATGACCAGTAACAAGACCAGAGTCAAGAATATTTTCTTCAGTAATATTGGCAGGCAAATCACTATTTTGGATATCAGCTCCAAGGATGGCGTTTTGTCTCTGCCATCTCATTAATCTTGAGAAAAGATATTCATTTTGATCGAATTTGATAGGCTTAGTACTTTTTTCGAGGTCTCGCTTTTTCTTGAGTTTTTCTTCTCGTTTGGATATAATTGAGCTTATTCTTGAATAACAAGGAAAATACCCAAAAAGATTATATATGGCTTTTGATAATTGACCACCTTCAATTATTGAATATGATCCATGCAATTTTGCATATGCTTTTTCGACAAGACAAAACCATGGTGAAAATTTAAGATCAGATGGATGAACAAATCTGGGTTTTCGTGTTCCTCTCCGAAATGGTATTAAAGTATCAATTAATACAGGCGTCAATCGACCAAATATATGAAAATAAACTATGACAGCTCCGCATTTTAAATTAATTGTATCTACAAATTCATCTTCCTTTGCTTTCTTTTTATTGTTTGGTTTTGATCTTGTTCTAGTATCAAATAAAAGTTCAACAAGCTCAGGTTGCTGAGCAATTCTGGATAATGAGGAAATAAAATAACATGTTCCCAATTCCCCTTGCTGAATTGCATCTGGATGAATCAACTCTTTTTTAAAAAGTGGAGCCGTATAATACTTATCAATCCTTTCCCATATATGATCTTTTTCGTTAAATTGTACTTTTTCGTTTTCCTTAATATTGCAATTAGGATGGAAATTTGGATCTTTAAACACTTTTCCTTTAGAATTGTAGTTTTTTAGAATTTCTGGATATTTCCTTGCTTCTTTTTCGAAGTCTTCATAATGCTTCATTGAAATATTTTTTGAATTTATTTGAATTGTTCATTTAATTTTTCATTTTTTCTGAAGTTATTCTGAAATTGTTCAAAACATCTTTTATAGTATTTCTTTTTTAACATAAAAATGCATTTAAAAAACCATTTTTTTCATTTTTTATTCAAATATTAAAATAATTACTTTTTGAGATAATACAAATTTAATATGCTATTATTTCTTTTTATTTTCTTTATATATAAAATATTTATTAATAAAAATGATATTAAGTTTCTTTTAATAGCAATTAAATGGAATATACTTGATAGTAAATTTATTTTATCAAAAAAATATTATTTTGTTAAATAAACAGTTTTTGAAACAAAAAATAAGTTTTCTTATTCAAAAATACTTAATTGCCCCTTGTGATATCTTGTGAAATGCTTTACTTCAATGAGATAAAAGTAATTAATTTCGTTAATTTTTAAAGTAGATTTTGTAACGTAGGTAATTTAATACGTATTAAATATTAATATAATTTTGAACAAAAACGAATATGCTCTTTAGATTTTTTTTTATGATACAATCACTGCATTATAATATATGACAAGACATTTAAGTAATAACATTATCGTGATACTTGAGTTACTAAAAAAATCTAAAAAATTCATCATTTAATTCAAGAAAACATTTTATATACATGACCAGTAACTTTTTCAGAAATTACAGATTAAAATGTTAGACTAAGCTTAGTCTAACGAAATGGTTGTTGTGAAATATGGTTTTAGCATAAAAAATTCCGATGATTATTTTTTTTATTCATTGAATAATTTCAATTATATTCTACTTTTCTTTGTGACCATTTGAATTCTTTATGATCATTCAAATAGAAAAAAATTCTGAGGTCATATAAGAAAAAATAAAATAATCCTAAGAAAAAGTTCCAATATACTTTTTTATTTGAATTAAATAAATACACTTAATTAAATGGATTTAAAGTATATTAATGAAAAGAAGGATACGCAAAAAGCTTTTCTCGATTTTATTGATAATGAAAATGACATCGAAGAGAATTATCAAAATTTATTACAACATTTAAATGATCAAAAAATTGGAGGAGATCCAACAGAATTAAAAGTTTATTTCAATTTAATAACAAAGGTTGCAAATTTTCATTACCGATCTTCAAATTTTTTTGACAAAATTGAAAAACTTTTGTTATACTTTAAAGATCAGATTTCTAGAAATTTTTCTAATTTAGAAGTTTTTCTCATCTTTCAAAGCAATAAACGAATACTTCTTTTTCTTTTTAACGAAAGCATTTTAAAATTTGATGACTTGGTATACAAAAAAATCATTATAAATGATGATTACCTTAATTTTTTCTATCCGGAAATAGTTATATATAATAACAGCGCACAATACAATTCAAAATGCATCGGAAACAAAGAAATTACAGATTATTATCAGGAAAATAGAGATGAATTTAAAGAAAAAAGGAGAATTGGCGAAAATGATACATATATTTGTCAATTGATACAAAAAGATGATATTGATAATTTTATTATTCATATTAAAGAATCAAATTTATCACTTGATTCAAAAATAGGTTATTCGATATTTGAAACAAATTCATATTTAATCAAAAGGCAAAAAAGTAGCTTCCCAACTTTAATTGAATATGCGTCATTTTTTGGTTCAATGAAAATCATAAATTATTTATTTAAAAATGGAGTAAATTTGACATCATCATTATGGGATCATGCTATTCATGGTTGCAATTTCGAATTAATTCGCTTACTTGAAGAAAATAAAATACAGCCTGGGAACGAAATTCAACTAAAAAATTATTATCCTGACTTCTATTATATTCAGAGCGATTCAAATAAATCTAATGAATATGTGAATCTTTTTAGAAAATCAATTAAATATTTTAATATCGAAGTTTCAAATTACATTAAACAAAATTATATCAATGAAAATTTCGATGTTTCATTAAAAGCTATTAAATACTCTAATTTCAATTATTTCCCGCAGAATTTGAACAATCAAAATATTTTTGGAAATTTATGCAAATTTGGCTATTTTAAACTTGTTGAAATTATTTTGAATACATCCAAAATTTATTTGAACGAGCCATTTGAAAATGAACTTATACTTTTTTCAGCAATTGAGCATTTTGAAATATTTAAACTTCTATTTGAACAAGGTTCTTTTGATATTAATGTAAGGACTAGTTTTAAAATGGATAAAAGATGTATATCCATAAGGAAAAGCTTGTTATGCGCAGCTATTGAAAAAGAAAATATGAAATTAATTCAATATTTATTATCGCATAATGACATTAATGTTAATCTTTCATATATACTAACTCAAGGATTATTACAAATTCCTGGCTTAAGATATGCTCAGGATGATGAAAATGAAGAAGAAGAAAATGAAGAAGAAGAAAGTGAAGAAGAAGATTCATCTTTTACAAAAGATCTGCTTTTAAATCAAATATTATACGAAAAAACAGCCTTACATTTAGCTGTTGAAAAAAGAAATAATGAAATCGTATCATTTTTATTAAATAACCCTAATATTAATGTTAATGTTAAATCAATTACAAAATTATATAAAAACAAAGAAGGCGATCAAATTGGACAATATATTCAAAATTTAGTTAAAAGGAGATACATAAAGTCAGCTTTAACCATAGCTATTGAAAATAACGATTACGATATTGTTCAAAATTTATTAAAGAACTCAAAAATCAATGTTAATATAAAATCACGCTTTGATTATCTATATGATTTTGAAACTCGCCAGCTGTATGGCTCAGAAAAAGTATATAATTGTCATGATACTGGATATGAAAACAAAACAGCCTTATGCACGGCAATTCAAAAAGAAAACATGGACATTATTCAACTTTTATTATCTCATCCAAAAATAAACATTAATCTTCAATCCACAATAATTGAAAATCAGGAAATAGTCAATGATTTCTTGAATCAAATATATTCAAATTTGAATCCATTTGACAAGCCAGAAGATGCTGATAACAAATCAATCAAAGCAATCATGAGTAAGAAAACACCTGTTGAAGTCGCATTTGATAGTGAAAATATTGAAATTTTTAATCTAATTTTTTCTCAACCAAAAATCGACATAAATCACAAAAACTGTGGACAAAGATTATTTTTAAGTGCTATTAAAAACGGAAAAAACGAACTTATTACCATTTTGTCTTCTAACCCAACTTTTGATATAAAACAAGGATTAAAAGGCTCGTTACAAAATGCTGTTAAAGAGGAAAACATTGAAATGCTAAAAATATTACTAAAAATTCCTGAAGTAGATATTAATAACGTTTTTGATGGCGAAACAGCGTTACAAATCGCAGCTAGGATAGGAAATATTGATATTTTTAATATTATTTTTAATCATCCAAAAATCGATCTTACGAAAGAGTCATGTGGTGACTTGGCATTAAAAGATGCTGCATCAGAAGGAAATTTAGAAATCTTTAAAATTTTATTATCTCATCCTGATATTAATATTAATAATGATTCAAACGGCAAAACAGTTTTGAAAGAGGTGATTAAAAAAGGAAATATTGAAATGGTCAAGATTTTATTGTCAAGACCAGAAATCAATGTAAATGACTCTTCTGATGGTCAAACAGCTTTAGAAATTGCAGCAAAAAATAAAAACATAGAAATAGTGAGGCTTTTATTAGCTCATCCAGGAATCGATATTGATCTTAAAAAAATATACAAAGATGAGGATTATGATAAAATTAAAATTATTTTCATGATGATCTGTGCAAAGAATAAAATTGATAATCAAGAAAATGCAAATTTTTGGGATCATTTTGAAGAAGTGATGCAAAATGAATGTTTGTTTAAATAAAATTGATATTCATTATGAAATATTTCGTGAAAATTACTCAAATATGAAAAGATTCAAAAAAAAAAAAAAAAAAATGTTAGCTTATTATTAGTTGTATAAACATTGTTGATAATGATACATTTTATATTTGGATAAAAGCAAGACAAAAAAAAAAAAAAAAAAATATGTGGATAATATCTAACATAATTCTATAATTTAACATGTTAAATAGAACAAGTATAGAAAATATAACAATTAAGCTCAAAGAGTATTATTGTCTCGGACAACTTGATTTAAGACCAAGTTCATTTGTTTTGGCTTACTTAATGATAAGTCATCAGCTTTAAATTGGAAAAATTTGGGTCTTGATTCTTTAACTTCTCCTTTTATTGTTATTGGGTTTACATTAGGGCTACTATTTGATGAATGCGAATCTTTTGGTGGCGGTGGGGGAGGCAATAAGAGCATTACTTCTTTCGCTGCCAAAGAAGCTTTGCTGAGTAGAAGATCAGCGATCGCATTTGCCGTAGCTTCACCAATAGATCTGTAATCGTGAGGCGTAAACTGTGAATTTCTTCTTGGTCCAAAATCGCAACCACCATAACTCATTTCGAGGGTATAAGCAAATAATACTAGAAATCTTCTTCTAATTACGACTCTCATTGTTCCTTCGTATTGTTTCTGCTTTAAATAACTACACATTTGATTTGAGAATAGATGCGAGTATTTTGTCATTAAAAGTGGGAAAACGCGTTCTGCTGAATATAAATCACGATTTTCTTCATTCATAAATCCGTAAACAAAACTGTTGCACGCTGCTGTATGACCATGGAAATCAAGGAAAAATAGAAGAGGTCTTGTTTTTTGTAGAGATTCTAAAAGTATTAGGGTATTATATGGAACTGGAGAAGTGATCGGATCTGGCGATGGCCAGACACGGTTTACATCATCTCCTGTAAGTGATGGACGATAGAAGCCGCAAATTACACCATCTGGATTGATCATTGGAATTAAAAGCCATGAAAAATTTTGACGAAGACTGAGACCAAGAGGAGTATTGCTGAAAACAACGTTCATTAAACCTTCCATTGCAAAGCTTGAATTTGTTTCTCCTGGATGTGTTCTAGCAGCAATTATAACAACAGGTTTTGCTCTTCGATTAACGCCATTTGGAAGTTCTGGCGAGCTACTGTCACGCCAAGATCGAAGAAGTTCTACAAGTGACTCTGAAAACTCAGAAACATTCTCAACTCGAATTTCTGGGGCTATTTGAGGAACTCTTTTTCGCTCATAAAGACTTTGTACATCAACACATTTTTGTTTATCAGCATCCCAAAAAACTGCAGGACATTGAATATCACCAAATGTTTTGCATAACGTAGATACTTTAACTTCACTTGGAAGTTTTGAGAGAAAATTCTGAAGATCTGTATAAGTATATGGATATGCATGAGCAAAATACATAGTATCACGTTCTGTAACTGTAAAAGTGAATGAAAAAGCCCACTCTGGGTTTCGTCCTGACCTCCACTTGAAGTAATTTAGATTTTCTCCTAGACGTTGCCAGCCAATCCCGTTTCGTGAAGCGTTTTCTGAATATACTGCAGCTTTTGAGCCTTTCCAATGAAGATTGCATTGACGATAAAACCCAACAATTGTGAAACTATATTCTCCTGGATCAATATTTTCAACTTTAAAAAAGAACCATTGAGTACTCTGCATTTCATTTGGATCAGGGAGTAAATGTATTTCATATTCTCGATTTCCAGTCGAATAAACTTGTCCTAAATTCCCACATTCAAAATCGCCGCTAAATTTCGGATTTGATATTGAGTTTTGTGTTGTAGGGTCATAAACAAGCTGTTGGTTTCGCTTAAATTCGTTTGGCTGAAGCTCATGGAATTCATAATTATGAAGTGGAGCTGGAGGATGATTATTAGGTAATTGTAATGATATAGGCTTTTGAAGTCGAATTTTTGGTTTACAATGATAATCAGGGAAATTTCCATAACTACTATTCATTTGTTCGTTATTAGTAGATGGTATTTTTTATAAAAATTTTTATTCAAAAATTTTGCATGTCTTATTTAACTTTTTCATAATAAAAAAGAGAGAATTTAAGTGGAATCCCGTTTAGGTCAAAAAGGGTCAATTAAACTAATATCGATATTAATGGCTAATTTTTTACATACTCATCAAGTTCATATACCCTTTCTTTCAAACGAAAATCTTAACTTTAATCAGATCTGTGAGCATATCACAAACGAAGATACTGCTCAACAACTTCATGATTTCATTTTAAAACAAGATAATTTTCTTGAAGCCGACTATCTTTCTCTCGTTCTATATCATTGCGGTTATGAAGATCTTTTCAGAACAGCTCTCGAAGAGAGATATGATTTTAAGAAAACTGATCATATTAAAAAATCGTCTGTATTACCTGCTCACCTCGGTCTTTCTTATCTTCAAAAAGTTATAGATAGCGAAGATTCAGATGTAAAGAAAGATGCACTTGAAAAAGCAAACGATCAATGCAAAGAAGCAAGCTCTCTTGATCCAAAATCTCCTCTCGTTCTTATTCTTCAATGCTACTTCTACTTATTGAAGAATGAAACAGATGGTTATCGTCGTGCGCTTGAATCCGCAACAATTTGTGATAAAATATTAAGAAATCCAAATGAACAGCAAACATCATTTGTAAACCTCAAACCTCTCGGAACTCTTGGATATGCTCTTGCTCTGTTTCAAAATGAAAAGTATGAAGACGCTTTCAAATATTTTGGTAAATTCTTTAGAAAATATTCAAAAGCCGCTCCTCTCGTTCGTCTTGCAATTGGACAAACTTTATTAGCACAAGGAAAAACAACAGAAGCCAGATATGCTTTTCAAAAGGTCCTTTTAATGGATCCAAAAAATATTGACGCTTTAACTGCTCTTGGATCAATCAAATTCAATGAAAATACAGATCAAGGATTTAAAGAGGCAAATGAATATATCAAACAAGCTCATGAAATCGATCAAAACTATGCCCCAATGCTTTTGCTTATGGCTGATGCTTCATTTAAATCAAAGAAAAACAGGAAGAAATCCAGGAAAATCGCTAAAGCTGCTTTTAGAAGTGCTAAAACAGATAAAGCAAAAGCTGATGCTCTCTTCATTATGGCACAATGTAACCACCTTAATGGTAATATGGCCGATGCCAAAAAGTTTTATGAATCAGTTATTAGTTTAAATCCAAACCATAGCAAAGCAAATTATTATCTTGGATTATTTGCATCACGAGATGATCCAAAGAAGGCAATTGAATACATTGAGAAAGTACATCAAAAAATTTACGATATTTTTGAAGCCAACGCTCTTCTCGGCCTTTGTTATGCGCGACTTTATCAAGAAAGTGATGTTCATACGTCAGAAAAAAATCGCCAGCAAGCCGTCAAATATCTTGAACTCGCTTCTAAGCAAAAAACAACTAGCATAAACGAAAAAATCAAAGTGGTTGCAACTCTTGGTTGGCTTGGAATTAAGTCACTTGAATTTGGAAAAGCTGAAGCTTGCTACAAAGAAGCAATTGAACTTTATCAAAAACTCAAGGACAAAGTGAAAGATGAAAGCGCAGAAAATGACGAAGAACAGAATGACGATGAAAATGATCCAGATAATCTTCCATATGAACAGTTGCTTACATTTTTAGGTATCTCTCAATTCCAGAATGGAAAACCATCCGAAGCTCTTGATACATTTACACAAGCAGAGCAAGTATACATGGACCAAAATCCAGGTGCAGAAAAACCTCCTCCTGTTCTACGTTATAATATTGCTCTTTGCAAGGAAGAAATGAACAAATTCTCAGAAGCTAGGAAAGATTACAAACAACTCCATGAAGATTATCCAAACAGTTTTCCAGAACCTCTTCTCAGAATTGCTGCTCTTGCTGTTCGTGATACTCGTCCAAACTATATCAATAACGAAGCTAAAGAAGCACTTGAAACAATTGTTACAGAAATCGATCCAAATAACGTTCAAGCTTGGATTGAATTAGCAAATGTATATGCAAAAGCAAGACAATTCGATCTTGCAAAGAAGAACATGCAAACAACACAAGATAAAGCTGGTGATGGTGATGGATATATATATAGTACTGTTTCAATGGGTAATTATTTCCTCGAAAGTGCTCAAAATAAGGAAGATCAAGGTATTAAGCGTCAGAGACTCAAAATAGCACAAAGCAATTATATTAAAGCCCTCAAAGCTGATCACCATTGCGTTGCTGCTGCTAATGGCTTAGCAATTTGTTGGTTATTGTTGGGCCACTTTGAAGAAGCAAGACACTTCTTGCAATTAGTTACTGAAAACAGAAGTGATCAATATTCATCATGGGAAAATCTTGGTCTTGCAGATATTCAAGAAAGAAAATATCAAAGTGCTATGCAAAATTTCGAAAATGCTAACAAAAAGTTCTTTGAAAAAACAAACATTAACCTTCTTTCTCAATATTATGATGCTGCAAAAGGCGAAAAGAAATATGAAGAATGCTTACAAATTGCTCAGACTCTTTGTCAGTTGAGACCAGAATATCCAACTCACTGGTACTATTTAGCATCATCATTATATAAGGTTGTCATTTCTCAATCTAATCCAAGAGTTACAGAAGGAAAGAATTTGAAAGCCAATACAATAAGAAGATGGATTAAGCAACTCGAAAAATGCCAATCTCTTTTCGAAAACTTAAAATCATCAATTGGATCTTCAAATGCAGATCAATTCGACCAGAAGATCAAAGATATAGAAAGGCCATTAAAGAGACTCCAAGATTTGCTTGTTAAGGCACAAGAAGCAGAAAAACTCAAGAGAGAACAACAAGAGCTTGAAGCAAGAAAGTATTCTCAAGAAAATGAAGAGAATCCAAGTGATCTTTATGAACCATAAATTCTTATTTATTTATTTATTTTATCTAGAAATCATTTTATCATATATAAATTAATTTATAATAATTTGTTCTTTTTGTTTGCTTTAAAAATTATTGAAAATTTTGGTTGTATCAATTTTGAATGCTCTATCGTTCAATGATTTTGGTCAAGAGATTTGAAAACAAAAATTTCATATGGATCCCAAGAATTTGTATATAAAACTCCTTCAAATATGCCGAAATGCAGCAAAAGATGAAAATAATCAATTACTTGAAAAAGAAATCTGGCCTTCAATTTGCAAACTAGCATTTACTGATATAAATACTTTCTATTCGTTTATTCCACTACTCGCACAAATATCATTTTCAAATCCATCGTTTACTGAATCCAAATTTAAAGAAGTATCTGATGCAATTGAAAAAACAAAAAATCAATTATCAGATATTAATGAAAGAATTAATATTTTTGCACCACTATTCGCTCTTTTACCGTTTCTTCCAATAGACGATGCACATTCAATCGTAGAAAGTTCAATTGAATTATTATCTGACTATTTTCAAAATCACGAGGATGATTGCTTTCCAGAACCGTTGATTGGCCATATAGATACAATTGAAGTAGCATCTATAAAACCACAACTTTTTTCTGATCTTTTCCAGCTTTTTACAGATAAATCAAAAGATAAACTCGCTGAATCAACATTAATTTTTGCTCCAATTGCAAATTCTTTTATCGAGAATATCGAAGATGCAGCACTTTTCACAGCTCAACTTTTCAGTAAGTGCCTTAATCAACAGAAAAAGCCGGCAATTGTTGCAGGAATTTTTTTAGTTGAGAGACTCAGCCAACAATATTCAATCAACCCCAACTATGCACCATCTGATTTGTTTGAAAAGCTTTATTCACATTTGCTTGATAATGATAAATTGATAAAATACAGATGTCATAAATCAATGCGAAGGTTAATACAGTGCGGTATATTCGATGTTGTTGATAAAGTAAAGCAAATAGTCGACCAATATGACAAATACCAAGCCCAAGAAAAGTTGTTATTTTTCAAATTAATTTCGAATTATCTTGAAGATACAGAATCGATTTCATTGAACACAGTTCAACCTATTTTTGATTTTGCAATGTCAAAAATATCAGATTTTGAAATCTCGGGATACATTTTATCAGTTTTCACATCTTTTGCTGCTATCGACGCCAGCTTCATAAAAGAATTACTTAAGCCACTTTTATTGACTGCGCATCAAATTGCAATTCAAAAGAAAATTATTTTTTATCACGATGCAACTGAAATGCTCTTTGCAATTTCAAAATGTTTTGGAAATGAAAAAATAACAATTTTTGCAAAAGATGTTTTGTCAATGGCAGAAGTTCTTGATCAAGATGAATCATCTCTTTCTCTTCGACGAAGAACTGACTTATGTCAATCAATAGCATCACTACCATTTTTAGATTCAACACTAGAAAAAATTTTGAATTTTATCAACAAATCAATTGAGAAATTAAATATTTCAGGTAATTCAATTTATCCTTTATGCACGTCAATTATTTCTATTTCAAGTAAATTAACAGTTGAAAAAGCTAAAGATTTGAGTATCAGATGCTCCAAACTTGCTGAAAAAGAGACTGACGCTCAACGTCTTAATGCTATTCTTGAAACTCTTAAAACGCTCAATGAATTAATTCAATCACAGTCCAAATCTCAAAACGAAGTTATGGCAGATTTTGTGAATCAAATCATTCATGGAAACTTTTCATACTTTCATAACTTGTCATTTATTGTTGCAGCCGATCCAAAATTAATGCTTTTTAATTTTATCACCATATTAATTCAAAGTAATGCTATTTCATACGATCAGATAATCACAGAAATTATTAACTATTTACCAATTATTCCTTCTCCGTTTCTTCCAAATGTTTCAGAACCAATTATGAATGTTATTGACAATCTCTCGAATGATCAATGTAAAACAATTGCTGACAGTTTAACTGAAGTCATTCCATCATTTGATATGTATACAGAAGAAAATGATGAAGTTATTTCTTCATTTGATCTTATTTCATCAATTCTCAAAGTCCATCCAAAAGTCGTAGATTCTGCATCACTTCTCAAAATAATTGATGAACTGATACAAATCAAAGAAAGTAACAATGATGACGAGAATGGTGAAAACGATGCAGATAATGAACGGCCAATGGATGTAATTTCTCTTGGTTCAGCAATGTCATTAATTTGCCAATTGTCACTTCATGTTCAGTCTGTTGATCAATTTGAAGATCTTTTGTTAAGTGTCATTGATCAAGTTCCTTTCCCAGCGATATCAAATTGCAATGATTCAGTGATTAGTTCACTTCTTAAAATGTACTCAGAAAAAGATAAATTTGCGAAAATCTACAAGCAAATTCTATTTGTTTTTACACAATTATTGGTTATGAACAATGATGAAAGAAAATCTTTGAATATATCAATTGATAATTTGAATGCCATGAAAGCTGTTATCAGAGAAGCCGTTCGGGCTAATTCTTCTCTAGAGAGAGAATTAACAAAAGACTTTACGAGGCAAATGCAAAATCAATTCAAAAATATTGTTAAATAATATTATATTCTATAACATTTTATTTCTTATTATTTTGAAATGCTTTGATAATATCTAGATGTTTAAAATACCATAGTTATTTTATTAATGTAATTAATATAATATCAAGCAATAAAACAGCAATTAATAATAATAACAAATTAATCCAAAGCATCAAAGCTTTGATTTCATATTAACGGTATTAACTTATTAAAATCACAATTCAACACCATCTTTGTTCTTTTGTGCTTCATTGTTGTCATTTTGATCATCATCTAAATTTTGATAGTCGCTATCTGAAGATCCAATACTCATACTTCTGACAGAAATATTATCTAGATCACTATTATTTTCAGCATGCATTTCTAGAGTTTCTGCTGTAATATCTGTTGTGTTATCTGTTGTTTGATCGTTAGTTTCATCATTAGTTTTGCTTTTCAGTTTGTTTAAATCAACGTTAAGAGACTTCTTATTTTTATTTCCGCTTTCACCATTATCAACAAATTTATTTCCGTTATTTAGATCGTCAACTGATTTTTCATTAGCATTTGGTTGATCATATTTAAAGCATGGATAATGTGGGACCCCGTTGTAAGCCAAAATGCCAAGCGTCATAGTGATAAATCCAACAAGCTGAATATATGAGCCATTTTCCCATTCCTCGCCAATTAATCTGTAATGATATAGTTTATCATTTGTTCTAAATGAGTAAAACGCAAGAAATTGAACCATCCAAATTAAAAACGTTCTAAATGCCTCCATTAATGTTCTAACAATAGCTGATGTTCGTCCAATTAAGGTGGTAGAAACACAATTGTAGGAGAGTCCAAATGCACATAAAAAGAAGGTAATAATAATAATAGAATGGTTATTTTTCATCATTTCAAATGTATCAAGTGTGTCTTCATGAACACCATTTCCTTCCTGACTGGGGATGAATTGAACGATTGGCATTAGGACTAATGCAGTCATAATAAAGGTCCATGTTCCTTCAAGACCGCAAATCATAACTGGGTGATAACCTTTGATTTGAGTAAAATATTCTTCATATGATATTCTAACTGAATAGCCGAGCTGACTCACAAATTTCAATGCAATTATAATGCCAGTCCATAAAGGAGTTGTTGTGATCGTTGATGATGAATTTGAGTTAATAATTCCAGCTGCTCCAACCATAATCAATGAAAGAACAACAACGCCGATTGACCACCATTTGTATGCAGGAATCGGCCTTTTAAATACAAAGCGAGTAATTAGAGATACGCCAACTAAAGTACCACTTTTCATCATTGAATCAATTGAAACACCAACAAAAGCGATACATACAGCCGAAATGATATTTTCAAAAGCATCTGAAAAGGCAGGAATTGCAAATTCAGCATATTCTTTGAAAGTAAGAGATGTTATTTTTTGCCAATGATTTCCATTTTTTTCTTCAACACATTGAACAATTGCATAAACTGGAGTGCCACATGCCATTCCAAAAAAAGTTAGAGCTGTAATCCACCATGGTTTTCTGAAAGTATGATAACCATATTTGTCTATGCCATCTGCTTCAGATATGAAGGCAAGTTTTTGAAGAATGGCATGACCAATTCCAAGTAGTAAGAAAAACATTCCCGGCCATATTTTCGACCATAGAGACAAAGTTGGTTTTATTTGTTTAGTTGAATCTTCTAAATTTTCATTTGAATTCATGCTTGCTTTTATAAAAATGTGATGGTCAAAATATCTGTGATAGTTATTTTTATTTTTTTTTATATAAAATATTTCCTAATCATTTTATTCCGATGTTTTTTATTTATTAAATATATACAAATTATATTTTTAATATTTTATTATTTTGTAAATATTATTTTTAAATGATATCATGGTAATTTTTACTTTGAATTGAGATATTCATGATTTAAATGTTCAGCTCAAAAAAATAACCTTTCAATTTTTTGTATATCATTTAAATTTTTGAATTAGCATTATTTAAAAAAAAATATTTCAATTTTTTATAGGTATTTTTAACAAAATTTATCAGGGCTAATTATTCATAATTAGATTTATATTGTATTATTTTATATTTTTGTATACTAATATTTTTTTATTCTTTTTAAAGGTAGTGACACGAATAACTTTTTGAATATGTTAAAAATGAGTTATCAAAAAGTGGAAAATAAAATACTCTTATTGCAAAAAATATAATTTATTTTTAGTATTGAAGTGCATAAATAAAAAATATAACTATTTCTTTTTATATAATTTCATTAATGAAGAAAAATCTTTGAAAATATTAAAAATCAACGGATAAAAAAAAAAGCAATCATTTCAAATGAATAAAAATATTACCAAAGAAATTTTAACATAATAGCATATTATACATTTTAAATTTTTATTTTCACATCCTTTTTGACAAAATGTCATTTATATAAATGAATAAAAATGTTTTTAGAGTATATGGGAAAAAAAAAATTAATGGACAAAAAAAAAATTAATGGTCAATTTATATTTGGTCGGATAAAAAAATAAATAAATTTTCTCAAAATATTAGAGCTTTTCTAATAATAATTAGTAATAAATGTTTTTCATATAATTTCTAATTTTATATCCAAATGAAAATGCATTTTCTCAGTTAGATGTGAAACAAATAATAAACTAAAAAAATATTGTAAAAAAAAAATAATTTAAGCATATTTTCTGAAATAATAATTATCTTTTGTATTATAAGTAATAATTATTAATGTAATATGATTTTAATTGTTTCTTATTATTATCAATTCCTAAAGCCTACTACAAACAGAAAAAAAATTACAAATAATTTGTACATAATTTTCACTTCACTTTTGGGGTCATCCTAACATATCCTTAATAGATTCTTACCAATTTTGGGGAAAATAATATATATCATATATGCGTTGTAAATATCTAAGATAATGTTTTGAATCAAATATATTTGTTGAATTATGAATATCACATTCTTCTTAAATAAAATGCAAAAAACTCTATTAGACAAACAATTTCAAATGAACGTCATTTCTCATTAAAATATATATTATGTGTTTATTGATTTCTAATTGGTTTTGTCAATTTATTATGTTTGATGAATTGAAAAAATTAAAAATTAAAAATATTTTATATCTAGGTTTTCACAAGAAAAAAATGATTACAAAAGAATATGATATGGAAAACGAATTTATATACAATCATATATTATGAATATATTGATAAATTGAAATAAGTTCATTGCATTCTGAAAATAATATAGGTGGGCCACCAATGAATTTTTATAACTTTTGCACCATTAGATAGATTACATATATTAATAAAATAAAATATTAATTATAGTTCATAAATATTAAAGATAAAGTTTTTATGAATAATTTAAATTTTCATATTTTTTTTGTAAACTATTCAAATAGTATAAAGTCGGATTCAAAAGGCTTGGGACAAACTTTTTGAAAACGATAAGGTCAAATTTAATAATCTTTTAGGTCAATTTGTCCCAAGCTGAATGATTTTTTTTCTGAGAAACATTGAAAAAAATTGAATGTTGTCCCAAGCATTTTGAATCCGACTTTAGATAAAATCTTTCAAAAATATTTGAAATAATTTTCTCAAAATTAAAAGAATTTAAAAAGATCATTCAATTTATATAAGAAAATTTCATTTATTAAGAATAAAAATATCTATTTTAATTTTAAATTAATTGTTTAATTTAATTTTGTTTAAAGTTATATCTTGTTGATTATAATCAAAGACAAAATATAAAAAGAAATAAATGATTTTTTCTATACCGAAAATTTTGAATATAACAATTGAAGCATGCTATAAAAATTCGTTTTGAAAAAGTTAGAAATAATCAATTATTCGATTATAATGATTTTGAAAATTTATTAGTATATGATTTATTATAAAATATATTAAAATATTATTTACTATTATATTTATGCTTTTAATATTATTATAAAAATATATTATGATTATATCTATTTAAATCGCTATATTTATAATTTTTATTAAAACTTAGTTTTTTTTGAAATTTTTAAAATTCAAATAAATATTAAATAGAGGTATTCATGTAGAGAATTCGTCGATAAAATTTTAAATAAAACATTTTATATTTTTAAATATTTTATAATTGGATTATATAAAGATTTGTATAATTCTTTGAGCCTCCATTTTCAAGATAGGAATTTAATATATTTTTGTGAGTATAAATAACTTTACTTCTGAATTTTTATAATTTCAATAAAAATATAAAAATATAATTATTTATTAATAAATATGCATTATATGTACTTATTAATATTCATATTAGTTAATACATATATTATTAGTTTATATTTAAAATTAATTTGTATTTTTAACTTTTATAATTAAGAAATATATAGATTAGATATAATTATTTTTCAATATTTTAGGAACGATCATTTTATACAAATTAATAAATAATCAATTGAATTTATAATCATCTTTTTTTTGAAAAAATATTTATTCTCTCAATATTTTATTACAATTTAATTAATAAACATAGAAACTTTTCAGATGAATTGAATTAAATTATCGTAAAAAATTATAATTTTATAACTAATATTTTGCATTTTATAATTAATGAACTATGATTTTTTTTATTTTTTATTATTATTCAATGTAATTAAATTATTGTTACCAAAGTTAATTCAAGAGAACATAAATATTTAAAAAAAAGTTTTTCTCATTTTTTTGATTTTGGCATTTTGCACCAATAAAATTAATAATATAAAGTAAAATCAACATTTCTCAAAAATGAGCGCATAGCCAATATATTCCATTCTCAACTGAATAATTCAGATTAATCCAAAACATATACATAAAATATATTAAAATTTAACGAGCGAATTTTTAAATATTCTACTTTTTTGCAAAAAAATTCATTTTCAAATTTTAAAATCTTCATTATTTTTACATATAAAACAAAGAACAAAATTTTAAGTCTCACAATAAATTATAGTATTAATAAATTACCTTTATTATTTTAAATATCTGGCATATATTTTAAATTGAGTAAAAATATCAAGATATTAGAAAAAAAAATTTTAACATTATTTTTTCAAAAAAGCATGGTTAATACAATCTCCACAGGCAAGAAATTTGTTCCTCTTAATCTGAGTCTTCAAAACTTTAAATTGGCTGAAAAAATGCAATTATAAAAATTATCAAAGACGTTAAGTCACCTCACATGAATACCTCTTATTAAATAATTTTTATTTTGATTATCTTTGCTTTTTAAATTTTAAATGAAATATCTCATTTATATATATTTTTAATATATAAATATAATATGAAATTATAATATTAATATAGATTAATTAAATTTAAATTAAGATATTGCTTTTTCTAAAAATCTCAAAATTTCAATAAGGGAAAAAATATAAAAAATATTTGAAAGCTATTTTTATAAATTGAGAGAAAATTGAATAAAAAAAAGCTGATTTTAATTTTTTATGATTTTTTAATAAAGGTCCAATATTCTAGGACATATATCTGATTTTAATTTACCTTTATTTATACCAAATTTATTGTTTGACCGTTTATAATTTCTTACCAAGTGGCTCCAAAATTGAATCATTCCGTTAACTAATTCAACTTTTTGAATATGTTTTCCCAACTAACCTTTATCTTTGAAGTTATGTTATAACTAACTATATCAATAAAAAGCCTGGGCGATGAAGAAACTAAATATCAAAAAAGAAAACATTCAATTTTTTTATATACTTCTGAAAATTAAAAATACCTTTTATTTTAACTTTTTAGAGAAATCTATTAATTATTTTATATTGTTTCCAGATCATTCTTGATGTATGACATAGATAATATCATAAAATAATAGAAATATGTATTTTAATTCATTTGAACTTGTGATGTTGCATATCATGTAATAAAAAAAAAGTTGATGAATATTAGTTCAAAACTTAATTTAACAACTGCATCCTATCATATTTGTGTTATATAAATATATATTATGAAATTGCTGAATAATTCTTAAAATTCGAAGAAAAAAAGAACTTTTTTAAAGTCAAAAAAAAAGTGGCCCACCTATAAAATAATTGGTATTTTTTGAAAAAAAATTGAATCATTTTCAATTCATTATATATGAAATATTTCAATTCATCAATTATAAATAATAAATGTATAAGATGCACTTAATTAATTTGCGGAAGTAATTTTTTTTAGCTTGAGGTTTAATGTGCATTATTATATTTTTTTACCAAAAAAAATTTTTTTCTCTTTTCTGTAAGAAAAAAATCATGTACCATAAAGTTACAAAACTGAAACTCTGGAATTCCATTGTGGACATCTTTAACATTATAATAACAGGGTAAAAACCGAAAAATGAAAATCAAATAATCATATTGATATTTTGTGAAAAATTAATATTTTTATTAATTTTTGATATATATGAAATAAAATATCTATTTAATATCAAATACCCAAATAATTTCAAATATTATTAAGAAATGATAGTTTTTTGTTAATTCTTTTTTTTATCAACTTTTTGATAAGTTCGATATGATATCATATATTAAAATATATCATGTAATACTCCTTATATATTAAATTTTTCTATAAGAAAATAATATATTATGTGTTTGAAAATAAAATACCATTAAGAAATTCAAAATTAATCATTATTTAAAAAAATGTAGATTAATTATATTGAGAATTTACCTTCATAAAAATAAGCAAAAATACGATGATACTACATCAATTATAATGATAAATAAAACTGCAAAATCTCAGATTTCTAAATCTTTTCTATTTATGTGAAATGGTGATTAATATTATTTTGTCTCATAATTTTTTTTTTTTTCCATATACTCTATACTTTTTTTTTATTTAAAAACTTATGAAAAAATTTAACTTTTTGAATGGATCGTTTACTTTTAAAATACCAAAATCGACATGCAAATTTCAAGATTTTCTAAAAAATGATAAATAATATTGAATTATATATCCTAATTTTGGTTTTTTTAAAGTCAATGACACAATAAAAACAAATTCCGAAAACAGTTTAAGGTTCTCCTTTCAAATTCATAAGATTAAATTCAATGAGATTTCACAAATAAAATATACATAAATATCGTTTTTAAAAATGAATTAAAATATAAAATTTATATAGATATATATTTCAAATGATTGAATAAAAATATATTTATGAAATCTTACCGATTTTTTTTTTTACCGATAGAAATCATAGAATTAAAAAATCAATAAAATTTTGAATAAAATAAGATTTAATCGTTGAGGTAAAATATTTTTATTTTTCACCAAAACTTTTTCCGAAAAATGCTCTATTGAATTATATATTCTATGAGTTAATTCAATATTGAATAATTTACATTTTTTTAGGGAAGGAGAACCTTAAAAATTGATTACAATTTTTAGTTAATTATTTAATTCTGCTAAGTTTCCACCCATTAGAATTAAGTTTTCATTTATTTCTTAAGGTGATTTCTTAATTTGAGTTTTTTTTTGTTAATCTAAAAATGATATTTGTGATTCTTTCTGATACTTATCTAGGAACTGTTGTTATTCTTTTTAATATCACATAATAAATTATAAATAACTCAATTTAAATCAAAATATATGGTTAAAACCTAATAGCAAATTTAAATAAATAAAAATATTTGTAGATATGATATGCGATTACCTTGTCAGCATTGATCATTACTAAATAACGTTTTATTCAAACACATAATCTCTTCATTAAGGGATGGAAGTTAAATATAATAGAATATAAAAAATTATTTAAAACAAAAAAAAAATTTACTTGTAAATTGCAAAATATATTCAAAGAAATTATTTATTGTTTAATAATTTTACTTATAATTTATAGTATAATTGAGAAAAAGCTATTTTTAAATAAAATATTTTTAATAAAAAAAAAAAAAAAAGCATTGAATTTTATTGTGAGTAAACGATCAAAATTTTGAATGGCGTCACTACCTTTTTCTGTATTTTCATTTTTATACTGAGCTTTTCTGTCCAAACGGATTTCATTCAAAAAGTTTTAAAAAATATCCAATGGAATAGGGGGATCAACCGCCAAAAAATTGTCAAATTTTTAAAGAGAGAGGAAAAATTTGAGTTTGGCTTTAAATAAATATGGGGATTTAAAGTGTAATAAAAATACATTTTATAAAAAATATTTTTATCTGATTTCAACTGTACATTCATAAATGGCGGACGAATGTATTTATCATGACATGTCATATGAAAACTATATATAAATTTTTATAAATAATGTGTTTTATTTTAATCCATATATTAAAAAATAAAGATTAATATAACCTTATTTTTTAAAAATTGTTTTTATTTAATTTCATCAATTCATTCATAAATGGCGGACAATGAAAGTTATCATGACATGTTATGCGAAAAAAAAATGAGACTTTAACTGTTATTCAAATAACAAGTCTTTTGTCTTTTTTATTAGCTTAATACATTGTACATGATATATTTTCATGTTCTACGAATAATTTTTCCCAAAATATCAATTCTATTGAAGATTTTAACTTTTGACGATTAAAAAAGGTCAAATTTATATCTTCAAATTAAAAGTGTCCGCCATTTGTGAATGTGCAGATGAATTCCAAAATAAAATATTTTAAATCAAAGCTTATGAAATGAAGAACAAAACTATCTATTTATTTTTTAAAAAAATTAAAATATTATTTTTCTGACATTTTTTTGGTGGTTGATCCCCCTATCCAATGGACAGGAAAATTTTCTCGTTATATTTTGAAAACTTTACACTGTCCAAAATGTCCAAAAATGTCCATTTGACTCAAACACGGACAGAACATTCAATATTTTCATTGAACTACCTCAAAAATATTAATGTTCTTTCTTATTGCTTTATATTTTAGCTTTTGAATTACCCTTACAAATTAACTGTCATTTTTTTTTTGCGGAATAAACGTACATAAAATTTTCATTAAAAATTTTAATGATGCAGATCTCATTCACACTTTAATGATGCAGATCTCATTCACACTTTCATGATGAAGATCACAATTACACTTTCATGATGCAGATCTCATTCACACTTTCATGATGCAGATCTCATTCACACTTTCATGATGCAGATCTCATTCACACTTTCATGATGCAGATCACAATCACATTTTAATGATGCAGATCTCATTCACATTTTCATGATGCAGATCACAATTACACTTTCATGATGAAGATCACAATTACACTTTCATGATGCAGATCTCATTCACAGGAAGATATTTCAAAAAAATAATTATTTTTTTTTTATTTTTTTAAAGTGTGTCCAATATTAAGGAAGTGAGGTGATATGATAAAAATTCGCCTTCATATACGTTACATATATATATTTGTTGATATGATATGTTTATTCGTTTTTTTTTTTCTTTTAAAAAGTTGATATGTGATATAAAAAAGGTTGATAAAAAATAATCATTTTTTAAAATGATTCGCCCCGAAATCATGCGAATGGTACTTCAAGAAACATCCATCCGACTTAAAATAAAAATAATGCTCCAAGCAGGATACACATATGATACTATACAAGCAACTCTCGGATGTTCACCTAAAACAATTTCAGCAGTGAAAAAGTTCCTTGATTCAAATGAAATGGTTTTACCACTTAAAACAGGTCCTAAGATAAAAATCAATGATGAAGTTAAAAACATAGTTTTAGCAGAAAATTTTGCTAATCCATCATTAAATTTACGAAGTTTATCATTTCAACTAAAAGAAACCCAAAGTATCGAAATTTCAAAATCCTCCATTGATAATATTTTATTAAGTAACCATTGTTGGTATGGACCTATGATACAAGAGCCTAAAATTACTGAAGAACAAAAAATAATGCGAATGAATTTCGCATATTCAATTTTAACCGACCAAATAAGTTCTGAAATTATAGGGTTTTCTGATGAATCCCGTTTCGAACTTGATGCACACCATCCTGGTGTCTGGCATCATTTACGCAAATACAATCCACTTTGCGTAATAAATAAGTCCAAATATTCTCCTTCTCTTATGATATGGGGAATGGTTGGGAAAAATTTTAAATCTGACCTCATTTTTGTTGAAAAATCAATGAACCAGGAATTTTATCAACAAAACATAATTAATTCAAATATTATACCTTCTGCTATTAATACAATCGGTGAAGATTTCATATTTCAGCAGGATGGTGCGACTTCACATACCACTGATCTTAGCATCGCCTCAATCAGAAGAATATCAAGAATAATGCTCATTTGGCCACCTAATAGTCCTGATATGAATATAATAGAAATGATTTGGGCAATAATTAAATTTCGAGTGGATCAAGCAAAACCGCAAAATATAGGTGAATTAAAAGCGGTTATAAATGATGTATGGAATAAGCTTGATATGAAAACAATAAATGGTTTGGTTGATGATTTCTTAAGAAGATGCTTATTGGTTCTTAAAAACAAAGGAGAAAATATTCAGAAGTTTATTTCAGGTGGCAAATTAAATCCAATAACAAAAGAAGAAATTCAAAGCACAATTAGCGATTTGATTTCTGAAGGAATTATTTTGAAAAAAATTGAAAATATTATTGGTGAAAAAATTTCAGAAGATGATTATCAAAAAGTTGTGCAAAATTATCACAAAAAAAAGAGGAAAACAGACAGACCAATTGTAAAGTGGACCAAAGAGAAAGATCAAATTGTTTTACTTTGTTTTGAAAATTATGGGAAAAATTTTGACATAATGAAATCAAAATTCACAGAAAATGTTACAATTGGGGCATTAAAAAATCGTCTTTATTATTTATTGAGGAAGAAGAAAAATAATGATTAATTATATTTTTAATAAATTAAAGGATCAACTAAAGTATAGTAAGGCTTTTCTGAAGAACCTTCAAAAAGTGGAAATCATTCAGAAAAAATAATCAAATAAAAATAATAAAAAAAGAATCTTTTTATGTTACAAAATTTTTACCGATTCTTACCGCCAGCCGCGGGGTCTCGACTCGGCTTCGCTTCGCTCAGCCTCGCTCGACGCCCGCTAGGCGGTATGTAGCCTCGGTAAAAATTATGTAAAAATATAAAAAGATTTGTTTTTTCAATTTTTTTATTTAGATTATTTTTTCTGAATGATTTCCACTTTTTGAAGGTTCTTCAGAAAAGCCTTACTATACTTTAGTTGATCCAAATTAAATTTTATATTTTTTATATAGTTATTTTTTTGTCCAAAATTAGGGAAGTAAAAAGTGACATTTTTTTCTGAGGTGTCTCAGAAAAAATGAAAACAAAAAAAATTTCTCAATTTAAATTCATTTCACCTCACTTCCCTAATTCTGGACACACTTTAGTTAAAAGAAGCTTAAACTTAAGTTTTAACGATAATCATCATCAGATGATTCTGTATCAAAATCTTCTTCTTCTTCATAAAGATCATTTAGGCCTGAATCTTCTATCATTAGGTTCGTGATTAATTGATTAGAATCTTCTTCTTCTTTTTGAACTTCTCTGTATGCTTCCACTAATCCTGGAATACTCCAAGCAGATATCATATGATCTGGAGTTATTCTTGACCATGCACGCATTAAGAGGCCAGTAACAATTGAGAATCTGTTTTCGTCATTGTATATTTGATTCTTTGATAAACTTCTTAATATTGACTTTGCAATACCAAACACTCTTCTGTCAAGTGGCTGATAAGTACCTGTTCCGTTGGCAGGAACAAAGATTAGCTGTATTCTGAGCTTCTTGGCAAGTTTTTTTACTCCTTTTGTTCTGTGAGCTTTATAGCAATCCAGGACTAATGCACATGGAAAACCTTCTGCAAAGTGTTCATGAAGGTGATTTAAATATTTTAGCATGATTGTTTCGTTCATCCAACCTTGCTGGTTTCCAGTTTCCCAGACTTCTGTGCTGTCTGTTATTCTGAATTTACTTGTAGCTGCTTCAGTTTTTCCTTTTGTTAATAGGATTAATGGCTTACCTCCTTTTATGGTGCATGTTCCTATTGCTGTAAAGCATTCTTTGGCGTTTCTTTTAGCATCCACTACGACTTCTTGAGTATTTATGGGTACAAATGACTTAGTACTTCCGTTGTTTATCTTTACCGACGTCTCATCCATGTTGAAAACTAAGTCTTCTCCATATTTATAGAATGCTTCAGCAAGTATATGAACGTATTCTTTAACGTATTCCTGATCGATCGCTCCTCTGCGTGCAAAGTGTGCTATTCGCCAACTAAAACGATTCCTTTTTGCAAATAAATGCAGCCAACCGTCTCTAAACACAGGTTCTGAGAGGTAGTACCTTTTAAGAATTTCTTTGTATCGATCATCGTTTTCATTAATTTCATCTTCTTCTTGGCCTTTTCTTATCAAATCTTCAACACTACGCGCCATTTCAATAAATTCATCTGAATACGTCTTGTCATTAATATAAATCTCTTTCTTCATATAGGAAAACAATTGATACACAGCACGTTCAGCCAAGTTACATGGACATTTATAAATATCTATTGCGCAAGCACGAATTAAATTTTTAGTTATATGCGTTCCATTTGAAACTAGTACTTTTAAATGATCAGATAGTATTTTTTCTGTCGCTGGTAAAAATATTCGATTTGTGATTGGATCAACTGAACTTACTTTGTCTGTTTCTGTTTTCCTATAATCAATAATCATATGCATTTCGAGCAGTTTTTTGAAACGATTATATACTTGAAATCCAGTTCTACCTGGAAAATATATGGTGATATTTCCAAAGTTCATTTGATCTTTTAACATATCGTTGATCCTAATGAGTAGTTTATCTTCTTCATCATTCCATTGAGGATACTTACGTTGAATAAACAAAGGAAAATGGTGATTCCATAAATATACAGAAGGATTCTTTGCCATTTCAACGATTGAATCTTGGACACTTGAACTTACAAAGTATTCAAAAAGATCATTTGGTTGAAACCAACAGCTTTTTACATGAATATAAAATGCATCTGATATTTCTTGATATGAGTAAACTTTCAACCGTGGAATCTCTTTATATATACGGTTAACAAGATTCTGAAATGAAGTAGATTTCGGAGCTTCTTTCTTGATTTCATCAATCTTGACAAAGTCACTTCGAGATAACATCAGAGTCGCCATTGAACTCGACAAAAAAATGATATGAAACGAGAGAATCACTTTTTTATTTCAAAAAATAATAAACGACTAAGAACGTTTAATTTTATGTTTTCAAATCGAATGAGTTTTTAATAAACGTAATGGATGAATACAAAAATATTCTAAACGTACATCATCAATTCTATTCAATTTTTTATAAACGCAAAAAATAGTATTCAAAATATCTTAAACGTAAAAAAAAACTTATGAATACAAAGATAAACGAATAAAAAAGATGGGATATTAAGAATTTGATAATCTTTGCGTCAGTATCTGAGAATCTTTCTTCTCTGTATCAATATCTGTGAATGATAATTATATATTAGATTTTTTCATCAGATGCTCAAATGCATATGATAATCTTTGTTTTTAAAGCTGTGAATATGATATTCTTTATTTGAAATTATTTATCTGTTATTAGAGAATCAATTATCTAAAATTGAATCTGAAAATTGTGATCTGCTGTCTGAGAAACTTTAATGGATCAAAGGATGAGATTATTCTTCTGGGAATGCGAATCTGTCACTTGAGATTAAGTAGCTGAGGACAAGGACTTAAAATTGAATCTGAAAATTGTGATCTGCTGTCTGAGAAGCATTAATGGATCAAAGAATGAATTTATAAATGCATTTATAAATCAGTATCTACGCATCTGCGATTTTAAAGTTACTTTCTTTATGAATCTATAAAAAAATAAAAACGTTTAGCTTTTTTAATCTTTTTTGTTTGCCCAATATCTCAATGAATAATAATATTTTGATGAAAAAAATTATATATTTTATAATAAAATAAAAAATAAAATAGTTTCACAATGCTTTTTATTAAAAAAAAGCAAAAAATATTTCCGAAAAAAAAAAAAAAATGTAAACCGTCAAAAAAATAAAATGTCTTAATTCGGTGAATACATATTATACACTGCACGTATAACATATGTGCCCAGTATGAAATATCAAATTGAATTGCATCATTCAAAAAAGTTCAAAAAACGCAAAAATTGATCAAACTTTTTGAGAACTGCCCAAAACCTTTACATCAATTATCAACTTTGATTATGATATTTCTCTATATTGGATGATATGTTTCAGTTTTCAATAATAAACATAATATGAATATTAAGTTTATGAAAAGATATTTGATATTCAAAAATGCCCAAAAAAATGCAATCTTTATTAGTTCAATAAATAACAAGATGATACTATCAGTATTAATAATTCACCAAAAGGAATACTTAAATACAAATCAAAAATGAGAAAAATGCACTTTTCTACAAAATATAAATTATAAACGGAAATAAACGTATAGACAAAAAGAGCTTTTTGAATAAATTGAGAGAGAAAAAAAGAATTGTCATTTTTTGAATAGCCAAGAATTTTCCATTCACAAATTTTTTCTGATTAATTTATTGAATTTTCTTAACGTATATTTTACACCACGCGAAAATAAATGCCTATAAAATTTTACCGGTTTATTTTGCTATATAGTCCCGTAAGATTGGCCAAGAACGTAAGATTGGGAATCGGAACACTTCACATTTAAAATTTAAAAAAAAAAAAATATTGAAAGGATTTTAATCGTTTTTTATATTTTTTTGTTGAATATCTCATTATATGATAGGTTTCAAGTAATAATATTTGAGATATATATAATATGTTTTGTATTCTGTTTAAAAATACCAAAATTTATATTTTAGAGAAAAATATGATATTATATCAGATTCTCATAAAATGTTAATAAACGAAAAATAATTGAGGATCATGATTTTTTCTTTATTAAATATTAATTTAATTATCACAGGAAATGTTATTTCCGATTACATGTTTTAAAATAAAACAATTTTTATCATTCTTCAAGAGGCTCTTTATGAAGAACTTCAGTACTCAACATATCTTTAAATTTCTCAGAAAATGTGTAAGATGTTATTTCACCATTGTCTATAACTAATTCGAAACCTGCTTTTTCCCAGCCAGACTTAATTAACTCTTCAGTAACTGTGCTTTGGTAAGCCTTTTTAATGTGCATCAATTTTCGCGTAAACAACGATTTATATAAAGAACTACTGGGAGTTGACATATAATTCCCTTTAAAAACATTGAAGACCGAAACATCAAGCATTTGTGCCAAATGGCTCGAATGGGATGGTATTGGTATCACAGATATGTTTCCGATTTTCTCGAGCTCATCAAGAACAATTTGATGAAAATGTGCTTTCAGACCATCTGTAATGATTACACATCGTTGTTCTTGACCTATAATTAATCTTACAAATTCTACGTAAGGTGCAAGACAATTTCTAACCCAAACAACCGTTGACAAAATGGTCATATAACCTTTTCTTGTTTGAAAGTAATTACAGCTTCTAAGAAAAAGTGTGTCTTATACTGATTGTCCAGAAAAAAGTTACCCAAAAAATTTTTGACTAGAAGATGGGAATCGAACCTGTGACCCCAAAAAAACATAGTCCAAGAACAAAAATAGTTTACCCAAACGCTCAAAAAAAATTCAAAAAGTTATAGCATATTATCAAAAAGTTTAACTTTTATTCACTTTTGAATGGTCCAAAAAAACATTACCCATTATTGGACTTGGCTATTCTAACGCTCATGTGTTGACAGAAATTGTGCAATAATCTCTTTTATGCGGCCATTTTTTTGTTTATGACTTGAATTAATAATCTAGTAGAAGGAGTCGTGAAATGTATGAAAATGATATGTATGTATTGATAGAGGGCAATAGAAAAATGGATGACTGAGATAAAACTACTAAGATTTGCACCAAAAAATATGGTACAGTGGAATAATCTGAGAGATAATCTAATTCAATGAAAATTACAATATGGTAGTGGAAATTATTGTCGAGCTGGCAAATATCGAATTTGTACATATCGTTAAAAAATGCAATGGTCGTATTGCTCCTAAAAAAGTCTTTTGTCTCTCTAAATCATCAAATGGATGTTTAAAATTTTTATTTTGAAAACATAATCTCTTAAAAAGTTGTTTTTTATATATTTGTGAAGAAAATTTAAAATAATGAAAAACAAATGTCTGTAATTGAAACAAAATATATGTGTACTATATAATAGAATGATAAAAAAAAGTTCGAATGTAAAATTATACTATCAAAAAGTTGACAAATTTCCGATACATGAATTCAAAATTATATTTAATTTGAAATAGAATTGAAATAATTGTATAAAAATTTTTTATAAAATATCTAAATTTATCTCCATTTAAATAGAATAAAATCAAATCATATATTTAGCCAAAAAATAAAAATAAATAATATTATATATGTGATAGGCGAAAGGAAAAAGTATTGAAATTTGGAAGATTTTTTTGAGGCGAAAACGATCAAAAAATACGTTTTTTGATTTGAGAGCAGCTCACAAAAGTACAACTTTTTGAATAAACAAACTTTTTGAAATCAAAAGGCGGTTTTAGCTTTAAATAATTGGCCTTTTGGCTTGTTTAAACGGCGCCATTTTTATTCTTGGCATCATGAATCAGATTGCGGGGTTCTTCTGCAGGGAGCTTCGTTTAATTTGATTCTTGAGTGCCTAGATTGCGAAACTCTTCTGCAGGGAGCTTCACAACCTAGGCTTCGAGATGATCTTTTAATTTCCAAGCGTTCTTCGATTTTTATGGATTCAAGAGCCATAATATTTTTGTTCCAGAACTATTGATCGCAAAACTACAACTTTGTAATGCCTCATTTCTGGAATTCTAATTTTTTTTATCTCATAATTTACGGATTTTACCAGTTAAATGCCCATGATAACAAATTTCTGAGCTTAAAATGCTTGTTAAACTCAGTGATTTCTATCATGAATGTTTGGCTTTGAAAATAAGGTTGAGATCAATCTAAATTGAAATAGTAAAATACAAATTCCTTACCGTATAGCTTTTAAAATGCTATTTATTTATGGCCAAAGATGTTTTTAATATTTGACTATCAATTCAATTAATTGATAAAGCTTTATTAAATATATGTTTTGATTGATTTTATTAAATTCTGAGAATTAGGATGTATTCCTCTCAATTTAAAAAATGGACAAAAAAGTTAAGAAAATAAGCATTTCTATTTGAGAAAACTTAATAAAATTTACAAAAACTAAATATTGCATTGAAATATATATGAATATATATTTATCTTAATATAATAAAACAAAACCCCAAAAAAATAAGACCTGAACTTATCCAGCCATCATATTGTTTTAAAATATTTTGGATAATAATTAATTTAAGTATATTATTATTTGCATTTGTAATAATAATTGTAAACTATTTTATTTCTTTTTGATTAAGATATTTTAATAAAAAAAATTTTCAGTTATTTTTTTCATAAAGCTCATAGAATTTAATTTTTTTATTTTTTTTTTTTTTTTTTTATTTTATTTTTTTTTTTTTTTAATTAATTTATCAAAAAGAAATAAAATAGTTTAATCTCATAGCCAGATAAATTCCAGGATCAACTCAAATATAGTTATTCTTTTCTGAAGAACCTTCAAAAAGTGGAAATCATTCTGAAAAAATAATCAAATAAAAAAAATAATAAAATAATCTTTTTATGTTACAAAAATTTTTACCGATTCTTACCGCCAGCCGCGGGATCTCGACTCGGCTTCGCTTCGTTCAGCCTCGCTCGACGTCCGCTAGGCGGTATGTAGTCTAAAAATTATGTAAAAATATAAAAAGATTTGTTTTTTTTTTTCAATTATTTTATTTAGATTATTTTTTCTGAATGATTTCCACTTTTTGAAGGTTCTTCAGAAAAGACTAACTATACTTTAGTTGATCAAAATTCCACAACCAGATAATCCTACCGCCAGATAATATTATCTTAAATATTGACAAACATTGATGCTAGCAACAGATAAATATTGATGCTAACAACATACAAACATCGATACTAACAACAGATAAACATCGATGCTAACAACAGATAAACATCGATGCTTACAACAGACAAACATCGATGCTTACAACAGATAAACATCGATGCTAACAACATACAAACATCGATACTAACAACAGATAAACATCGATGCTAACAACAGATAAACATCGATGCTAACAACATACAAACATCGATGCTAACAACAGATAAACATCGATGCTTACAACAGACAAACATCGATGCTTACAACAGATAAACATCGATGCTAACAACATACAAACATCGATACTAACAACAGATAAACATCGATGCTAACAACAGATAAACATCGATGCTTACAACAGACAAACATCGATGCTTACAACAGACAAACATCGATGCTAACAACAGATAAACATCGATGCTAACAACATACAAACATCGATACTAACAACAGATAAACATTGATGCTAACAACATACAAACATCGATGCTGACAACATACAAACATCGATGCTAACAACATTCAAACATCAATGCTAACAACAGAAAAACATCGATGCTAACAACATACAAACATCGATGCTAACAACATTCAAACATCGATGCTGACAACAGAAAAACATCGATGCTTACAACAGATAAACATCGATGCTAACAACAGATAAACATCGATGCTTACAACAGACAAACATTGATGCTAACAACAGATAAACATCGATGCTAACAACATACAAACATCGATACTAACAACAGATAAACATCGATGCTAACAACAGATAAACATCGATGCTTACAACAGACAAACATCGATGCTAACAACAGATAAACATCGATGCTAACAACATACAAACATCGATACTAACAACAGATAAACATTGATGCTAACAACATACAAACATCGATGCTGACAACATACAAACATCGATGCTTACAACATTCAAACATCAATGCTAACAACAGAAAAACATCGATGCTAACAACATACAAACATCGATGCTAACAACATTCAAACATCGATGCTGACAACAGAAAAACATCGATGCTTACAACAGATAAACATCGATGCTAACAACAGATAAACATCGATGCTAACAACATACAAACATCGATACTAACAACAGATAAACATCGATGCTAACAACAGATAAACATCGATGCTTACAACAGACAAACATCGATGCTAACAACAGATAAACATCGATACTAACAACAGATAAACATTGATGCTAACAACATACAAACATCGATGCTGACAACATACAAACATCGATGCTAACAACATTAGAGAGATAGGGCGTTGATTTGGTGGGGTGAGATAAAATGACCCCCTTGTCATAGGGTTTACAGACCCCAAACCTCAGCCCCACGACTCAAAAAATCGCCACTTTTTCAAAATTAGCCCTCGAAACTTTCACAAAATGGCATAGACAAATTTTGAATAAATTGACAAACTCCCAAAAATAACAACAACGAAAAATACCGAAAAATAGAACTTTCAAAAATTTTTTATTTTTTGGTGGGGTGAGATAAAATTGAGATTGACGGTCGCCACTTTGAATCTTCATTTTAGAATTTACATCTTTGAACTTGTTTTAGTAGTATATATCAGTCGGTTTCCGTCGGGGCTAAAGCCCGCCGTCAACACGACTAATGAACAAAAATAATATGAACTCATTTAATGATTACCATCAATTGATGTTCATTTATTAGACAGTTCATTTAATTCATTCTCAAGCTGATGCAGTTTGTGTTTATTTATTATTCCTAATATATTTATACTTGTTTTATATTGTTTTTAGAATTTGCGAAAATAAAAAATTATTTTTAAAAAATATTTGTATATAGCAAAGATAAAAAATATTATTATTATTTAATTCTGAAATCGGGGCGAGACCGAAACGACATCGAGACAAGCTGGAACGTAGCCAGTTCTGGTAGTCAATGAGAATGCTAAAGGTCATCAGAAACGTTGTCGAACGCCTGAAAAGCTAGCCGGTTAGGAAAAAAAATTTTATTTATAAAGAACCATGTTGTTGTTGAAGAACCATGTTGTTGTTGAAAAACCTTGTTGTTGTTGAAGAACCATGTTGTTGTTGAAGAACCATGTTGTTGTTGAAAAACCTTGTTGTTGTTGAAAAACCTTGTTGTTGTTGAAGAACCATGTTGTTGTTGAAGAACCATGTTGTTGTTGAAAAATCTTGTTGTTGAAGAACCATGTTGTTGTTGAAGAACCATGTTGTTGTTGAAGAACCATGTTGTTGTTGAAAAACCTTGTTGTTGTTGAAGAACCTTGTTGTTGTTGAAGAACCTTGTTGTTGTTGAAAAACCTTGTTGTTGTTGTTGAAAAATCTTGTTGTTGTTGTTGAAAAATCTTGTTGTTGTTGAAGAACCATGTTGTTGTTGAAAAATCTTGTTGTTGAAGAACCATGTTGTTGTTGAAAAATCTTGTTGTTGAAGAACCATGTTGTTGTTGAAAAATCTTGTTGTTGAAGAACCATGTTGTTGTTGAAAATCTTGTTGTTATTGTTGAATATCTTGTTGATGACTCATGTGATACCTTTTATTTAGTGTGATACCTTTTTCCTCATAAGCTACCTTTTCCTCATAAGCTACCTTTTTCCTCATAAGCTACCTTTTTCCTCATAAGCTACCTTTTTCCTCATAAGCTACCTTTTTCCTCATAAGCTACCTTTTTCCTCATGTGATACCTTTTATCTCATGTGATACCTTTTATCTCATGTGATACCTATTTCCTCATGTGATACTAATTGTTTCATATGATACATATCATTAAATTTATTTTTATTTTTAATTAAATGAAAATGTCAACACCAAAGGTTTATGATTACATCAATTCATTGATTGATATGCTGGATGAAACAGAGAAGTTTAAACAATGTGATTTCTCAATATTGTGTGATAGATATCCAATACCAAGTGGAAAGGCTACATATAAAGCTAAAGTGATGTACATATCATTGAAGAACAAAGAGAATGAATTCAAACGATTCTATCATGATAAGATTGTTGAACTCGGTCTTGAATACATAACACTTACATCAAATGTTAGAAGAAGAATATCAACAACATCCATTGAATTCTTCGTTGAAGGTTCAAGTGAAGAACAATCATTCAAAGAATATAAGTATTATAATTACAGCATAAGGAAAGCAACAGATAAGAAAACAAAGGAATTGATTGAACAGATGAGACAAAAATATAATATCAATACACCTCAACTGTTTGTTGGTGTTCAACAACAAATTGTATTAGATGAATGAAAGGTTATTAGTTCGAACATTGATTAAAACGAATTGATGCGCTTTCATTGTTCTGTATCGATTCCATAGCTCTTCGAAATCTATTGGAAATGGAACTTGTTGATATATGTAGCCGAGTTTCTGTCGTGAATAACCACTAAAGATGAAGAATGATGTTGCATTATTTTTCCATTCTGTTGTTAAAGCTTTGAAGAACTGGATGTTAACGAATATGATTAGATTCTTATGTCGAAGCTGACTGATGGTATTGATAAAATAGGATGATTTAATTAGTTTCGATTTCAAGAAGTCTTCACAAAGAATGATAGTATTTAGTGGTTTATTTGGTTGACCTAGTTTATTGATATGAAGAAACTCAAACATATCGTTTAACTTCTTTTCATTTTGCTTCGCAAAAGGGGACTCCGTCCCTTCGATTACTATTTTTGGTGTTGATGAATATTTGTTATACAATTCTTTATATAAATCAAGCTGTTTAAGATATTCTTCAGCATTGCTGTCAGCAACAGTTTTTATTGGTAGCTGTATCAATTCGCGTTGGCTTTCGAATGTTGCATCATTGATTGTTCCGTTTCGTGATACATAAACAATTAAATGAAAGCCAGCGTTCTTCATTCGAGACATTTGAATAACATCTCGTAGCATTATATGACTCTTTCCTTTACCTTGCTGACCAACGAGTATGTTCAATGAATTGTAATATGAATAAATACCGTTTGCGATTGGTCTGATTGATTCATTCTTTATTTTTGATTCATTGCGTTGATATGCTTTATTCATCTCATCATCAATATTAAATGTTGTTTCATTAACAGTTGGCTTGAATGATTCATATTCAAATGCAAAACTCATTTGGTCATCATCATAATCAGAACCACTAGAGAATAAAATCTCTTTGTAATTAAACTGAGTGGGTTTCATGAAACCTTTCATTTCTTTAGTTTTCGTTAAAGCTCTTCATGAATACATTTTTGTTCTTATCTCTTCACTGAGTTCTGGTTCTTTGTCAGGCATCATTAAAGATACTTCAACAATCTTCACTAAAAATAAACCTGTTAATAATGAAACAACTAATATTTCATATATCATTTATTAGTTTTTAAATACATGTTTTTAATGAAATGTTGTGTCTAATGAGTTCGGTATAAATGCTATTATATTTGTATTTCAAGTCATTTGATTCATTATTTTTGTACACCAATATCCTATCAATTAAAAGATATTTGGAACGAGAAACGCAACCATTACACGCACAATCATCATTGACAATCAATTCAACTTTATCTGCTTGTGTTAGTAATTTGATGAGTTCCATTAATGTATTTGAATGACAAATCAATAAATCATTGACTTTTATTGGGTTTGTTTCATAGATTGATAACAATATCTCAAGGAATTTGTTTTTGGTTTCAAGTTCTGTTATATCAGCTCCAATATCACTGATACCTCTTTCTAGGGAAACGTTGTTTGTTGGATGCTGTGATTGATATACTCCACTCATCTGAGGTATAGTAAAATTTGTGGCTTGAGATGATTGTGGTAATGGTTGAACTGATGGATATTCAACTGGTTGTGGTTGCTTTGGTTTGATGTTTATATTAATACTGGTTGATTGTTCCTGCTTAACTGATGCATCATTTTCACTGGAAAGAATACGTGCACGGTTTTGAAAGACATTTGAATAAAAATAAAACAACATTAATGATGAGTCATTCAATGATTCATTTACAAAGTCATTTGTTCAGCTGATTTGATACGTTCATCAATAGCTCTTAATTGTATTTTAATCGATTCAATATCATTAAATAGTTGTTTATATATCGACAATATGTGAATCATCTTATCAAACTTTCCGTTTAATGCATCATCTTCAGAATTCATACATTCATTGAATATCTTGTCTTTAACTATTCGAAACTGAGCGTGTAAAGCTGATGTATCACAACTCAAACCTTTAATTGCACTATTCATTTTAAACCAAAAATAAACAAATTAATTAAATGATATTTTTATTCTTTGTTGTTCTTAAATGCCAATAATCTATTAATCATATATGATGATACATTTAACTTCAATTTTTCCTTCAATAAGTTTTGTGTATATGAACACCTTTTATGTCCTGGCAACTTATTTATATCATTCATTACTTTATCATCCAAAAATTGTATAACTTTTTCACGTTCATCCTTGTTCAAGAACTTTGATGAATTGAATATTGAACGCGTTCTTTTATGGTTTGCTTCTGTATTTGCTTCTTCATTTGTTTCTTCTTCTTCACTTACTTCTTGTTTTGATTCTAATATCAAAAGTAATTTATGTATTTCTTCAATGTGTTTTATTATTTCTCTTAACTCAGACATTTCAATGAAATAAAAAACTCGAAATATTTTTTATTTTTTGATTTAACATTTTTTCAAATTTCAAATAATTTGATTTTTTAATAATATCATAAATGAGTTCTCGTTATTACTATCAAAAAGATACCAAATCATTTGTTATTGAACAAATCAGGTATATCAATAATGAACTTCAATTAAAACCTCGTTTGTCAACATCTAAACCTTCTGATTATGATGTTAAACATTTCAAATCAATCTTAGAAAACTATCTAACTTCATTCGGTTTTAGAGAACATGAAGGCAATGGAATCAATGATACAACAATATTAGCTTTCGTCAATAGAATGAAGAAAGAAGCAGAAGAACAAGAAGAAGAGGAGGAAGAGGAACAATTTGAAGAAGAAGAACAAAATGATGAACAAAAACTAAAACAAAAACAAATCGAGAACAACATTAAAATAGCTCATGATGCACTCAACAAAGCCCTTCAATTAATTAAATCTGAAAATATATTATTGAGACCATTACCGCCAAAGACAAACAAACAACCTCAACGATATGAAGACATTCGATTCAACAATGAAAATGCTGAATTAATTGAATACCTCAAAAAGTTTGGCTATAAAGGTGTTCATTCAAAACATGACTCATATTTCATAATCAATGAACCTGAGAACTTTGATGAAGCAGTTGAAGCATGCAGTCATTTCATTGACCAATTCCCAAATGATAATGAAAAGGTTGAACGATTAGATGAAGACAGTAAAGAACCGATAAAAATATATTACAAGAACGGAGTTTCATCAATTGAAGACATCAATGAATATTTGACTGAAACAGTATTTAAACAAGAAGTGAAACCGTTCAAAATATATTTTCAATTGACTGGTATATTTGAGATACCACCAAAGAATGAAAACGAAAGATATACATATGAAGCAAGTGAAATCAAATGGAAGAATTATAAATCATCAGTACCGATAATCGTTAGAGAGAATAAAGATATTGATAAAGTTAAACTGTATATTGAATCAAAGATTCATGAATATGAAACCACTGCTTCAAACATCAAATTGTGTATCGTTTGGTCTGTTTCATTTACAATCTCTCGTGTCGTTAAGATAACAGGTAAGATTGATGGATTACCAGAAGAGTTCATTAAAAATAAATATATCATTATGGATAACGTTGATGATTGTTTATGTTGGTATCGTTTCCTTGCTTGCTGTTTGAATAAGCAACTTATTGAAACACGAACATTTAAAATCTCCAACAGAACAGCAGCAGCAAAGAAAATATTATGTGAAGAACACGGAATAACTTATTCAACAAAACCTTCAAAAGCAGCAAATCAATTCATCAACACATTCAAAGGAATCACGATTGAAGAAATGAAAGAATCAGCCAAGAATCATAACATCAATGTCAACATCTATGAATATGACAAAGAGAAACATATTTATGATATTCAAGACCAATGGCACAACACTGATGAATCAAACAAAACATTTTCAGCTCTGTTGTATTCAAAAGATAAGATACTTCATATCATGTACATCATTGATGCTGAAGCATTAACAAACATTCATATATGTCCTCATTGTGGTTCATACATTCACAAAGGAAATAACAATATTGACAGATTCAACAGACATGTAGATAAATGTGATGGCAAATTCAAAAAGGATTTCATACCTTCACGAGAAGCTTTGCCATATTGTCCACACATTTTAAACAATCCTGTTTATTTGTATTGTCTTTCATATGAACTTGAATGGAAGCCAACAATTCATTATATCACTTATGATTTTGAAACAATGGAGCAAAAGATTGAAAAGAAAGTTAGTGATAAATCAGTTATCAATTCTCGATTGATTCCTTTGAGTGTTTCATCATGTGTGAAACTTGATAAAGGTTTGATAACAAAGAACTTTGATATAAGAACAAATGAATTCATTGCCAAATGGATTGAATGGTTATTTGTTGTTGGATGTGATGTGTATGTTGATAAGTTGAACCATTTAAAATCATTCATTAAAGATAAATCAGAAGAAGAACTCAATAAAATAGATACATCATTGAAAACAATAACAGTATTTGGTTTTAATTCATCACGATTTGATTCAAACTTATTCAAAGAGCAATTGATTAAAAATCATTGGTCTATCGATAGCGGAATGATTGGAACAGCTACATCATTAAAGCAATTTATATTGAAATCATCAAAGTACCCCATTCGATTACGATTCATTGATGCACAAGCATTTGTTGCTGGTGGTACGCTCAAACAATTTGGAATTGATTTTGGTGGGATTTCTAACAGTTCGAAAGGTGTATTTCCTTATGAAGCAATCAACAATGAAAATTATAATGAAGTGTTATCAAAGAGTGAACCATTCGCATATGAAGACTTTTACAGTTATCTCAATCAAAAGAATCCTTTAACACAATCCGATTATGAAGAGTATTTGATTGATTCAAAGAGGTTTGCAACACGTTGGGATTATTTGTTATCATACAATGACAATGATGTTGAAATGATGATTAATCCTATTGACAACCTTATTCAAATGAATGCCGAATATAAAGTTGATTTGATAAGTAATCTTTCATTATCGAAGAACGCTTCATGTATCAAATATGCTCTTGCATATAAAGATTTTAATCCGAAGAACGACTATGAAATCATCAACAAATCAAATACATTCAAACCAACAATGAAATGGTGGTTAAATAAATGTGATAATTATCGAAAGCAAGACATGAAACATAATTTTTGCTCGCAAAAAGGCGATTCATCGCTTCAATCAAATCAAAATCAACGAGATATTTCAAAATGTGTTAGTGAAAAGGATTTCGAAGCATTCATGAAATTGTATGAATCAAATGAAACAGGTAAATGTCATTTATGTGGTGAACACTTTACTTACAACAACAAACCGACACTTGACAGAATAGATAACAACAAAGGACATCAGATTGATAACTGTTTACTTGCTTGTGCTGAATGTAATCGTTTGAGACAACGTGATGATGACAAGATAACAAGAACCAAAATACAATTGAAGAAATTCTGCAAGCTCCATCACCTGCCAACACTCATAACTGATGAAAAAGAATACTACAATTTGAGAGAGAACATAACGGGAGGATTATCAAATGTACTTCATCGAGTGAACATTAGAGGTCAAACATTAATCAATAAACTCAAATATGATGCCGTTAATGACAGAATCATTAGCTATGACACTTCAAACATAGTTTCACACGTTGCTGGTATTGATTTCAATTCATTGTATCCCTCATCATTCAGTTCAGTAAAACATTCATTCAATCCTTATCACGGAGGAATCATGTACATGCCTGGTTCATTTATAAAACGATTTGATGTTTATGATGAACAAGGAAACAAGAATGAAAAGGTTCTTAATACTGCAATGAATATCATTCAATCAAAGAAGCGATTTGATGCAAACCCTGAGTTTATATTCAAAGCTGAAGTCAAATTAAGATGTCCAAAGAATAAAATCAATGATTTGATTAACTTTCCCCCTGTGTTTAGAAACATCAATATAATGAATGATGAGCAAACGATTGGAAGTTATATGTACAAATATATGAAAGACAATAAACTGAATTCAGCCGATAAAGAAACAAGAAAGCTGACAATGTTGCTTGATACATGCGGAACATTTATGACGTTCTCGAATTACCTTTTATGGTTTTTAATCGACCACGGACTTATTGTTGATGACATTAAGAGCTTAAGTTTATATGAAGCTCATGACGGATTCAATCAATTTGTTTGTGAGTTTATGAAGAAGCGTCAAGATATATTGTCAGGAAAGGCACACGGAAATGAAAAGTTCTATAAGATTAGCATGAACGGTAGTTACGGTTATGACGGTATGAATTCAGAGAACTTCAACAAAGTCAGAATTGTTGATAAAAATAAAGCCTTTCAATTGATTGCATCCGATACTTATCGCAATGGATGTAAATTGTCAAATGATTGTTATTTGATACAATCACAACCTCATTCATTCAAATGTAATACATGTCTTCAGGAATCATTTTGGACATTAGACAATGCGAAATATTGGTATTTGACTTTCCTTTATGACTTTCTTTACAAATGCATTGACATGAATAAAATTCATTTCAACTCGGTCGATACAGACAGCCTTTACATGTCTATAGCTGGTGATATGAATAAACCGATTGACCAGTTGTTTGATTACGTCATCAAAGACAAAACATTTTATGACAAACACATTTATAGCTTTATGCCAAACCCTGCAATCAATGATGTATATGATGAGAAAAAGATACTCGGATGCTGTGTAGAAAAGTTTGGAGCAAATCAAGTTGCTTTGTGTGCTAAATGTTATACGATTTGGTCAGATGACAAAACAATTTCATTAAAGCTCAAAGGTATATCATTGAAGAAGAACAACATCAAATCAAGTGATTACAAAAATGTCATTGAAAAGCAATCAGTAATGAAAGGCAAAAATATAAACCTTCAAATGAATTCACAACTGATGAGTAAAATAACTGTAATCAAAAATGCATTAACAGCAGCACATTCAAAAATGTTGGTTTTATCGAATCATTGTTGTTGTCCTTATGTCAATGGTTTCACTGCAAAGGATTATTTCATTGAGAATCATTAAACAATTAATTTAATGATTTTATTTTAAAAAATCAATTTTTTTATTTTTGTTATAAATGAGTCAACCAACTGAACAAACACAAATTGAAAATGCTGAAGCTGAATTTGAACCTTTGAAAGGTTTTGAAAGTGATTATGAAATTCAAACAACTTTCCCTTATAACATCAAGAATAAGAAAACAGGAAAAATAATAGCTGAAGGTGAATACAGACAAAATGTTTATCCGTGTGTAAACCTAAATAACAAAATATATTATAAACATATTCTTGTAGCAAAGCAATTTATTGAAAACCCTAATAATCTACCACAAGTCGACCATAAGAATAGAATCAAAACTGATTATCATCTTGATAATTTACGATTTGTATCAAGTTCAGAGAATAATAAAAATAAATCAAATTATAAAGGTATTCAATATGAATTCATTGATGACATACCTGATGATGCAATTGTTATTGATTTCTATGAAACAAAGACAGAAAGGAAAGAATTTGAAGAAAACACGTATTATTATTACCATGATGATACTAATAATGAAGACATTTTTTATGCAAAGATTACTGATAATATTTATAAAATTCTTCATATCAATACAAATAAATCAGGCAATGAATTTATTTCAATGAACGATATAAATAATCAAAAAGTTAGCGTATATATTAATAGATTCAAACATCAACATGATTTGATTTGATTTGATTTACTCTTTGAATACAGCTAATGTTCTTTCATCAATGATACTTGTAATGATTCCAACAGTCATACGTTTTATTTTTGATGTTATTGCTGTCTCTCCTGAAAGAACTTTCAGCTTATTGTCTTCATTATCGATAAACACCTCATCACCGATTGAATAACATGATGAATCATTAACGCGAACCATATAATCACCATGTGAACTAAATGTGATACATTTATTTTTGTCATCGATTCTCACACATATACCGACATACTCCTTCCATGTTCCTGATGTTTTGACACTACAAATACAATCAGTTGTATCATCTGCTGTTGATGGTTTCCATTCATCACCAACATGTTTGTAAACCTTACCTGTCATATACACTGGAGAACCAACAACGAAATCACTAACAGAGTTCATTGATGATTCAATCGGCGAGTAATGTGTGATTGTTGTGTTTGATTGTGCACCGTAAATAGCAGCCTTATATTTTGCTAAATAACCTCGGGACATGATGCATCTTGAATATATTTGTTTAGCATCTAATAATTCCTGAGTAGTTGTCCAAGAATATCCGCCTATTGGGAAATTATATGTCAGGGGTCTTCCTGATGTTATATCAACAGTGTCTTCATAATAGAATGGGAATTTGAAATTGTCGAAATACACAGTTCTTTGATGTAATACAAGAACAATGTTATGAGGATTTCCAGTTGTATCATAGAATAATATTCTTATTTCCAAACATAGCGCATAATCACCTACTATATATTCCAGTTTAATTACCTTATCTTCAAGTTTTAGATAATGAATTGATATTTCACCGCCCTCTGTAATCGGTCCGCAATCAATAGCACATTTTTTTATTAGTTGTTCTTCTGTTATGACGTTTGACTTCAGAGCAAAGTTATCATTCACATATTTCACCGAAGTAATCATATCATCATTCACAGGTCGGATGCTGATTAATGTGATAGATGCATCATAAATATTAGTTAGTGTATCATCCTCAGCTCTCAATGAAACGATATGGGTATTATAATTAATATTTATTAATTCATTGCTTGTTGATTTGTAAATCATATTCAAACTTTTATATAAACTGTATTCGTATTCAACTTCTTCATATGATGCATCATCAGCATTTCGTTTGAATTTGACGATAATATTTTTGGTTGTGAATACTCTTCTTATATCATCATCAGGAACTACACAACCACTTTCATTCTGTGTACATTGAATTGTGATTTGTTCTGGATTTTCATCAACAACATTTGCAGTTTTAATAAATGGTGATTCGATTTGTGCTTTAATGACGTTGATTAACCATTGAGTATTGCCACTTGAATTACACAACATAAATTCACCACGGTCATACCATACAATAGATAATCCATTATCTAACATCATTCTATATCCTCTCATATATTTTTCATAAGGCTTGAATATCAAATCAAAATGTTGAATATTGTTAATGTAATCCTTGTTAGAACCCCAATTAACATCAAATATCACATGTATATCGGTTTCTGGTAAGTATGGTTTTACAAATATATAATCACGAACGGGATTCGGATATTCAATATTCAATTCAGTTCCGTATAATGCAGTATTCAATGCAGATTCATTAACCAAATCAGTTGGAATTGTTGGTATATCTGTTTTCAATGCATACTTATCTAATTCATAAGCTAATTCATCTTCATCAACAAACTTCTCATCAGCTTGTGCACTAGTATAATACGGTGTCAAGTCAACTGGTTCTGGTATATCCGTCTTCAATGCATAAGTTTCGACACATATCTAGCTGAATAAGCGTTTCTGTCTGTTGGTTCGATAGTTTTGGTAATTGAACACGATAAAACTTCTGGTGTATCGCCAGTTCCTGGATTGATTAATTCATGGCTGTCATACAAAAACCAAATACTTGAATCACTTCCTTCGATACGCATTATCTGAGAGGGTTGTTCGTCATCATCGTCATTGTACGAATAGTCTACATGAACATAATGACCCGTATAAAAACTGTTTGATGAAACAATATCCAACCCGTATTGCTCAATCAGTTCATGATATGTGTTGTAATCCAAATCAGGAATTGTATTATTGACGATTTCGAATTGAATTGTTGTTTGACCCTCAATAATTTCTGGGATTTCACTCTTCATTGCATATTTTCCTTCTGCAACTGTTTTCGTTTCATACTTATCCAATTCATAAGCCAATTCATCCTCATCGACGAACTTCTCATCAGCTTGTGCACTAGTATAATACGGTGTCAAATCAATTGGTTCAGGTATATCACTCTTCAATGCTAATCTTTCTTCTGTTTCTGCTAATGTTATTGTTATTGGAAGGTATTGATATCTATCATAAATTGCTCCACTAACTTCATCCCACACTAATTCAAAATACTCACCTTCACTTTCAAATCCTTCAGCTTCATGTTGTTTAACGTTATATTCATCATCAGCATATAATTCATTTGTCTTAAATCTGATATCAAAATGGAATATATCACCACTATTGTCTACTTTATAACCAACCAAATGTGTTCCTTCTTTGAACGGTAAAACGTGAGATGTATCCATTCCGTTTTCTTCATATTCTTCTGGTACTGGACCTATATTAGGAAACATATATGTCTTAGTTTCAATTGAGTATTCAGTTGATACATTCAAATTATCTCTCGTGATGTAATTCTTCAAATCATCTTTTGGAACATATCGTTCGGCACAAACATCCAAAGCCTCCTTGAAAACCTTCATTAGCCGCTATACTTGTTAAACACATTGATGCTTTAGCTGATAATGGTTTATCATCTTCAGCCATCAATTTCTGAAACATTTCGTCTGATAATAGTTCTTTTATGTTCAATTGCAACTCACTATTTTTGAGTACTTCTGGTATTTCACTCTTCAGTGCATAATTCGTTAAATCAACAGGTTCAGGTATATCAGTTGATAAAGCATAATTGTTGATAACATAATCACGCAATCCGTTAACAGCTTCATTCAATTGTTCCTCAGTGATTCCATTTCCGTTTGGAATCCCTACGTTTCCGTTCGATGAATCGCCTTTGATAACATAATTATCGACATATCTTTTAATGTATTCGTTAATCAATCCGTCAATAGTATTTGTTTTTGTTATGTGTCCGCTCTGCTCAATCGTAAACATTCAATTTATTAGAAACTAAACAATGTCAAAACAAGATAAAAATAATTCATCTGATAGCTTTGAATTAGATTTAAGTAATATTGATGATGAAACTATATTTGATAGTGAGGTATCTAAACCTGATGATGATGAAGAACTAGAGGACCCGATAGATTATTTTAAGAACACGTTTCTCAGTACATACAAACTAGAACACCCCAATGATTTAATTAATTTGTTGTATCAAATACAAAACAATGAATATACAGGAAGAAGTGTGGGAAAGATTCGTGAAATGAAAGTCAAGTTTCGTCGATTTGTTTCATTGATGAACAAAATCAATGCAGGTATTAAAAGTAAAGGCAATCGATTCCTTAGTTTAAAAGAGTACACAACAGATAAAAAAAGTCTTGATACAATTATCAATTACTTCAATATTGTTGTCAACGATGATTTGAATTATAGCTCTGATGGTTTTCGTTCATCACCCATCAAACCACCGAGAAAGAGTCAAACACCACAAACCAACAAAGGAAGAAGAAAGAGAACAAGCATACATGAACCAACACTTGATACTAATAAACGAAGAACACCAAGAAGAAAACGCATAACTCCGAGTGATTCTGATGAAAATGACTCGACAATACAATTGCCTAAAGACAGTGAAGATTCATTACTTAATATAACATTAAGCGAATCAGATTCTGAGTCATTAATATTGAAAAACGATGATTTATCTGATTCTTTTATTGAACCATCAAAGGAACACAATAAAAATAATTTTTCAACTAATAAAATGGCAGACGACAACAACAATAATAACGGACCTCTTCAATCATTATATGATGATGAATTAGATGATTGGCAAGATGATAATGAAGCAGCAACCGAAGCATACAGATATACAAAAACACCTGCAAAACAACCATACAGATATGTTGATAATGAAGAAGAAGCACAAGAAATTAAATCACCTTTTGCAAGGAAATACAAAGGATATGCAGAAGATAACAAAGCAGATGATGAAATACTTGATGAATTAATAAGAAATGCAAAGCAACCCTCAAAGAATACTCGCGGACGTCGTGATAAAAAAGATATGCCTCTTGTTAACTCAACATTAAAGGATTCATTTGACAAGCTTGAAATACCTCGGGTTGGTGGTAATATATCCTATTACAGAGATAAATTTATTGATATGATTATTAACGGAAACTTCAGAATCAAATACATTCCGAATGCAGCTTGTCGTGATACAGCTATTGAATACTGTAAGAATTCAGTTGATAAAGACGGTAAACCAAGATATCGTTTATTACCAGAAAATGCCAAAGACCCGTTAGGAAACTCAATAACAGACTTGAACGGTGATAAAGTTGATGATGTTGTTTTAATTGATAGGAACGGTAATCCTTCAATCATTAACGGATACAAGCTTGTATTTGCTTCTCCTTACAAGAAAGTTTGGAAATCTGTTATTAAAACAAAACAAGAAAGAAAAGAAATGCCGTTCAATAAATGGATTCAATCATTATTTGATAAAGATATCAAGAAAATTGATTGGGATGCTGGTCAATACAAATTAACAAAGGGAAAAGAAATGCAAGAGCTAGAAAATTATTACGGTCCTATGGGTCTGGGAAAAGCAAGAGTCAGCAAACGTATTACACCAAGTTCTTATTGGTCATCAATCTTTTCTAAAGTCTGGAAAGTGTATTGGAATGACGAACAATTCTTTGTATTATCTCCTTTGAAGAAACTCATCAATTACCTTGCTGTATCAAATATGTTATTTGCTTATCTCTTTGATGCTCCTTTCAAAGAACTAATTCAAGACAATAAGTTCAATGGAAAGATATTAACATATGAACAATGGACATATTGGAAACAACAGAACAATAAAGAATATGTTTCAGTATTAGGAAAGAATGTTCAATCATATGTTGAGAAGATTATTGATAAAGCTATTGATATCACATCAGGAGAATTAAAGGCTGAACCAAGTCAATGGGGTAAACAATTTACTGAATTAATGCATTACATTGATTATGTTGTCTTTGGTGTTGGTTTCAATGTTGATGTAAGTAAGCAAGAAGGATATAACAGGTTGAAACGAAATGCAGAAGGAATTAAAGAAGCAACGCCAGAAGATATTAAGAACGTTAAAGATAATTTCATTAAACGAATCACTGCAGCAATAGAAAGAGATATATATCCAAATTGTGGATACACAGCATTCAAAGCACAACTCAAAGAAAGTAAATTGCAGAACAAAAATAAATATGATAATTTTGCTGTTAATCTTAAACCATTACATCAAAGAATGAATAATGAATAATTAATTTAAATCAAAACCTCCATTATTGTTATTATTATTATTATTATTTTTGTCATTTGGGTCTGAAACGATTCTAAAACTATAACGTTTTGTTGATTGTGGTTGTTTCTTCTGGTCTTGCTGATTATCAAGTGAAGTTGACAAGTCTTCAAAAGTATCATTATTTATGTTTTGTTGTCGTTCAGAATAATTTGATGTCTTATTAGGATTTGGTGTTTCAAAATAAAAGCCTTGTGATTGATTTTGATTTCTTACATGCCAATCGTCTTCAATTTCCATAGGTTCATAGCTTGTTGGATAATTTGGTTTTGTACTTATGGCTGATGCTGAAAAATGAACTTTGTTATCATTTTCTTTTGATTTATGCTTTCTTGGTGGATTGGGAGTTAATGATTTAATATTTTCTGTTGTTTCATTTGTTGTTGTTTCGTTATCGGGTTTTATATTTGGTTTGAATATAGGATATTCAGTGAATATAGTATCATTTCGAAAACCTAAATGTGCAGGTTTCTTCGGTTTATAATTCGTATTTTGATTTAAATCGTTCATTGTTTGTATTCTAATATCATTGGTGTCAGAACCTGGTTCTGTGTTATCATAGAAATCAATTATCGGTATTAAGTTTGGATTATCATAAACGGTGAATGATATATATGTTTTATTTGCATTAGGATTATAACCTGTATCAGCTGCAGTAATTATATTATTAAATGCATTCATGAATACCTCATAAGTAAAAGCGAAATTTACTCTATTAAAATAAGCTTCACCATCATATTCTACATAATAATTTGTTATATCTTTAGGTGTGTTATCATTTAATAATACAAATACAGGTTCTTGAAATCCTGGTAGTATCTTTCGTATAAATATGTATGACGGACTATAAATTCCATCACCAATTAAATATAACATCCATGCAGGTCTAGTCGTTAATGTTGTACCTTTATAAATACTTTGAACTTGCCTCGGAAATGTAAAAGTTGATGGAAAAATATAAATTGACCTTGATTCAGTAGTCGTAATCATAGCAAATGCAATCGGTGCTACACCATTAATTTTATAATTGCTCATATCAGCCAATTGATTCGGATTTAAATAAAATACATGAGAATCCATTTTGAATAGTCATTAATAAATCAAAAGACAACTGAATATAAATGATTCAGGTTCAATAACGTTTCCTTTCATATCTGTGAACCATAAATGATACTCTTTTTTTGTGTTGTTCAGACATTCATATTTACGATATTTCGTTTGTCGTCTGTTAGCAAGCATAATGAAATGGTCGCAGAAAGGCATGAATTCAACAATATCTGAATGAACCATCAAATCACCAACAATATGTTGATTGACAACAGCACCACAATACTGAACAACAATGTACTTCTTGTTGCGACTATAAACGAAATCATCAGGAAGATTAAAATCTTTTGATTGTGTGTGATAGTATCGTTTTGTGATTGGTTGTTTAGCTTTCATTTTGCGTTTTATAAGTCAAAAAGAATACTTTATAATCATCATTCAAAGCATCTATTGATGAACAAACATATTTTGTGTACATGATTGGGACTGTTATTATTGTTTTGTTCTTCAGTGTTTTGTTAGTTTGACGCAAAGGATTTAATAGTTTACATTTAACGTTTCCTGATTCATAACAAATGAATTCAGCAAGTTCATTGAACACTCTTCTTCGCTTTTCATGTTTCTTTTCTGTTTTTCCGTAATCGGTGTGAATGAGTATTATATTTTTGGGTTTATATGACAGAAGACCTTTAAATCGTTGTTTTTGTTGAATCTCTTTCAATTGCATTGATTTGGCTCTAATGTATTGCCATTCAAGGTCGCGGTCATCTTGCATCTGTTGAGGTGTTAGATAAATGTATTTTGATTGTCGTTTGTCAAGGTATTCATCAGTTTCTTCGTCAAATGATGTGTATAAAGGATTCAATAAACGAAGAGATGATGAGGCGTGTTATTGTACCATTCAACCGTTTGTTGTATCAATACATTGTTTGTCATTCGTTGTTGTGATTGACCGAAAGCATTTCGTAATGTTCTGATTACTGCATCGACACATTTATGTGCATTCGTGAAAGGTGAATCATCAATGATTAACTTTATTTTGTTTGGTGCTTTGAATTTAATTGTGTGTTTGTCTAATTGATATCTTTGCTCTTCACCGTTGCAATAACTTTTGAATGCATTTGATATAAAAGCCTTTTCACCATCACATTTAATTGTTTCAATTCTGATATTTCTTTTATTGACTAGTTTATCAATTACTTTGATTACATAATACTCAGACTTGTAATCAATTGGTTCAACAATTAGGTATTTGGTGTTTACATTGATTATTACTAAATAAGCTTTATTTAATGCAAACATTATATCAATTTCGTACGCATACGGTTCAAATGAGAAGTCAGGTTTTGATAGTTTCTTTACTGTCTTCAATTGGTAATCCTTAATATAGGGCTCGGTTTTAATGCCCGTGTCTTTGATGTACTTGTATTTAGATTTGAAAGGATAGTTGATTGATTCATTCATTTGAATCGCAAAAATAAAGCATTAATTTATGAAGGAACTCTGTTCCCTTTTGCAAAGCAAAATGATTATTTAATGAAATCAATTTATTTATTCATTTGCTTGACTTCCTTGTGGAGATTCGTCATCAACGTAAACCAATCCGTCAAGAGATAGTTTAAAGTAAGAGTCCCTAGTTATCCAAAGTTGAGTCGGAGGAGGTTTGACAATGGTTCCATCTGGTTCAACAACATTGAAATATGTGTCATCATCTCCTGTATATATTGGTTGCCCATTGACTTGTATCTGAACGTTTCCGAAACCTCCATCAAGTCCGTCATAACAATATCCTGCACTTGCTCGTTCTGTTTGAATGTTGAATACAAATGATGTTGCATCACTGATTGTGTTGTTGTATCTCTTACCGTTAGCGTCATTCTTTGGCATTGTCATCGAATCCTCAAATTCCTTTGTGCATGAAAGAGTGATTGCATCTAAATCACCAGCCGTTAATTGATTTTCAAAGAATCGTGCACCAATGGTTGAAACGTTTTCGTCTGGGAAGTTCTTTCCACCAATATTCAAGAAACAGTTTTGATAAACTGGATTTTCAAAGACAGTTAAATCATTATGATGCTTTGGAAACATGATTGATAAATTAGTTGCATTGATTAATGGGATATTCAATGTTGACTTGATTCCGTTTGCTGCTGGAGCGATTGGAAAAGCATGATAATCAACTTTTTGTGAAGGAATGATTAAACCTTGTCTTAAAATGTCTTCAATTCCTTGTCTTGTAGCTTCACAAACACCAAAGCCTTGCATATTAGATTTACAAGCTGTGATGGTCATTCGATTAACTGTTAATGTTGCTGTTTGTTTTGAATAATGAGCGCTCATCAACTTGTTGGCTTCAGTTTTAGATACAAAGTTAACGTAAACATGACCTGCATGTGATGGTTGAGGTAATTTACCATGTTCTTTGGTATAATGGGCTTGACAAATTGCTTTATTATCATCAGTCTTTTCAATTCCAAGTTCAGTAAATTCATCATCAGTAAAGCTAAATATTAATGAACAATTTTCAATCAGTTCATCGAAATCACCTCCAGATGCAGATACGTATTGTTCTCTAACTTCATACTTCAATTGATATTTCGTTGGTGTTGGTTCAGGTGATGGTGGGTCTGGATTGTCTCCAGGTCCTGGAATCACTGCTTGATTACCAATTTGTGTGAATTGATGTTTGAGGTGTCCTCGTGCTTTGATTTCCTTTAGTCTGTTTAATTCTTCCATCGATATTGAATCATTGTCTTCAAGAAATACTTTTGCTTCAGCAACTGTGTAAGGGTCTAATACTGCCCAAACAAGACCAGCGGGACTAACTTGAAAACGAATTGATAAATCACCAATGATTCCGTTAGGGAATAAATCGAATGCTTGTAATGCGAGCAAATCATCAAAAGGAACATTCAAATCAAATTCGACTTCACTTCTTCCTGTGTTCTTAAATGAATTCAAGTTGACATAAGCTCCTGCATGTGTCTGTGAATAGTTGCTAATGTTTTCCCACAATGAATGAACGAATCTGCGACGTTTCTTCTCGGCTTCTGGTTTAACTGAAGAATATAAGAAGCCCTCACGAATGCATTCATTCTGTTGGTATCCGACATTGACATTATTATGAAGAATCTCTAACCTGTCAAACAACTGGTTTGATGATTTGAAACCGACAAACAGTTTGTACAAGTTGTTGGGGTCATTGATTTCATTTAATTTACTCATATCTGTATTCAATGACAAATCTAATTTAACGTGAAATGTTAAGAAACCTTTATCAATATCACTTATGAAGTGGTCAGGATGTGTTAAACTTATTTGCGAATATTGTCCTTGATGAAATGGAGCTGGTTGGTCATGACAGTCAACAGTTCTAAATGAAAATGAACGCGTACCGTCATTGACATTAATCATGTTTCTCATCTCTTCAAATGCATGAAGAACGTTTCCTGTTTCAGTGCGAAGATTATGGGCTCTCTCGTTTCTGTATAACATTTATGATTGAATAAAAAGGAAATAAAACACTTTTATCATTAATTAAATTATGGGTGTCGGTATATTCAACAAAATCAAGAACGCATTTAAATCAATTGGCGGCAAAGTAAAATCATTCGCTCAGAAAGCAGTTAAAGCATTACCAAAAGTTGTTGATGTTGGAAAGCAAATCGTTGACAGAGTTAAACCGATTACACAATTCATTCCTGGTGTCGGTCAGGTTGTTGACGCAATTGATACAGGTTTAAATGTTGCTGACAGAGTTGGGAGATTTGGAAAATCAATATTGAATGAAGTTAAATGAAAAACAATGAATTATAATGATTTAATATAATTATAAATGAATGAAAACATTAATGAACTTAAAGTTATAAATGATAATGTAAATGAATCAAAAGTATTTAAATCAATTGAAGAGTTCAATTTGTTCTATCAAAAGAATATCGAGCAAATGAAATCACAAACGACTAACTATTTGAACAAGATTTATAAAATCATCACTAATGACGGCAACGAATACAAAATCACTAAGCGAAATTGTACAGACGGTAAAAGACTTAACGGCGACATTTATTTGAAGAAAGTTGGGAACACAATCACTAAAACACTTGAAAATGACAACATCAAAGCTGATATATCATTAATGAAAGAATCGATTAACGAACTCAATGAATTAATAAATCAATTGAACAACAAAAATAAAATACTTGAAGAACATATTAATAAGCTTTCAAACGTTGTCGACCAACAATCAAAAGTTATTAATGAATATGTATTAAATGTTGTTGCTCCTGACAACCACAGAATGATTAAGTGAATCATGATGATTTAATGATTTAGTCGTTTTTGGAGGTGGTTCATGAAATATATTTCCTTTTTCATTATAACATTTCACTGTTGGTGCTGAATTTATTTTTGTTCTATTCTTTTGCATCGTTAATTGTAATCTATCAAAATGGTTTTTATGCTTATCGTCATGAACGGTTCTTAATTGATTAATAGCAGACATTTAATTATTATTAAATGAGTGAACTAACAGAATACAAGAAAGAAATACCAGAACTAAAACGAATCAAACGAGGATTGAAAGAAAAGTGTTATGATTACAAACAATGTCTCAACAATATCAAATCAGGAATGTTGGGCTCTGACGGTCTTGCCGTTCGTGAGTCTCTTATCGAAGACATCAACAGCCTCAAAAATAAAGTTCATCAGCTTGAGAATGAATTAAATGAACTGTCTAATAAATGAACATCAATTGATGGTAATCATTAAATGAGTTCATATTATTTTTGTTCATTAGTCGTGTTGACGGCGGGCTTTAGCCCCGACGGAAACCGACTGATATATACTACTAAAACAAGTTCAAAGATGTAAATTCTAAAATGAAGATTCAAAGTGGCGACCGTCAATCTCAATTTTATCTCACCCCACCAAAAAATAAAAAATTTTTGAAAGTTCTATTTTTCGGTATTTTTCGTTGTTGTTATTTTTGGGAGTTTGTCAATTTATTCAAAATTTGTCTATGCCATTTTGTGAAAGTTTCGAGGGCTAATTTTGAAAAAGTGGCGATTTTTTGAGTCGTGGGGCTGAGGTTTGGGGTCTGTAAACCCTATGACAAGGGGGTCATTTTATCTCACCCCACCAAATCAACGCCCTATCTCTCTAACATTCAAACATCAATGCTAACAACAGAAAAACATCGATGCTAACAACATACAAACATCGATGCTAACAACATTCAAACATCGATGCTGACAACAGAAAAACATCGATGCTAACAACGGATAAACATCGATGCTAACAACAGATAAACATCGATGCGAACAACAGACAAACATTGATGCTAACAACATTCAAACATCGATGCTGACAACAGATAAACATCGATGCCAACAACAGACAAACATTGATGCTAACGACAGACAAACATCGATGCTGACAACATACAAACATCGATGCTAACAACATTCAAACATCGATGCTGACAACAGACAAACATTGATGCTAACAACATACAAACATCGATGCTGACAACAGAAAAACATCGATGCTGACAACAGAAAAACATCGATGCTAACAACAGATAAACATCGATGCTAACAACAGATAAACATCGATGCGAACAACAGATAAACATTGATGCTAACAACATTCAAACATCGATGCTGACAACAGATAAACATCGATGCCAACAACAGACAAACATTGATGCTAACGACAGACAAACATCGATGCTGACAACATACAAACATCGATGCTAACAACATTCAAACATCGATGCTGACAACAGACAAACATTGATGCTAACAACATACAAACATCGATGCTGACAACAGAAAAACATCGATGCTGACAACAGAAAAACATCGATGCTAACAACAGAAAAACATCTATGCTAACGACAGACAAACATTGATGTTAATAACTGATTCGCGTTTTTGCTAATTACAAACTTTTGTTAGTTTTTTTACAGAAAGCATTAATAAAGTTTTTTATGCTATGCTAATTTATGAATAAAATTTTGACTAAAGTATTGTTTATTTGAATGCCTTTTATATAGATATTGTCTTTTTTCTAAAAGAAAAAAACTGTGTACTAGACACTTTTTGAACGCAGTTCAAAAAGTGGCGTTCCTTGTCAGTTTAAAAATCTGATATCGAGATTATCGATTATCAAGATATCAGATATGAAATGTGATATAAAAATAATTGTAAACTTGATATCAATTACCGAGATCTCGAGATCTCAAACTGATTTATCTTTTTTTATAATTGGTATTTGTGATTTTATAATATTTAAAAATAAATAATATAATTTATTGATGTTTATTTTAAGATAAAAATCAAAAAATACATTCTTTTTATTGAAATATTTGAGATTAAAATACGATCATATATTTATCAAAAAGTTTAATTGAAAATTCTGATATCAAAAGCTGAGAAAAAAAATTCTCGATCTCTGAAATCGATCTCGAGAATCTGTGCATATTTATGTATAGATATCAAAAAGTCAATCAATTATCGATCTCGAGAATCGGAGAATAACAAGTCTAGAAACCGATTCTTTACCAACTGAAGATTCATTATTATTTTTTATACAAAACTATTCAACAATTAATCACAATTTGGAAAAAGAAGGCTTCGATGATGATGAATTTGAAGAAAAATTAAATTTTCACGATAAAATTGGGCTCAGATTATTAAAAAGATGGACTTCCGTAATAAAGTAAAATTAAAAGCTCCTAATTAATAAAAAATTAATTTTTAATAACTAAAAATAGCATAAATAATATTATATTTATACTTTTAAAAATTGAATGGTTTATATAAACTCAATTAAATCTTTTTCATCTCTTATTCAAAATTGAAAGATTTTGCTTTTTTCTTTCAATTTTTTTTTTATTCGGTTTTGCCATTTTTATTTTTGGTTTCAAGAAAAAGCAGCCAGAGACAAAACTTTATATTTGTCATTAGAGTAGACAACAAAAAGATCAAATGCATTCATCTGTAGTAGCTAAGCTAGCCAGGGAGGTTTAAGGTTTCCATTTTAAACTATTCGCATGATTTAATAAAAATTTTCATTTTTATTCAATTTTTTTTTACTAATATAAATTGAATACTTTTGATTTTTAAAAAAAGTAATTTTCATCCCCCGATAGCTACTTTTTAATAAAAACCTCAAATAATCATTCAAAATATTGAATAAAAATATTCAATTTTTTTTCGAAAAATTGAATAAGAGATGAAAACAATTTAATAGGGTTTATTAAAATATTCAAATCTATAAAATAATTAAATAATAAATATTTTGGCAACTACGGAGAGAAAAATCACAAAATTAAAATATGATATTTATCATTTTATAATGTATATTATATTTCAAAATTTTGTTGTAATTTTAAAAAAGAGAGTTCTCGCACCTCTGAAAAAAATGAAATCCAAAATTTTTAAATTTTTGATCAACAGAAAAAACCTCATCAAAGTTTAATACATATCTAATATTGTATTATCATATTACTAACATATTTAAAAATAGCATGAAAGTGCTTAATTCAAATCTCATAAAATGCATAATGAGAAAAAAATGTTTTTTTAAGAAAAAATCAATTTAAAGATGAACGAGTCGACAAAAGTTTTTAGTTTTTTTATATGTTCTTCATTTTTTTATTTATTAGAAAATAAAATTAAAAAAAGGCCATGTTTTTCGGGTGGATTTGGAGATCTTATATGATGTTATCAATTTTTTGTATACCCTGTTTTACAATCAAGGTTCTCAATTTTCAGGGGATGATTTCTGAGTTATTGAAATTTTTTGAATAAAATCTTTCAAATATAAATTGTCACCAAAGAATTTTATGTTAAAAAAGGACTTATTATTGTTTTATAATCTTTAATTATCTTATATTATAATCCAAAACATATGAAAACTCCAATAAAATACAAATAATAAGACATGTGAATTAAAAAAACTACCATGGCCATACTTATTTAGAGGAAACCATCTTTTCTGCTATAGATAAAAGCAAAATTCAAACTATATCTCAGAAGCAAACTATTTACAAGGACAAATGGAGATGAGAACATACATCAGAACCAAAAATGATGAAAATCTAGATATTGATCAAAACGAAACTTCGGTAAAATGATGATGAAAATTCTAAATAAATGCAAAAGAATATAATTGCCAAGTGAAGAAAGGAACCCGATTAATCACCATGCCTTGAACTTCAGAATTTGAAAAATATTTTTTGTTAAGCTTAAGCTTTACTTTCATTTTATTTGCTTTTTTAGCTATTTTATTTCTCCTACTTATGATAAAGGACTCTTTTTTTCTAATTTTTATTCATCTTTTTCCTTTTTATTATTTGACCTATTTTTACGGTTTTTTGACCTTAACCGCCTTTTTTTTATTCATGAAAAAATGCTTTTTTACTCTCAAGTATAAGGAAATCAACGGAAATTAATATATTTTATATAATGTTGTATATATAAATTATAATAAAAAGCATATATAATAAATCTAACTCACTTTTTTAATATGATTGATTTTATTTTGACACTCTACTAAAATGATCCATTTTTAATATACTTTTAAATGAAAGAGTGGAAAATGCTTTTTGTAAATAACCATAGTACAAGCTTAATAACTTAAAAAATAGTCTGAAATGGTAAGATTAAAAAATAACAAAAAACATTTTTTGCGAGATAAATGAACATTTATAAAACACATATGGTTAATAAAAAAATTCTTCGCTTGAAATTAGCAAATACTCAATAGCATTTCTAAAAAAGTTGAAATAAATAAAAATTTTTGAACTTTTTGAATAGCCTTGATTGGCTCATTAAATTTTATGTTATACAACGATTTTGTTTCTTTCGTTGATCATGAAAAACTTTAAACGAAGTTCTTTGATTAATTCTTTATGCATAATATTTTCAATTAATATAAATTATATTTTTTTAAAACTTTAAAAACAAGAAACAGTGATTGTAAAATAATCTTTTATAAATATATATTTTAAAATGACCAGCATCATTTCATGAATTCCATCAGGTTTTGAGTAAATCTTCTTTATTTGCAAAAAAAACGGAAATAAACGTACAAAAAAAATATTTGTCTCAATTTTTTTTTTTAATTTGAAAAAATTGAGAGTAAAAAAAAGAATTGTCATTTTTTTGAATTAAAAAAAAGATTACTACAGAAAAAGTTAACAACAATTCTGAGAATTTCAATACTCAGAAATCATTCCAGGAAAATTGAGAACCTTGATTGTAAAAATGGGTAGTTCATATGAATGCTTTACCGGAAATAAATATAAATATAAATAAAAAATAAACAATTAAAAATAGATTTATATTATGAAAAATAAAACATAAAAACAAAACCATTTTATATAAAAAATTTAATATATAAAAAACTATATATTTCACTTGGAATTCGATATTATATGTTGATAAAAACGCAATCATATACAATTTATTAAAAAGAAACAATTTTTTGGAAATTTCAAATAATTTCCAAAATACGCTTTTTTAAATCTATTATAATAATTTGATAATCAAGCTTCATTATAACCAAAATATTGCAAAATTTTCTTTTTTTATATTTTCCATTTAAAAGATATAATATCCCATTAAAATGAATTTCTTCAAAATTTACTCAAAGTCAGCCTAGTTGATTTTCATGTAATATTCAATATATATTATCATTTATACTTGATATAATTTATTTTTTGAATCTAATATCTTTATATCATATGTCGATTATTCCCAATTTTTAAAATATTTCTCCCAAAGATTAAAAATGATCTTAAAAAAATACCGGTAACATAATAATTTATTTTTCTAAATTGCATTAAAATTTATAATTGTTTTTTTAAAACCTGGCGTTTTTGAAAAAACGAGTTTTTTAATTTTACCTGGCCGAAGGTCAAATGTGGCGTTTTTGATTTTTTTTAAAAATATTGATCAAAAACGCCTTTAGAAAAAGTGAAAAATTGAGTAGTTGGAAAAAAATTGAATAGGCGTTTTTGATTTATCCCCCTTTTTTATCCCAAGGGATTTTTTTTTTTATCCCAGGATTTCGGTTATCCCAGCGGTTTATCCCATTTGAACAGGGTTAATACATATAATAAAATATCATATGGAAAAGTATTATATAAAATTCTAGGCTGAAAAAAAAGATATGATAAGTTTATATCTGAAAAAAATTTTAATTTCTTTTTATTTCTGTTTATAAATCTAATTAAATTTGAAAAATCTAATAATTTAATTAATCTTATGTGTATTAATATAAATATATTTGGATTTTTCAAAAATCATAAAGATTGAATGAAATATTAAAGATATACCAGATTAAAATTTTTATAAATTAAACAGTGTAAGACATTCTTAAAATGATTATATCGAGCAACCAATTAAAAATTATTGATTTGAATGCATATAACTTAATATTGATGGAAATAATGAGATTAGAAAAATTCAAAAAGACGTTAAGTCACTTAACATGAATACCTCTTCGTTCATTTTATTTATGTATCTAAACCAATACTAACAAAGGAAAATGCAAATATTACGATTAGAAAACTGTAGCTCAATATCAAAAGTATCAGGAATATCATTTGCTCGATTCTTTTTCAGATGATTTAAACGATTTTAACTAGTTAGATTACTTAGATAATATACCATTTTCATTATCTTATTATAGATAATGAATTAATCGAAATATGTTCTTGAACTTCTTCAATACACTTGATTTCAATGAAATGCTTTTATGATAATTAAATACATCATTAATCAAATGATATATTCCAAAATACATCATGCTTAGATTTCATAAATAATATCAAAAGCTTACTAAACGCTCTTAATAATGCATTTTTTTGTATATTTTTTGCTTTTTTTTTGAGTACTGTAAACCATTCAAATCTAAAATTACGATTACTTTTGATTTAAATGTTTTATTTCAAAAGATAAATGGCAAAAAAAATAAATGACATCCTTTTACAAATCTTCAAAAAATGTTAGAACAAAACCACTAGAAACTGGTGGGAAACCATCAAAAGCAAGTGATCGAAGCAAAAAAAAGCATGATAATGAGCCAACGCAATCTTTTGATGAAATGTCTCATAATTTAGAGGACAATGATGTAAATAAAGTTCCTCAACCGCAAGATAAATCTGCATCGATAAACGATTTATTTAAACAGATTGTAAATTTAATTTGTGAAAAGAAAAACGAAATATCTAAAGATGATTCTCAATTCCAAAATTACATTAAACGTTTAAATTCATATGATAGGGAAACAAGTAGTCAATTAAATGAAATTTATACAAACAATATTAAAATAAACCAATATTTAAATGATTTAACAAATGAAAATAATTCAATGAAAAAGCAAATTGAACAAAATGAAAGTGATAAAAGGAAGCTTCAATTTGAAGTTCAGCAGTTAAAAAATGATAAAAGGCAGCTTCTATCCGAAGCTCAGCAGTTAAAAAATTATGAAAAGCAGCTTCAATCTGAAGTTCAGCAGTTAAAAAATGATAAAAGGCAGCTTCTATCCGAAGCTCAGCAGTTAAAAAATTATGAAAAGCAGCTTCAATCTGAAGTTCAGCAGTTAAAAAATGATAAAAGGCAGCTTCTATCCGAAGCTCAGCAGTTAAAAACATCTAATTTCAATTTAGAAAATAATAATAAAAATCTTGAAAGCAGGATTCAAAGTATTTTGGGAGACATTCCTGGACCAAGTCAGGAGCGATGTAGCTACAACAATATGCAGCCAAGAGAAGATTCAAATCAGCAATTAGACCAAATACGTGATGCTATTATTTCAATGAAAAATTTCATTTCTAATTTAATTGAACAACTTCAAACATATTCAAGAATCATAAACGAAATTATTAAAAATAAAACAAAAAGCAGTCAAACCCAAGAAGAGAAAAATTTTGAAGGTTTTGAACAACAATTTAAAATAAATCATGATCAACTTCTTCAATATCTCAATACAAATACCAATTACAATTACGCCCAAGAATTTGATAATTACCATAAATATTCAATAAATAAACTTAAAGAAATCAATGAAAATAATATCAGACTAAATATGCAAAATGCTCACTTAAGCCAGCAAATTTCTTATTTTAGAGATATCATAACATTTGTATATTCAAAAAGAACAGAAATAAATGAAAATAACTTCGATAAATCAGATTTTGAAAGAATTACTTCCGAACTTGACCGCGAATACAAAGACTCAATTCAGCAAATCCGAGATATAAAAAACAATAATTTGTACCTAAATATATATAAACTTAATTTGGAAGAACAAATTTATAATATTAAAAAAGCTGTAAAAGCAATTTTTGATAATAAAGTGAAAACTGAAACGAACGATAAAAAAGAATTTAAAACAGCAATTCAAAATTTAGAGCAAACTGTGGCTGATTTAATTAAATCGCTCCAATCTGTGCCTGGATATAATATCACAGAAAGTAAAAAGAACGACATGCTTTATTCTGTAAAAGATCTAATTTATTATCTCGAAGGGATATTAGATACAATGCTTCTATCAAACAGCCAAGTCCGAATATTCAAATTCTGCATTAACTATATTAGAAGCAAGATAGATGATACTCCAAAAAAAGAAGCAGGAGGTGACAAAATAAAATTCGCAAATGAAATCAAAGGATTGGCGAAAGAACTTACAGAATCAGGCGAACAACTTCATGCAATCAACGATAAAATACACAAATCGAATGATAAAATTAATTTACTCAAAGATCTAATTATAATGATTGATAAATATAAAGATAAAGATCGGTTAGATAAAAATGAAATAGATAAATTTGATAATTTAAAAGCAGAACTTGCAGAAAAATATAGAGAAATTATAGAAGCAAGCATCTGCCTCGGAAATATTAAAGAAAAAGTCATTAGGCTGAATGATGGCAAAAACCAAATGGAGAAATACATCATTCACGTACTTACATCTATACGAGAACTATATAGCAAACTTGATGTCAAGGACTTTTATGATTCATCATCGAAATTTGAGGTTCAAGTTATGACAAATGCAATTAATATTTACAAGAATGGTGATACTGGCTCTTCATATCCATCGCGAGTTGATATAGATGGTAATTACAGTCGCCTTTCTAGCGTTCAAGATAAACTTTACGAGTTAACAAAGCCAATTGAATTTAGCTCTCATTTTCACGACGAAAATCAAAAAATTGTTAACGAGAAAATTGAACAGAAGGATTCTAAATATGGAACAAATTCTGAGATCAATCCTACTGATTGCTTTGCAGAACTTGCTGAATGCATCTCTTCTTTGATGAAAGATAAAAAAGACAGCTTTACCGAAATTTTGCATTTAAGAAAAATTGTGAGAAAACAAATGATTCTCGCTAAGAATGAAAATGAACTCCAAATTGATAAAGTGAGATTGATTCAAAATAATGAAATTGATGCGATCATCAGAGTTCTTACTTAATAAAAATGCGATTTAATCAATGCTTTTTTTGTTCATATTATCACTTAAAATTTCATATTTTTGTTCATATTTGAAATATCAATTTTTTTATAGTTTTTTTTTTTAAAGGTCAAAATAAGTTAAATATATTTGATTTAAAAATAAATATATCAGATACTTAATTTATTTAAAGAAATATTTTTTATAAATAATTAAATTATTAATTTCTAAAACAATTTATTCCTAGTAATATTATGATAACAGAACATTGGAAGAGAGTTATATATGTTATTGTTTGCTTTCTTCTTCTTCATTTGGAGTGCTAGTATTATTTTCATTTGCCTCTTCTTCTTCCATAAATTTCTTCATGTCATTTTCAGATTGTTTCTTTAGCTCAAGCTCTGCTTTCCTTTTTTTAAATTCTCTTAAAATAAATCTAAATCCAATTATTAAAATTGTGACAATCAATGTGAAATTTGCTTCAAAAAATGACTCTGGGCCTCTATTAATGTCCTTTGAGAAAGAGTATATATTAGTAATTTTAGAATTTTGGTTGAAAATAGAAAGGCTCATTGAGGTATCTGATATTAATTCACCAACAAAAATTGAATCCCTCTTCCAGCAACCGTTTGCTGACGCATGAGGAAAAAGTGGATGAAAGAATTCGATTTCCGCGATTTCATCATTTGTGTTATCGTCAACAATATCAAACACCCCGCCTTCATGAAATATTAATTTATATACTGTATCGTTTTTGCATGATGATTTTGTTATTAAAGTAGTATCATCAAGTTTTAGAAAAGAAATATTAAATGAATCCGTCTGTAATTCATTTGAATCTGAGTGGATAATATTATGATCGACAGTCCAATTTCCTAAAAGAATTTTACTTACGTGAACATGAGTTCTTGCAGTAGTGATAAAAATCAGAACAAAAATCATGATTTTAGAAATTTTATTTTTTAGATAACATTTCACATTTTTTAGACGTTAAAAATTTTTCTGTTTAAAATTTTCAAGTATTTATACATTTCTACTTTTATTCCATCCTTTATTTTCCCCAATAAATGAATTTTAGTTCTTCAATTAATTCAAACAATAAACAAAAATACTCAAGACCATCATCAACTTATATTCAGAATGATGGAAATATTGGTTTGGAATCTCCTAGAGCAGCTAAATCAGCATTTCCATCATTAAATGCATCGCAACAACCACAGAGATCAAATATTGAAATAGAATTTATGATGGTTGAAGATGGCCTTTCAAGGCATCGAAATTATATCCTAAAAAATTTGAGCAGAATTCCATATTTTTCATCATCAGAAAAAGCTGAAAAAGAGTTAAGACGCTTGTGCGAACAATTGAGCCAAATGAAAGACATGGGAGAACCATTAGAACAACCAAATATAGAAAATCGCCTTTCAGAAATAAGAAAACAGCATAAAAATATATCTGAAGAAGAAGAAAGAATTGCCAAATTGCGTTCTATGACTGATGATGCAAAAGCGCGTGAAGATGCAGAGTATAATTCAGTTTTAAAACAAATCGAAGATGCAAAAAGAGAACTCAATTCACTGGAAATGCAAATTAGTCAATATCACGAAAATTCGAGGACATCACGCGACAAACTTGATAAGGCAAAAAAGAATCTTCAATCTCATCAAAAATCAATTGATCAAAAGCAAAAGGAAGAAGATCGTTTACTTAAGCTGCAAAAGCAATCTCGCCAAGAACTTAAAAATTTGCAAACCGAATTAAATGCAAAATTAAACGAAGAAATAAAAATTAGCCAAATTGAGCATGAAATAGAGAAAAATTCTCAAGAATATAAAAAACTTTCCAAAATTCTTGATGATAAAAAACAACAAGTTTTAGAGAAAACTCAGAAAATTCAAAAACTTCTTCGTGAATCAGAAGAACTTGAAACAAATTTAGATGAAGCTGTTAATTACGCTGGAACTGTAACTCAACAAAAATCGTATGAGGCATATATGGTTTCAGATTCAGATTCTAATCTTGAACAGAATTTTAGATCAATGTCAATAAATAGCTCCTCAACAAAAAATCAAAGTATGACAAGACCATCAATCAAACCTACACCAATTGATATCCCGTCAGATGATGATGCAATGAAAGCAAATCAAAATCCTGAAGTTTTCGAAAATCTTAATTTGTCAGAATCAGATGGCAATTTAAACAACGTTTCCTACAATTCTAGTTTTAGATCAAATAGTCAAGAACAAAATCAATATAATAATTCCTCTAATAATTCTAGTTTTAAATCTATCCGCAGAGATTTTTACAAATCCAATGATTCATACAATCATCAAAGTTTTAATCCTAACACTCAAGACCAGCCAAGCAATTATTCTAATAACTCAAGTTTTATGTTAAATAACCAAGATCAGGATCAACTCAACATCAGTTATGGAAATTCAAGCTTTAGATCAAATAATAATAATAACAATCAGTATGAACCAAACGATTTATATGATCATCAAAGTTTTCATTTAGATGAGAATGAGCCAATCCAATACAACGATAATTATAATAACTCTAGTTTTAAGGCTAGCAGTCAAAAGCAAAATGAATATGAAGGATTCACCAATCAGCAAAATTTTAGATCAAGCAAACATAGTCAAAGCAAATCAAGTAATTATTCTCATCACTCTAGTTTTGAACCTCAAACTCACAATCCAGATAAACTTAGTAATTTTGCTGATGCTCATTTTTCAGATGAGTATAATCATTCAGATTATCAAGAAGATGAGCCTAATAATTCTAATTTTAACAATTTGCCAAACGATTATTTGATTGAAGAAGAAGAAGAAGATATGTACGATCATCAAAGTGATAATACTAAAACGAGAATAGATCCAAGTGCCTTATTTAAAAATAATGATTCTTTATCTTTTAATAGAGCCAGTGTTCTAAATGATTCGGAAGATGATCTTAATGATTTTAAAAATGATAAAAATTTCAATATTAACTATAATGACGATGATGATGACGATGAAGATGATGAAGAAGTTAAAGCTTTGCTCGCTAAAAACTCATTAAGGCGTTCAAGTCAATCATCAAATAGTAGCATGTCTAATGTCACAAATGCTGCCTTCAAAGCAATTGGTATGAATTTATATGACCAATCGCCTGTTGTTAAAAAGTATGAAAATGAAACTGCTTCTCTTTTGAAAAAATAAATATATCTTTTAATATTATATAAAAATGTTCTGCAAGTTCAATTTTCATTTTCTATTTTATTTTAATTCTATCAAACATATATAAAAACAAATGAAATAATAATATTATTGTTATCTTCTGTAAGATGCATTTGTTGATATATTAACAACATGGTTTTTGAATTTCTTCTTCTGTAAGATGAGTGCAAGCATATGCATGATGCGGTGTAGATATTGAAAGTAATGAAACAACTTTTTTAAATAAATTTTTGACGTTGGTTCCAAGGAGAGCTGATGTTTGAACAATTGGGACCTCGAGTTTTAATGCTAAATTTGCCACATTCTCTAGATCAAAAGATGGATTAAGATCACACTTATTTAAACAAATTAATAATAATGGTAAAGGATTCATAGAAATCCATTCATTTTTCGTCCAATTTTCTACATATTTGAAGCTTTCTGGATCTGTAATGTCAATGACTAGTATGACACAATCAGAATCTTGCATAAAAAGTGGCGTTAAACTCTGATATTTTTCTTCTCCAGCAGTATCCCAAAGTTTGATAGATACCATTTTCCCTTTGAGAGGAACAGAAATTTCTGTAAAGCATGTAGCTATTGTCGGTTTATAATCATCTGTGAATAAATCTGTAAGATAACGATTAATTAAAGCTGTTTTTCCTACGTTATATCGCCCACAAATACAAACTTTAAAAGATTCAACATATTCTTTTCGATGCATTATCTTTCAAGATATAAAATTCTCAACGAACAAAATCTTTTGCATTCAAAATTTAGCTATCAAAAGTATTTCAAAAATTTTCAAGATATGAATATCATCAAATGTAAAAGAGGGAAAAAAAAAATAATGCAAGAAAAGAGAGGAGAAAAAAAACGTAATTTTACATCAAACCACAAATAATAAATATAGAAGAGAATTAAAAAAGACTCATTATTAATAATACTGAAGTAAATGATTATTTGCCAGTTGTTTGGGCTTTTTGAGTCTAGCTGGTTCTGCTTGAGGAACTCCAAGCATTTCAGCTTCTGATTGATATTGTATATTAGCACTCTGAGGTTGATGTTGATGTTGAGGCTGTTCTTCACCAGTTGGAAGATTTAAGAATTCATCTTCAATCTCATCATCCATATTAGCTAATCCAGGTTGCTGAATTGCGCAAGCAATCTGATCAGTAACTTCGTTCATATCTTGAATTTCATCCATAACATTATCAACATCTTCAATTGAAGGCATTCCAATATTTTTCATAGCATCATTAGTACTTTTCAGTAAGTTTATGTATCTCATATCATCGTGTCTTCCTTCAAATTGATATATTGTATTCTGAAGGTTCATCCTCATGGAATCAAATTTATCACGTTGATTTTCATAGATTTTTTTATGAGCAAGAGCTGATTTAGCTTCTTTCAATCTATTTTGTTTTTTATAGCTTCGGGCTAGATTTAAATAATAATCCATTTGTTTGTCAAGAAGGTCGATTTTTTCATCAAGTAAGCGAATTGTTTCTTTAGTTTCGATAATTCTTTGGATAACTTCATCATCAAAACGATATTCACTGAAATGGCCAACTTCAAAGTAATATCCACCTTTAAGTTTTTTCACTTGCTTGCTTTTTTCAAGTTCATTTAATATTAAATCAAATGGGTATTTACTGTCATCTTTAAATCTGGATTCAAGATCTTTATCTGTTAAAATAATATCTGACGTGCATACAGCATCTCTTTCAACTTCTGATATAATTGATTTAACTTTGCTTTTTAGATTATCAACAAAAACATATTTATCTTCAGTAGTATTTGATGAGGATGGCCAGACAAATCCAAAAATTTTACTTGATAATGAGCCAAGAAAAGATTTCTTAGTAACAACATCTTCATGAGTTTTGAGAAGTCCAATTGAAACAAGATAATCAAGAGCAGGTTTTATTTGGGGCTTAAGTCCATTGTACGTTAGGTGTTGAGTAAGTGTATCAACTGAAAATTCAACAATATCTGTATCATTTCCCCAATTTTTAATAATCCTCGACCAAAATTTGACTTGATCTTTCCATTTTTTTGAGTCTTTATCTTTGGATCTGAGGTTAGCAAATAAGCTATCAACTTTGCTTCCGTCTATATCTTCTAATTTTTCAGCTAAAAGTGAGTTTGCAGTATTATAATCCATTTTGAAACATTACACTTTTTAATACAAATTTTTTAATGTTTTGTTTTTAATATATCTTCATTCATATCTATATTATTGAATAAATAATAAAATATTTTATATAAAAATCTTAAATATAATATTATATTATATTGTTCAGCGTGAAAATCATGATGATCGTTTAATTTTAAAAAAGATGTTATTTTCAAAAAGTGGTATCGTCTTACTAAAGATCTGTCAAAGCAAAAGGATCCTCTTGTTTTTTTGATCAAAAAATTACATTTGTTTGCTCTCATTGAGCATCAAGAAGTGGCATTAATAGAATAAATAAATTTTTAAATTAATCCGAATAATTATAACATTTATTAATCAAAAAATAATAACAATAAATTAATGTCTTTTCATTGTTCTGGAGTCTTCAAACTGAATTGAATTCATAGCAAGATCGAACAAATCGTTACCAAATTTCTGTCTAACACTAATTACCCATTGGTCGTTGCCAAATGTTCTTGAAGCAGCGGCAGCAGCAGCAACTTCTGGAGGGACATCAAGGTAATAGCAACTGCATATTAAAAGGCATATATCAACAATGACATGATTGCACAGTTTTACAAATTTCTCATCAATTAAGCAACTATTCTCAATAACATTTTTCTTCCATTTTTCAAAATGAGAAAATGGTAAATCCATTGAAATCGTATAGTCGTTTGCTTTTAAAAGATCAATTTCTGCAGCTAAAATAAGCTTCATATCTTGATATGTAACTGTACAATCTGGAGATAGAAGATGAGAAGAAATTATTTGATTAATTGCTTTTGATCTTGATCTTACGCAGAGTCTATATAATTCTCTTGATATATCGTTAACAGATCGAAAAACTTCAGCTGCTTTGCAAGATGCGAATAAAGCTGCTGACATAAGTATAAAAAGATCGTATTCGTTATCAATTTCCCCTCGAAAATATTTTTGTAAGATAATAAAGGCAGATGCAACAATTGGGTCAATAGTAATTCCAAGGCCTTGACGAGCACTAGAAATCAAAAACCATACTGTACGACGTTTTTCTTCAGACCATTCGGATGAGATCCTAGGTGAAACGATGAAATTGTTTTGCATTTAACCTGTATTAAATTTTTATAAACATCACTTAATTTTTAGCTGGCCACTTTAAAATATTTGAAAATAATTAGCCGAGTAACTTTTTCATTAATATTTTCACTTTTTAAAAGAAGTAGATTTATTCTTTCAATTTTCTATAAGGAAATAAAATTTTTTCACTCTTCAAAAAATTTCATCGTTTTCAATTATATCAATACAATATTGCTTTACAAACAGTAACAAAACCGATATTACAAAAGTTTTTATCGTCATTATAGAGTGAAATTGAAATATATTATTTTTATTTTAGAAAAAAGATTCATCATTTATAAAAAATGAGATTTATCATTTACTTTTTAAATAAAATAAATAGATATAATGAAACTTTTTCTATTTCCATTGAAATTTGTACATAATTTCATAATGAAATCATTTCACTTGAATGATTGTTTTTTTTTATATGCTAAAGTTGTTCATCTCAGTCACATAATTCAAGAAAATAACTGAATTGAAATAAAAAATTGTACAGCTCGCATTTATTACTGTTGCAAAAAATCACAGTAATAAAGAAATTTTGAAAATTTTAAAAAAATTTTAAGAAAATGAAAAATTTAAAGAATATTATAATAGAATATATTATATAATGCATATAAATTAAATATTAAAAAATATTGATATATAATATCTAAATTTATTTCAAAAATTATAAAAAAAGATTATTATTTTGTAATACAAAAAGTTCTATCTTTATTCATTCAATTTATCTTTTTATTTTAAAAAAGTGGATTTTTGAATGATTCAATTTTGTTAACCGCAAATGAACTAATTTTCGTGTAAACGTATAGTTTATTTTATTATCATCCTCTCAAATATTTTATTGTAAAACAGAATTGAATGGAAATTATATTTGTTCATTATTGAATTATAATTAAGATTTATTAATTAAAAGATTATAAAATAAGATTTTAATTTAATTTAACATACTTTTAGATACTAATATGATCTCAATTTCCTCTTTCACAAAAAGATATCAAAGTTAAAATCATATCTATGCATTTAGATTCTTCAAAACAGTAGAAATAAGATTTTTTAAATATAGTAACATGCTAAATGAGCTTTTATTATGTACCAATTATAAGATTTGAATATATAAAAAAAAACATTCTTTTATTTATTTAATAAAAGGCTCATTTATATAATATAGTATGGCTAAAACATGACTGATATTTAATTTAAAAACAACTACTATAAATATATAAAAGTTTGATTAAGAAATTATTAAAATTTTGATAAGTCTATAAAGTTGTGATGATTAAACCTTCAAAATATTCAAAAGTTAAAAAGTATAACTTAAAAAATAGTTTCGTTTTACATAATAATATAAAAAAATTGTGATGGAAGAGAATGCAGCAATATATTCAATACTTGTTGCATTAGATGCTGATCGTTTTGTCACGATGTGAAAAGTCAGCTTCTTTCATTAATCTTCTGAATTCTTTACTATAAAGGATAAATAATTCATTCTCACAATATATTCAATGAGCTCATTCAATAAATTTTTTTTATATAATTAATTTATTATGAATTTATACTAAAAATATGAAGTGAATATGATAATAATTTTTCTATATTTTGAGAGAATACTTATTTAATTATTAATTTTATAAAATTTAGGCATCGAACTTCAAAGTGCAGTAATAAGAAGCAAAAAAATTGAATGAGTGAAGAGTAATAATTTCTACCTATAAAAAATTGTTTGTTATCAAGCACAACTCAAACAATTATTCACGTCAAAGGCAGAAAAAAAAAAAAAAAAAAAAAAAAAAATTATTTTTGGAAAAACAGAAACATTTATCTACTTAATTTTTCTTTAGCAAATTTGCTATCAAGTTAGAGAAATTCGGTTTAGAATTATACATTTTTAAATTTTGTCTGAAATTCTGTTCAGAATTATTCAATCAAATCTAAAAAATTCAATTAATAAATGTTCCCCAAACGAATTCTTATTTCCTCTTCGTTAGAACCATTAATCAAATTATAGCGATTGTCTTCTATTTCTTTATATATATCGGGAAAGCTTGGCCTTTCGTCAGGCGAACTTGACCAACATTTATTAATTAAATCTGCTGAAAATTTATTTACATTGTATGGTATTTCTGCCTTTTTTCCTTCTAAAACATCTTTAATTCCAATTTCAGGAAGATTCCCACCAGTCAAAACGAAGTACAAAACGAAACCAAATGCATAAACGTCAACTTTGAAATCATAACTTCCTTCCTTCTCAAAAAGTTCAGGTGCCATAAACAACAACGATCCAACTCCTTTAGTGAAAGTTGTTGTTTGTTCTTCTTTTGTTATTAATTTCGATATTCCAAAGTCGCTCAATTTAACAACTTTTTTATCATCCAAAAGAATGTTTTCTGGCTTCAAATCTCTGTGAATGATGTTGTTTTCATGTATATATTTCATTGCTTTACAAATCTGAACTATAATCACAATGATATCTGTTGGTGAATAATGCTTGGCTTCAATGAAATTTTTCAAATTTTTAGGGCAATATTCAAGTAGCATTGCTGGCTGGTGTGTTTCATCACCTATACAAAATCCGAAAGTTTTGATAATATTTATATGATTGAGATAATTAAGAATTTCATACTCAGCTAAAAATCTTTTTACTTTTTCAATGTCAATTGAATAAATATCTTTGCTTTCTTCCTCTTCCTCGTCCACTTTTTTCTCTTTTTCAATATTTTTCAAAATATTTGAATTCAGTGTTTTCAATGCGTATTCATTCTTTTTTAAAACTTTTGTAACAACCGATGTCATTCCTTGTCCGAGGACTATTCCTTTTTCTAATTTATCCATTTCGGCAACATTGAAAATTTGAATATTTTTGAATGCTTTATTTTTTCCGTCCGAAATTTCATTCAATTTTTCTTGTGATTTTTCGTACTCCTTCTTCATTATTCTGAGATCTTTTTGAAATGATTTTATCTGCTTTTCTTTTATTTCAAGCTGCTGTTCCAGATCTTTTACTTTTCTCATCAAATCATTGACGTTTCCGGTTTGCTGATTATTATTTGTTGGCTTTGGCGTTTGTATAAAAACTGAAGTTTTTTTTCCAATTGAGTTTCGAGCTGATAAAATGCTCACCGGTCTGTTACCAAATTTTGAGCTTGATTGTAGTTGAGGTGACTGGGCTGTTGACGTTAGAGTTGTTTGGATTGGAGTTTGTATTTCATTTTGTGTGAAATTTCGGCTAATTGACTTGTTATGAGGTTTATGTGATTCTTGGCTTGTAAAATAAGAAAATTTTTTTGGTTCGTGCTCATAAACTCCAGTACCGCTTACTGATATGTTTTGACGTTCATAGATTTCGAAGTTTCCACATCCTTTGGCAATTTTTACATGTACAGCATTAGGTAATTTAACAGTTTTAATGTTTTTCATGCCTTCATATGCCTGTTTTTCAAAAACAATATAATCTCCGAATATTTCAATTTCATTGAGATTCGGACATACTCCAAAATTAAGACGAATATTTTGTAGACTTTGTGGAATTGCTATTTTTGTGAGATTTGTTGATGTAAATGCACCTGCTTCAATCATTGATATTTCTGAATCTTCGGAAAAAGTAAATGTTTGTAAATTTGTGCAATATGAAAAAGCACTACTTGCAATGCATGTGACAGTTGATGGAACATGAAAACTTTGCAAGCTATTACAAAATGAAAATGCAGCATTACCAATTATACATAATTCTGATTTAGGACTGAACTCGACAAAACGTAAATTCTGGCAATTTTTAAACGCATTTGATTCAATTTGTTGAACATGTGGTGGAATTGTTATTTGATATAATGATGAGTAAGTAAATGTGTTTTCTTTAATTGAACGAATTTCTGATTGTTCTGAAAACTTAATTGTATGTATATTATTATTTTGCCAAAATGCTTTTTCAGATATTCCTGTAATTATGAATTCATTGCCTTCATAATAAAATGAACGAGGAATGAAAATATCGCCGCATGCTTGTGGCGAATTAATTATTTCTGCTGTGTAAGAAGGTTTGATTAGATAAGATAATCCATTTAGAATTTTGATCATTTGAAATTTGAAAAAGTGAACAAAAAAAAAAAAAAAAAAAAAACTGTTTTTTGTCTTAATTCTCTCTCTGAAAAAGTTTTTTATTGTTAAGTTTTGAATGTGTTGAAATAACCAGGGCATTTTTATGAAGTTTAAGAAGAATTGATATGAGAATATCTAATGAGTTTAAAAATGAAGAAAAAAAAGTTTGGCGAAAGGTATGGCAAATGCCACTTTTTCTGTGATTCTTTGAAATTTCAGAATCTTGAAATTCAGAATAATCATTGTGATAAATTAAAAAAAAATAATTCTACATTGTTGTATTATGCCTTAAGCATTTTTTTCATATAAATAGGTGTTTCTTTTATTTTTTTGAATTGAATTCAAACAAAGCAATTTTGAGTGTCTTCATTCATTCAAAATTAACATCTTTATGCGTTATTCACACATTCAGAAAGTATTTTTGGAATTGATATATTAACATTTAATGAAAGTAAAATATCGTTTTATTAGCTTTATATGTTCTTCTAATTTAATTAAATTTAAATGATCATTGATTTAAAGCTTAGCCCAATATTAAGGATTATTGGGATAATAATTTAATTCATATTAAACATTATATATATATATATATATATAAACTTTTTGCATATGGAATAATTGAATTTTATAATATATATATATTTGCCAAATTTATGAAATGAATGTTAAAATATTATTTTCTTTGGTTGTTATTGCAAAAAAAGCATATATAAAACTGTAAATGTGGAAAGAAAATGAATCAAAGGATGAAACTCTACTTATAAAATATTGAATTAAAAATAATCGTCATTTCTTTAAATTTTTTTATAAATTTCTCACTTAGAAATTCTCAGGATGTAAATGCACTTTATTCATAATAATCTAAAAATTATTATTACAGCTCGCATTTATTACTGTTGCAAAAAATCACAGTAATAAAGAAATTTTGAAAATTTTAAAATAATTTTAAGGGCGTACGTCCAATTGAATGATGAGAATTCAATGAGATTTCTCAAATATTTTAATCTTTTTTTGGAGTGAAAAAAGTTGAAGAATAAATTATATTTTGGAGGAAATAAAATGTCTATTATTTATAGATTGATGATATATTAAAGAAAAATATTTTTATGCATTATTTTTATATTTTAATTCAAAATTATTTTTTATAAAATTTTATCTTTCTAAAAAAATAATAGTTTTCTGATCGTTTAGGACAAATATCATCTTTTTTGACCTAAACTTTTTCATAATTTGGAAGTATTGAAAGATGTATTCTATGAGTTTATTCAATATTAACAAGTTTACAACATTTTTAGGACTTACGCCCTTAAAAAAATGAAAAATTTAAAGAATATTATAATAGAATATATTATATAATGCATATAAATTAAATATTAAAAAATATTGATATATAATATCTAAATTTATTTCAAAAATTATAAAAAAAGATTATTATTTTGTAATACAAAAAGTTCTATCTTTATTCATTCAATTTATCTTTTCATTTTAAAAAAGTGGATCTTTGAATGATTCAATTTTGTTAAAAAAAAATTAATTTGTTAAGAGACCCTATTAAGGTATTCATTCAATTTTGTAGTATTCAAAAAGTGACAACAAAAATACAAATTTTGCGAAAAATATCATAATAAATTTTAATTTTTTATATTAAATATTCATAAAAAAATAATATCATTATATAATATATTTAAATTATTCTATATCTTGCTAAAAGTAGAGATAATTTCATAAATAATCACTCAGCTAATCTTTTCAACCTGAGTTAAAATTTGAAAAATTGGACATATTTTTTGATTTTGAAAAGAATTATTTTAAAAAATCAAAAATTCCGACGCTGGGGACTTTATTTTGGATAGATTTTTACTTTGAATACTTTACATATTTTTACTTTTCAGAAATCTTTATTTTCTCACAATTATTCAATTGTTTATATCTTACAATCTCACAATTATTTCTTATAAAAATGCACAATATTCTGAAGTATATAATAATTTCATAGAATTGATCTCAATTTTCTTATGATTCAAATATTTCATAAAAATTTAATTCAATTTAATAAATTAACTAAAAAATATATCTTATATTTAAAATTGCATTTTCCTCATATTTGCTATGATATTTATACAAAACATCATTTTTTTTTCTAAACTTATCAAATTGTAAAATTTTCATTCAAAAAGAAAAATTAATTTATTTTTATATTTTACGTTAATTTTACCATTATATTTAGTAAATAAATTGATGTCATCATATATTTTATTATATTACAATATGATATCATATACTGCTTTTGTTCAACCTTAATATGGTCTTTGTTAAGATATTTAAAGGTCAAAATTATTAGCCTTTAGAAAGGTGAAAAAGTTCTTATTACTGCGGTTTGGCGGTTACAGTAATAAGGAATTCAATTTTATTTGACCTATAATAGGTGAATAATGATCGCTTATTACTGCATTTTGGCGGTTACAGTAATAAGGAATTCAATCTTATTTGGCCTTAGTATAAGGTCAAAAAAAATCTGTTTTAATCTACAAGGTCAATAATTCACTATATTTTTATAACAAAATTGATAATAAAAATGAATCAATCACTTCTATCAATTTTTTTTCATTAAATAATTAAAAACCTCAGAATATATTCAATATCTATAATCAATTTACTATAACGTCGTTTCAATAACCCTGTACCGATAATATTAACTATGTACCAGTTCAGAAAATTTCTGATACATTCAAATAATTGAAGCATAGCATGAACATATATTTTCTCAATTATAGAGTGGTACAATTCTCAATTATAAATTCAATCCATTGAATTTTAAATAAATAATAAAACTTTTTGATAATTTTATAATTCGGTTATCACTTAACATCAAAGCCAAACAAAAATAACTAACCTCGATTTCTTCCAAAGATCACCATTTTTCTGCCAAGTCCTTTTGCTATTCTTTCAGTACACCCAAAAAATTTCCTTTCAAACAAAGGAGCACGACTTTGGCGGTTATTGAAAATCGTCGTTTCGACTTCATATTGAAATATTATATATTATATTGGTTTTTAAGCAAGTTTTATATAGACCAAAAAAAAATCTATCGTAGGGGAAAAACATTATTCATGTTTTAAAAATCCAAGTTATCAAAAAGTTTAACTTTTCAGAACTAACGTACGAATTTTAATTCTAAACGTTTTTACATGTTTGATAGAAGTGGTGTAAATACACAGAAATAAATCGATTTATCGACAAATGAAAGAAAAATATCAAAGTATAAAAATAATTCAAAAAGTTGACAAATTGAACGATAATTTATTTTCACTACTCAATTTTTTTTATTTTATTCATTTTTTATTCTGAATTTACTTATGTATTTAGTTATTTTGGAAATGAAATTTCATTATATTAAAGATAATAGTCTATTTTATTATTAAAATTTAATAATAAAATATCATGGAACCTCCAAGCATCATTAAAATACATAAATATCATAATTAATTGATTTTTTCTGCAGATAAATAATTATATTTGCTTGGTATGATTATATATAACAATTATTTGTTATTATTTTTCTGAAAACTTTGATTTTTTATAAACATAAATATTCATGAAATTATTATCTTTTCAACTCCAAAACGAAAATACTATATTTAATATGTTTTAATAAATAAATATTTATTAAAAAAATTATATTTTGTAATTAAAATTCCGTATCAACAAAACATTAATTATAATAATATAGAATTATTAACACCAATTGTGGTACATAATAAAATATCAATGTAAATAAACACTCAACAGAAAAGAATATTCTCCAGGATTTCAAAAATAAAAAAATGTGATTTGGAAATTTATAAGTCTACTATAAATTTTATTTAAAAGATATAATATCATTTTATCATTTAGCACTAAAATAAAATATCGAAACTATTAATTTTCAAGTCCTTTGGATGATCAAAAAAAAACATCATTAGGACTTTATTTCATCACACTTGAAATAATTATGTAATGTATCATTATGGATTATATTATCTAATATAAATAATCAATATATTTAAAAAATATAGTTTTTTCTTGTTTTTATAATAAGATATAAATGTTTTTTTAAGGCTTCTTAACGTACAAAAAACGGTTACCCGTGCTCCTTTTTTCAAACAATTTTCAGTCTGATACCGCTCCAATGCTGAATCAAATTTGCATCTTTTTTCAACATGTTCTCGTCAAATAACTTAAAAAAACTCTAGATAAAGTCATTAAATAAGTATATTCAAACCATTTCAATTACAGAAGGCTGTTATCAATGTTTTGTTATTAAGATTTTCGTCTAAATCAAAGTCGAATTTCCTCAAATGCAAACTTCTTATGTTACTACAAGCAAAACATTCAGTAATTTTATCATATTATTTGGTTTATCCTTAGAATTATATGATTATTAAATTTTTTTTATTTATATTTAAATTTGAATTTCTTTATCTTTAAATAACTCAGTATATCTGTTTAATGAGTGATATCGTAAAAAATCTTTTAAACTTTTTTCACAAACTTTTTCTAATAAATGCAATAGTAAAACAATTGGTATTCAATATATTGAATGAGATAATTCAAAATTGAATATATTAATTAAAAAGTTTGTTTTTTTATGATAAAATGGGTTTTATATTAAATAATTAAGATATATTGCTATAATATTTTAACAGATAGTAACAAATAAATAAAATATTAAAATAATAATTTTCACTAGGAAATAAAGATGAATTGATACATTTTTTAACTTTTTGATAAAATTCAGAGGATGTAAAATAGGTACAAAGTTAATAATTCGGTTCAATATTATTGAGACGACGTTAAAGGAAAAAAAAAGGGTTCGACTCTCTCAAATTTTTTTTGATTGAAAAATAATAATATCTTAAAAATTAAATATTCTTTCTATTTAATAAATTTTTAAATCAATATCTGATAAAATCTTTATTCATTTAATATATCTTAAAAAACAAAAAATTTGTTATTTATTCCATAAATCATTAAAATAAGTGTTTTTATTATGATATTTGAGGCTTTTTCTTAAATGATTTATTATTTACATTATTTATATATAACTTAAAATATAATAATAATTTTTAACAAATTATATTATTGATATTCAAGAAATTATTGTTTTTTATAAATAAAAATTTTGAATTAATAATTGAATAAAATACTAGTTTTTGAAAAAATTATTTTGATAATATCAGAATTTTGAAAATATAATATATTTATTAACAAATACCTATTATTTGGATAATATATTAGTTATATCATCATATTAATGGTTATATATTTAATATATATAATATAAATTATATATATATTATTATAAAAGATTAATTTACATTTTTACTCAGTTTATATGTATATCACAATTGAGAATTAATTATAATAACGTATTAATTCAATTTTATTTTTGATAAATAAATTTATCTTACATGATATTTAATTAATTTCTTTTTAATTAATTTATAATATGTAAATAAAATTATGAAAAAGGAATATATGATATGAAAGTTATAAAATATTTATATATTTGGATATTTACAAATTCCCAAAATCTCTTTGAATGGTGGAAATTAGATAAGAACTCAAAAATATTTTCTCATCTCAAAAGTTAAACTTTTTCTGTTTTTATTTTTTTTAGTGAAATATCTCTATTTTGGCTAATAGAATCGGCTTCATATTTAAAATTGCATCATGTTATTGATAATGCCAATATTATTTATTATTAATTTTTTAAAATTTTAGAATTTGATAACCGCCAAAGGTCGAACCCTTTTAGGAAAAATAATTCATTCTCACAATATATTCAATGAGCTCATTCAATAAATTTTTTTTATATAATTAATTTATTATGAATTTATACTAAAAATATGAAGTGAATATGATAATAATTTTTCTATATTTTGAGAGAATACTTATTTAATTATTAATTTTATAAAATTTAGGCATCGAACTTCAAAGTGCAGTAATAAGAAGCAAAAAAAATTGAATGAGTGAAGAGTAATAATTTTTAATAATAATTTATTATTAAAGAGTTGTACTTTATTTAAAAAAATGGAGAAAAACATCAATTTTTTGAAATATGAATTGATAATAATTTTAATTTACAAATGAAATTAGTTAAAAACCAAAAACTTAGCAGCAAATAAAATAAATTACAGATGCAAAAAACAAATAGCAAAACGATAATGAAAAAAAAAGAGGAGGGTCAACAAATTGAATGGCCTTTTTTTCACATTGTTTTCATTTTTTTGCGTTATGTAATTAATAAATTCAAAATTTTATTTTATTTATAAATAATATAATAATAATTATATATAAACATTACTTTTATGATTTGATTAAGGACAATCGATGAAAAATGGAGATTCTCAATTTCAAATAATTCAAGATAGATCAAATGATGATTTAAAAAGTATCTGCTAATATAACTAGAATAAATCAGTCGAGATTCGATATTTTTACAAAATGGCTGAGATATAATCAGTTTTTTGAAATAATTACTGATGCTATTAAATCAAATATTGTCCCAAATTCAACACACCAAATCATTCGAAAACAATATATTAGATATATATGCGTATATTAAATATATTTAATCGACTAAATTTCAAATCCCAACTACCAATTTTATATTAGAGTCATGATGAGTTACACTCGATCATTAGTTTTATACATACTCTCAAGCAAATATATGAATTGATTTAAACTGTCGTATGAGTAATTATTTTTAAAATCTATATCAATGGTTAAATGTGCAAGAATATTTAAAAAATATTAATATCCCATCAAGAAAAGTTTGTAAAATTATAAAACTCAAATTTGAAAGGAAAAAATTGAGAGAAAAAAATATTTGAATATGCATTCAAATAAGATTAATTTTGAATAAATCATTTTTATCTCAATAATATAAATAAATTATAGAGATATTTTAGGTAGAAAAACTATTATATATTATATTAAATATTATAGGTACTTGTGAAAAATCCAAACCAATTATACTATGAGTTTTTGTGTTTAAAATAAATTGACCTTCCTCTTAAAAAAAATATATAGAAAACATGATCGTTTTATATATTTATCTTCTTAAAAATAACTGTACTGCGATCAGATGTAAAGTGTTAAAAAATTGAGAGCAAAACTAAATAACCTGAAAATGCTAAAAAAATTATAATATAAAATCAAATTCTTTAATGAAATTTGGAAGTAAATTTTTAAGACATACCATGTGAAATTTTTTTTTTTTTTTGAATGGATAAAATGAGATTTCAATTCAAATTTAATCAACATAAATCTCCAAATCAAATTAGAAAACCATTCCAATATTTTAATATGTTATTATGTACAATGCGCTCTATTTATATATTTAGTTTGTTTCGATTATTACATCCGATTTCAGTACCGTTTTAAAAATTTTTAATCAAAAATTGTATTAATAATTGTTCACATCATCATATAAATGCTTTCTTTTTCGCATTTCCCAACTTTTAAAGCATATCGATCCTTCGCTAAATTATTTGCAACAACGCATGAATGGATTGATGTCAACGGAAGCACAGGTGTTATTGGAATTTCTGACTTTGCTCAGCATCAAATGGGAGAAATAACTTTTGCCGACTTTCAATTGAACAAAGAGGTTAAAGCTGGCGAAGAACTTGGTGATATTGAATCCATTAAATCAACATCGCCAATTTTTGCACCTATGGGAGGTACTATTATTGAAGTTAATCCTGCACTTGCTGATAACCCAACAATAATCAACAAATCGCCTGAAAAAGATGGCTGGCTTTGTAAACTTCGCTTGGCTGATTCTTCAAATGTTGGTAAATTAATGGATGAAGCAAGTTATAAAAAATTCCTCGCTTCGAGATAAAGTTCTATAAACAATGATTTATTATTTTTCTAAAATAATCTAATAACTCATGCTTTTTTATTTCGATAACAAAAAAAAAAAAAAAAAAAAAAAAAAATTCTATCATTTGACCATTTAAAAAATTGTTTATCCTTCAAAAAAAATGTTAATCTTCTTTCTAGGTATCTTATGCTTCTCTTCAAGTGAAAAAGAAAACAATAATGAATCTTTATTTAATCTTTCAATTGGATCATTAAGGAGTCTTATAGATCCAATACCAATTGATTATCTCTCCGTTTTTGGTGCCAATTCTGCAAAAGCATTGCATACTCAAACATTTTCAGAATATTTAATTGGAGAAACAATTTATTCGACATTATTTCAAATAAATACAGAATCGTCTGAACAATGTAAAATTGCAAATTCTTTATCTTTAACAAAACAGCAACAAGAAAAGTTGATAAATATTATAGACAGTAAATATCAATTATTTTTCAAGCATCCTTATTATCAAGTAGTTTCATCTAAAACAGTTAATGGTCAACATTTATCTGGAGTTGATGTTGGAACTGTTAAAAATGGAAAGCACTATATTTCAAATAGTTTCAAATTCACTATTCAGAAAAATGAAGGAAAAATTGCTTTTATTGAAGCAGAAGTTTTTCATAGTAGCGACAATTTGAAATGCTTAGAAGAATCGCCAGCAAATCAAATAGCAATTGAAGACAGCCAGGATTTAAACATATATTATTCGTATCAATTTTCTGAGTATAAAGAAAAAGATATATCTTCTTCGAGTAGAAACGACCAATTTTCATCAGAAAGCAATCAAATGACTACTGTTAATAGTCTTAAAAATCTTCCTATTGTCTCGTCGGCTATTATTTCACTTGTTTTGTTTTTATATATATACAAAACTGTATATAAAGAAAGTAAACACGCAGATAACGATCTCGATGAATATGATGGGTGTGAATGGAAATTAATTCATGCAGATGTCTGCCGCTCTCCCAAAAGCCCAGAGAAATTATCTGAGCTTTTTGGATGGGGCATCCAGCTTTTTGTATCTATATTGGTAGTTATTTTTATTTTAGCTTTTGAATCTAAATCAAAAGATGTTTTTCAAAATCTTAATGAGATTCTTGATTTATTTATCAAATTCTTCATTTTATCATCTTTAATTGGAGGATTTTTTACCGGAAAAATGTTTAAAACAATTGGATCTCGTGAATGGAAAACTGTTGTTTTGAAATCGTCTATTATTCTCTCAATAATTCTACTGGTCCCAAGGCTTATGATTTCTTTCTTTTCGCCACCTCAGTCAACATTAAATTTCAATTTAATGAAACTTCTAATACCAGTCGCTGTTAATTTTGTTCTCCACTCAATTGGCTGTTTAATTGGATTAAGAGTTTCTGGATTTGAGCTTTCTCAGAAAGTAAATATATTACCTCGTCAAATTCCTCCACATTCTGCACTTCTTAATTCAGGTCCACTTGGAATTCTGAGTGGTTTATTTATATCAATTTTTATGCTTACCAACTATTATTTATTATTAGAATATTGTTGGGGAGATAAAGCATTAAATGAGCCATTGCATCTTTTTGATTTACTTACATCAATCATATCTGTAATTATTTTATCAATTGATTTTGGAATAATAATGGTATTTACTCAGCTTAAGAAAGAAGACTATAAATGGTGGTGGACAGCGTTTTGGGCAGGTGGCATGAATGGGGTTATCTTTTTCTTTTTTTCTATATTAGATTATTTTGAATTGTTCAGTACAAGACATTTAAGTCATTTTATTTTTTATTCATTATTTAATATGCCTGTTTTTATAATAATATCAATTATCAGTGGAGCAATGTCATTCATTGGATGCTTCTTTTTTGTTCAATTTATTTATAATTCGTTAAAAATGGAATAAATAGTTTTATAAATTTTGTAATATATAAATTTGAACACTTGTTTTTATACATATTGATAATCTTTCCTTTTTTATTTTTTGATGAAGCAAAAGGCATACCTTTAAAGAATTACAATTTTTATCATAATTTAAATTTCTTTGATTTTAATTCAAAAATAGTGCATTCATGAATATCTTCGTCGATGATATCAGAGTATCTCATTTTTTTTTATTTATTAACAATGAATATATATTTGTATATAAATTATTGAATATTATTATTGTTATTTTCCATGAAAAATTCTTTTTGTATCAGAATATTTTAATTTCTCCATTCTGACTATCAATTTACATTTTGCTATAATATGAAAAAATCTCCTTTTTCTGGTCAATCAAGAACACTTTCAGACAAGAAAGTAGAACCAGCTAAACCAGCCCCAAAACCGAAATCAGATCCAAATGTTTTGACTGCAAAATTTGAATTTCAAATCAACGGAAAAACCCAAAGAGTTGATTCAAAATTTGCAATTGGTCAAAAAGCGATTGATCTTTACACTTTTTTAGAAGAGGATATTTTTTTAAATCCTGAAGGGCTTGAAATCATTCAATCTTATCCAAAAATGGTTATTCCAAGAGATGAAAATAAAACGCTGAGCTCACTTAAAATAAGAGGACAAGTACTTCTTCAAGTTCATTTTAAATCGACGCCACAATTGCGTCGTCCTTTAGAATAAAATATTATGAATTTTTATGTTAAACAGTAACAATTAAAAAGAAAATATTTATATACTTTTATTATATCATGTTTGAATTTTTATCATGTTTGATTAATTGATTTTATAATTCATTTTCAAGATTAAATAATAGTTATATTCAAATTGACTGTTTGTGGAATTTAATAATCGATTATCTGTTTTTAAATATGATATTGATAAATAGCACAGTCTTTTTGGAAGGAAATTTAGATTGAAAAGGAAAACAATTCACCTCTGATAAATTGAGAGGAAAATAATCGGCTCTTAATGTTTTTTGTATTTTTCCTCATGATATAATAAAGTCTCCAATGCAATATTTTTGTATATATATATTATAAACATGGTAGTATATATTTTGAACAAGAATTTAAAGTTTATGTTCCATTATGCAATTATTATCCGATGACTTAAGGTGGGGTTTTAAGATAGAATTTATAATTATAGCGAAATATTTTAAGATAATTAATATATATTTGTTTATTAATAAATTTTGAATATTAATTTGAGAATAAATCATTTATTTTAAAATGTTATTACTTAAAAATTTACTTGAATTCAAAAATTAACTTACATTCACTTATTGTATCATCATAATAAAGTAAATTCAGACTAACATTAGAGTTTTTTATTAAACATGGAATTTAATCAAAGACAAATACATGCATATAGATTTAAAGACCTTATGAATATACGATATCTATTTTTGCTAATAATTTAGTCCAACATCAAAGTGCAATTGCTAAGATTACTAGAATAATTATAAAATGATATTATAGGGCTAGCATGAAATAATTTGGAATTTTACTTGAGAAAATAAAAATTTTTTGATTTTTCTAATCAATTTTGACAAAAATAATAAAAAAATTTCAAAAACAAAAATTTTTCCGCAGAAATTATTAGCATTTTTGATAGAAATATTTTTTTAGCGAAAACGGTTTTAAATATAACGAATTTATTATGGCATTGTTCGAAAACGGTTTTCGATATAACGAATTTAGTCCTATCTCTTGAGAAAAAAGTACAAGCAAAATGAATAAAATTGAAATCAATTTCCCTCAAATATAAAATTCTATCGATAAAAATAATTTGTAATATGGAATTTAATTATTTCTAAATATATTGTTGCAACAATTTTCTTTTTATTTTCAAGAAAATTAATATAAATTGCAGTTATAAAAAATATTATTAGATATTTAAATATAATTTTAAATTATGCAATCTTAATCTGATTTATAAAAAACTAAAAATTTAGTATATTCATTAATAATATGTTAAATTAATTATTTCAAATAAATTATTATTTATTAAATACCAATAAATCCATCTCTAAGACTAACTTCATCTTGTGGATGAAAAATTTTTTTCTTAAATGAAATTTGAATAAAAAAATTTTTGCGTAATTGAAATTTGGAATAAAATTTTTTGCTTATTTGAAAATTGAAATAAAATTTTTTGTTTATTTGAAAAAAAAAATTTTGGCAATGATATGTCTCAATTCACTCAAAAATGATTATATAGATCTCTTTTAAAATTATTGATTTCACTTTTTTTTGGCTCGTTTGAGCCTTATAATAGCCTAAAATCCCACATATAGTATGCTGTAAGGCGTTTTTATCCTGCATCAGCAACCCTCAATGGCAAAAATCTGAAATGTAGCGTCGCGCTTATTGCAAGCCTAATAGACCTATGCTAGATGTTATATCTAATAAGAGAAGTAACCATGAACCAAAGGGGAGAAAACTATGTTATCATAGTCCTGGTAAAAATGGTAGTATATACTATACTATATTAAAAATGTGGAAATTTTATGGTTATTTATGGATTATTCCAATTTAAGAAAGTTTTGAATGGTTAATTTACAATTTTTATAAAAATATTTCCTATATCATATTAAAATGTAAATTGACACAATTCAATTTTCTTAACCTTCTCAAAACATTTTTTTTAACTAAATAGCAATATGCTAACAGCGGCTGTTTTACAGCTTACAATGTATTTCAGAGAGTATTATTATTCTTTGAGTTCTCACAATTTTATTTTAAAAAATGAACTTTTACAGAGGTGAGACTGCGAAATTTTAAATGAACTTTTTTAGGAATAATAATCAACAAAATTAAAAATAAATTAAAAATATAGTATTATGGTGTTGTTACCTTTTCATATCATATACTTTTTTTCAGATTTAATCAAAAAAAATTGAAATTGTATTGATATTTCAAAATGTCATAATTCCTATATTCGTCATTATTTTTTCTTTTCAACCATTAAATTGCATTTGTATATAGATGATCTCTATTTTTTAATAAGAAAGCTATTCAATGAATGTGTTTTTGGTCAAAATTCAAAAAAAAATTTTTCAATTTAAAGAGAAATTTTCTTCTATATTAAAGATCAAAGGGATAACTATAGTTCATCTCTTAACTTATCTGGTGCTGGCAAACATATCAAAATATTTTTAAAAAATTTTTTACAATTTTAGCTAGGGTTGAGGTTTAATATTGAATATAATTCTATATACGTTAATGATGTAAACTTCACAAATATCTAAATAATTTCATTTGTTTTTATTTTGGTATCAACCTCACAATAAGTATTTATTTTAATATTTATCAATAATTTACCAAAAAAATCATGCTTATAATATGATGATAGTTAGTTAAATCATAAAAAATCATTATTTGATTTATAATTCTTAGTCGAAGATTTTAATATTATATTCACATCTATATATTAAATATTGATAATTAAATTATTTATTATTTTGCGTAAATAGAATTTTTTTATTAAGATAAAATTGAAATTATAATAAGATAGAAGCTATTCAATTTTAAAAATAGATTTATAGCTAAAAATCTGAAAAAAGTATTAGTGAAATTATCATAAATAGCATTTAATTCTGGAATAAAATAATATGTATTAATATTATTAAAAAATACCAAAAATTTTCGCAGCCTCACCTCTACTTTTACATGTAATTGAATTTTTTTAAATCAAAATCATATATATTTGAAAATTAATAACTTAATTTTATTTAGTATGAATTAATATGGAATTAGATTATACAAAAATAATTATATTGGTATTCATTGAAAAAAAAAAAAAAATAGTTTTATCCTAAATTATATATAAATCATTCAAAAAGTTATAATATGATTTAAAAATAATTATTATTATCTGATTGTAGATGCTTTAAATTTAATAAATTTGTGTATGATATATTTATATATTGAATTAGGATTATTATGTACAAATTCAACGAACCAGTTGGTTACTTTTTGAATGTGATACAAATTATCTTTTCATTTTAAAAATATAAAGCATATTTTATATATAATTGTTTATTGATGATGGAAAATGTTTTTTCTATAACATTGGATATTATTCAAATGCAAATTGGGTACTTCACTTCTAGTGAATTTTTGACCTGTCAGTGGTTTTCCATTAACACAATCGTTTAAAATTGAAATCCAGCCCTGAAATATTGATAAGGCCGAAATGCCAGAATATTTTTGTTTGGTCAGCTGATTCCACCTGTACATTATTTCTTCTTCATCGAGAAATTGAAATTTAGTGTTTCCGTTAATTCCATCTGCATTTTCACTTCTACATGAAAATTCACGATCAAAAATGCAGGCATGCTTTAACTGGCTGAAATAATTCTCAGCTACTTCATTTAAGTGAGGACTATAGGGAACAATGAAAAATGAATTAAAGTTGCATTTTAAAGCCATTTCTCTAACTTCTTTTGTTTTGTGAATCGAGGCATTATCTTGAATAATTATAATTTGAGTAGAAGCATTACATATTTTTGTTTTCAAAATGTAAGATATTTCTCTTAAAAATATTGCATATTCTTTGTTTGTTACTGGACCTTTATACCAGCGAGAGATAGAACCATATCCTGGAATAACAGCTGTTAAAATTGATGCTATATTACTGCTTTTTGTTGTACCTTCACTTAATGGACGAACTGAAACATAACCTCGTGATGAGTTAGGTTGTGAACGTTGTACACCTGCTTCATCAATAAAAACAAAAAGTGCATTCCTTTGCTCGGTTATATTGAGCATAATTTTTGCCCAGATGTATCTTGCAATTCTAAACCCAATTGAATTCCTTTGAGGCTCGCTGAAGCAAGGTTTTTTAATTGTTATATTTAATTCTAGAAGTTCCTTATTCACCAACCTAGTAGATACATTATTGTATTTGCATGGGCCAAAATGATTTAAATAATCCGTCCTTTGTTCATCTGTTAGAGATGGGAAATCCATTACAGTAGCTAATAAACACAGTCGAGCTTCATCATTAAACTTTGAAGGTGCTCCAACTTGTTTTTTGGAAACTTGTTTATCTTTATTTTTAATATAGTCATTCAAAATTTGATATGCTCGTTTTTCTGATATGTATTTGGCACCTTCATTAACAGCTGCAGTTCTTGATTTGACCCAATCTATGGTGAATTTTCTTTTGCTTTTGATTTCACTTTTTTTGGCTAAAAAATCATTCCATAATTTTTCTCTGACCTTATCTCTGGTGGCTGTTAATTTTTCATTTTCATTTTTATAGTTCTTTTTTTTCATTTCATCAAGTATTCGCTCAATACCATACTCATCAATCCTTGATTGCCAATCATAATTCTCATCTGGAAAATCAATATCTGAAAGTTTATATGAGTTATTTTTTTTATGTTCAGGTATTATTTTGTCTTCCTCATCAAAATGATATACAATCATATCTTTAATTATTTCAACAATTTCTCCCTCAATTTTTTCTTTAACAATTTTTAAATTCCGATTTTCATAATCTTTAAATAGATTGTATAACTGTTCACCAACTTCTTTTACCTGTAAATTTAAGTGAGATTCAAAATCTATATTCAATTGGTTAGCTGTTAAATTTGCATTAATTTCACCATTTGATGTGGAATCTGATTTATAAATAAGGTTGCATAAAATCTCTGTAAAAACCTCAAGTATTTTTTGAGTATATAAATAAATTGGTTTTGATGTCGAGTATTCATTTGCTGGCGATTCACCAGGAGCTATATCAAGAAAACCATTTAAGTATTTGAAATTTTTATGTATATCATATTTGATTGCATTGTTTTGAGTTTTTTCAACCAATTTAAACATATTTAGAGATTCATCATCTATATGTATTTCCTCGGGAATACTGTTCCCATCTGCTTGAATGTCATAAGGGATAAATAGCGGTATAGTTTTTGTATTCAAATCTGTAACTGGAAATAATTCATTTCCGTTTCTATTTGGAAAACTGTTAATAATACTACTGTTTTGCGATATTGATTCATTTGAAGAAAAAGAATTCTCTATTTCAGCGAATTTTCTTTTTCTGGGAGGTGATATTTGTGTTTGATTTTCGAAATCTTCAGGTTTTCTTTCCAATTTTTGATAGAAAAAAATATAATTTTTTTTTTCTAACGTCGAGTCTGATATTTCATTTTTGAGGTATGGTGTGACATGATTATCATTACAATGATAAAATTTATCATTTATAAACAGTAGCACTTCGAAATGACCTCGATTAATTTCATTATTACGATGAATGATAATTGAATATAATTTATAATATTCATCAATATCTGAACCAAATGGCGCATAATGAATGTACCTATTTGGTGTAATAGGTTTCTTACTTATATACAACGCATTTGTATTGGCATTATTTCTTGAAGATACTAGTGCATTTGGCAACACTCTTATGACATTAATACATAAGCATTTAGGAGCATATGGAAATTCATTAAGATTTTGATAGATCCTACAATCTAAACCTACTTGAACGTCAACTGAATCATCTGATATTGAAATTATTTGACTGAAATTTGTTTCTTCCTCTGAATTCTTAAAATATTCATTAAGAAAATTGTATCTGCTAAGAATATTTTGGAACAAATGCATAGGATCAATTTGGATTCCTCTAATATTTTCATCAGGATGCATTAGCTTTTCTTCATTTTTTGTGTCGATAACTGGTTGGAAAGTTTCATATAAATCTTCCATATTGATTGACCTATTACCATTGGTAATTGTTGAATAGCGAACTGCAAGCTGCTTTAGGATATCATTATCGTTTAATTGGTTAATCATTTGCCAACAATCGGCATCGTTAAAGAGGACTTGAATAATGCAATTAATGGAGCACACGTTATTAATGTTACATAGACGTGCAGGAGTAGATCTTATAGGGAAATTCATTTTAAAAAAATGAGGTGAAAAATAAAATAAGAATAAGAATAAAAAACAATTCATTGAACAAAATTTTGGCAAAATTTTTAAAAAAATTTTTAAAAAATTTTGGAAAATTTTAAAAAAATTTTAGCTGTCACAGTTTCATTGAAATTTCAATGTATAACAAAAAACTTAAAAGTAATTTCCGACAATTCAATTTAGAAGTTAACTGAAAATAATCATTTTTTATCATGTATAAACCATTTGATGCTAAACATAGACAAACCGATATGTTTACAAGCGAAATTGATTTCATTACAAATATTGACCATACCCAGTTAATTAAAGAACAAATTGCATTAACACTCAACAGTCTTGATCTTGGCATCAGGGATGTCTTTGAAAGTTCAATTGTTTCTCTTATGAAATTAATAATAACAACACCAAATGAAGAAAAAAATAATACAGCATTTTCTGAAATGCTTACTCTTTTTTTGGAGAAACTAATTGATTTCAATATACTTCATGATAATTGCATCAAAATGATAGTTATTAATTTCATATTCAATCTATTACAATCAAACATCCTAATTGATTTTAACAATTTGACTAGCCTCGAAAAAAGTGCCATTAAGTTGTTTATATTTGAAAATAATAATTTGCAAGCAAATTCCTTGATTGTTGATTGCATTTGTGAATTTATCAGATTATCCAAAAGTTCTGTTCAATATTCTGAATATATTTTATTTTGTTTACATAATAATGAAATATTTGAAATATCAACAAAATTGAAATTAATTATGTTTTTGTCCAAAAACCAAATGACATATGCATATAATATGTTAGAAATCAACAATTTTATTTTACAAATTGTTACAGGATTTAAAGTTGATATTTTTGATGAAAAACAAATTCAATTTTTAAAATATTTATATCAAATATATAGAAATGCTGTTGAATTCATACCTTTGATTCCTGATATAATCATAGATAAATTCATGAAAATGTCGAATTCTAATTATTATTCAGAAGAAATGATTGATTTAATATTAATAATATTAAAAAGGTTGGGAGAAATCAACAACAAGAAAATTTATTATATTTTGCATAAATTAAACATTAATTACTATTTGTTAATTCTAGAATCAAGCAATTATCAAAAGATAAATTCAATTTATCAAATATTTATGATCAGAGTCAACATTCTTCATGAAAACCCTATTTCTAATTTATTATGGACAAAAATTATCCAAAATTATCATAAATATCCAGCAAAAACAAAATCTATATCAATCAAGTGTTTGACATATTTGTTGAATCCAAAAATTAATTTATCTACTCAAATAATTTTCGATTCTCAATTATTTCAAATAATTTGTGACCATTTAAATGATTTTATTTTTGAAGATATAGTGAATCTACTTTTTATTTTACAAACTTTAATATGCTTATCTATAAATTCTCATCATGAATGTGAGCTAAGAACAAATTTATTATTATATGATATCATACCAATTCTCAAAGATATTCAATATAGTGAATTAAATGATCAATTATGTGATGCATCTATCGAAAATGTCATAAGTTTTGTCACAAAATAAATATAAAAACTCTTTAAAGGACAAGTGAAAATTATAATCATAATTATTTTTATCAAAATTAATTAAAATTTTCTTTTTCTTTTATTTTTTTATTCAATATTTTTTTTTATTTTTAAATTTTTTTTCACATGATTTAATTGTTTTTGCTCAAAATTTTTTTCAAATTAATACAGGTTAATACTTTAGACCAAAAACCGTTTTCGCAAAAAATTTTTTTTGTGAAAAATTGATCACAATTTCTGCGGTAAAATTTTATTTATGGAAAAATTAATTTTTTTTTTGGAAAAAATGCACACAATAATAATTTTTTTGATCGAAGCTAATTCGGAATAGATTTTTTTATCAAATGATTTGCTAATTATTTCGTGCTAGCCCTATAATTTGGTTTTTGAAATTTCTTAGGAATAATAGATTATTTTCTCGAGTTATTATTTATTTTTATTAAATGAAAATTATATATAAAGCCATGACATATTTCTAGAAAAATAAAACAAAAAATTAAGTTTTATTCATTTTGAAAGATTCCTTTTAAAAATAGTATACGTTTATTTATGAAGTGTTTTAAAAATTGAATGGATATTTTATTTTCATCTCACCATTAATTGATTAAAGCTAATGAATTTTTTGATAATATGAATTTAATTTTTTGAATTAAAATAAAATTACGTAAATTCTATTGAATTTTTCATTTGAAACAGGTTATCTTAATTTCTATAATTTAATCGTGCTATAATATATTTGTGATAATTTGAGTTATATTTTTTTTTTTTTAATACTCTTCAAGTAAAAATTTCATGATTGAAAAATGAATATTTTAAAAACAAATACAATACACAGCTTTTAATCGACCATTTTAATTCAGTAATCATGCAAATTAACCAATTTATTTTAATGAATTTGAATTTCTCATTAAAATAAATATAAAAACTTCAAAAATCACATCAAAAAATAGAACATAATTATAAAAAATGAAATAATAAATATCAATAAATGTTTAAAAAAACATTTTCTTCTTGAGCTATCAAAATAAAAAGGAAACACTGAACTTCCTTTATTACAACTTTTTAAATATTAATTGAATTTTTTTTGAGTGTTTAACGGCAGAAACTTTGATTGGTTGACTTAACCTATTGAATCATTTAATTCTTGGCATAATAACATGAGTTATTCGCGCTCTTCATTCAGTAGGTACGGCAGTGGATATAGCCGCACCAATCCAGTTGCACCAAGTTATGAAGGTCCAGTTACCACTGGAACAACAGATGAAATTCTTGACCTTAGGCGTCAAATTAAGCATCTTGATCGCCAAGCTGCTGCAAGAACACGTGGCAGACATCATTGGACCAACATACAATCTGGTTCTGACATCACTAATGAATTCAATAGGAAATATCCATCTTTATCAACAACAAACCAATCCCACCTTGAACCAGATACAAGGTTTCCATACCCAATGATTAGACCACCACCTGCTCCACCTTCATCTACTTTATGCTACTCCAACATTGCTGTCCCATCTTACAGTAATGTTAGCTATTATCAACCACAGAGAGTTTCATTCCAAACATGCTGCTCAAAATCACACAACCAGCACTATTCAGATGATGACAGTTTTGATGAATCATCGAATTATGATGATGAAAGAATTAAGAAAGCACTCCAACATATTGACCATGCAAGTCGTATTTTGGAGAATTATTAAATAATTTTTGATTCTTTTTATATTTTTTATTTTTTATCATTAAGATAATTCTTTTTCTTTGAATGTTTTATAGTAAATGCTTCTCTATCAATATTTTAAAACAGTGTTTTGTGATGTTTCATATGAAAAAAGTTAAAACCAAGATTTAATTAATCTGGAATAAGCTTCTTGATATGATTATGAATCAAACATGATGAAAGTAGGGATTGGTCACATTCATGTGTTTTTAAATTTTGTGAATATATTTAGCCAAACAAATACAAAAATAAACCAAACTTTTTAACTAACTTTGAGATATCTATTAACGTGAACCACAAAGTCAAAAATCAAGAAAAAAAATCAAAAGCAACAAACTTTGGAATATGATTAATTCAAAAATTCATACCAATTATAATATAATATATTAATTAATAATATTAAAAAATATTTTTTTTAAGCGACTTAATATTTTTTATATGTTATTTATCTTTCTTTTCATTTTTAAAGTAAGAATCAAAATCACTTAATCTGAAGAATCAAAAGAACTTAAATATTTTTTTTAAAGACGTGGTAGGACCAAATATAATCTCATTTTTGTATGTAAAATATCTCATTTAATATTTATTATCACAAAACTTTATCAATTAAATTGCATTAACATTTAAATATATAATACTATTTTACCAATAATTTCAAAAATTATCTCAGAAGACAATTTGCTGGCATTCAATTTACATGATATCGGACCTGTTGAAGTATAAATTTTTGAATAAAAAAGTAAATGAATTAAAAAAATACTCAATAGGAAATATTCAGCACATGATTAATTTTGATATATTAATAGTTCAAGTGCTACATTTGTGAATTCGCATACTTCTATTCATTTGAAAGTTATGAATTTGGCTAAAAACACTTTTGTTATCGCCTCATTAAAATTGATTTTTAAAATATGCAATAAATAATATTAAAGTAAACTTACAAATATCCCAAAATTAAACTATTTAAGAAAAAAATATAATTAAATTTTTTCAGAATATTGATGACCATTAATTTTTTTTTTTTTTTTTTTTTTTTCAAATAATGTAATTTTGGTCAATGGGAAAAGTAAGCAAGCATGTATATATTTAATAAAAGCCATTTATTTCTTGATTAATAAAGTTGTTCTGATGTTCTATTCATTTTAATGTCATTTTTAATTTGGATTTTTTTCTTTCATATACATAGGGGATCTCATTTATTATTGATTTATTTTAATAAATATCAAATATACAATATAATAATATATTTTAGAATTACAATAACAAAATATTTAAGGAGATATTTACACAAAAAGTTCAAATTATATTTGGTCCTACCACATCCTTAAGGATTGCGATATCTCTTTTCTCAAAAAAAGATCGGAATGGTGAAATTTTAACGTTTTAAACTTTTTCTGAAATAATAACCATTGAATTTTAATCTAAATTCAAAAAGTGAGCTCGGGATACAAAATTTTGTTCGTTATTATTTGAGAACTTTTGAGTGTCCAAAATATCCATTTGGACACATTTATTTCAATTTTGTATACACTCTTAATTTTCAATTAATTTAATCCAATGAATTAAATGGATACTTGATCGTCGTGGTTAAATAATAAATGAGATTGTAAATATTATTATACATAAATATTTATTTAAATTGTTTAATATTTTTATTAATTTATTATTTAATCTTTGTTATAATATTATTTATTTGATTTGTAAATTACATATTCTTAAATTTAATTCAATAGACTTGTTAAAGTCCATGGACCTGTGGACTTACAAAATTCATTCAATTTTTTTTAGCATTTTTTATTTATTCACAAAATAAAAATTATTTATAATTTCTCTGAAATACTCTGGTCCATCTGCCAGGACTTCCAAAATTCTTTCAATATTTTTAGCATTTTTTTTTATTCACAAAATAAATGATCGAATTATTATTTCTCTGAAATACACAGGTCCATCTGCCAGGACTAATAAAATTCTTTCAATTTTTTTAGCATTTTTTATTTTTTCACAAAATAAAAGAATTATAAAATTTCTTTGAAATATTTTGGTCCATCTGCCAGGATTTCCAGAATTCTTTCAATTGTTTATGACATTTTTTTTCATGATTAAAAACATTCAAATATAATTTACTCATATTAGTTACTACTTTTCTATTTAAATAAACAAAAAAAAATTAAATAAACAAATAAACTATAAAATATATGCAAAAATTGAGTTCTTTTTTGAGATATAAAATAAAAATAAATTGACAAGGTTTGTTAGGTCCACGCCAAGTCCCGAGTCCACAAAAAGTCCATGAAAAGTGCATTTGTCCCGGACTTTTAACAAGTCTATAATTCAATATATTATAATATTTTTAATATTTTTTTTTATTTTAAAAATATGTTTTTATATATTTATATAGTAATGAAATTATGAAGAAATAATACATATAATTACATTTTTACGAAAATATTTTTAATTATGTGTAGGCTCACTAGCATTTTTGACTAATTTTTATATGATTTGATAGATCATATATTGTTATAAAATAATATTCTAAAAATAGTTCATAAGTATGAATAATAAAGTTTAGATTTGCATTTTAATATTTTATATTTAATAAAAAACTATTTCAAAAAATTGAAAGAATTCTTTCAAAAATATTTGAAAAATTCTTTCAAAATAATTGAATAAATTTAGTGAAAAAAATTGAAAAAATTTTAAAGAAAAAAAATTGAGAGTATTATTCAAAATTTGGTAGACTTTTTTTTGGACAAAATCGGCACCTTTTACAATAACCGTTTTTTGTAAAGTCCAAAATCGGCACCTTTTATATCAAATAAACATTCAAAATCAATTTTTTACAAAAATGAAAATAAAAAAAATAACATAATTATATATAAATGTTTATTAAAATAGAATTATGATAATATTTGGATTAGTTTTAATCTATTTTTTATATAATTATGAATAATAAATGAAAAAAAGAAAACTATCCAAAAGTATTCCTATAGAGTTAAATTGAACAATTCATATGAAAATAATTCATTTGATTACTGCGAGCAAGGTCACTCATGTGTGTATTAGTATTTCATTTCAATTTGATATCTGCCAGAAACAAAGACAAATAAAAATAATAGCTACATGACTATTTTCTGGGCTTAATAGACATACTTTTGGCTACAAATCACTAAAAATGAAAAAAATTCTGATATAAAAAATAAGTTTTTTTGCTAATATGATATTCAAATTAATGCACAGTGAATTGAGATTATGATCATGTAGAACACATCATCGATAAAAGTCTGTATTACCTCGAGCTTGCTGTATATATGAATGCTTTAATAAAAAAAAAAAATGATTTTCAATAGATAAATGGTTATACGTTTATTGTTTTTTTACAAATTCTATTGATATATTTTGAATAGATAAATGGCCTGCTGATTTTGTCCTTTTTGGAGTCTACCCAAAATTTCAGAAAAAAAAAAAATATCTACTTTCACTTTTTTTCTTTAGCAAGACAAATTAAAAAATGTAGAAAAATGAATATGATATTTTCGTTTTTTTACAAAAGAAATATTATATGTCCAAAAAAAAAATTATGGACACAGATATTCAAAAAATTCTCTCAAAAAGAGGATTTTTAAAAATTTTGTATCCATTAAAATTCTTAAAGCTTCCTCAAAAAGTTAGAAAATGGAAACTTTTTTATATGGACACAAAAGCCTAGGTTTTTTTTTCAACTCTCAATTATTCATTCAATTTTTTTTCAATGAAAATAAATTTTTTTCTGATTAGCAGAATTAATTATCTATGAATATTTCTAAAAGAGATTAAAATAAATCTTTTATTTTCAGTTTTATAAATATAATTAATATATTAATTTTTTATTTTATTCATTTTTCATCAATTCATAATGATCTTGATATGATATATAGTTTTTTTTGGAGAATAATTCAAAAATTGAGTATTGTTTGAATTAAAAATTTAGAAAACGTTCTGATAAATTTCATTTTTTATTTCAAACATAACCAAAACTATAATCAAATTCAAGCTATTAAAGTTATCTCCCGTTTTCAAAATGACTATTTTTCGCTTCAATCAAAAAAAATCTTTAATTCGAATTAAAGATATTTACATATATGTTTCAAAGAAGGCGATTTAAATTATCAGTCGTATTGTACCTTTTATCAAATAAGAGCGAAATCATCTAATCGACTTTATTTATGCTCCTTTTTAAAAAATTCGAGATAGTAATAAATTGAATGGATTCTCAATATTTGAATTAAATACAATAGAAAATCAATTTGTTCATGAAAATATTTTACCATAAAGGTCAATTATTCCAATATTTTCGAAAAATAAATTTTAGTAAAAAGCAACATGCTTTTTAAGACCAATATATAATATCCCAATGTTACCGATTTTTATCTTTTATCTTTCAAGATAAAAGCAATATAAATGATTTTTGACAAACAAATAAATAAAAAAATTGAATAAAAACTAAATCTAAATTTTCAATTAAATTATGATTTCATTTTTCATCATTAAAGATTCTTCTGAATTTTTCTGAGAATAATTTAATGGTCGCATATGTTTTCCCTGTAATCAAATAATTGTGATATGCTTTCAAAAAATTCTGAGAGTTTAGCGTTGAAAATCCCTATTTTTTTCAATATTGAAATATTTACACAAAAAGTTCCGATCTTTTTTTGAAAATATTTTCAAAAAAAAAAAAAGGGGATATGATTAAAATAAGAATACTATTCTTAGAATAGAAATAAATGATATATAATTAATTATAGCATCCTGTTAATGTCATTAATGACAAAAAGTTAAACTTTTTGAATTTATATTTTGTTTCATCATTGAAAAATGTCATTAACAGGATGCTATATAATTAATATAATTTATATATCCCAAAACATAGCGAAAATACTCAAGAAATAAATTTTTTAAGACAATTAATTTTGTGATAACTCATAGAATTTTTAACACAGAATTTGATAGTGGTCCCTTAAGTAACCCTTCGGCGGTTTTGTAAACTACTGCGACATCACCTATTTTTGAATAGTTTATGCTGAAATTTTGGAATTATGGCGCATGGAGTTGAAAATACTGCATTAAAAAACGGAAACTTTTTTCATATAATAAATGGTCATATTAAAACTTTTTGAATAGTTTTTTTAGAATACTTTAAATAAACTAAACCAATTTATTAACGAAACTAATCTCACTTTCATATGGTTGTCCTTGCAGTTTTATAAGTTGATTTTATTCAACATCAGCATAACATTATTTACTTAAATCATCCTCACCTGCTCATATCATTAATACAATTTCAATCTCATAACTTTTTCAGAAGACTGAAGAGTCTCATCCATTTATTATCAAATGTGTAATAAAAAATTACTAGTAAGTATTTATATTAATTGATTCTAAAAGATTTTAAAAAAATTATATTCTTTTATTTCTTCTCAAAATCGACCAAATAAAATACGGCTATTGTATAGAGGGGTTTCGGCAAAATTACGGATTTGACAACGGCACTCTCCAACTACGGCCTACGGCCGTAAGGGTTAGATCTAAAGTTATTAATATTATACTATAATAATTATACTTATCCCCTTTTATTTGGAATCATGAATTTATGAATCAGATTTTTTTATTTTTGCTTTTTTAATTTTTTTATTATAAGTAGAAAACGCTAAAATCTAAATCCAAAAAAAAAAAAAAAAAAAAAAAAAAAAAAATATTATTCATCATTTTTACCATTTAAACGATAATAAATACATATACTATCAGGGATGGTAAAAGAGTAACTCGAGTAAACTCGGGTAAATAAACGGTTTCTACTCGAAATTTACTCGGGAAAATGTTCGAGTAAACCGTCTACTCGAGAGTGAAATTTTTTAATTCACATTTCATCATTTTCGAGTATTTTCTGTCAATTACTCTGAGTAAAATTGATTATTTAATAATAAAGTATTTTTGTATAAAATAAAAAGCTTATTTATCTTATTTAAAATATTTTTATTTCTTATCTACTTTTGGTTATTTAAATAAATCAAAATAATTTATGTTCAAATGTAAATATATATGTTTTAATGAAATTTTGTGTCATATACAATCATTTTATTCATAAATTTAATAAACCAAAGTAAAGTTTGTAAAAAGATTGCTTTAATTCAATTTGGAATTAAATTTATTGTAATTAAGAATACCATCAATAAGTAATTAAAATCTTATTTTTTTTTAGTATTTATCATTTGTATAGTAAATAAATAAAAAAGCTTTTGAAATGTATTCTAAAAACTATTTTTATTAAAAAAAAAAAAAAAAAAAAATGGGAGTCGAACCAGTGATTACGAGTAAACTCGAGTAAATAAGTTATAATTGAATAGCATGAGTAAAGACGAGTAAAAATAAATTTAAAAACGGTTTTTTTACTCGAGTTTACTCGAGTAATATAGAGTACGAGGCTTACTCGAGTAAGAAAAATTTTCGAGTAGCCTTTCTTTACTCGTACTCGATTTCCATCCCTGTATACTATATTTAAATTTAAATATAATAATATCCATAATTAATTGAATGATTTATGATTTATAAATTAAAAATGAAATTTGGACTTATTTAATTTTTATAAATCATTCAATTAATTATTTAATTGAATAAAGAATTGGTCATATGGTAATATAATATGTATTATATTATCTTGAAAAAACATTATTTTTTTAGATTAATAATTATAAATAACATAATAAAATATATTTTAAATAATAAATATAATTATATAAATTAAAAACTAACTAATACTAGAAATAAATTACATTTTTTTAATTTTCTTTTTTCAATATAAATAGTTTTTGAAAGAATATAAAATTTTATTCTATAATATCAATTTTAATGTATCTTGAAAAATATACTAAAAAGCTGAAATATTTTTGAGAATTAAAATTATTACATCAAATATAATGAGGAATTAAAAATAAAACATTATATAAGCTACCTATGCTAATTTCTTTTTTTTTTTGAAAATCCTAAAAATAATTTTTTTAGAGTTAAAAAAATAAATTGATTTTTTATAATTTCTTTGTTTAATAATAAATTAATCAAATATATTATTTTGATAGTAAATTTTGAGACGGTTTGTTATAGTGATACGATCAATTTTCTATCGTTCACAGTTTCTATTGTTCAATAACTAGTCAATTTTCACATTGGTATAAGATGTTTAAAAACCTCTTTGGAAAGAATTCAGATGGCGTTGGCGGCTTTGCCGATAAACTTCGTTCGTTCCCAGAATATCATCATGTTGATTTATCCCTCGAAAATTGCTTAAAAGAGATTGTTAAGAAACAAAGCCATTTTGATCAATCTCAAGGCAACTGTTACAGTGAATTCTCTCGCAAACAAACAAACGAAAGTATCAGCGATATTCTTGGCCATATTAGCGAAAATTTAAAGTCTCTTGATGAAGAAGCCAAAAAAGCAACCGAAGCATTACCAAAGATTCGTACAGATTTGGTCAAACTAAAGACATTAAACGATGATATCAGAGCAAAGAGAAAGGATGCAAGCAGCAAGAAAGATCGTGCTAAGAAAAGCGCAGGTGCCGCAGAAAAGGCAGAAAAGAAGGTCGAGATGCTTAGATTAAAGAATCCATCATCACCTGAATTCACAAAAGCACAAGACGAATATGATCGTTCAGTTAAACAAAAGCAAGCTGATGCAACAGCTTCTGAAGAAAGAGACGCACTCTTAGTTACCGAATCTAAAGAATATAAGAAACAACTTTTCCAAACAATACTTTCAGCACTCAGCCAATATGCTACTGCTCGTAAAGAAGCTTCTGATGGAATGGCTCCAATTGGTGATAAAATCAAAGAACTTGCAATTACTATTCCAACATACACTGATCCTTCAATTGAAGTTCTCCAAACTAAAGTTCAGACATTACGCAGCGAGCCTGTCGAGTAAGTCATTTTTTCATCACTAAATTTACACAAATATTGATTTTCTTTAATTTTTTTCATTTCAATATTGAAATATCGGCATTAACCGCTTGAGTTTATAGAATTTTTTGAATCAAAAATCAAAATATTAAAAAATTCTATATTCATACAGGTTTATTAAATGCGAAATGATTTACATTTATGATTTGAATAAAATCACATGGAAATATTTATATATTGCTTGCAACTTCTTTACGTTGATATGGTATAAAATAGATTTGATTGGGGAAATTAACATCATCTGGAAAAATGCTAATAATATCATTTGATTTTTTACCTTTTAAAATCAAAGGCTCATATTTTACAATATTATCATCATCATCAGATGAATCGAATTCGCTTTCATGCTCGCAGTAATCTTGGTTGTATCTCATTAAATCTTTTTCGGGGACTGAATTATATAAAGGCATTGTTGAGTAATATGTCCAAGTATAGATTTGATATTTAAATCTCACAAAAATAATAGGATAGATTGGGTGAGGGATAATACCTCTCACCTGCTCTTTGAGACCTTTAAATGAATAAACTGGCGTTATACTAAATACATCACCGTTAGAATAAGCAGCAAATGTCATCGGTGAAGTTGTTTTGGTAACCATAAAAGTGTAATTCTTATCATTACTGAAAGCAGAATAAGAGTATTTCGAGTGATTAATTGGATCTTTATAAGTACCGAGAACAGTTCCAAAATCAATGGAATAAATTGGTGCATTTCCACGTGAATCAATAAATGCTAAAAGGGTTTTGTCATTCGAGATAGACATTGAAATAATATCTTTTGTTTTCTCTGGAAAATCAATTTGTCCAGAAATCGACACTTTGGTTTTATCTTCATCAAGTTGACAAGAAAAAACGTCCTTAGAATAGGAACCATAAAAACTTAGTGAGTTGCTTCCCCAAATAATTGATGAAAATTTGTTATTTAATTTTTTATATTCGCCAACAGATAAGTCTAGAATAAAAAGAGAACAGTCCGAGAGAAGAAAGAGATAAATATTTGGTTCATAATCACTGCAAACAATACTATTTATTGGCGATGGAAATAAAAAGTTATATTTAAGCTCTCTTGTAACAACATTATGAATCATTATTTTGCCAGTTCTGTCACCAGAAGCAATATGTAAAGTATCACGCGAAAATGATAGTGCTGTAACTTCTCCCTCATGAACAGTATACTCATGCTTATTACAGAAGTTTCTGGAATCACAGGAAAAAAAAACACCAGAGCTAAAACCAATTCCAATAATGAATCCATGGTGGCTCAAGCAAAAAGTAGAAATTGTTTCACGATACTCCACCTCTTCGATAAATTGAAAGCAAATTTCTGGATCCGGCTTCTCATCAAATTGATTCATAAAAACATCAATTTCTTTTTCCATATTTTTTTATAACTTTTTAATTGATTAATTGGCCGCCTCAAGCCTATATAAAAGTAAACGGCAGTATGAATATGAGACTTGAAAAAGATTTTTTAAACAATTAAGCTATCGAATATAAAACCATTCTTTTAGATGTTGATTCCTTTTTATAGTTTTATAGATTTTTAATACCAGTAAAAAGGGGTAAGCCTTTTTGAAACCAAAATAAATTAAAAAGTTATTTAATTTTTTCTGAGAATACTACCAAATAATTGCACAAATGAAATCACATAAATATTTCAAAAAGTTTTTGTTTAATTGGAATATTTGCTGATTCAAAACAGCGGTCTTCTATTAATCAAACTGAAGAAAATAATTCGAAAATGATTCAAGAGTTGTTGATCTCTATTTCATGAATCTGCAAATTTCATATTTGGAAGAATTCAATCAATCATTTACCATTAATGCCAATTGTATCATCTAAAGCATAAAATATAATAAAAAGAATTTAAATTCAAAAACTTAACCTGTTTACTCAGTGATTGGAGTGTAGTCACTATCATTAACAGTGATGCTGTAGGTAGAGCATGTTGATGTTAATTCTTCATTGATGAGCTTGTTGACACTTGTGTAGTAGTATGTCAAAGCAGCAAAGACCTTCTTAACGGTCTCATTTCTGTTTTCGTAAACTTGTTTAGCACCTTCAAGGAATTCCTTGTTTAATTCTTCATATTTGGTCTTCTTGTCATTGACTTCTTTCTCTGCCTTTTCTAATTGTTCTGGTGTGTCCTTTCCCTTTGCCTTGCGTTCATTATGGATTTTGTTGGCATTTTCATAGTTGATTCTTGCAGAGACACGCTTTTCTCTAAGTTCCTTCAAGTGCCTTGTTTGTTCAAGAGCTAACTTTAATGGTTCAGAAACTTGGCTCTTGAATAATTGAGAGTGAACCTTTTCACATGCAGCTGTAACCTTTGAATAGTCAACTTTGTTTTCTTCAGCAACAGTTGAATTCAAAACTTCTGGCAACTTTGAGAAAACTTTTGAATTCTCCTTGAAGATGTTGCTGACTTGGTTAACTGATTCGTTCATTTTTGTGAATTTTTCATGAACTTCATCAAGATGCTTGCTAGTTTCAGTATATTCTGGTTCTTCTTCAAGTTTTACACCAGTAACTTGAGCAGCAATTTTGTTGTTAGCAGCTTGGATTTTTTCTTGGGTTTTTGCTAAGAAAGCTTTCATGAAATCAAAAAAAAGTGAAGTGGCTATTCTTGATCGTAATGACTTTTTTATATCATATCACATCACTTTTTCAGCGTAAAGTTATTTTTAAAATATAAATTTCACCCAAAATAAAATGGAAATTTACCAATAAAAACATATTATCAAAAGTGTATTTTCTAATGCTTGATCGGTATTTTGAATAAATTGAAAATTGAGAATTAGACGAACAGTGACTGAAATATCAAGAGGTTTAATTCAAAAAAGTTTATACATACTATAAAATAGAATCTTAATTATAAAATGAATTATAAAAAGAATGATTACTATGATTAGATTTGAAAACATGTAATAGAAATTTTAAAGTTTTGTTTCAATGTTTTGATAAGAATTTCTCAAAAAAATAGAGCTTTCAATAATTTATATCATGAGTTAGCACATTTTTAATTGCATTTCAAACGAATAGCATTTCCTTATTGCAAATCTTGAAAAGAACTATTTTGGAATGGAAATCTTTCCAAAATTAATTATTTTAAAATACTTCATTCTATAATCTGATATTTTTTTGTTTTTTATAAAATGATCTCAACATATTTCATTTTCGCTAATAAAGTGAATCATACTAATTATGTTATCATCAATCTACAAACATTCAAGCACGATTGACAAATGAAATCATTATTATTGTATTCTTTAAATTCAGTACAAATTTAATCCTATTGTAAATTTCCGATTATAATGTTTAAAGAAAACTTATCGCACAAGAAAAAAATGCTTTAAATTGAAAACAAAAAATAAAAGTTTTATCGATGTTGCCAGAAAATATTCTTTTGAGCAATAATAATAATAAAATAAATAATTACTTATATAAGTGATTATACTGACGCTTTCTTGATACAAAATTGATAATTTTGAATCATTCAACCAAAAAATAACTTTTTATTTGTTTCATTTTACACCTTTTATAGAATTTATTTGATTATTACCTTACAATTTATATTTACTGAAATGTTTTTGAAAATTCTTTTTGCCATTAAATATTCCATATATTTGATAATATTTTAGCCCAAAAACACCATTTAATTCATAAATCATTTTATGCATTTTTTTATTCAAAGTCATTTAATGCTATTAAACTCAGAATAGTGTCATCCAAAAAAGGTTCTTCACATTTTTACTTTCGGATCTGAAAAAAGAAAAAGAAAAAGAAAAATTGAAAGAACGGGAAATGGATACCATTCACCTTTTATTGAATTAAAGACAGACTAACTTTCTAATTTTACCCAAAAATAATAAGCAAATTTATATAAGTATAATTCATATTTTAACGACAAAATTTGGCAATATGTTCTGTATTTGAGTGACTCTTATAGTAATTTCTATAAAAATAAAAATATATAATGTTTTCAAAAAAAATTTCATTTTCATGAAAAAACTATTTAAGAACTTTCTAAGAGCATGAACAATACTATTAACAAATTACATTTGAAATAAATAGTTATAAATCTATTATAAAAAAAAAACAATTTTTTTTCAAAATATGTTGTATTTCTAAAATAAATTTATCAAAATTATGCTAATTGCTCTACAATGAAATTTGATAAATCAGTCAACCAAATCGGTAAATGATAAAATATGAAATCATTAATTTAATATTATATAGATCGCTACAGCTGAAGATACGAATTCATGTCAAGTTAATTGCAGAATCATTAATTATCTATTCATTGCTTTGGCATTTATTCAATGCTTTTTTTGTTTACTGATTGTCCAGAAAAAAGTTACCCAATAATTTTTGACTAGAAGATGGGAATCGAACCTGTGACCCCAAAAAAACATAGTCCAAGAACAAAAATAGTTTACCCAAACGCTCAAAAAAAATTCAAAAAGTTATAACATATTATCAAAAAGTTTAACTTTTATTCACTTTTGAATGGTCAAAAAAAACATTACCCATTATTGGACTTGGCTATTCTAACGCTCATGTGTTGACAGAAATTGTGCAATAATCTCTTTTATGCGGCCATTTTTTTGTTTATGACTTGAATTAATAATCTAGTAGAAGGAGTCGTGAAATGTATGAAAATGATATGTATGTATTGATAGAGGGCAATAGAAAAATGGATGGCTGAGATAAAACTACTAAGATTTGCACCAAAAAATATGGTACAGTGGAATAATCTGAGAGAGAATCTAATTCAATGAAAATTACAATATGGTAGTGGAAATTATTGTCGAGCTGGCAAATATCGAATTTGTACATATCGTTAAAAAATGCAATGGTCGTATTGCTCCTAAAAAAGTCTTTTGTCTCTCTAAATCATCAAATGGATGTTTAAAATTTTTATTTTGAAAACATAATCTCTTAAAAAGTTGTTTTTTATATATTTGTGAAGAAAATTTAAAATAATAAAAAACAAATGTCTGTAATTGAAACAAAATATATGTGTACTATATAATAGAATGATAAAAAAAATTCGAATGTAAAATTATATTATCAAAAAGTTGACAAATTTCGGATACATGGATTCAAAATTAGATTTAATTTGAAATAGAATTGAAATAATTGTATAAAAATATTTTATAAAATATCTAAATTTATCTCCATTTAAATAGAATAAAATCAAATCATATATTTAGCCAAAAAAATAAAAATAAACAATATTATATATGTGATAAATTTGGAAAGTGAAAAAATATTTCTGTTTTTATTTTTTATTTTTTTTGTCCATTTTTAAAGTAATTTTAATTCAATTATATAAAATATTTAAATTCTTGAAGAAAAAAGAAAAGTTTATTTGTTAAAAAAAAAAACTACTAGAAAACGTTATTTTCGAAAATTTTAAAAATTTTGGGTAACTTATTTTTAGACAATCAGTATTAGTTAACGTACGTTAACGAACTTATATTAATGAGGTGATATCTAGAAAAATGCATCCATTTTTTTACAATTTCTTTCAAATATATGCTGGTATAAATTTAAAGAGGAAAGAAGTATTGAAATGAAACATCAACATTTATTATAATATTTTTAAGTGAAACTTAAAAAAGAAATAAAAAGTTTCTATATTACACTCTATTTAAAAAATTCTACCATCATTAAACATTAGTCCAAAGTCATCATTTATAAATGATGGAATTTGGTTGTAGCTTGAATTATTTTCGACTTCAATTTTGGCTTCTTCTGTTTCACGAAAACTTTCAATGAATTTGTCATCAATATTTGATGCAGGAACATCCAAAGGTGGAATTGTGAAGTTAACATCAATATAAGATGTAAACATATCTTCATAAGTTTTTTGTGTAGAAATATTAGGCAATGTGTATACTTTGCATTGGAGACCTGCCGAACTCGCAGCTGGAGAAGTATTTATAGAAGACGGTGGCGATTCAGGTGTGATCGTATCTGAATCTTTTTGAGTCTGTAAAAATGAATTATATGTGCTTTTTGGAACTTTTGCAATTCCAGTTAGTGGAATTGAGAAGACTGTGCTATTTCCTTGGGTATTATTAAACGAATTGCTGCTATTCATCTTTTGAAATGGTGCTGGAATTGCTGATGATGGAAAAGATGATAATGATTTATTATCCCTCTTTCGAATCGTCCATTTACGAAGAGCATTAGTATTATCTTTAAATATTGGGCATGCGTTAGATAACGCAGTTGCTGTTTCAGTACGGCCAAGACTAGAAGAAAATCCCATTCTCTGAAGTGAACCATTTATTGATGATTTGCATTTTGAAATGAGAAAGCGCAGCTGATGAGTATTAATAGCAATCCCTTCAGGAAGCCAACAAATTCCACAAACAAGCCCGCGTATGACGTTGTTTGAATCGCTTCCTTGGACAACAAATGCTTTGATCTCGTTCAAAATTTCGGAGAAAGTTTCAACTCTTTTGTTCCTTTGGCTTTTGATTGATTTCGAAGCAATATTTATTTTGAGGCAATTGTACCTATATTTGTCAACATCAGAAAGGTTCCACCAGAATTGGGGAATGTTTTCTTTTGAGTCTGCTGGAGTGGATGAGAGAGCATGAGGAAAGCTCATTCTAAAATATGTTTATTAGAATAACGTTTTAACTTTTCAAAAAAAAAAAAAAGAAAAAGAAAAAATTTTATCAACTTGGGTGAATATCTACTTTTCCCGATAAAATTTCTCAGAATTACAATTATTTTTTTTAGAGAAAAAAATCAACTATTTTAGAAATATTTTCTATTCCAATTATCCTTTTAATATTCTAAAAATGGCTCACAAATTTTACTGTGATTAGATATGTTATAAATATTTTGATAATGAATAAAAATAATTCATTTACCCCCAGAAATTTGAGAGAACTTTATGAGTAATGAGCAGTTATTATCAATTTAGATGGTTAGAAATTAATTCATCTTTTGAATGATTATTCATAGTTATTTTGAATACTAATCACTATTTTTGAAATAATTTTTTTTATTTGGATTTTTACAAAATTTAATTCTTTTTTTTTTAAAGGTTTATAAAGCAGCATTCTTATTATTATAAAAATACAGCAACTATAAATATTTTTAAAAATATTGTAAATTAACATATTGATATATTTTATAGGTTGGCTTTTTTTCATAAATTTAGGTAAAGAAAGCTTTTTTCTATACTATGTAATAAGGTAATGAATGATTGCTAATCATAAATCAAGAAATATAAATTTTATTCAAGTTTTTAAAGTAATACTCAATATCCACTTTCAAAAATACTCTAACACTTTGAACATGAAATTATATTATGACTATTTGAAGGTATGGTCTAATTTTTGAATTTCAAATAGTGTTTTTGAAAAATTATACTTTATATTATAAATTATACACTGTAAAATAAAAATTATAAATAATTTCCTTTCTTTTTTGACCAAATACCAATAATAAATATAATTATTAAAAATTTAAAAAAGTTGGTGTTCTCATCCACTTTGCCGATTAGATCAATAATAACATGCTGAATGATTTTTCGCCTATAACTAATGATTAGTTACGATTCGTAACTGTTATTTACAAATCAAAAATAACATAAAATAACACATAACAATACAAACAAATGCTATTAGATAGTAATTTAAAGAATATTAATATATGAATACACGAAAAATATTAATTTGATTAAAAATCTGTGGCTAATTCTTTTGTTTGAATTTGATTTGAGCTATTTTCAGAAAATTTCAATTCAATTTAATTCTTCTCAAAAATAATTGTTGACCAAATATCAATCAAACTTATAGAACACATCGAAAAATACAAATTATATAGAAGTTGTTTTTGACCGTATACTTTTTAATTAATAATTAAAAAAGTTATCATGTTATTCAAATTAACGTATGAAAAATTTAAAAAAATATAAACGTTTATAAGCTTTCAATAATAAACGTTAATTTCATATGATTTTTTTTATTTCTGAGTAAAATTTTGAAAAAAATGTGAAATGGTTTTTATTTTTCATCATCAAAACGAATCTGTAATGATTGACGAAGCAATTCAGGAAAATTCATCGGATTCTCATCAATCTGATCAACCATTAAAAGTAATAATGCCAAAAGTCCCGAGGTTGTGTTCATGTCGGAAAAGTAAATCTTTTTCTTTTTCCCCGATCGTTCATAACGGACCAATTTCATCAAAAGAAGCACTTTCAAGTTATTCATCGCTTCTTATGCCATACGAAGTAAACGAAATTCAACGATTTAAAGAAATATATTTTCTTGGATATCCTAACGTAAAGAACCAAGCACTACATGACGCCAATTATCATTACAGATTTAATCCTAAAGACCATCTAGCTTACAGATATGAAATTGTTAAAGTTCTAGGCTCAGGTGCATTTGGAAAAGTGGTTGAAGCAATTGATCACAAAACCAAAAAACAAATTGCAATTAAAATTTTAATTAATACCGAAGATGTAAAAGAGCAAAGTAAAACTGAGGCAAGCGTTCTTGCCTGCTTAAATAAGCATAAATGCTCTAACACTATCAAAGGAATCGATTATTTTTATTTCAGATCGCATGCATGCATTACATTTGAGTTACTTGGAGAAAGCTTATATTTAACGCAAATTAGAAGTAATTTTAAGCCTTTAAGACAGTCAGCAGTTAAAGAATATGCAATTCAAATATTTCAAGCCCTTCGTGATTGCGCAAATTTAGGAATTATCCATTGCGATTTGAAATTAGAAAATATTTGCTCAACGCTTGAAGATTCCAAAAAGATTAAAATTATTGATTTTGGAAGCTCATGTTTTGAAGATAAACCTTATCGTACTTATATTCAAAGTCGCTATTACAGGGCCCCAGAAGTTATACTTGGCTTAAAATATGGACCCAAAATTGATGTTTGGAGTGCAGGGCTCATTATCATTGAATTATTAACAGGCAAACCAGTTTTTCCAGGAAAAAATGAATTAGATATGCTAAACTTAATGGTCGATTTACTTGGACCGATTCCTCGTCATATGGTAAAACATTGCAGGAAAAAGGGGGCATTTTTCCAGGAAAATGGAACATTAAAAGCTGCTTGTTCATTAAAGCCAAAAAAGAAAGAAGTATCAATTCCAATTTTATTAGGTCCTGATGCCGCTCCACAGCTTGTTGATTTTTTGGAAAAATGCTTAACATGGAGTCCTCGCTCTCGAATGACAGCATTAGATGCTTTAGACCACCCTTGGCTTCAACAAAAATTTCCATCAAAGGATTCTGAAAGCTTACCTTGCTTGCAAAAATTGCTCCCACTTGTAGAATAAATTGATAGATCATGCTTGTTTGAATCATTTTCTTTTTTGATAGAAAAATGACATACTGTTCTTTGTAAGCACATATGTTAGTAATTAATTATTATACATAAAATTGTTTTTACTCATACATCGGCTTTTTATTATAAACTTTAAAATAAGCATTTTGAAGTTTTTTTCTAGTCTGAAAGTTTTTGAAGTTTTCATCAATAATGAATTTGAAACGTTATTTACGTTTATGAATTTCAAATTAATAAGAATAAAATGTCTGGGAATATTCCTGGCTACATTTTAGCATTAAAAAATCGAAATAAAAGAAAATCTGATCAAGAAAATCAAGCTCAATTGGTTCTAGATTACCAAAATCAAGAAAATATTCAATATCCGTCAAACAATTATAACTTTGATTGCTATAATGATTCAGAACATTTCTCGCAAAAAAAGGCTAAGAGTAGAAAGTCGTTTAATGATATTAACAAAAATGCGTATAAAAATAAACAATATGATATGCAAAACTTAGACAGTTCAAGTTATCAAACACGCTTTTCTTCACCTGAAAGCCAAATTTCAATTCCTGCTGATGAATTTACTGAAGAAGAAATAAAACCACATAATAGAAGCCAGAACAATATTTCTGATTTTGATGAGGCCACAGAACTACGGCAAGTAAATCGAGAACTCCAAAATGAAATACACGAGCTTGGAAAAGAAATACAACGACTCCGAGCACAGCTTAAACAGAAAGAAAACGAATATCCTGAAGATTTTCAGTTTACACTTCAGAAACAAAAAGATATAAATACACAACTCCAAATACAGCTCGATAAAGCTCAAACAAGGATTACTCAATTAGAGCAAATTATAAATATCAAAGAAGATTCTATTCAAAAGATGACATCTGAATTTCAAGCTGCATCAGCAACATTGAAAGATCATATGGACATAATGAGTTCACAATCAAGTCAACTTGAGCAAGCAAACAGTCAAATATTGTCTCTTAAAATTGAACTTGAAAGGTATAAAAGAGGACAGCAAGATCAAAATTCATTCCCAAATCGTCTTCCTTTGGGCGATTATGATGATAAAATGAGTATCAGATCGGAGCCGTCTTCTTATCAAGATCCCCTTCCGGTGCCAAAAAATGATTATATATATAACTACAATAATAATCCAATTAATGATTTGAATTCACCCCCAACTAATAACTATAAATCGTATCAATCACAACCCCAATTTCAGTCCCCAATACCAAGTTCAACTGGAAGTCCAAATATTAATAACAATCAATATCAAACCAATTTCTCAAATCATCCTGCTATGCGAGATAATTTGAGATTTGGGGATGACCAACCTCCACCACCTTTGGAGTTTGATGTTGAAACTATGAGCGATGATGAAATTAGGACTAAGTTAAGCGAATATCAAAAAATCAAAGGTGAAATTGAATGGAAGTTAAACCGAGTTCCTCCTAAAGCAGCAAATATGAGCCATGTTAGAGCAGAAAGGGAAAAAATGGAAGAAGAAGTTGATCAACTTCATCGAAAAGTATCAAAATTAAAGTATGAAATGAAGAAAAGGCATATCTTCTAGAAAGATCGACTTTTTTAATTTTGTACTGTCTGTTCATGATTAAACACTAATCATGCTTTTCTTTTTTTTTAATGACAACTAATATATCAAAGAGCGTGCTATTATATTATTTTGTTGATTAATATAAATTCTGGCAATCTATTGATAATTCGAATAGTTGTAACTCAAAATTCCATTCATATTATTGAAAAACATATTTATATGCATTGATTTTTGGTACTACATGAATTTTTTCATGCATTTGATTCAATATTTTTTTAAAAATCTGCTTTTTAAATCATCTTTCTTGACAGTTTTTATTTATAAATTGAGCTTGACTAGTTTTTGAAATATAAAAGATAAGAAATCTTTGAATATGATTTAACATATATGATTTAATAAAATATGCCAACAGTTTTGTGAATAAGGATATGATCCATCTTATTTTCGTTCTCTTTTGCATAGTCCCAAAGACAGAAGTCAATTAAAACTGAATTTGAACCTGGCGACAAATATCTTTTTAGTTTCTCAACTGCTGCTATAGAGCATCCGCGAATTTCACATTCTGTTTCAGAACCTGATTTAAGATGTGGATTATTTCGAAGGATATCTACCAATTCATCGCTAAATTGAATAATATTGAGATATTGAAGAACTTGTGGGACTCTATAATCAGCAAACATTGTTAATTGATCAATATCAGTGAAATGGCAGATAGGATCATCATCTGTGAAAAATCCATAATGAATATCAGCAGCAAAAATTTGGGCTCTTTTGAGAAATGAAACTTTTCGACCATGAAATTCGCATCGGTCATTGTAGCTAGAAAGATTATTTGAAATGAGATTTACTAATTTAACAGCTGAATTATGAACAGAAGCAATCATATCGTAAGCTGAAGCATTATAATTTGAAATTAGAAAGTTTGATGCTTCTTTCATTGTTTCAAGTCGCTTATCGATCAATGCTATTGGTGTTTCAGTTTCGGATTTGAAAATCTTTTCGACGTCAGATATTGTTGCTTTTGCCCAGAAATGTGGATCAAGTACACTAATACCATCATCTAAAGCGCGTCTGATTGCAGCGCAGAGAGACCAATATCCAGTATAATTTTTTCCATTATATTTAATGGTAAATAAAGGCTTTCCAGGCGGTTTCCAAAAAGCATAATTGAGCGTATCAATAACAAATATCCAAGATGCCTTCGCTTTATGATCATTAAGATGCGCTGGATGAAGTCCATTAGATGACCAAGTTTCTGGTTTCCAGGAATCTAAAAGTGGTTGAACAATTTTTGATGCTTTTTCAAATGATTCATCACTCCCTAAATGAACTAATTTTGAATTTTGAGAAATGAATTCAGCTGATTCGCGTACATTAGTTGATTCAGTTTGTTGTTCCATGAATTTAAATAAAAAAAAAAATAGAGATTTGTAAACTATACAAAAAATGAAATTTCAGTATTTTATTCATTTAACACAGTTTTGGAAGACCATAAGGAAACTTTTCTCTTAGTGGTATAAGAATTTGATGAATAAGCTCTTCTAGACATTCTAAGGCATGATAGCACACAAAGCAATGGTGTTGAAAAACCTAATTCTTTTTGTGATGTGTTCACTGTTGGAGGTTTCATTACTGATTTCTGAAGCCTAAGAGATTTAAGCTTGCTCTGAAGAACTTGTGTTCCGATTTGCGTTAAAGCAGCTTCTTCAATTATCATTCGAAGGCTGCGATCATCTTGCGATTCTGCAGGTAGCTGTGTTAGGCCATGGTACAAGCGCTTTGCCCAACGAGTCCATTCTTTTGCTGATGAATCATTTATATAGTTATCTCTATCTCTGATAATATTTTCATAATTGCTATTATTGCTATTTTTATTACCTCTGGTTTGATTTTCATAGTTAACATTTTCATTATTATTTCTATTGCCTCTCGTTTGGCTATTATATTTTCCGCTGTTATCAAAATTATTATTATTATTCCCGTTGGTATTATTATAATAATTATTATTTCCAGAATTCAGATTGTCAGGATCTCTATTAAATAGATTTGCATTTTTAGATGACAAGTTTGCTAGCTTTTGAGCATATTGGAGAGTCTTTTCGAAATTAAAGTCATCATTATCAGGGTTACGATTACTTATAATATCCTCATTTGCTTCCTCTTCTTCTTCCTCAATCAAAAAGTCGGCATTTTGAGGGTCTTTATAACCATGTTTCTTACTCTTATTTTGTGGTTCAAAGCAGCTGCTCAAGCATTGTGTAATTTGTTTTAATTTTTTGTTTGCGTCAGATGATACACGTTGTAGTGATGATGAAATCAATACCTCTTGCAAAAGAAGAGAAGACAATTCTTGAGGATCGTGTATTTGGTCAGAAAGAAGCTTTTTGATGCTTTGAAGCCTTTCATTCGGATTTATATGTTGAAATTGATTTCCAAATGATATGCTTGTATTGATTGTTGATGTCCTTTCATATGAAGCATCATTAAAAAGTTGTGGATAATCTGAAATAAATTGAGATGTGCGAGATGCTTGCTCGAGGAGAAGTTGCCTAGCTGTTTCTTGCAAAAATATAGATCCATTATGATCAGAAATCAAAAAGAGAGATTGGAGTTTTGGTGATGCGGCAAGGCGTGTCAAAAAGTCAACATGACCACGTAATTGAGCACAAAGTCGTGGGATAGCAGATAAACGACTTTTTAGAAAAGAGACTAAATAAGAGATCTGAGTTTCAAGACTGGGTTCATTTAATATTGAGCTGATTTGGCTATTAGCAAATACATCTGTAGATGGAATACTTTCTTGTAATGATTCAATTTCTCTTCGAAGGACGGCTTGGGCACGATTTGAAGATCCTGAATTTGAAAGTGAATTATTTTGTTTTAGCCTTGATTCAAGTTCAAATATTTGCTTGTCTTTTTGTGCAAGTTGAGCTTTAAGTGATTCAATTTCGCTAGAATACTGCTGACTGAAAGACATTAAAATTTTAAACAATTAATAAACGGCAATTAAAAATTTTAAACATCAAAATTTTCAACAAAAAGAAAGGAAAATAAATTTTATATTTATTATTCATACATTACATAAAGAATATAATACAATAATTTAATACATAAAGTATGGAATAAATATTATCCGTCCATCTTTTGTAACGATAAGGACAGCATGCAATTCTTTTAAGTATTCTAAAGAAACAACAGGCGAATGACATCTGAAGAAAGCTTCACCGATATCTAATTTAAATACCTCAAAAGAGAAGAGTTTTCCACGGTCATCGCTAATAAGCATGTAATCAAATCCCTTAGGAGAAGTAGAATGTGACCAGCAATTAATTTCAAATCCTATATCCTTTTTTCCAAGTTTAATGCCATTAACGTTAAAAACGTAAAGATAATGCGAAAGGCGTCCTGCCATCAACTTTGTTGCATAACACACGATAAATCCCCAGCTTGGCGTCATTGTAACCATACAAGGTTTTGCACCATCAAGATCAATAACACGGACTGTTGATCCTTTGTTTAATGAATTTATTATTAATGATCCATCACGAGTTCCAATTACTGAGGCGAAGAAAGTCTGACTAAGACAACAGCAAGAGATTGAGTCTCTATAAGAAGGCATTGAAATTGCAGGTGTTACATTTGCAATAAATTCTTCTTTAGTAAATAATTCATTATTTATACCGATATTGCTATTATTCTTATAATTATAAGCAGATGAAGGCAGAGTGCCATTTAAAGCAGCTGTTGATGAAATAGAAGATGAAGATGAAGGAGCAGAATTTGATATAGATGTAACTGTGGAAGTTGATGAAGATTTCATAGAAGATACTGCGGCAGCAGCACGAATGACATTTTCACACTTGAATATATTCAGAACTGCGTCATTTCCAGCGACTGCCAAAAGATCATTAGACATTGCAATTGCTACAGCATCGCTCAATTGGCAAGGCATTAATTCAATAGTACCAGCATTTATATCTACAAACATAACCTTATTTATAACTGATGAAATTATAGCAACTTTTCCTTTCATTAAAGATGCAACAGAATTTGGTCTTTCAATTATATCGATTTTTTGTTCTGCGAATCCCAAAATACGCTGTGTAGAAACAGTTATTGCGACATCCTTTATTTGAGAAACTGCAGATTCAGATTCGAATGAATCTACGCTTTGACTATTAATAATTGACGATGATGAATTTGAATTCAGTTTTACATTGACTTTTTCATTCATAAATGAGCTTCTATTTGAGGCAGTTTGAATTTTTTTCGCAAGAGAAGAATCACTTATTGAAGATATCATTGAAAAACCATTTGAAGATTGATTTTGTTTACCTTTTTTCGGTGTTACGGCCGATTGAGTTCTTCCTACTGAATGTTTAGTTTTCTTATTTAATTTTGTGAAATCTATTGTATGAGTCCTCATCATTCCGTCAACTGTTACCACAGTAATTTTATACGAATTCCTTGATAATATTGGTTCTACATGAGAGAAAGCTACGTAAGATCCATTTGTATTAATTGCTATTAAGTAAGGTTGACTGAAATACATGATAACGGGCTTTTTCTGTTTCACTGGATGTTTGGTCTTAAACAATTGAGGGGGTACTTGTCCGCGATAAAGTAGAATATTTTCTATTTCGAATCTATTCTTTTTAAAGCTGTCAGTATCATTCCATATATCATCATACATTGTTGGTTTAAATACATTATTTGCTTCAATTGCTTTTTCGCCGCGTTGCTTGTAACCCCAAATTAAATCTATCCAATCATTCAAGACAGACGACACATAATCGGACTCGAGTGCTTCTCTATGCTTGTAAATGAAATCTTCTGCTGATTTTGCCCAACCAGGCAAGATTACGTCTCCATTTTCTTTGTTATTTTCGGTTTGCTCGTTATTAAAATCGTAATGATTTAAATTTAAGAAAACTTCAGGCATGAAGAAGAATTCTGGAATTAATTCGCGATAATCGTCGAACTTTTTTGTTACTGATTTATAAGATTCCGAGATAGAAGTAATGAAATCTTCTTTTTTGAAGGAATTTCCACTCAAAATTGATACATATTCGGATGTAAAAGGTTCCAAACGAAGTAAGTATGAGCAAGCAGCAGATAAATAACTAGACCCAGTATCATATAAATAAGGTTGTTCATTATTATCTTTCATGTTAGCAAATCTTTTTAATAATACGTTTAATCGATCATTATCAAGTGCGCCAACAGGCTTTGTTAAATCACGGAAAGATTCTTTATTTTTGAAAGATATCTCATTTGAGTCATACAAAGATAAAATCCATGGGAAAAGTGGATATTGTGTTAAATCATTAAATGTTCTACCACTCATTACATTAAGATGCATTATATATTCAAAATTAGAGATATCCCCATTTACCCATCTCTCAGTCTGACTCATTTTTTGGAAATATTGATAAAAGTCGACAGTTTGAACATTCACAGCGTTTGGCAATGGCAACGAAGCTATTTTTTTAATGATTGCCAAAGAATTATGATTCTTAAAGTGAATATAATAGCATCGACCATTTGTAGTGAAAATTTCAATTGAATTTGGTCGATGATACGAACGTCTAAAGAAAAGACTATGAATTTCAGACAGATAAATTGTTTTTGGTTGTCTATGTTCTGCATCAGCGAAGATAATTCTAATGAATTCTCTTGTTAAAAAGAAGACGCCATTAATTTCAAACTTAGTAGTTGTTGTTGGTGTAATATATTCACATTCAGCTTTAAATATAATTTTTTTCATAAAAGAATTATCAACTTTATTTCCTCTTTTTGATTTATGATCAAGATAAGCAATATATTCATCTGAGTAAACATTGTCTATATCATTGTCATTTATTTCGAGTAATGGAAGTGGTGCTTTAATTCCATATCGTGATTTACGATGTTCGAGATCTTCTTTAATTAAAAGTTCTGCTGCTGATTCAGATGACATTTGTTGACCTTTAGTTATAAATGCATCTTTATGATCATCAAATTTCCAATTTCTTTTAATTTTAAACGGACAAAAATGAAGGCAAAAAGTATTGTCTCTTTTAAAATGAGCTTCGCCATGAGTATTACAGTCCCATGGAGCATGATCGATTGCTAAACAACGCCAAAGACGCATCCATTTCCTTTTATTGTCAATAAGTTGTTTATTGATGAGATGCGATATTGCTGTTAATTGATCTTGGCAATACACTAAAGTTGGATAATTTTTAATATTTAGTCTTTTTGTGGACGATTTAACAAGTTCTTTAAGTAAAAATGATAAGTTTAGACATAATCTATTAATTTCATGTTGCTGCGAAAACTTATGACTTTCAATACAATGGAATGCATTTTCTTCTATTTCTTTCTTTTGTTTGGCATTTAAATTGACATTCGGTATTTTAATTGTGTGGCCAATTACATGGAAATGATGAATGATTAAATCAAGTGCTCCTTCGTATAAATGCACCTCTTCATTCGACAAGTTTATCGATGATAAATGTGACTGGACGAATGAAGGATCTTCTGGACAAATGAATGAAAGAATGATCAAATAAGACTCCAAAAATGAATTGATGCCAAAATCCTGGAATAAGTCAGCAAACTTTTTGGCCATTTCAATGTCAATCCATTTCATTTGCTTATTGAATCTCAATGAAAAGTGATATGGCGATGATGGAACGGTTAGTGAACTGATCCTCTCAAAAATATGGTCAATGTTACATGTGTCATTCAAATAGTTTTGAAAGTCAATTGAACTTGAATACGACTTACAAATTAGTTTTGATTCTAAAATGGCATTTTTTTTGTCATCATCATCATCATCAATGCCGATTTCTTTAACATCAACCGAGTTCAGTATCAGCTTATGATTCGAGCTGCTTGACAATTGTCCTGTCTTTTCATGGTCATGATCCAAATTCATGCTTTTGCTCTTTATCATTATTTTTTGGCAATTTCCGTTGCTATTGTTATTATAATTAATTGTGCCAATACTGCAGCTTTTATCAATGATAACAGAACGACTGCTGTTGCTAGTGCTACTGCCACTGTTGCTGTTATTTGGATGCTTCACAAGTGAACTAAGTGCTCTTTGTGGAATTGAGCTTGCTAAGTGATTCTTTGTCCGATCATTAAAGACCGAATTTTGGTAGATTGAATTGAACATGATTGTCGTTTGTCTCTTCGTTGGCGAGAAGAGATAAAAAGAACACAGTTTAAAGAATATTTGATAGTTAGTGATTGTCTTTTCAATGCCTTGATCAAGAATGATTTGAAGGAACATTTTCAACAAGAAAGACGGATCTTCTTCCAATATGAATCCGACATAGATGATCATAATGAAAGCATTTTGCCATTGAACGGCTGGCAATTTAATGAAGAACTTCAACATTTCAATTTGAACCGTTTGAGAACTGTGAAACATTAAAATTACAGGCCACATTGGCCATGTGAAGTGTTGGTAATATTCAGAATGTGGATTCAATTGAAGTTGTTCAATAAACCAAAGAACAATTGGCTCGTCTAGCGATATGGCAGCCAATGAGCAAATAGGAAGCATTTCAGGATAAGTCGATGTCATCATATTAACCAAGTTTTTCATCAAATCTTCGTTCAAAATCGAAGGTGACAATTGATTTTGAAGTCTAATGATATGCAATTGTAAAGAGTCTTGCTTTAATATTCCATATTTGTGGAATGCAATGACATTGTCAATTATAAGGCAATTAATTTCATCCGAATGCCTGTTAAATAAACTATACAAAAAGTAAATCACATCAATTTGTGATGTGATCCGAAGTAAAGGCGACGGATGGCAAATTATTAAACTTTTTAATAATCTTAATAAATCAGGAATTTGTTGAGTTTCTGCACACGTTATGCAATGACTTGCCAAGCAATCAAAATCTTCAACAGTCATTGATTCAGAAGCCAAAGAGGTGGCAATGTTGCACATTAATTGACGGCATTCGAGGACATTCAAACCATCGCATCTTTTGATCTGAATGTTGTCCTCTTCTTCATTCACTGCCTTGTAGTAATAAAAAGCACGAAGCATGAATAAAATGTCTTGAAAAGTTATCAAGTCGGAAATGAGATATTTCAAAGAAGGGAAAATTACACGCGCCCAATGTCTGACTATTCTGATGTGATTATCGGCGTCTGTTTTTATCCAAATGTTCATGTTCAATAGGATGTATTTTAGCACTTCGTGCTGAAGATTTTCGCTTGTGAAAGACGTCATCAATGTGAAAAATTGCAAGTAAAGCGAATAGTCAATGTTCTTCGGCGATGATGACAACAACAAATGAGAGATGATTGCAAAGCCGCTTGCTCGCTTGAACATTTCTTGTGCTCTATTCGAGATAGCCAGTGTGTTGCCAAGAAGCTCAATGACTGTTTTGACGAGGTTTGGATACTTCTCGCCATCTTCCATTGGCATGTCAAGTTCGCTAAACAAAGGAAGCAAAATTTCGACTTTGCAAAAGTTGATTAAAATGTCAGAAAAAGTTGTATTAAAACGAATGGAGGCAAAAGACATTTTGGCTTCAATGTTCGACATCGCTGACTTAGTCTTCAATTCCAACTGATCGTTGACTTCATCTAGATGATAAAAGAAAAACGGCGTCTCTGAAAGAACACCAGATAATCGGGGCCCCATTTCTTTTATTGATGAAATTTGTTCAGGCGTCAACAATTTAAATAGCCCGAAGGCTCCGAGCCGAGTTATTAAATCTGAATGTACGGATTTAGGTGCAACTCCTCCGATGTAGCAAGTTAAAGGTCCTGGCTGGAAATTCATCTCACAAAATTCTAACGGTTTTGCCTCTTCAGATCCAAAAATTGTCCTCATTTCAATGATCTTCTCTTCCGGGAACAAATTGTAGGAAACAGCGACGAATGTCCACGTTGATATCGGCAGATTTGCGTTAACTTTTCCATTGGATTCAAGGCCATTTGATCGTTGCGTGCAAAAGAGATTGGTGCCGGACAGTGACCAGCGAAGTGTCCGTCCTTTCGTGTCGCAAATTGAGAAGATCATCGGCCTGTACTGTGCAAGCGAGTAGTCAACATTGATCCAGAAAACAAATGTGAAGCCGTTTGAAAGATCAGTCGAATTCAAGCCTTGAATTTCAATCTTCGCCGAGTTCTCAGTCAATGGAAGAGATGCAACTGGAAGGCGAGAAGCTGTAGAAACAATGTTGTTGATTGTTCTTAGGTACAGGTTCATGTTTTTAGGGATTTTCCGGCCATTTATCGGTGACAGCAAAGAGATGAAGCGTTGAACAATTGAGACCGATGACATAACCGACGCTATCCTCTGAAAAAGTGTCAAAATGGCGTTAATTATTTCAGCAGGTGAATCTTTCATCTCAACGATCAAATCGATCAAATAATGGTCAAATTCTGACAAATGACAACTTTGACAATTGAGAGCTGAAAATTGACAGAGTTGATCCAAAAAGTTGATCGTGTCTAACAATTTGTTGTCCTTCAGCGAAATCTTCAAGAACAAGCCTAAAACTTTGGGTTGCCTGATGATGAATGTTGGTGAAAGAGAAGGGAGAACTTCACCAGCTATCATTTGAATGAGTCTGTTCGTCAACTGTTGAGGAATCACATCATTGAATGCAATGTGTATTGAATTTTCAAGCTCCGAAATTTGAAGGCTGTTCATCGATTGGGTCAAAGTTGTGAGTGCGAAGAATTGAATGCAAACAAGGATGTAATTTCGTGATAACTCAGAATTATCTAGACTATTCAGAGATGAAAAGACGGGAATACAAAGAGGCTCGAAATATTTTGTCAAAATTCTTTGATGAATCAAAGCTTCAACTAAAGTTTGAAGGAGCTCCATGACGAGCACGATGAACTTTTCTTCAGGAAAGAATTGCGAACAAATCTGGATGATTTGAAGAATCATGCTTTGAAGTGAATCATTAGATGGAAGCGTTTGATGCTTAGTTAGGAAGGTCAATATATTGGCCAATACAAAACCACGAAGAGGAACTTCAAACATGAATGCAAGAAGAAACGAAACAAAACAAGAATTCGAAAAAAGAAGATGTGGTGCGTGTTGAAGTTGCATGAATTGTGTGATCAACAGAAAAAGTGATCTTCTGACGGTTTCTATCAAATTTGTGTGTGTATCGTCCGTGTAGTGAAGTTGCTGGTAATAAATGGAACTGATCATCAATGCCCGGCTGATTGTGTTGACATTTGACGTGTCAATGTGAAGATGAGAATTCCGAATAATTCGATGAACAATCTCAATGAAAAGATGCGGATATTGAATCCACTTCAATAAGATCTTATCAAATGATTGCATGTGAAATAAGGCAATGTCAACAATGGATGTTCGCAATGAGTCGATGAATTCAAAGCCAATTTCTTCTTCTTTTTTTTCTTTTTCTTTTTCTTCATTGTCAATTTGGTTGTTGAAAATAGTGACAGATGGATCAAAGAATGGTTCGTCTATCAGGATGTTTATTATGTCCTCATTTCGGACAAATTCTTTAACTTCAATGCAAATGTATAAAAAGATGCAATGCAAATAAAATGAATGTTTTTCGTTGTCATTATTTTTTGAAGTTAAAAATGAAAATGAATCAAGAAGGTTCATTGTAAGTTCTTTCTTAGAATGAGTAGATTCGATGATTAAATCCAAAATTACTTTTAATTGAGGTGATACTAATGATTTGTCACTTTTTCGATCAGGAAGATGAATGTTTTCTTTCAAATTGAACCACTTTTCTGACACTGATTTGTCCCAGAAACGAAGTGTAACTTCTGGTGCTGATAACGCAGGAAGTTTCTCTTTTTCTATCTCTGAAGGATCTGTATGTTGCACATTCAGAACAAGAAAGGGGTCAGATTGGCTTATTTCTAGGTAAATGGCAGTTGTTAAAACGTCATAAATATGAGAAGCATTTGAAATGTAATTTGAAAGACATTTAAAATACGTTATGGCTTTGGTATCAAGATGAGAAAGCATTGGCATTAATGAATTAGATATCTGGAGAACTGTATCATTAGGAATATTCTTGTCAAGGGAATTTAAAAGTGAAATAATGTATTCAAAAAATGATGTTTTCATATCTTCTGTGTTTTTTGATGGTGTAAGCGATAATATGGCTTTGGCTGTTTGACTGAGAAGACTGTACGCTTCTTGAGGAAGTGTTACTTCAATTGAATAGTATATTTTTAAATTTTCACAAAGCATGGTAAAATCTAAATTGTTTAAAGTTTGAATTCGGATACTACTAACTAAATGATAAAAGGCTGAAATCGAATAATTTTGTATTTTTTGTAAATTAGTATTATTTTGTGTCTCTGAAATAAGTATTAAATTAAATAATAATTCATTAAAAAAAGATATAGTTTGTCGTTCATTATATGTAAGCATCCATGATAAATAGAATTGTAATATGCATTGGGCCACAAATGGATAATATGGCATAAAAGAATTGTAATTTTGGGATATAGTTAATAGAAATTGTTTATTTATTTGTAAAGAAAAGTGATGCTGTTGAAGAACATCAAAATACGGTATGTGATCTATCAATATTTCTTTTGATATCTGCTTTATTTCATTCTGTTGATAATTAATAAAATGAATGGAATTGAATATATCTTGAATTTCATCAGGGAAATTTTCTAAATACGTATCGTTGTTTAACTTGAGAGAAAGAATTGAAATGCAAAGAGATTCAGGATCGAGTAAATGAATTGCAGCCACTTGAATAGATTTATTGAAACTTGACCAAATAAACTCACATAAATTCAATATCCATTTATTTTTTTATATTAAATATTTTCGATTATTAAAATTATATTTATCATTAAATATAGATTTTTTATTTATAAAATATTATTATTTCAATATTTATAAAAAATATAAATCAATTTCTATTAAAATAATAAATATATTGGCATGAGAAATAAATGTATACTTTCAACCATTCTTTTTGATTATTCGTTATTTTTGATTCTATTTATTTGATTTTTAGCCCTATTTTAGTAAATACAGTGTATATATATGTGGGTTGAATAATTGAAAGTTTGATAAAAAAATTTGAACGGAATTTCTGTCAAAAATTCAATTAATATAGAAATGATTGTGAGTAAAACTAATTAATTTAAACGATCTTCATTTTTACACTTCTCTAGGTTCAAAAATAAATAAAGGAATACTATTTTTATTTATTGTTAAAATGAATATTTCAGGGTACTAAAGCTTCTTGGTATATATATAAGCCAAAGAAAAGAGGTTGATATTAAAAATTTATTTACAAAAATACCTTTTAGTGGTAAAAATCTATTAGATATTATTAGATAGTATCTATTAAATATATAAATATGGCTCTATCTTTGATAATTTTTATTTATTTTCAGAAACATTCAAAAAATTAAACAAAGTTTGTCAAAATAGAAATTAATAAATCATTTATTAATGGAAGCAAATCAAGCCTTGCTTACTCGTTTATTAAATGGTACCGTCGATGTTAAATTATCAGATACAAATTATTTTCATGGTATATTAATTGGATATGACAAACATCTTAATATTGTATTAAAAGATTGTGATGAAATTCAAATTATTGATGGGCAAACATACCAAGAGCATAGAGGTTTAATGATTATAAGAGGAATCAATGTGAAATTAGTGCATGCTGATCAACTTCCACCTCCTCCTATTCAAAATAAGAAGTCAACCCTAATTCAAACAGGTGTTGGAACAGTCAAGCCATTTACTCGCGGTTATGATTGAATCCTTCAAATATTGTTTTATTTATTTCGATATTTTATAATGTGAAATGTCTTATTTATTGTTACATATAAAATAATATATTATATTAATTACTTGCTTTATTGTTTTCATCACAAAAAAATGCAAACTATCTTATGCTTAATTGCAAATAATTTATTACTTATTTTTTTTTATATTAGAGTACGCCGAAATAGCGTTTTCTTTTTTGAAAAAATTAACAAAGTCAAAAAAGCGCCATATTTTCGGTATACTATTCTTTTTGTATTTTTAATAACATTTCCAAATAAAAACTTTGTTTTTGTTGAAAAATTGGTGTTTTTTGAATATTATCATATATTTTACAATAACTAACTTTTTTTCAGAAAAAGTGGAGAATTACAAAAAACATGATATTTTCGATAAAAAATATTTTTTAAAAAATCAAGTTTCTTCTTTTTTTAGTATTTGAGTTTATTTTGTTAGTAATATTTTTCTAAAAAAAATAAGTTTTACAAATTTAATAATCCAATTGGGCAAACGATTTTTGTTTCTTTAGAATAATAAATTTTCCTATTAATCCAACCAATACAGATTAATGATTTCTATGAATAATAGGCCAAAAAATTACAGGTTGGAAGTTATATTAGTTAGTTGAGGTGGCATATGATAAAAAAATTGGGGGAAAAAAGATAATAGATTTCCCGTTCTTGAATAATTCAATGAATTCAATTATATAAAGTTTATAATTTATTTGATATATATTTTTAAAAATCATTTTGTTAAAGCAGAATATTGATCATTCCGAAATTAAAATGATATGTTTAAAAAACTAATGGCCAATCATAAATATATTCAAAATAAACACAATATTTATTGTAAATTACATTCTTTGGTATTTTAAGTAAATAAGAATAAGAATAAGATCATTATGAGCAGAAATTATTTGATTTTTCATTCAATACTGAATTAAATAAATAAAATCGAATTTCATATAAAAAACTTGGAAAAACATTATTTTCTAAATCACAAACATTTATTGAAAAAAATAGTTTTTTTTGAAAAACAAACTTTTCTGAAAAAAATTTTTTTTTGAATAAAAACAATTAAACTGAGTTCAAAAAACTTTACCTCCATTTCAAATTTTAAATCATTTTATCTTTTTTATCAAACAATTTAATTGCATTATTCTTCTTTAATAATATATTAAATAATTATCATAATATTAATTAAATTTTAAAAAATGAATTCATATTTAAAATATAAAGATATGATTATTTTAAATTGAGAAGGAGGTAATGGTTTTTGAACAAGGTTTACCTATCGAATTTTTTGATTATTTAGAAAAACTCACGTTGAACAAAAAGGAAGAGTTATTTCATACAGTTTTATTTTTCTTTATTTAACAAGTTTGAATATAAAAAACTTATTTTCTTTGGAATAACTTATGCTTTTTCATTATTGATACTTTTTTCAAATAACAATTCACTATTTCGGCGTACTCTATTATTTTAATATTAAATTGCTTATATTTTAATAATTTTATGTATATATAAATCAAGCAGTTTGTTTAATGAATATATGTTACATATATCTTGTCAAATTTCATAAGATATATGAAAATCCTAAATCCTAAAATTCTTTGTTTTAAAATACATGAATGGTTATTTCTTTCAAGGAAAAAAAAATCAAATTAATCAAGATATATGTTATATATGTATATCTGTATTTTTAATAAGACTGGGTATTTCTATGAGTTAATACAAATTTTGTTTCTCAAAATTGAATTGAAAGAAAAAATATTAAATAGCTATATATTGCTAGATTATCGATAAATTCAATAATTATATATATATTTATTTTCATTTGACAATATAATAACCAATACATAAATTATCTGGTGCTTATTATTATTGGTAATTAGAATTTTGAATATATTATATCTCCTTTCAAAAAATAAAAAGATTCCTCTAAAAAAGTTTTACTCTCAAATTTGTTGTGATAATTCAAAATTGGTGAAAATTCTGAGAGCTTACACAAATTTTATTATCCTGCCTAATTTTTATTAATAAAATTGAATAGTCGTAAAAATAAAATGGGTTTTTAGAAAGATTGTATGTTAAAAATTTATCATAAATGAAATATCTTTTATAAAAATGTCATTTAAATGTTATATATTAAAATATCGAAAATCATATGATTTTTAATCGAAATATTTATGAATTAAAAAAAATTGATTGTCATATGCATAAAAACTTATAATAATATCAATTAATATCATACTAATTTAATTATGATATTTATGAATGCATGATAAAGCACTTTTCTAATTTAGACAATTATATTTATTAAATATAATATGAGATATATGTATTTCAAAAATATTTTTATTTTTATCTTTTATTATGAAATGTTATGTCAAGATGTTACGATTCATGCAAATATAACTCCTATCAGCAAATTTCAACTCAAAGAATTTTCTTCAATTAATTTTTTAGGTGATAAAGATTTAATATGTTCATCTAAAGATGGTCGTATTTTTCAAATTGATGCCCAAACCTATGAAATCAAAAGGTCTCTTAGTCTTCATTCATCATGGATTTCAGCAGTTTTTTTAGATGATAAGTACTTTGTAACCGGATCTTACGACATGAATATTATGCTCACATATTCTGAAGAAATTTTCGACTATAGCCAAGAACCTAAATTTTCAAAATTTTCGGAGCATTCTGATTATATATTAGCAGTCTCTATTTGTGGCAATACATTAATTTCTTCGTCTTCTGAGCCATTGATATTATTATCAACTATCAATGAAAAAAATGTAAAATCTTTCAGAGCTATTCATTTGAATAATTCAGTTCATACTATTTTCAGTCATTCTGATGGTGAAATCATATTTGGAACTACAGATGGTAAATTACTATCATCTAAAATTGATTCCTCAAGTGGACAAGCCCAAATAGCGTCTTTTGATGCCGCAACAAAAGTTTTATCTCAAAATTCATCGTTTTTTGCTGCTGGTTTTCTTGACGGATCTGTTCTTCTTTTCAAAATCAAAAATCATGATTCCAATAAGGGCAATAAAAAAGTATATCAATATATTGAAAAGAAAAAATTCGAATCAAGAATTGTTTCAATATGCCCGTACAATGAAAAATTTGTTATTTTTACTGCAAATGGAAATATTTATGATTTGAATGTAAATAAATTTGAAACAATTGAAATCAGAAAGCCAATTTCATATGGGTGTGTAATGCCGTCGAACAGCTTTGAACAAAATAATAGTACGAATCAGCCAAAAAAAACAAAAAATAGTCAACAAAAATCATCTCCACTTTTTCACATTGCAACTTCAGATGGGGTTCTTTTTTGCATCAATTCTGAAAATGAAATAATAAATAAAATTGATAATGACGTTTCATATACTAAGGCAGTAAGAATCCCCCAAACGTCAACAGATATTCTATGCAAAACTTCTCGAAAAGAAGTTATTTTATTGAATTTGAAAACTTTAGAAGTAGAAAAAAATTTTGGTTATGTTAGTTTCAAAAGGAAGCTTAAAGAGCTCTCAAAATCGCCTTCATATTCATTTCCAGTTTCATTTGACGTATCATGTGGTTATGTTAAAATTATAATTCCACCTATTCTTCCAAAATTAATCCCAAATCAGATGAAAAAACAAAGAGAAGATTTGACTGATATCATTAAGAAATTAATTGAAAAGAAAGTAATGATTTTTGCTTTAGATAACAAAGGGAAAACAATTTGGTGGAGCAAAGCAAATGAATCTGTTCCATATTGGTTTAAGTACCTACTAGATCCTAAATTTACCTAGATGTGTCTTTACAAAATCTTTTTGATATGTGTAAAATATATTTGTATGTTTTATATTATTAGATAAAAAAAATCTCATATAATCTAGTATTTTATATACTTGTAAAATATTATAATTATTATTATTAATTAAACTTTTTGAACTTTTTTACTCTTTCAACATAAAAATTGGTTTATAATGCAACATATTTCCAAAGTTTGTGTCTTTGTTATTCAAAATGATTTGACCTCTAAAATAATTAAATTGAATATGATACAATAAAAATAAATGCATAAATCTAAAAATACAGAATACATTTTCTTTACATAAATGAAGGAATACTTATTAATTATTATTTCTAATATAATTATAATTTTCTTTTATCATATGAAAAGCCAGAAATTGTCATGGAATCTATTCTTATTTGTCTCTTATCTTCTGCTATGAAATTTATCTTTAAATTATTGCATACAGTTTTTTCATTAAAAATAATATCAAATTCAACTTTTGATTTACCATTGGAAGGAGGAACTTCAGCTCCTTTTATATGAGCACCACTTGAATCCTTTAGAGTATAGCAAAGTAGCAAGTTTCCTTTTGTACCAACCATTGAAATGTGCATATGGCTTAAATAAATACCACCATTTTTGTCGAAAGTTGTTCTTATAGTAATTTGAGGAGGATTTAAATTCAATCCATCTACTATTATATCAGAATTATTGTTTGCAAATGTCTGATTATTGACAACTTTAAGTTCATCGAATGTTTTAATCCTGACTGAAGTGTAACGATGAAGTGAGGTAAGAGTGTCTTGATAGTTTGTCGCACTTATAGAAAGAGCAATTAATGGTGGAGTTTCATATTTCAAGAGATTTTTTCTAGTTCTTAAGGTCTGTTCTTTGAATCTCTCATCGCAAAACTTAGTATAATCAAAAGTAAGCCAATCTTCGTCTTTTAAAAATTGCCATCTAACATATTGTTTGAAAGAATTCCCAGAAAGGTTATTTTGGTCTATATATTGACTAAGAAACCAGGCAAGAAAAACTTCGGATGGTATTCTAAGGCACATCCTTGATAATATAGATCTAACTAAAAATTCTGGAACTCGTAAAAATTGAGGATTTTTACTGAAATATTCAAAATTGGCAGCAATTGCATCTTTAAATTTATCGCTTAGAAGTGGAACGGTTTCGTTATTTGTTAGCGCATCAATAAGAGAACCAATTCCTTGTTCAAATTCATCTCCATTTTTTATACCAGAATTTAAAAATTGGCAAAAATAATTTTGGCTACCTGCAACAAGATCATCAAGCTGGAAATATTGTGCAAGTGTCATTATAGAAAATGCATTATCAAAACTTAAAAATGAAGTATCACCAGTATAAAGATATTTCAAAATAAATTTAAAATGATTATTCGGATCTGGAACGCGGATTTTGATTTCATTTGAATTTTCTTCTCCAAATCCGCGCATAAAAAGATCATAAAAATATCCATTATTAGAAATTAGAACATTGCGATGACAATCATAACGATCATTACCTACTTCGAGTGTGACGTCTGTATATCGATTTTTTTGTTGTAGATCCCAAAGATTATTTCTAAAACAATTGATGTTCGTCATAAATTTTAAAAAATGAATTTAAAGAAAAATTTTGACAAATTTTGGCTGAAATAATTCTGAAATCATTATGAAATATTTCAATCATTTTATTAATTAAAAAAATGATAATTGTAACCATAAAAAAAAAAAAAATAAAACGTTATACTAATTTCGATAATTTATTATGACCAATCCTCCAGATAAAAACGAACAAATGGGGGACAGAACTAAAAAAGGCCTACGTGCGATTGATTACATTCGCGAGCATTGCATCGAACAAAGGCTGGTTGAATATATCGGCCAAGTTGTTCATGGCCGTCCGCAAGATCCATATGGAGTAATGGCAAATGAATTTGCAAGCCAGTCAAAGCCGCCAACTGTTTCATTCCTTCGAGGACACGAAGTATTATTATCTACAGGTCGTCCAACTCTCTCCGTTGAAGTTTATGCTAGTATGCTTGGTAGAGAAAAACTTGCTGGTGTAGCATCGGCACCACTTGGTACATCAGTTTTTTCGCAAGAACTTAAACCTCACCTTGATACGAATTCTACCAGATTTATTGGAATGGGAAGTAAAAACGCATGTTCATTTGTTGAAGTTGTTTCAGTTGCACTTCGAGGGAAGCCATTTGCAACAATTGATCAATTTGATATGGTAACAAAGAAAGCATTGGAAGGTAAAAACGGAATTGTAAATGTCCTTTCCGCAATATCATTTTCTCTAGCCATTGCATCAGCTGAAATTTTGCATCAACCCCTTTTCTTATATCTTTATAATTCTTTTTATCCGCAGCAGGCAGCGGATCATTTTACAATGCCCACTCCAGTTATTACTGTCCTTGAAGGAGGATTACATTCGCAATCTCCGATGTCATTTGAGTCTATAATGATTATTCCAAAATCTTCATTATCATTTATTGAGCAACTTCGAGTTTGCTCAGAAGTTACAGATAGGCTTAAACAAAAGTTATACGGTGATCAGCAGTACTATCCAGTTGGAAAATCTGGTGGATTGGTATTTGATTCACCAGTTGTCGCTACAGCTGTACAAACAGTTGAAAGGGCTATTATTGAATCCGGATTTACCACTTCAAATGATTTTACAATTGGTCTCGATTGTGCAGCCTCATACTTTTATGACGCTGAAACTCAAAAGTATCAAGTCGAAAAAGGTGTATCAAAAACATCTGCCGAACTAGTTCAATATTATATTGATCTTATTACTCAGCATAAAGCTATAACTCTAATAAATGATGGAATTAGTGAAGTAGACCATGGTGGTTGGGAACTTATTCGTGATGCCCTTATGAATCGAATTAAAGTCTTTGGTGGTGATATTTACGCATCGCAGTCTATTCTTGCTCGTAGAGGATTAAAAAAAAAGTGGACGGACGGGATCTTACTTCAACTTGGCCAAGCTGGAACTTTAACTGACGCTTCTGAAACAGCAAAACTTTTTAAGCAAAGAGGAAAGCAAGTCGCAGTTGGAAGAAGATCTGGAGAAACCTGTGATACAATCCTAGCTGATTTTTCAGTAGCCATACAAAGTGAGTTTTTCATGGCTGGTGGACTAAATGGAGCAGAAGGAACATCGAAGTACAACCAAATGCTTAGGATATATGAATACTTGCGTGATAGATCAATGCTTTTGTAATATTTTATTATAGACTATTCGAAGATATAATTTCTTTGTTATAAATAATTTTATTATTATTTATTTTAAATAAAACAGAAATATGAGGTGTATACTTTTTTTGAACATTCTGTTTCAAAGTTTATTATATAATAATGTTAGTTTTTTTATTAAAAAAAAAAAAATAGTATTTAAGTGTTTATTCAATCATTGATATCAGAAATAACACTTCCAAAAAGGATCTCCATGTTTTTATTCAGCTGTGTAAAATCTTCAATTATTTGATCAAGTTCCGAATTATGCTGTTCGCTTTCGTTAACCAAATTATCTAACTCTGCATTTAATGTTTTTAAAGCTTCAAATGCTTTCTGATCATTTTGAGTGTCGTTTAATGAAGTGTTTTTTAAAGGTTGAAATAAATCCAAATCTGGCTTTTTTAATGAGGTTGATAGTGTCCCACTACAGTTAAACAAGCCATCATCTTTTTTTCTAGACAAGGAGGCAAAATCAAAAAAGTTCATTCTGGTCTCTGAAGTGAAAATGAAAATAAAAGTACATCAAAAATAAAAAGAACAAATATAAATTCAAAAATCGAATGATGTTTAAATATGAAAAAAAATAAAACAAATAAAACAAAAATAATTATATAAAATAGAATTAAAGTTACGAAAAATGATGCAAAGGAAAAGAATATGTTTGATTGCCTAATGAAAATGGGAGTAAGTTATTTGAACTTGGCGTTAAATTTGAAATGTTAGTTTTGTTTTGGTCATTCACATAAAATGAGGGAACAATTGCATTTGATATTATTTTATTCTGACTTTGTGTAATTTGATTATTGGCATAATTAGGTTCTTTAACAGTTAATTCATCTTTTTTTTCATTAGTTTGAGCTTGGGAGCATGGTTGCGTCGAAGACTGAATTTGAGTATGATTGACATTATTTTTTGATCCTTTTTTTGTTTGATTTGAATGTCTCAAAATATATCCCCAACGATTTTTTAGCATTATCGGAGATCTTCCAGAGAGATGAACCGCTATTAATGCCCACTTATTCCCAAATTTATTGTGAAGTTCCTTCAATTTTTTATCTTCTTCATCAGTCCATGGATCTTTAGCCAATTCGGGATTAAGCTTTCCAGACCATCTTTCTCTACATTGTTTTCTCGTTCTTCCTGCAACAGATGCAGCTACAATACCCCAATTGTGTGTTCCATGCTGTTTCACTGCAGCAAGAAGTAATTGATCTTCGATTTCGGTCCACATTGCCTTCCGATATGATGGTAATTTCGGTGACTTTATCATTAGCTTGTTTTGATTGGTTTCATTAGTGATGGTCTGTTTTGTGATTCCATTTAAAGGAATAATATTATATATAGAACTTAAATTATTATTATTAATATTACTATCAACTTTACCAAAAATAGGTTGTGCACTTCGATTAAAAATAAAATTGCTCTGCTCCATTTTAAAAAGGATTCTTCCAAATTAAATTTTGATATTGAAATTTATTTTGAAAGATTGATCTTTGAATTAAAAATTTTTAAATATAATAATTATTTTGCTTTTTTGCCCATAAGTATCTATAATTTACTAAATTTACAGAATTTTTTATAATTTAAACATTATTTTATATTTAAACTCTAATTATTTAATTATTTTTTAAGATATTTTTAAAGATAATTAGCATATATTCATAAATAATATTTGAATTGTAATGTTTTTACAACTCAAAATATTTTTAAGAAATCATCATTATACCATGTGTTTTATGAGCCTTTAATTATGATTTCAGTAGCATTCAATTCTTTGAGAACCTATATTATCATTCTCATGAGACTAAGGAATCGGGTCAATAGAAAATCCGATCCTTTATTTGACCTTAAAGTTGATCGTTCATGATCGCATGGACAAACTTTTTATGAATATAAATGGTCTTTAGAATTGAGAGAAAAAAATCTTTTTGAATATTTTGTTTAAAATAAAGCGCCATTTGCATCTTTGCTTCATGAATTAGAATTCTGAGTTCAACTGCAGAGAACTCTGTCTAATCAAATTTTTGAACATCTGGAGTATGGAGTTCTTCTGCAAGGAGCTTCATACTATAGATTTCAAGATAATCTTTCAATTTACATATAATTTCAGGTTTCCATTAAAATTACTTATTCTAAGATCTGCTATTACATATTTTAGAGATAATAGATACATGTTCCAAGGACATACTGAATTCTCACAAGATTCAAGATGGAGTTCTCATAATAATGAACTTGATAATGCAAGCGTTGCAATCGACGCTAAAACTGGTAAAGTTGTTTCTGTTCACAATACTCTCAGATCTCGTACTTTTAGAGAAACATCTTTTAGATGATTCAAGTAACATGATGGAATCTGAAAGGAAAATTATGGCGACCAAACATTATCAATATGTCATGATGGTGATAATAAATCACCAAAAGTTTTCAAGTCAGTCGGTTTAAATGTTGAACACTATAGAGACGGAGGCCATGTATTAAATTCGATTAAAAATGCATTTAAAGCATTCAAAAAAGAATATTATATAAAATTTGGAAAACACCTTTTGGATCACATGACAAAAGAGTGTTCAGATTTGCTGGATATTTGTTCTCAAAAATAGATTCCCTAAATAAAAGTGTTCATCTTTTGAAAAATTGCCCAATCATTTTGTTGGTGATCATACAAATTGCTCACACCCACGTTAAACAAGAGGCATACCGTCTATATCACCATGTATGGTTGAAGAAGATTTTGAAATTTGGTATCCTGGAATACAGTTTCCATTTTACAAAGAATCTCAGCAATCATTTTTCGATGATCCATCAGGCATTTTATTTTATGGTTCTTATAAATTCACAACAACTAAAAATGAATCCTTTAATACAACTGTTAATAATTTAGTTCCAAAAAGAACTGATTTCAGAAGTTCATATTCTGCAATAACAGCAATCGTTATTGGACGTACAAATCGTGGCGAGCACGTTAGGCTGGGGGAGAGTAACGACCACGGCCTAACGTATACTACTTTAGTGAATTATAATTCTTTGAGAAAAACACACCTGCTCAACTCAAACAAAGTTGGTACAAAGTAGCTACTAAGAATCCGAAATCAAAAGAAAAGCATTTTTTTTTTTTTTTTATCAGAAAAACCAAGACCAACATAAGCTCAAATAATAGCTAAATTCTATGGAATAATACATAAAGTAGCTCCTGATAGTGGAGAAAAACTATATTTTTTAGGTAATTGCTACAACAAATTGGCTAAAAAGATCAAGATAAAAGATCAGATAATCAAAAGCATATTAATGACTATTCTAGACACTAATTTTGAATTATTCAAATTAGTTGAAACTTTATCGATAGATGCATTTGCTTTTAAAAGTTTCGCTACAACAGCTTTAACAAAAAAAAAAAAAAAAATCTGATGAAAAAGATGATATAACTGTTTTATGTTTTTGATGATACCGCTTGATTTTCAATTACCTTCTAAAATAATTCATCTAGAGAAAAAAATAAATAGGAGTTAAGATAAAGAAATAGATGAGAATGCACAAGACATCATCAATGCATTGACTGTTAATATTGGTAAAGTTTGGTTCAAGGCTACAGATGGAGACCATTATTTATCTTAATGCCATTCATCTTTTTACAATACACATGTTTTAGGAAAATCTGTGAATCTTTACAATTAATTAATAATATCTATTATGAGCTATTATCTGATGATGAATTAACAATTCCAATTGGAGATCCATTACATCTATGGAAACATTTAAGAAGCAAATTTCAAATGTATTCTATTGATTTGTTTGAAAATTCACCATATGCAACAGATTATCAAAAAGTTAAAAATTATAGTACTTAGAAAAGAATTAGATGACATAACGAAAATCGAGAAAATGCACAGTAGTATATACAAGCCCCTTTTGTTTGGATTTCGGCTAACTCTGGGCAACCAAGTCCCACGTCAACACGAATTAGTTAAAAAAAATTTTTTTCACAGATGAGCATCACCTATAGAGGTATCCCCACCTTGAGTACCTTCTTACGAACTACCCTCTTAGCGAGAAGCCTCTTTTGGAAAAACCATGACCTAAGACCAAATATATTTTTCAAAATATAAATCACCAATAAAGTTAAATTTAGATCGCTTGTCTCCAATAATCATTTTTGCTTCTTATAAGCAATTCAATTTAAAATTTGCCTTTAAGGCCAAGAAAATGATCGTTTACACCAAAAACGACGGTTATAGGAGATAAAGCATTAAAAATGACATAAATTATTAAAATCATTTGTATGCACCAAAAAAATTTTTTGAAAAAAAAAGTGATACATGTGAAGTAAAAAATATGACAAAATGATTTTGTCCTTTAAGGTACAACTCTCAAATGTAAAAATTGAGATGGAGAACGTTTATTTTTTGCAAAATATGGGTCCCTCAAAAAGTTCTTTTAAAAAGTTTTAATTTCTCTGATTTATTTTGTTTTTTCAAATTAATAATATTACTTCTTTCCATTTCTATCTAATTATTAAATAACAGTATCTAATATAATCATATTATTTTATATTTTCATGAATGTAAAATCATGAAATAACGAAGAAATGGACTTTATCAGAAAAAGTGGAGGTTTGTAAACGTACGAGATATGTACCTTAAATTAAACTAAAAAATAGAAAGAGGAAATAATTTCTGCATATATCAAAAAGTTCGAATTAAAACTAATAAAAATATGGTTACAGTTATTCAATATCTTATTGCAAAGAACTGAGTTACTTCGGATAAAAAATGGCTGTAAAATGAATATAAATAGTATACAGTTCAGGGGATCAACTAAAGTAATAGTTAGTCTTTTCTGAAGAACCTTCAAAATTAACTAACTATATTTGAGTTGATACAGTTCAGGTCTTGAAAATCTATAAAAAGTTTAGAAAAACTAGTTTTCAAATAATTCACCATAAAATTCAATGTTACTAAAATATATTCATTTTACAGCCATTTTTTATCAGCTATGAATATAAATATGAATTTATATTAGCTACTTTTATGCCAATTAGTATCTGTTTGACGCATTCTCAAATATTTGTATACTCGATTAGTTTTATATGTTGGCCTTTTACAATAACCATTTAGAATAAAAACAGTTGTATGCTTGATTGTTATTTGATCTTTCAATTACCCATGATCTTTGGATTCATTACATTTAAACTGCCTAATAAAGATTGTATTGTGTAATAATTTAAAATAACTCGATGATTTTTAAACTCAAAACAAACCCATGAATTCACTTTTAGACTGAAATTCAAGGCTTTGAGCGACATCAATTGAATTATTTGGATCACTACCAGCTGATTGAAGTTGATGAAAAAATTACATAAATTTCATCTGAGATTTTTGATGACTGACTCCTTAAATATTTTAAAAATCCATCAAATTCTTTATCCTTTACATATTGAATTTCAATTGATTTTGATGGTTTTACATCAGGCTCTTTATTAGTACTAGTTTTATCATTTCCATTTGCTTAATTTCATTATCATAATGATTTTTCATTTCACTAATTGTAGTTTTTAATTGTTCGATTTCATTTGACTGATTCAAAACCAGTTCTTTCATTTTCTTATTTTCAGCTACAAAATTTTTCATTTTGAGTTGAACAAGATTGACCGACAGTTGTTTCAACATTTATACCATCAACATAAAACATTAGTTCATTTTGATCAACATCATCGAGGTAATATTTAGGTGTTTCTTGACCATTTTGGAAGACATCGTAAACTGATTCTTCCACATTAAATGCAAGTCTATTAAAAATCTCTTCAAAAGTAGGTTGTAGCTTTGGATCTTTTGATCAACATTGCTCAATTAATGATCGAATTGAATCTTTAACTGGTACTTTAAACCGTGGACGATAATCTTTTGAAACAACTTTATTATTGATTGAAAAAGTGACATTTTTCCATTTTGAAAATCTTCAAATGGAATTGTATCGGTTACAACTTCATACATAAGGATTGCAAAGGAATAAACATCTGATTTGCCGTTGCATTTTTCCTCTTCAATGAATTCTGGGGCCATGTAGATTTATGTTCCAACTGATTGATTATTTGATTGACCAAACAGGTAAAATCTAGAGCTCTAAGTTGTCGTCAAGTAAAATATTGTGTGGTTTGATGTCGCGGTGAATAACATTGTGCTTGTGTAAATACATTATTCCACGGGCAATGGTAACAATTGTTGTCGTATATCTTCGAGCAACTTGTGTTATCGTATATTTGATATATTAATCCATTTCGAACTTTTTTTAGGATTTCGGCAAGCGAACTGTTCTTTGCACACTGTAATAGCAATGTAACAAGATCTTTCCCTTCAAAATCGGTCAACGAGAATCCATAAAACTTAATAATTGTTGGATGTTGCATGCGTATCATAATACCTATCGATTAACATGAACCTTGCTTTGCTCTGCTTCTGAGCAATTAAAGATTTTTGCTGCATATTTTTGGTTAGTTTTCTTATCTTGAACTAAATAAACAGTTCTAAAAACACCTGAACCGATCCTTTCAATGGTATTTAGCTCGCCTAAGTCAATGACGTATTTTTGAAAGACCATTTATTCTCTTAATTGCTTGCCATTAAAGTTTTTCCAACCGCTTTTTGCGCAGAAAAATACAAATATAAACTATTCAAAATATAAAAAGATTTCAGTTTCCATTATTAAAAAATGTATAATATCAGCTTTTCTGTAATAAACTAAACTGTATATTTAGTGTATGTTCAAATAATTTCTAAAATAAACTGACGTTAATGAAATATGCTGATCGATAATGAACATTATAATTATATTAAATACATTTATTTAAGGTACAAATCCAGTACGTTATTTTTTGAATAGGAGAACGTTTATTATTTGAATAGTTGCATGTCTCTGAAAAAGTTTAAATTGACTAGGTTTGTTTTTGACACTTATTTTACAATTTAGATAAACTTTATGACATGTTATATGAAATGGATGAAAATAATCGTTTTTTATTTAACATGTCATCTTATTCTTTGAGAATGTCAAAAAAAATTGCGGTTACTAAACGTACTGGATTTGTACCTTAATTTATGTATATATTTCTGTAATTAAATATTTTTATATGAATCATATATAAAAATTAAGGAGATTTTAATACATTTTTTGCATAAAAGATTCAGTATCTTTTTCAAAAATTTAATACCCTCCTGCCACATAATTTTGCAGTAAACTTTTTGTTTATACATTCAAATAAATTCAATTTTGGGATTGGGAGAACGTTTATTTTTTCATTTTTATTTTAGTGTTGAACTTATTCGTTCCTCTTTTATGTTTACACAATAAGCCTGATACATATTAATACCAACCCAACAAAGAATTGCTACGCCAAATTATAGACAAATTCATGAACCTAAAATTTGTTGTATTTCAATAATTCAAATAACGCTTTATCAATATCGTTTATCCTCTTCACAATGTTTCATAAATAAAAATTACAATATATATACGAAGTTTTGAAATTTTTTGTTCCAAAGTCCGAATTTCATCTTCATATATAATTAGGAAAAGAAAAGAATTCAATAGTAAATCTTATAAATTAAGCTCAATTCTCCATATATAATATAATGATAATAACCATTAATTAAAATACCAAAATCGACCTAAAAAAATATGCAATAAAATCGATTTTTTCGAAGATGTAATAGATTTTTTCAGCTAATACTTTAGAAATACGAATTATTTCCAAAATTAAACTTTTCCACTATATAATAAACTACGGCATAATTTTTTGCATTCTACATAAAATATTTTTTTTTTGTTTTCTACAATTTTTTCAAGAAAACCCATTTTAATGGGAAATATTGCATTACTAAGCCCAGCATACCTCAATATATTATACTTACACGAAATATAAAATGATTAAGATTATATTAATGAAGTTGATTATAATTAATAAAGAATGAGAAAACGTAAGAATTAACAAGGGTAACGCTCTCAAAATAAGCATATTAGCTAATAAGCTTATAAAAAAAATTAATAGAAATAGAGATGAATTTTTTATGTAATTTTAATAATTTGTTAATGTCCTAAACTAATGGAGCCAAACAATTGTGAATGATTACTAGCTGAAATGGATTATTACTGATCTTGGAGTTGTTTTGTTGATCATCTTGGAGTTTCTTTGTTGATAATCTTGGAGTTGTTTTGTTGATCATCTTGTAGTTGTTTTGTTGATCATCTTGTAGTTGTTTTGTTGATCATCTTGTAGTTGTTTTGTTGATCATCTTGGAGTTTCTTTGTTGATCATCTTGGAGTTGCTTTGTTGATCATCTTGTAGTTGTTTTGTTGATCATCTTGTAGTTGTTTTGTTGATCATCTTGGAGTTGTTTTGTTGATCATCTTGTAGTTGTTTTGTTGATCTTCTTGGAGTTGTTTTGTTGATTATCTTGTAGTTGTTTTGTTGATAATCTTGTAGTTGTTTTGTTGATAATCTTGTAGTTGTTTTGTTGATAATCTTGGAGTTGCTTTGTTGATAATCTTGGAGTTTCTTTGTTGATAATCTTGTAGTTGTTTTGTAGATCATCTTGGAGTTGTTTTGTAGATCATCTTGGAGTTGTTTTGTTGATAATCTTGTAGTTGTTTTGTAGATCATCTTGGAGTTGTTTTGTTGATAATCTTGTAGTTGTTTTGTTGATAATCTTGTAGTTGTTTTGTTGATAATCTTGGAGTTGCTTTGTTGATAATCTTGGAGTTGTTTTGTTGATAATCTTGTAGTTGTTTTGTATGTAAAATTAAACCAAGTTTTGATAAGCCTACGGAATTGTTCTTTCAATCTTTCTACATTTTGTATGTAAAATTAAACCAAATTTTGATAAGCCTACGGAATTGTTCTTTCAATTTTGCCACTTTTATTGTAAGGAATAGAATTATAAACTTTTTGAACAAAATTTGATAAAATTAAAAATATGATTTCATTCTTCTTTTTGCATCTAAAGATGCAAAAAGAATAGATTATTTGTGTAATTCAAAAGTTCTTCTTCAACAAATCAAAGTTAACCTGTTTCAAAATTTTGTAACATAACAATTTAGATATTGATGATGAACAATTTTGTTCGAAACCTTCAAGATCAACAAAAGAAGCATTTTGTTTCACATAATGTCTAATTGTTTTGATTTCAAGAACATCTTTTTGACCAAATGAATCTATAATATATCTCAGCAGAGAAATTCCATTATCGTCCTTAATAGAATCTTTTTCAATAACCTCTAATATCATTAATTTCTTTTTACTTTTCGTTGAACGATTGTACAAACAAGTATGCATAATAGGTAAGTCATATTGATTGCATCCTTCCCCAACTTCTTCAAGATGTAATCTATCGAAAGACTCTTGAATAATATCAGGTTTTAATTTTTCCCATGCAGCAATCATAAATCTGCAAGCATCGATAGTTGTTAAATTTTTCCCTTCTTTCAAAGAAGAACGAAGCATATGACTAATAAAAGCTTTGATTATTGCAAATATTGTCGTATCTAACGGTTGATAAAGGTCGGTAAAACCTGCTGGTATATAATGCAATGTTATTCCTAATTCTTCAGCAATTTTTTTTGTGTTTTCACTTCTATGTGCACTAAAGATATCTAATATAATGTGTATTTCTTGATCTTGATTAAATTGAGATTTTATAAAATTTAAATATGAATAAAATGTTTCATCATTTGTCCAACCTTTTGTAGAATAAGATGCTAAATGAGGGTGAACATCACCGAGCTGTGTATTAATAACAGCATCAGTTTCGCCTTTTGCAATAAATTGCATTGGAAATTTAGCGCCATCTGCTCCAATTGCACACACTGCAGTTATTCTTTTTTTCTCACTAAATCCAACTGGAAGAGATACATCATCATTTCCTTTTGAGTGCCATATTTTTATATTTTTTGAATTTAGGAAAATTCCGGTTTCATCTATATTTATAATTTGAGTAAAAGATACTGTTTGAAATTAATTTTTCATATCATCTATAAAATAATTAATATAAACGCTTGCTGTTGAAGGTCTCCTTTTCAAGTGACATATACGTGATACAAAACCGTGCCGTTTTTTAAAATAGTATATAAAACCTCTAGAAAAACTTATTAAAAAGTTAATGTTTTCGTCATTTGAGTGCTTTGTAAGATATGCATCGACAAGAATTTCAATACATTCAGAATCATTAAAAAAACAATGTTTCTGTATTTTTTCTGTTAAAATGAACTCAGCTATTGCATCTTCTTCATCTTCTGTAAAAATTCTTGCTTTGTTCCTAATTTGTTTAGATAATGGATTATATTCTGGGTTTAGCCTATAATTTGCTAACCATTTGTATAATGTTCTTTCTTTAAACCCAGTTTTTTTTGCAATTTTCGCAACATCACCTTCAATATAATTGGAAAATATTTTCAATATTTTATCAACTGCATCTGGATAATTTTTATAGGATATATATGGACCTCTCTTAATGCATTGAGGTATTGATTCGAACAATTCATTTTTTTCAATCCATTTTGCCCAAGAATTATTCATTTTAATAAATGGAATGACCATGTTATTCAAAAAGTTTTATTTTTGAATGATATTAAAAAGTTGTTATTTTCAAAGATATTTCAAAAAGTTTACTGCAAAATTATGTGGCAGGAGGGTAAAAAGTAAATTAGGCACTATTTGTTCATTTTCTTTCAACACTAGAAGCAAATCATCAGATTACTAAAGTAAAAATATGGAGAAATTTTTCTTTAATAATATTAACTAATTTTCTTCCAAAAAGAAATTGAAGAATAAAGAATCCTAAATTCATATGATATGCGACCATAAGAATATTTTTTTGGAAATAAGAAACTTTGAAATCTTTTAGTGCACGAGAAACGACTACCTTGCATGTTTGCCTCAAAAAATTGAAATGAAATTGAATGAAGCATTCAAATTTGAAAACTAACCGAAAATTCTGAAAAACTCTACTTGCCATTTAAGGGTGCAGTTTGAACACATTTTTCTTACCGAATATTAAATCATCATTTTTTCTATTTATATGATTTTATTTATAAAAGTATATTTATTTATTATACATTACTAAAAGTATGAAATAATTAATTATAATTGAAATAATAATAAATTAAAAATTGAATTAATATTAGATTTTTCAATGAAATAAAATTCAAATTTATTGAAAAAAAAAATTCAATTAAAATGGAAAATAATTGATATTTCTCTTTAATTTATGAGAATTAGCTTAAAAATAATAATTTTATATAATATATAAAGATCACAATAATTTATTTTCCAATATAAAATTAAAAAAACAAATTAATGATTTTTCGCTTTAATAATTCTGAAAAAATAAAAATGATTTTAAGGGAATTTTTGAGTTGCACAAATATATATATATGTTTAAATATGTATATATGCTATCAAAATTGATCTAAATAAATCACAGATTGAAAAAATCATTTTTATCTTTTTTAGATAAAAATGATCAAAAATGGATATTAGACAACTATAATATTTTTATTATTTTTTCAAAAAATTGTTCTATCAGATTTTTAAACAACTCATATAATAACTATAGAAAGATAATTGCAGCTCATTGTTAAAAATCTAATGTGTACATATTTTTTTAAAATGCTCAAAAAATCATATACTTTTCAGATCTATGTAGTCGTTCAATTATAATCCAAGATCTATTTCATTATTTTTTTCTGGATATATATATAGATATCTATAACTTGATAGAACGATTTCTGGAATTTTTTGAATTCACGTAAAATCGATCTGAATATTATAAGTGTAACGTTGTCATATTATACCTCAGTATTTTTTTTTTTTAGTTTTGGAAAGATGTTGTTCACACAAGTGTATTAGTTTCAATGAACAAAAAAGAGAAAAAAACTGAAAAACTGCATTTTGCAGGGCTCTATGTAGAAGTATTGAATTTTCGTGCCTGCTTTTTGAAAGGGTGTGTGCAAATATCATCAGAAAAAAAATTGAATAAGGACGATCAAAATCGACCAAATAAATACACAAAACCAAAATTGAATTAAAAACGATACAATTATTCAAAAAGTAGAAACGATAAGCATTTTTATTATTGTGGCGCCTTTTTTAACAAGAACTCTGGGACTTAGATTTTGAACTTCTTCTGCAGGGATATTCTCAGTCTATATCTTGGAGGTTTAGCTTGTGAATTCCTACTGCAGGGGGATTTACCAGCTAAATTTCTGAGATTTAGAAATGTTGAACATTTTTTTGCGAGGAAGCTCATGTTTTAAGCTTTCTGGAACGTAAATTGTGAGATCTTCTGCAGAGATTTCACCATTTAAACTTCAGATTGACAATTTCAATTTCATCATCGGGATTAAAGTTTTACGGAATACAGCTTAGAGATGGAAAATAATAGCTGCTATAGTCCATGAACTATAATTTGCTGTTTTTATCATGAGATGCTTATTTATATTTAATAATTATTTAATATCTTTTTTAAATAATCCTCCAAATAAATAACTAAATTGTCTATTTTGCTCTCGATAAGTTCTAAAAATGCTTATTCCTTTCACTAGCTCATTAGTTTATACAATAATTTTAATATTTTTAAAATGATGATACATAAATAAAAATTGCATTTTATTATTTGTTTAATTCTTCATTATTAAATCTTTTTGAGCAGTTATTGTATTTGATTTATAGAACTTTTAAGCCATTATCCATATTTTTAAAATAAATATTGGCCAAAAAAAAAAAAGGCGTCATGAAGTCAATCGAACCAAAGTATTTTATTCTTTAACCATTAAGCAATTTTTATGAAAAAATAATCGAAATAATAATGTTTATTAATATTATATTAAATCATTATTAAGTAGAAGAGAATTCTCATAATTTAATCATTAAAAGTTAACTTAAAGAATGTCATTAACTTGATTTTTATAGACGCATAAGCAATGAATAAAAAGAACTAAGATGAATTAGACAAAAATTAAAAAATGATAAAAAACATTTAAAAGCAAAATCAAGAAAAGAAATAAATACACAGCAAATAATGGTTTATAGATTATAGCAGCTATTATTTTCCATCTCTAAGCTGTATTCCGTAAAACTTTAATCCCGATGATGAAATTGAAATTGTCAATCTGAAGTTTAAATGGTGAAATCTCTGCAGAAGATCTCACAATTTACGTTCCAGAAAGCTTAAAACATGAGCTTCCTCGCAAAAAAATGTTCAACATTTCTAAATCTCAGAAATTTAGCTGGTAAATCCCCCTGCAGTAGGAATTCACAAGCTAAACCTCCAAGATATAGACTGAGAATATCCCTGCAGAAGAAGTTCAAAATCTAAGTCCCAGAGTTCTTGTTAAAAAAGGCGCCACAATAATAAAAATGCTTATCGTTTCTACTTTTTGAATAATTGTATCGTTTTTAATTCAATTTTGGTTTTGTGTATTTATTTGGTCGATTTTGATCGTCCTTATTCAATTTTTTTTCTGATGATATTTGCACACACCCTTTCAAAAAGCAGGCACGAAAATTCAATACTTCTACATTCAGCCTTTTGCAGTCCAAAAAAGTAAACTTTTTCAATGAAATTATTACTCAAAAACATAATTTTTTATCAGTAGCTTTAGTTAAAAATTGCCATGGATATAGCCAAGGAGTAATTAAATAATAAAATATCATTGGCAAACTAAGTTTGCATTTGAAATCAAGATTTTGAAATAGATATCATTGAACCAAAAACGTCTGTATTTTTCATTTTAAAATCACATTGGAGTCTAAAGTATATTTGATCTCTTCAAATCTGTATTTTTTGATTTCCATATATAGAAAAAGGAAACTTTTTAAAAAAATGGGTGGGACACTCTTTTTTTGACCTCAAAAAGTTTCAAAATCTCTTCGAATTTTAGGTTTTATTTGGTGATTTTAATAAATTTTCTTACCCATTTAATAATCTTTAAATTGGTCATTGAAACCAATCAAAAAACTTAATATTCATCGAGTTTTTTTTGACTTCACATACTAATAGATCTCTCTTCGTAAGAGATATCATTCAAAACTACTAATACTATTTGATTTTATACATATGCATTATACATTATAAAACATAAATATTTATAATTACTTTGCCGTTAGTCCAAAAAAGTTAATATAATAATTATTTTTAAGTTTTTTCGATACATGATCTTTTCTAACTTTTTATTTTGTAATATTCGATTTCTTCTTTTAATGCTCAATAAAATGATATATTTTGTTTGAACATAACTTCAAAGATAAAGTTTAGTTTGAAAAAATGAATTCAAAAAGTTGAATTAATAAACGGAATGATTCAATTTTCGGCGGTTAGAAAATTAATTTTAAACGATCAAACTCAATATTTTTGCTTTAAAATATATTATAAGAATAGGGAATATTATTTAAAATGAGGTTCCGCCATTTATAAAATCAAAAAATTCAAAATGACCATTTTTTACCCAAATTATTTTTTATGGAAAATAAAATGCGATTATCTAATTCACCTTTGATGATTTTGATTTTTTAAATAGTAAATTATATGTAGCTATTAAAAATCTATCTAAATATAAAATAACTGGAAAAAGTCTTGGATGGCTTACACATTTAAAAAATGGTGCTATTTTTTAAAAAAGAAAACGGCCAAATGTTATTTATCTTCGTTTTAAGGATAAAGTTTCTTAATTATTTAACAAACTAAATGAATAAATTGTACAGAAATATATTTATCAAATTTTCATAAATTAGTAACAGTTTTTTATTAGAATATTTTTATTTATTTCGTGTTAAATAGTTATTCAAATTTTTCAATTCTGATTTTATAATAAAAAATTTTAATTTTATCTTAATTTTTTTTCCGGGGTTATTGTTCCGGGGTTATTATTCAGAGGTTATTATTCAGGGCATATTGTCCGGGTTGGTTGTTCTTGCAAAATATTCAATATCAATTTATTTATCAATAAAATTATTAATTCATTGTAGAAAAAAATTATAACTTTTTTTTAAAAAAAAGAAAATAACATTTTTATGAATTGTATCATTTTTTTAAATAAGAAATTTATATTTTTAACTAATTTAAAAATTAAAGAAAAAGTTGTTTTTTCTTTCAATTTAATAGTTTTAATTTTTATTTGGATTAAATAATATTATCATATTACCAATTATATATTTATATTATAAAAAATATTATAAATAATATATTCTTATATTGTCATGATATATTCCATTTTGATTGAGAAAAAAATAGTTAAACTGCACCCTTAAATAAAAAATATGAAAGACCAAAGAAATTAAGAGAATAAATGGTCAGAAAAACTCAAATCAAAATTTTTTGGAAAAAATAAAATTCAAATCAAAATTGTATCATGCAAATACCTAGAAAAAACTAATTCAAATGAAGCGTATAAAATAATTTTAAAGAGACATAACAAACTCCCTTAAAAATTAATATCTAAAAAAAGTTAAAGGAAGTTAGGCTTTGATTGATTGAATTGACTGTGATTATAAAAATCATCATACAAATACCAAATTATTTACATTGATTTAGTTTGTAACATAGCTTCACAATTTTAGTTCAATTCTGCAAAACACCAATCGATTTTTTAATTATTTATATTAATTACGAAAGGAAGGAGTGGGAATATTTATAAAAATTTTGTCTTCCTTCAAATAACCATTCTGGTAAACAAATAATGTGGAAAATATTATTTAAAGATCAGATATAAAAAGATAAAAATATACTTATTTTGAAATTTACACCTTTATTGATTCAGAAAAAAGTTGCCTATTTATCATTTTTTTGAAGTTTTGGACAAAAGCTAAAAATATTTTTACCAACATTTTTTACACTATTTGGAATTAAAACATTTTCGACTATTCTTCCTTTTGCTTTTGAGGCGAATTTAACATTTTTTAAATTATTGTTGCTTGAAAAAGCGTAGTCATCAATTTCTTTGATACGTTTTGGTAATTCTATTTCTGGAAAATTGCAATTCATAAAGGCTGAATGACCAATTTTTTCAACAGTACATGGAAGAATAATATTTTCAGCATCTTTACAATTATAGAATGCAAAGGGACCAATTTCATTAACAATACTGGGAATTAATATAATCTTTTGGTTTCTTGCAGCAAAAATTAGTTTAAGTTCTTTATTTGTAGTTTCTTCATAAAGGCAATCAGCCACAGTTCTAAAAAGCATATTGTTTGAAATAACTTTAATAATTTGTAAATTATTGGCCCCGAAGAGCCACAATGGCTTATATAATTGGAATTTATTTCCCAAATACAAAGTATTTACCTTTGTATTATATATTACAAATGATCCAAATGATTTTATAGACGAATAATCATCATTATCAATTGATGTAAGATTTATGCATTCACAAAATGCGCCATCATCTAATTCTTCAACAGATTCAGGAATGTTGATGTAATTAAATTTACAATTATAAAAAGCAAATTTCCCAATCCTCTCTGCTATAGAGCCATCTTCAAATAAAACGGATTCAAGATTATAGCAGTTAAAGAATGAACAATCTTCTATTTTAATGACAGATTGCGGAACGATTAAGTTTTTCAATGAAGAGCCGGCAAAGCCATATTCTTCTATTGTATTTAATACTGTATTCTTGGATGGAATAACTTCAGAAAGATTGTTACAATTGAAAAATGCAAAAGGTGTGATCTTTTTAATAAAAGGAGGAACATTAAATACTTCTACTGACCTTGGAGCAAAAACAATTGTATCAAAATTACTTTGATCTGATTTGTAAAGTAAAAAGTTCATGTCATTCCATTGATAATTATTAAAGAGTTTATTTTTTCCAGCTACAAATACATTATTCAATTTATAGGCACCGTAACACCATCCAACTTCCAAAGTTGTAATACTTTCTGGGAGAATAATTTTTTCAATTGATGAATCAACGAATGCGTTTTTTTCAATTGTTGTGACATGCGAATCATTACCAAATTTGATATTTTTACCATTTGTTACGTTTCTGAATGAATACCCCATTATTTTTGAGACATAAAAAGTTTGGCCATTGAGTTTGAAAGAAGTAGGAACTAAAATGTCATCACTGATACACAAACAATCGACAATAAACGCAGTATGGTTTATATCATCTAGATTATAAACATATTCTCCAACTCTTATCGGTATTGGCAAAATTTCTTCTTCAAAAGACATATGAAGTTCGTTATTATATGCATCTAAGAATTCTTTTGTAATTTTATGGTCTTTTGTCAACAAGAGGTTTTTTGAAAAGCCATATCTTACTTCTGGGTTGAAAATCGGACCTTCTGGTATTGGGCGTACGCCTTTTACTGCAATATCGATTAAATCTTTCATCATACCAAATTCAACATTAATTTTCTTGTAGTCTTCAATTGAGTAATGATCGATATAAGGGATATTTCCATAGCAAGCATAATTAATAAATGAAATAAAGGCAGCATCTTTTATATCTGATTTAACAATATATATGCGGTTATGTAATAAGCATTGAAACACTTCTGGGCTCTTTACTACTTCTAGGAAATGATCAGGGACTGCATATTTCATGTTCTTAAAGAACAGGTAAAAGTTTCCGCCACCATACATTATATAAATTTTTAGACCCTATTAAGGTATTCATTCAATTTTGTAGTATTCAAAAAGTGACAACAAAAATACAAATTTTGCGAAAAATATCATAATAAATTTTAATTTTTTATATTAAATATTCATAAAAAAATAATATCATTATATAATATATTTAAATTATTCTATATCTTGCTAAAAGTAGAGATAATTTCATAAATAATCACTCAGCTAATCTTTTCAACCTGAGTTAAAATTTGAAAAATTGGACATATTTTTTGATTTTGAAAAGAATTATTTTAAAAAATCAAAAATTCCGACGCTGGGGACTTTATTTTGGATAGATTTTTACTTTGAATACTTTACATATTTTTACTTTTCAGAAATCTTTATTTTCTCACAATTATTCAATTGTTTATATCTTACAATCTCACAATTATTTCTTATAAAAATGCACAATATTCTGAAGTATATAATAATTTCATAGAATTGATCTCAATTTTCTGATGATTCAAATATTTCATAAAAATTTAATTCAATTTAATAAATTAACTAAAAAATATATCTTATATTTAAAATTGCATTTTCCTCATATTTGCTATGATATTTATACAAAACATCATTTTTTTTTCTAAACTTATCAAATTGTAAAATTTTCATTCAAAAAGCAAAATTAATTTATTTTTATATTTTACGTTAATTTTACCATTATATTTAGTAATTAAATTGATGTCATCATATATTTTATTATATTACAATATGATATCATATACTGCTTTTGTTCAACCTTAATATGGTCTAAATTTTTCAATATTTCTGAATTTTAGTTGAATGATACTTTCAAAATTTTTGGAAAATAGATTTTTATGATACAGTGTTGTTTTATTATATGCTTTTAATTAATTGGAACATTTCTTTGATAAAAAAAAATAAACGTTTTTTGATTATTTAAAAAATTGAAATATATTGAAAATATTGAAGAGAATATAAATTTTATATTGAAAAAAATTGAAATCAATCAAAAATATATATATATACATTCCTCTAAAAATAAAATCTAAGTTTAAATGAAATTTTGAAATTATTTTTTATATTAATTTTATTATATATTTTTTAATCAAATACAATGAAAAATCTATATTGTTCTCTTAAATTTGAAAATACAAAAAACTACATAAATTACATTGAAATTGAGAAATCATGAAAAAGAATTTACCAGAGATGCGGACACGGTGAAATAAAATAAAATAGAATCTTCCCAAAATTGGTATGCAACCATTATTTTTATATTGATTAAAAATATATTAATTTTATTAAATTTGGTTAAGCTGATGAAGCAGTGAGGAATTACATTTTTTTTTTCTGAGAAAAAAAAATATGTAAACTATTGAAAATATTTTATACTTTTGTAAACTATTGAAATTGGTGAATTGGCTAATAAATCTCTTATTTTGGCAATTAAAATGATAGAAATGCTATTTTTTTATTTTATGTATTAGACCTCTTAGTTAAGAAAGGTGGCCGTTAATTTATTTGTCTCAAAGTTCGTTATTTTATTTCAAACTTCCTTATGTTTTGAATGCTTCTAACAAATTAAAAAAACTTTTTTTCTCAGAATCCTAACAAAGTTTGAGAGGAGATAACAAAATTGGATAGAATTATAACGAACTAAGAGGTCTATTATATAAAAACATTTGTATCATTCACAATCCTTAAAACTTTAATATTTGATGAAAAAGTATTCAAATTTTAATTTTAATCTGTTTCTCAACGGTTGTTCCAAAATTTGAGAGCAATTCAAATGTTTACATTTTATCTACTTTCAAATATTCTATACCTCGGTAAAACCTCTTATTCCTATTCAAAATATTTAAAGTCGGATTCAAAATGCTTGGGACAACATTCAATTTTTTTCAATGTTTCTCAGAAAAAAAACATTAAGCTTGAGACAAATTGACCTAAAAGATTTATAAATTTGACCTTATCGTTTTCAAAAAATTTGTCACAAAACTTTTGAATCCTACTTTATTTATAGAAATAAGCGGTTGTACCAAGTATTTTTATTCATTTATACAAATTTTGTATATTAACATAATGTATGCATGCATTATGTTTTAATCTTGTTAAATAGAGTTATTTCGCATATTTCTTAATCATCTTATTAATGAAATACAAATTAAAAAATGATTGATAAATTTGTGAAGATCTTTGAAATATTGAATAAAAAATTTATTATCGTTTTTTATGTTCTTTCAAAAAACAAAAGAAAAATTTTAGCTTGATCTCTCAATTTCAGGTTCAATCGCTAAAAACTATTTCAAAAAAATGTGAATAAAAATTTAACAGATTTTATATTAAAAAAAGTACTAAAAAAATTATTGATTTTTTAAATTATTATTATTTAATTAATTTAAAATTTATATATCGAATATTATGATCATTTTTCAATATTAATTAAAAAGATAATGATTTATTTAATTATCCTCTCAAATAAAATGGATTTATTCAAATATTAAATTGATCCTTCAATCATATTCAAAATGAAAAAAATTTTCTGAACTGATAGAATGATCGGCAAAATACTTATAAAAATCGATCTCCACAGCTGAATCATTAGAATTTATCACCATCATTAATTAGAAATATTATTATTATAGCAAGTATTAAAACTATATAAAAATGAATAAATTGCAAACATTAGTTCTATGATGTATCTACTACTGATTGTCCACGAAAAAAATTCTCAAATAATTTTGACCTTGGATGGGAATCGAACCAGTGACCCCAAAGATAAAAATTTAGTTCAAAAATACTTTTCCCAAAACGATTAAAAACAACTCAAAAAAAAATAAAGTTTTTAAAAAGTTAAACTTTTATTAACTTTTTCATAGAGTAAAAAGACTTTTCCCAATTTCGGACTCGTTCTCAAAGAAAGGGAGTAGGTTAGTAAAAGCATGCTATTAGTAATTATTGCTGACTGAATATAACATGTACTCCATAATATAAATATAACTTGATTCTTTATCTGATTTATGAAATATGTATAGAAAATCAGAAAAAAATTCTAATTAATTTTGCGGATATTGCCGTATTTTGAAAATAAATTTAAAATATTGTACCTAGATTTCGGCTTGGTCATCTCTATATAGCAATTTTTATGGTAGAGATATAACATTAAATTTTGATGATAGCTGGCTTTTGATATGAATTATTTTTGGGAATACGACTTCGTAATTGAGGTGAAAGTTGAGAAAAAGTTCCAATAAAGATCAAATGAATGTCTAAAATATAATCGAAATGTTCAAATGAATGTTTAAAATAATATTGAAAGGTTTATTTTATATTATTATGAAATTTTCAATAATAATTTAAATTATTATAATTATTAATTGCTGCTTATATTGGAAATTAGTTTGATATAATCATTAAAAATAATATATTTTTATTTTTAATATATTTATTTCAATAAAAATTAATTAATTATAAAAAAACCATGAAAATTATGAGGAAATAAAAAGAATTATTTATTATAAAATATTTGATAGAAAATTTATAAAAGTGACATGGATTTTTTACTGAAATAAAAGTTTGTTTTTATGGACGGAATTTATAAGAACGACATCGATTATACAAACGATCAGCAAAATAATATTTTACAAACCAATGAAGAAAGTCAAAAAGATTTTTTTTCGCCATTATATACATTTGAAGATAAATATTTATTAAAAGGAATCGAAGTTTTGGATCTTCCAAGCGACAGTGATGATTCTGATTTTGACGAATATGATAGTATTTATGACGACGATTTTTCTGACGAATACGAATATTTCTATGATGAAGAAGAAGAAAATGAAGACCCAGAAACTCAAAATCAAACAGAATTGAACAGTTCTAGTACCGAAGCTGCAGTTCTAGGTTCCAGTGAAAATGATCGGCAGATATCGATTTGTGATGATCAAATAGAAAATTCAAAAAACTGTGAAAAAACGTTAAATCAAGTTGAAATAAATCAAATTAATAAAGAAATTCCTCTCAAAAAATCTTATAAAAATGAATTAAAAGAAATTTTTCAAAATGATTATCGAAAATTTTTTACGGCCAATTTTTTGACCTCAAAGGCCAAAGAAAAAATCAAAGAATTTGTATCAAGAAAAAAATATTCTAAACTATCACTTGAGGAAAAATGTGATATTATTTATATATCTAGGAGGACTTTTACCAATTATAAAAAAAGGATATGTCTCAAAAGTGCCAGAGTAACAGAAATTTAAAAAAAGGTCGAACTCCTAAACTAACAAAAGAGCAAACTACTCTTTTTCTGCAAAAATGCAGGGAAATGAGAGACAGCAAATTGGCAGTAACAAGTAAATGGGCTCGAAAAATCATCAAACAAATTACTAGTGAATCAGGAATAGAGTGGTGTCCATGCCGATCAACCATTTCAAATATTTTTCTCAAAAATGGTTGGCATCGCAGAAAAAGCCAGAGCCGAAATCCTCAAAGCGATCCTGATGATAAGGATGCAAAAATTCAAAAATTCAAAGATGATGTGAAAAAAGTCATTGTTGACAATAACCTAAGAAGAAAGAACGTTCATATTATGGACGAAACAGGCTTGTATAGTGACTCTATTCCACCTTACACATGGACATTTCAAGAAGACAAGCAAGCCTATGTTTGCTCATCTGGAACAAAAAGGAGAGACACACTAGTTGCTACGTTAACTGCGAATGGAGATGGATTCGCAACATTTATTAGGCATCGGAATCAGAAAACTAAAACTGTGAAAGGAAGAAAAGAAATCATTGATCCTGGAGTCAAGGGCATGAACATTATCGAGATGAAAAAGTGGGTGAATGGATTTAAAGAATATGCAAAACCTGGTGACTTATTGATTATGGACAATCTGTCTTCTCATCACAATAAAGAAGTGATCAATGATCTTAAAAATTCAGGTTTTCATGTTTTGTTTATTCCTCCAAGATGTGCAGACGTGCTAAGCGTTCTTGACAATTGCTTTTTTGCAATTTTCAAAGCTAAATGGTATGAAGAGTTGGTTCTGGTCAATAATATAAATGAAAAAGAATCTTCTGCTCTTGATTTATTTGCTTCCTTAATTAATACTGGATTAGGTAAAAGAATGTATCATCACTGCGGATATGATGATTTTTTCCCAAAAAACACAGAAGAAGAAGAAGAAGATATTAATGTTATAATTGCAAGAAATGAAACAAGTGATTAATTTAATGAAATTAAGTACAAAGATCGATTTTTTTTAAAAAAAAAAAAATAAAATAAAAATAACAAATAAAACAATAACAACAATAATATTTTAAACATATTTTTTTTACAAATCATTAAATTTCTCATATATTAACAAAAATAAATATTATTAATATTTTTTTTTTTTTTTTTAAATGACATTTGATATAAAAAAATGAGAAAATTTTTCTTGGACAATCAGTAACCTTAACTTTTTTTACATCACATTTTTTATTAACGGATTTTTAACGTAACTTTTTTAAAAATCGTAAAAAAAAGGGTGTATTTATATTTTTTAGACAAAAAAAACCAAAAAATAATTTTATAATTTATAAAATCAGTAACATTTATAATGATATTTTGAGTGATAGGACAAAAAAAGATATTTATGATGAATATTGAGTTTTCTTTACTTAATTTCTCAAAAATTCTCAATGCAATTGATTGGTATTCGCATGTTGTGTATTTCTGATAATTCATTATTGTTTGATCATTGTTAATTCGTTTTAAATGAGTTTTTAGAAGTTTCAAATAGAATGATAAATACTAAACTCTGTTTTTTAATCTTCACACCCTCTCAATTTTATCTATTAATATCTTTAAGTATGACAATTATAGTTTTAATATTCTGATAAATATATACTAATATAATTACAAAATATAATATTTTTAATATAATATTTTATAAAAATTATTTTTTAATATAGAAATTTGATGGTTTTGTTTTTTTACGTGTGAACATTAATATCATTCAATTTTTCTATTATTACGTTTTTTTTAATTCAAAATTTTCACTTTTTCTATATTTTATTTTTCCTTTCAAAACTCTATTAAGATTTTTGGTTATTAAAACTCATCAATGAGCATCATTACGCATTGATCAAAGCATTTTTTAACCTCATATGGCATATGGGAAAAGATTGCTTTATGATTTTAGATTTTTAGAATAGAGTACAGAGAAAGGAGAAAACATACAAAAAAATAAATTTTTCTTTCTAAAAAAGTTGATAAAATAAAATTTTTATTCAATTTAATCAATTTTTGAATATTCGTAGAAAATTGAAGGGAGTGAAGATTAAAAAACTGAGTTTATATTTCTCTCAAAATTTTGAATGATATTCCTTTCAATTTTATATTTTAAGATTAAAATATGATTATCTTTAAATATAAATAAATATTTAATAATCGTATCGGTGTAATTAAAGATAATCTTATATAATTAAACATATCATAATATGATTAAATAAAAAACCTATTAAGTCCCAAAAAGTCCCAGCATATTGAGTCGGGACCCATCTTGTCAACTGCAAAACTTGGAGGAAACTCTTTATCTTGGTATCAGGGACGATCAAACGAATGCTTTCCTTTCTTTATATGCTCAGTTAGTCTATATATCCTGCCATGGAAAGTGCATCGTCTTAACTCCATATCAACTAAAAACCTGAGTTTTGGACAACGGTAATGTACACGTGCATCATTTTGATCATAGACTTTTGTGCATCCAGGAGGAAGTGGAGTTCGATTATCATCAATTTTCTTTTCTCTTTTTTTCATATTGGCAGAAAAAAAAAAAAAAACAAATCAATTTTTATTAAAAAATAAAGAGAATTATGCTCAAAAAGAAAATTGAAAGAGAATTATGTTCAAAAAGAATATGTCCAAATTGAAAGCCTCAGCTCCGCAAAAATATTGGTCGCTCCCTATCGGGCCAGGCCCCCCTAGCCCCCGAGAGGGGAAGCCCTCTGGGTGTCAGCCCTTCGTTCGCTCGAGTTTTGGCTCCTTGTTGTGTTCTGGAAATGAAATAGCTTTTTTTTTCTTTCAAAAAATTTAATCTACTTGGGCCAAGCCGTTTTATTTTTTCTTATTTGGACATATTCACAGAAAAAGTGGGCGGCTTTTTGAATAGGTTTTCCCTTCATCCAAAATGAATTACACAACACCTTATTCAAAGGGCAATATTTTTATGTCTAATATTTATATATATATAAATAATTGTTTTTATAGAAAAAAAAAAAAAAAAAAAAAAACGAAAGAAGCATATTCAAAAAATTTTGCATCAATCTAGGGAAATATTCATTTCATAATATTATTAAAATTGGTTATATTTAAAGACTTATTAGGGAAGCAAGTCTAATTTTGAGAGGAGACAAAGCGCAAAAGTTCAAAATGTTTTGATCATTTCATAAAAACCATTATATTATAAATTATTTTTTATGTAATATAAAAACAATATGCAAATTTCTGCATCTACTATTAAAAATAAAATAATTTCAATCATACGATGTATTACTAATTATAGACTTTGATCGGCTTCTTGCAACAGTTTGGCACAATTTATTTACTGAATCCAGGACATTCTGATCTGAATTTGAATCAATTGTTAATCCATGTGATTTGAATATAGAAGAAATTTGCCCAGATAAATAAGCATTTTTATCTTCTGATATCAAACCAAACATTGCTTGCCCTTTCATTAACATATCTTCATGCTTTTGATGTAAACTTTTGATCAAGTCTTCAAAATCTATATTATCAATATCAATATCTTCTTCTTCGCCATCTTCTAAGTTTTCAGGCAAATTAGCTATTGATTGCTTTACTTGTGGGCTGGCGGTCAATTCAGAATAATTTTCAATTTGATATTGAATGATTAATTCGTTGAATTTCTGTTCAGAAGGAACAGGATACTCAGCAATCCATCCTTTATTAATTAGTTCTGAGGTAAGCGGTTGTGGATATTCACTTGCCATTGATTTCAACTTTTTTGGAAGAGTTTGACCATCAATTGATGTAATATTATTTTTTGACCCAAAACAAAGCAAAAGCGATAATTTATAATGAGGTTCTTTGGAAACAGGCGTTTGTTTAAGTGAAAACGAACGGACATTTGATAAAACACTGAAATTTTTAAAATCTGATATTTGAGTTCTATCAGCAATGAAAGTAGCGAGTTTCGGAAAAGGCTTTGTAATTCCTTCAAGTGAGGCAACATTGGTTCGAGAAATATCTATCATTTTAATTATTGACAAAGGTTTAGAAAACTGAGGATAACCAAAAACGCTTAGGTCGACATGATGCTCATTTGCTAATTGGAGATTACCTGTTTTCTTTGCCATTAACAGACGTCTTTGAAGCCATTCTACATTTGTATTTGTTGGCTTTGCTTTTGATTTCATATAAATCCTGAAAGAATGAAAAATTATAATTTTTTATTTTTAAACCGTCATTTTTCAATCGATGAATTTGAAAAATTTTGTAACCTAAAAAGATTTTTTTTTTTGCATTTTATTTAGATTATTTTTTCTGAGGATTTTCCACTTTTTGAATTACTCTCTTAAAAGTACAACTATTCTAAAATTAATCCAAATCATTAAAAATAACTTATTTTGCTTTTTTCCAGCTGTTTTATGAAAAGATTTTTTTATTAAAAAAATTTTGAAACTTTTCAAATTTGTGTTGGATTCAATTAATATGAATGCAACGATTTTTTATAATAAAATGAATAAAAAACAGAAACAAGATTCATATTCAAGTAAATTCTTTTTTGGTGCAAAGATTTAAACTTGAGCCAACTGAGTTTCAATAACATATTTTATCAATACCATTTTTCTTTCTTAGCAATTTGCTGATTAAATATGTGTGGGTACTAGATTCTGTTTCATAAAAATCTAAAATATTATGATATATTTTTTATTACTATATGCAAGAAATAAATATAAATATTATGAGGAAATAATGAACATTTGGTTAGATAGTATCATTTTATGTTTTTGAATTTAAAATAATCGTTAAATATTTTAATTGTAAAGTCTTATAGAAATAATTGTGGGGTTTATTAGAAGTTAGATTTACTGAAAATATAAGCAAATATCTATGTAAAAAATGTAATTTTAAAATAAACTCATCAAATAAGTCTACTTGAATGATTTTACAGGCTAAAGTATCATTTTCTCCATTTTTACTTTTTTCCAAAAAAATATCTTTTTCATGATAAATAGCATCTTCAATATCAATTTTATTTTTTAACATTGCGTTTATTTCAGGATAAAAATAAAGAATATTATTATTATTCATAAACTTAGGATCAAAGAAAATTTATATAATTTGAAGATCAAGAATCACAATTTTATTCATTGAATAAAAATAAATGGCTTATTCTTCTTAAATATGTGAAATCTTTAGATATTTGACCAAAATTTTATAATTTGATTTCAAAAGAATTATATTATTTTTCCCAAAAATCATGATTTCGATGGAAATACTTTGAATTTGAAATAATAATGCTCAAATTCTCTTTTAAATCATCAGTTTTTTCTGATTTTTTATAATCGTCGAAAAATTGAACCAAATTTTGATAGCTTTCTTCCATATCATTCTGATTTTCAATGTAACATATAAGAGAAGGTTCAATTAGCTGGTGACATTATATATATTATAAACCTGTAAGATTTGTCTCCATTTATTTTTTTTATAGTTTGGCAAATAGATTGGAAAACAATGACAAACTTTAATGAGCTTTAATAAAAAAATGGCTGGATGAAAAGACATTCCAACATTAAATAAATATTTATGTTATTTTTAAAATATTTAATATTTATTTGTTTACTATAAAAAATGTGAAAAATAAGAAGATAAGTAAATAGTATTACCTTTTCTCAATTTTTTCAGAGGTGCTGACACCTACTTTACATTTTTAACGTTTATAAAAATATGTATATCTTTTTATGTATTAATAATTACTAAATAACATTTTGATATTATATTTTAGTGCACTTATTTTATATATTTATTATTTAAATGTTTTAAAATATCAATTATATAAGTTATAATAACACAAACAAGTATCCTATGAAAATAACCTAATCCAGCCACCTGATGGATGGATTGAAATTATAATGATTAATTATTATATATATTGGAGATTAATGATTAATTATGCATTTTGTTATTTTATAAATATTTCATATTTTGTTAAAAAGTTCATTTTAATGAGTTTTTATATATTTTTTTGAAATATTTAAATAAATAAAGAATTTATTTAGATTATAATTACATTTATATATTGTACTTTTAATTTAATAAAGATATGCTAAATATAGTTTAATTTGATTCAGGCGTTCGAGCTGCAAAAATCAATTTTAAAATCAAAAACATTAATAACGATTTTTTTTCAATAAGAAATTTTATTAAAATATTAAGCAAATATCTTTTTATATTTATATGTATATCATAGATTATATAACTTTTAATAATATTATATATACTATAAAAATATTTAAAATAAATATAAACAATTAATAAACTTTATATAACTGTATATTCTAAATATTGAACAATTATAATTTCAAAGCGTTTCTCATAAAATGTTAATTTGAGAGAAATGAAATAAAGAATTTTCTTTATATATTTTGAAGTTTAATTAAATAACTATTAGAATGGATGCTCTGAAAAAATAATTATGCTTATAAGCCATTGTTATATGAACCATCTCCAACCTCTGGAAAATCTATCCAAATCCGTTATACTTCCTGAAAATTGAAATCAATAGACTGCAATGAATACTATTAATTGACTGCAATCGATACTATCAATCGACTGCAATCAATACTATCAATCAGTCATTTATTGATCCCGGTGCTAACATGGGGCTTCTGTTTAATTAATGTAATCAGAAACTCATACCAAAATATTAAAATTTTCTTGATATAAAGTATTGAAAAAGATTAGATAAGATAAGAAATATGAATTTTTTATATGACAATAAAATGAACAAAATATAATAGGTTCAGGATTAATTAATTCATATGCATTTAAATTTTGCTAAAATAAAAATAAAAAAACATATTTTTTTTAAATATCATAGAATTTAATAGATAAAATCAAATTTAAATATAAGTAATGCTTATTTAATGCAGTAAAAATATCAAAAGCAATAGAAAAATTTGTTTTTATCTGGACAATTTTTTAATATATTACTAAAAAAATGGGTCAATTCTTTTTTATAATTTTAATGTTATTTATAATTATAAATAATCTATATAAATGTAAAAATAAAATAAAATTTTATTTTTATTAAAAAAATATCAAGTTATTTTAATAAAATCAATATTTTTTTTGAGAAGAAATTTTTGGTTGATACACATCTAATTTGAGAAACATTTATTCTCTTTAGTTTTTTTGAAAAGCAAAACGCTATTTCGCAGCACTCTATTGAAAAAAATCTATTCAATTTTGTGGTCAATTTTGAAACAAATATGCATTGAAAATAAAAAACTCTAAGTTCTCTTTACTTTTTTAATGGAAAAATTAATGAAAGAGCTATCATGGGCTGCTGAAAATGGAATACTCAGTGAGTCTCAATGGGAAATTTTTGAAAAAAGGTCAAATGGTTGGACATATGCCAGAGATTTCGGCTGAACTTAAAGTCAATCCAGAAGATGAAATTATATCAGGCCAGTGGACAAATTCTGAAGAAATGTTACAAAAATTATTTTTTTACAGCATGGACATCAGCAAATGCCAGACGAAAGATACGATTTTTTTGAAATCGCGAAATCAATTAAAAATATCTGTATTATTTGAATAAAAAAACGTATAAAACCTATAAAAACCTCTAAAAAATTGTAAGAGTAGTATAGGATAGTGGGTGTTTCACACCACACTACCCAATAGAAACTTACACTTTTTGTTGATTTTAATAACGAAAATGACAAAATGACAATCAAGAAGCAATGTTTTTTGGGAGACCAAAATTGACCAAAATTTTTTATTTTTTAATTTTTTATCAATACATAAATGACAACCTCAACCTCAACCTCAACCTCAGCCAAATATATTCCATTGATTGGTTTTGAAAATGATTATGAAATAATGAACCAATATCCATATGATATCAGAAATAAGCACACAATGAAAATGAATTATGGTGTGAATAAAACACAAGATGGAATAATAGTAAATCTGAATGGAAAGAAATGTTTAAAACATCGATTGATAGCTCATCAGTTTATACCCAATCCTAATAATAAAAAGCTTGTATATCATATTAATGGAGACAAACTTGATAATCATCTTGAAAACTTATCATATGACCACCCAAGGAAATTTTAATGTATAACCTCGATGTCAGAGCTGTTGGTGATGATTTCATGTGTTGCTATCATAAATGATATGCTCACCGCTAATAACAATGAATGAAATATAATTTATTGATATCAAAAATGAAACGATTAACTGACCCAATCGATTACACACCAATACCAAAGGAATACGAGCGAATCGAATTAATTTATTTTCAACCATTGAGTGTTCTGTTGAAACGAGATGATTAAACATTGAGTCCACAAATGAAGAAGTTGAAAGAAGAGACAAAAATAAAAATGTTCACTGATGAAACGTTTAATATTGATGAATGTTGTAATGGTCGAACATATAGATTGATTTATAGCCCAACCAAAAATAATAAATGATTTTTTTATTGATGTCTAAATGACTGAAAACAATAAATTAGATTTAAATCAATTCAATCAAACACCTATTATTAAATCTATGACAAAATCAAAGTCTATTGAAAATCTACAATTTGAAGATAAACCAAAGCCACAACCAGAAGTTAAACGTGGAAGAAAAAGCAAATACGCTAATGATGAAGAGAGAAAGGAAGCAAGGAAGAAACAACAGAAAGAATATCGTCAACGTAAAAAAAATGAATTGATAGAAATGAAGAAACAAATTGAAGAACATAAATAAATTTATTTACTTATGATATCTCCAACGTTTGCATCAGTTGATGGTTTGATTTTGATTGTGATGAATAGTGGGCTCATTAGTTTAATTGGCTGATACATAAAATCAACGAGACGCATTTCAAGATATTTTAATGAATCGCTATTAGTTTTTATTTTTATTGGCTTTGTCTGGTCATAGTTAACAATAAGTGGAGCTTGATTTAAAATCATTGAATCAATGTTTGCAATAACTGATGGTGTGTATTCCTTTTCACCAATTGAACTATAAACTGGCTGACCCTGTAGTGAGACAAGATATAATTTATTTGCATAATTTAAAACTGGTAAATCATGAATTATGTATGGAGTGTTATTTTTGATTTCAATTGGTAGTGTAGTGTTATATAGTCCAGTTAATAGTTTTATTCGATGACTGATAGATTTAATTGTGATATCTTTTGTTGAAAGCATGGTTATTGTATTGTCAGCGTTTACACTAAATGTTATAATATTGACACATTCATCATTTTTCATTTGTGTTGAATTCATTTAATTAATTCTTTGATTTCATATGAATATTTATTTTCAAATGTTATTTTTATTAATTGTTTTTCATCATCAATGAATTCAAAAGTGTCATCAGTCGTTGAATATAAAATATTTGACATTGTGTTAATGGACGAAATATTATATTTGATATAGCTGCATTTCCATGGAATGTCAATGTTTAATGATACTGTGCTATAATCAGACGGTTTCGAATGAACAGAATATAACATAATTTAATAATGAATAAAATGACAATTGCGTTATACGCTTACAAATCTAAAGAAACTGAAATTTTTAATGACAAGGGATTTAAGATTTTCATTGGTGAAGATAATGAAGGAAACGAACAAATAAATATCACTAATGATGATAATGATACAATTAAATTCAATTGTATTTACAACAAGGATGAAGTTAATGATTTGGTATCAACTGGAACAAACGACCCTGAAGTAGTATATACGAGTCGGTTTCCGTTGGGGCCACGCTACGCTTAAGCCCACACGTCAACACGAACTCGTGATAAAAATAAAAAAATAAAAATGATAAAAATAAAAATAAAAAAATAAAAAAAAAAATTTTTCTTCAACTTGTTTTTTCTTGAAGTACTACTAGGGACCTAAACAACTACTAGGGACCTAAACAACTACCTCGGGTCCCCACTACTTGTTTTTTTTCTTGAAGTACTACTAGGGACCTAAACAACTACCTCGGGTCCCCACTACTTGTTTTTTCTTGAAGTACTACTAGGGACCTAAACAACTACCTCGGGTCCCCACTACTACTAGGGACCTAAACAACTACCTCGGGTCCCCACTACTACTAGGGACCTAAACAACTACCTCGGGTCCCCACTACTTGTTGTTTCTTGAAGTACTACTACTGAAACGGCACAGGTACCTGCCCCGAGAATCTCGTACCTATTTCTTCATATATATAGCATCGAAACAAATCATAGAACAGGTATCACAATCTAACTCAATATTATATATATCATAAGCACCAGAAGGTGGGTTAGTGTCTTTAAAGTATATTTCATCCAAATATGATTTTATTTGTTGAGGGTCAGACCATTCAGTTGATATAAATCTAATAAAATGTAGCTTTTGAGTCTTGTCCTTGAATATCAATAAGTACTCCCCATCTGGAACAGGTTCATTATCACCTGTTGGATCATTATCTAAATTATCAATAATTATGTGTTTCTCACTTGTAAAATAAGAGAATAGAAAATACCTATTATATTCATCAGTGTCATCAGTAAATCCTGTATAATATGCTTTCCATTCACTATCTGGGTCATTTTTCTCTTCTAATGCAGCTAACCTAGCTTCCATTGCTGCTATAGTATCCTTTAATGTTGCATTCTCTCTCTCTAAATTTGATATTTTGCTATTTATTGTTACGATACTAGCAACATGTTCACCTACTAGAATAGCTAAATCTTGTTGAGCTTTAGATGTATTATCTATTTTTGTTTTTACTTCCTCAAGCTCACTTTTTAATGCATATTCACTTAAATCAACTGGTTCTGGTATATCTTTCTTTAATGCATACTCCTTTAGTACGTCATTAACCTCATCAACTGTGGGGTATTCATTCATAATAGTAGCTATTGATTCATTATTGTCGTGGGATATCTTTTCAAGTGAGTCTACCTTGTTGTTAAGTGCATCTATATCACATGTATATGCTATATCCTTAACCTCAAATGACATTCTCCTAACAGCACTATTTTCTTTAATGGCTATACCAGTAACTCTTACTTGCTGTGGGTTGGCTATAACTATTGTCTTGCCATTTAAGGTGCATGTTGGGAAGTAATCACTGCCCTCATATTGACTTATAGTACCACCTGCAATAGTAATAGTTATTATACACTCCTCATAGTCGATGTCATTAAACTCACTAACCTTCATAACCATTAGCCTTGCCTTAATAGTACCATCTGTAATAACATCTTCAGCTTCAAGGTGTACTTCCTTATTAACAATACTACCTACTATATCAATAGTATCATCTCTTACTAAATCATTCTTATCAACATAGTTATTATTTTCTACTTCCTCATTAACCTCATTTATTTTATCAGCTAATAGCCTAAATGCAGGTTTTAATGATTCCCTGAAGTGGTTGCATAAATCAATAGCATCTCGATATGTTGTTATCGTCTTTGAAATGTCTTCAGTTTCATCAGTATATTCAACTACTACCTTTTCTGCATCACACCAATCAATAATAGGTGTTAAATCAGTTGTAGTTGACCTTCCTATTTTTAATGGAGGTAGGTTGCTTCCATCACCTAGATGATACAAAGCTTGTTCACCTTGTGATACACCTTCAATAGCAGAATCCACACCAGCCTTTGTAAATGTGAACCCTGTTCGAAATAATGTAAGACCAACATTAGCTATACTACCTGCAGTTCCTATAACTCCAAATGCTAGTGCTACATTTGATACTATTCTAACCTGGTCTATGTCTTCTTGTAAATGTTTAGTAATCCTTTTAGTCTCTCCCATTTCTGCATTTAACACATTTACTTTCGAGGTTATGTCCTTAACATCATAACTAACTACATCAAAATTATTGGTTAATACATTTAAATCACTCCTCATGGTAGTAATATTATCAGCTGTTATAATCTTTGAACTAGTAATATTATAGTCTGTGTATAAGGTAGTAGCTGCATTAGGATTTGGTGTTATTTCATAAAACTGTTGGTCTATTATGTACTTAAATGCATTAGTTGATGAATCCCAATTAATCTCATCAATCGGGTCTGTATAATCCTTCCTCAAATATAATTTTATGTCTCTGGTTTCACCAACATCTAAGCAAAAGCCCCAATCATAGCTAATTGTCTCAATAGTATCAAGAACAGGTATAACATCAACAAATACCTCTCCATTCTTTTGTGCATGGAACCCATCAGGTTTGAATGATAACCTTGTTGCTGTAGAAGACTCACCTACATATATATCTAAATATATCTTTTCAACCAAATCAGTTCTAATTCCTTCAGTACTATCCATCGATATGTATAGAAGAACAGTGCCATAATAACCAGGATGTAATGAGTTTGATAAGCCATCAGTTAGGTGGTTCTCATATGCACATGTCATATTCCATTCACTACCATCTTTAATAGTTCCATCTTTCATTTCTAGTTTAAATTCATTTTTGTAGTTCTTTAATAGTGAATGCATTAAACCATTTCCTTCATTAGTAATTATTGCTTCATGCATGTCTGTTTGTTTGACTGTTATCCAACAACCATAACAACTATTGGCTTTCTTAGTAGGTCGAATATTCCATTTATTAATGACTTTCCCATTAAGATGACCTTTCGCATTATCTCCTGACCAATACCCCTTATTCTCACGACTTTTATCAGTATTCCATTGTAGGTTCCATGTATTGCCAAAACAATGTTCCTTGAAGACAAAGTTTAATTTATCAGGTATTTCATAGTTATCAGGTACTTCATATACCATCTTATAATATTCGTCCTCTCCTATTTTTTCTTCTGTGATGATAGATGGTTTATAAAAGTAGTGAACATCGCTTTTATGGAGTTTTAATGCATTTTCAGCTTCAATGATAGAACATTTTATTGCCTTATCTGTTTTTAATGCCGTCGGTTCATATTCATTCATAATACTTAGTTCTCCATTTAGATATAAAGTATAAGGGTGAAAAGGTAGACTTTTATCGAATGCTATATAATACCTATCATCTGTTGATGAGTTATCATTGATGGTACAATAATCATTCTCTTTATCGTAGGTAATAACTGGACAAATTATTTTACCATTTCTGGATGTTATATAGAACTCTTTTATGTACCGACCTCTTTCATCATATATTACATTCTTTCTTAATACTATCTTGAAGATAGGCTTATTCGAATTTAAAAAGGCTTGTTTTTGTAAATCGGGTACAAAGATGCCTAATAGGTTGTATGCAACATCATTAATAGTATTAGATAAAGAGTATACATCCTTATTAGTAATAACAAATTCAGGTATACCATTTTCTATAGTAAAATCAGAGTCTACAGGTGAGGTACCTCCACTTGGAATAGAATCACATATTATTTTTCCATTTACTTCTAAATCACCCTTTATAATATATTTACCAAGTACTGGTTTAACTGGGTCTAATGATGGAGTATCTTTCGATATTTGAACACCATAACATTTTAATACATCCTCGAATTTATCAAACCCTTTGACAAAGTCAGGTATTGCTACTGCGGAAGAGTTATCTGTTTTGGCTTCTTTCGTATTTTCGATTGATAACGCCATTGGAGATGGGTCATCTTTTGGTTCCCAAACCCATTGCCTTTTATCTTCATTCCAAACTATTTCTCCAAAAACCTGAACAAAACTATTTCTTGCACGTACAAGAGCATTTACTGCTGGGGTGTTTTGTGTTCGCCATCTATCTATCCATTCCAAATGTTGTGATAAAATAACCCATTCTTCATGTGTCATATCCCATATTAAATTGTCAGGAGCATCTAATAATTCATCATGAATCCAATCATCATCTTGGAAGTCATATCCATGTTCTTGCCATTCCTCATCTACAATATTCCAAGCTACATATTGACCTAATTCTGCATGATATTCTCTATTACGGTATAACATTTCATTTGTTGGCATATGTAGATATGAATTCTCTTCTGGAAAGAACACCCATTCTTCATATCTATCACTATACCTGAGATGTCCTCTATGGTCATTTTCAAAGATTGGTATTAATACATCTACTATTGCTTCACTAGCTCCTTCTCTCCAACCTTCCTCGAAAGGATAATAAATATTTAACATAACCCATTCATCATGAACAACATCCCACATGTAATTTTGAGGTACAGGAGCATTCCTATTTCGTCTCCATCCTGCAGGTCTATCCAAGTTATCATCTCTTTCTCGCCATTCCTCATAGATGATGTCCCAAACATAATTACTATCTTGATTATATAGACCGTTCGAACGGTCGCCAATTGGTCTAAAAACTGGTATTTGTTGTTCTTGGTCTTGTTGTTCCATAGCTTGTTTTGCTATATCAGGTATTGCATCCTCATACATAACAACATCAAGCATAGCATCTTGAAATGACTGTACTTGTTCACCAAGATTCAATCTATTTATATTCTCATCAATATCACCTAAATGTTCTTCAAGATGTCGATTTTGATTTCTTAGGTAGTTCGTCAATTCATCAATCTCATCTTGCGGGATACCTATGCCACCTCCTCCTTCCTCCTCTTCATGATTGCAATCACAGGATTTTATCTGCGATACTTGTCCTATCAAATCATTAATTACAATCATGAGTACTTCGATATTTCGTTGAACGTCATTTAAGTGGTCATTTAAGGTGACTGACATTTGAGTACCATCAATATGAGTAATGGTAATTTTATTATCTGGAGCTTTGGATAGTCGAAATAATTTTAAGGCTTTTGAGATACCTAAACCTAATACACTCGAAAACAGCAAATATTGAAGTATTTGAGGAGTGTGTTTGTAATTTTCTAAGTAGTATCTTGTATATATATCAAGGAATTCACATGGGCTACTTACTTCAATAATTTGGTCTGCCTCAACCAAGTCTGTACACCCTTTGTATCTATATCCTATTCTTTGTACTGACAATTTATCTAGATTCCAATGGTATTGAGATATCCTAGATACGAAATTTTTAAAGTTAGATTCATTAAAAGCCTCATATAAGAATCTCTTTGTTGTCATGTTAGTTCTTTCATTCTTTATGACATTTATCAATAAATCTCCCAGGTTCGAATAACCAAACTCAGCTAAAAATGGGTCAGGCTCTGGTGTTGGAAGTGGTACAGGGTCTTGAAGATATCGAATAACCTTTGTTTGTCCTAGTTGTTCATCTGTTGATATTTGTTCATATCCATCAACAGCACACATCAATTCGGTATACATCTCATGAATAGCCTCACATGTATTAGATTCTTCTTCAATAAATTCATTTAAGGTATTTACGCAAAGTTCATCTTTTATCAACTCCTTATATGACTCTGCTTTTTCAGGTAGTGAGCCTTCTAATTGAGGTGTCTTTTCAGGTCCTTTAAATACATATTTTAAATAATTGGCAAATTTGTGTGTAATAGGTACATTGCCGAAGCCTTCAAGCTTTCCTCCATTTTCGATATAATCATTGACTACCCTTTCGTCTACTTCTGCTTTGTTATATAAACAACTAAACGTAGGATAATCATCTGGGTCCTCATTTCTTATAATATCAATATTACCTTCATCATTAACACTTATCTCAACATCCTTGTCTTTGAGCTTCTCTGCTTCATTTGATTGCAAAGAATAAAGTTTAATTGACATTTTTTGGATATAATAAAATGTTAGTATCAGTACAGAGTACAAATGCTGATGAATATAATAAGGTATCTATCAATTTGGATATACCATGGAAGTGTAAATATATTAAATATTTTGTATCTTCAATTAATACAATAAGTAATATTATGTTGAGTACGAAAGATGATTATATAGAGTTTACACATAACAGTATTCCATTCAAGCTTAAATTCGAAGATAGATATAATTATACCATCAAGCAAATAGAAGCAGTTTTAAATCCACTTGCGGAGGTATCTTTTAAATATAATGATACTACTCGTACATTTACAATAAAGACACAAACACCGTTAACAATAACCTCTATTTCCCATCGAGCCGCATTATTAACTGGTTTGTATAATACTCCATTGCCTATTGAGATACCAGCAAATACAACATATACTGTTAAAGATATACCAATATTAAATCATACTAAGTTGTATTTAGTATCATTACAAGGTAATGCCATATACTCCAATATAGGTGAACAACAATATACACCATCAGTTATTGGTAGTATAAATACCTTCACCTTAGATAATAAACCACTTATATATGATTTCGAAACTGAAAGTAAACCATTAAAAATAAAAACATATACAGATTCATTAAAATTTTTAGAATTAAGTTTAGTAGATTTCCAATACCAGCCGATATTGTTAAAAAGTCCTTTGTTCATAACTATCAAAATTAAACCATCTACGTAAACCTAAGAGTACGTGCAAATTTAGGTAAGTTGGTTTGTTGAAATGTCTTTGACTTCCTGAATGCATTCGAACCATCCAACAAATCAAATGTCATGCTTTCTCCTTTGTACATCCTTTCAAAAAGTTCTTCAACTGAGATACCCATCCTTTTGCACTTGTTGAGAATAACTTGTTTTGGAATTCCTTTAAGTCTAATATGGTATCCTTCATTTCCTTGTTCATCAACCAAGATATCGAGGTAGCTCTTTTTACCAAGTGCAATGAGTTTTCTTGAGTGTATTTCCCCTTGACTACCTTCGAACTCATCGAAGTCGTTATGGAACTGACACATATTTTTACCAATAAGAGGTTGATGATACTTGAACTGGAATAAGTCAGCTATCCTTGGTACATCTTTTTCCATAACGTGACAAGAATCTGTGTCTTGGTAGTAGATAGGTATACCTGCTTGCTCAGCTGTAGCCATAACCCTGTTCATTAAGTGCTTACTCCAAGAGAGAACGCTTGCACCAAATTGAGGTAGGTTGAAATGGTCATTAATTGGTTTCAACTTCTTGACATAGCACTTATCAATATTAACATCTTCAACAACCTCCTTGACAAAGTTGTAGTTCCGCCAGAGATACTTGTATAGTTGGCTTTTTGGTACTGTCTTGGTTTCAGTCTTTGTTGCTTTTAATATTGACTTGCCATATATGGAGTTGAGGAGGAGCTTTATTGTTTGTTCAAGAGGGTTCTTTTGCTTTTTATAACTTGCCCTGAGATTAAAGAGCTTCTCAATGAACTCATTGATTTTCTTGTTAAATCCTTCATCAAAGTAATAGCCACGTATTAACTCATATTCAACATCATAAAATTCGAACAAGTCCATAAGACCTACTTTATCGATATAATAATGGTCAACAAGGAAATTGCCGAATATTTTACTACCTGTTTCATTCCTTGTAAATACTTGTCCAAATTTATATGGCTCTTTTGATTTACATTCGAGTTTCTTGATGTTGACTTCGATAAAGAATGTATCATATTGCATAAGTTGTTCATGGGTAGTACCTTGTGGTATTACTTTAGGTCTTCCTTTTGGTATACCATCCATGACATACATTGCAGATGGATATAAGCTAACTGCATCAAAGTCTTGTATCCTTCCTTCGATGTATTGCTTTTCATTACCTGCTGTCATTGTTCGTCCACCTGAAACACATCGTTGAATGAAGTCTTGACACTTACCTGATAATTCATAACATCCATCAAAACAACCATATTTTTTTGCAAAGCAATATCCAATAGCACTGATAGATATAAAATCATGAACACCATACATATCTGTCTTTGTTTCTTTAAAGACTTCTCCGAGGTCTCTATTAAATTTTTCCATTCCCTTCATCAAAACAATACAATCCTTGAAACAATAGAAGATGGCATATTTAATGATGTCGATTTTGCCATCATTATAACAATTTGCTATTTTTGCATTTTCGATAATCTGCTTGCAGTTTGCATCAAGTTGTTCTTTCGATAACTTGTCTTGGTTTTCATCGATGTATTGCTGTTGGAACTCAGTAGCATCAACAATTCTTCTTTGTATGTTCTCTTGTGTATATAGCTTATATGCCATGACTTCCTTGTGAACATTGAGGTTGAACATTGTAGCAAATTTACTTAATGCTTGTGGTATTATACTGTATGAGTTCCTGAATGTTAATCTTTTTTTGACTTTCCTTGTACCTTCTTCGAATAATGTCATGATGATTTGAAGTACAGTACCACTTCGTTCTGTTATCTGTGTATCCCATCCAGGTGTGTTAATGAAAAAGCATGCATCATACTTGAGGTTGTGAAAATATGTTAATGAACCACTCCATAAATAATTCAAGAGCTTCTGTCCACAATCTTCACCTTGAATAGATATTTTATGTATGTTGGCACCATCTCGAAAGATAGTACAATTGAGATATGGTATATGTGGACTGACTGTAGAGTTTGTTTCGAAGTCGCTATAATAAATCCTTGACCATGTATTTTGTTTCTTCTTGTTATTATCAATGAGTCTTGTACATTGTTCTGCATTATATTCGAGACTTACATAATCTTTCACATGGTCATATTCAGTTGTGTTGATTATATCCATTTCACATGCTTTTATTTCTTCGAATAGATGTAGTTCAAACATCTTTTGGAAAAAGGTTATTGGTTTGATTCCTTCATGATTATAGTCTTTGACAGTCTTTCCATTATCATGCAATCTTTGTATCTTACATCTTTTTTCAAAAGGCATATGTGCAAATGTTTTATCAAGTTCTTCATAGTGTTGAAGGTAGAATAATGTACAAGGTATTTTCCTGTTGAGCATATAATGGTCTTTGAACAATATCAGTTTAACTTCTCTTTTAAAATCAACAGACCATTTTTTCTTTCTGGTGTTGATTCTTGTTTCATACTTGTATTTATCAGGTTGTTCAACAACTCTAATGATGCTAAAATTGCACTTGAACTTTTGAGCAACATCAATTATCTTGTTATTAGGTATGGTTCTTGTTTGAACAAAAAATCGTAGGTCATCTATTTCATCATCAGTGAACACACCTGATTGTATACAAGCATATACAAAACAATTATCTCTGTAGTTCTCTTTCCTTACTTCATGAAAGATTTGATATGCTGATAGGTCTATTGGAGAACGATTGATGTATGGAAAAAAACTTCCTTCTGGTGTATTTCGATAGTCTTCATCAATTTCGACTTCATCATCATAGATTTCATGAGTATCCATATCTTGCATCTTGGTTCGAAAATGAACACCATCATTTGTTTTATTCATGTCAATAAATTGTACCTCATATCGAACAGGAATGAACATGTTTGAGATGTATGGATTTGTATCTGATTGGTCTTCACTTAAATCAAGTTCTCCTGTTATATGTCCGAGTGTACTTTCGATGTTGTGCTTATCACTGAGTGTGAAGTACTTGTGAGTTCCATCAAGTGCTATTGCTTTTACAATAGGTCTTCCAGCATGTTTCATTTTATAAATCTGTCTAAGTGTTTCAGTAAACGCATACCTCTTATCTTCATCTTGGTTGATGTCTGTTGCAAAACCAATACCTTGTCCTGCTGGAATCATGAGCTTCCTCATTTCTTCTTTAAACTTGTCGTTCTTTTTATATTGTTTAGCACGTCGATTATATTCACGACGAAACTGTGATTTGGTATCAGCATAGACATCTCCAATAGCATCTAAAAAATCATCTTCAATGTCCTTGTTCATGTTTAACACAAAATAAAAGTGAAACGATAAAAATAAAAACAAAAGAAAAAGTTAAAAAATTAATTGTTTATTGAGGATATCCATTATCATCATCATCTAGATGTGGAAAATTATATTGGAATTCATTTCCTTTCGACTTCATATCAGATTTTTGTTGATATTGGTTCTTTATCATACCTTCATTGAAGGTTTTGATGTTCTTCATCACTTGTTTCGGTGATTGCCTCCTGTCTTTTTTAACGAAGTCGCATGAATTGTCCAACTTCTCTTTCTCTTCTGGTGATAAGTATGGTCGAAGATGATAAATGCAATTGGACAACTTCCATCCATATGTCTTGAACAATGATGTTTGTTCAGCTGTAGAAGTCTGGGGAATGGTGTCAAACATGTATCGAAGATGGTCTAGTTCGTTGTCCATCAATTGAGTTCTTACATACTTCTCTGCAAATGAATCAGTTGTTGGAGGACCAGCTTGTTGAGCATTTTTCAGATCCGCCACGTCCTTCTTGAGGTCGTGAATTTTGTTAATGTACTTCGCCACCTTTTTTGGAGTAAGTTCCAATTTCATCAGCTCGAGTGCGTATTCGTCGCTATCATCAATGTCTTTCCTGAGTTCTTCAGCATTGTGATTGATGTCTTCAATGTGAAATTCTACACCAGTCATTTTCTCCTCCAACTTCGTTAATCGGTCTTTCAAGTTTTCATTTTCTTCTATTAATCGTTCCATTTCCTCTCGAAAGTCGAATGGACGAACATTATCCTCCTTATAATCACTATTGGATTTCATTTCATGAAGACTTTTCGGTGGCTTGTATGGTTCTTTGCGAGCTGGTGATGGTTCTTCAACAACATCTTCGATTTTTGTTTCTTCCTTCGGATTGGTACTTGTCTTCTGCGGTTCTGTAAATCCAGATGGTCTGGATATAGGACCAAGTCTTGGAGGTGGTGGTGGTATTTTTGGTAATGTATTTGGTGTAGGAGGAAGGAGTGGATGATATCGAGGTGGTGGAAATACTTTACTCGAAAATGGCACGTACTGCTGCTTCTTCCTTCTTGCATCGTCTTCTTGCTTCAATCTTGCTAATGCTTCTTCTTCTTCTTGTTGCTGCTTCTTCCTTCTTGTTGCTGCTTCTTCTTCTTGTTGCTGCTTCTTCCTTTCTTCTTCTTCTTCTTGTTGCTGCTTCTTCCTTCTTCTTGCTTCTTCTTCTTCTTGTTGCTGCTTCTTCCTTTCTTCTTCTTCTTGTTGCTGCTTCTTCTTCCTTCTTGCTTCATCTTCTTCTTGCTGCTTCTTTAATCTAGCTGCTTCTTCTTGCTGCTTCATGATGTACTGCTTCATTGATTCGAGTTGTTCTGGGGTCATGTTCTTGAACCAATCGTCTGCGGGTGGAGCTGATGGCGGATCTGATGGTGGAGCTTGTTGACCCAATTGCTCGATCGAGTCAAATAGACTAACATCGCTGTCTGAGCTGTAGTTGTATGACATTACAAGTATAAAAATGATTAATTTTCTTGTTGATATCACTAAATTTTAAATTTCGTAGAAAAACTCGAAGGTGGATATTTTTCTTTGAAAAAGTTAAATACACTATAAAAATTCAAAAATTGAATTAAAAAAAAATAAAATATATTGAAATTTTAAAAAAATATATTTATTAATATCACTATTATTTTATTAATGATGAATGAAGAAGAAGATAAAATAGAAGATATTTTACAAAAACAAACACCTCCTAAAGGTTGTGATTCATTCGACTACAAAATAAATATAAACATGTCGAAAAAAATATCTCAACTAAAAGTTGAAGATGATACATCAAATTTAAGAACGATGTGTGAAAATTATGCTCATGCTCTTGAAAATGATGCACATCGACTTCGAGCAAAACAAAAAAAGAGGTACGATGAATGGTTTGACAACCTCGAGAAAGATTGTTATCCTGCAAGAGACATTGTTAACTTGTACAACATGTTCTTTGGTCATGAACTACCTATTACTCGACTTGGTTTCGGGCATCTCGATGGAACAAAGAGACACTTTACACATAAGAAAGTGAAAAGAAACAAGAAGTTCATCACAATGTACTACAAGAAAAATGAATAACTAAAAATTTTTTAACTACTTGTTTTTTTTCGAGGTACTTGTTTTTTTTTACTTGAGGTACTTGTTTTTTTTCGAGGTACTTGTTTTTTTTACTTGAGGTACTTGTTTTTTTTACTTGTTTTTTTTTTAGGTACTTGTTTTTTTTTTAGGTACTTGTTTTTTTTTTGTTTTTTTTTTTAGCTACTTGTTTTTTTTTTCGAGGTACTTGTTTTTTTTCGAGGTACTTGTTTTTTTTCGAGGTACTTGTTTTTTTTTTTTAGGTACGTTTTTTTTCGAGGTACTTGTTTTTTTAAGCTACGAGGTACTTGTTTTTTCCTCATAAGCTACCTTTTTCCTCATAAGCTACCTTTTTCCTCATAAGCTACCTTTTTCCTCATAAGCTACCTATAAGCTACCTTTTTCCTCATAAGCTACCTTTTTCCTCATAAGCTACCTTTTTCCTCATGTGATACCTCTTTATTTTCATATTCTTTTATTTTTTCCTTCATACTTTGTACTTCTTTTTTCTTTCTTTCACGATATGCCTTTTGTTGTTTCTTACGTGCTTCATTTCTTTCTTCAACTGTTGCATATTTTGGTTTCCTTCCTCTTTTTTCGACACTCTGAAGATTCTCTTTGCTTTTCGACTTCTTGAGTTTTTTGATAATGGCTGTTTCTTTGAACTCACCTAAATCTAAATTTTGGCTCATGATTTCATTGGAGATAAAAAATTGAATTATTTTTTCAAAATCACTTCATTTTTTAAAATGTCGTCTACCGCAAAAGACTTCAAAGAATACCAAAAACAGCAAAAGAATGATATAAAAAGTGCTAATGCTGAAATCACCAATGCTGTTAAAGAGGTTGTATTCCTGTTCAACCAAAAAATAACAAACTCTACACCATCTAGTGTCTGCATCAACTATGACCCTTTGATACAAACCAACTTGAACAAGATTGCTGGTGCACTTACTCAAATGAATCTCACTACCTGTGAGGTTTATATCAAAAAGAATCCACAATCTCCAAAACCAAAACCTCTTGGCTTTCAAGTGCCAATAGTGTCTGACTCGCAAGAGACACAAGAAGATGATGAACAAGAAGCTTCATCACCAAAAGATAAGGAGTAAGAGTAAAAAATAACTACTTCTAATTTTTTATACTATACAATATTTTAAACATACATGATAATTATTAACAAGTTCATTATATTCTTTATTATATACTTGTTTCAAATCAATAACTACTTCTCCATTATCTTTAATGATTTTTATAGCATCAATTTTTTTATTGGACTACTCTTTGCTGCACAACATCCAACATCTTCATTAAGTTGTACTTCAACTTCATTTACATGTAGTATTGCTTTGATGATGTTGCAAAGAGATTCAATAGGTACTATGATACATTTCTTTGATATAATATTAGCTAGTAGTGCTTTGTCTTGATTAAGTAGTATTTGTGCATATGCTTCAAGTATAACATTCCTTACATCTGGTTCAACTTCAACAGGTTCAGTTTGCACTCCAATGTCTCTTGTAATAACAATGTCTTCCTTGCCATCATCTCTCTTATTAATAATAATGTTGTTGTTGATGTTTGATGTAGATGATGCAGCTGCTGATGGTTCTAAAGATACATTTGCTTGAACTCCATTAGTTGTACTTCTCTTCTTAATCATTTAAGTTTGAAAAAAAACTTTTAATAGATATTGTTTTGAGTAATAACATGTTGTGTAGGTCCATATCTAATATCTTGTTTATTATATTCTCTTGCTCTACCTTGCATAGCAGGTGGTTCAGGCTTCTTAAGATATTTTGGTAGTAGAGGTACTGGTTTATCATGTTGACCAATATGTCTATAAAATCCACCATCAGTTATGCTAACAGGAGGTTCATGTAGAGGTTTCGTTATATGTTCTCGAGTATCTGGGAATCTAACAGGCTCATCATGTTCGATAATCTGAGTAGGTGGTCGATTAATAAAAGGATTGAATGTGACTGAATATGTATTAGTATTGCTGAATACACCAAAATGTTGGAATTCTATGTCTTTATTTTTCATGGTAGCTTCATTAAACATCATACCTTCTCTTCCAACAATCTCAGCATGTGGGCTTCTATAATCATTCGACATTTACAAAAAAATAAAATATCCTTCTTTATGTTTATTCAGGGGTTGTTAAATCATAAGGACCAATACGTACTGATGGTGGCATACCATTTGGTCTAATCAAAATACTAATTGATATATCTGTTAATAAGCATAATAATGGAGGCGTATCAACTTCCTTTCTAAATGGATTATCTGCCTTTTGACTACATATCAGTTCGAAGTTAATAGGTGCAAGACTTGAAAGACCTTGTTGATATGTTCCATCCGTTTCAGTTGGAAGACCTATGAAGAATGAGGACCTATCATTTGGATAATAACCTGTTGTATTTTCATTATATTGATACTCATTAGCTAGACTTGCTATAACCTCTTTGTTAAATCCATTTTGCTCTCCATTCATGTTCATTGCATTCTGGCAATATTCGAGGAACTCTGGATACTTACCATTAGTACCAAATGCTTTAGCAGGAATATTGTTGTAATTACCACAATTCATATGAAATGCTTCAAACATAGGATTCTTGAAGTATGTCTTATGCGTATGCTTGAGTGGGAATAAGCAAAACATACTATCTACAAAATTAGGTGTAATAGTAATAGTTGCTTTATCTTGTTCATTATTAAGAGGTCTTGTACAAGTGTAAAATGACATAATCTGTGTTGGGAATGTAAGTGGATGTTGAGGGTTAGCATATCTTTGAACAAGTGCTGTATATACAGATTCATGAATACCAAAACAAGGTATAATACTCGCGCATTCTTCAATGGAATAATCAACAACACTCCAAGTTCTCCAATCACTGTAAATTGTTCGGTCAACTCTTTCCTTAGTCTTGTCAGCTCCTGTAATTTCATATGCTCCTCCATGATTTTCACCAACAGGTGGAAGATTCTTGGGGTGATTAATCTTATCCATTGCTATTTTTTCGGTACTTGTCCACATCCATATTGGTTCTCCAATAGGTTGAAATTCATTGGTAATTTCATCAACATTGAAGTCTTTCATTATATGTGGATTAGCAACCAAGCTCTTTTCAAAACCAACTGGACAATATACCATACCAGCTGTTGAAAAGTATAGACGTAATTCGATTTTACCTGCAAATGCTGGCAAGTACTTGATATTAGATAATGGTAGGAATCGTCGCAAATCAATCTTTAATCTAATTGTTTCAGTGACGGAAGTCACATCTTTGTTAAGATTTGCAACAAAACCACATCTCCTTCCATGAGTATCATTCCAAATATCCTTATGTCTTGCTTTACTATATATATCAGCTCTTTTAGTAACTTCATTTGCACAACATGCAGTTAAAAAGGATTCTTCACATCCAAAGTTCTGGGTATAAAGCGTCATACCATTAGCTACAATTTCATACTTCTCAACAGCATCTCGAGCATCCTTAAAACCAAACCATACCTTACCAAAATTATAACCACTGACATTTTCTAAATCACTTAGAATTGGCTTGTCTATTTTTATCATCACTTTCATATCTGCTCGAATAAAGCCATTATATATATCTGCTGTATTATGAGTATTAGGAGAGATAATACATGTTGTATATGAACCACTCTTAATTGGTGGTGATGGTGAATACGAAGTTTGTGGATTTAATGAGTATGCTTTATTTGTATCACTAAGTGAAATGCAATTATCGACAACATCAAAATAGGATGCAATTTGGGTACAAACCTCAGCTGAGGTTCTCATATATTGTTCCTTGTTGAGCATTTTTTAGATGAAAAAAATTTACATCATATCTTCAAAGATGCGATTTCTCCTACCCATTATTCGTTGAGGAGGTATATATTGTTGTGGTGGTTCTTCATATTGTTGTGGTGGTTCTTCAGGAACATATTGTTGTCTTGGTTGACTCATTCTTTTATCAACAACCTCTTTTATCATTCGTCTCTGTTCTTTCTTTTCTCGACTTATCTTCATTTCTTCACCTAGTGATTTTAATTGTTTGAGTATTTCTTCATTCACAGTAGGGTCATATGTTTGTTGAGGTTTTCGTGGTTTTGGAGGTTTTCGTGCAGCTTTCGAACTTAATGACTTTCTGGGAGTTTCTTCAAAATCATCACTATTTGAGTTTTCTTGAGTTTCTTCGATATTTTCACTTTCTGAGTTTTCTTGAGAATCTTGACGAATTGGAGTTTTTCGGGGTTTTACTATATACTTGTCTTTCTTCTTTGTTGGCAAAACTTCCCAATCTGGGTCATCCCTTCCATTCAACCATTTATGAATAACCGCAAGTCTCTTAGAACCTGTTAGATGTTTTGACATTTAAAAATAAACAAAAAAAGTCCATAAATTGAGTTTTATTGAGTTTTCATCAGATGTAAGTTCTCGCATGATTGTTTGTAGTAAATTCACTCTCTTTTAATGAATTAGATGAAAATGTTGGCTTTTCAAGAGGTGCACCAACTGAATCGCCTTTTGCAGATTTATTAATTGATGACAAGGCAGTTTTCACATTTCCTTCTGGGACATATTTTAATGCTGTGTCAGCTATGTTTGCTAATCTATTTCTTGTTTTATCGCTCAAGAAGCTTTCACCAAGACCTCTCGCAACTGAACCAATAACACCAGCATGCTTGGTTAATCCACCTGCTGAAGCATCCAATAATTTACTTGCAAGACCTCCAGTAAAACTATCTGCAGCTCCCATTAATAATTTACCACCTAAACCTACTCCTCCTTTTATTATCGTTTGCCATGGAGAAAATTCTTTTTGTTTAGCATAATTTGGCTTCCAATAATCTTCTTCTGAATGACGTTGAATTCCCATTTAAAAAATAATAAAAAATTATTCAAAATAGTACTTATTAGCAGAAATATTCATTACGAATTTTTCATGTGGTTCTTTATGTTGTAGGTACTCAGCTACTGTCTGTTTAGTATTTAATGAGTTATTTGTTTGTTGCAACAAGCTCGTAAAATCTTCCTCACTATATCCTGTATAACATATGATATCTGTTGCTAACCTTTTAGCATTCATATGAACAAATCGAATTGTTTGTATTGCCATGATACATGTTAAATTATAGTGTCTTGTTTTGGTTAACAACTTGATAAATTCACTATTACCATTCTTTAATAAATCACTACCTGCACAATCATCTAGTATCAATAATGTATTATATGGATATGATGATGTTTCATACTTGACGAGCTTATTTGCTATATATATTATTTTATCATTGAGCTCATTTAAATGATGCTTCTCAATGAGCCTCCTCATTTCGTCATTGGTCTCTTTCATTCGAGATAGTACATATTTGACAATGGCATAATACTTTATCTTTCTTCGAAGATGTCGTTTTAGATAACTCATTAATTCTCTTTCCTTTACATAATCGATTCTTGATTGTATCTGTTTATTAAGTGTTTCAGCTGTTTTATCCATTTTACCAGAGCTTGAGCAAAATATTATCTTTTGGTAGTATGGATGTTTAAACAACCTCTCTGTTATCATAATATGTCTCCATATCCAAAAACTTTTACCAGCACCTGGTTTACCAATTAAAAAGTATATACCGTTTGTGCTAAAAGGATAATCAGGTGATAATGGTTTAATTAATGCTCCATCTATTTCTTTCATGTTCTTCCGTAAGGTTTCTTTAATCAATGTTTCTACTTTATTTATTAGTTCTGCACTTGGGGGTTCATCCATTTACAAATTTTTAAATGTATTTCATAATTTTATCTGGTATTGGTTCTCCTTTCTTCTTTTGTTCCAACCAATATTGTCTTTCTGCTGTACCAAGTACTAATGGATTACCTCTCCTTACATCTCTAATAGTTTGTCTAGCAAAGGCATCATCACCTTCGACTCCTTCCCATTTTAAATCATACTTACCAGTATCTTCATCAAAGTTATATATTTTTTCAATAATACCTTCTTTACCTTCATTTAGTCTTTCAGCTACTTTAATCCTTTTGTCTCTTGTCCTTAACAACCTATATCCAGGGAATGAACTTGTTGAACCATCTTTGGACTTGACCACAAACTGGTTACCTTTTTGTGAGTCAACTATATAAGACTCATTAGACAAATTACTTCTTCTTTTACCAAATGGTTCTTTTTCGAGTACTAACCTGACCTTCTCACCTGGATTAAAATGATATGGGTTAATGCGTGCATTCTTTTGGATGTACTTTATTTCATCCTCTGGAGTAATATCATTAGGTGCTTTATTATCTAAAGACCTATGAGGAGAGTTATTATATATGTTTACCAAATCATGCATCTCCTTTGGTTGAATAAACCTATTTTCACCAATAGCATCTCTTATAGTTCTCATAAATCTATTAATAATGCCAAGTACATTATGGTTATTCTCAGTTGTTGTTCGGTATTTTATGTTCTTCTCTCTCATGAAGTCTAATACAGTTGATGATAAATATGCAGCATCCTCATCACTTGTTATTGAATATACATGAGGTACATCATTAACAAATTTATGAAGTGCTGTTAATACTTCCCTTGCTCCTTTACCATTCATAGGATATGCATATGCTTTTCGAGTGTTGATATTGATGAACATTAGATAATTCAACCCACCTGCCTCTTTATTGTTAATGAAGGTATCCATTTGATAACCATCAGGGTGTTTCGATACGATAGGTATATATTGTGCTTTTGGTACTCTCTTATCATGTACTACTCTTTCATCAAAGTATTTCTTTGCTTCCTCTTCATTCAGATTCTCTTGTTTTGCCATGCTAAGGTATTTGTCCAAGGTCCTCCATTTAGCTTTGTTGTATAATTTTTCATATGGGGTTGGTTCTTCTTTACTCATTTATTTTTAAATAAACATCTTATCATATTGAAGGAATTGCATTTCGATAACAAATGAATCATTTGGAGGTAGTTTGGTTGGACAATAATAATGAACATCACTATAGAAGTCTATCCAAAACCTTTGGTCCATTGAGTTTAACTTGAAGTATTTAATAGGACTATATTCAACATCGCTATTTCCTATATAATTATGTAATGCTTGTTCACCTATCGATGAATATATTTTGCATGATTGTCTGTCCCATATATTATCGAATATTAATTCCTTACTCCATGTTTGATATTTTTCTGGTTTATTTTGAAATATGCCATTACCTATATTAAACACATCTGCAAAATCATCATTCCAGGATTTAAGTTTGAAAAAGTTCATATATGGTGCGGTATACTCCCAATCTTGTTCATTCTTACTGTTAGTATAGTAGTATTTATGATTCTCTGCTTTATTTCTTTCTGTATAAATAATTTCATGAAAACCATTTTTATCATAATATCCATCTGTTTGTATATCTCTATCCTGTATATTGTCATCATTTTGAACAAATTTGTCTAATGAAGAAGTTTTAATGTATGACTTGAATGCATGATTAACTGCATCAAAAAATCCACGTAAATCTCCATCGATTGACACCCAATCAATGACTTTGAAGAATCCATATTCATGATTAGTACCAGTTATATAGTCTTCTTTTAGTGTTCCATCATCCCATGTTCCACCACAGACAAACTCATATGTTTTCTTATGTATCTTATATATTTCAATCTCTACTTCCATTTTGCGTCGTCTCTTAATGATATGTGCTGAACGAACGCCAACAATAGATTCCCCTTTGTTTGCAGTTGACCATTCTGGTGGGAAATTAAACCAATACCTATTAAACTTAGCTTTATCATGTTGAGCATCCTCAAGGAAGTAGGCTGTTTCGATTGGAAGAGGTGTATTACCATCATTAACTATATTATCTCGATTAGGATAAAGAGTTTTAACACTTGGTGGTAATTCCATTTCGAGTTGAATAAAAAGTCTTTATTTATATACAACATCTGTTTCTAATTCATTGTTTTGAAGTTCTCGAAGTATTCTCTTTCTAATATCTGGCATATTGCGTTGTTTAAACTTACCATTTCCTTCATGCAAAAAGGTACGACAAGATTCCATTAGAAACACTCCACAATCCTTGTTATTCCTTTGACTAGGTACATCATAATATTTTGCTTTTAACTTACCTGTTCCTGAAATATTGATCCACTTATTAAGTGTCTTTACCTCTGGTGCCATTGACTTATTCTCAGAGTCATAGCATTCGATTATTTTCTTTGAATATCGAACAATACATAAAACCCAATGTTCTCCATCTGAACAAATGGGGACAAATACTTTATCGAAATGTGAAAATGACTGTTTACCTGAGATAGGACTTTTCATCAGTTCATGTATTTTTTCCATATCATTAGTCTCATATGCTCTAGAAAGGAGGGTATAAAATGCAGTAGGTAAAACCAATATTTTCTTTTTATCAAACTCTGCCTCATTTTGACCAGGTTGTTTATTCAATCTCTTTCCTTTGTTATATAGAAGTTTCAAGTAGTCATCAATAACATCTTCTTCTATATTTTCATCATTGACTAAACTCCTCCAATCATGAATTTTATGACGTCTTTGGTCTACTGTATACTCTCCTGTCTTCTGTGGTGTCATACGGGGTTCTCTTGGAGGAGGACTAGTACCTCGAGAGGTATGTGATGATGGAAACTGTGGAGGTGGTGATGAAGGAGGAGGAGGTGGTGGAGGTGGAGGTGAAGGTGAACGAGGTCGTTTTGATTTTGTCTTAGGTTGTTTTGATTTTTTCTTAGGTCTATCATCCTCGTCTAAATTTGTACTACTTTGAAGTAAAAGTTGAATTCTGTTTTGATTTTGGTCCCTTGTTGGTGGCTCAACATTTGTGGGTCGGTTCCTACCGATTTTCCTAAGGTTAAGATGATAATCATTTCGATTTAAAGTTGGAGGTCTGGGTAATGGAGCCAATTCTGGTATATCATCTGTTTGAATACCTCTAGTTTTATATTCTTTCTTATCACTTTTCAATGTTCTTTCTTTCATCTGCTCTCTCAGTTCTCTAGCTGCTTGTTTTTCCTCCTCAGTCTTCATTCGAGATATCCTTATGTTGATAATATCATAATGTAATTTTATCTCTGTTAATATACCTGTTGTTGATTCCTGGAGAGTATATTGATATGGCTTTAATACTGTTATGTAATGTCCATGTTCATCTTTATCATCTTGATTTTTCTTAATTGCAAAAACACAACCTGTAAATTTTGCTTTTGGTCTCTCTCTCTTGAGTCTATTAGCAAATTCAAGTACGTCTTTAAAAGCTATACTAGTATTTAAATATGTCTCATATAATTTTTGTAGATTTATTTGATTATTAGAGAACTTCCATATAGTTTGACCCAAACCTCTTGTTAATCTTGCAACATCTCTATCAACTAGTTTAGGTCGAAATTTAAAAGTACATTGTAGTAGTTGTATTTTATTGTTAGGTTTAGTTTGTGTGCCTTTATCACTTGTCATTTTTATCATTATAAAATGTCTCAATCAGACCGTATGTATATCCTCGTTAGAATTCTATCGAACATCCATGAATATAGTGTAGAGAGTGATGAAACTAGAAGAAAAAAATTGATGAAGACTATAAAAGAATTATCAGCTCAGTATTTCAAACCTGAACATCTTCAAATAATGAGGATAGATAATGATGTTGATTTTTTAGGTCGAATTGAACACTTTGCTTTGGAGTTCTTAGAACTATATATAGTTAATCTGCCCTCGCATTTATAATTTTGGGCATATCCCTGTTATAGTTACTATCAGTTGGGGTTATCCATCTTAAGTTGCTTAGATGGTAATCAGCCCTATTCCTATTGATATGGTCTACCTCTATTTTATGTTGTGGGTCATCATTAGGTATGAACTGTCTTGCTATAAGTACATGTTTCAAGTAGTAGTCGCCATTTAGACATACACGTATATACCCCTTAATATGTTTTGCATCTTTGCATATAAAATGATTACTCTTACGTCTTATAGTAAAGGGGTACCTATTCAATATCTCATAGTCGTTAGTAAAGCCTTTGAGCGGTACAAATGACATTTTCTCACTTTTTGAATGATTTAAATATTTTCATTTCATTTTTATTTTTGTATGAGCAAGTGGGGGACAATCATTGTTGAAGGAATTGATGATAAAGGACCTCTTTATTATCCTCTCGATGACAAAGAAAAAAACGTTATCAAGTTTCCAAAGAAAAAAAAGCGAGTAAACTTGTATAAAAACTATTATGAACATCAAGAGAAAGAAGAAGAAGAGAAAGAAGAACTTCTAGATGTAGGTGTTCAAACTGAAAAAACTGAACTACCTCATATAGACGAACTACTTAGTAAAATTTAACTTCTTTTATTTTATTGTTATTTTTTTATTTTTGTCTTAAATGAATAGCGCTATTAACGGACTGAATAATGACGCAGAAGCTCTATATGCAAAATTTAAAGTTATTAAAGACAAGATATTTGGAAAATGTATGAATGAAGATGATGATAAAATAGCTAGTCAATTCGATATAATGATAAATATAATCAAGTCATACAAAGAACTCTTTGAAGACATTGAAAAAGCTAAGTTATTATTGAAGTCAATTGGTGCACGTATCTCTATAGCTGAACATCAAAATAGACTATGAGGGACCCGAGGTAGTTGTTTAGGTCCCTAGTAGTAGTGGGGACCCGAGGTAGTTGTTTAGGTCCCTAGTAGTACTTCAAGAAACAACAAGTAGTGGGGACCCGAGGTAGTTGTTTAGGTCCCTAGTAGTTGTTTAGGTCCCTAGTAGGTTTAGGTCCCTAGTAGTTGTTTAGGTCCCTAGTAGTACTTCAAGAAAAAACAAGTACCCGAGGTAGTTGTTTAGGTCCCTAGTAGTACTTCAAGAAAAAACAAGTAGTGGGGACCCGAGGTAGTTGTTTAGGTCCCTAGTAGTAGTGGGGACCCGAGGTAGTTGTTTAGGTCCCTAGTAGTACTTCAAGAAAAAAACAAGTTGAAGAAAAATTTTTTTTTATTTTTTTTATTTTTTTATTTTTATTTTTATCATTTTTATTTTTTATTTTTATCATTTTTATTTTTTATTTTTATCACGAGTTCGTGTTGACGTGTGGGCTTAAGCGTAGCGTGGCCCCAACGGAAACCGACTCGTATATACTACTTCAGCATTGACAACTGAGTTATCGAAAATATGGGCTCCATCAAATGATGAAACTGAAAAATCATATGATATTGTAGACCCAAGCCAAAAAATAAAAGATTTATCAATTCCTATCATTGATGACCCGATGCAAAGACCATTTGATGAATCAAAACCGATTTATGGAAAAATGAATATGCCTTATGATTTGCAAGTTAACGGATTGATTAATGGTGTTGATATTAATGATTTGAAGCCAGTCGAAAGCAATTTTAGACCGTTCCCAGGTTATGAATATTATTATATTGAAAATGATGATGTATACACTAATGATTATATTTATAATTCGATTGAATGTAAGAAATTAAGCATCAAACACATACCATCAACGACAATAAATAAATTGAAGACAATAAAAAATAAATTAAATGTGTTTCGAATTGTGTTGAGAAAAAATGAAATCATTGATGAGTCTGGAGCATTTATGAAAGATTTTTATATATACGTTGATGAAAATAAATTATATTGTCCAGTTATTACGATTCATTCACAAACACCGCTGACATATATTGTCAATCATGAAGTTATAGATTGGAATGATGAACCATTTATAGCTATTGATAAACAATCATCAATTGAATTAATGAAATATTATCTGCAGGGTGAAATATCAATCATGTATCTATTAAATCAAAACGCTATTGAATCAACAACTCCTGAAATTAAATGTGATATCATTAATGCAAGAAATGCTTTGAAGTTGCATGAATCAAATATTGGATATTTCTATAAACCGTCATATATTAATGAATCTGATGATAATTATTCAATGACGTTTAATATTCCTGATAGTTATTCATTACCAACAGGCATGGAATTTACATTCACTGAACATTGTTTTAATAACACTTGGCTGTTGACTTGGGATGGTGATAAATGGGTAGGTGATAATATACAAGCGAAATCAAAAGCTGAAGATGCAATAGATGCGGTCAAACATTGGGACCAACAGGGACATTTCGTTATTGCGCTTGAAAAAAATGAATTCAATGATTACATTATCAAAAATTGGTTCAATATTGACACAACTGATGACAAAACAGTTTTCAAACAAATATTAGAAGACAAACGAACAACGATAACATTTGATGGATTGTATGATAATAATGAACATTTTGATGTCGCACGTGATGGATTGCCATCATTGAAAAGCATGTTATCATTGGGTGGATTCACAACTTCATTTAGTAATTTGGAGGCTAACTATTATCACGCTCAAATAAATGTTGCAATTAATGTTGAAGCTAAAAGTGATGCATTGAAAAAACAAATCATCATTAGTTATATCAACAGAATGAAAGAGCTTCATATGTTCGTCAATATTGGAGGTATAACAAATAAATTCGTTTGTGATTTGTATATTACTAATGAACCACTGGAAGAATACACAAGCGGACCTCAAGCATATTACATCAAATTGAAGACAATAAAAAATGTTATTCAAAAACTAGGAGCTAAATTTGAAGCTTCAAATATTACAACGAAAGACATAACATTACATTTGAATCGAAAGATGTTGAGACCAATCGAAGAGATTAATTGGGACCCAACAACAAATCCATTCAAATATATCATTGACCAACAGTTTTACACAATCTCTCCAAATCCAAATGCTGCAACAACATTGTATACTGACTATAATATCACATCATCAAAAATAATCACAGCTGACAATATAACAACGATGAGAAGTGATTTAAATATAGTAGCAAATACACAAGATGTCATAGTTTATGATGTTGACAAGATAACAAAGCGAGTTGATAATTTAGATGTTGAAATGTCTGATGTCAAAAATAGAGTTTCACATCTCGAGAGTAAAGTCAAATCATTGAACATCAAAACTGATATTGCTTTAGTATTAACAGCTGCATCAACTGCATTATCGATTGGAAACACTCTTGAGCTAACAGGTAAATATATATCAATTGGGATGGGAAAACTTAGGAATTTCATTAATAACGGATACACCAGATTAGCAACAACGAGTGGTGAAGCATCAGAGGTTGAAATGGCAGCACTTGATTATAGTGAAAATTTACCACCTGTTCCATTCGAAGGAACAAGAATGACAAACACTGATGGATATGTTAAATTGAAATCATGGATTCATGCTGCTCATGTAAAACCAAAATTCAGTTCATTATATGCTGATGATAATGAAGAGAGCGCAAACAATCCACATGCGATGATTGTGTCATATGCGACGTTGAATGATGTTTGTATTTATTACCGTGATTCATTGAAACCATGTTTTAATGTTGTATGTCATCAATTGGATAATATTAATAATACAATTCGTGATGTTGCATATAAAAAAGATTTACAGGGAATGGTCAAGTTATCTGATTTTGTTGATGTAGCTATTAATAATTGCACATTACCTGAAGACCAATCACAAAATATTTTAATAATAACATTTGAACATCCTATTTATTGTGGTGATTTATGTTTTACATTGAGTTTCACATCGAATGACAATCAACAATATTCACATAATCTAAAAATAACATTTAGTCCATATGATGACCCACAATTGACAGGTGATGAATGGGTAGAAGGTAAGGGAGGTGTAGATATTATTGATGACAATCAAGCATGTTTAACATGGACGACATTTAATATTAATGAACAATCAAATGTAGTTTATACAATAACGACGAATGATGTAAAATATAAAATCAGTGAACGAGGTATAAATGATTTGGTATACAAAGAAACAACTGATGACCTAGACAAAAGAATAAAAGCATTAGAAGCATTAAAACATGAACCACCAGTAATTGATTTAAATAATTATCCAACAGTAGATGAAGTGAATGAAGCATTATCAAATTATGTGTTGAAATCAGAGAATGAACAATTGAAAGCAAAAATAAATGAATTAGAAACAATAATAACATCATTAACTGCTCGATTAGATGTATTAGATTCATTAATTCCAAAACCACCATCATTATCTGAATTCTACCAAGGATTTACATATCGTGAAATGGATGAAACAAAAGATTATTATCACGTGGATAATAGATATTCAAATACAGTTTTTGATATATATATTGAACCTGTTGTTAATGAAAACAATGAATATGATATGGAATATGTTGTTGTATTGGAAGATGCTGATGGATTTAAACATTATTTACGAATTGTTTTAGCTTATGAAAATGATGATAAAACAGAAATCACATATAATGCATATTATATAGATGAACTGAATGGTCATAATGAAGCATTAACAATTGATGCTGCAGGTTATGTTTATGTTCCTGATTATTTAGCTGATTCATTCTCTACAGCATCATATGAAGAGTATCATTATGTAGAAAAATATTCCAAAGCATAAAAATAAATAATCAATGAATCAAACATATGATATTATTTTTGAAAATGGTTTTCAATTAGTGAATGTAATTCATTTGATATTGATTTATTGATGATAATATTGAAATCATTTATTTTATAATCTTTACCACGAAAATTATCAATAACAATTTTTTTAATTTCATGCGTTGGTCGTATGTCATCAGCGATATCGAAATTATAATACCAACATTCATCATTATTTTTGAAATGTTTGTGGACTTGTCGAAAGTTGTCTTTATGTCTACGAACTAAATGAAGTTTCATATGTTCATCATCAATTGACTCTTGCCAAATTAAAAATTTATAGTTGTTAGATGTTGCCATGTTAATTTATGACAAAAATAAAAAATTATATAATTAATGAATTAATTTATTTTTGATATTTCTTAACGACTTCATTGTAGATGTTTTGAATCGTTTCTAATGAACCATCAAAATATTCATCACCCTTCACATTTTTATTTAATTTGTTTTCTGCAACTAGTTTATTTAATTCAGCTAATAAATCATCTTCAGCTTTAAATTGATTGGAAACAGCTTCACATCTAATTTTAATCGCTCCTCCATCTTGTTTTTTATATGTGTCTAATCTACTTGACATTTTGAATGTACGACCGACTTTGTATATTGTGGTGTTTATATGTTGATTTAATTGAACAATATAAATGAATCCTTCAGTCTTTTTGGTCGCATATGATGTGCTTCTATTGCCACATTTAGTGATTTGATAACCTAGCTTTGTTAATTCTTCTGATAGTTTAGCGATAGTATATTTCAAACCAGTATCAGCCAATAAATGTTTCTTAATATCTTTCAAATCTATTCTATCAGCCCATCCGTAGAGTTTCATGAAGTCCTCAAGTGTTTTACAATCGTATTTGTCTTTGTAGCGTTGAAGTTCTTTTGTTGTAGTTTCTAGTTGTGATTGTATGAATTGACATTGTTTGATTGGTTCCGTTTCTACATCATCATCATCGTCTTCATTCATTAATTCATTATTCAAACGTTCATTCTCTGCTCTCAATTCAATAATCATATCGATTAATTGTTCACGTGTTAAATTGTCGAATTCAGATGTTGACATTTGAGATAAAAATAAAAAAATAAATAAAAAATGAAACATGTAAAAAACCATCATTTAAAATTTAACAGTTCGTGAAAATTGATTTAAATTTGTTTGTTGATATGATTTCGTTTTCTTGAAACAATTGCAGCCATCAAGTAAATTAAATGTTATTGATTCGCCATGATACATTCGCTCATATAACTCTTCAACTGTGATATTCATTCGTTTGCATTTATTCAAAATGACTTGCTTTGGAATTCCTTTCATTCTGATGTGATAACCTTCATGACCTTGTTCATCGACTAATATATCAAGATATGATTTTTTACCGAGAGCAATTAATTTACTTGAATGAATAGCACCAACAGCACCATCAAACGAATCAAAATCACAATGATATTGAGTCATATTTTTGCCTATCAAATCCTTGCCATATTTGAGTTTGTATATCTTGGCAAGCTTTTCAATGTCATCATTGAATATGTGCAAACTGTTGCAATCTTGGTAATATACATTGATGTTATGTTGTTCAGCTGTACCAATAACACGATTCATTAAATATTTTGACCATGACAAAACAGATGCTCCAAATTGTGGTAAATTAAAATGATTATTGATTGGCTTGATTCGTTTGACATATACATTATTAATATTCTCATTATCAACGACTTCACGAATATAATTGTAATGTTTCCAAATATAACCAATGATTTTATTTCGTGGTACACATTTTGTCTCTGTTGTTATTGCTTTCAATATTGATTTGCCATAGATTGAATTTAATAATAGTTTGATTGTTTTTTCTAGTGGGTTATGGTCTCGTTTATATTGTTCACGAAGTTTAAATAATTTTTCAATGAATACATTGATTTTGTTATTAAATCCATCATTGAAATAATAACCACGTATGAATTCATAATCGAAATCATAAAATTCAATTAAATCTTCAAATGCTCTCTTGTCTAAATAATAATGTTGAACACATTCATTACAAAATATCTTACTGCCTGCATCATTGTATTTAAACACCTGACCGAATCTATATGGTCGTGATGATTTACATTTGATGTTTGTGATATTGATTTCGATGAAAAATGTGTCGTATGATAACAATTCATTTGTTGTTATGTTTTGTGGTATTATTTTTGGTTTTCCTTTTGGTACACCATTCATGACATGCATTGCTGATGGATATAATGAAACAGCGTCGAAATCTTGTATGTTGCCTTCGATGTATTGCTTTTCATTGTTTGCTGTCATTGTACGACCACCACTGACACATTGTTGAATGAAGTTTTGTGGTTTACCTGATAATTCATAACAACCATCGAAACATCCATAATTTAAAGCGAATTGATAACCAATTGATGAGATAGAAATATATTGATGAACATTGAACATTTTTGTTTTAGTTTTGTTGAATACAGTTTGCAAATCATTATTAAATTTCTCAATGCCCTTCATTAACACAATGCAATCTTTTTTACAATAGAACTTTGCGTATTTCATTATGTCAATCGTTAATTGTTTGTCATTATATGCATTTGCAATTTGTGAGTTTGTTATTAATTGTTGCCAATCATTTTTGATTTCATTGAATGATTTTTTATCTCGTTGTTCAATGAAATATTGAATTTGAAATTCTAACGCTGAAACTATATTTCGTTTGATGTTTCGTTCATTGTATAATTTATATGCCATCACTTCCTTATGAACATTTAGTTTGAACATTGTTGCAAAATCTCTCAGTGGTGCAGGTATTAATGAATAGCTATCACGAAACGTTAATGTTTTGATTAATTTACCGTCATCATATTTCATCATCACTAGTTGAAGAATCGTTCCTGAGCGTTCAATTAATTTAACATTCCAACCAGGTGTGTTAATGAAAAAGCATGAATCATATTTCAAATTATGAAAATATGTTAATGAACCATCAGCTAGATAATCTAATAATTGATTTGATATATCATCACCAACAAATGACATTGATATTATTTTTTCATTGTCTCGATGAACTGTACAATTTAAATATGGAACATGTGGTGATACATTAACATTTGATTCATAATCGCTAAAATATATTTCAGTCCATTGTTTAGCTTCTTTTTGACCGCGTTTGATTGGCTTCAAACATAGTTTGTCATCATATTCTAAATCTTCATAATCGTTCAAATGATTGTATTCTGTTGATGATAATATATTTTTTTCACATGCTTTGATTTCTTCAAATTGACCATCTCTGAACATATTTCGTAAAACTGTTATTAATGGTTTTCTATCGATTGGTTTGTTTATCATGTAGTGCTCTTTGTACAACAGCAAACGAACAGTGCGTTTAAAATCTTTAGCCCATGATTTTTTAGTTGTGTTGATTTGCATTATTTGTTGTCTACAAACTGGTTTTCGTTCATCAATTCGAGTAATGATGAAATGGCATTTAAACTGTTTGGCAATGTTAATTATCTTGTCATTCGGTATTGATTTTGTCATTACACAATATCTCAAATGTTGTATTTCTTGCATTGTAAACACTTCTGATTTTATGCATGCATAGACAAAACAATTATCATTGTAATTATTTTTGTCAAAACTATTGAATATCTGGTAATCAGTCAAATCAATGTTTGATAAATTAATGTATGGAAAGAATGAACCATCTTTTGAATCTCGAAAATCTTCATCCAATTCTATTTCTTCGTCATAGATTTTATTTGATGATGGACTTTGTTTTTTGATTTTGAATTTAGATGTTTTGTTGTTAGTGGATTTGTCAATGAATAGGATTTCATAACGAACGGGTGCAAATACATTGTCGATGTATGGGTTCATGTCTGATTCATCAGTGTTTAAATCAATTGTTCCTGCAATATGACCAATAGTTGAATCCATGTTGAATTTGTTTGATAGTGTGAACCATTTATAACTGCCATCTAATGAATAAGCTTTGACAACAGGTCTTGTGGTTGTCTTGTGTGAATATATGTATCTTAACATTTCAGTGAATGCGATTCGTTTATCTTCATCATCACCGATATCAATTTCAAATGATATTTCATTGTTGGTGTTATAAATGAATTGTTTCATATATTCTTTGTATTGTTTCTTATCTTTGACATCACTGACACGTTGTTCATATGCTTTACGTTCATCTGATTTTGATTCATGATAAACATCATTAACATCATTCATCATTTGTCGTTCTTCAATTGCATTTTGCTTGATGTGTTGTTTATATTGTTCATTTGTTATGTGTTTCATTTTTTGTTCATTTTTCATTTGTTTCATTCTATTGAATAACTCATCATCAGTTTTCTTGAATCCATTAACATAATCATTAATTTTAGCTCCATATTTTAAATTCATATTTCTCATGTTCGTTCGTAGTTGTGTTCGTAATTGAGCCAATGACATAGTGTTTTGATTTTGAAAACCAGGTAATGATAAAATTTGTTGTTTCGTTAATTTTGTTAAAAGCTGATTGTTCATATTTTACATTAATAAAAAAATGTTCAAAAATAAACAAAATAAAAAATGATAATTAAATTTATATCACATGGTCAAATTCATAATCATATTCATCTGATGCAAATTCATCATCGAAATCTGGATTCATAAAATTATTATATGTCTCTTGTTGTTGAGTTTGTAATGATGAGTTATCTATTGAGCCTGCTGATTCCATATCTTCGAATGGTTTATCTTCAATTGTTGGCAATTGTGATGGTGGTTTAACTGGTTCAAAATCTGATTTTAATTTTGGTGGTGGTGATGATTTTAATTCATTTAATTTTGAATTGACAAATAATTCTTGTAGTCTTTGTTGTTCGGCTTCTATTCTTGCTTTTTCTTCAGCTTCACGTTTTGCCTTCTCCTCTTCACGTTTTGCTTTCTCTTCAGCTTCACGTTTCACATGTGAAGGAATTGGATTGTTTAATCTATGATTGAAAACATGTTTGATATCATTTTTATCTACATAGCTTATGGTAGTATCTAACATTCCACCATTCAAAACAATATCATGTTTTGGTATTTTTAGTGGCTTAATACCAAATCTATATTCATATTCATCAACATATATTTCATTGAATAATGATTTCCATTTTTCTGATTTCCTGTCTTTGTTATCAATTTTTGTTTTCTTCATTAATTTTTGATATTTATCATCACATACTAAAGCAGCACCAGTTATAACATCTTGTATTTCAAAATCAATTGATGAATATATTTTTCTGTTTAACTTTTTATAATTGAATTGTTTGATTTTTAGAAAATCTTCATCATTATCTGGTTGTGGTGCTAAATTAAATTTCTTTCGTTTTTCTTCTAATTTTTGTTCTAGTTGTTCTTCAGCAATTGATGAAACAGTTTTAGTGGGTATCATTTTTATTTTTTTCAATGGCTCAGATTCTAAAATCATTGATGATTTTATTTTTGTTGGCATCACTGGTTTTGGTTCTGGTTTAACCGATGATTCATGATTTATCTCTTGTACTAGCTTTGGTGCTGGTGCTGGTTCAACTTTAGGTTTTGGTTTAACTGATGATTCGCTAACTGGTTCATAAAATGTTTGTTCGTCATCTGATTTGCTAGTTTTATTATCTAATGTAGCTTTATTGCCAAGGTCATCAATGAAAAATCCATATTGTTTTTCAACTGACTTTTTTATTTCTGTGTCGATATCATGTAAACTAATTGACATAAAATATCTATATTCAGGATACAACATATCATTAGTGAAAGATTTATCAAAATTCTTTGCTGACTTGAAACTAAAATATGAAGCTGGCAACCATTCATTTAATTGATAACTATCAAACATTTTTGATTTGTCTTTCTTCCATAATTTATTGAATGCAAGCATCATTGACAAACATGTTAATATAGCATTTATTGTTGCAGGTTCTTTTGTTGCGCTTTCTTCAACTTTGTGTATTACTAATTTCTTTAGTTTCCTCAATCTTTCCTTTTCATTTGTTGAACATCTATCAATATATAGATGAGCAATTTGTGCAAATGACCAATATATTTCATTAATTATATCGCGGTCAACATCTGGAAATGTTTGTTGAATTTGTTTGTAATTTTTGAATTGTGTTTCATTAGCATAATCATCAACTGTTGGTTCATCTGAATCATCATCAATTGATTTTGGTTCTGCTTGTGGTTTTGGTTTTGATGTCTTGGCAACTTTTGGTTTTGTTGTTTTAGTTTTCGTTGGTTTTGATTTGTGTTTCATTATGTCATCAACATCATCATCGAAATCTATTTCATCAGTTTCAAGATGTTTGAATTTAGATGGTTTGATACCAAATTTATTTTTGAATAACGTTATATAATTGTTTTTCATTTGTGTTTTATATCTTTTGGTATGTCTGACAGATTCATCAAAATCATCACCATATGATTTATCAGTTTTTGTTTTAGCTTCATTTCTAACATTTACAATTTCATCAATTATTTTTTGTCTTTCATCTTTTGGTTTAGCTGTTTTAATTTGTGATGTCTTGATAACATTTGGTTTAGCTTTTGATTTCACTGGTTCTGATGGTTGTGATTTAATTGTTTTGTCATGATGTGATGCTTTGATATTTTTAATCGTTTCCTCAACTTGTTGTTGTCCTCGTTTGCGAGCTGCTTCAAAAAATTCATCATCTATTTCATCCTCCTCTTCATTTTTTACTTCTTCCTTTTTATCATCTGGAGCATTCAATAACTCTATTTTTAATTTATCTATCTTTGGTTTGTATGTCTTTGGTACAGTTTTAGCATTCAGATATTTTAAAATCCTTTGTATATCAACTCTAGCATCTTTCAATACTGACTCTGTTTTTTGATTGGCAAGATAGAAAATATCACAAACTTTAGGCTTAAAACCAAATTTATTTTTGAACAATTTTATATATTCATCTTCTGTTTTCTTTGATATTCTATTCAATTGTTCTATTGTATCATACTCTTTGTTTAAATTAATATATACATCATCAATGATATCTCCTATTTCTAATAATTTTTGTATATCTTCGTTATTTCGATAATCAATAACATCTTTGTCATTGTGTACAAACTTATCATATACCTTCCTTGCTTGTACTTTGATTTTATTGATTTCCTGGTATATACCACGTTCAAATTTTTTGTTGATTGATATTTTTTCATCTGCTTTTTTAACGTTTTCGATTTGTTGTTGTTTTATTTCATCACGTTTATTATATGCTGCAATATAATCTTTCACACGAGCTCCTGTTTTTTTCAGCGAATAATGAACGTTATTATGTAATTTGGCTTTCAAATCTGCTAACTTTGTTTTTTTATCACTTGCATCAAATCCAGGCAATAATAAAATTTCACTTTTCTTCAATTTTGATATAAATTTTTCGTTATCTAATGTCATTGTTTAAACAAAAATAAATTTGACGATTTATGATGATTTTAATTGAAGGCTGATTCATCGATGTCGTCTTCTCTATATTCTGTCATCAATTGTTTTCTTATCTTCTCGACATTCTTTTTGTTATTACATTCAGTCGTATATGAAAGATAATATTTAAATGTTTCATCATCTTTTGTTATCGTTCGTGGTTTTGCATCAATGACCAATACATACATCAAACCATTTCGTTTTGACAATTTGCGTTTGTTGTTCTGTGGAAAGTTTACAATCAATTCACCATCAAATAGTTTTTCAATTTGTTTCAAATTCAAGTAAATAATCTTTCGTGATTCATCAACAATTTTGATAAATAGAACCTTGACACATATTTGTTCAAATTGATTTTTAAATGCATCATCACATTCGAAGAAACAATTAACTTCGACAACTTGATTATATTTTGAATGAATGAAATCAATGAATTTGTTTATTGATTGATAGACTCTGTTTGCTTCCATTTTATAACGTGATAAAAATAAAAGACAAAAGAAAACAATCAATGTTAGAATGCATATTTTATAACATTTGCTATGGATTCCAATTGATGTTCAATTTTGTCTCATCTACAAATTAAAAAAATTTTGTTTTATCCATTGATGACATATTTTAGACATACATGATAATTATTTGTTAAATCATTGAACTCTTTGTTATATGTCTGTTTGAAATCTGTGCATACTTCACCATTTTCATTTACGATTTTAATTGATTCTATTTTTCGAATTGGATTTGATTTTGTAGCACAACAATGAATGTCTTCATCATAAAATATATCAACTGACTCCGCTTTTGTTATTGATTTGATTATTTGTTGTAATGATGTTGCAGGAACAATGATTGTATTTTTGGAAATGAGATTAGCTAACAATGCTTTATCTTGGTTCAATAATATTTGAGCAAACGTTTCTAAAATCGTTAATTTATAATCAGTCAATGTTTCATCTTGTGGTTTATCATCAAATGTCAAATCTCTTGTGATTACAATATCTTCTTTTCCATCATCTCGTTTATTAATGATAATATTATTATTGATATTATTATTTGATTGAGCCGCTGATGTTGGTTCTAATGAAACGTTAGCTTGAATACCAGCTGTGTTTGTTCGCTTCTTAATCATTTTGAATTAAAAATAAAAATCAGTGTAATCAGTTTAATAAATAATGTTTGTATTAAATACTTCGCTACATGTTCCTTGAATCATATTTTTATTCTCTCGCTTTTGATATTTTGGTTTGAATTGTGTTGGTGGTAAATGTGTTTTCCTTATGAACTTTCCATTATCTGTGATTATGGTTGGTGGTTCATTCAATGGTTTTGTTATATGTTGTCGTGTCTTCTCTAATTTCTTATGTTCTTCAGGAATAATTTTATAATCTGGTTGATTCAAATATGGATTGAATGTGATTGCATATGTGTTATCGTTAGCAAATAAACCACAATCTAATTTTGAAACATTTTTAATCGTCTGTGTGTTTTCATTATACATTGTACCTTCAGCTCCAACAATAACGCTATTCGCTGATTTATATTTATTCGTTTGGCTCATTTAAACAAAAATAAATAATAACATGATTCATTATTGATTATTCATTTACTCTGGCGTTGTGATATCGTATGTACCAATTCTAACCATTGGTGGCATACCATTTGGCTGAACCAATATTGAAATTGATGAATCATATAATAAACATAACAACGGAGCACAATCAACAATATTAGCATAATCATCATCATTGTCTTTCTTCTGTGCAACATTAATTTCGAAATTGATTGGTGATAATGATGTTAAACCTTGCTGATATGTGTTATCAGTTTCTGTTGGAATAGCTATGAAAAATGATGTTCTGTCATTAGTATAATTTCCAGCATTATCATGATATCGTTTTGTGTTTATTAATGATGCAATAACTTCTTTGTTAAATCCTGACTGTTCACCATTCATATTCATTGCATTCTGACAATATTCGATAAACTCAGGACTGTCGCCATCAGTTCCAAATGGTTTTGCTGGTATGTTTCCATATGACCCACAGCTCAATTGAAAGCTTGTAAACAATGGATTTTTGAAAACAGTTTTATGTGTATGCTTGAGTGGAAACAGACAAAAGATTGAATCAACGAAACGTGGAGTGATTGTAATTGTTGATTTGTCTATCGTTTGTGTTAGTTTATTTGTTGTTGTATATACTGAAATTGTTTGTGTTGGAAATGTTAATGGATGTGATGGGTCGCTATATCTTTGGACCAATGAATTATAAATTCTAGTATCAATACCAAAACATGGTACAATAGATTGACAATCAGTTGTTTCATAACTATTGACATAAAATATTCGTTCATCCCATTTGACAGTATTGACGTTATCTTTTGTTGTAATTGATGACCATACTTTAACTTTTTCACCAAGTGGTACAAATTCTGTTGTGATATCAGATAAATCATATTTAACAAATTTATTTAAACTATTTCTCAATTTTATATCTGGACCTACTGGACAGCAAACCATACCAGCGCATGAGAAGAATAAACGCAATTCAATTTTTCCTGCAAATGCTGGTAGATATTTTATATTCGATAGTGGTAAAAATCGTCTCAAATCTATTTTCAAATGAATTGTTTGTGGTCCAGTTTCTGTTGGACCATGTGATGGTACTTCTGCTGTTCCTGGTGAATCTGCTCCCCAAGGAAATGTGAATCCACATCTATTACATCCACTAATATTCCATATATCTTTGTGTCTACTCTTCGAATATACATCAGCTCGTTTTGTTGTTTCATTAGCACAACATGATGTTAAAAATGATTCTTCATATCCAAAGTTTTGTGTATAAATTGTGATACCATTAGCTACAATTTCATATTTTTCAATAGCATCTCGTGCATCTTTGAAGCCAAACCACACACGGTCAAATTCATATTCTCCAGATGTTAAATATCCTAATCCTAAGCCTTTCATTCCAATATTAACTTGCATATCAGCTTTGATAAATCCATTATATATATCAGCTGTGTTGTTTGTATTTGGTGATATGATAACTGATGTATAGCTTCCTTGTGGAATGTGTGGTGATGGTGAATATGATGTTTGAGGATTAATTGTGTATTGTTTATTTGTATCACTCATAGCAATACAATTATCAACGATATCAAAATATGATGCAATTTGTGTACATACTTCGGCGCTTGTTTTCAAATAGGCTTCGTTATTAATCATTTTGTATCAAAAATAAAAAAACATGATTTAACTCATTCATCAAGCCATATCCGCAAATATATTATTTCGTCTACGAGGTATAGTTGCTTCAATGTTTTCATTAATATTGTTTTCATTTGAATAATCATTATATGATATTGATGGTTGTTGATATTGTTTGTTCATTTGTTTTCGAAAGACCTCTTTCATTAATTGCTTCTGTTCTTTACGTTGACGATTTATTTTCATCTCTTCACCTAATCGTTTTAATTCATCTAATATCTCATAATTAATAGTTGGGTCATTTGTTTTAGTTCTTCGATGACGTGTTGGTTTTGTTTGTTCATCATCTGATTCATCATCAGTTGCTTCATTGTTTGAATCATTTGTTGGCTCATCATCATTTGATTCAATAACTGGTTTCTTACGTTCGCGTACAATGTATTTTCCTTCAGTTCTCGTTGGTAGCACTTCATAATTTTCATCATCATGACTTTGTAGCCATCGTTGAATAATAGCCAATCGTTTACTGCCTCTAATTTGTTTGGACATTTAAATATCAACAAAAAACAGTTTTAAGCAAAGAAAAACAGAAAAAATCATCAAGATGCACTATCCTTCATATCCTACAGCTTTTCGATATTTATTATTTTTCATTTCTTTCTTTCGTCCTACACTATAATCTATTGCTGGTTTATCATATTTATAATCATGTGCCTCATTACTGATTTTAATTAATGCTCCCTTCAGTTTACTATTTGGTAATACATCAATGACTTCATTTGCAGCATTTGATATTTTATCTCTCATGCTTTGGCTCAAGAATTTTTTACCAATATGTCCAGCAACCCCACCAATCAATCCACTGTGATTGTCCATAAAATCAGTAGCTGCATTGTATAAACCTCGTAATCTACCAACTGATGCTACATTAGCTACATTAAATAATTTACGACCATAATGTCCCAAACTCTTTTTGATTTCTGGTTTAATGATGTTTTTGTATAATCCCATTTATAATTTAATAAAATCAACTATTATTCAAAATAATATTCACCAGCTGTGATATTCATTATAAATTTATCATGTGGGTCATCATGTTGTAGATATTCATTAACTGTCGATTTAACATCAAGATTATTATTCGTTTGCATCAATAATGATGAAAAGTCTTCTTTGCTAAATCCGCTATAACATATCACATCGGTTGCCATACGTTTTGCATTTAAATGAACGAATCTCAATGTTTGAAAAGCCATTATACATGTCAAATTATAGTGTCTCGTTTTTGTTAACAATCTTATGAATTCACTATTTCCATTCTTCAACAAATCACTACCAGCACAATCATCAAGTATAATCAATGTATGATATGGATAAGCTGTCGTGTTATATTTGACAAGCTTGTTTGAAATATAAGCTATTCTATCTTCAATATCAAACAATGAATGCTTGTTTATTAATCGCGCCATCTCTTCTGACGTTTCTTTTAGTTTAGACAATACATGTTTCACCATTGCATAATATTTCGTTTTGCGTTTGATATGTTTCTTCAAATAATTCATTAATTCATCTTCACTAACATAATTGATTTTTGTTTTAATATTTTTACTCAACACTTCAGATGTCTTATCAGCTTTACCACTAGTTGAACAAAAAATGATTTTATTATAATATGGATGTTTAAATAGCTTTTCCGTTATCATAATATGTTTCCATAGCCAATATGTTTTGCCACTACCTGGTTTACCAATTAGAAAATATATACCATTTGTTGAAAATGGATAGTCTGGTGATAATGGTTTAATCAATGCGCCTTCAATTTCTTTCTCATTTTTCTTCAATGTTATTTTAATTAGTGATTCAACTTGTTTTATTAATCTGCTCATTTTATTTATATATAAATGTTTTCATTCGAAGATTATTTAAAGCTTTTAGAACGAATGGCTATCATTCAAATGTATATTGAAATCACTGGATTTGTCATCAATAAATTTTCAAAAATATATGCTAAATATATGAACGACAATTAAGACCATTTTAATATTTGCGGTGGTATCGTTTGTTGTTTGCTCCAATATTCACGTTCCATTCGACTCAACATCGCTGGGTTGCCTTCTCTCAAATTTCTCGCTGCTATCTTATCTTTCACACCGCCTTCATAAACGACTTGATATTGATTCGATTTTTTATTGTAGCCTGTTATTTTGTCTATAATTCCACGTTTACCATCCTTCAATGTCTCAGCGATATTTTTATTATCTGTCTTCACTAATTGATATCCAGGATATTTATCAACTGATTTATCCTTAGCTTTAATCATAAATTGATTACCTATTTTTGAATCTACAATATATGCTTCTTTGCTGACACGTGAACGTCTTTTTGCCTTCGCCCACGATGGACCATCAATGTTAACAATTCTCACTCTATCATCAGGCTTATAATCATATGGATTATTTTTAGACATTTTTTTAATATATTCCATTTCATCATTTTCTGTTATATCATTTGGTGCTCTATTATTCAATGATTTGAGTGGTGTTTCATTATATGCTTCAATTAATGATTTCATTTCATCTTCAGCAATATATCTATTTTCACCTATCATATCCCTAATTGTTCTCATGAATCGATTTATTATTCCCAACACATTATGATTATTATCTTCTGTTGTTCTATAAATAATGTTCTTTGATTTAATGTAATCCAAGAATTCATTTGACAAATATGCTGGGTCTTGGTCTGACGTTATTGAATACACATTTTTGACATCATCAATGAATTTATTAAATGCTTCTATTATTGTTTTTGCTCCTTTCCCAACCAATGGATAACTGTAAGCTTTGCGTGTATTTATATTAATGAACATCAAATAATTTAATTCATTCTTTCGTCTGTTATTAATGAACGTATCCATTTGATATCCTCCAGGATGTTTTGAATAGATGTTCATATATTTTGGTTTGTCTGGTACTACATCATGAATGATATTATTTTTCAAATATTCTCTTGCTTCCTTTTCATTAAATCCATATCTTTTCGCTAGTGGTACAAATTTTGATGGTGTCCGCCATGGAAAACGATTATATAAATCTTCAATTGATTTGAAAGTCATTTTATATATATAACAACTTCTGATGATTCATCATCTGCATTTCAATCATAAAACTTTCACTAACTGGTAATTTCACAGGCATTTTATAATTACGACCACTATAAAATTCAATCCAAAATGTTTGGTCAGTAGAATTCAATTTGAAATATTTGATTGGCGAAAAGTTTTGATAACTATTTCCAACATATCCCTTGCTTGTCTCTTCAGCTATTGATGAATACACTTTGCAACTGTGTCTATCCCATACATTCTCAAATTTAATTTCTTTCATCCATTTTCCTTCAACCTTGTCATCAGTGATGTTCATATAATTGTTCGGGTCATTTTGAAATGGCTCAAAGCCAACATTCATGATATCCGCAAAATCGCATTTCACATGTGGTTCGTTATACTGTTCTTTGTTATTTTTGTCATAATGTCTATATTTAAATTTAATAGCTATTTCAACATTACATAATTTATTCTTATCATCTTCATCTACTTCATCTTCCTTTAGTTCATTCGCTGCTGAATAAATAGTTTCGATAAACATCTTTTTGTTGTAGTCATAGTATCCGTCCATTTGAACATCTTTAATTCGTTTTTGGTTTTTGATATACATCTCGGGTATCTCTTCATCATTGATGAAAAACTTTGGATAACCTTCTTTCCATTGATAATTATTGTAATGTCTAAAAGCGATATTCAATTGTTCATTCATATCTTTCCATACTTCTCTCAAATCCTTGTCTGTTGATAACCATGAAACAATATTGCATTCAACTTGACTCACTTTCGATGTGTTATTTCTGAAATATTTTTTGACTTTGATATTGAATTCTAATTTACGACGTCTCGCTAACATCCATATTGTACGAAAGCCGATAATTGTCTCTCCTTTGTCTGCAGTGCACCAATCAGCTGGCAAATTAAAATAAAATCTATTTGGTCTGTCATTGTCTTGCCGTCCATCTTCCCTGAAGAACACGTATTCCTTTGGTATTGGTGTGTAATCGATTGGGTCAGTTAATCGTTTCATTTTTGATATCAATAAATTATATTTCATTCATTGTTATTAGCGGTGAGCATATCATTTATGATAGCAACACATGAAATCATCACCAACAGCTCTGACATCGAGGTTATACATTAAAATTTCCTTGGGTGGTCATATGATAAGTTTTCAAGATGATTATCAAGTTTGTCTCCATTAATAGGATATACAAGCTTTTTATTATTAGGATTGGGTATAAACTGATGAGCTATCAATCGATGTTTTAAACATTTCTTTCCATTCAGATTTACTATTATTCCATCTTGTGTTTTATTCACACCATAATTCATTTTCATTGTGTGCTTATTTCTGATATCATATGGATATTGGTTCATTATTTCATAATCATTTTCAAAACCAATCAATGGAATATATTTGGCTGAGGTTGAGGTTGAGGTTGAGGTTGTCATTTATGTATTGATAAAAAATTAAAAAATAAAAAATTTTGGTCAATTTTGGTCTCCCAAAAAACATTGCTTCTTGATTGTCATTTTGTCATTTTCGTTATTAAAATCAACAAAAAGTGTAAGTTTCTATTGGGTAGTGTGGTGTGAAACACCCACTATCCTATACTACTGTAAGGTTGAAGATTTTTTTGAAATTCATATTAAATTGAAATAACTGGTAAAATAAACCCATGAAACTTGAGGAAAAGAACTTGTATTTGAATAATGAATAAATAAATAGTTAAACAATGAGTAAGATCTATAAAATTGACATAAATAATTTCTAGATTTGATGATGTCCCTAGTAAACGAACAGAATTAATGATATTTTGGTAAGTTTGATTAAATTTGTTTGAAAATGTTGCAAAAAATCCATTTTTAAGGAGTTTTTATATGATAGATTGCTTGCTGTATAATGTGAGAAAATTTATAACTTTTTGTGAAAAGATCATTCAAAATATTATAAAAAAATAATCAAATCCTGTCTTTATAAAATGAAAAATTATAATTAAAAATGTAAATTTATCAACAAAAAAAAAATAATATTTTTGGCCAAAATCTAAAATTGAGAGTATCATTCAATTCCACTGTTTAGTTTTTGTGAGACTATAACACTGATTGGATGACTGTATTCAATATTAGTATGATTATAAATTATATAAAAAGTTCATATTATCTTAAAAAATAATTTTATTTCTATTTATATAAAAAGTTGAAATTTCAAGTTTGTGAAAAATTATGTACTCAATTTTTGCTATACGATAAAAAAATTGTTAGAGGTTTTTCTCATAAATAACTAATTTTAATATATCATACACTAAAACCAAATTTATGAATTTCTGTTCTTTAAACAAATAATTGCGCAATTTTATTATACTTTCCATATTCGTAGACAGGTATGCCTTTCGGGAGTCCCGGGTAAACTCGGATAATTAAACGGTCTTCCTCGAAATTATTCCTCGAACTTTTTTCGAGAAAAAGATTTTACTCTAACGTTTATTTTTTTTAGTTCACATTTTTTTACTCGGGAAAATTTTCACTTTTTTACCCGAAAAACTCGAGTTTTAAATTAACAGAAAAATAATAAAAAAATAAGCTTTATTCATTTTCAAAATGAATCATTTTGCTGGAAATAGTGGTTTATTATATGATTTTTTTAAATAAATGTTAGATATAGCTTTATAATCAATGACAAAAAATCTTTAATACTAAAATAAAGTATTCAAAAGTGTAAGAAAAATAATAAAAAAAATGAGAATTTTTTTTCGAACTTGAAACCTCGGGTATCCTCGAGATTTCCTCGGAAATTGAATACTTCGAGTAAATCGGGATCGAGGATGGCCGAGTAAAACGGTTATTTTACTCGGGTTTACTCGGGTAAACCGAGTACGGGAGTCTCCTCGATCCCGAAATTATTTTCGGGGAGACTACTCTTACCCGTCCTCGAAAAGCATACCTGTTCGTAGAGTAAAAAAGTTCAAAAATCCGTTTTTTAATTAAATGCATGTAAAATTTAAACATTTGTAAAAGTTTTGACATATTTTGTAAAGCATTTAATCAAAACTTTTTGATAACATTCAACCGCCAGAACTATTTTTAATATAATAATAGATATTTTTATATTTTTTTCAGTGGTTTATATTTTTCTACCTCAGAAAAAAAATCATATATCGCCACAAGTCGGCCCCGTGGACGAAAATAAAAAAAAATTATATCATTATAATGCTCATAAAAAATAATTAATATATACAAATTTTGGTGCGAATCTAAATCACTTCACCCTGTCCGCACCTCTATTTTTTCAAATTCAATGAAAATAATTAAAAAGAGAAATAGACTAAAATTTTAATTACTTATCATTTCATATTGTATTATATGACCATTTAAATGGAAAATAACTAATCTTCTAAAAAAATTTTTTCCATAAATAACGTGTTTTGATCGTCTACCCACACATATCTGATTAAATCTAGGCTTTAAATGGTCGGAGTGGTCATGCCACTTTTTTTGCCACATATACTTTTTGAGTTAAATTAGGCTGACATCTCGTTATGACTGGTCATTTTGGATTTTTTGAAAAAACGGTCTATTATCAAAAAGTTGAAAATTTAAATGATGGATATTGCAATTTTTTTGATACTGGTCATTCTCGTTTTGCATATAAAAAAGAAGATATTAGAAAAAACGATCTCCTATCAAAAAGTCAAGAATTTAAATCTTATCTTTTTTCAAAAAGTTGAACATTGAAAAAGTTTTTTTTTTTTTTTATTTGCTGTAATGTGATATAAAAAATCGATTCAATTATTGATTGTATTCGAGAATTATTGACCTTCTAACCGTCAAGAAAATTAAAAAATTTTTTGTTCAAGTTTCATTTCAAAAAAATTATAATTGGATAGGGGGATCAACCGCTAAAAAATTGTCAAATTTTTAAAGAGAGAGGAAAAATTTGAGTTTGGCTTTAAATAAATATGGGGATTTAAAGTGTAATAAAAATACATTTTATAAAAAATATTTTTATCTGATTTCAACTGTACATTCATAAATGGCGGACGAATGTATTTGTCATGACATGTCATATGAAAACTATATATATATCTATTATATAATTAAAAATAAATAGAGCGGTTGTCCATTTGTAAAGTATTGAAAAATATTAAAAAACGCTGATTGGCTTATAATATTTTATATTTGGGGCTGAAATATATGGATTGCTCAGATATATTCCGTTGATTATGAGAAAAAAAATTCAATATAAAAATAAATGTGTTTTAAAAATTTTATATTTCTCACAAAATTATAGATACGATTTTCTCTTCATTATTTCATTCCTTTTTATAAATTACTTTATTTTTCATATTTTTTCTTTTATGAGTCTATTTGAAGATTGAATTTTTGTATTATTATTTTTGGTCAATTCAAATTTCCAAATAAATTTCAATAAAATTTTTCAATTTATTCATTTTTTAAAATATTTTTATAATGATACGAAAAGGAGATATTGATTTCATAATTATATAAAAAGAAATAATTTATACTACTATTATTGTAATTTTGGATGATGGATAAATTGATGGAATCATAAAAGAAAATATTTTTTTTTAGATAAAAGACTAATTTCCCAGATGCCAGCTATAAATATTTATTTTCTAATCTTTTGTTAAACTCTCCTGATTCACATGCAATTTCTGAATCAAGTTTTCCTATCAATATTATCAAATGATCAAAATCGATTATTTTATATAAATAATTATTTCGATCTTTTAATCACAATTACAACCTTTTCATGTCTTTCAAGGTGCAAGTCTTCTCAATTTTTCTGATATATCCATTCAAATATTTCATTCAATTTTTCTTCCAATTGGAATACCTGTTGGCGAAAAAATAATTTGTAAATTGACTTTATTTAAAAATTTGATAAAGACACTTTTTGAGCGTAGCTCAAAAAGCGGCTATCTTGTTTTAATAAATAATGTGTTTTATTTTAATCCATATATTAAAAAATAAAGATTAATATAACCTTATTTTTTAAAAATTGTTTTTATTTAATTTCATCAATTCATTCATAAATGGCGGACAATGAAAGTTATCATGACATGTTATGCGAAAAAAAATAAAACTTTAACTGTTATTCAAATAACAAGTCTTTTGTCTTTTTTATTAGCTTAATACATTGTACATGATATATTTTCATGTTCTACGAATAATTTTTCCCAAAATATCCAATCTATTGAAGATTTTAACTTTTGACGATTAAAAAAGGTCAAATTTATATCTTCAAATTAAAAGTGTCCGCCATTTGTGAATGTGCAGATGAATTTCAAAATAAAATATTTCAAATCAAAGCTTATGAAATGAAGAACAAAACTATCTATTTATTTTTTAAAAAAATTAAAATATTATTTTTCTGACATTTTTTTGGCAGTTGATCCCCCTATTATAATTGGACATTTTCGATTACTGGTCATTAAAATTAAATAAAAAGAGGTTTAACTGGTCATTTTGAGATCAAAATGACCAGTATTTAAAGCCTAGGATTAAATATATTTAATACCTTTCAATTTTTTTTTTTTTTATAAAAATTTTAGTAATAATTAAAGGCTAATAAGAATTTATTTCAAAAGTTTCAGAATTTGCTTCCATGAGAAGAAGAGAATATAGATGTACGGGTTACCCCTCTTGATGATGAACCACGAGAGCCAGCATTGATAGTTGATGAACCAGACGCACTCATCTGGGATAAAACAAAGTTATCCATTTTATTTAAACCCTTCATCAAAGTTTCATGCTCAACTATTTCTCTGACTTTTTCTGAATTTAACATTTCAAGTTCTTTGTGCATTGAAACAAATTTCCTCTTTACCTCAGCATATGCCTTCGCTGCTGCAGTAGCTTCTTTAATTTGCTGTTTCTGTCTAGTTGTATAGGAATCAAGTTCAGATCTGAGATCATCAGCAACAGTGTGCAATTCTTGAGCACGCTTAGAGCATTCTCTCTGTTTCTTGGCGATTTTTATTTGAATTTGATTGATTTTGGCAGAAATATTTTTGAGAGAGTTAGAACAATGCGCTCTTTCGTCAGCCATTTCGTTCTGCATTTCTTCAATTTGATTAACATGGTTTGCATCAAGGTTATTTAGCTTGTCAATGAGTTCTTGGATGTCTTGATTTAATTTTTCTTCCTCATCTTGTCCTTTAAGAATTATTTGCTCAATTTTGGACATAGAATCTTTGGAGTCATCTTCACGTTGTTGTATGGCTTCATCATGAATTTGTACCATTTCTTCATATTGCTCTTCAAGTTTTCTAATTCTTTCATCTGCTTCTTCATCAATAAGATCATCATCACCAGTTGGAAGTGGCTGATCTTCCCACCTTGCAATTTCAGCTTTAAGTGCCGCGATCTCATTATCATATTCTTGTATTTCGTCTAGATTTTCAGGCTCTGTTTCACCTTCAAGTCTCTCATTAATTTGGTTCTGAAGGAATAGAACATTATCCTTATGTTGCTGCTGTAATTCTTTAAGTTGCTGAATGTGCTTTACTTGCTCATTTGACTTAATGTTTTGGAATTGAAGATCCAGATCACGTAATTGTGAAGTAAGGGCTTCACATTGAGCATTCATGCTGCTTTCTGTGATACTCCATTCAGAATTCAGAGCAGCTAACTCAGCCATTCTCTCCTTAAGAACTTCACGCAAATCTTGAGCTTGGTACTTTGCACGTGTTTCAGGTTTATCTGTGGAGAGATTTAGTGTCCTACCGGGTGATGATTGAATGAGTGTTGTTTGGATGTTTTGATTCAGACTCATTTTTATATTTAATGTTTAAATTATGAATAAAATGAATTTATTCAAAACTTTTTAATAACAGCCGTTAAATGAGACATGTTATATAAAAAAAACAACTTTTTATATCAAAATCTAAAAAAATTGGCGGGCTTTTACTTAACATATGAAATTTCAATTAAAAAAAAAATTAAAATATTTTTATTATTAATGTTTACCATCTAAAAATTAAAATTTTATGAAATATCTTCTCAAAAAGAAATTTTGAATTTGAATTTTTGAAATCATTTTCCACTTTTTCAATATGCTAAATTCTAGCCAATCACTAGATCATCTTGATGAAATTCTGATTCAACAAAACTTCAGCACAGATTCTTCTATGAGAGTTGACATTCATAATCGGTATGATAATATTATAGCTTTTGTTTTTTCATTCGCTTTATCATTTATTATATTTATAACAATTTTTTTTGGGGAAAGACATTTTTCAAGAACAAGCTATAATCTTTATTTTTTACCTAATTCTAATACAAAATCTAAATTAGTACAAATAAATGGTTTAAATTGCTATAACCTTTTTATATCATTAACAATTAGTTTATATAGAAACTTTTCATCAATAAAAAATCAACAAAAAACACTATTATCAATTGATCAAAACAATATTAATATTTCTACCATTGTCATGAGTCCATATGATAATACACAACACTTTTTGATTTTTAATAAAACATTAAAAGCAAATTTTAAATTCAAAAAAATAACACGACAAGAGAGCGATATAATATTACTATTTTATGATAAAAATCTTTATAGATCATCATACTTTTTCGATGTTAATATTAATGGGAATTTATCTGATTATTCCGGCTGTCAGTTAACATGCACAAATGGTAACCGATCATTAACTTTTGTATTAATATCAATACGATCATGCTTTTTTATTGTTTCTTTTATATTGCTTATTTTATTTTTATTCAAAACTAAAAATGGGAAAAACATTGAGCAAAAGTTAACAATTACCCTCATCATTTTTGCTCTTTTAACAGATTTCCCAACAGCAGTGATTCATCGTAATCAATATACTTTTATTTTACTAGTTATTTATTCTGTACTTTCATCTTTATTTAATATATTTTCACACTTTTTTATAACAATCATCTTTAACTCTGTGAGAATGCAAAAGAAGCAAATCTCACCTTATGAAAATTTGATAATTTCAACCTTATTTATAACTTTTTTAGTTATTGATATTATTTCTACCGTTTCTTATGAAATTGATTTACAACATTTCGTTATTATTAATCGTAAAACTACAAAAATTTATGTTGAAATCGCATGCGATACCGTAGTTTTATTTTCAATAGCTAAAACAGCTTTGTCATTAGATGAAACAGAAGTTTTCCGTTTTATTATTTATTTTGTTCATTCTATTTTTATGATATTTGTGGCCGGAACTTCAACTCTAATTCGTTGTTTTGATGTTTCAATTGAATTGAAAACGACAATGGAAATGATGGAATTTGCAAGTTTGAACATATTTATGATAATTATGTCATATTGTCACTGGCCATACGAACAGACTGTTAATAGGAAGAATTATAATTCTTCATCAGAGAACGTTCATCAGAAAATTATTGTTGATGAAATAGAAGAAGATATATAATCTTATACTTTATGTTATTATTATTGTTGTATAAATATCGACAATGCGTATTTTTCTCTTTTCTTTTCCTCTTTGAAATTGAATATAAAAAAATTAATATTTTTTGAGAGAATTTTTTCAAAAAGTTTCATTTTATTTTTGCTTATACTTAGTTTTGATAAAAACCGTAAATAATATTCTCAAATTTGAATAGATAATTATTCAATTCATTTGTTATATCATTTTGATTTTATATATTTAAATATATAAAAAATTTCAAAGATATTAAAAGCAAATCTATTTCTTTGGATCCATATTTAAAAAAATTTAAAACCAGTAATTAAGATATAATGAAAAAAATATAATAGTTTTTATTTTCACATGATAATTTAATAATCTCATCAAAAGCGTTAGGATAAAAATATAAAATGAAAGCAATGCAAATTAATGTGGTTTATACTATTTGAAAATAAAATATATTTCTCAAAAGGGGGCAATCGTTTTTTTCTATAGGTGGGCTACTTTTTTTTTGACTTTAAAAAAGTTCTTTTTTTCTTCGAATTTTAAGAATTATTCAGCAATTTCATAATATATATTTATATAACACATATATGATAGGATGCAGTTGTTAAATTAAGTTTTGAACTAATATTCATCAACTTTTTTTTTAATACATGATATGCAATATCACAAGTTCAAATGAATTAAAATACATATTTCTATTATTTTATGATATTATCTATGTCATACATCAAGAATGATCTGGAAACAATATAAAATAATTAATAGATTTCTCTAAAAAGTTAAAATAAAAGGTATTTTTAATTTTCAGAAGTATATAAAAAAATTGAATGTTTTCTTTTTTGATATTTAGTTTCTTCATCGCCCAGGCTTTTTATTGATATAGTTAGTTATAACATAACTTCAAAGATAAAGGTTAGTTGGGAAAACATATTCAAAAAGTTGAATTAGTTAACGGAATGATTCAATTTTGGAGCCACTTGGTAAGAAATTATAAACGGTCAAACAATAAATTTGGTATAAATAAAGGTAAACTAAAATTGGATATATGTCCTAGAATATTGGACCTTTATTAAAAAATCATAAAAAATTAAAATCAGCTTTTTTTTATTCAATTTTCTCTCAATTTATAAAAATAGCTTTCAAATTTTTTTTATATTTTTTCTCTTATTGAAATTTTGAGATTTTTAGAAAAAGCAATATCTTAATTTAAAATTAAATTAATCTATATTAATATTATTATTTCATAATAGAATTATATATTAAAAATATATATAAATGAGATATTTCATTTTAAATTTAAAAAGCAAAGATAATCAAAATTAAAATTATTTTATATTTATTTGAATTTTTAAAATTTCAAAAAAAAAACTAAGTTTTAATAAAAATTATAAATATAGCAATTTAAATAGAAATAAGCATAATATATTTTTATTATAATATTATAAACATGAATATAATAGTAAATAATATTTTAAAATATTATAATAAATCATATACTAATAAATTTTCAAAATCATTATAATCGAATACTTGATTATTTCTAACTTTTTCAAAACGAATTTTTATAGCATGCTTCAATTGTTATATTCAAAATTTTAGGTATAGAAAAAATCATTTATTTCTTTTTATATTTTGTCTTTGATTATAATCAACAAGATATAACTTTAAACAAAATTAAATTAAACAATTAATTTAAAATTAAAATAGATATTTTTATTCTTAATAAATGAAATTTTCTTATATAAATTGAATGATCTTTTTAAATTCTTTTAATTTTGAGAAAATTATTTCGAATATTTTTGAAAGATTTTATCTATACTATTTGAATAGTTTACAAAAAAAATATGAAAATTTAAATTATTCATAAAAACTTTATCTTTAATATTTATGAACTATAATTAATATTTTATTTTATTATTATATGTAATCTATCTAATGGTGCAAAAGTTATAAAAATTCATTGGTGGCCCACCTATTTTTTTCTACGCCACTTTTTGAATGGGTTTTCTATCCATGAGTAGCTACTCATGGAATGTAGAAAACCACCATCTTAAGGTGAAATTTAACTTACTCTGTTAAGAAAATTAACCAAAAAAATCGAATATTGAAATTTTTCTTTAAAATTTTAACTATTAGCTTTTTTTGATATAATTTTTTTTTAATTTTACATAATTTTTCAGGAATATACGCACCAGTGATCACCACGGGGCTGCGCGAAGCCGAATCAGGTTCCTTGAATTGCTGGATGAATCGGGAAGCAATTTGAACTAAATATTTATGCATTATTTAGCAAAAATTGAATAATAAATGTATAAAAAAAGTATTCAAAAAGTTTAAAAGTTTTCAAAAAGTGGCGTAGAAAAATACGATTCCCCCTCAAAATGAAGGATATACCCTTTTCCCACTTAATTTGGCACAAAACTTTTTGAGATATTAAACTTTTTCAATCTATATTTTTTTTGTAATAAAAATTGTTTAATATAAATAATTAAATTTATATTTGGTCCTGGTCTATGTTATTTAATTAATAATGCTTTCCAATAGGTTATTAATTAATTCTCTACCGATGTGCATTAAACGTGGACCATACATAAATTATAAAAAATATCCTGAAACAGTAGCAAAAGTAATTCAAATATTAAAAGATGATGCTCCTGGAGATGTAGATATTATTGTTGAAAAAACAGGATTTAAAAGAAGAACATTGTATAATTGGCGAAAAACTTTAAAATATAATCCAAGTTTCAATCCTTTAGGTGTTCAAGTAAGACCAAATTCTAGAATTTTTACGGAAGAAGAAGAAGATAGTATAGCGCTTTTTATATGGTCAGAAAAAATATTAAAAGGTTCTTGTTTCACTGACGAAGATGGTATCGAAATACTTACAAATGCTTTCCTTGACAAACACTATAATGATGAAAATTTCGATTTTGAGTATAATGTCTCTAATGGTTACATTTATGAATTCAAGAAGAGACATAGCTTTGTTTCAAAGCTATGTCATTTGAAGAGAAGGCCATCTACAAATAATACAAATTATAATTTTATTGATTCCTTTATTGAGGAAATGAAAAAGCTATTTGATACTTGTGCCAATGCTAGAATAGTCAATGTAGACGAAACTGCGATATTTGTTTCACCTAAACAATTACGGATTTGGCATAGCAAAGGAGTTGATGATGTCTCTATACCTGTTCAGTTTAACGAAAAGCAACGCATAACAGCAGTCTGCGCAATAGCTGCTGATGGTTTCAAATTTCCAATTCAATTTATTGCAAAAGGTCAAACTGAACAGGTATTAGAGACACAAATAGGAGATGTTGGCCACCATCTAAGAGCTTATTCCGAAAATGGATGGACAAATACAAATACGTTTTATCAATTTCTTAATCATATTAGATCCCATTTTGAAGGAGAAGGTGAAATTCATGTCATTCTGGACCTTTACAAAGCGCATAATAACGAAGAAATCAAAGAAGCAGCAGAACAACTTGGAATAAAGCTTCATTTTATTCCGGCTGGGTTTACAGATAAATTCCAGCCTTTAGATGCAAAGATTTTTGCTATTATAAAGGCTTATATCAGACATTTTGTCCGCCAATGTCTGAGAGAAGGAAAAGTGCTTTCAAAATTAGATGCAGTTAATTGGATGGTTCGTTCATGGGAAAAATTAGAGACATCTGTTGTACAAGAGTCATTTGATTATCTTATCCTTGGGGAAAAATGGGATGGATATGGACAAGATGATTGTGCATGTATTCATACATGTAAATATTCAAGAGCTATGCCAAGAGAAAGAAAAATAATGATCCTTGAAGAAATCAAACAGAATGGTTTTAAAGATGATGATGGAAAACCATTTATGGATTACATTATTGAATCATTTGATCACAATGATTCTAGATCTGTAACCCAAATCAAAGAATACATAGAGATGCATGCTTTGATCAAAGAAAATGAACTTTTGGATTCTCAAATAAATGATTCAATCAGGAGATTGCATGCATTTAAAATACTGCAAAAAGATTATGACATTGCAAATCCAACATTCAAGTTAACGATTTAAGATTTGTTATTTTGTTAATTAATAAATTTATGAAGCTTGAATGAACAATCAGCATTCAACAATAATATTGTAAGAGAATACTAGCTGCAAGAAGTGACTGTATGATAGTAATTGTTACTCTTATTTGTTATTTTGTTAATTAATAAATTTGTGAAGCTTGAATGAACAATCAGCATTCAACAATAATATTGTAAGAGAATACTAGCTGCAAGAAGTGACTGTATGATAGTAATTGTTACTCTTATTTGTTATTTGATAATCAAATAATTGATTTGTGAAGCTTGAATGAACAATCAGCATTCAACAATAATATTGTAAGAGAACACTAGCTGCAAGAAGTGATTGTATGATAGTAATTGTTACTCTTATTTGTTATTTGATAATCAAATAATTGATTTGTGAAACTTGACTGTACAATTAAAATTGTAAAATTTGAAATCATGAAATTTATTTCAACGATTGCTATATTATTGCTTGCTCTTATTGATTCCTCAAAACTTTCGTTTAGATTCAAGCAAATCAAAGAATGATGTGTTTTTTTTAAGGTTTTTTTTTCCTTCTTCTTTCCATTCAATTATAAATATCCGAACAATCGGCCAAATAGAGATCAAATCTTATAGAAATCGTGTCACAAATTTCATAATAAACAAATTTTCTTAAGAAGTAACATAAAATTATAAAAAGCAAAGATTCAGAAATAATGAGGATTCATCAGCAAAATCTCATTAAAACCTCATCCTCATCTCTAACCTCATCCTCAATTAAGACTCCAGTCTCAATTAGAACTCCGGCCAAAATTCAAACTCCAGTACCAATTAAAACTCCAGCCTAATTTCAAACTCCAGCCTAATTTCAAACTCCAGTCTCAATTAGAACTCCAGCCTAAAGTCAAAATCCAGTCTAAGTTAATACATCAGTCTCATTTAAAACTCTAACATTAATTAATACACCATCCTTTTATCTCCAACCTCATTCTCACCTCCAACCTCATTCTCACCTCCAGCCTCATACTCACCTCCAGCCTCATTCTCACCTCCAGCCTCATACTCACCTCCAGCCTCATACTCACCTCCAGCCTCATTCTCAACTCCAGCCTCATTCTCACCTCCAGCCTCATACTCACCTCCAGCCTCATACTCACCTCCAGCCTCATACTCACCTCCAGCCTCATTCTCAACTCCAGCCTCATTCTCACCTCCAGCCTCATTCTCACCTCCAGCCTCATACTCACCTCCAGCCTCATTCTTATCTCCAACCTCATTCTCACCTCCAGCCTCATTCTCACCTCCAGCCTCATACTCACCTCCAGCCTCATTCTCACCTCCAGCCTCATACTCACCTCCAGCCTCATTCTTATCTCCAGCCTCATTCTCAACTCCAACCTCATTCTCACCTCCAGCCTCATTCTCACCTCCAACCTCATTCTCACCTCCAACCTCATTCTCACCTCCAACCTCATTCTCACCTCCAGCCTCATACTCACCTCCAGCCTCATACTCACCTCCAGCCTCATTCTTATCTCCACACCGTAAGTTCGATTTTACCAAATATTTATTCGTTATTAATTATTTTATACAGCTTAGTTAATAAAAATATATTATACTTAATTATATCTCATCTGTTACATTAAATAATCATAGATTTTAATTTCAATATGATAATCGATTGGTAATCAAGTATTTTAATTATTGCTTATGTAATACATTTCTCATGCAAATCGATTGGTAATCATGCATTTTGCATATATAATCGTTTATAATGCGTAGTTTTAAAAAGTGGAAAATATAATATTTAATGTAGATTCTTAAAAATCAACAGTATTTTATTATATATATAAAGAATATCGCATTAATGTATAAAACATTATTTGTGAGTATAAGTTGAAAACAACAAGTAAATAGTTGGTAAAATCGAATTTATTGCATATACATTAAAATCTATTTTGCATTTTTCCATTATTACTTCTGATGTCGCATTTTATATGCTATAAAAAACTTAATTTATTGAAATTGGGATAAAATTTTGTTTTCTCTTGAATTATATTTGAGGAAGAAATTCAGATTTTATGACGAAAATAATCAAAAGTATGCATATATGTTACATTTCCAATTCTTAATATATTGTGGAAGTTACACGATAAATTGATAAAGGGTTACTGAAATTATTGAAAATTGTGAAATTTTGGTATCTTGAAATCGGCCGTAGTTTTGTACAACAATTCTTAAAGGTATCCTCAGAGATATATATTGATCCTAAAGCGTAATTATAAAATCATCGTAAATGGTAGCCCCATTATAAAAAAATGAAAAAAAATAAACGTTCACCTATATAGAGTATTGAATACATTAAACGGTCTCTTTAGGTAAATTGAAAGGATTATCAAAAAGTTTTGTGCCAAATTAAGTGGGAAAAGGGTAATTAGAAAAATAGCTAAAATTTCAACAAAACAAAGCCAACACTAAAGAAAGTAACTTGAGTTATATATATATATATATTTGTTGCTAAATATAGAAGAGATTTATGTATTTCAATTAAGTTTTGAAGTATTTGGTATATCATTTTCATTGATTTCTTGGGGATATAAAAATATTAAATAACGAATAATTAGAAAATTAAATTCACAGAATTTTATTTTTGAATACTTTTTTCAAAGATCCTTCAAAAATTGTGAAATATTTTCATATTTTTTTTCTTTAGCTAAAAGGGTTCGACCTTTGGCGGTTATCAAATTCTAAAATTATAAAAAATTAATAATAAATAATATTGGCATTATCAATAACATGATGCAATTTTAAATATGAAGCCGATTCTATTAGCCAAAATAGAGATATTTCACTAAAAAAAATAAAAACAGAAAAAGTTTAACTTTTGAGATGAGAAAATATTTTTGAGTTCTTATCTAATTTCCACCATTCAAAGAGATTTTGGGAATTTGTAAATATCCAAATATATAAATATTTTATAACTTTCATATCATATATTCTTTTTTCATAATTTTATTTACATATTTTAAATTAATTAAAAAGTAATTAATTAAATATCATGTAAGATAAATTTATTTATCATAAATAAAATTGAATTAATACGTTATTATAATTAATTCTCAATTGTGATATACATATAAACTGAGTAAAAATGTAAATTAATCTTTTATAATAATATATATATAATTTATATTATATATAATAAATATATAATCATTAATATGATGATATAACTAATATATTATCCAAATAATAGGTATTTGTTAATAAATATATTATATTTTCAAAATTCTGATATAATCAAAATAATTTTTTCAAAAACTAGTATTTTATTCAATTATTAATTCAAAATTTTTATTTATAAAAAACAATAATTTCTTGAATATCAATAATATAATTTTTTAAAAATTATTATTATATTTTAAGTTATATATAAATAATGTAAATAATAAATCATTTAAGAAAAAGCCTCAAATATCATAATAAAAACACTTATTTTAATGATTTATGGAATAAATAACAAATATTTTGTTTTTTAAGATATATTAAATGAATAAAGATTTTATCAGATATTGATTTAAGAATTTATTAAATAGAAAGAATATTTAATTTTTAAGATATTATTATTTTTCAATCAAAAAAAATTTGAGAGAGTCGAACCCTTTTCTTTAGCTGATCATCCAATTCAAATTTTTAATTTATCAATTCAAAATTTGAATGATCTTTTAAAAAGTACAAGGTATAGGCAACTATTTTATTAATTACATTTTGTGAACAAGTTTCAAAAGGTCAAAGTAACTTCGATATTTGAGAAGATGAAATATACAACTTAATCCTTTGAAATTTGAATAAAATAAAAAAGAAATAGAATTAAATAATTGAAAAATTTTATCTTTTGAAACAATTTTATTTTTAATTTCAATGATTTTGAATTCATATACAAACGATAATCAAAATTGAGAGAATAGATTTTTATAAAAACTTGTGAAATATCATTTTTTATTGATAATTTATAAATTGAACTAAATGATCCATCAAAGTTTCCCTGTTATTTATAAATCAACCACTTATTTGGTTGATCCATCGTATTTATGCAAAGCATCACGCAAGTTTCGCGAATTATATAAAACATATGTAGAAGACAATCAAAAAGATAGTTCATATCAATTGTTGATTTCATGCGATTCTTTTACAGAAAGAAATATGGATAACTTTTTTAAATTATGCCAGAATTTACCTACAGATGTTCAAGATTCTGAAATGGAACAAATTTGCCAAATTGCAAGGATGTTTCAAGCAGACCATATATACAAAATTGGCTGTGACTTTATACAGCATAATATTAATCCAAACTTTTCAGTTCCAGAAGATGCTTATAATGAATCAAATGGAAAACGATACTTAAATCTAGAAAGAGAAATAAAAAATGATCAGAAAAATGTTACTACAAATGAACCCGAAGTTTTATCAAGTGTGTCTAGTGGTGATAGTTCTGATTCTATTTTCGATTCAAACGAAAATATCAACAATCTTCCTGCATATAAATCTAACAATAAAACAGATAATAATCAAAACAAAGAAAATGCTAAATCAAAAACTACATACATTAATACAATTAGAATTTTACCAGTTGTCAAATCTACATTATATACAATTCATGTTGACCATCATTTAATGAAACATAGACACTTTACTTGCGTTAAAAATAGCCAGGTTGTACTCAGTGCAAAGCAAAAGAAAAAGATTATTGTTATTGGAGCTGGACCTTTTGTTCATTTACACCATCATCAAGCTCCTGGTAATTGCATTTCAAAGATCGTTCAAAGTAATGGCTGGTACAATACTGTTGAAAACAGCGAACAAACTTTTGTGATAAGGTATACCCCTGGATTTAAAAGCAAACAAAACTTAATGAATGTATCATTTTTATTCAAGGGGACATTATTTAGTTGGATTTCAGAAGATCCAAATTGTCAAAATACGGCAAATCTCTACAATCAAAAGCTCGTTGGTGTTTATCATCGTGTTCCGCTTAAATCCAAAAAGAATGTGATATTAAGGAACAGTAATTCTGACACTACATTCATAATGAGAAAAATGGATAAAGGAACGTTTGAAGCAGAATGCCATCCTGACCTTCCAGAGACAATAGCCTTTGCAATTGCAATTTCTGGGATCGTTGGCCCATATCATGATATCGAAACATCATTTAAATAATTTGTTTTTATCTTTTTTGTTATTATTGATTTTATAAATTAGATAAAAGAAAGATTATCTTATCTTCAAGAACTTCTAGTTAAGAGGAATTTTAATGACAAATTGACTTTAATCGATATGGTTATAATTTTGGCCTCAAACCATTTTTATGAAAGAAGTTCATAGATTCATTTATCATTGTATTGGGCAATGGATCTTGATGCCTTTAGATCTCAAATATTAATTGGACTAGTTAGTAATGATCAAAACGTTCAAAAACAAGCGGAAGAAAATTTTTTTTTATTTTTGAACCAAAATCCTTGCTTAACATTGCAACTTTTAATATCTAATTCAAATTCAAACGATCAAAGTAGTTTGATTTCAATTACATTATTAGGATCTGCAGCACTGCTCATACATGATAAGCTCATGAAAATCGAAGATATTCAGTTTCATCAGAATTTTCAATCTTCATTATTATTACTTCTTCAAAATACGTCACTTTCACCTCTTTTATTATATAATATATCATTCGTTATTTCCAGATATTCAAAAATTTACTCATCATACTGGCCATCACTCCTTGGCGAGTTACTACAAATAATTCAAAATAATGACAATTCATCATTTGCTATCGATTGCCTTACTTATTGCATAATGAATAATTCCATTTTATTTGATGACCAAGTATTAGAAGCCTCCATTCATCTCATTCAAAATATTTTGTGTAACACTCCAAATTTAAATCTTCAATTTTTTTCAGTAATGAAACTTATTTTTACATTATACCAATATGATGGAATGAATAACATACTTAAATCAATTTTAAAAGAATTTTCAAATACGTTGATCAGTGTTAGTTTTGAAGAATCAGATGAATCTTTACACAACAGATATATGATTGAATTATCAAACTTTTGTGATACGAACATCGATTTTTTTGAATCGTCATTTAATAGTTTAATTGACTTACTTTGCTCAAAAATAGACTCACAACAAAACTCTCAAATAGTTAATTCATCTATTTTGATTTTAAAAGATATATTTAGTAACATAAAATATGTCAATTTTTTTGAAACAAAATTTCTTGAGATTTATAAGATGCTTGTTAAGATTATTTCCATTAAATTGCCGGAAGCTGAAATTTATTCTGATGAAGGTGAAAGCTCCTTAAATGAGTCAAATACTATTTCAATTGCAAAAGACACAATAAATTCAATTGCTCACAATTATGGAGGAATAAATGAATCTTACATTTATTTTCTTACATCATTTACAGAGCAACAATTTGATGATTTTGGCTTATTTATTTCAAACTTCATTGCATTTGGATGCGTCATAAATGAAATAATTAAATTTATTATTCCTGATTTAATAATCTCAGATATACTTCCAATTTACAAAATTGGATTTGCCAGTCAAGACATTAATTGCCGCTACAGAAGTATTGTCTCATTAAAAAAAGTTTTGAAAGCTTTCTCAAATTATCCAGACGAATTAAATATTGATTCACAAAGCATAATTTCATTAATTTTTGAAACATTAAGCAAAGAAAACATTTCTTCCAACATAACAGCTCTCCTATCTACACTTAAGACTTGCTTGAATACATTTGATAATTATCACAATAATATTGGTAATATTATTCTTCTATTGGAACAAAATTTCAAATCTTTTACAATCAAACAGCAGTTAATTGTTATAACTTGCTATTCATATTGTGCTAGTCTTTGCTCCAAAAATGATATTTTTAATGATTTAATGCTTCAAATTTATAATAAGCTCATAACCGTCCTTAGAGATGGCTGCCAAGATTTTACAAATGATTTATTTTTTGTTTGCCTCGATTCGATTTTAGATTTTGATAATATTGTTCCACCTGATTCCTTTATTGAAATATCATTTTTAGTTTTGAAGTTTATAGCATCATTTAACCCAAATATTAATCAAAATAGCGAAACATCAGCTAATGCAATGGTGGATGCATTAAGTTATAAGCAAATTGATATCATAAACAGAGCTCTCAGAATTTTGATTCAAACTTGTCCAAGAGATCAAATACTAACTTTGTCCAATCAAATTTTACAACCAATTTTTTTATTGGCATTATCAGATGTTAAATCAGAAAAATTTTCTTTCGACGAAAACAAATCTGAGTTACAAACAAACTACAGAATAATTCGTTGCCCCGAAGAACGTATTTGGATTTGTTATTCGAAGAATTCAATTAGTAACATATACGAAGCTTTACATACAATTCATTCAATTATTTGCAAATTTCCTGAGATAGTTGATCCATATATGCAACAGCTTCTTGATATCATCGGGAAGTGGATAAATGAGTGTTTCTCATTCACTCTTGTATTTAAATGCACAAAAATTTTATCATTAATTTTAAATAATGAAAAGATGAAGCTCTCAGAAATGGAAGCATTTTTATTAAACATCTTTTTGAAAGTGATATTAGCATTTGATTTGATTGAGGATCAAGATATTGAAAGCACAATTAATTTTATTCAAATATATAACAAACTTTTCGATTTTATTGGAACAAATTTCAACTCAAACAATTCGTTGTTGATTGTATCAGGTCATGATGATAAAAGTCCTAATCCAATCAATTTGATTTTTAAATTATATTCTAAATGGGAACAATTACATCAGATTAGTTTGTCATCTTCAGATGATTTACGTTCAGATGATATCATCAAAGATTACGACCAAGTAGAAGTTGAGATAGGCCATATGTTTGAACCTATTTTTAAGTATTTTTCGTACCAACAAGTTAGAGAAAAAATCATGCCAATTTTATTTCAAGTGTTTCCTATCGAAACAATTAATGCAAATTATTTTATAACTTCAACATTTATTGGCGCTTACTCTTCATTTTCAGTTTATTCATCTTTTTGCACAAACGAAGAAGTTATTAAAATTGCTACTTTATTCTCAGAAATCATTCTTAATAGACATGGGTCAAATATATCGTCATATGCGATAAAAAGCGCATCTGAATCAATTTTAAAAATTGCAAATTCAGGTCGAATATCCTTTGAATTCTTATCTTATATTATAGAAAAAATCGAGCAAGTCATTCAAATCAAAAAAGAGGTAATTAATAGCTTTGTTATTCCACAAATTTTGATTCTAATTGAAAATATAATCAATAACAAAATTAACATCATTTTAGAAGATTTACAAAAAAGTGAGTTTATCACAAGACTCATTACTTTACTACTTAATTGCTTACCTGTGAATTGCTTAGTTATCAATGATTTCACATATCAATCAGCTGAAAGCCTCCTTTTTTTGCTCTCAGTCAACCACCCAATTTTCAGTGATTTACACAACTTGGCACTAATTTGCTGTCTTGCTCTTCTTTTCATACTCATTCATAAACCTCCAAAATCAATTATTACTAAACTGAGAACATTTGTAAAATCAGTGCTTTGCATTGAACAAGGGCAAACAGTTTACAATGAAATTTTGAACTTTCCTCTCTCATCTGAATTCAGAAAAAAGATCATTAATGAAGTATCAAAGGAATTAAAAAAAATGAGTCATATTTAATTTATTTTAATATCAAAGCGACCACCACTTCAATTTTTAGAAAATCAAAATTGTTGTCACAAAGATACTATATTTTATAAGAATTGAGGATAAAAATAAATCTTTCACATTTTATCTAATCATTAATTAGATATTTTTTTGAAAATTAAGTATGCTTGGCATTATCACAATATCTTTTACTTTTGATGATATGAAGAATATTTTTATTTTATTTACCAAATAATTTCCCTAATTCATCATTTTTTAAATAAAGAATATTATTTTAGATATTTTTATTTAGTTGTGATTTAAATTCATAAATGAAATTAAATTTTAATTTATATAAAGATATATACATTTTATATGGACAAAAATAAATATTTATTGAGATAAAGTTCAATATTCACTAATATTTTTGAATTATTCCCAAAATTTTGGTAAAATAATTATCGCTTCTTTCAAAATTGAAAAGGACAAAAATAATCAATTCAAAAACATTCATAAATAATTGAATTGATATTTTATTTAAGATTTTGATAAAACTTAAGAAGATAATAGCAAGAGAAAAATATGAATTATCGATCCTATTGATGCGCATGGGAAGAAATGTACATTTGGCAAGAATATAATACCGGCTTGCAGAATACTAAACTTACTTATTACATAAAGATGTTCTTTTAAGATCTTTTTGCTTAACTTTTTTTATAAGTGCATTTTTTTGAATATTTTTATACAATTATTTGAGTACATAGATTGAAGTTTTTATATTTAGGTTTTAAAATATGCAAAATTTCTTTAATATCAATTATTTAATTATTTGCTGATGTTTTTTTTATAATAATCATCATATTATTTTGATTGTTAACATGATGGAATAATACTATTTTTGTTTTTTAACAAGATAAACATGTTTGAAAAGTGTACTAATTTGTATTCAAATATATAAATTCGTTTTTTTATATGAAGCATGAAAGTACCAAGGGCTAAGGTTAATTTAGTTCTTAGTAAGGCATGCCGTCCTCCTCCTATAAAACCTCCTCCATATGATGATGTTATACAAGCTTTACAAATTAATCCATCAAAGCGAACTCAAGATCAAATTCAAACAATTTTTCGATACTTGCTCCTAAATAAAAAATTGCTCACTCTTCTTGAATATCCAGAAAGAGTTGAAGAAGCATCAAAAAGTGCTCAACTAATTAGACTTAAAAAAGGAGAAGTTTTATTTTTTGAAGGAGACGATCCTGACGGTTGGTACATGGTACTTCAGGGATCGGCTGATGTAATAATCAGACTTTTTCTTGTTGCTGAAGATTGTCTCTTTGAAGCCGAAGAGCATGAATCTATAGAATATGCATACTTAATGGACCTAATGGATATTGATGTTTCTGTTGATAAGCTAAAAAAGGCTACTGAAATCACGGCTGGATATATCTTTGGACAGCAATCATATTTACTTGAACGAAGACGATCAGCAACAATTGTTGGATCTTCAGAGACGTCTGACATAATTAAATTTCCACCAGATATATTTCAAAAAACGTCATCACTTATACTTGCTAGAAATATATTCAATGAGCATAAAGAACTTGCCAAAAAGTGCTTTCCTCGATTAAAAGAAGAACAGCTTATTTTAATTTCTTCCTTAGCAGATATAATTGATCTACCAATGGGAAAATCGTTGAAATCTAATTCATCTTTTGGGAATTACTTATATATTGTTAAAAAAGGGACACTTGCCCGTTATAGAGTAGTTGATTTTACAAATTTAAGTTTTCGAAAAATCGATGCTCCATTTGAAAGACTAGAATTACATTTCCCTGATGGATTTCGTCCTGTTCATACAGATGATATTGAACCAGGTAGTTTACTTCAAGATCCATCTATTAATGATTTATGTGATCAGCCATTCAACTTTAAGGCAACGACAGATGTCGAATTAGTTGCATTTAATTTAGACTACTTCAGAATTATAGCGGGGTCATTTGAAGTTCAACAAATTAAACAAGAATTAACGAGTTCTTTGACTGATGAAGACGTTATTCGTATTTGGGTTAATGATGAAAAGAAAAAATTATGGATAAACTTCAAGAACCGTGAAATGAAAGAATCGCATCGTGAAATCAAATCCAATCTATTATTTAAGCGCTCACAGGTTGTTTTGAGAGTTCCTAAAATTCCAAAATCAATCAAAAGCTACAAATACAAGAAAATTATCCCATATGCTCCAAAAACTCTATTATAAATTTTTTTTTTTTTAGATTCAAATTTGTTCCTTGAAAGATAAAAAAAATAATACTTTAATGCGGATAATTCTTTCAAATTTGGTTACATTTATTCCAAAATCCTACTTTATATGTTTTATTTAAATATATTATCATTATAGACTTTTTAAACATTAAACTTTTATTTTGTTTTGTAAATATGTCATATGCTTTACATAATTAAAAAAAAAGCAATTTTAAAGAATTATGATTTAAGAAAGGAGCACGGGTAACCGTTTTTCGTACGTTAAGAAGCCTTAAAAAAACATTTATATCTTATTATAAAAACAAGAAAAAACAATATTTTTTTAATATATTGATTATTTATATTAGATAATATAATTCATAATGATACATTACATAATTATTTCAAGTGCGATGAAATAAAGTCCTAATGATGTTTTTTTTTTGATCATCCAAAGGACTTGTAAATTAATAGTTTTGATATTTTATTTTAGTGCTAAATGATAAAATGATATTATATCTTTTAAATAAAATTTATAGTAGACTTATAAATTTCCAAATCACATTTTTTATTTTTGAAATCCTGGGGAATATTCTTTTCTGTTGAGTGTTTATTTACATTGATATTTTATTTTGTACCACGATTGGTGTTAATAATTCTATTATATTATAATTAATGTTTTGTTGATACAGAATTTTTATTACAAAATATAATTTTTTTAATATATATTTATTTATTAAAGCATATTAAATATAGTATTTTCATTTTGGAGTTGAAAAGATAATAATTTCACGAATATTTTTGTTTATTAAAAATCAAAGTTTTCGGGAAAATAATAACAAATAATTGTTATATATAATCATACCAAGCAAATATAATTATTTATCTGCAGAAAAAATCAATTAATTATGATATTTATGTATTTTAATGATGTTTGGAGGTTCTATGATATTTTATTATTAAATTTTAATAATAAAATAGACTATTATCTTTAATATAATGAAATTTCATTTCCAAAATAACTAAATACATAAGTAAATTCAGAATAAAAAATGAATAAAATAAAAAAAATTGAGTAGTGAAAATAAATTATCGTTCAATTTGTCAACTTTTTGAATTATTTTTATATTTTTATATTTTTCTTTCATTTGTCGATAAATCGATTTATTTCTGTGTATTTACACCACTACTATCAAACATGTAAAAACGTTTAGAATTAAAATTCGTACGTTAGTTCTGAAAAGTTAAACTTTTTGATAACTTGGATTTTTAAAACATGAATAATGTTTTTCCCCTACGATAGATTTTTTTTTGGTCTATATAAAACTTGCTCAAAAACCTATATATTATATAATATTTCAATATGAAGTCGAAACGACGATTTTCAATAACCGCCAAAGTCGTGCTCCTTTGATTTAAGGGCGTACGTCCAATTGAATGATGAGAATTCAATGAGATTTCTCAAATATTTTAATCTTTTTTTGGAGTGAAAAAAGTTGAAGAATAAATTATATTTTGGAGGAAATAAAATGTCTATTATTTATAGATTGATGATATATTAAAGAAAAATATTTTTATGCATTATTTTTATATTTTAATTAAAAGGGTTCGACCTTTGGCGGTTATCAAATTCTAAAATTATAAAAAATTATTAATAAATAATATTGGCATTATCAATAACATGATGCAATTTTAAATATGAAGCCGATTCTATTAGCCAAAATAGAGATATTTCACTAAAAAAAATAAAAACAGAAAAAGTTTAACTTTTGAAAGGGGAAAATATTTTTGAGTTCTTATCTAATTTCCACCATTCAAAGAGATTTTGGGAATTTGTAAATATCCAAATATATAAATATTTTGTAGCATTTATGTCATATATTCTTTTTTTATAATTTATTTTACATCTTTTAAATTAATTAAAAAGTAATTAATTAAATATCATGTAAGATAAATTTATTTATGAAAAATAAAATTGAATTAATACGTTATTATAATTAATTCTCAATTGTGATATACATATAAACTGAGTAAAAATGTAAATTAATATTTTATAATAATATATATATAATTTATATTATATATAATAAATATATTATCATTAATATGATGATATAAATAATATATTATCCAAATAATAAGTATTTGTTAATAAATATAATATATTTTCAAAATTCAGATATTATCAAAATAATTTTTTCAAAAACTAGCATTTTATTCAATTATTAATTCAAAATTTTTATTTATAAAAAACAATAATTTCTTGAATATCAATAATATAATTTGTTATAAATTATTATTATATTTCAATTTATATATAAATAATGTAAATAATAAATCATTTAAGAAAAAGCCTCAAATATCATAATAAAAACACTTATTTTAATGATTAATAGAATAAATAGCAAATATTTTGTTTTATAAGATATATTAAATTAATATAGATTTTATCAGATATTGATTTAAGAATTTATTAAATAGAAAGAATATTTAAATTTTAAGATATTATTATTTTTCAATCAAAAAAAATTTGAGAGAGTCGACCCCTTTTTTTTAATTCAAAATTATTTTTTATAAAATTTTATCTGTCTAAAAAAATAATAGTTTTCTGATCGTTTAGGACAAATATCATCTTTTTTGACCTAAACTTTTTCATAATTTGGAAGTATTGAAAGATGTATTCTATGAGTTTATTCAATATTAACAAGTTTACAACATTTTTAGGACGTACGCCCTTAAATCATTTTAAATACAATTATCAATTTATGTTAGATATTATAATATTAGTATTCAGAAATACCATTTAATTGAAGTTACTTTAGCTAGTGAGCTATCAAAAAAAAAAAAAAAAAAAAACGAAATCTATAAATTATATGGTTCTTATTGTTAAATTTTATCTTAAAAATTTATGAAAATAATTGGTTACAATAATGAAAAGTTTTAAATTTTTCAATGACAATTTGTTCACATTCAAAAATTAAAATTATAAAATATCGTTATATAAGCAATTTATAACAAATATTACATATAAATGAATGAGAAAAACTTTATTCTAATATAAATACGTTATTTGAAAATATTTTATAATAATATTTGTTGAAACAATTACACAATGAATTCGAGAGAAAATTAATTGAAAATTGTATTATTGCTTTGGACAATAATTTTTTTTTTAAAAAAGTTTTCTCAGAGCAAATAAAAATTTAAAAAGCTAATAAAATTTTAAACCTAATTTAAATAAAACCGTTTTATTGAATATTTTATATTTTCGAATCAGTAAAAAAAAAAACTTACAATCAAAAGATAAAAATGGAAAAGTCAGGATGGCTTAATAAACAGGGAGGCCGAATTAAGTCTTGGAAGAAAAGATATTTTGTATTAAGTGGGCCAATAGCCCGCTATTACTCCAAACCGGGCGATTCTCAGAAAGGATTAATAGATTTGACTGAAGCAACACAAATTGCCGCTGATAATGAATGCAAACGTCAACCAGCTATTAAAATCGTTACACCTAAAAGAACTTTCTTAATTCAAGCAAATGCAGAAGCAGATCGTCAATCTTGGATTGAAGCATTTCGAAATGCCAAAAACTCGAATAGCTCTTCTAATGCTCTTTCAGCTCCTGCACAACCTGCATCAGTTAAACCTCAAACATCAGATTCTAATCAGCAAACACCAATTTCTGTTGATGATTTCGAATATATAAGAGTTTTAGGTCGAGGAACATTTGGAAAAGTTCAATTGGTTAAATTCAAGAGAGATGGACAAATATATACAATGAAATCAATGAAAAAAGAGGTTCTTCAAGAACACGAGCATGTTGAACAATCAATTGTTGAAAGAGATATTTATATAAAAACTAGACATCCTTTCCTTGTTTCAGCACATTACAGTTTCCAAACAGCTGATAGTATTTTCTTAATACTAGATTATGTTCCAGGTGGTGAATTATTTGAACGATTAAAACAAGAAAATAAATTCGAAGAATCTCGTGCTAAGCTCTATGCTGCTGAAATTATGCTTGCTCTTGGCCATTTACACTCATTAAAACTTATTTTCAGAGACTTGAAGCCTGAAAATATTTTACTTGATGAAAATGGACATGTAAGGCTCACTGATTTTGGTCTTGTCAAAACCAATATGGGAGCAGACGATTCAACAACAACATTTTGTGGAACTCCAGAATACATTGCTCCTGAAATGCTTCAACAAAAATCATATACCAAAAGCGTTGATTGGTGGAGCTTTGGCATTCTTTTGTATGAAATGCTTACTGGCCTACCACCATTTTATGATTCAAATACAAGCAGAATGTATCAAAAGATTTTGAAAGATAATCTTGAAATTCCATCATACATATCTGAAGAAGGAGCTGACTTTATTCGAAAGCTCCTTGAGAGAGATCCTCAAAGGAGACTTGGTTCATCAGAAAGAGATTGTGAAGAATTAAAAGAACATCCATTCTTCAAGGAATATGACTGGGATGCAATTCTTGCAAAACGTATAGAACCACAATGGAAACCTATTATTAAAAGTGAAACAGATACTTCAAACTTTGATGCCCAATTTACTGCTGAAAGAGCAGGTCCATCATATGCAAATGCTGGTGCACTTAATGCAAATACTCAATCATCATTTGTTGGATTTACTTGTACTGATCCTTCTGCACTCTAAATTAATTTCGAGCAAGTTAATGTTATAATTAATTTTTATTTGTTTAAATTCATTAATAAATGAATATTTTCATCAACATAAAAGAATGTTTTTTTATATGAATTAATATATTTTCAAAACTTATGAAAAGAAGATATTTGGCATATATTAAAATATCGATATGCTAAATTAAGAAAAAAGCAAATATCATAAACTAAAAAAGAAGTAAAAAGGAAATGAACTGAACATATAAAAATTGATTAAAATAATCAAAGAAAGTAGATATGTAATGTAAAATTTTAATTTATTATTATTTAAATTTTAAATCAAAATTCAGCTCATTATAATAATTATTGATTTAGATTAAATAGATTAATTCCAAATGTCAAAAAAACAAAAATTGGAGTTAAGAAATCGTATTAAAAAAAGTTTCTGAACTTTTTCAGATGAAAATAAACAGCCTGAACTTTTTCTAAATATTAAATGTTTACTCAAAAAGTTCTTTTTTTTTTGTGTGTGTGTGTAGAGGTATTCATGTAGAGAAATTGACGAAATATTGTAATATTGATCATATTTTCTTTATTTTTATTTTGAAACTAAGATTGTACTTTAATGGATAAGAATTTTTTACTCCTATTTTTGAGATATCTCTATTTTTATTTTTCTGAATAAAAATCGTTTTATAATTGAGAGGCTATATAATTTTTTTTATATAAAAATTGATTAAATATAAATATATATATAATTTTGTTTTATTAATTATTATTGTATATATATATTCTGGGTTTCCCTGTCCAGTGAGGTGAATAGCCAAGTTTGACTTTTTGAAGCATTTCTCGTTATTTCATATGGACAGCAGACCGTTTTATTGTATTCAAAAAAAAATGTAAAGTTATGAATTATTTGAGAAAAAATGTCCATTAAAATCTTATGGACATTTAGCTTTTTTCCTCCTCCAATATTTATGAATAATACAATAGATGCAAAATTTAATAAAAATTTTGTCTTTATTTAACAAAATAAAAAAAACATTCAAAAAAATATCTACATTGAAATATTTCAAACAATTGCTATCATTTTTCAAAGTGATAAAATAAAAATATCTCAAAAAGTTTATGCTACAATCTATATTAAATTCAAAAAATAAAGAATATCTTTAGCATTTCTAAATTTAATAATATAAAAAAACAATATTTTATTTTTTAAAACATTATAATTCAATTATAAATATGAATTGTACTCTAAAATAAGCAGAATTGAAAAACAATTATCGTTGCAATCTTTTCAAGGTAAAACTTAATTACATGTGATATTTTCTGTAAATATTCTCTATCAGTAAATATGACCAATCGATTTATCACATTGATCTAGAATAATACAAATAATAGAACAAAATTTATTAAAAATATTATTTCAAAAGATTATTTTAAAAATGAATTTATAAGACAAATAAATATTGAATATAATTGGTCAAGCCAAATAAATTGAAAGATACATTCAATTTTTCTTAATAACAAAATAATTTTTTATTTTTTTGGCGATTTATACATTTTATATATTATTATGAAAAATTATTTAATTAAAATTCTTTATATTTATTGTGAGACTAGCCTTGATTGAATGAGTACATTCAATTTTGGATATTTTGGACATTTTCAGAATAAAAATAAACCGTTAAATGGACATTTTTTCTCAAATAATTCATAACTTTACATTTTTTTTTGAATACAATAAAACGGTCTGCTGTCCATATGAAATAACGAGAAATGCTTCAAAAAGTCAAACTTGGCTATTCACCTCACTGGACAGGGAAACCCAGTATATATTGATGATAAAATTCAATTAAACGATGATTTTCAATTTAATTTCTAAAAAAATATGTTAGTTTGTATTGTGATTATATTTTGGTTTTAAATATATTAAATATTAAAATTATTTTAATAATATAGCAATTAATAATTTTACTTTATAAAAATTATTTTTAATAATATTTTTAAGAAGATGAGCAAATTTATATTTTTCAAGAATCACTTCACTATTAACTTCACTTCACCGAAAATAATCATCTCACATCACTAAAAATAATAACGTACAAAAATACGATGAAAACTAATTCAAAATAATGCAAAATATAAAATTACATTTTTCTTTAAAATGAGAGTATAAAGTAACTTATTTACATAAAAAAATTTATTTAAATATTTATTATTATTATATTATACAATTAGTATATAATTATTTCGTAAATCAATTGAGAAATAAGTCATTTTCTTAATTTTTTAATGTAAATTTGCATTTAAACATATATATGGCTAATAAATTGGATATAAAACAGATAATATATTATATAAATAAATACAAAATATTATTATTGATTTGTAAATCATAAATATTTTATTTGACTCGAGATATAGATGAAACATTATTTTTTAAATTGTTTTTAAATTCTCAACATCAATTAAAACCAATTATGGCAAATGTCAGTATTGGATATATAGAAGTAAATAATCTTAATATTTTTTCATAAGATAAAATATTCATTCAATTAAAGTAAAAATAAAAAAATCAAATAACGAGTTTTCACTTCACATGAATACCTCTGTGTGTGTTAATAATTCAAAAATGAAATTTTGAGAGAAAAAAGATATAGAAAAAGCGTGGAATTTTGGTACTTATCGACAGCAGGAGTTGCAGGTCAATTTTTTCAACACTCAAAAAATTGGTTTAAGGACGTGGTAGGACCAAATATAATTTGAATTTTATGCGTAAATATCTCCTTAAATAATTTGTTATTGTAGTTCTAAAATATATTATTATATTATATATTTGATATTTATTAAAATAAATCAATAATAAATGAGATCGCCTATGTATATGAAAGAAAAACATCCAAATTAAAAATGGCATTAAAATGAATAGAACATCAGAACGACTTTATTAATCAAAAAATAAATGGTTTTTATTAAATATATACATGCTTGTTCACTTTTCCTATTGACCAAAATTACGCAATTTGAAAAAAAATTTTAAAGATCATCAATATTCTGAAAAAATTTTGTTATACTTTTTTCTTAAATAGAGTTTAATTTTGGGATATTTGTAAGTTTACTATAATATTATTTATTGCATACATTAAAATTCAATTTTAATGAGGAGATAACAAAAGTGTTTTTAGCCAAATTCATAACTTTCAAATGAATAGAAGTATGCGAATTCACAAATGTAGCACTTGAACTATTAATATATCAAAATTAATCATTTGCTGAATATTTCCTATTGAGTATTTTTTTAATTCATTTACTTTTTTATTCAAAAATTTATACTTCAACAGGTCCGATATCATGTAAATTGAATGACAGCAAATTGTCTCCTGGGATAATTTTTGAAATTATTGGTAAAATAGTATTATATATTTAAATGTTAGTGCAATTTAATTGATAAAGTTTTGTGATAATAAATATTAAATTAGATATTTTACTTACAAAAATGAGATTATATTTGGTCCTACCACGTCATTTATATCCGAATTTTTCAAAAAGTTGTCTCAATTTTTTTTTTTTTTTTTTTTTTTTTTTTTGAATTCAATTAAATTGACAAAAAAAAGTTAAAAATTTTATAATTTGAAAGTAAATATTGTTTTGCCATAAAAATTGAATGAAAAAAAAGTAGGCTGGCTTTTAATTTCAATTTATAATTTTTAAAATGAAACCACAAACTCCTCCTCACGCTTTAAGTCATGATCACGTAATTGTTTATCCTGTTTATATTGACGCAGCTGCTGGACAATTTGATGGTCGGAAAATTTCTAAAGAAGATGCTATTGAGAATCCAAACCCTAAAGCAATGCTAACTGCTGCTAAAGCTTTGGGATTTGAGGTAGAATTACAAGAAGGCTTAAGGCATCCTCGCGATTTTTGGCGTTTTGGTCGCCTTTCAGTAAAATTTTTCAACGGACAAGAAAAAGATAAAAAGCCTATTAATCCAGATATTAACACTCGCCGTAAATTATTCCGAGAAATAGCTAAAAAAATGAAAGAAATTGGAAATGCTGCACCAAAGGCTACAACTGGGAAGAAAACTAGAGAAGAAAGATTACAACAAAAGAGACAGAAAAAGTAGTTCGTTCTGCATTTTATTATTATTATATTATATTAAATTTTTTTTAAATCCCCTATTTCGTCATAATTTATTTTTTGAATATTTATGATCAACTAAAAAAATTATTTTAAACATAGAATTTTATTCTTATTTATATTACACTAACCAAGTCATCACCTTAAACAATAATTTAGAATTTATTTAATATCCCAATTTCTTTTTTTGATAAAATAACAATAATTTTTCAAATATTTTCTGCATAATAATTCTATATTTGCATATATCTTTACTTTTAGAGAAAAAAAGAATTGATATTTTATATTCTATATAGATTTTAAAGATATTTTAATTTAAAATAAGATACTTATGATATTAATCATATACTAATTTAATTTCAACACTTGTTTTAAAATATTTTTAGCCATATCTAAAGATAAAAGGATTTTTTTTATTAAAAATCCTTCATTTTAAATTTAAAATTTCCTCCTCAAAATTATTTTTTAATAATATTATTTAATGAAAATGGTATTTTTATTATTTAATAATAATATTAATTATTAGAAATTTTGACTAGATTATTCAATTTGTGATTTCAAAAACTTTTTCTTAAACATCTATATAAATGGAAAGCGTAGTTCCTCCATTTTCACAATGGATACAAAACATACGCTGTGATATAACCAACATACTTCAAAGATTCAAAAATGTTGGCATTCATCGTTCTAAAGTTGCTGGCTTGTTTAACCAGCTCAACGCTTTTTCAAATCAATTAAAAAACAAAAAATTCCCGAATACTCCTCCTAATCCAAGCGAATCCGGAAAGCTTCGTGTTGCGTTAAAACTCATTTCATTAATCAGAGAACTTATTAAAACTTTTGATAAAGCAAATGCAATCAACTCAATTAAGAAAGATGGACCAGAAGCTATCGTTGAAATGCTTAAAAATTTCCGTATTCAATTAGGTGAAGCAGTCGTTTCATTAAAAATTGTACCACAATCTCCATTTCCTATTGACAAAAATCAAATTGAAATAGACGATGCAAACGATGCTAAGCAAATTATTAAAATTATTACTCAATATTTGGATGAAAATAAAGGAATAGATAGTAAAGAACAAGATATTTTAACAAAACGATTGTCTGAATATAAAGAAATTCTTAATAATTCACCAGATGCTAATGATGATGAAGAAGAGGAAGATCAAAAAGACCGTATTGTTCCTCCAGATGAACTTCAACAAAGAATAAAACCAGTTCAAAAATATGCGCTTAATCATGCCGATTTCCAATCCCAGAAAAAGATCGGAAGCGGTGCGTTTGCTGATGTTTTTATGGGTATCCAAAAATCAACAAATAAAGTTGTAGCAATAAAGCAGCTTCAAGTAAAAGAATTTACTGAAGAAAGTTTGGCAATGTATCTACGCGAAGTAGAAATTATGGGTGATCTTAAACATTTTGCAGTTCTTCCATTCATTGGTGTTACAGTAAAACCTCCATATTGGATTATTACTGAATTTATGAGTGGTGGTGGTCTTTTCCAACGAATTCATGGTAAGACTAATAAACTTGATGGAACAAAGAAAACAATTATAGCGCTTGGTATTGCATATGCAATGGAGTATGTTCATTCAAAAAATTACATCCACCGTGATTTAAAGTCACTTAATATTCTTCTTGATGAAGATGATTATCCTTATGTTTGCGATTTTGGTATTAGCCGAATCATAGCAAATACAACTATGACTGGAACACTTGGTACACCACAATGGATGGCTCCAGAAGTTATTTCTTCGCAACGATATGATTCCAAAGCAGATGTTTATAGCTATGGTGTCATTCTTTGGGAACTTTTGATGAATGAAGTTCCTTTTAGAGGTCTCCAACCAGTTCAAGTAATGATGTCCGTTGTTTCACGCAAAAACCGACCAATGATCCCACCCGATATGCAAGGAAATCTTGCTAAATTTATCAAAGCTTGCTGGGATCATGATCCAAAAGTTCGTCCAGCATTTGATGCAATTGTTGCTGCTTTTGAATCCGGTAAAATTAACTATCCTGGTACAAATCAGGACACTGTTAATGCTTATCGAGCCAGGTTTATCAAGACTCTTCAAAATAACAAAAAATTACCTCAGAAAATGCCAATCCAAAAAACGCCTGGAGCTAGTGGGAAAGAAATTTCAATTGACTCTCTTATATCGCAATTAATATCTCCATCAACTGCTGAAGCAGCTGCTCAAACTATTGCAAAGTATTTAATTGATAAGAATCAACAAGCATTCGCAAAGAAACTTCTTGAAAATCCTCAAACTATGCCTGATTTAATTAAAGCTTGCGATTTATGTGAATCACCTGAAATGGCTTCCCATATTATTAGAATATTTACTGCTCTTTCTCATTTTCCAAATGTTATTAAGCCAATTTTAATTCAAAAAGTTATTGGTATATATGTTCACTTCGGTACAACCCAAATGACAGAGATTCTTGAATTTTTCAATTTGAATATGAAATTACTTTCTGATATAAAATTAAACGGAACTATCCTTGATAAATTTGCCAGCTTCCTCAAAAGCTCTGATGTTTCACTTCGTGTTCAAGCCACAAATCTTCTTGTTTTAATGATTGAAAAGAAAGTATATGCAAAACCAGAATCACTTAAAGAAATTCTCAGTATTGTTATCCAGAATATCGAATCTAGCGCGACACCAGCTTTAGTTCTTCCATCATTAAAGATCATTAAGATGATGATTCCATACCAAGAATTATTTGAAGTTTTTACAGAAAACCATATCTTCGCTTCAACTGTTTCCATTTTCACTTCAAAGTTCGTTGACGAGAAAATTTATGTTGAAGCTTCATCAATCTTTAAGTTGATCATTGATACAGTTAAAGGAAAGTCAAAAGTTATTTTAACACAAGAAGATGTCGAATTAATTCTTCGATCTCTCCAAACAGTACCAAAGACACTTCCAAAGAATGTCCTTCCATTATATATCGGTGCCTTATCGAGCCTTCTCCAATTGAAAGTTTTCTATTCAACGATTGGAAAAGATCCGAAGAATGAGCATTCAAGAAGTTTTGAATCGTTCCTTCTCAACTGTCAATCAGATGAAGCCACAGTTTTATGCCTTAAGATATGCTTTGCCCTACTTTGCGATCAAGAAACGCAAAGTAAGATGGCAATCATAGCGAAAACATCATATATTAAACTAATGACAAGTTCATCAGATAATGTAGCTAATTTAGCCGCAGCATGTCTTATCCAATCAACATTAGATATCAAGATGATTCTTAATGACCAAGTATCTGCGTTTCTTAAGAAAGCATTATCAACATCTGGCAAAGGACAAATGGAATTGAACGCATTAAGGCTCTGTGGTGCATTTTCAAGTACTTTTGAAGGTGCCCAATTTCTTGAAAATGAGAAAATATCAACTCTTATTGCTCAATTCATTAGCAATGTTAAGAAATACGATGCTAAAGACAACAAGAATTTGAAGAATAAATTAGCTGTAATGGCCATTTCTTCTTATTCAAAAGTTTACCCAACGTCAAAAGTGACAATAGGCTTAATTAATGATATAATTGAGCTTCTTCATCAAAGAGACATTCTTATGTATACAACAACATTTTTGTCAAATGCTGTTATTCATCCTTCAGGTGCAGAACTGGTTTCCAAGAACTTTGATACCGTTGCTAAATGTTTGAGTATGATTAATGATTCAACTAAAGCTGATGGAAAAAGTGAAGATGATACACAGAATGTTTATGTAATCTTCCAATTAGTGAAAATAATGGATAGAGTGGTAACATCCCCTGAAGCTGTTCAAAATATTAAAAATGTTAATACTATTACTCAAATATATGAAGATGCTAAATATCATTTCAATGATGTATTATTCAATCCATATTTAGAACTCGTTTCAAATCTTTCCTGTACACAATGCGGAAAAGAAGCTCTTAAAAAATCAAATATTGTTGAATCTCTTAACAATAAAATGAACACAATGAAGAAGGATGATTTCCGAAAATTCATGATATTGAGAATAATTGCTAGGAATTCTAATAATTAATAAAATATTTTAATTTTGAATTAGGGTTTTTAAACTCATAAAACATAATGTGTAAACTATTCAATATTTTTATCTTTGTTTTATATTTATCTCAACATTTAAATCATCTATATGATTTCAATTTAATAAATATAATATTTACCAAAGTTGCAAACTAATTATCAATATTTAATTATGAATATTTTTCAATTATTCCTAGGCCTTATTTTTTTTACATCACAAATACTATAAACGTCTTTTTAACGTCTTTTTTCGTAAAATAACGATTTTTTGATTTGTAGTATTAATGAAACTTTTTGAATGCGAATAATTTTTTTTTTATTTTATGAAGAATCAAAAACACTATTATTTAATTTGAAAAACATTTTACTATTTTATCTTTTTATTTTTAAATTATTTAAAACATTTTTAATATAAAAAAATAATTGTAGATCAAGATAAAAATAAAAAACTAATATCGAGAAAATAACGTGTTTACAATTGTAATTACAATTGTAATTTTTAAACGGACAAGTTGTATACAATTGTAAATACAAAAACCAAGGCTTAATTTATTCCAAATTATTGATTAGTTATCTATATTCAAAAACTTTCAAATCAAATGTTATGTATTGTATAAACCATTAGGTATGATAATAAATATAATTATATTTGTATTTTCTATAGGGTGGCACTGGGTGGGCCAAAATTAAGAAAATGGGTCAAAAAAAAGTAAACATTTGGGTCACCATTTATCCTCTCAATTATTTGAATTGAATACGATTAAATAAGGTCAAATAATTGCTTTTTTTAGTTTGCGAAAATCCTTACGTGCGAGCGTGCGAAGAAAAAAAATTTAAAATATTGATCGGCATGGTTAATTATTCTACCATAAAAAAAAGTTATTTGTTGAATATAAAAAAAACTGAAAATTTTGAAATAATTGAAAAATCGGTTTTACCATCGATCCACTTTTTGAAGGAAACTTTCTCTCAATTTTAATAAAAATATTGAGAGAAGTATTCAATATTTGAATGAATTCAAAAAACTTTTTATCAAAAAGTTGATATCGTCATCTTTTCAAAAAGTTCGGGATACGTTAATTAGCATATTGCGCGGTATTTTTAATGAGATACGGAATTACAAGAAGACGGAGCACAGAAACAAAAGAAGACTAGATACAGATTCATATGTAGATGAGATACAGATTCAGATGAAGATAAGGTACAGATTCAGATGAAGATAAGGTACAGATTCAGATGAAGATGAGGTACAGATTCAGATGAAGATGAGGTACAGATTCAGATGAAGATGAGGTACAGATTCAGATGAAGATGAGGTACAGATTCAGATGAAGATGAGGTACAGATTCAGATGAAGATGAGGTTCAGATTCAGAAGAATACGAAATACAGATTCAGAAGAATACAAGATACAGATTCAGGTGAAGATGAGGTACAGATTCAGAAGAATAAAAGATACAGATTCAGATGAAGATGAGGTACAGATTCAGAAGAATAAAAGATACTGGTTCAGATGAAGACGAAGTATAAATTTTGTCTGAAGTTCGTTTATGAACTTCGTCATCTTATATGGCTCGCAACAGAAAAAAATGCTTAATTTATTGATTTTTTTTTTTTTTTTATAAACTTTTTCTCTTTTTACTTAGAATTTATATTTTTTTTCATTTTTTTCTTGACTTTGTTACTAAGAGATTGAAATCGTAATATGATGATTTATATATATCTTTTTCATATAATGTTTTTACGTTTTTTATTTATTATTTGCGTTATATTTATATAATTTCTGTTTTTCTTTATACTATTATCTTTTTTTATGAAGATATTTTAATTTTAATATGATCTTTTTCAATGAAAAAAATTTGAATGAAAAAAAAATCTCTCAATAATTCTTAGGATTTTAAATTTTTGTACTTAACATCTCCACTTTTTGAGAATATAAACTATTCAAAAAGTGGATCGATGGAAAATCCGATTGCCCGAAATAATTTTTTATCTGCTCTCTTTCAATAAAATATGAATTTCAAAAGCATAAAAATTTAGTTTTTTTTCAATTTTTAATAAAATTATACATAAAAAGTTTATTATTTTTTTTAAAAAAAATTAATTCGAAAAGATTAATATCATATATTTTTAATAGTGGAAATGCTATACTCAAAAAGTTGCAAAAGAGAATCAAAAATAAATTATTAAGTAGCTTTTTGAGGCGAAGCCTCAAAAAGCTACTTAATCATTTATTAAATAAAATTTAATTTTATCTTGTATAAAAAAGCATGAATTCATAATATTCAACAAGGAAATGATGTTTATCATAATTATATATATCAGTTATTATTATATACTATTTAAACAAATAAATAAAATTTGGCCCATTTTGGCCCAATTATAAATGGATGGGTCAACCAAATATCGTCTGAAATCTTCAGAAAATTATCCCAAAAATTTTGGGCTAAAATGGGCCAAGTTGGGCCAAAATGGGCCAATTTTTTTTTTTTAAGCATATATATAAATTATTAATAATGAATACCTATATTTATAATATACATTACTATATTGTTTAATATCATAACTATAATGCTTTTTATATAAGATATATTTATTTTTTTTTATTATTAATTTTTGTGAAAATAAAAATTATTCTCTATGAAAAGTAAAAGACAATTTGAATGAAAATTTTTATTTTAAAAGATAAATTTATCTCTTCCATTCTATGTAAATCATTAATTTTTTCATATATATTTAAATAAATAATCTAATAGCGATTTGTAAATTGATAATTTATAACTTTATATATAGAATCAAAACAATTTGAATTGGCCCACGTTGTGACACATTAAACCCACATTTTGGCCCACATTTTTTAAAAAATGCACATTTGGGCAAATTTGACCACCCTAATTTTCTATTAGAAATCAATACCCAGGTTAACCTTAGAATTGATATTTTGTAAAATATTGAATTTTTTGGAAATAACGAATAAATTTAAAATATAACGATTTTAGATAATTTTTTCAATGAAATTAACGAGAAAATTTGAATGGGAAAAACGTATAAAAATTATTTTTGCATTTTTCTTCAAATAAAAAATAGTAAGATATGATTTTTATTATTTTAATTAAATAAGTATTTAATAAAGATAATAATATATAAAAATGGTGTAAAAATAAATAGTGAAAAACTGCAATATTTTTAATATTATACGATTGTAAAAGTATTTGAGTTTTCTAACCTAGCCCAAATTTATGTCGGTAACGAGTACTTTAAAATATCTGAAATTAATTTTTGGATGCTTCTTCATCATATAATAATAAGAAATATTTAGAGATACATTGAAATTTTCGAGTTAAATTCAGCATAATAAGCAAAGGTTATTGATCCTCAATTAAATAATTAATGTTAAATCTTACAATATTGAACTAAATTTAAAATGTAGTAATAATAATCTTAATTTTTAGGGAAATTTGAAAGCTATTGAAGATTTTTTCACGGCACAAGTTAGTCACTATTGAATGTACTTTTCATTAAGGCAATAATTAGATTTTGGAATTTTGGCGCAATTTGTGTAATGAAAAATTGAATTGAGATTTCATAAAGACCATCATAAAAACATTTTTTATTCATCCAATAAAAATTTACTTGTAAAATGAAATCGTTTTTAACCTAAACAAAAAGCGAAAATAAGTATTTAGAATATTCATATTAAAAATTCTGTAATGTAGCAAAAATAGGTTTTAAAAAAGCACTATCGGGCTCAAAATTAATTTTTATGTAAAAATAAATAAATTAAAGAGCTTGTATTAAGTAAAAAAAGTCAAGTTATTCCAAAAAATTAAAACGTTTGAGAGTTTGAGCTTTTATCGAATACACATCAATAGATATACCAATTATTATAGCATAATTTTGTATAAAGAGTTTAATTTTAGGTTTTGCTGAAAAAAAATTTTGAACATAAATGAGTTGAATTTGGAGTTGAATTGTCAAGAGCGCATGTCAAATATATAGTTTGATTGATTAAAATCGTTGTTTTAATTGCTCCATCATCATAAATTACGAGAAGTTGCTTTTTTCCTTTTAAATAATGAAAAATGTGCCGTTAAAGTGGTGATATGATCAATTGAAATATTCTAGTATTCCAAACTTTTTCAAAAAGGTTAACAAATTAAATGTTAACCAAGTTTTTACAAAAATCTTTCTTAATAAAATAAAAGAAAAAAATTTTAACTAAAAAATCTAAAAATATTTTGAATATTTTACAAAATATCAATTCTAAGGTTAACCTGGGTAATTTTCTCATTTCAAAAAACTTTCTAAAATTTCAGTTATTAGTGCTAATTTATGTATACTTAAATTTAACAAATATCAGGAAGATCTTTTTTCTTTTACTATTTTAATGAACTGGATTATCTGGTAAAAGATATCAAATAAGATAAGTAGAAAACTAAAAAATTCATGCTAGACACCCAAAAACATTTAAAAATTCGCAATTTCAATATTATCATCATATTTCAAACCAAAAACAAAAGTTTAAGAAATATATTATATGTAATAAATAATCTAACTTGTCTTTCTAGGACTCAAAATAAATCAGTAAACTAATTATGTTTGATGATATATAATATAATGGCGCATATCGATTTTAATGATTTTATTTATTGATCGTGATCTCGAAATAGGTACTTTTATCAGAAAAAATTGAATTTGATTTTCAAGGGGCATTCAAAATTGAGGATAACCGCGATTTTATTTAAAACCCTATTTTGAATTTTGAATTTTTTGTATTATCATACAAAAAAAAAATAGTGAGAGGTGAAAATTCACCTTGACAGTTAGCTGATGATATAAATTTATCTACAAATCTGTACATTTATTCTTTAATTTTTATTTAATAAGTGATATGGATCAGCTAAATACACCTGAAGGGGATGAATGTTCTGTAGATTTAAGAGTATTGGAAAGTCATTATCTCGAAAATGGAAGAGACGAATTTTCAAAAAATTGTGTTAGCCAAAAAATAATTGATATATTACACTTTCGAATGAAATACAACAGATTTTATAAATTTCCAGAAAGATTGTTTTTTGTTGAATCTGAAATATTAAGCGACACTGACGATCTAATTAAATGCATATTACAAGACAGATCAAAAACGCCAAATTCTCTTCCGATCAGTTTTTTTCTGAAACAAAGTTTTCCGAACGTTCAATGTATTTACGATTTTTTCTGTTATTCTACTTTTCCGTCAATGTTCGGTCATTTCACATCTCAAGAATATATTACGGACGCTTATCACTTTATAAAACAAAACCTTGATGATACCCACATTTCTCCTTTTCTTATTTGCTCGTTTTTCCTCCATTCAACAGTTTTTCAAGACAGACTTATGTCTATTTTTTATATTAATTTTATCAACATCATGCAAAAAAGAGATCAAAATATTGATTTTCAAAATTGTACTGATATTGACTTTAAAGTCATTTTTATTAATTCTTTTCGAAACTGCCTGTCGTACCTGAGTGAATTTCACTTTTTACTTGTAAATGAATTCAAAAAAAAGTATCCAGAACACGCACTTTTCACATTTTCAGAAATTATTAGAATAAGCCTCAAGCTTTGGAAATATTCGCCATTTCTTGAGAACATTAGTATTTCTGTAAATCCTAACTTTATAATTGATTACTCACCAGTTCATCAAAAGTGCCTTTATAAAGATCTAGTTAAAAACTTAAAGAAAAACATTGAAAAGAAAGATATAGAAATTATTTTATCATTATTTGATGATGCATCTTTTTTCTACGAATATGCTAAATACCAACACACAATTTATAAAAACGAAATTAATTTTACTTTTACAATTAGTGATTTAGAGATCATCTCGAAATTAGCAAAATCATTGATTCAAAATAAAATACAAAATAGTGATATGACAGTTGATCAATTTATCGAAAATTCAACAATAATAAAGCAAGGTGAAGGATATCATGAATTCAATACGCCTGTATTGATTCAATTAACAAAGATGTCATCAAATCAATATCACCAACATCTATCACAAATTTCAGGTGAACTAACCAAACTCCATTTTTGCACAGTTTCAAGTACAAAAATATTAAGATTAACATATTATCAATTTTCCGAAAAATTTCTTCTTCAAAACCAAATATTTAAACCCGGATTATTTTTACAGAGTCAAATTTGTTTATATGGGCAAGAATACTTTGAAAAATGCCTTAAAAAGGCCAATATTCAAATCAACCAAGAAAAACCGTTCGATATTAATATTTCATCGATAATTGGTCCAGATTTCAAGACACGGAAGAGCAACACATTATTAATCAAGAATTTTATTGAATTTATTTATAGTAAATTGAACATAATTATTCAAAATTACAATGACAAAAATCAAAAAGCGATTAAATTGTTTTCTTCAAGTAATCCAAGCATCATTAAAAAAGTATCAATATTTGTCTCTTCTGTTGACAACATTTCTTGGTATCTTCTTCTATTAAAGCTTTCACAGAAAGAGATAAGCTTTATTCAAAACACAAATTTTCAGTCAATTCAAAAAAATGACAATAATAAAAAAATGGAAATTATGAAATACATGCTTCTTGACCATGTAAATAAATTTGGACAGAGTGAATTGGCTGAAATAGAAGAAATTGAAGGCGATTTGTTAAGCCAAATTGAATTTTTCTCCGAGATTTGCGGTTTAATCGATATTTCTAACGAAGAAATGAAAATTGAGTTTGACGAAGATAGAGGAATGTTTAATTTTGGTAAGAAAATTCGTCTTTTTATGAAAATTCATGAGTCGATTGAAAGATCAATTCAAAAAACTAATTTTGAAGATGAAAAATATCAGAAATTCATTTATTACTTCCTTTATATCGGGTTTTATAAAAAGCCAAAGCCTGTGGATTACATGGAAATGCTCATTGATCATTGTTACTTCAAGTTAAATTTGATGATCGCATTGTTCGTGATCGAAAAAATCATTTCGAACCCGAATTCGAAATATTTGCCATTAAAAATTTTTGAGACCGAAAATCGATTGAAAAAGTTGTTGAACTTTTTCAATATGAAGGACACGATTTCACCAACTGAACCAATGACAAGAATTTCATTCGATGACATTATTCAGTGAGTTCTCTTTTGATATTATATTAGCCTTTTTTTTAATATTGTATTCAAAAAGTGGAAATAAACCTATCAAAAAAAAATTAATTTTTTGTTACATCTCTTTTTCTCTTTTATCAAATTTTTATTCCAAAAAAATTGTCAATGAAAACGATCATTGCTTATATGCTTGGAATATTATTAAAGGAAAGAGTAATATATTTAATTATTCATCTTTTAAATATGAATGGTATCGAATTTCCATCCTAAAGAGAATAAATGAAAAGTAAACGCACAAATATGATATGTAAGTGGAATTAAACGAAAATTTATTAAATACATACAAAAAGTAATAGTGAATTTACTCAGTTACATCTACAATTTCACCATTAACTTTTTGTTCAATTTTACCATCAGGATAATACATCTTGAAATCGCCATTAATCTCGATTTCTTCAAATTGTCCATTTGGATATAAAACATACTTTTTACCATCTGCTGTATGCTTTTCCCTTTGCCCATTTTTAAACACAAGGATTTTAGGATGGTTAGTTTTTGTAACTTCAATTGTCCCTGTTTCATTATATAAATAGCTACGGAATCCATCATGAAATTCTTGTCCAATATCGCCATTTGCAAAGAAATAGAATACTGATTGTCCATGTGTTGCTTTAATAGTCTTGTTTCTAAATTGTGTAGCCTTTGAGCCATCTTTGAAAAATAATATTTTTCTACCATCTTTCTTCTCTTCTTCACCAATAGGTTGCGGGAGTTTAAACTGGAAATTCAAATATTTCTCTTCTACAGGAATTCCAAACATATGTTTCTTCATTGATTTATAATATGCTTTTGGAATATGGCTATCCGACTTTTCATTATTAGCCTTTTCAATTTTATCTCTAACTCTTTCTTTCTGAATTTTCGAAAAAGGAATTGTATTATCAGAATATTTGGTCGGTGATGGTGATGATCTTTGAGGAGATTTATTTTTTGGTGAATTGTGAGATGATTCATTATGTGGAGGAGAATTATGAGGTGATTTTGATCTTGACCTCTTTGTTGAAGACTTTGGTGATTTCCGACGGGGAGTTGAATTTTTTCTATTTTTTTTGTTCTTGTTAATTTTACTTGAATTAGCTAATAAAATTGAATTGTTTAGTTTATTTGTTGTGTTTGTTAAATCGATCGAGTTTCCTCTTGAATGGTTAAGAGATATAGTTGAATTCAAATAATTATTTTTTTGAACGTTTTCAAGTTCTGAAATTTTAGCAACCAATACCATTTTTTCTTGTGTCCATTTACTTTTTTCCTCATTGTACTTTTTCTGAAGTTTTTCATATTTTTCTTTATAATCAGTCTGAATTTGTTTCGATTCTTCTATGATCTTTAGTTGTTGTTGAATCCAAATTTTTTGTTGTTCAAGTTCATCTTGTTGTATTTTAATAAACTTTAATTTTTGTTTAATTTTATGATCATATTTTTCGTTTTTGGAATCATTTGACGAAGAATTAACTACATTAATGTCAATTTGTTGCAAAGGTGAATTAAATTTAAATAATTCCGGGAAGTCTTCTGCAAGATATGATGGTTTTGCATCTGAAGGCAAACTTTTTGATTTATTAATTTCGCTTGTTTGTATTTCGTCATCACTTCCTTCGGAAAATGATTCCATTTGTAACGCCTTTTCGATTTGACAGAAAAGACTTAATCCTGTTTGCTCTGGTCCCTCTTTTAATGATGTAATTTCGTCATCAGACATTTATATACGTTTACGAATAGAAAGAGCCAAATTTGAATTGAAAAAATGAATTTAGTAAATTCAACTCAGTCCATCAAACAATATTTGAATCATCAAATTATTATTATTATAAGTATTTTAATCTAATATTTTTATCAAAATGGTCATTTATTCAAACCTACTTTAATATAATTATTGAATAAAAATCAGATTTTAAAGAAAGTAGCATAAACACCTTTATTATGGCAAGCTAAAACAAACCTTCATCAAGGTTTTATTTTAAACTTTAAGTGGATATAAAATGCATATCAGCATTCATACTCTATTTAATTACCTGAGTGCTTGTAATGATGTTTTGATGTTGATAAAATCAAACTTTTTATATATAAGCATCTTTTGGGAATTTTCACAATATATTAAAATCCAATTCTATTGATTCGTTGTTAACATAATTATTGCTTATTAATGTCTTCAAATAAAAGATGTCAAGAAAATGGAGCAAAAACTATATTACCGGGTGAATTTTTTTTTTGAATGATAGATTTTTATAAAGTCATAAAATCAAATCACAAAAAATAAATAAGGTATTCTATGTATATTAATTTCTAATTATTCTTTATATTCATCATCTTCAAGGAGAGGTGTTGAACAACAGTTTTCACTTTTTATCGATCTAATAGATGCAAAAGTTTCGTCAGGAATCAGCATTGTTTCATCTTTTGGTTCTTTAAAAAGTTTGGAAACGCTAGGAATGCAAAACAGGAAACATAAAACTGAAGCAAATATATCTGATAAAGCATATGTCCACATGATTCTGTCAGGATTTTTCTTGCCTGTATAGTATAATATGCATGAAAATAGAGGAATTGGGAGCATTGATGTAACACCTGCAACAATTGATGATTGTGCAACTTTTTGCATTGCCTGTAAATATGAAGGTACAGTATATTGAATTGGGAATAAAGCTGTAACATAAAAAACTTTTGGAATCATTGATTTGCACTTTTCTAAAAATAGTGGATCCTTCGACCATATTGAAGCTATCTGACTTGGGAAGAAAATCATGAAAAATGAATAAACAACACTAATCAATATAGTAACCCAGTTTGTATGCAAAAATAGCCTAAGTAGCCTATTATATCGATGAGCACCAAATGCATATGATGCAGCAGGTAAAAATCCAATTGAAAAGGCATCATTTGCACCTCCAACAAACTGATACAATTTCTCAATTACTCCCCAAACTTTGATAACAGTATCATACTCGCCAACAGCAGTAGCTGCCATATTCAAAAATTTTTGTAATAAAATTTCTGGAAGTGAAACAGTGAAATTTGATACAAGGGAAGCAAAACCAATTTTTAAAGAAACCCAAGATTCGTGAGAAAACTTTCTACAAAACATGTTGAACTTTGGTTTTATTGTATATTTGCCCATAAAAATTTGAACAACAAGAACAATTGTAACGAGGGCTTGAGATATTATTGTAGCTAATGAAGCACCCCAAATACCAAATTTAAAATATAATAGAAAAAGTGGGCAAAATACTCCCATATTTAAAAAAAGTGATACAACCTGAGCAATACCAAAAACAAATGAACGACCTTCAGATTGAATTAAACCACAAGCTGACATATATAAGAATGTAAAAAATGCTCCGAAAGCATTTGGATACATATATTGGAGGCACAAAAGGGAAATTTCTTTGTCAGAGCCAAACCATTCAATTAATGGTCGGGTAATTGGTAAAATTATTAAAGGCATAAATATGGCGAGTATAAAAGAAAATCTAATAAAATCAATAAAAATCTGTGAGCATTCATCAATCTTAGATTTTTCACCAAAAAGATATGATACGCGAATATCAACAGCGGTCATCAAATAATTTGCAAATCCAAGAGTTATAAAATCAACAACATATATTGCACCAAAAACTTCAATTCCTTTATCTCCAATAGATTTTGAAACCCAAAAAAGATTCACAATTCCATAAAGAGCTTGAACTGTTTGAGATAAAAATGGACCAAAAGAAAGAATGAGTATTGTTGATAATGGAGAGTATTGGCCTAATCTCTTTTCTTCACCACTAATTTCAATAGGTTCACTGGGTTTTGTATGTAATGGAAGTGTTAAACGGCGTGGCTTTTTTTCGATCATTTTAATTTCAACGAGCATTCATTTTTTTGTTAAAGAAGTATTGGATTAATTGAAATATTTTAATAAGATTATTTTCACTTTTTCTCACAGTTTTTTATAAACAAATTAACTAATTCAATTTATGTTAATGCTTATATTTAATTTACAATATATATTTGAATCAATTTTCTCTTATTTAACATAAATATGAATCTTTTTTATTGATTTATGAAATTTTTATTTTATTGAAAAAGTTAAAATCAAAGAAAAAGACCATAATGAAAAAATCACAATAAATAACCCTTAAATAAATTTATTAATTTCATTTTTAGATACTAATATTCATATTAATTATATAATTTTTAATTTATCATGAATTTGCTGATTTATTCAAAAGATTAATAATAATTATTTTTTCTTAAAAATATTTCCAGAAACATTCAATCCAATTAGAATTGTATCAATCACCAAAAATCCCAAATTTTTATTTTCAAATATTTTTATCAATATTTTGTTATTATTCTTATCAGTTTGATGATCTTGTCCAATTACAATCACAAAAAAATTATTGTTTATTAAACCCTATTTTAACAATTTCAAATCAACTTTTTGAATGAAAAAACTAAATCATTCAATATTTGAAATAAATTCTTAGAAACCGTAAGTTTACACGCGAAAATTTAAAAACTAAGTTTAAAAACAAATATGAATATCTTATGATATTAAACAAGAAGAAGAATGGCTACAAAACAAATATAAAACAATTTATATTAAAACAAGTAGAAGATATTGAAAATTTACCTGAATATAATGAGGATTCATTAGAAAATTAAGATGAACAAAGCCCTCAGATGAATAATGATACATTAATTGGAATGGTAACCCAAATGAAAGGATGGTGGCAAGAATATTTGAATAGATTGAATGCTCAACTTCCATCATCATTGCTATAATTAAAAATAAAAGACCTTGGAATTATTCGGGATTTTATGAAAAGGTAAAAAGAAAAATCGCTTTTGAATATGAAAAATGGAGAAATGGACAATATCCAGAAAATGAACAGGGATACCACAAAGAGAGTAATCATTATTTGTCCAGTTCTTTACTTGATTCCTCTCTTTGTGGTATTCCCATCAACTGGTATGTATGGGTATAGGCAATGCGTTATACATAAGATGATGTGAAGCCAAAAAAAAAAAAACATTCAATTTTGAAACTTATTGGATAAATTTTATTTTAGATTGGAGATTAACAGATACTTATTGGATGAACTTTTGAATATTTTAGAACTTATTTTAGATTGGAGATCAACAGATGATGAAAAAAAGAAGAAAAAAAAATGATCAAATTATAGAAATTTGTAATACTTTTTTTGAAAAGAATTTTTTAGAATAGTTTGAAAATGATTCAATTTTTATAAACATGTTTGAAATCAATGGTATTAAAAGAATTAAAATCAATAGATAATTTTATTCTCGATATTTGAGAGAATAAATTATTTTTCTTTAGAATTTTTCACAAAACCCGTCATTGTTGACCATTTTTTATCAATAATCGCCGCCGATGAATGGAACCAAAAATCGCGAAAAGAGAAAAAAAATATACAATCGAGCTCAAATGACGAACTAACAAAAGCCACATCACGAGAAGGAAGAGCCAGTGGTTCGTCATTGTAAGGAAGAGCCGAGAAAGCCCCATCGCGAGATGGAAGAGCGGCGAGAGTCCCATATCAGCTCGGTCTCTCCAAGCTAAACTCAAAGGAAAGACGAAAGTTCAGCTTGGAAATACTTGCAGAGGCATTAGAAAATATTAATAATGAAGAAGATGATGAAGATAAGCCTAAAATGCACCTCTCCACCAAAAACACAATTTGTCTCTATATTAAAAATTCTGTTGAAAAAGAAGTCCGAAAAAAAAAAAAGAAGTGCATGAAAAGAAAATCAATGATTTAGAAATAAAATTGTTCAAACTTGCAAATTCAGTTTCAGATCCATCAATTCTTTCAAATTCACTATGAGAGAACGATAGAAATGAATACAAAAACTGGAAAAAAAGTAAGATCAGAAATGAAAGCTTATCTCCAGCAAAACCAACAAATGCAAGAACAAATCGACAACGTACAAGGGATTGCTATTAATAATGAATGCCGATCTTTACTTGAGAAAATGAATTTTTTAGTTCATAATTTACAGCCAAATTTTTGTGGGTCTAATCTTCTGATGAAAAATGATTAAGATGAAATTACAGAAAGATTCCAAATACTTTTCAGATCCAAATATTAGCCAATTTTAAGGCAAATTACCTGGAATTGTAGAAAAGATAAAGAAATCTAGTTTTTCATTGAAGCAATTCAAAAATTGATTAAGCATTTTGATTAAACAATTCTTCTCTTATTTTTCTTTTATTTTTTCTTTTTATTGTTAATTCTTTTATTTTTATATTTCTACAGTTTTTTGGTTAATAAAGATCAATTTAATCATACTTAAAATAGATTCAGTAAACTTTTTAAAGAGGATTTAATAAAACTGGTTCTATCTTAACAAAATCAAATACAGCAATTGCAAAGAAATGTTTTATCAGGAAAAAGGATGAAAATTAATAAATAACATACAAATATAGAAGACGATAATGATTTAATGAACCTCTCTATTGATTTTTATGAAACCTCAAAGACACAAGCACGACAAGCATACAAAAAAATAATACAAGAAATCGATGATCAAGAGTTATTTCAAAGAGAACTCTAAAGATTCATGTTTATAGCTTCAACAGAGTTCTCCTTTGACGTCGATATAAGAGACAGTAAATGCAAGAGACTAGCTTTTACTGAGATGCTTCGACATTGTTATGAGATTAGAAATAAATCAAGGGTAGTAGTCAAAGCATGCACACTCGACGGACACGCAAAATGTTTTACTCTTAGTGATAAACATGACATTGAAAACACAATATGTCACATATCAGGCGAACTTGACTTGTCAGAAGAAAAATCAGATACAAATCCAAGAGTAAATTCATAATGAATTCATTCCAGTCAAGTACGATGTACTTTTTCTGAGAAAACAATTAGATGACAAAGGAATAAAGTTCGATGTAATTAAAGAAGATGAAGATTAACACGCATTATATCATGAAGAAGTCTAATTCGATCCAGACTATAGATCCACACCAGAAGGTTCATTCTTTCTATATTAAAAATTATCTAATTTAGATCTAAGTGAATTCCAAATATTCTCAAAGATAGACAAAAAGAATTATAAAGACAATTGTTTTGTTTATGCTTTAATTCAGTCAGGTGTTTTCTCAAGTGAAGAAAAAAATCACTTAAGATATTTTGTTCAGACTAAGTCAATTCCAAATAATAAGATAAAAGAGATATCTGATAAATTCAAGTGCTGTTTTGTAGTGAAAAGAATTGATGAAAAACTAGCAATAAAACATCAAATGCAAATAAAAATAGACAAATGAATCAGATCTTTTTTGTAGATAATCAAGTTCTTGCCTAAATTGCTGAAAAGATTCTCTAAAATCAGTTTTTTTTTTCCAAATTTTTTAAATTTAGAATTTTGTTCATCAATTTTGTATTGGATATCAGGATCACAACGAAAATCATTATCATTTGATTTAATTCATCAATATCAGCTTTGCATTTTTGTTTTGAGAAATATATATCAATGAGCTCTTTTTTTTATTTCGACAACTTTTGATAAATAAGTATCGAACCTTTCTTGTAATTCTTTTTGAGCAAGTGTTTGTGAGTACAACATAGGTTCACTCATAAATGATAAATGGTCTGTCAAACCTTTTTAACTGTTATCATTTTGAAAACTTACCAGGGATTCCCTATAGAAAATCATTTCTCAGTTCTTTTTTAATACATTTTCCTTTTATCTTTGATGTCTAACATATTTATTCGTCTTGTTTTAAAATGTTTTGAAACTTTTTTCAACTGTCTGAATTCACTATTTGAAATTTTGGTATGAAAAAATGAATTTATAAAAAAACAATTACATCAGATGAATACCAAGTGTTATTATCAATTAATTTTAGAAAATCTTTGAAATTATTTCGAGGATCTTTATTATGAATCACATCTTTCTCTTAATCTTTTTGGTGCGTTTTCTAAATAATTTTTAGTATCATGATTTAATTCATTTATTACATTTTTTTCATCATAAAATTCTTGTTCTGTAATTCCATCTTCTGTTGGTGAATTTGTTACAGTCCAAATTGATGAATTATTATTATTTTCTTCCCCATTATTTTCATTGTCTTGTAAATTTTTAAAACTTGTATTCATTTGATTCATTCTTGGTGATAATGTATAAACTGGAGAACCACCTGATCCAAAACAACATTATTTTCAAAATAGAAGTTATCCTAAACAACATGAACAATAAAAACATTAATAATTGAGAATATAATTGATAATTAAGAAAATGTATCTAACCTAGTAATTTTATCAAGATGATGGAAGACTTGTAGTTACTAGTTGTGCAGAAAATAATACTCCTAATTATTATCAAAATTTAAATAATACTATTCATAATCAGATTTTTTATTCAAATTTATTAATAAAATATTTTCTATCATCTAATTTATCGAACTGGAATAGATTTGATGTACTAAAAACAACTGCAAAAACTGATATTATTTCTTTATCTTTGCATCCTGTTAAAAGATTTATAAATTTAAATCCAGGGATGGTCAAAGTTGAAAAAATTGATCAACGGCGCCACTTTTTTGGTGTCTCGTTGTCAATGTTAACTTCGTTATTTCAACGTCAACGATCAACGATAAGTGTTTCGTTGAAATTAATCGTCCAAAAAAATGGCACTTTTTTATTTCTATCGTCGTTGATTTAAAACTAAATTATCATTTCTGTAACATATATATATTTGGTATTTATATAGATATGATAATGATATTTACTAATTTTTTCAAAATAATAATACTTTATTAAATCACACCAAATATAAATTGAATCGATAAAGTTTTTTTCAGAAAAAGTTGTCTCTCAAAAAAATTCAACTTTTCAATAAGCATAACGTTAACTTAATTCATTGATTCAACATTATTTCAACGTTAACATGTCGTTATGACCAAATTGAAACGGTTATAATCAATGGCCTTAATGTCGTTGACGTTGACATTCAATTCAACGATATAACATTTTGTTCAACGATTGTAACGTCAACGTTGGCCAACCCTGTTTAAATCATAATAAATTTCCAAATGGTCAAAACAAGAAGGGTTTTCAAATATTGATGCTAATGAATTTAATTTAAATATGAATATTATGCTCATACATTTTTGCCTTGCCAAAAAATGATTGCTTTTAAAATTATAGCAAGCTTGCTTATTTTGAGAATCGATATCAAAAACGTCACTTTTTTACATCTGATACTCAATTATCAGTTTACAAATCTATTATCAAGATTATTGATTAACATGATATCAAATATGAAATGTGATATAAAAATATGTGTAAACTTTATATCAATTATCGAGATCTCGAGATCTCAAACAGATTTATCTTTTTTTATAATTGATATTTGTGATTTTAAAATACTTAAAAATAAATAATATAATGCATTGATGTTTATTTTAAGATTAAAATCAAAAAACACATTCTTTTTTAAGAAATATTTGAGATTAAAATACGATCATATATTTATCAAAAAGTTTAATTGAAAATTCTGATATCAAAAGCTGAGAAAAAAAATTCTCGATCTCAGAAATCGATCTCGAGAATCAGTGCATATTTATGTATCGATATCATAAAGTTAATTAATTATCGATCTGGAGAATCTGAGAATAACAAGCCTAAATGTAACTTGTTGATTTGATTATTAAGACTTTTCACTTTTCATTTTATTTTGACAAGATAAAAATACCAAAAGCAAAAATCAATTTAGAGCCATATAAAAATTATTTTGAAAATTAAAAAAAAAAAAAAAAAGAGCTTCAGAAAACTTTGAATATTTTCCCAAAACACACAAAATCATTGAAAAATTTTGAAATAAAATGATTCAAAAAACTTAGCAAATTGTGTTAATATATTTTGAGTTTTTTTTCATGTTACAACTCACCAAAAGAAGCACAAGACAGGAAATTGAAAATGTTATTGAGCTGCAAAATAAGCTTATTGATCTAACTGATGTAGACTTTGAGTCAACTTTACAATTTATCCTATCATCAAAGTATGTTAAAGATGAGCGAAATTTCAGAGAACTTATTATGACGATTGATGCATTGGTAACTAAAAATCGGCTTCCACTAAATTTTGCTTTTCAACTACTTCGTGAATTAAAAGAAACTACATTAAAATTCATAGAAATAAATGAATTGGTCAATTCATTTGAGCAAAGTCAGTTTATTATATTTTTTTTAGAAGAAGGATTTGTTGATTTTACAACAATATGCAATGAATTATGTGGGACGGAAAACTATTTCTTCATTTTCTTCCCTGAAATTAGAAAAGAAACATATTTTTTTTATTTACTATTAAAGCAATATCCTGATGTTATTCCAAAAATAGAAAAAACCGATGTAAAAAAGCATATTGAATTACGAAGATTAGGTTCTAACGAATCTGAAATATCATTGGCTATACGAAATGACGATCTAGCTCAATTTCAAAATTTAATTTCAAAATTGAACATCAGTATTAACATGAGACTTCCATTTTCATATTACGAGCGGTTTTTATTTGTAAATACGATTGATTCTATGCCATCATTAATTGAGTTTTCTGCGTTCTTTGGTTCGATTAATATATTTAAATTTTTATGGATTTCTGGAGCTCATGTTGATGACGATCTTGTGCAATATGCGATTGCTGGAGGCAACAACGAGATTATTCAGTATTGTGAAGAAAAGCAATTAGAATTTGATAAAGAATGTTTGAAAGTCGCAATAAAATTCCTTCGAAATGAAATTGCTGATTACATCCACGTTAACTATGGACTTGAGTATAAGAAATCTCACATCATTGAGGCCATTTCTTCGCATAATTATCAAATGTTATTAAATTTAACTTCACCTGATGATAATATAATAAACGGTCAACAAACTTTTTTAATTAATCCAAACGATTCAAGTATAAATAAAAAAATAAACGGAAGTCTTCCATTTGTATATGCATCAAATAGAGGTTATTTAGAAGTTGCCGAGTATTTATATACGCATTATCCAAAATTGAAAATTGATGCTGAAGATGGTGAACAATTTTCAGCCATACATTATGCAGTATTGAACGATAGACTTGATATTGTTAAATTTATAATTGAAGGTATGATTAAAAAGGAAGGTGTGATAACAACTGACGATAATAATAGTAATAATGAAACCACTCCTGTTAGTAATGACTCAGATGAGAACAATGAAGACAATTTCTTTTACCCAGACTTTGATTTTTACTACTCCGATGAAAGGATCATGAAAAGGAATGATATTCATCGTTGCTTCTATCATGCTGCTAGGCAGAGTCGATCTCGTATTGTAAAATTTTTTGCCTCTTTGATAGATTTTGATGCGAACAAACCTCAGTCAAATGGATTTACAGCTTTACACCTTGCTGCTTTTAATGATAATGTAGAAGTAATAGAAGCTCTAGCTGCTGTTAATTCTAATTTATTGGTAAAGGAACTTGAAAGAGCATTTAGTCCTGAATCTAGAAAAGAAAAAAATAAGAAAAATAATACAAAAGTTAGACGAAAAATTAGAGATATCGCTAATAATGCTGGTAATTACATACAGCAAAAAGTTGACTTTAATAAAATAGAAAATAAAATGCATTTTACTCCTCTTCATTTGGCAATCACAAAAAGATTTATCAGATCAATTCGCGCTATACTTACCGCGGGCGGCCATTTAAACTCTGAAAAAAATGATGAAGAAGATTACCAAATTTGTTCAACTTACGTTGATGTTAACGCTAGAACAAAACTTGGTTTAACACCTCTTCATCTTGCTGTAGAAGCTGACGATCTTGATATTGTCAAATTATTGGTTTCAATTAAAGATGTCGACGTCAACGCTCAAGGAGGCCCCAAAAAGTCAACTGCTCTTCATCTTGCTGTCAAAAATAGAAGACTCGATATCATTCGTTTTCTCGCGGCTCATGAAAAAGTGAATATTGAAGTATTAAATAAAAAAGGCGAATCTGCCATTTTTTACGCTGTAAGAAAACAATTCAAAGATATCGTTAAAATTTTCGACGAGGCAATTGAAACACGAAAGAAAAATTTGGATAAGTAACTATATATTCACTTGTTTGTTATTTTGGCTATCTTTGTTGATAGAATTATAAAAAAAAAAAGATTTCATTATATTTGATTATTAATCATTCTTATGTTTTTAAAATTGGCAATCTTTTTTATTATTATCTTTCTCGGATATTCACATTTCACAAAATTGTTATATCATTCATCTGCATATTATATTTATTTCTTTAGGTAATTTCTTTCATATTGGTAAGTTTTCCTTTTAAAATGGTGGTAGAATTTATAACAATCACCAAAATCATGTTTAAAAAAAATGTTAATCATTCTTTATTGGATCATTTTTTTTGATAATAATGTTTCTACAATATTTTATATTTGATATTTTGTTCAAAAAGAATAAAGAAAAGACGGATGCTGCTTAAGGATATTGTCTTTTCTTGAGCAGGTGGGAATTGATATATAATTGATATTATAATATATTAATCGTTTTTAAGAATTCAAGTTAACTAAAAATAGAATAAAATTTTAACTTTTTTTTTTTTGTGTCAAAAATATTGATCAAATTTATACTAATTAGTTTGAGTTTCAAAAGGGCAAGCTTCTATAAAAAAGTTTTATACCAATTAGAATGTTGATATCTTAATTTGCATTTTTGATCATAAATTTAAAACTATTATATCTCATTAGAAAATTAAATTTTTACTTTAATAATTATTTAATAAACATTAAAATAATGTGTTTTAATTATATTTATATTTTTTAATATTATATTATTTAAGAAAATTGAGATAAAATAATATAGTATAAGATAAAAAAAGGCGGTTTTTTTAATATAAACTGATTTTGTTTGAATTTGTTAGAAACCATCGATAAAATTGATGTCTGATTCATTGAACAGTTCTCTTGAAAGTTCAAGAAGATCATCAAGGTCGCCAACTCCATCCCGTACGCCACAATCAATACTTCGAATTCCGCAAAAAGCTCCTTATGATCCAACTTCAAGATATCCAACATGGCTTCGTATTTTAACGTCTGGATGGTTTTATTATACAACATTGATATTCACTTTATTGCTTTTGCTAACAGTCGGAAATTATTATCTTTCTGTTGATTATTGTGTCGGAAATGAATTTATTGATTGTAAACCGTGCCCAAACTATTTCAATTGTAGTAAAACAAAGTTAAGCTGTGATGGTGATGTGATTAATGGAGTTTGCCTACCTAAAAACCATCATATTTATCATATTTACAATGAAAAAATTGATTTATTACGAGAACTTGTCATAAATGGAACGGTTAAAACAATTTCAAATATTAGGTCCCATCAAGAGTTTGCAAATGAACCATCACAAACTATATCTTTGCTTGTTTCAACAATTGAGGGCTATAAGGTTAAAAATGGAAAAATTGTTAAAGATGTTTCAGAAAATGTTCGATTTTCAATTGTTCTTTCAACATTCGTTATTTCATTAGCATGCTTTTTAAGTTCTTTGTATTTCAGAAACAAACCACCCAAATTTTAAAAAAAAAGTTTTAATGCATTTTACGGTTAAATCCGTGGCTATTTTTTAAAAATGTGGTTAAGTTTAAAATTCTGATACCTAATTTTTCTTTTACATATATAGATTCTTTTTTGCTAAATCTACTGGAATCAAAAAGAAAAAATATTTAAACTCCATCAATTATATAATCGATAGTATGGTAACAATTATTCACCATCAAACCATTGAATTTTAATTATATTTTTTCCTTAAATTCTAAAAAATTCTTGGCCTTTTCAATATATACTTGAATATAAATGAAGATATTTTGATTTATTTATAGTCATTATAAACTGATTTAAAAACTCATCAAGTTTTTTATGAAAATATTAGCTGTGCATCATCTTTACCCCTTATTTGTTGCCAAGAAATTGATATTAATAAGAAAATTGTAATGAATAGAAAATAATTAGATGTTTATCGAGGTATGTATCAAGTCAAAAAAAGTTAATATTAACTTATTAAGATTTAATTTATATTTTAGAATCATTTATTGGTTTATATGATGCGCAATAATGATATAATTCTCTTTTTATAACCTTAATTGCAAAAAACTCACAAAATTTAATAATTCAAAACTTTTTCTTTGTTTTTAAACAAAAATATTTTATTTTTTACTAATTTAATTGACTTCGATCTCTTTGTTTTTTGTTTATTATTTGTATAAAATATAGTTTATTTATTCAAAAAAATTCAATTGCATAGTTTTATATTATGTATAGAAAAGTTTTGAATGATTTTCAGTTTTTAAATAGAATAAAAATACTTGATTAACATATCGTGGCTTCAAGAAATATAATATTAGTTTGTTATTGCCATTCATGTAATACTATTTACAAATTAAATATTCTTCAAATAACAATGATTTATTCGTGGAAACTATTCTTCTTAAATCATATATTGGTGTTTTTAAAATTTTATTAATTTGAATAAATGAAAAAATAATCTCATATAATTGTTTTTCATTCAATTCCAAAAAAACACTGGAATTAATATTTAAAAAGTGCTAAATGATTACCATAGATAAATGTGTCCATTTGTTTTTTCTTTGTAAAAATGGAAAACGATGAAATAGGCACTGTTATCAATATTGAAAATTCAATTGAAATCATATCACGTCATTTACAAATTAAATCACAACCTATAAAAAGATAATTCATTATGTCTCTTTCACAAAAAGGACTTTATATTCCATCTGCATTTGGAAGGAACTTTGCAAAGAAGCTTGTTCCTGTTGATGGCAATGGAGCAGCCGTTCATGTTGCATATAATATGAGTGAAGCATCATTATTGTATCCAATTACGCCATCTACCCCAATGGGTGAAGCATATGATTTATGGGCATCGCAAGGTAAAAAGAATGTGTTTGGCCATGTACCAGTTTGCCGAGTACTTCAATCTGAAGCAGGTGCTGCTGGAGCTTTGCATGGTGCTGCCGCTATTGGAACATTGTGTACCACATTCACAGCATCACAAGGACTTCTTTTAATGATTCCAAATATGCTCAAGACTGCAGGCGAACTCTGGCCAGCCGTTTTCCATGTTGCAGCACGTGCAGTGTCAGGTCAAGCGCTATCAATTCAAGGAGATCATGCTGATATTATGTGTGTTAAGAACACTGGGTTTGCCCTTCTTTCTTCTGCCACCGTTCAAGAATGTCAAGATCTTGCAGCAATTGCTCACATGTCTACAGTTGATGCTGAAGTTCCATTTGTTCACTTTTTCGAAGGTTTTAAACTTTCTCATGAAATTGATTCTATTGAGCAACTTTCAGTTGAGGAGATGAAAAAATTGATGCCATTTGAAAAGCTTGAACAAATTAGGCAAAGATCTTTGAACCCAGCTCACCCAATGTGTCTTGGTCATTCACAAGGAGCTGATGCTTATTTCCAAACAGTTGAACTTGCGAACAAATATTATGACAGAATTCCACAAATTGTTCAAACAAATATGGATAAATTTTACGAACTTACTGGAAGAAGATATAATCTTTTCGATTATTATGGTGATCCAAACGCAGAAGACGTCATTGTAATGATGGGTGGAGCTGCCTCATCTGTGAAGGAATGCATTGATTTGCTCCCAGGTGAAAAACTTGGTCTTATTATTCCTCGACTTTATCGTCCTTGGGATCGCCAGATGTTTTTAAGCAAACTTCCAAAAACAGTCAAAAGGATTTCTGTGCTTGATCGTTCCAAAGATCCTGCTGCCCCAGCCGAACCTCTTTTCATGGATGTTGCTTACACATTAAAGCAGGCTCAACATCCAGCCAAAATTGTAGGAGGTAGATATGGTCTTGCCTCAAGAGAATTTACTCCACTTCATGTTAAAGCAGTCTTTGATAACATGAGATCAAGCAATCCAAAAGAAACTTTTACTGTTGGCATTAAAGATGATGTCACATTTCTTTCATTACCCCCTGCAAAACTCGAAGGCTTTAACAAGTACGATGATCTCTCGCAATCAATGATTTGGGGCCTTGGTGGTGATGGAACGATTGGTGCAAACAAAGCTGCAATCAAGTCAGCAATTGATGAGAAAGGATTGCATGCTCAAGGGTTCTTTGCTTACTCAGCAGATAAGTCAAACTCTCTTACCAGATCATTCCTCAGATTTTCTTCAAAGCCAATTGTTCCACAATATCAGATTACAGAAGCAGATGTTGTTGGATGTACGCTTCCAACTTATGTAACGCAGTATCCTATGGCAGAAAAGCTTAAAGAAAACGGAATTTTCTTCCTCAATTTCCCTTGGACTGACTTCAAAGGTGTTGAAAGTCACTTGCCAGCATCAATGAAAAGAACTCTTGCTAAGAAGAAGGCCAGGTTTTATGTCATCAATGCTACTCAAATCGCTAAAAAGTGTGGTCTTAATAACAAGATTTCAACTGTTATCCAAGCTGTATATTATCATCTTACAAATATCCTTGGTGAAGATTGGTTGAAGATTACAGAAAAATGGATTGATAAAGAATTTGGCAGATTAGGAGAAGAAATTGTTAACAAAAATAAGGCAGCAGCATTTATGGCTGTTTCTCACCTTCATGAGATCAAGATACCAGATTCATGGCTCAACGCTGAAGATCCACCTAATTCATTTTTACCAAAGACTGAGATATCATTTATGAAAGAACCAACTCATCAAATTCCTGATTATTATAAGAACGTTCTTAAGCCTACTTTTGAACTTTCTGCCGCAAGTCTACCTGTTTCTGCTTTCAAAGATAGTCTTGGAGGAGTCTCACCAATCGGTGAAACGAAATGGCAAAAGAAGGGTATTGCAATGACTGCTCCAAAGTGGAATCCAAAGAACTGTATCCAGTGTAATAACTGCTCGGCAATTTGTCCTCATTCAGTAATTAGGCCATTCCTCCTTACTTCAGAAGAAATATCTGCAGCTCCATCTCAAATTAAAGATAAGCTTGAAACAATCAAAGCCAGAGGCAAAGAAATTAAAGATTTCCAATATACTATTCAATCATCACCATACGATTGCGTTGAATGTGAGTTATGTGTTGCAATCTGCCCAACAAATAGTCTTGAAATGACTCCAGTTAGTGGAACTGATGAAGCCTTAGATTATGCCAAACAAGAGAATGACAAGTTTATTTACTTTACGGATAAGATTCCAAACAGAGGAAACATTGTTAAAGACAAGTACTCTGTCAAAGGATCTCAATTCCAACTTCCACAAATCGAATTCCCTGGTTCATGTCAAGGATGCAACGAAACAATGGTCACCAAAATCCTAACCCAATTATTCGGCAAGCGAATGCTCATTGCGAATGCAAGTGGATGTAGCTCTGTTTGGGGCGGATCCTTCTCAAAAGTTCCATTTGTTGCTGACGAACAAGGGCGTGGTCCAGCATGGGCACGATCACTTTTCGAAGACAATGCAGAATTTGGCTATGGAATGGCAATCGGTCTTCAAATGAGACGTGCAGAACTTTTAAATGATGTTAAAGCAATTCTTGATGACAAAGAACTTGTCAATTCTCTTCCATCTCAATTTGTTCAGCACTTATCGAAATGGCGTGATAATTACTTAGAAGGTGATTTAACACTTGAGCTTGCTCCTCTCATTATGGATGATCTCGAAAAACTCAGGCACAATAATAGATTAGATATTATTCAAGGTAAAAAAGATTTGTGGGTCAAGCCAAGTAATTGGATTCTTGGAGGAGATGGATGGGCTTACGACATTGGTTATGGAGGCCTTGACCACGTCTTTGCATCAGGAAAAGATTTCAACGTTCTTGTCTTTGATAATGAAATTTATGCAAATACAGGAGGTCAGCAATCAAAAGCAACAAATATGGGTGCAGTTGCCCAATTTGCATCTTCAGGTAAAGATACCTTTAAGAAAGACCTTGGCTATATGATGATGGACTATGGAAATTGCTACGTTGCATCTGTTGCATTAGGAAATGCAAAAGATCTAGCATACCTTGTGAAATGCCTCAAAGAAGCTGAAAGTTATCCAGGGCCATCGCTTGTCCTTTGCTTCTGCAACTGTATCATGCATCACATCAAAGGAGCAATTGGCGCTGGTGGAAAAAGAGGTCTCTATGCTCATCAATTAGCTGTTGAAGGTGGTTACTGGCCAGTTTACTCTTTCGATCCGAGAAGAATCGAAAAGGGTAAGAATCCTTTCGAACTCATTTCAAAGGAACCAAATGAAGATAAGCTTGATGAGTTCCTCAAGATGGAAGTAAGATATAACAGTTTATCTCGTACAAAACCTGAACTTGCTGCCTCCTATAGGAAGAAATTGCACAAATTTATTCTCAGAAGGTACAGAAAATACCAAGCATTCAAAGGAGTTTATGAAGATGAAATCAAGAAATAAATTCGAAATCTTCATTTCTTAGTTTATTTTTATTTATCTATACACCTAATAAGTACATAAACCTTGCCAATGTTTTTTCCTTTTTATTGAATTAATTTATTTTCGTTTTACAATTATGGATCAACTAAAGTAGAAGTGAGAGGTCTTCATGTGAAGTGAAAACTCGTTATTTGATTTTTTTATTTTTACTTTAATTGAATGAATATTTTATCTTATGAAAAAATATTAAGATTATTTACTTCTATATATCCAATACTGACATTTGCCATAATTGGTTTTAATGGATGTTGAGAATTTAAAAACAATTTAAAAAATAATGTTTCATCTATATCTCGAGTCAAATAAAATATTTATGAATTATAAATCAATAATAATATTTTATATTTGATTTAAAAATATAATGTCTGTTATATATCCAATTTATTAGCCATATATAAATTTAAATGCAAATTTACATTAAAAAATTAAGAAAATGACTTATTTCTCAATTGATTTACGAAATAATTATATACTAATTGTACAATATAATAATAATAAATATTTAAATAAATTTTATTATGTAAATAAGTTACTCTATACTCTCCTTTTAAAGAAAAATGTAATTTTATATTTTGCATTATTTTGAATTATTTTTCATCGTATTTTGGTACGTTATTATTTTTTAGTGACGTGAGATGATTATTTTCGGTGAAGTGAAGTTAATTGTGAAGTGATTCTTGAAAAATTTAAATTTCCTCATTTTCTTAAAAATATTATTAAAAATATTTTTTATATAGTAAAATTATTAATTACTATATTATAAAAATAACTTTAATATTTAATATATTGAAAACCAAAAAATAATCACAATACAAAGCAACATATTTTTTTAGAAATTCAATTAAAAATCATCGTTGAATTGAATTTTTCATTTTTTTTTGTTAATTTATCTATTTAATATATAATGTAAAACTTAAATATAAAATTGAAATAGTATATAAAATATAATATATATTATATATATAAAATAAAATAATGTTTAATAAAAATACTACTAGGATAAAAAATGTTTATTATTTCAATATAAAAAATATAATAACTGAAAAAGTTAAAAATTTATAAAAAATAAAAAAAATATAAACAAGTGTATCTCTAGAAAATAAATATTTTTTAAACATATAAGCATTAATAAGTTATTAATATATATATACAATAATAATTAATAAAACAAAATAATATATATATTTATATTTCATCAATTTTTATATAAAAAAAATTATATAGCCTCTCAATTATAAAACGATTCTTATTCAGAAAAATAAAAATAGAAATATCTCAAAAATAGGAGTATAAAATTCTTATCCATTAAAGCACATTCTTAGTTACAAAATAAAAATAAAGAAAATATGATCAAAATTACAATATTTGGTCAATTTCTCTACATGAATACCTCTTAGAAGTGCGAGAACTTAAAATAACGTATTTTTGAATTTAAAAAAACAGAATTTTTCAATAACCAGTTAATAAAATCTATAATATTTTTAATGAAATATAGCATACACATATTGTTGTACATTACTGTCGGATCGATTCTAAAATAGTTGTACAATTCTGAAGGACATTCAAAAAGTGAAATTTCTTCAGAAAAAATAATCATAATAAAATAGCTAAAAAAAAAATCTTTTTATGTTACAAAATTTTTACCGATTCTTACCGCCAGCCGCGGGGTCTCGACTCGGCTTCGCTTCGCTCAGCCTCGCTCGACGCCCGCTAGGCGGTATGTAGTCTCGGTAAAAATTATGTAAAAATATAAAAAGATTTAATTTTATTTAGCATTTTTATTTGATTATTTTTTCTGAAGAAATTCCACTTTTTGAATGCTCTTTCAATTGTACAACTATTTTAGAATCGATCCTTACTGTCAATTATTAAGCCATTTAATTGTTCATAGGGGAATGATTTGAAAAAATGATTTAACTTTTTATTGATTAATAGCTTTGAATACTATTCAAATTGTAAATCAAATTCTATGAGATCATTGAATTTTTTTTTATTAGAATATACATCTTGCAAATGATTATTAAAAACAGATATTTCAATCAAGATTATTAATTTAAATAAGTTAACTAAATGTAATTGATAAAAGAGACAAATAGATTTTCAAAAAGACCGTTCATTTATAATTTCTATTAAAAACCGTAAAATGGTTTGAAAAAATGATTTAACTTTTTTAAATTAACTGCAACGCTTGAACTTTTTGAGAGTGTTTACCTCTAGACTATAATTTTTTTATCTTGGCAAAAGCTTACTTAAATGACAGGATTCGCCGGAATTGTCATGAGCCCAAATGGCCCAATGCCAGTGGATGCATACTTGGCAACTATGAAGAAGCAAAAAGATCGTGAAAGGATGAAGCAAAGAAGAGGTAAAAATGCCTATGGTTTTGACGATGGTGAAGAGTACGCAGATGAAAGCCGTTCACACAGAGGCCACAAATCAGGTGGATATAAGTCTGGTTACAACAACTCAGGTGGTTACAACAACTCAAGTTCATCTAAAAGTGGTTATGGTGGCTACGGAAGCTCAAGTTCCTCAAACCGAAGTGGATATGATAATGATTATAGTTCCTCAAGACCAAGAACTGATAAATATGGTCACTATGGATCTGACGACAAAAATGGCTATTCAAATACAAGTTCAAGTAACCGAAGAAGTTCCAGAGACAACATAAGATCAAAGAGGCAAAGAAACAGTAATTTTGATAGTGACGATGACACTGGAAGCAACAGTGCTGAGCAACCAACATATACAAGAGCTCGTCGCAGAGATCCATTTTCAAATGAAGCACCTCCATCTCGACAAAAAGTTCAATTCAATGACTATTCTGATGATGACGGCTATATGGGTGGTGGTAATAATTTCAACAACAACCAAGGAAGAGATCCTTTTGCTGCTGCAGGTGGACCAAGAGCAAATAAAAGACGTGGTGATCCATTTGGTGGCTCTAATAATGCCTATGATGATGGCAATTATGACCAAAGGTATAATCAACAACCTCAAAGAAATAATCAACAAGCTGGTTTCCCAAGGGCAAAGAAAGATGACCTATTTGGTGGCCCACAGCAAAATGGAAATGATGATGCCAATCTTTTCGGGGATCCTCAACAATTCCAAAGGGGAGATCCATTTGGTGGTAATAATCAGCCACGTGGTGATCCATTTAGTGGCAATAATCAGCCACGTGGCGATCCATTTGGTGGCAATAATCAGCCACGTGGCGATCCATTTGGTGGCAATAGCCAGCCACGTGGAAATCCATTCGGTGGTCAACAACGTCAACAAAGTGGATTCCCACAAGCCAAAAGCAGTGCTAAAAAAGATCCATTTTCTAAAAGAGGCTTTAATGATGATGACGACGACGAAGCTCCAGGTTTCAACCAAGTATTCCAAAACTCCCAATTCCAGCATCAACCTCAGCAATTCCAAAACCAACAATTCCAAAATCAGCAGTTTCAACAAGAACAACAATTTTTCAATCAAAACCCACCTCAATCTCCAGATGATCTTCTTTTTGGTTCTTCTTCGCAACCTACTGCTCAATCCAACAACCTTGATGATTTCATCAGTCTTGATGTAACACCCGAATCCAAACCCTCACAACAAAAAGCTGATCCCCTTGCTGAATATGGTGATCTTGTTGATCTTAACTTCAATAAAAAGACTAGGGAACATGGTAAAGCTTTAGGAAGCTTAGGTAGCTTAGGAAGTCTTGGAAGCAAAGGTGGTTATCCAAGACCTCCACCTATTCAGCAACAACCTTACCAACAGCAACCTTTCAACCAATTCTAAAGGTATTTTTACCTTTGTTCGTTTTTATTTTTGTTTTTTGTTAATAATCCTCTTTTCTTTTCAAAATATCAAAATGCACAAGATTTAAAGACTTAAAACAACTAAATTTATTTCAATTTTTACTTTTCTTTTAAGGGTGTACTGCTGTAAAATATATAAACCTTTCAAAATACAAAAATCTTATAGAAAATAAATTCAATGGTGGCTTTTTCGGAAAAAGTTTAGGTCAATTTGCACATTTTTTCTCCTAAACGATCAAGACGAATATTTTGTAGGCTTAAATCCCCTCAAAATTCTGTACAAATTCCGTGATATAATGTTTTATTAATATTTCTTAAATTTCAGTAAATTAAAAATAAATAAAAAGTAATATATAATTTTTGGACGATATTTTTTTTAAGGCGTCTGGAAAATATATTCAAAAAGTTCCCGAACTTTTTGATACGATTTTGATCGTTTATGAGTTTTTCATAGCTTTGAATAATTGGCCTTTTAGCTTGTTTAAACGGCGCCATTTTTATTCTTGGCATCATGAATCAGGTTGCGAGGTTCTTCTGCAGGGAGCTTCGTTTAATTTGATTCTTGAGTGCCTAGATTGTGAAGCTCTTCTGCAGGGAGCTTCACAGCCTAGGCTTCGAGATGATCTTTTAATTTCCAAACATTCTTCGATTTTTATGGCAATTTTGGATTCAAGAGCCATAATATGCTTGTTCCAGAACTATTGATCGCAAAACTACAACTTTATAATGCCTCGTTTCTGGAATTCTAATTTTTTTATCTCATAATTTACGGATTTTACAAGTTAAATGCCCATGATAACAAACTTCTGAGCTTAAAATGCTTGTTAAACTCAGTGGTTTCTATCATGAATGTTTGACTTTGAAAATAAGATTGAGATCAATCTAAATTGAAATAATAAAATACAAATCCCTTATCATATAGCTTTTAAAAATTATTCTTTTTCCCTAGACTTTAAATTGATGGTCGTTTTAAGTTGAAAATGTCCAGTTCTAGCACATTTTCAAGCTTGAAATAGCATCATATTTTCTTTCAAAAAGATCAAATGTCAAAAAATTGTCATTAGCAATTTAAAGTATATCTTTTCTCAAATAATTGATATATTATATGCTATTTTTGTTTAAAACTCATTTTTTAAAAATAACTTTTTTTTTTTTTTTTTTATTTTTTTCACAAAAATTAAATTGTATTCAAATTGTTTCTCTTAAATTTTCTATACAAATATAAATGATATTTATGTTTTATTGTTATTTAAAATAAATATAAATGGTATATATATTTATTATAACCTTTATAAGATATATATAATAAGTATAAAAATGAAAATATTAATATTTTAAAGGTATATAAATAGTTCATTAATTGTGAACTTTTGGACGTTAAAGAAAAAATTAAAATAAATATATCTTGTTTAAATTAATTTAGATATACAATTAAAATATAATATAATAGTATATAGATAACACATATAAATAATATAATATTTAAGATAATATAAAAACTCACATAAACATCTTTATTCGATTTTTTTTCTTTTTATAACTTTTACACTTTAATAAAACTTTTATTTCCCCCAAAAAATTAAAATTTTCATTTTCATTGTTATTTTCAAAATCACTTAGACTTAAATATCATTCTTCATTTGGCCATCTAATTGAAGAAATGCCTCTTTTATAGAAATTAAAACAATCTTTATTTCTATATAAATAGAAGTTATTTATTAAAAAAACTATAAAGACATGGGCACATTGAATCCTTTTTCTATGACTTAATAACTTTAAAAGAGAATATTTCATTCTCAATATGCCAATGTGTATTAAATTTTTGAGTCTAGGCCGAGGTTTAGTGCGCACAGTCTAACCTATACAATATAAGAAGTATTTGATTATTTTTAATGTTGTGGATGATATTTATTAAATGCTGCATAACTTTGATTGTTTCAATCCATGAAAATCTTAAAGTTTATATAGTTAGAAAGTAATATTTGCTAAGTAAATACATCGTTTACCGAGACGAGTCCATTAAAAACTAAGGTATATAACAGCGATTTGGGGATGTTAAATCAATTTATAGCTGCAGGGTGCTTATATAGCTATTCCACCTGTCTCTTTTCCTTATATCTATTATCCCTCAATGATTTCACATACTATAAACAATACCAGTCAAGTTCAAAACCATTTAATTCTTATGAAATGTAGCAGAAGATAAGTACAATTGTCTGAATTATATTGGTACAATAGTGCACTTTATTCTTTTCCAAATGGAATGTTTGGGTTTCAAATAGGTCTTCAATTATTTTATTTTTCGATTTTGATTGGTTTGTTAAATTGAAGATTAATTGATTTTTAGATATAGATTAAATGAATAAATGATTAATTGAGAAAAAAATGTTTTAAGATATTAATTAAATATAATTATATTTATATGTGTTATCTATATACTATTATATTATATTTTAATTGTATATCTAAATTAATTTAAACAAGATATATTTATTTTAATTTTTTCTTTAACGTCCAAAAGTTCACAATTAATGAACTATTTATATACCTTTAAAATATTAATATTTTCATTTTTATACTTATTATATATATCTTATAAAGGTTATAATAAATATATATACCATTTATATTTATTTTAAATAACAATAAAACATAAATATCATTTATATTTGTATAGAAAATTTAAGAGAAACAATTTGAATACAATTTAATTTTTGTGAAAAAAATAAAAAAAAAAAAAAAAAAGTTATTTTTAAAGAAAAATCGGTTTTACCATCGATCCACTTTTTGAAGGAAACTTTCTCTCAATTTTAATAAAAATATTGAGAGAAGTATTCAATATTTGAATGTATTCAAAAAACTTTTCATCAAAAAGTTGATATCGTCATCTTTTCAAAAAGTTCGCGATACGTTAATTAGCATATTGCGCGGTATTTTTATAAAGAAGATGACGAAGTTCATAAACAGAATTAAATGAGATACGGAATTACAAGAAGACGGGGCACAGAAACAAGAGAAGACTAGATACAGATTCAGATGTAGATGAGATACAGATTCAGATGAAGATGAGGTACAGATTTAGGTGAAGATGAGGTTCAGATTCAGAAGAATACGAAATACAGATTCAGATGAAGACGAAATACAGATTCAGAAGAATACAAGATACAGATTCAGATGAAGATGAGGTACAGATTTAGGTGAAGATGAGGTTCAGATTCAGGTGAAGATGAGATTCAGATTCAGAAGAATACAAGATACAGATTCAGATTCAGATGAGGTACTGATTAAGATGAAGATGAGGTTCAGATTCAGAAGAATACGAAATACAGATGAAGATGAGATACAGATTCAGATGAAGTACAGATTAAGATGAAGATGAGATACAGATTCCGAAGAAGACGAAATACAGATTCAGATGAAGACGAAATACAGATTCAGAAGAATACAAGATACAGATTCAGATGAAGACGAAATACAGATTCAGGTGAAGATGAGGTACAGATTCAGAAGAATACAAGATACAGATTCAGATGAAGATGAGGTACAGATTCAGAAGAATACAAGATACAGATTCAGAAGAATAAAAGATACTGATTCAGATGAAGACGAAGTATAAATTTTGTCTGAAGTTCGTTTATGAACTTCGTCATCTTATATGGCTCTCAACAGAAAATGCTTAATTTATTGATTTTTCTTTTTTTTTATAAACTTTTTCTCTTTTTACTTAGAATTTATATTTTTATTCATTTTTTTCTTGACTTTGCTACTTAGAGATTGGTATCGTAATATGATGATTTATATATATCTTTTTTCATATAATTTTTTACGTTATTTATTTATTATTTGTGTTATATTTATATAATTTCTGTTTTTCTTTATACTATTATCTTTTTTTATGAAGATATTTTAATTTTAATATGAACTTTTTCAATGAAAAAAATTTGAATGAAAAAAAATTCTCTCAATAATTCTTAGGATTTTATATTTTTGTACTTAACATCTCCACTTTTTGAGAGTATAAACCATTCAAAAAGTGGATCGATGGAAAATCCGATTGCCCATTTTTAAAAAATGAGTTTTAAACAAAAATAGCATATAATATATCAATTATTTGAGAAAAGATATACTTTAAATTGCTAATGACAATTTTTTGACATTTGATCTTTTTGAAAGAAAATATGATGCTATTTCAAGCTTGAAAATGTGCTAGAACTGGACATTTTCAACTTAAAACGACCATCAATTTAAAGTCTAGGGAAAAAGAATAATTTTTAAAAGCTATATGATAAGGGATTTGTATTTTATTATTTCAATTTAGATTGATCTCAATCTTATTTTCAAAGTCAAACATTCATGATAGAAACCACTGAGTTTAACAAGCATTTTAAGCTCAGAAGTTTGTTATCATGGGCATTTAACTTGTAAAATCCGTAAATTATGAGATAAAAAAATTAGAATTCCAGAAACGAGGCATTATAAAGTTGTAGTTTTGCGATCAATAGTTCTGGAACAAGCATATTATGGCTCTTGAATCCAAAATTGCCATAAAAATCGAAGAATGTTTGGAAATTAAAAGATCATCTCGAAGCCTAGGCTGTGAAGCTCCCTGCAGAAGAGCTTCACAATCTAGGCACTCAAGAATCAAATTAAACGAAGCTCCCTGCAGAAGAACCTCGCAACCTGATTCATGATGCCAAGAATAAAAATGGCGCCGTTTAAACAAGCTAAAAGGCCAATTATTCAAAGCTATGAAAAACTCATAAACGATCAAAATCGTATCAAAAAGTTCGGGAACTTTTTGAATATATTTTCCAGACGCCTTTTTTAAAAATATATAATAAGAGAAAATGTGCTTATAAACCCACAAAAAGTTTAACTTTTTCTTTATTTATAAAGTCGTATAAACAAAATTGAAACAAAAAAAAATATTTTCATATGTATAAAAATATTAATTTTTAATCTTTTTATATTTTTACATAATTTTTACCGAGACTACATACCGCCTAGCGGGCGTCGAGCGAGGCGAAGCCGAGTCGAGACCCCGCGGATGGCGGTAAGTATCGGTAAAAATTATGTACCATAAAAAGATTAAAATATAATTATTTTTTTAACTATTGAAAATATTTTTTTTTGTTTCAAATTTTGTTTATGTGGAATTTTATATAAAGAAAAAGTTAAACTTTTTGTGGGTTTATAAGCACATTTTCTCTTACAATATTTTTTTTAAAAAAACATTTTTTTTTTATCTTGAAATAGCAAACAAAAGGTATGGAAACTTCTATCCACTCGACAGATCATTTTTCTTTCAAAATATAATTTTTAAATGACAGTATTAATGATAAATTTAAGCTTGTAAATTTGGTGAAATAAACGTTTTTTGGGTTTTAAAAATCACCAAATGTAACCATATTATTGTCAAATAAATTTTATAAATATTTATTATTGTCATAAACCATTGAATTATTTGAAAGAGGAATTAAATGAGTTTTATCAAAAGTCATATTAATAATCGATAAGATTTTCTCAGTAAAAAAATGTTATTTTTTGAATATTACAAAATAATTGTATGATTTGTATAATATATCATATAAAATAATAATAAAAAGCTCATTTATATTGACGATGAAAAGCCAAATAACCGATTTCACCAAAAGCCCAGGTCTTGGGTTTTTGGCGACAGCATTCAATTTTGAATAGTTTACATATATTTTGGAGATCACCAAAACGGTTTTTTTGGCGATGGTGATTTGTAAAGCTTTCAAAATATCATATATAAAATAAAAAAATAATAAGATATAAATATATAATAAAATCAATAAAAGCATTTTTTCAATTGAAAATAATTTTTTTTCATTTATATTTTAAATATATACCGATATAAAATGTATTTAAAATATTAATAGTATTTATATTTTTATGAATACATATAGCCGAATACTAAATAATGCATTGAAATAATGCATTGAAATATTAATAGTATTTATATTTTTATGAATATATATAGCCGAGTTATTAAATAAATTCATTGAATTTATTGAATGTTGATTCGTAAATTGAATTATTATTTAATCAAATATCATTTAATCATTTTATTTAATAATTCATAAGAAATAACTTTTTAAAAGATTTATTAAAATCGCCAAAAGACCAGAAAGAATCACCAAGACCAGGTCTTTTTTTTACTTTTGGTTATATTTTACAAGCTTAGATAAATATAATATAAAAAAGACATATTTCTCGAGAGGAATTTAAGATAAAAATAAATTATTTTTTTGAAAAAAATTGAATCCTAATCTGGTTATTCTAATTCAAAAAACAATTTTTTTTTAATTATATTATTTTTAAATATAATTATATAAGTAATTTATATTTCATGAGGAAGAACTCGAAATTTATCATTTTTTATATTTATATCACAAGTGATATGAATTATTTTAACCTAAAAGGCGAATATTTTTTTACCTAAAAGGCGAATTTCAAAATTTTGAAAATTATGATTTTATACAGGAAATTGTTTTCTAATTTTCTTCATATTGATATTAAAAAATCTATTCCCAATTCGTTCAAATCACTTTTTCCATTTTTATTGATGATTATAAAGCATCGTGAATAAGCAAACCAAGCAAAGATTATTCATTTTTAATATTTTTTCCTAAAACTCAAGCAAATTCGCCAAATTTACTAAATAAAAGCGATTTACAAAATAACTATCGTACAAATTCCAGCACATAGTTGGCAGATGAAAAAACTATCGATAATTTATTTGTTTATAAGGAAAATAAAACATACTGGAATTAATAAAAGAATTATTTTGTAAAACATTCTTATTTAGTGAGTTTTTTGAATTTGTTTGAGCTTTAGGAAAAGACATTCTAAAATAATTATCTTTGCATGGTTTACTTTTCCACGATGCGCTGGGATATAACTAATAATTGTTTTGTAAACTACTCTTATTTAGTTATTTTGTTGAGTTTATTTGTGTCTTTGGGAGAAATACTATAAAAAAATAAATTAACCTTTTTGGTCAAAAAATTTTCATCTTTATTGGTCAATAATAAAATTCATATCATCAATGATATGAACTATACAAAAAATTGATAACATCATATAAGATCTCCAAATCCACTCGAAAAACATGGCCTTTTTTTATTTTATTTTCTAATAAATAAAAAAATGAAGAACATATAAAAAAACTAAAAACTTTTGTCGACTCATTCATCTTTAAATTGATTTTTTCTTAAAAAAACATTTTTTTCTCATTATGCATTTTATGAGATTTGAATTAAGCACGTTCATGCTATTTTTAAATATGTTAATAATATGATAAAACAATATTAGACATGTATGAAACTTTGATGAGGTTTTTTCCGTTAATCAAAAATTGCAAATTTTTGGATTTCATTTTTTTCTTGTTTTTCGGTAATAAAATTAAAATTATATTTTTTTTGATTTTATAATTATTCTACAAATATTATATACATGACGATGGACTAATTTTTAATAAAAAATGATCAATATTCGAGCTTTTTTTGCATAAAATAAAATTGAATTGAAAAAGAGTTTCCATACCTTTAGCAAACAGAGGACAGATCTTATCTTAAATAATTTCATAAATCTACTTTCACACTTTATACGCTTAAGACTTTCATTAAATTAAATAATAATATAATAATAACAGACCATTATAATAAATAAGACTAAAATAAATAATTATCAAGTATTTCAGATTATATCTTTATAAACCATGCATTATTCATTAGAGAAATAATTATTAAACCAATTAAATATCAGTTATTTGTCAAATGACAACAATAAAACATATTTTTGAGAATAGACTTGTTATTCTCCGATTCTCGAGATCGGTAATTGATTGACTTTTTGATATCGATACATAAATATACACAGATTCTCGAGATCGATTTCAGAGATCGAGAATTTTTTTTCTCAGCTTTTGATATCAGAATTTTCAATTAAACTTTTTGATAAATATATGATCGTATTTTAATCTCAAATATTTCATAAAAAAGAATGTATTTTTTGATTTTAATCTTAAAATAAACATCAATACATTATATTATGTATTTTTAGATATTATAAAATCACAAATACCAATTATAAAAAAAAGATAAATCTGCTTGAGATCTCGAGATCTCGGTAATTGATATCAAGTTTACAATTATTTTTATATCACATTTCATATCTGATATCTTGATAATCGATAATCTCGATATCAGATTTTTAAACTGATAATCGAGTATCAGATGCAAAAAAGTGACGTTTTTGATATCGATTCTCAAAATAACAAGTCTATTTGAGAATCTTTGTTACATAATCGTAATTTTTAACCAAAGAAATAGTTTAATTTATGAATTATCAAATAATATCATTGATATTAGGAACAATATATCATTTTAAGCTATATTCTTTGTTTGTATATTTTTCGAATTTTGAAATCCTTTAATTGTTCAACGATTACAAAAGTTAAAAATGTGAATATTTAAATTATTTTATTTAAACAAATATAAAAATTACCTTAAAAAACAAATTATTTAGTGCTCTTTTTTTATTTTTTTAGAAATAAAAATTTGAATTGTTTATTTTCTCATATTCAATTTTAAAATCAATATAATATTAATCGTAGCGAACCAAATTAAACAATTATACATTAATTATACATTATTTTACCTGTATAAATAAATATCTAAATTTGAAATAAATTGGTTAACCAAAGGTAGTTCTCGCACCTCTATGAAAAAAAACTGTCATAAACAATTGAAAGAATTTTGGAAATCCTGGCAGATGGACAAAAATATTTCAAAGAATTTTTTTAAAATTTTCATTTTGTGAAAAAATAAAAAAGGATTAATTTTAGAATAAACTAAAAATCAAAAGTCAGACCACTTTTTAAAAAATTTTAGGTCAAAGATAGGTCAAATCAAAGTCAAAAAAGGTCTGAGTTTTGAATTTCAGTTTAGTTGTACTTTTGAGAGAGAGAGAGAGAGAGAAATTCAAAAAGTGGAAAATCCTCAGAAAAAATAATCTAAATAAAATGCAAAAAAAAAAAAAAAATCTTTTTAGGTTACAAAATTTTTACCGATTCTTACCGCCAGCCGCCGGTTCTCGACTCGTCTTCGCTTCGCTCACCCTCGCTCGACGCCCGCTAGGCGGTATGTAGCCTCGGTAAAAATTATGTAAAAATATAAAAAGATTTTATTTTATCCAGCATTTATTTAAGATTATTTTTTCTGAAGATTTCCCACTTTTTGAAGTCTCATCACAAAAGTACAACTATTTTAAAATTAATCCTTCGATCATTTATTTTGTGAATAAAAAAAATGCTAAAAAAATTGAAAGAATTTTGGAAGTCCTGGCAGATGGACAAGACTATTTCTGAGAAAATATATTATTTTATGGTTTTGTGAAAAAATAAAAAATGCTAAAAAAAATTGAAAGAATTTTGTAGGTCCACAGGTCCACGGACTTTAACAAGTCTAGGACAATCGTTTTTTTCTACGCCACTTTTTGAATGGTTTTTCTATCCGTGAATTTAAATTTTCTCTTAAAATTATAACTATTTGCTTTTTTTGATATAATTTTTTTTTATTTTTACATAATTCTTCAGGAATATACGCACCAGTGATCACCACAGGGCTGCGCGAAGCCGAATCAGGCTCCTTGAATTGCTGGATGAATCGGGAAGCCATTTGAACTAAATATTTATGCATTATTTAGCAAAAATTGAATAAAAAATGTATAAAAAAGTATTCAAAAAGTTTGAAAGTTTTCAAAAAGTGGCGTAGAAAAATACGATTCCCCACAAGTCTATCTGTTATAAATTTTCAGAAAAAATTGATTTTTCTAAATTGATCTAATTCATGCAATTATTACTATTTCAACTCCAAAATGCGAATAATATATTGAATACGTTCTATCAAATAAATAGGGACAATTTAATTTTTAAAACTTTTTTCACATCACAAGTGAGTTTTTTAAAAAAAAAAATTTTGAAGGTGAGTTTTTTTTAAAAAAAAAATTCCAAGGTGAGTTTTTTTCAAAGTTCATATCACAAAAGTAAGAAAAAAATGTGAAGTGCCGCAGCATTTAAGCAAGAAAAATCCCAAAGAAACATATATTTATCAGTAATTGATAAAGTTTATATTAGTATAATTTTCACTGTTAAATACCATTTTTAGGAAACATATTAAATTAAATTATTTTTAGCATCAATAGGGGAAAAAAAATAGCATACTGGCATTGTAGAGCACCAAATTTTATGCAAGGCTTCATAATATCATAAGCAAAAACGCAATTTTAGAAATCAATGCTTTTTTCATGATATTCAGATTAATCACCAATATGCTTAAATAAAAAATCTCTACCATCTCACATAATATTCTCCATCATTTTTTACGTATATTTACGTTTTTATATTTTGAATAAAGCAATTTATTAACATGCAAATTCTCATGAATGTTATAAAACTTATGTAAAAAAACAAAGATACAAGTGCATTAGATTATTCTACATAAATTAGTGTTTTAAATTATATTAGTAATATTGTTTTTTTCTCTTTTACTGAAAGAAAAATCAAGGTTTGTATAAAATTGTAAACTAATTGTAAACGACTGTTAAGCATTTACTTGATTTTACGCATAATTATTAATTTTTTTTTGAAATATATTTATATTTTAAGATTTTTATAAGATTTTCTTCTTTTTGGTTGCTCTGAATTTGTAAATATTAATTACAGATTAAATGATAATTGTAATAAGTATTATTTTTTTCTTTTTTCCCCTTGCCATTTAATATTATATATCATCATTTTCCTCATCTATTATTTCTTATTCTCACCTATCTCATCTATTATTTCTTATTCTCACCTATCTCATCTATTATTTCTTATTCTCACCTATCTCATCTATTATTTCTTATTCTCACCTATCTCATTTATTATTTCTTATTCTCACCAATATTCCATAAATGAATTATCTACGGTAAAACCACTCCGACTCTATTTTTAGCTAGCTCTCAATTTTTCAACAAACTTTTTACCATTAAATCTTTAAAATTTTGATATTTTTTAAATACCATTAAGTCATACTTGGTATGAATTCTTAAATAAGCTGATTTCTATTTAACTTGAAAAAGCAGATAAAAAATATCATATTTGGCAACCTTCAAATTTTATGTGTTTAAACGAATGAATATATCAATTTAATCTTCAATAGCATAATTTTCATTTAGAAATTTCTATTTAAAAATCTTAATTTTTGAAAAAAAATCATTTTTCATTTTTAAAAACGAGGCTATTGAGACGCTTGATTTTAATTATATTTTAATATTAGAAATATCAAATATAAATATACACATAATATATATCTGAATAAAGTACAGGATATCTGTAAAATATTGTTTAACTTAATATATGAAGATAAAAATTAAATATTTCAAGATGCCTTTGAAAACGATTAAAAATGATTCAAAAAAATGAAGAGAAAAACTTTTTCAATATTATTTTTTTTATAAAAAAATGGAAATTTTAACAATTTTATAAGCAATTAGAGAAATAGCAACTTATTAATTTAATTTCCTATTACGTCTAAAATATGAAATTCTTGTTCTTGTTGAATTTGGTGTTCAATGATTAAATATCATTAATTATTGAGTAATATGATCATTTGTAAACCTGTAACAATTAAATAATAAACAATATTCTCCAGATGACCATTTATATTGCTTTTTTTATTATTTGAGTATTTCTTTCATTTTATTTTTAAAAAGTTATAAATTTGTATAGAAAAAGTTGATTTACTGAGTAGTATATGGTAAGGGGTTTTTCAGCAAAAATGCTTCCACACCACCTTACAGAGCCGTTGATGGCTTCGTGAAAGGCTTCTCACGAGTACTTAACAATTCGATATCGTTGTAAAAATACGTTTATTTTTAGTGCGACACCTCATTTTTCCAGGTTTTTATCTAAAAAATATATGTTTTTATCACGAATTATGACCAAAAGATGATAAAAAAGCAGAGAAATGCAAAAGCCGAATTTTTATATACAAAAAAAGACAAATTAATTTCTATTTTGGAAATTTAGTAGTTAATAAATTGTCCTGAAAACCGCTCTAAACGACCACTTTTCATGACAATTCTTTTATTACTTTTCTGATTTTGAATGTTAATCAAAAGACAATCTGATGCCAAAAGATGTTAAACGAATTTTCAGTCATTGCGACCATAAGTGAATCTGAAAAAATAATTTATCGCTTTTATCTAAACGATAATGGAGGAGCTGTTTTAGAAAATTATTCAAATAATTCCTGATGACAAAGAAACAAGAGATGTCATTGTAATAACTGATAACTTATTGAAAAGAATAAAAAATATGAATAAAATTATTCTCGAACGAATGAGAACTAAAAAATAAAATTCAAAGAAGACAATCAAAATAAATAGTTTATTTTAATATTGAAACCAATTTATTAGCAAACAATGACTGTTTTAAAATATTATTTATGAAATAATCTGATGTTAGAGATTGTCTGTTAGGGACCAAATCAAGAATGGCTAGACCATTTATACCAATAAAAATGACAATCATTATTTTCTTCTCAAAATTACTTGGTCTTGTTCTCTCATCTAAATCATCTGAACTAACAGCCCATTTCCTTTTATGATCGAAATAATATTTGCACTATGTTTCATCACCTGTGCATATGTATTTAGATTTATCATGCTTCAAATAATTGAGCTCCTGGATCATTATCTTTGACATTTCGAGCCTCAACTAATTCTGTGCATTATTTAATTGATGTGGAATACAAGTTAATAAATAATTTTTATATCCTAATTCAGTCAACCTGTGGAATACTGTGGCTACTCTTGATCCTACCATGGATGCAATCTCTCTGCAAGAAGCATAAGGATCAATTATTATTCATGCGATAATTTCATCATCAATATATGTATGTCGAGGTCGTACTGAACGAGTGGCATCAAAAAGATATGTACGCCCTCTATTGAACTCACCTATCAGATAATAAACCTGAGTTCTACTAAGACTCTGGTCCCCAAACCAATTCTATAATTGGTCTATGATTTCATTGACTTGATATCCCAGGAGTTTCAAATGTTTGATGCAATACATTTGCTCCATTTTTTTAAAAGTAAAAGTCCAAAAAAAGGGCATTTATATATTGATAATAACTTTTTATTTGGATGTTGTTGGTTGATAAAAATATAAAAGTATATTAATTATAATATAAAGTTTTTTATTGCATATTTGTTCTGTTTTGAATACTGTTCTGTTTTTCGAGTCCTGAAACTTTTATAACACCCTGTAAAATCAGATGACTAACATTTAGAAAAACCACAGGAAACAATAATGATAAAACAGGTAGTGCATTCAAAAAGTAAAGATGCTAGTTTTAATGTATGGTACATCTTAATCATCCTATAATTAAGAGCTTTTTTTTCTTTCACTATCAAAATCATTATTATAATAATTATACCCTAATAAATCTAGCATATCACACAAATCATATGTTCTGACATCTTTAAATGAATCTATATATTTGTTGTTTTTCACAAGAAGTATAAATGAGTTTTTTGAGGGTATATTATATATATTTAATCATTATTTTTAAATCTGATAGTATATTCATTTTTGCAATCTAAATTAACGAAATAAAAGCATGATAAATAAAATGAGTCCTTCTAATAAGATTCTCATTATTATATATTAATTTTGTATTATATTAGGAGTTTAAAATAAAAGTTTTTTTTTTTTTTTTTAAAAAAAAAAAATAAAATGTATAAATATTTAAATGCTATTATTTATTAATTACTTAGGAGGAACATCACCTGGCGTGGGAATTCTTTTTTGCCTTCTCTTTAAAGATTTGATAATGACAGGAACATCTTTATTTGTCGATATTATTTGATCGAAATCAGGATAAATGAGATTATTCTGAAAAACGTTTTTATATTTGGCTGGGAAAAAACGAGGATGAATCCATGAACACCAATCAAAATTATATTTACATGCCACAGCTAACATGTGAACGCATGGCATCCCGCAATCAAAAAAAAATTTACAACTACAAGAAGGAATCTCATTATTATTAATAAACACGGTGCATTTTGAATCCAAGCATCCATCTTTAGTGACTTCATATTTTCCACAATTAAGTGGAGTTTTGGTTACAGTAAGATTATGAGCTATTGAAAAAGCATATGTCAGCCAATCACTTGCTGATCTAGTTAAATAAGTATTCTGTGAACATATTTCTTTAATTTGAAAAAAACCGAATTCATAAATTTGTAAGAAAACATCCAACGGTTCCTTATCTTTTAATTTGAGTCTTGCAATGAATGCTTTTAGTGATTCAACGCACGCAGTAGAAATATTTTGATCTCTTGGAGAATTGGATTCAAATCTCGTTATTTTGGACCATTTATTATTTTCGTCTAATTTTTCCTTTAATTTTGGATATTTTGTGTTGATTTTATGCTTTACTTTTGCATAATCATGTGAATTTTCAGAACTAACTAATACTTTAAAAATTGCTTTATTTTTTTTAATATGCTTTTCTAAATGCCAATGGTATAATTGACTAATAATTCCAACTTTTTCAATGCTTTTTATTAGCTTTAAAGATTCATCGGTTTGACATGATTTAATCTTATAAGCATACTAAGGAACTTATCGGTTGATTCAGAACTTTCAGAAGGCGCTCATGCTGCCCCAATTGGTAGTATGGTTCTGTCACCCGTCAAACCAATCATAGTGTATAAATTCCCCCCCCGAAACTCCTGTTTGGAAGCGTGTATCCATTTGAACAACTCCGAAGAACAACGAAGAACGAAGGAAAGTTACCGAATAATCTGGAACAAATCCCACGAAATTGATTTTTTCACCGTCATTTTTAGTGATTAATCCATAACCACCATTTGCTTTGATAATCTCAATGAAACTAGCAAGTTTCCTCCATGATTTTATTCTTTTATTCTTGCTTAATTTAAACACTCGATTGTATGCATTACGTATTCTTTGAGTATTAATACCTTTTTCAGGAATATTTAGTTTTTTACAAACAGCATTTTGGTATGACATTGTCAGTTGTTCGACCTTTCCAACTTTAAAAACGGCTTCTTCTAGTTCTTTTTTAGAAATTGTTTTATGACGAAGACATGTATGGGAGGTATGATCTAATATATAATAACCATCTTTGTTTTTATTACATATGATTTGGTAATTGCAACTTTTTGCACTGCATTTGAAAATCAAAACATCTTTTTTATTTGTTTCAACTTGAACTATTCTATAACCTTTATTTGCTTTGCTAATAAATGCTTGAGCTTGAATAGGATCGGTAAAAGGTGCATGAAGTTCAATATCGTCTATAGTTATTTCATTTTCATCGTCTTCTTCATCATCTTTTTCATTGCCTTCTTCGTCATCTTCGTCATCTTCTTCATTGCCATCTTCGTCATCTTCTTCGTCGTCTTCTTCGTCGCCTTCTTCATTCCCTTCTTCGTTATCTTTCTCACTGCCTTCTTCAAAATCATCAACATTAATGATACTACCTACTTGATCATTAAGATCTTGTTCTCCTTCAATATTATCTCCTTCATTGCAATTTTCAGTTTGTTTCAGTCCATTAAAGAAAAGTTGATCAGGTTTGATGTCTTTCCAATTAATATCATTTTTTTTAATAGATTCATAATATGAAATTATTTCTTTGTTGTTAGGCAAAGGCAATGTAATATAGAAAGAATTTTTATGCGGAAGAGACCTGAAGTGCGGGTTTTCCAAATTCCTAATCTTTGATTCGTTATCAATTACTTTTTTTTTCTGTCTTTACTATTATTGACATCTTTATTATCCTTTGGCGGCCTCCCACGTTTTCTTTTATGTGATGCTTTATAATCTAATAAAAGGTTTTTAATTTCATTATTTCCTTTTTCAGATGCAAGATCTATTACTGTCTTTTTATAAAAATATAAAGTTGAATTTTATTGAAATCTTTAAATTTTTAAATACCTTTTAAGAAATAATGAATATTAATGTCAATTTTTTCATGTGATAATAAAACTTTGACTATTTCAAGTTCTTCTTTTTCGATTGCCAAACAAAGTGCAGTTTTATCAAATCGTGATATAATTTTATTCCAAAATTGAATATCGAATGACATTGAAGAATTTGACTTTAAACTTCATTGAAGGATGTAATTATGAATTAAATTGAATAATTTGTTTTGTAATTACGTTAAAAGTTTTGATGTTCTATTCTATATATAACATTTAATTAAAATATTATAAATATTAGGATCAATTTTATCATTTGATATCAAGAGTTTGACTATTTCAATATTTCCTTTTTCAACCGCCAAATATAATGCGCTGATATAATTTTACATAGGAACTTCATTAAAATACTTTTTTGAATTTTATCAAATCATTTATATTCGAACGCCTTCGAAAAGTTTGATTTGGAATATTATTTAAATATTTTTGTTTGTAATGACATTAATTTTTTGGGTAAAGAAATTGTACTCTTTATAAAATTGATCAAAATTATTTTATTTATGTCAATACTTTTGTTTTTTAAAAGAAATTCAACGAGATAATAGTAATCATATTTACATAAAGTTAAAAAATTAGATTCATTAATGATATCTCTTTCAATAAAAGTAAAATTATAATATTTTAAAAGTTGCATGTGAATATTTTTTAAAACATTATCTGTAAATATGTAATTGTTAGCAATGTAATGTGCCAATTCATTGTGATGACATTTAATGGATTCAATAAAACAAAATTTGTAATCTTTTCCTTTTGGTTCAATTTTGTTTTCTTCAAGATTTCGAACTATTTCATCATTTTGCCCATGAATTGCATAATCCCATATTGAAGAGTTCAATTCAACTCCATCATTTTGCAAATATTCAAAAATTTTTATTGATCCAAAAAATGCTGCATAGTTTATTAAGGGTAAATGACGAACCAATTTTTGAATCATAAATAAAGTTCTCAAAACCTGGTTCAAAAATTTATACTTGGTTCGAAATATTGAAACATGAATAAAAAATTTCAACATGAATCAAAATTGTTGAACCTGTCTCGAAATTTCTGGACATGGTTTAAATAATTAAGGGGATTTTGATCACATTTTTTATATACATAAAAACCAATATATCTTTTCACCTTAAGCTTCTATTTCTCAAATAAAAAAAAATTTGGATCATGATTTAAGATTTTTAATGTAATCAAAAATATATTCTTTTAATTTTGTGATTATATTATTTTTTATTTCATTTAAAATTTTATAAGTTATACATAAGTAGAGGTATAAGAAACATATTTTTTTTATTTTATTTTAATAATATTGGTAAGAATATGTGAAAGAAGGGAAATTAGTAAATTGGGTGATGATTCATAGGTAACCCTTATGGCCGTAGGCCGTAGTTGGTGAGTGCCGTTGTCAAATCCGTAATTTTGCCGAAACCACTCTATACAATCACCGTATTTTATTTGGTCGATTTTGAATAGAAATATAATTATATTATTTTTTCAAATTCTTTTGGATTCAATTAATATAATTACTTACTAGATTAATTTCTGTAATAAATTGGTTTAGTTTCATAAAATGAGTTTTATATATAATATAAAGAATTCAAAGTAGTTATTCAAAAAGTTTTAATCTGGCCATTTTTTATTTGAAAAAGTTACCGTTTTTTATATGCCGTAATTAAAACTCAGTGCGCCGAAATTCCCAAATTCAGCATAAACTATTTAAAAATATGTGATGTCGCCGTAGTTTACAAAACCGCCGAAGGGTTAATCCATAGGTTTTTAAACAAAAAAAAAAAAAAAAATTTTATCAATTTTTTTGAATGATAAAAATAATTATAGTCATATCAGTATACTAATATATATCAAAAGCTTTAATAATTTGCTTAAATAAGCATAATACCTTTAAAAGAATTCAAACAACTTCCTTTTCCTTTCAAAATTTTTTTGAAAGCATTCAAACAACTTCCTCTCCCATTCAAAATTTTTTTCCTTTTCACTTAAATAAGAGGAGTTTTTACTTTTTTTAGGAAGAATTTAAAAAAAAAAAAAAAAGAATTTAAGATACTTAATAATAGGACGATTATAATAAAAAAAATCAACCAATTCATTTTAAATGATATATATTAATATGGTGAAACATTTTGCAATGTTTATCAATGAAGAAATCATTGTACAAGATATAATATTATGAAAACTAAAAATTACTTATTTTATTTTTTTTATTCCTAGGGTTGACTGTCCAGTGAAATGACTGTCCCTACCTTCACTTTTTCTAAAAAATACGTTATTTTTGTCACTTTTTTTGGACAGAAAATCGTTATTTACGTCTATATTTGGTCGGAAAATACTCAAAATTTGAAAGAGCAGTCCACTAACAAAAATGATGGATAGTTTTTTCTTTAGTTAATTAATCAAAATGTTTCAAAGATAGCAATTGATTTTTAAAATAAAATGGAGAAGAAAAAACGTTGACCAAAATTTTGAAAGCAATTAAATGAGTATTATCAAATATTGAAAAACAATAAAAATTTTATTCCGATAAAAATCAAAAATTTTCTAATTCAAATCAAAACAAATATCAATTCAAAATTTGAGGGGCTGTCCACAATTGAATTGGCTGTCCAAATATGGACCGATTTGGACTGTGGACAGCTGGTGTAAAAAAATACGTTGCTTTTTGGACAGTCTCCTTTGAAAAAGTTGTGGACAGTCAAACCTAGTTTTATTCAAATTCCTTAATTAAATAATTATGGTTTAGGTAAATTTCCCAGTATATTAAAACCTCCAATTAAATTAAAAATATTTCTATTTTTGGTGAATAATGATATTGCTTCTGAATAGCATTCGGATAAATTTAAAATATATAGTTTTTGTAAAATATGATTTAAAAGCAATATTAAGTCATGAAGATTCTCCAAAAAATCATTGTTTGAATGAATATAATTAAATATGCAATAAAGGATGTAAACAAGTTGTGTATAAAAAAATTCATCGTTTTTTTCAAGTAAAAGTTTACATAAAAGTGGCATGGAATTGATTATTTTGGAATAACATGCATTGCTTGTTGTTCGAAGTACAAATAATGAATATTCTGATAATACTGACTTTAGTAAATCAAAATTATTTATGCTTTCGTTTTTTAGAAAATTGAATAATAATATAGAGTCTAATATTTCAATCTTATTTTTTTCAAATAAACTAACAAAAATTCTATATTTAATCTTCTCATTAATTTTATTCTTTTCATTATTCCTATTCTTTCTCTTAAACTTATGTTTCTCATAATTCTTGGAAATATCAATCATAAAAGTTTTAATATTAATCTAATTTTATCTCACTAATCTTATTCTTTTTATTAATCATACTCTTCTCATTATTCTTAATTTTCATGCTATTCATGTTTTTCTTCTTAATCTTATTTTTCTCATCAATCTTATTTTTTTTTTATAATTTAATTCTTCTCATTATTATTAATCTTCTCATTAATTTTATTCTTTTCATTTTTTATTCTCCAACAATACCCTTTTTAAAATTATTGATATGTTATGTGAAAAAAACATGATTTAATTTTCTGATACATGAATCAAATTTTTTGAACCTGATTCTCAAATTTGACACATGAATTAAAAATTTCATACACGAGCAAAATTTTTTATACATGATTCTGAATTTTTTTTACATGATTCAAAAATTGGTTCATCATTTACCCTAATGAAATACCAGAACTAATACCATTTGAATTAATTTTTTTTTGTATCAAAAAAGAATTTGTTTCATAAATCGATGGTTCTATTATTGAATTCACCGAGATTCTATTCTGCATAATGTACTCTATAAATTCATTAACTAAATCATCTCTAATAAGTTTGCAAACTAAAGCATCATTTTCACCAATTATTCGATTCTCGTAAAAATTTTCTGGCAATTCATTTTTCAATTCTTGAATCCATTTACTTCCCATAAATCTGGAAGGCGATTTTTCATTGATGAAATCTCGAATTTCTGGTAAGAAATATTGCAAATAATCAGCTTTTATATATTTATTTGAATCAAATTCTTTTGTGATTGTGTGAATTATATTTTCATCAATCGTCATTATTTTTTCTTCGATTAGAAATAAGACAATCCTTTTATTGCTTTTAAAAATATTGAAAATTTCATAATTTGAAATTTTTTTTATTAAATCATTTTTAAAAAGTAGTAAAATTTGTTCAATTTTGTAGTAAAAATTGCGTAAATGTGAATGATTATTTGCTATTTTAATTATTAAGCGCATAAATAACTTCAATTTTTGATAATCTTCATGAATATTTTGATTATCACAAAAATCAATAATATTTTGGAGTTTTTCTTCTATTTCAATTTCATCTTCTAAAAATGATAAAATATTGTTTTGATTTGTTTTCATTTTGTCCAAATAATCTTTAATACTCATTCTTTGTTTTGAAATATTGTTTATGTTCAATTATTTGACCATTTTGAGAAAATTCAGAGGAATAAAACATTAGAAAAGTGAGTTCTTGAAAAATTTAATTTTTATCTTCATATATTAAGTTAAACAATATTTTACAGATATCCTGTACTTTATTCAGATATATATTATGTGTATATTTATATTTGATATTTCTAATATTAAAATATAATTAAAATCAAGCGTCTCAATAGCCTCGTTTTTAAAAATGAAAAATGATTTTTTTTCAAAAATTAAGATTTTTAAATAGAAATTTCTAAATGAAAATTATGCTATTGAAGATTAAATTGATATATTCATTCGTTTAAACACATAAAATTTGAAGGTTGCCAAATATGATATTTTTTATCTGCTTTTTCAAGTTAAATAGAAATCAGCTTATTTAAGAATTCATACCAAGTATGACTTAATGGTATTTAAAAAATATCAAAATTTTAAAGATTTAATGGTAAAAAGTTTGTTGAAAAATTGAGAGCTAGCTAAAAATAGAGTCGGAGTGGTTTTACCGTAGATAATTCATTTATGGAATATTGGTGAGAATAAGAAATAATAAATGAGATAGGTGAGAATAAGAAATAATAGATGAGATAGGTGAGAATAAGAAATAATAAATGAGATAGGTGAGAATAAGAAATAATAGATGAGATAGGTGAGAATAAGAAATAATAAATGAGATAGGTGAGAATAAGAAATAATAGATGAGATAGGTGAGAATAAGAAATAATAGATGAGGAAAATGATGATATATAATATTAAATGGCAAGGGGAAAAAAGAAAAAAATAATACTTATTACAATTATCATTTAATCTGTAATTAATATTTACAAATTCAGAGCAACCAAAAAGAAGAAAATCTTATAAAAATCTTAAAATATAAATATATTTCAAAAAAAAATTAATAATTATGCGTAAAATCAAGTAAATGCTTAACAGTCGTTTACAATTAGTTTACAATTTTATACAAACCTTGATTTTTCTTTCAGTAAAAGAGAAAAAAACAATATTACTAATATAATTTAAAACACTAATTTATGTAGAATAATCTAATGCACTTGTATCTTTGTTTTTTTACATAAGTTTTATAACATTCATGAGAATTTGCATGTTAATAAATTGCTTTATTCAAAATATAAAAACGTAAATATACGTAAAAAATGATGGAGAATATTATGTGAGATGGTAGAGATTTTTTATTTAAGCATATTGGTGATTAATCTGAATATCATGAAAAAAGCATTGATTTCTAAAATTGCGTTTTTGCTTATGATATTATGAAGCCTTGCATAAAATTTGGTGCTCTACAATGCCAGTATGCTATTTTTTTTCCCCTATTGATGCTAAAAATAATTTAATTTAATATGTTTCCTAAAAATGGTATTTAACAGTGAAAATTATACTAATATAAACTTTATCAATTACTGATAAATATATGTTTCTTTGGGATTTTTCTTGCTTAAATGCTGCGGCACTTCACATTTTTTTCTTACTTTTGTGATATGAACTTTGAAAAAAACTCACCTTGGAATTTTTTTTTTAAAAAAAACTCACCTTCAAAATTTTTTTTTTAAAAAAACTCACTTGTGATGTGAAAAAAGTTTTAAAAATTAAATTGTCCCAAATAAATATTTATTAAAAATATTACATTTCTTAATAAAAATTCACTATCCAAAAAAGCAATAATTATTATCTAAGAGAATTATTAACACTAATTGTCGTACAAAATAAAATATCAATGTAAATAAATGCATAGCAAAAGGATTTTTCCACAGGATTACAAAAACTCAAAAAAAGATATGGGAATTTTTAAGTCTACTATAAGTTTATTTTAAAGATATAATATCATTTTATCATTTAGTACTAAAATAAAATATCAAAATTATTAATCTACATGTCCTAAAGGTATGGAAACTTCTATCCACTCGACAGATCATTTTTCTTTCAATATATAATTTTTAAATGACAGTATTAATGATAAATATAATATAAAAAAGACATATTTTTCGAGAGGAATTTAAGATAAAAATAAATTATTTTTTTGAAAAAAATTGAATCCTAATCTGGTTATCCTAATTCAAAAAACAATTTTTTTTTATTTTTTTAATTATATTATTTTTAAATATAATTATATAAGTAATTTATATTTCATGAGGAAGAACTCGAAATTTATCATTTTTTATATTTATATCACAAGTGATATGAATTATTTTAACCTAAAAGGCGAATATTTTTTTACCTAAAAGGCGAATTTCAAAATTTTGAAAATTATGATTTTATACAGGAAATTGTTTTCTAATTTTCTTCATATTGATATTAAAAAATCTATTCCCAATTCGTTCAAATCACTTTTTCCATTTTTATTGTTGACTATACATCATGGATAAGCAAACCAAGCAAAGATTATTCATTTTTAATATTTTTTCCTAAAACTCAAGCAAATTCGCCAAATTTACTAAATAAAAGCGATTTACAAAATAACTATCGTACAAATTCCAGCACATAGTTGGCAGATGAAAAAACTATCGATAATTCATTTGTTTATAAGGAAAATAAAACATACTGGAATTAATAAAAGAATTATTTTGTAAAACGATCTTATTTAGTGAGTTTTTTGAATTTGTTTGAGCTTTAGGAAAAGACATTCTAAAATAATTATCTTTGCATGGTTTACTTTTCCATGTTGCGCTGGGATATACCTAAGAATTGTTTTGTAAACTACTCTTATTTAGTTATTTTGTTGAGTTTATTTGTGTCTTTGGAAGAAATACTATAAAAAAATAAATTAACCTTTTTGGTCAAAAAATTTTCATCTTTATTGGTCAATAATAAAATTCATATCATCAATGATATGAACTATACAAAAAATTGATAACATCATATAAGATCTCCAAATCCACTCGAAAAACATGGCCTTTTTTTATTTTATTTTCTAATAAATAAAAAAATGAAGAACATATAAAAAAACTAAAAACTTTTGTCGACTCATTCATCTTTAAATTGATTTTTTCTTAAAAAAACATTTTTTTCTCATTATGCATTTTATGAGATTTGAATTAAGCACGTTCATGCTATTTTTAAATATGTTAATAATATGATAAAACAATATTAGACATGTATGAAACTTTGATGAGGTTTTTTCCGTTAATCAAAAATTGTAAATTTTTGGATTTATTTTTTTCAGAGGTATTCATGTAGAGAATTCGTCGATAAAATTTTATATAAAACATTTTATATTTTTAGATATTTTATAATTTGATTATATAATGATTTGTATAATACTTTGAGCCTCCATTTTCAAGATATGAATTTAATATATTTTTGTGAGTATAAATAACTTTACTTCTGAATTTTTATAATTTCAATAGAAATATAAAAATATAATTATTTATTAATAAATATGCATTATATGTGATTATTAATATTCAAATTAGTTAATACATATATTATTAGTTTATATTTAAAATTAATTTGTATTTTTAACTTTTATAATTAAGAAATATATAGATTAGATATAATTATTTTTCAATATTTTAGGAACGATCATTTTATACAAATTAATAAATAATCAATTGAATTTATAATCATCTTTTTTTTGAAAAAATATTTATTCTCTCAATATTTTATTACAATTTAATTAATAAACATAGAAACTTTTCAGATGAATTGAATTAAATTATCGTAAAAAATTATAATTTTATAACTAATATTTTGCATTTTATAATTAATGAACTATGATTTTTTTTATTTTTTATTATTATTCAATGTAATTAAATTATTGTTATCAAAGTTAATTCAAGAGAACATAAATATTTAAAAAAAGTTTTTCTCATTTTTTTGATTTTGGCATTTTGCACCAATAAAATTAATAATATAAAGTAAAATCAACATTTCTCAAAAATGAGCGCATAGCCAATATATTCCATTCTCAACTGAATAATTCAGATTAAGCCAAAACATATACATAAAATATATAAAAATTTAACGAGCGAATTTTTAAATATTCTACTTTTTTGCAAAAAAATTCATTTTCAAATTTTAAAATCTTCATTATTTTTACATATAAAACAAAGAACAAAATTTTAAGTCTCACAATAAATTATAGTACTAATAAATTACCTTTATTATTTTAAATATCTGGCATATATTTTAAATTGAGTAAAAATATCAAGATATTAGGAAAAAAATTTTTAACATTATTTTTTCAAAAAATCATGCTTAATACAATCTCCACAGGTAAGAAATTTGTTTCTCTTAATCTGAGTCTTCAAAACTTTAAATTGGCTGAAAAAATGCAATTATAAAAATTATCAAAGACGTTAAGTCACCTCACATGAATACCTCTTTTTTTTCTTGTTTTTCGGTAATAAAATTAAAATTATATTTTTTTGATTTTATAATTATTCTACAAATATTATATACATGACGATGGATTGATTTTTAATAAAAAATGATCAATATTCAAGCTTTTTTTGCATAAAATAAAATTGAATTGAAAAAGAGTTTCCATACCTTTCATGTCCTTTGGATGATTAAAAAAAAATATCAATATTCAATTATTTCAACCCACTTTAGATAATTACGTAATATATCATTATATATTATTTTTCCTAATATAAAGAACTAATATATTTCAAGAATTTTGCTTTTCCTTATTTTTATAATAAGATATAAAAGCATTTTTAAGCTATTTTAACGTGCAAAAAACGGTTACCCGTGCTCATTTTTTTCTCAATTTTTTTTTGGGCCAATTTCCACTTAAGTGGAAACTATATCATACATTAATAATTAAATAATAACAAACGAGACACATTTTTTAAATACTATAAAAATTGATTTTTATCATGTTTTTATTACTTTTTTTCTTCTAAATAATAGATTTTTCTATTAATTACATAATTTCTATAGTTTACATAATTTTCAGTGGTTTATATTTTTCTACCTCAGAAAAAAAATCATATATCGCCACAAGTAGGCCCCGTGGACGAAAATAAAAAAAAAATTATATCATTATAATGCTCATAAAAAATAATTAATATATACAAATTTTGGTGCGAATCTAAATCACTTCACCCTGTCCGCACCTCTTAAAAAAAAAATATACATATGTAAATATATTCATATGTAAATATTTAGAGAATAAAATAAGGAATTATGAAGCAACATCAGCTAAGTAATCACGATAAATGCATATAAATCTTGCAACAAAAGCTTCAAGGTGAAATATTGGCTTAGTGCCATTTTGCATTCTTGCTTCATAAACTGCTGCTGCTTCCGTTATCTGTGGGATAAGCTGTGGATCACTTTTTGCGCAGAGTCTAGTTAATATACGCTTAAATATTTCTGTAGGAGGAACACAATGAACAAGGAGTTCATATAGATGGTTTCTAATTTTCTTCATTGTATCAGGACTAATATCAGACTCAATCATTATTTTAACCAGTTCATCTGTATACTTTTCCCATTCAGGAATAATTTGTTGAACACTAGAGCTTTTTTTTTGAATAGAAAGCATTTGGACTAAATTAATAGCGCGTCTCAAATTTCCCTGGGCCTCAGCAACTAATTGTGTTAATAGCTCTTGAGCTAATTCAAGCTTTTCTGCTACTAAAATTTGATTAACAACAATTGAAACTTGTTCTGATGATACTCGTGGTGTCCTTATAATTAGGCAACGTGAACGAACTGGTTCAATTATTTGAGATAATGAATCACAAATCAAAATAATACGGCAAGTTTGTGCATATTTTTCCATTGTACGACGCAGCGCTTGTTGTGCGAGCCTTGATAATCTGTGAGCTTCATTAATAATTACGATTTTGATTGGAACACTCTTATTAACCATTTGAGATTGTGCAATCTCTTTCAAAAAAAACGAAATCACGTGACGGTCATTATTACCTGAATCTGCTGGTGTGAGTTCAACATGGAAGGGAGAAGATGTAACCTGAACTTCAATGTTTTTGGAATCATTAATTTCAATTGTTCTGTATTCAGATCTCATTTTACCAAGTTCAATTTCTGTTTTAAAAAGTGCACGTAAAAAAGCCATTACTCTTGTTTTTTTTCCTGATCCTGGAGGACCTGAAAATAGTAAATGAGGGAATGAATACGAATTGCAGATGTTACGAAGAATCGTATTGGCTTGCGGTTGAATTGAAAGTTCTTCTAAATCTTTAGGGCGATGTTTATCTATCCAGAGTGCCATTATTATTTTTTGAAATTAATAAACCGCTTTTTGCCTTCACTTTTCACTCAAGAAAGGAATTTGCTTTAATTTTCAATCCAAAATGAGCGTTTTTTTAATAATCCTTATTATGCGGCATAATTTATGCCTTTAAGCTCCATATTTATAATTTTATTTTTATTTTCTATTTTCTGTAAATAGAATTAAAAAAGATTTATTAAGAAATAAACTATAATAATAAAATAGAATTGATTTAGATCTTTGATTTATGCTTTTTTTAATATTTTAAAAAGGTTCATCTGATTCAAGAATATGAATTTTAAAATAAAGATCATAAGTATACTTATGATTGTATTCTTATCACATATCGGCAATAATCATGTATTGAATTTGTTTTTTTGTTCCATCAGTAATTATTTTCCAATGGAAAATAAAATGATCATTGTCGTTATCTTAATTTGATGTAAAAATAAACTGGATTCTATAATTCGGACAAGACAAATAACCTCTCAAATTTTTATAAAAAACAATGGATGAATCTTGAAAGCTAAACAAAGCAATTATCATACTTTTTTCGAAAAAAAATTATACAACACAAATCCGTAATGTTTAAACGTAGAAACCGGAAGAGCTGAGATGTAATTAAGCGTTTCGAATTACATGAAGAATTTCTTATTTCAAAAAAAGAGGCATATCTTTCAAAATTACGCCAAAAATACGTCAATAAAATGAGGAACTTACGGTAGAAAATATATGGATGCTTGAAAATAGGGAAGCAAAAATTTATTTTTTAAATAAATTTTATTTTTAAAAATCAACTTTTTCATAATATAAAATATAAAATTGAATATTTTTTTTAATCAGATAAGTTTTGAGAGAAAATCGTGTGTAATTTCTGAAGAGGGTAAAACAAATTTTTAAATTGAATGCAAAAAGTTATATGTAACATTGAAATAGTCGTATGATTTATAGAATCCAGTTTAAATCAAAAAATTGAAAAAAAATGTAAACGTTTTATATTATTTTATTCAAATAATGAATACTGCGATTTTTTTGAAAGAAAATCATCAATGAATACCGATTCAACCCAACGTCCTGATCTTCAACAACTTCGGGCTGAAGTTGACAAAGTAATGCAATCAGTTAGAGAGTTTGATGAACAAATAGAAAAAAGAAACGAAGAAAGATTGATGTTGGTTGAGCAGCTTCGAGATCTTTTACCGCATGATCAATTCGAAAGATTTGAGAAAATCATTACCAAAACAGTTGAAGCTGTCAGACCAGCTCCAGATCCAACATATCTCCCGCCTCTCGAAATAGACGAGCAAAATCCACTTGAGAGCCTCAGACGCATTCGATGCCAAATTGCGCAAGAAGTATGTCAAGTTATGGGTGTAGAGCCTCCCCATGTCGCCTAAATTTTTAATTTCTTAATAGTCAAATCCCGGATCTTCGTTTTTCGTCTATCCAACTAAATATTTGAATTTATTTATTTTGTGATTATTATTTTTGACATTTTTTTTAATGTACAATTATTAATATGACTGTAAGTCACTATTTTAAATATTCTTAAATTAAATAGAAAGAATATTTAATTTTTAAGATATTATTATTTTTCAATCTAAAAAAATTTGAGAGAGTCGAACCCTTTTTTTTTATATCATTTTTAAGAGGTGCGGACGCCTACTTTACATTTTTAACGTTTATAAAAATATGTATATCTTTTTATGTATTAATAATTACTAAATAACATTTTGATATTATATTCTAGTGCACTTATTTTATATATTTATTATTTAAATGTTTTAAAATATCAATTATATAAGTTATAATAACACAAACAAGTATCCTATGAAAATAACCCAATCCAGCCACCTGATGGATGGATTGAATTTATAATGATTAATTATTATATATATTGGAAATTAATGATTAATTATGCATTTTGTTATTTTATAAATATTTCATATTTTGTTAAAAAGTTCATTTTAATGAATTTTTACATATTTTTTTGAAATATCTAAATAAATAAAGAATTTATTTAGATTATAATTACATTTAAATATTGTACATTTAATTTAATAAAGATATGCTAAATTTAGTTTAATTTGATTCAGGGGGCTGAGCTGCAAAAATCAATTTTAAAATCATAAACATTAATAACGATTTTTTTTCAATAAGAAATTTTTATTAAAATATTAAGCAAATATCTTTTTATATTTATATGTATATCATAGATTATATAACTTATAATAATATTATATATACTATAAAAATATTTAAAATAAAGATAAACAATTAATAAACTTTATATAACTGTATATTCTAAATATTGAACAATTATAATTTCAAAGCGCTTTTCATAAAATAAGGTTTTGAGAAACCGCTCAAAAATTCTGAAATTTGAATCCCCCTTTCAAATTAAACTCAATTATTTGAGAGGGGAATGTAAATGCCTTCTAAAACGTTCCAGTAAATAATTAAGATAATATCATTATTACCATTATATTATTCACTCCAAAGTGGAAATGATATATCATATCTTTTTGAGTGAAAAAAAAAGAAATAAGGCTATTATTAAGATTATTATATTAATTTTCATTAACCTATATTTTTCTAATCAACCTCAAAATAATGATATATTAACACCATTTTTATTCTTTTTACATATTTGCTTCAAATTTTTAGCTTTTATTATAATAGTTTAATTCTTTAATTTATTCCAAGTTTGATATTTTATGTAAAAAACAGTTTTATTACTATATAATGAGTACACATATATGATATTGGCGAGTTAAAAATCTTATTATACATTAAATTATAGTAAAAATAAGAAATGCTTCTTATTTTGTCGATTACTTCTATTAAAAAAGAGATTTTTAAATTTTAGCACAGATTTATCAACTCATATGTTTTGTCGAAATATAATAGCTATAAAATAAATATTAATATTTAATTCAGATAAGAATTAACTTTTGCATAATTTGTTCAATTGATATGATTTTCCATAATATTTTCAAATTATTTATAATATTATATTACTAATATTAATAATTTATTTTTAAATGTAATAAGCTAGTACAAATTAAAATATTCAATAATATATAAAACTGATTTTGTATATTTTACAAATTATATTTTCAATTAAAAATCGGTTATTAAAAACCCTATCATAAAATGTTAATTTGAGAGAAATGGAATAAATAATTTTCTTTATATATTTTGAAGTTTAATTAAAATTTAAATCAAATGTAGAAAGTTTTTTTTAATTAATTCTTTTTTCATAAATTTTGAATAAAAAAAACTTCGAGAATAAAATTGAGAATATAGTTTTAATAATTGAGAGTGGTTACATTTAAATTCATATCTTAATATGTAATTTATTATTTTTTTATATTATAATAAATATATGATATAAATAAAATATATAACAATTATATATTAATAAAATCATTTTAAAATACTTTTTTTTATTAAATTTGGCCCATTTTCATTTTCTCAATTTTTTTTTGGGCCAATTTAAGTGGAAACTATATCATACATTAATAATTAAATAATAACAAACGAGACACATTTTTTTAAATAGTATAAAAATGATTTTTATCATGTTTTTATTACTTTTTTTCTTCTAAATAATATAGGTGGACTCGAACTTGATCTCCTAAAAAGTCGTAAATAGGACTTAAAGTCTAAAAAGTTTATCTCAAAAAATCATTAATTTGATTTAAAGTCTAAAAAGTTTATCTCAAAAAATCTTTAATTTAATTTTAAGTCTAAAAAGTTTATCTCAAAAAGTCATTAAATTGAATTAAAGTCTAAAATATTTCATCTAATTCGTCATTAAAATATTCTATTCCCTCAAAAGTTTATCTCAAAAAGTCTCTCAATTTATAACTAACTAGAAAAACATTTATACCAAAAAATCAAATTATTATGGCTATGTCTCGAACTTTTTTGATCAAAAAATCTTTAAAATAACCTTTTAAGTGGTACTTATTATTACAATTAATCGTAATAGATATATTAAAAAAACTTTAAAATATGCAATTGAATTGCTTTCTTTTAATATTATTGTTCATTCAATCTAAAATACATGTATATCACATTTATTATTTAGAAATGGAATTGATTCATAGTAATGTTGAATAATATAATTATTATATTTTTGTAGAAGAATTATATTTTATTTTTAATACGTAAATTCCATATAATAATCTTATGTTAAAGCATATATTCTATAGATGATATGAATTTCTTTATTTCTTTATGATCTTCTATAGACAAAAAGCTTCATTGGCCTACCGTAAAAGTGCCTAAAAGCTTGATTTCTTAATTATTAATCAATTAATATCTTGATATAAAAAATATTTTTGTTTAAAATAATAGATTACTTAATTTAAAATAACTATTTTAGATATTATATTTATTTATCAAATTGAATATTTATATATAAAAGATTATAATTAAAAAATGTAAAATGAATATTCATTTCACATTGATAGCTCACCCTTTTTTAGAGCAATGAAAAGTTTATTTTATAATAATGTATCGAATTCACTTTATATAAAACTTGAAATTTTTAGATCAATCTTTTGAAAATAAAAAAAGTAAGAGAAGCTATTTTTATTTACAAATTATATGATATTTAATAATAAAAGTTTAAAAATAAATATAGAAACTATTACGATTTTAAAGAAAATTGAGAATCTATAATTCATATTAATTCATGACTGGCCTTTTTATGTAAAATGGAAATTAATTTTCTAAAAAAGATATTTTGGGAGATATATCCTACTTTATCCTAGAAAAAGGATCTCTTTCCTGCAAGAAAAAATATATATTTCAAAAAAAAGACTTTTTGATTTTTTAAAAAAGAGTATTTGGCATAATTTCAAAGATTTTTTGATCAAAAAAGTTCGAGACATAGCCATAATAATTTGATTTTTTGGTATAAATGTTTTTCTAGTTAGTTATAAATTGAGAGACTTTTTGAGATAAACTTTTGAGGGAATAGAATATTTTAATGACGAATTAGATGAAATATTTTAGACTTTAATTCAATTTAATGACTTTTTGAGATAAACTTTTTAGACTTAAAATTAAATTAAAGATTTTTTGAGATAAACTTTTTAGACTTTAAATCAAATTAATGATTTTTTGAGATAAACTTTTTAGACTTTAAGTCCTATTTACGACTTTTTAGGAGATCAAGTTCGAGTCCACCTATAGATTTTTCTATCAATTGCATAATTTCTATAGTTTATATATTTTTATATTTTTTTCAGTGGTTTATATTTTTCTACCTCAGAAAAAAAATCATATATCACCACAAGTCGGCCCCGTGGACGAAAATAATAAATAATTATATCATTTTAATGCTCATAAAAAATAATTAATATATGCAAATTTTGGTGCGAATCTAAATCACTTCACCCTGTCCGCACCTCTGTCGTTTCAAAAAATGTTTATACAGAAGTAAGGAAACTCGATCTGCCCAAAATTTTAGAATACAAATTATATATATATGTATTATTATTGTATATATAGCTTATATATAAAATTATTTTAAAAAAACTATCGTGTAAAATCGATAAATTATGAAGACAAGATTTAAAAACGATAAATTGAATATATTTGAGACAATTCAATAAGATTATTCAATATTTTCGCCAATTAAAAAAATCAAATTTTATCTAGGCTTTTGTGTCCATATAAAAAAGAGTCCATTTAAATTCAAAAAGTGAGCTCTGGATACAAAATTTTGTTCGTTATTATTTGAGAACTATTGAGTGTCCAAAATATCCATTTGGACACATTTATTTCAATTTTGGATACACTCTTAATTTTCAATTAATTAATTCCAATGAATTAAATGAATATTTGATGGTAGACTCCAAAAAGGACAAAATCAGCAGGCCATTTATCTATTCAAAATATATCAATAGAATTTGTTAAAAAAACAATAAACGTATGACCATTTATTTATTGAAAATCATTTTTTTTTATATTAAAGCATTCATATATACAGCAAGCTCGAGGTAATACAGACTTTTATCGATGATGTGTTCTACATGATCATAATCTCAATTCACTGTACATTAATTTGAATATCATATTAGCAAAAAAACTTATTTTTTATATCAGAATTTTTTTCATTTTTAGTGATTTGTAGCCAAAAGTATGTCTATTAAGCCCAGAAAATAGTCATGTAGCTATTATTTTTATTTGTCTTTGTTTCTGGGAGATATCAAATTGAAATGAAATACTAATACACACATGTGTGACCTTGCTCGCAGTAATCAAATGAATTATTTTCATATGAATTGTTCAATTTAACTCTATAGGAATACTTTTGGATAGTTTTCTTTTTTTCATTTATTCATAATTATATAAAAAATAGATTAAAACTAATCCAAATATTATCATAATTCTATTTTAATAAACATTTATATATAATTATTTTATTTTTTTTTATTTTCATTTTTGTAAAAAATTGATTTTGAATGTTTATTTGATGTAAAAGGTGCCGATTTTGGACTTTACAAAAAACGGTTATTGTAAAAGGTGCCGATTTTGTCCAAAAAAAAGTCTACCTATTTGATCGTCGTTGTTAAATAATAAATGAGATTGTAAATATTATTATACATAAATATTTATTTATATTTTTTAATATTTTTATTAATTTATTATTTAATCTTTGTTATAATATTATTTATTTGATTTGTCAATTACATATTGTTAAATTTTATTCAATATATTATAATATTTTTAATATTTTTTTTTTATTTTAAAAATATATTTTTATATATTTATATAGTAATGAAATATTGAAGAAATAATACATATAATTACATTTTTACGAAAATATTTTTAATTATGTGTAGGCTCACTAGCATTTTTGACTAATTTTTATATGATTTGATAGATCATATATTGTTATAAAATAATATTCTAAAAATAGTTCATAAGTATGAATAATAAAGTTTAGATTTGCATTTTAATATTTTATATTTAATAAAAAACTATTTCAAAAAATTGAAAGAATTCTTTCAAAAATATTTGAAAAATTCTTTCAAAATAATTGAATAAATTTAGTGAAAAAATTTGAATTATTATTTAAGTTATTTTTTATTCAGCAGATATTAACTATTAATTTAATTTATAAATTAAAAATTGGAATATTTAATCATCTGGATTAAAGTTAAAAAAATACTTCCTTTGTTTCTTTTTTTTTGAAACAAGTTCGAGAGATATTGAATCAGGATTAATCATTGAGTAAAAACCAATAACATCAGGTTTTTCACCTTGCATTAATTTGATTGGACAAATGTCTTCTTCTTCAGCCTTTTTTGGCGGAGGTCTTTCTACTTTCTCTGAGCCATTTACTTCATCATTATCTCCTTCTTCTTCCTCTTCGGGATATTCAATTTGACTTTCACCTTCATTTTTATCATATCTATTATTGATATATCTCGATCTGATATTGGAACCAGAAAAAGGTCCTTGGATATAAGTTTTCATAAAATTTTTTGAATAAGTATCGTTTTCTTTTGATTTCATTTCTATAAAATTATTTAAAAGAGCTACATCATTTTCTAATATAAAGCCTTTTGCTAATCTTAAAAATAAACAAAAAAAATCATTTGGACTGCAATCTGGTAGCACACCAATATTTGAGTTTTGTTTTGTAGTTCCAGCTGAATTTTCGCGACCATTTATTGTAACTTCTTCACCTAATTCTATTAATTTATTCTTTATAAAAATTGATTTCGCAATTGACCTCAAAATATTGATAAAACTGTGATTTCCATGGCAGGCCATCCGTACAAGGCCAAAGAAGCACTCTAAACAGTGTGTACCAACTCTACTCAATTTTAATGAGACATGTTTTTGAATAGAGATCATTACAGTTAAAATTGTGTTTAAATTCTAATTAAACTAGTTTTAGTTTGAACATAATTATTCTTAACCAAGTTATGCTGATGAAAAAAATATAAAATAAACCAAAAAGAAACTTCTAGAAAATAAATACGTGAATCATTTGAGAGTATTGGATTTCTTATTGCTTCTGTTAAAAAAAAGTAAGGTAAAATAAAAAAAGCATGTGCGTAATTTTTCCTTTGACACATTATTTTGAAAATTTCAAATGAAAATAATAAAAGAGGATAACTGTCTTTCATACTCCCTTGTGAACTTGTATCTTTAATAATTTTATTTAAATCATATTGTTCAAATTCATCAACACTTATTGTTATTGAATTATAAAAATCTATAAATATGAAATCTTTGTTTAATAAATTACTTCGAACATTTTTTAAGATATGTTAAATGTCAGAATTTGGCAAAAGAACTTTTTTAAGGACGTATTGACTATAAATAAAATCAAAGTTTTCAAATTCATATACTCTTCTTATATAATCATTAAAAAACAAACGATGCTCCAGGTCATAAAAGTGATCTCCATCAGTACAGACGAAATCGATAGAAATATTAAACATGCTTAAAAATTGAATGATATTTATAATTGTTTCAATAATAGAAATATTAGCATTTCCATTTTGATTTATAATAACTTGAACTGGTATTGTTCTTTGAGCTTGACTAAAAGGTTGCAATAAAAAAACAAAAACATTTGTGTATGTCGCATTCTCATCAATATTTAAATTTAAAGGTTGCAATAAATCAAGCTTTTTTAATAAATCCTTACCTGATATTTTTTGAAACGAAGCTGCATCAACAGCTAATGATCCACGTAAACCATTCAACTTAAAATTTTCAATTATTTTGAAAATTTGATCAATTTGAAACAAAGATTACATAATATCATTAACAATGGGACTTGATAATTTTTTTAAATAAGATACTGAACATAAGGGAATACGTTTTCTTATAAAATTATAACATTTAGCACCAAACATATATGCTATTGTACAAAAAATCTTAAATTTGTCTGTATATTTTCTAGATTGAGGTTTTTTATTTGAATTTTGAATTACATCCTTTATTATTTCATCATTAATAAAAGATAAAGGATTTTTTTCATACTGAACTTCATTTTTAGTATTTGATAAATCTTTCATTTTGATTTTTAATCTTTTTATTTCTTTTTCAAGGTGGCTAATTTTCGCCACAAAAATATTTGATTGAATAGGACGATAAAATAAAATCTTATGAAATACGATTTGAAAATTAAAACCTTCATAAATTGTATCTAATATTTCAATTATTTCATCCTTACTTAAACAATATGAAACAAATTGCGAATTTAAAAAATAAAAAGATAAATATGCATAATGTATATTGAATTTGTAAAATAAAGAAAAAGCAATCTTCAAATTCTCAAAATATTCTTTATGAGTATAATGGCCTACTTGTTGTATAAATACAGTAATATCAGTAATATTCAAAAAAAGCATGGGTAGCTACTCAATTTTTAATTCATACTTTTTTTTATATAAAATATATATAATAAACAAGGAACACCACTTTTTGAACTGCGTTCAAAAAGTGTCTAGTACACCGTTTTTTTCTTTTAGAAAAAAGACAATATCTATATAAAAGGCATTCAAATAAACAATAATTTAGTCAAAATTTTATTCTAAAATTAACAGAGCATAAAAAACTTTATTAATGCTTTCTGTAAAAAACTAACCAAAGTTTGTAATTAGCAAAAACACGAATCAGTTATTAACATCAATGTTTGTCTGTTATTAACATCAATGTTTGTCTGTCGTTAGCATCGATGTTTATCTGTTGTTAGCATAGATGTTTATCTGTTGTTAGCATCGATGTTTTTCTGTTGTTAACATAGATGTTTGTATGTTGTAAGCATCAATGTTTTTCTGTTGTTAGCATCGATGTTTGTATGTTGTTATTAGCATAGATGTTTTTCTGTTGTTAGCATCGATGTTTATCTGTTGTCAGCATAGATGTTTATCTGTTGTAAGCATCAATGTTTGTCTGTTGTAAGCATCAATGTTTGTCTGTCGATAGCATCGATGTTTGTCTGTCGATAGCATCGATGTTTGTATGTTGTTATTAGCATAGATGTTTGTCTGTTGTTAGCATCGATGTTTATCTGTTGTTAGCATCGATGATTGTCAATATTTAAGATAATATTATCTGGGGGTAGGATTATCTGGTTGTGGGATTTATCAGGCTATGAGATTAAACTATTTTATTTCTTTTTGATAAATTAATTAAAAAAAAATAAAATAAAATAAAATAAAATAAAAAAATTAAATTCTATGAGCTTTATGAAAAAAATAACTGAAATTTTTTTTTTATTAAAATATCTTAGAGTCCTTCTTAAAAATTGTAGACGTTCTTAAAAACTGTAAACGCTGAATTGTGATATAAAAATTTAATAGTTTATTTTTATTTTACAATAAAATAATCATACATTATTTTAATTGAATTTAAAAATAAATAAATTTTAGGAAAAAATTAAAACAATGATATACAATTAAAGATGAACTCTTTTTTTATTAAATGAATCATTTTGAATATTTACCCAATGGCGGACTCTAATTGCCTCAGATCTAGCTACACGTGGGATAAGACCATGGTCAGGATGATATGATGACACTATACCAGCACCTCTGAAAGCAGAAATAATATTTGAAATAGTTGATGTTTGTCTGAACGAATCAATGATTCGAATAATCTGAGCTGTTTGTTGACTCAAGCCACTTGGTACTGTAATTCGGCTCATTTTTCCTTTTTGTACACCGAAAAAGCCGATATCGAGTGGCTGCGTCTGGTCACTTGAGTGTGGTGCTAAGAACAATGGAATAATTCCTTCTTCTGAACATGCATTTAAAAAAGTATCTGAATCATGTGGACCAAATCCATCCAAAATAAGAACGCACTCTCCACTATATTTGAACTTTTCTCTTCTTTGTCTAACTTCTGGAAAGAAATACTCAAATGCCCACTTTTCAAAAAGTTCTGTTGAAAAGAAACCAGTTTCTGAATAACCATAACATATTTTATCAGTTGTGTATCCGAACTCGTACAATTCGGTTTCAACAGTTTTTCGTGGAACAACAACTGCAGGAGTAAATGCACTTCCATCAGCAGCAATAGCAACAAGAAGTGATGCTCTCTTTCCTTGTCTGTCAACTGGGCGTTTAATATCTTCGTCGCTTACATAACTTGGAACAATCACTGTAACTCTTGCTGAGTCTTGCCATTCAGCAAAACCAGCCTCGTCCAAGTTCATGATGAATGCGCTTGGAACAACTCTTGTTGATAAGATTGATTCCAAATCATTATAAAATTTGTCTATTGATTCTTTTGAACATTTGACTCGGTCGCTTTCCATTGGTACTCCATCTAAGGACTTCAGTTGTGGCAACCTTGATAATTGGCCATACAATGTTTTCATAATCATATCTTTATCAAATCTTTCTTTCAAGAAATAAAGTATTGATTCAAATGTTGCGGGATTTTTCTCTAGGTATTTTTGGTAGACAAATGAAATTACTTCATTTATTTCATTTTCTGTTAATTCAGAAGGACGACCTGTATCAGCAACATCTTCACCTCTTTTTAAATGAGTATAAAATGTTCCTTTTTGCACATTTAAAAAATTTGCCATTTGTGAGAAACTAGCTAAAGACTCTTGGCCATTTGGATGAAGTATCTCATTAACCTTGTGAACTTGAGAACGAAAGCTAGGACATGAAATTAAATCGTCCTCTTGCTCTTTAATAATTCGTGCAGCATTTTGATTCAGAGCAGAATAATTGAGTTGTTTTGTTGGAGGTGATCTTTTATTATTCATTCTTTCTGGTGAATGATATTGTGTAAAACTAATATCCTCGTCTTCTTCATCTGATTCTTGGTCATTTTGAAGTTGGCCTTCGACAATCATAATCTGATCATCATTTCTTCGAAACTGTTCTATCCACTTTGGCGTATCCTCTGAATCATCTGGAAACTTCTTCCAATATTCCTGATAGCCAAAGTCCATTTCTGGGTCTTGGAACATGGATATTTGCAATATAAAAATGAAATGAAATTGAATAAAAAAAAATTGAATTAATTTTATCAGAATTCCAATTGGGATTTTATCAGAATTATTGAGGTTAATTTTGTTTTTGTGATAACAACTCTCTCCCTCTCTTCAAATTTGAATTTTTTAAAAAGTATTATTTTATTGAAAACTACAAACAAATTATATATTTAAATTTAATTTTAAATTAATATGAAATAAATAAATAATAAAAAACCAATAATTTTTAATTTATTTAATATATACAAAAGAAAATATTAAAATCAAAAATTACGATAGATAAAAGTATTATTTATACATATATTTAAATATATTAAAATTAGTAATCTATTAAGTTTATATAAACATTAATATATAATATAATAAATAATATAATATATATACAGAAAAATAAATTATTAAATTTATCATATTTACAAAAATAAAAGCAATTTAATAAAGTTTATTCAAATATTTTTAATTGAATTGTGATTTCTCAATTAAATGCATTTATAATATTTTAAGAAATATATTTCTTTATTTAATATCAAATATAAATAATAATAATATATATAAAATAATATATATATACATAAATAATGAAAAGTTTAAATAATAAAAAGATATACTTATTTATCTTAAATGAATTAAATTTTTTTTTCAATATTTTTTATTTTTTTGTACATTCAAAAATAATCAAAATTCTGAGTTTTATTTTTTGTTAAGGGAGGACATGTTTTTTATAAACATTTGAAAATTGAATAAACTCATAGAATATTCAATTCAATAGTAGCTTTTTCGGAAAAAGTTTAGGTCAAAATAATCGATATTCCACCTGAACGATCAATTTTTGTAAAATATTTGAAAAATTTCCTCAAATTATTTTTTTCACTAAAAATAGGAGTAAAATAAAAATAAGAGTAAATATAATTGATATATAAATAGTATAATATATATATACAAAAAAATATCAAAACATTCCAAAAATTAAGTTGAATGATGAACGGTGAATTTTTGTGATAACTCATTGAATTTTATTATTTCAAAATGAAAATTTTTGTCTGCCCTCCCTTAAAAAAACCCTAACAAGATATTATTTTTTATAAGTAAATAAGTAAATATATTATTAGAAATATATTATTTTTTTATAAAAAAACTAACAAGATATTTTTTTTTCATATAGAAAATTAACTCTTTTTTTCATATCACATTACATCGTTTACAGTTTTTAAGAACGTCTACAGTTTTTAAGACTGACTCTACTCTTATTTAGTTATTTTGTTGAGTTTATTTGTGTATTTGGAAGAAATACTATAAAAAAAATAAATTAACCTTTTGGTTCAAAAAATTTTCATTTTTATTGGTCAATAATAAAATTCATATCATCAATGATATGAACTATACAAAAAATTGATAACATCATATAAGATTTCCAAATCCACTCGAAAAATATGGTCTTTTTTTATTTTATTTTCTAATAAATAAAAAAATGAAGAACATATAAAAAAACTAAAAACTTTTGTCGACTCATTCATCTTTAAATTGATTTTTTCTTTAAAAAACATTTTTTTCTCATTATGCATTTTATGAGATTTGAATTAAGCACTTTCATGCTATTTTTAAATATGTTAATAATATGATAAAACAATATTAGACATGTATTAAACTTTGATGAGGTTTTTCCCGTTGATCAAAAATTGCCAATTTTTGGATTTCATTTTTTTCTTGTTTTTCAGTAATAAAATTAAAATTATATTTTTTTGATTTTATATTTATGCTACAAATATTATATACATGACGATGGACTAATTTTTAATAAAAAATGATCAATATTCAATCTTTTTTTGCATAAAATAAAATTGAATTGAAAAAAGTTTCCATACCTTTCTCCAATATCCTTTATTTTTTAATATTATATTATTGTAAACTATTGAATATGGAAATAATAAGGATAATATATTTGGATCAAATAGATAACTGTAACTGACTTTTTAACATAAATGCAATTTATTTTAAATCTAATATCAGTGTATTAAATATTCTTAATATTATTTTACATTAATTAAGATAAAATTATTATCTCGTTGATCAAATAGGAATAAGAAAAAAGAATGAAAATGATTATAAATACAGATTATTTTATGTAAATATAAAGTTTATTTGGGTAATATATCAAAATAATTAAAAAAAATCTTCAATTAATATATAGCTTTCTTTTAGAAAGAAAAGTGATTAACTTATGGAAAATACTTTACTTTAGTAGATTATAATTTTTTTCAATAAATTTTGATGAAAATTTCTTTTATGGAAAAATCATATTAAATTTTCTCTTCATATTTATAGAATATACTTGAATAAGTATTTAGGAAGTGTTATATGTCTTTTATTTCTTGAAATTTCGCATAAATTACTTTAAAATAAATAAAATAAAGAAACAAAACATAAATAAAATTGAATTACCTAAAAAGTTGATACTTCTTAAAAAGTCAATCGAAAATTATCAAAAAGTGAACCGAAAATTAACAAAAAGTGAACCAAAAATAAACAAAAAAAAAAAAAATTAATTATATATAAAGAGGTGCGAGAACTAGGAAATATGATAAAAATGCTTGAATTCTATATATATATATATATCCTCACTTAATATCATATATTATATATTATTTTTATAAATATTTATTCGGTAGGAGATAAAATATTTATGTTATCTACTTTGAAATGAGCATCAAATGGTTTATTATTTTTAATAAAAAAATATAAACTCATCTTCAATTTGTAAAGAATTTAATTCTTCTTCTGTTATATTTGAAATTTGATGAAGTTTTCTGATATTTTCTAGTCTATCTTTTTTTCTATGTGTAAGCCATCCAAGACTTTTTCCAGTTATTTTATATTTAGATAGATTTTTAATAGCTACATATAATTTACTATTTAAAAAATCAAAATCATCAAAGGTGAATTAGATAATCGCATTTTATTTTCCATAAAAAATAATTTGGGTAAAAAATGGTCATTTTGAATTTTTTGATTTTATAAATGGCGGAACCTCATTTTAAATAATATTCCCTATTCTTGTAATATATTTTAAAGCAAAAATATTGAGTTTGATCGTTTAAAATTAATTTTCTAACCGCCGAAAATTGAATCATTCCGTTTATTAATTCAACTTTTTGAATTCATTTTTCAAACTAAACTTTATCTTTGAAGTTATGTTCAAACAAAATATATCATTTTATTGAGCATTAAAAGAAGAAATCGAATATTACAAAATAAAAAGTTAGAAAAGATCATGTATCGAAAAAACTTAAAAATAATTATTATATTAACTTTTTTGGACTAACGGCAAAGTAATTATAAATATTTATGTTTTATAATGTATAATGCATATGTATAAAATCAAATAGTATTAGTAGTTTTGAAGGATATCTCTTACGAAGAGAGATCTATTAGTATGTGAAGTCAAAAAAAACTCGATGAATATTAAGTTTTTTGATTGGTTTCAATGACCAATTTAAAGATTATTAAATGGGTAAGAAAATTTATTAAAATCACCAAATAAAACCTAAAATTCGAAGAGATTTTGAAACTTTTTGAGGTCAAAAAAAGAGTGTCCCACCCATTTTTTTCTACACTTCATTTTTATTCTAATTTTCTTTGTTTTGTCATCTGATAAATTTATATAACGTTTGCTATTTAATTCCAGGATGTTTATTTTATTCCAGGATAACCGTTTAAGATGGTTTAATATTTAACTATTCCGATAATCCACTAAAATATAATTCAAAAATTGAATTAAAAACGATCAATCATACTGGGATTATAATTTAGAAAGAAAAATTTGAATGAAAAAGGTAAGGAAAAAAACATAGATTTTAAATCACAATACAAACTTTTTATATGAGCTTATTGAAATTTTATTATAAAAAAACGGTTATCCTGGAATAAAATTAAAATTCTTGAAAAAAATAATAAACGTTATCTAGAAATTATATTACTACCTGATAATGATGATGATTTTGAGATTTGTTCTTTCCAATCAATGGTTTTGTAACAGGGAAACCATGATTCAAAAAGTGAAATATCGGAATCATTTAACTTCATTTTGTGCCAGATCATCTTAAACAATTGAAATGGTGCCATATCTGGGATAATACCTGAATTGCACTCAATTTGAGCATTTGTCCCACCAATTCCAATACGAGTTCGAATTGTATTTTTTTGGTTCAATTCGTCCAATAAAATTCTAACATGAATAGCTTTGCCCACTACTCTAAAAATAGTATCATAAGAATGGTCATATTGGCAAGCAATCTGAAGAGAACCAAAATAATTCTCTAAAGGATGCGTACCAATATGACCAGTTTTTATAAAATCATATTTTGAGAGTGCAACAGTAATACCTACAATTGTATTAAGCATCCGAATTACTGTTATCCGTGTTCCAGGTGGAGATAGAGAATTACTAAACTGATAAAAGTAGTGTAGTATGAAATAGTATGTTGTTTCAAGATTAAACATTCTTAAATCATGTGATATGAAAGGATTTCGGACCGAATTTATCATTAAATTAAACGGCAAACTATAAAATACAAAATTCCAATTATTTTCATTAATTGCTTGTATAATATGATCTGATGAATATAATTCAAGAGGGAAATTGACTTTCATTTTCCCATGACTGGTCATATCACTAAGTACTTTACCCAAATCATAATTTTGTAGCATTTCAGGAGTAATGAATGCAGCGTTATTATTCTCGAGAACAACTCCGTATTTTCGAAATTAGACCTAAATATTTTGAAGAGATGCAAAAAATCGGATATAGGTATTTGTTTTACTTTTAAATTTGAAACTTTTTGGACAATTTCTTTGAATGGCATGTTGCTTTTATGGAAATTAAATATGATATCAAAAAATTCTTCATGGAGGTGATCATATTGGTGATCACCGTCTGTGGCTATAAAGTCAACTTCAAGACCTTTCTTTTCTAGAATTGAAATAATTTTTTCAATGCAAGAAATTATCTACGTTGATGCCAAACCGTTTTTTTTAATGCGATGTGTATAGGAAACGGTTTGACATCAACGTTAATCGGTTGAACATAAAAAACGAAAAGACTGTTATAAAAATGATTTGGGTCAATTGATTTTAAAGTTGGAAATTTTTTTAATATTGTTTTGCGGCTCACCTGTTTAAATGATGCAGCATCTACTGCAAGCGTTATATGGATTTCTTTGTTTGAAAATTCATCAGGAATAAAATCATCAAGAATCTTTTTATTCTCTTCTAAATCAATTAAACTATTCATATAAAAAGATACTACTGGTGAAATGGGATGTCTTAATAAAGTTTCGTGTGGTAATGAAATATACTTCCTTAAAAAATTATAACACCTAGGGCCAAATAAATATGCAATACTTGAAACAGATATGTATAGATCGTTGTATCTTCTTGCGTTTTTATTTAAATCTTTTAAAATTTTAGCTTGAAAAAAAAATTATTAGAATCTTCTTTTGTCTCTTTTGATTTTCTGTTGTTATTGTTTTCTAATAAAGAATATTCGTTTGACTGCTTTTCTGTATTTCTAGTTTCTATTACTTGCTTTTCTATTGCATTAGTTTTATCTTTTAATATTGATTTTTCTTTATTATATTTCAAATCATTATTTTTTTCTGGAATATTTATTCTGTCATTAAAAAGAGATGGTATGAAATCAATTTCATCTTCTAAAATATATACAAAAAGTAAATCTTCCGCATCAGATTCATCAATATCAAATGTTGCAAAGTACATTTCTAATAAAATTAGAATATTGTAATTTCATTCTTTATTATTTTTACAGAATTGATTTAAAGCGGATGAAAACGAATTTATAAATTTACTAGAACGATTTCTTTGAATTAATCTAATCAAATTAATAATACGAACCATAAAAATTGGAGATGATGATATACTTTCTATAACAATATATAAAAGTAATGGAATATTTCCATAAAATATCTTTCTGCATATCTGTGAAGATATTTAATATCAACACAATTTTTGTCTAATAATTTTTTTCTATGGGATTCTCATAACCTTTGATTTCGATTTTATCAAAAACGTTATTTTTTTCATCATCATCATCAGATGCAAACAACTCAATAGCATCTTTGAAATTGGAAAATAACGGGATATCATTGATTTGGTCTGATAACAATGCATTTTCTTGCTTTTTTTTGTTAATAATCGTTATCATTAATGCCAATTTGAAGAACCATATGATTTTGAAGAACCATATGATTTCGTTTGAGATGAATATTGATTCTTTTGTTGTTTAGGTGAATTATTTCCCTCTTGTTGCATGTTTTGTTTCATATTACTTTTTGGGAAATTTAAGTTCTTAACTATTCTTGTTGGAAAAGCGCCTTCATCAATTGACTGAATTTTTGAATGCATTGAAATTTCAACATTTTGAAGTTGTTCACAATGATTAAATGCAAACTTACCAATTGTCACAATATTTGGAGGAATGAAGATGCTTTTTATTTTTGAATTTTCAAAAGCATGTGGCGATAAGTTTTTAATGAATGATGGAATAGAAATGTCTGTTACGTCGCGATTTACAAAAATAAGATAGTCATAATTATCACTTGATTGGTCACTTTTACCAAGAAGGATTTTGGCGTCTATATACATGAAATTCTCATTATTTGGTGCCAGTAGAATTTTGGTTAAATTTGGTGTATTGGCACACCAACCATCATTAAGTTCAGAAACACTCGCCGGAATAAAAATAATTTCAACAGTAGAATTTGCAAATGATTCTTTTTCAATTTTATTTACATTTGAGTCCAATGGAAAAGTAATAGATTGAATATTTTTAGAGCTTTTGAATGAATTCTGCAATAAACTTGTAATTGCATATTTTTCACTCTCATATTCTATGAATTTTGGAATAAATATCAACCCGCTTGTATTTTGATTACCAATTACATTTACTTTTTTTTTCAACTCTATTCATTTGAAAAATAATATCTTTCTGCCTAATGTAATTTGATTTTTACAAAAATATTGAGCCTTCTGGTTGAAAAACCATTTTGTTACATTCTTAATAGATCAATGACTCGATTTTTGTAAAAGATTTTGCGATACCTGAGAAGCGATATTATCCCTATTTTTTGAGTGGCATGATTCTGAATAAAAAAGCTTAAATCCTTCTATGAGAATACTCTTTTCAGATTTGCTCGGAAAATATCGTTCTGATCGATCCTTTGAAAAAGCATCAGAATCATTTGGAGTATCTTCTAGTTGACTATTTATTCCCAGAATGTTAATACCTACAGAGCATTTTATATCTTTTTTTGCATCGCTTTATTAAAATTCACAACGTTTGTAGACATAAATATGAAAAATCTCCAAATATGTTTTTTCCAAAATGGCAAAACATATAAAAAAATTTAATATCATAAAATTCTCTCTTGTAATTAATTTATACAAGCTTAAATTGATTCATAAATTATTATTTATGAGTTTTACCTCAAATAATAGGAGGTAAAAGCTTAAATGCCATAATAATTGGTGAATTTCATGTTTGATTAAAAAGTTTTTAAAAATTCATTCTAATATTGTGCTTATACCATAAATATGTGACAAATTCATCATTTATTGAAAAATAATTAACATATGAAGATAATATTCACTTTATTGAATTTCATGAAAACAAGCATTAATAATATTTTTATTAAAGATACTAGATAATAAAAAATTTTATAATGATCACTAAGAAAAATAAAATAAAAATACAATTTTTAATATATATAACGTTTGCTATTTAATTCCAGGATGTTTATTTTATTCCAGGATAACCGTTTAAGATGGTTTAATATTTAACTATTCCGATAATCCACTAAAATATAATTCAAAAATTGAATTAAAAACGATCAATCATACTGGGATTATAATTTAGAAAGAAAAATTTGAATGAAAAAGGTAAGGAAAAAAACATAGATTTTAAATCACAATACAAACTTTTTATATGAGCTTATTGAAATTTTATTATAAAAAAACGGTTATCCTGGAATAAAATTAAAACTCTTGAAAAAAATAATAAACGTTATATATTTTTGAATTATATTGAATGATTCTAAGAACAATTTTGATTGTACTTATAGAAATATTTGTATGAACAATTAAATTTTCAAAAAAAAAAAGGGTCCAAATTTTCTAAAAAGTTCTTACAAAGTTTTATATAAGCTCGAAGGAAGCAATATGCAACGAATTTTTGATAGACAAAAAGAATTTTTAGAACAAATCCAGACAATTGAATATCAGATTTTATTACAACAACAAGAATTAGCTTCTCTAAAGAGGGAAAAATCCCAACTTGATTCTTTAATTCAATAAACACTTCATTTTTTAATATGTCTTCTTTTATAACTTAAACTCCTGTTATTGAAAATATTAATCAACTTAATGATTCTATAATTTATTTAACTTCTCTTGATGAAACAAAGTTATTGATGTCTCGTAATTTAGATTTCATTTCTTTAATTTCAAATAAAGATCAGATATTAATTGAATCTAAAGAAGTATTAGAAGATTTTTTAAATGATAATGATGAAATAAGAGAATTTTTAATTAAAAATTTCAATTCTCTAATTCCTTTAGATACGTTTTTGTCAGATAATCCTTCTTCTATAATTTTAATAAAAAAATGACTTCATTTTTATTTAAGTTTTGATTTTTAATGTCCACCATTCCGTCAAAAACTATGCAGAATTTATGGGATTTAATAAATTCAATTGATAAATCAGATGAAAATATTGATAAAAATATTTCCGATATGTTAATAGCATGTAAAACTATGTTAGAAAAACTTGACGATGTTGATTTTATTCTCAAATCTAATTTTATTCAATATTTTACAAAATTTGAACAACTAAATGATAAAATCTCCCAAGATATTAATAATATTTTTGATTTCTTTAACGATACTTATTATCCAGATGTAATGGATAAATTAAATACTATTGATCTTGATGTAAATCATTTATATTCAAAGTTAAAAGACATCGAATCTGAAATGTCTTCACAATCATTTAAACTAAGATCTATAGAAAGCACATTATTATCGCATGGTTTTAAGTTAGATGAAATATTAGCTAAGATTATTATTACTCCTTAATTTATTAATAAACACTTCATTTTTTTAACATGTCTTCTAAAAAAAACAGTAACAAATCTATAAAATAATTAAATAATAAATATTTTGGCAACTACGGAGAGAAAGATCACAAAATTAAAATATGATATTTATCATTTTATAATGTATATTGTATTTCAAAATTTTGTCGTAATTTTAAAAAAGAGAGTTCTCGCACCTCTTTTTATTACCGAAAAACAAGAAAAAAATGAAATCCAAAAATTGGCAATTTTTGATCAACGGGAAAAACCTCATCAAAGTTTAATACATGTCTAATATTGTTTTATCATATTATTAACATATTTGAAAATAGTATGAAAGTGCTTAATTCAAATCTCATAAAATGCATAATGAGAAAAAAATGTTTTTTTAAGAAAAAATCAATTTAAAGATGAATGAGTCGACAAAAGTTTTTAGTTTTTTTATATGTTCTTAAAGTTTTTATTTATTAGAAAATAAAATAAAAAAAAGGCCATATTTTTCGAGTGGATTTGGAAATCTTATATGATGTTATCAATTTTTTGTATAGTTCATATCATTGATGATATGAATTTTATTATTGACCAATAAAGATGAAAATTTTTTTACCAAAAAGGTTAATTTATTTTTTTTATAGTATTTCTTCCAAAGACACAAATAAACTCAACAAAATAACTAAATAAGAGTAGTTTACAAAACAATTCTTAGTTATATCCCAGCGCAACATGGAAAAGTAAACCATGCAAAGATAATTATTTTAGAATGTCTTTTCCTAAAGCTCAAACAAATTCAAAAAACTCACCAAATAAGATCGTTTTACAAAATAATTCTTTTATTAATTCCAGTATGTTTTATTTTCCTTATAAACAAATGAATTATCGATAGTTTTTTCATCTGCCAACTATGTGCTGGAATTTGTACGATAGTTATTTTGTAAATCGCTTTTATTTAGTAAATTTGGCGAATTTGCTTGAGTTTTAGGAAAAAATATTAAAAATGAATAATCTTTGCTTGGTTTGTTTATCCATGATGTATAATCAACAATAAAAATGGAAAAAGTGATTTGAACGAATTGGGAATAGAATTTTTAATATCAATATGAAGAAAATTAGAAAACAATTTCCTGTATAAACTCATAATTTTCAAAATTTTGAAATTCGCCTTTTAGGTAAAAAAAAAATTCGCCTTTTAGGTTAAAATAATTCATATCACTTGTGATCTGAATATAAAAAATGATAGATTTCGAGTTCTTCCTCATGAAATATAAATTACATATATAATTATATTTAAAAATAATATATTTATAAAAATAAAAAAAAATTGTTTTTTGAATTAAGATAACCAGATTAGGATTCAATTTTTTTCAAAAAAAATAATTTATTTTTATCTTAAATTCCTCTCGAAAAATATGTCTTTTTTATATTATATTTATCATTAATACTGTCATTTAAAAATTATATATTGAAAGAAAAATGATCTGTCGAGTGGATAGAAGTTTCCATACCTTTATAATATATTAAAATATGAAATTTGTTAGGAATTGTTTATTTATATATTACAATAAATGAAATTTTAACAGTTAAACGTAGTGTTATTTCATAAAATTATTGATATATATTTCATAAAAAAAAAAAAAGGGGAATACTTATCGCCCTCGATACTTATTGACCCCGGAGGTTAAGGTCAATATTGACCTTGTATCGTACATCAGAAAAAAAAGTTCGAAACTTTTTTGCACTTTTGCAAAAAATACCATGAGTAGCTACTCATGCTTTTTTCACATTTTTTCGAGTAAAAAAAATTATAAACGATTTTTTTTTATAATTCGATTTTGGTCTTTATTTTAAGCATCTACTAAATAAACAGTCAACCAAAAGTATTTTTTACGCCATCATTTTATTATTTTAAAGCATTTAATTACGCAAATTTCAAAGTTTCACTTATATTATTAATATTTGATATTATATTCTTTCAAAATCACAAAGGACTCATTTTATTATAAGAGATACAGTCTATATTTATTGCTATTCACCCGGATTGCGCATTTGATTTCAATTAAGCTAATATTTAATTTAAATTATGATGATGATTTTAGTTTTTCTTGCTAGAAAGTAACAAAAAGAATAATTGATAATATATAAAATACTTGTGAATGCTTGTTTATTAGTGAGTACTTATAATAAAAATCAATATCAACTTAAACTAAAATAATACGTTTATATTTTTTTTTTTTTTTATCTGGAAAAAAAGTGAAAAAAGCATGAGTAGCTACTCATGGTATTTTCTGCAAAAGTGCAAAAAAGTTTCGAACTTTTTTTTCTGATGTACGATACAAGGTCAATATTGACCTTAACCTCCGGGGTCAATAAGTATCGGGGGCGATAAGTATTCCCCAAAAAAAAAAAAAAAAAAAAGTAATAAATGTTTGCTTACTTTTGATTGTTTAACCATTTCTTAATAGATGTTTATGGTTATTTTTCTTCAATTTTTGTTTTTCATGAGGAGAAATAATAAATCGGAGAATCGTATTTTTCTACGCCTCTTTTTGAAAACTTTTAAACTTTTTGAATACTTTTTTATACTTTTTTAATTCATTTTTTACTAAATAATGCAAAATTATATAGTTCAAATAGCTTCCCGATTCATCCAGCAATTAAAGGAACCAAATTCGGCTTCGTGCAGCCCCGTAGTGGTCACTGGTGCGTATATCCCCGAAAAATTATGTAAAAATAAACAAATTTATATCAAAAAAATTAAATTGTAATAATTTTAAGGTAAAATTAAAATTTTACGATTTTTTTGGTTAAATTTCTTAACATAGTAACTCAAATTTCACCTTAAGATGGCGGTTTTTTACTTTCCATGAGTAGCTACTCATGGATAGAAAAACCAATCAAAAAGTGGCGTAGAAAAAAACGATTGTCCATAATAAATCTTTGAAAATATCTTTCATTTAATGTTTTTTAATAATTTTTTGAGGGTTTTATAGAATAAAATTGAATATTTGGTTGATCACAAGGAGTTTAAATCCAAAATTATATCAATTAATGGCCTTTTATAATGATTTTATATTAGTAAAAAATGTAATTTATATCACATGTCATCAAAACTTTGATCTCTTCTAACTCCTGGCAAAATAAAGGAAATTTTTTTTAATGCAATTTTTTATTATTCATACATACTGCTATATTTATTTAATAATTTATTTTGCATTGATCTTTAGATTTTTTATTTCTCTCAATTTTATGACAACGGTTGAGCGGTTGACCCCCTTATGATAAAATGTAATTACTCTCCATCTTTTAAAAATTTTATAATTGAATGGTTTATTTTTTATTTTATTAAAATTTTAAGGGGGTTTGATCACTTTTTTCTGTTAAAATATCTCAAAGAAAAAGAAATATTAACTAAAACAAATAGTATAATTTAAAACTACAAAATAATATATAAATGAGAAAATGAATAAGAATTTAAAAAACAAAAGTAAATCATGTTATTGCATCATAATTTATTCGATATAATTTGGCATGTTTTATTGAATAATTTCATTAAGTAAATACTAAAAATACTTTTTATTGAAATAATTAAAAAAATCAAGTTCATATTAGGAAATATGTTTCAATTACTAATGAAATATCTGTTTAAATTAACTTATTGATCAGCTTATGCATACATAAAATAAATTTAAAATTATCCTATCAGCTTTTGACAAAGGGTTTTAAGGTTTAAAGATCAATTTTACGTAATGAAGATTATATGGCTAAAAAAAGTATAAAAAAAGAAGAAAGATGAAATTATAATTAGTATCAACAATATTAAATGTATATTGCACTAATAAATTCTTTAAAAATAATAAAACGAATGAGCTATTGATAATAATTTTAAGTATTTTGGTGTTGAATAAGTAAATTAAAATTTTGTTCTGCTTTTTTATTATTCCACATAATTTTATTAAAAATAATAAAAATGAAATCAGTTCGATTTGCGCATGGATTGAGAAATAATTTTCATTACCTCAAATTATTTTTGGTGGAAAATTTGAGGTTAATTTAGTAAATGATATATAAACATCATCAAAAAACTTAGGGTTTGTCGGAGCCCGATTTTTGATTTAGGTCTTTAAAAAAATTATCAAAAATTTTAATTCTTCATTTAAGCTTGAATTGTAATTTTGACTCTTTAAGTAGAGAGATTAGTAAAAATCAATAGCAGTTTGTTCAAGAAATTTTTTTTGAAAAGCAGTATCGAAAGAATTAAAGAGACCTGAAAATGAACTTTTGTTTTGGTGACCCGAAAAACGAAAAAAAATAAAAATAAACTTCACAAATTCCCACAATTTTTGATGGAACGATCATCTTTTTTGAGAGAAATCACGAAAAAATTGAATTTTATCAAATTTGAATAAAAAAGGTCATTTTTTGAATTAAAAGGTTAAAAAATAAAATACGATTTTCTTAAGTCATATTCATTTTAAAACTACTTGAACAAATTTATTGTTTTCTTTATTGAAAATATATTATTTATTATTATTCTCTACTTATGAAGTTACGTATTTATCTTTTTTTAAGCCTTCAAAATATCCGTTATACCCCCTTAAAACACAAATGTTTTTACTCCTAGTGACTAATATAATTTAAAATCCTAACATAATAGAGAAGGATATATATATATATATATATATTATTTTATAATTTAATAATAATAAAATCAACCAGCTCTCGCACCTCAGAGGTATTCATGTAGAGAAATTGACGAAATATTGTAATATTGATCATATTTTCTTTATTTTTATTTTGATACTAAGAATGTACTTTAATGGATAAGAATTTTATACTCCTATTTTTGAGATATTTCTATTTTTATTTTTCTGAATAAGAATCGTTTTATAATTGAGAGGCTATATAATTTTTTTTATATAAAAATTGATGAAATATAAATATATATATAATTTTGTTTTTTAATTATTATAGTATATATATTGATAACTTATTAATACTTTTATGTTTAAAAAATATTTATTTTCTAGAGATACACTTGTTTTTATTTTTTTTATTTTTTATAAATTTTTAACTTTTTCAGTTATTATATTTTTTATATTGAAATAATAAACAATTTGATAGATTCCAAAATGCAGATTTTTCGGAAAATTTTCATTCAATTTTTTTTCAATTGAAAAAAGTACAAAATTTTGGAAAATCGCATTCAATTTTTTTTTCCCGACGGTTTAATAGAAAATGGCATGAGGATAAAAAAAATAAAAAAGATACTTAAAAACCTGATTATTTTTATTAAAACTTTAAAAATACCTTTTTTTGTGACGGAACACTATTCGGATAAACTTAATTATCATAATAGTATAAATTTGTTCATTTTTGTCTAATAAATGATAGAGCTAGTATTAATAAAATTATTCCGCCATGAAAATAGAGTAAAACTAAAAAGGATTTCATCAATATTCAGGGTAAAAAAGGAAATATGCATAGTGAAAAACTTTAATATAAGAAGAATACATGGATCAAATGCATTAATGCCATCATTAAAATCATACTCGTAAACATTTTTTGGCATATAATTAAGTAAAATGTTATATAAAAAGTAGAAATATTCTTAAGTCTGTAAAAAAAACGTAAAATCCAAGATTGTCATTACTTATGGCTTATGGGAAAAAACGCTTGTCTTTATAGTTGCTTGGTAAGCCGAAGAGTGATTAATATTCGCCAAAGAAAACAAATATGAGTGTGGCCACAACGGTAAAAATAACATTAAAATATTTGACCTTAACGTTTTTTCTAAAAAATCTGCATTTAAAGATCTATCAACAATTTTTATCCTAGTTCCATTTTTATTATAACATTATTTTATTTTATATATATAATATATATTATAATTTAAATACTATTCAGGGATGGCTACCGAGATCAGTTTTTACCGTTTACCGGAATGTTACTGGTAAGCAGTAAATACTGGTATTTTTTTTGGAGTATTAAGTATGTACCGGTAAATACGTTTAAAATAACCGCCAGTAAAAATTTAATACCGATTTTTTTCATAAAAGTAGTAAAATGTATTTTTTTATGATTACTGGTAATTACCGGTAATTCCATATTGATATAATAATTATAATTTTGAGTTAAAATTTTAAGCTATGACATTAAATATTTTTTAGGCTTAAGATAATTAAATATAAAATAGAATTATATAATGAAATAAATTAAAATTATATAATTAAACTGGTATTCTAATTTGACATTATAACAAGCCTCAAACATATTTAATTTAGAATGATTTTTTGAAAAGTATGTTATAATATCATCAAAAAATAAATACCGATGTTTTACTGAAAGTTTCACTTCATTTCCGGTAACATTTCTCCCGGTAAATCGGTAAGTGTACTGGTATTACCATATACTGGCAGTTTTAAAGGTAATACCGGTACGGTAGAGAACGTTTAAATGTTTACCGATTAGTAACGGTAACCATCCCTGATACTATTTAAATTTTTTATTTAAGTTTTACATTATATATTAAATAGATAAATTAATGGGTGGGACACTCTTTTTTTGACCTCAAAAAGTTTCAAAATCTCTTCGAATTTTAGGTTTTATTTGGTGATTTTAATAAATTTTCTTACCCATTTAATAATCTTTAAATTGGTCATTGAAACCAATCAAAAAACTTAATATTCATCGAGTTTTTTTTGACTTCACATACTAATAGATCTCTCTTCGTAAGAGATATCCTTCAAAACTACTAATACTATTTGATTTTATACATATGCATTATACATTATAAAACATAAATATTTATAATTACTTTGCCGTTAGTCCAAAAAAGTTAATATAATAATTATTTTTAAGGGACCACTATCAAATTCTGTGTTAAAAATTCTATGAGTTATCACAAAATTAATTGTCATAAAAAAATTTATTTCTTGAGTATTTTTGCTATATTTTGGTATATATAAATTATAAAAATAATATGTCATTTATTTCTATTCTTCTTTTAAGCCTATTCCCTTTTTTCAATAAAAATTTAAAAGTTGAGAAGATGTAAAAATTTTACAAAAATGATCGGAATGGTGAAATTTTAAAGTTTTAAACTTTTTCCGAAATAATAACCATTGAATTTTATTTTCTATGAGTTTTTTCAATATTGAAATGTTTACAAAAAAATATGATAGTGGTCCCTTAAGTTTTTTCGATACATGATCTTTTCTAACTTTTTATTTTGTAATATTCGATTTCTTCTTTTAATGCTCAATAAAATGATATATTTTGTTTGAACATAACTTCAAAGATAAAGTTTAGTTTGAAAAATGAATTCAAAAAGTTGAATTAATAAACGGAATGATTCAATTTTCGGCGGTTAGAAAATTAATTTTAAACGATCAAACTCAATATTTTTGCTTTAAAATATATTATAAGAATAGGGAATATTATTTAAAATGAGGTTCCGCCATTTATAAAATCAAAAAATTCAAAATGACCATTTTTTACCCAAATTATTTTTTATGGAAAATAAAATGCGATTATCTAATTCACCTTTGATGATTTTGATTTTTTAAATAGTAAATTATATGTAGCTATTAAAAATCTATCTAAATATAAAATAACTGGAAAAAGTCTTGGATGGCTTACACATATAAATTAACAAAAAAAAAAAATGAAAAATTCAATTAAACGATGGTTTTCATTTGAATTTCTAAAAAAATATGTTGGTTTGTATTATGATTATTTTTTGGTTTTCAATATATTAAATATTAAAGTTATTTTTATAATATAGTAATTAATAATTTTCCTTTATAAAATATATTTTTAATAATATTTTTAAGAAGATGAGGAAATTTATATTTTTCAAGAATCACTTCACTATTAACTTCACTTCACCTAAAATCATCTCACATCACTAAACAATAATAACGTACCAAAATACGATGAAAAATAATTCAAAATAATGCAAAATATAAAATTACATTTTTCTTTAAAATGAGAGTATAAAGTAACTTATTTACATAATAAAATTTATTTAAATATAGAGGTGCCAAAAAAAAAAATCTGCTGAATATTTTCTTTTTAAACAAAGATATCATGCAGTATTCATCATGTAAAAGTTGAATTTTAAACATAATTTGAAAATTTTCTACAGTTTTTTAGATATCAACTTAATAATATTATTATTGATTTCGATGTCATTACTTTAAATTACTTTATTTAAATGTTTTTATTTATATATGTAATTTTTTAAGGTAGAAACATATATAATAATTTGAAAATTATTTTTATAAAAAAAGATAAAAGAAAATAATGTTTTATTTTCATACATTCAACTAATCAAACACATTTATCTAATTCTATCAACTGCCTCTTGCTATATAAAAAATATTAATATATAATATTAATTATATATTTTTAAATTAATGATTAGAAAAATACGAAAACTACACATGCATTGAAAAAATAATTTTTTAAATATTTTATTTAATCTCATAAACTTATTTTATTTGAAATTTAATTCAAATAATTCATATAAAAAGTTTTGTTTTAATGTTATTTCTCAGAAATATATTGAATAATTTGAATTTTAGGTTTTCCTATATTTTTATTAATATATTTTATGAAAGCATAAATAAAATTGATATATTATTTATCTATTTGGAAATATAATATAAAATATTATCATTTAAATATTTAATCATTTTAAAAATAGAACTACACAAAAGATATTTTTTTTTTTATGGATTAATATTTCTCTATATACTACATTTATTGTCTGCTCTAATTGTATATAAGAATTATAATGATTCACGCTATAAATTTGAAGACTTTTAGAAATTTTGCTTGAATATCAAAATTAATATTATTTGCATAAGTTTTTAAAAGAAAAATATAAATACAATTTCTAAAATAGTTTTCTATATTATTTTGGAGATATAAATGGCTTTAAAAATGTATTTTTATACTAATATGCCAGTTTTATTGTAATAATTCCATGAATCTCAAAAACTGTAGAACAGATTTTTATTATAATATAAAATTATATCATTAAGATTTATTTTAAAAAGATATTTTAATATAATTTAAAAATTTTCAGGAAACTAGGAAGATATTTATAAATTAAAGCAATTTTTGTGATAAAAAATACAAAGGAAAAATATTTCATAAATATTTTGGCTAGCAATTAATATTTCATATATAATTTCATATTAAAATATGCATTGTAACGCATTGTTAAAATGTATATTTCCTAGTCCAGTATAATCTTCAAAGTTTAAGAAAAAACATGAAAAAATATCAAAATAATATAGATTTTCAAAGCTATTTCAACTTTTTTTTAATATTAAAATAATAAAAAGAGTTTAATATGATTTATATATCTTATGTAAAATATTATATATTTATAAATATTATTTCATTATGGAAATAACATATAAATATTAAGATATAAACCGATTAAAAATTAAATTTGATGTTTTTTTGATGTTTTGTAAAACTTAATATAAGGTTTATTTTATGCTTGGCGAATCTTAATCAGCATAACTAATTTTATTTAAATGCATATAAATTATATATTATTTTTGAAAAATTAAAAGAGCAAGGGGCAGTAAGGTGATGAAGTTACATTTCAAATTAGATAATAAAAACTGACACTTTTTCTGTTTTGCTATTAAAGAAGAAAAATAAACTAAAGTAGAGTAGGTGAAACTCAAAGAGATTTTATTCTCAAAAAGTTTGTTTTTCTGAAGTTTACGTAATTTTTTTTGAGAGAGTTTCACCTACTCTACTAAAGTCTAAGAATTATATTTGTACAGTATATGATTTTAAATTAAATTGCTAAGGAATAAATTAGAAATAATGGCCACATATCTCAACAAAGCCCATCAAAAATGAAAATTGTGAACTGTCTTTTTCGATGTATGATGATAACTAGAAAGCAATATTTTATATTTGAAAATAACATCTACTAATTCAATAATATTTTATATTTATAATGACGGAATTTTATTTTTTATAAATTTCGACACCTCTTTAAATATTTATTATTATTATATTGTACAATTAATATATAATTATTTCGTAAATCAATTGAGAAATAAGTCATTTTCTTAATTTTTTAAAGTAAATTTGCATTTAAATTTATATATGGCTAATAAATTGGATATATAACAGATAATATATTTTATAAATAAAATATAAAATATTATTATTGATTTATAATTCATAAATATTTTATTTGACTCGAGATATAGATGAAACATTATTTTTTAAAAGGTTTTTAAATTCTCAACATCCATTAAAACCAATTATGGCAAATGTCAGTATTGAATATATAGAAGTAAATAATCTTAATATTTTTTCATAAGATAAAATATTCATTCAATTAAAGTAAAAATAAAAAAATCAAATAACGAGTTTTCACTTCACATGAATACCTCTCGCACCTCTGAATTAAACCTTCGAAAGGTCACCCCAAAATATTAACCCTACCACAAATTTTTTTTTGGGGTCACTACCCAAAAAAAAAATGAAGAGTTCGCGTTTGACCCTTTTATTTCTAGTGTATTTTTTGGATTATTTTTTATAAAATCATGTTCTATAATTAATTTTTTATTGATTCATGCATTTTTTTAAAGTGAATTTTGATTTTAGAAAATAAAATTTTATGATATGACTTGTTATATGAAATATTTCAAATTTTATTTAGAAAAGAATTTTTTATTTGAAAATCAAGTAATAGTTTGTCAAAACAGGATAATCTTTTAAAATCTGAAATAGTTATTAATATATCCTAATATTGTATTCAAACATGAAATAAAAGAACCAAATGCCAAAATTTTTTAATTATATAAGTGATTAGTAACATTAATTAATAGTGAAATAAACTAAAATGCATAGTATAAATGTTGAAAAAAAGATAAAAAATATAAAACAAGTAAATGAATAGTTAATATTATTTAAAATTTGTAGATTTCAAAGCTTAATATAAAAAAATATTACATAACTTAAATTTATGTATTATTTCTCTTTTCATAAGTTATCTAAACAATAAATTAAATGACAATGAAAATCAGAAAAAAATACGATACAAATAAAAATCAATTAACTTTCAAGAAAAAAGGTTTTCTGATATTAAAAATTGTAATTAAATAGAATGATAGAGAAAATAATTTCAAAAAACAATTTTTGAGAAAAATATCAGATGCATTATTCTAATGAAATAAAAATTTTTATTAAAAAGGATTAAAAAGCTTGTAAATTTTCTAATAAACCTTTTTTTATATAAATATTTATTCCACATTTTGAGATAAATGAATTTTAAAAATTTCGGGTCAAAAACCGCTTTGGGTAGGCGGTAATTTGCGACCCCTGATCAAAATATACCTAAAATTTTTGACCCGATTGAAAATGGGTAAATCGGGTACCCCTTACAAGGTCTACTCTGAATTTACAATTAAAATATTTGTTTTTTTTTATTTTAAGATAATTGCTAATTATTTGACAATATGAATCATTTTGTAAAATAGTTGAGCAGAGATAAATAAATTTTGAAAATATTTAATGGAAAATATTTCTAATTATATTTGAGTTTTAATTTTTTTCATATTTAACTGAAAAGAAGAAGAAAGAAAGCATGTAAAGATAAATTAATTTGATTTATCATCATCAAGGGTAACTACTTGAAGTTTGACTAGAGAAAGATCTTGTGAAAATGATAGAATGAAAGCTCCAGTGAAAAAGAAGAAAACATATTGCGAGATTGCATTTATGGGAGATGAAACCGTATTGAAAGAAGTGTGGATTAAAATTGATATAAATGATAAGAAAATTATAAAAAGAAATATTGATCTTATTAAGAGTATTGACTTAACAAGAATATTTCTCATTTGAAGTAAAGTTATTGCGAAAAATGCAAAAAAAGAAAAAGAAACGAGAACAAATGATATAATATGGATATTATAGTTTTCTTCAAGCGAAAAACATGATAATAAGATTAGAAATATTGGGCATATGCATCCAAGAATACGACAAATAATGACTGATCGATGATCTATTGCGTTCCAAGTATCTGCAGCTGAAATATAAAGCGTAAATAGAACAGTAAGGAAAATTGCACAAATTGCTTGAAAAATAGAAAATATATCGGCATTAGGAAATGAAGTTGCTATTTCAGAAATGGTTGGGATATATTCAGTCATTCGATCTTCAATGACAAAGAAGATAAGACATATTATCATTGAAGAAAATAACAAAAATATAATCAACAAAGGCATGTATTTAATCTGAACAAAAATTGCAGTAGATTTATTGCGGATATCTTCAATGACACTGCTTAATGGTATTTGGAGTCCACGATTATGAGAACTTATTTTCATATCATATAATATATAATCATATGAAACAAAAAGATTCTAAAATATCATACATCAATATTAAAAAAATAAAACATTAGTCACAAAGTTATAAATATTCAATATATATATAGATATAAAGCAGTTATTATTATGAATTCTTTATTTACTTTTCAAGATATAAATAGTTAAATTGCATATTATAATTAAGGGTGGCGTCTACTTGTTGTTTTTTGAATAATAAAAAAGAGTTATCTTAAAATAATTTTGTTATTTTATGTTAATATTTTTATATTATTTATATTTATATTTTAATTATTATTTAATTGATTAAATATTAAGATATTAATGTTTTTTTATTTTTCAATGACTTGTTAGAAAAAAAATTCAATTAATTTATTGAAAACAAACATTTATAATAGGATGGGTATTTCTATGAGTTAATACAAATTTTGTTTGTTGAAATTGAATTGAAAGAAAAAATATTAAATACTTATATCTTGCTAGAGTATTGATATATTCAATTATTACATATATATTTATTTTCATTTAATAATATTATAACAATTTAATAAATTATCAAATGCTTATTATTATTTGTTATAAGAATTTTGAATATATAGTTGGTGGAAAAAACTGCGTTTTGAGGACAAAACTATGTTTTCTCGATGAATATTCAATATTTTTTAATAAAAGTTATATATAATCACATTTCATATTAATACAAATCTATATACAGGTTTTTATCAATTTTATTGAACTTAAGCTTTGATAATATTATAATAAAAATTATTTTATAACATCAACATTTTTTTAATATTTCCTAATTTTTAAATTATCACTTGGATATACTATAAAATGGATAAAATATTTTTTAACAAATGTTGTTCAGTAAGGGAAAAAAATCGATTTTTAAAAGATTTTTTAATATTCACTTCACCACCATAGTTCTTTTTATATCACATTTCAGTTTTTATATAGGAAAATGGATTTTTAAAAACGCATTTTCATTTCATTAAAACATATTATTGTTTAATGATATCCTGCTATTACTTTATTGATAAAATAAAATTACTGAAAAGTTATTTTTTTTTTTAGAATTTTAGTTGAAATTGAATTTTTTTTTCTTTTCAAATGCTAAGTGAAACAAAAAAGCATTTTCCTCGATATATCTAAATGATTATCATTATTAAAAAAATAGATATTATATATTATTCTATTAAAATAATAAATAGAATGTTAAAATTATTATATCTTTAATAACCATCAAGTTATTCATGCTAAAAAATACTTTCAAAAAAATTTGAAAAAACTAATTTTTCATAGGAAAAAAATAGTAAATTGCATTTTTTGAAGTGAAAATATTTATAATATCAAATGTAACATGTATATTATAAATATTATAATCAAATATTGATTATGTCTAAAAATATTAGTGTTTTTTGAAAATAAATTTAAACAAAGTTTTGTAAGAATTTTTAAAAAGAAATATTTAATAACTTTAATATTTAGGATAACATTACATGTCAATAATAAATATATATAGATAAATTTATATGATTACACTTGTTCCTTGAGAAAAGCACACAAAAAAAATTTTTAATCATCTTCCCGAAAATGACCAATATAATATATTATTGAATGATAATATCATATTCATATTTATATTTGAATATTATTAATTTCTACAAAAAATTAGATCAATTTAATTCTTTGGTAGAAAAAAATAAAGTAGATTAATTTTGATTCTTCATCTTTTCAACCAAGTGACCTATAAATGATTTGCCAGATTTGGCTGTGTAAAAACATATAGATACTAATATTATATATATTTTATAATTGTTATACGAAAATTCCATACACATTATGTATAATCAATGATATTTTTAACCAAAGTTGCAATTTAATTTCCAACATGAGGGAGTAATTTACAGAGGATTTATTATTAAAATCTGATAATATATAATATGTAGATATATATTATATTAGTAGTAAATTTGGTTGATAAATCTATCATAGAGAAATTTAAGTTGAAAAAAAAAGTAATTAAAATAAATATTAAAAACAATTTATCTTAATATCAAATGACTATTTCAGTAATTTTATTTTATCAATAAAGTAATAGCAGGATATCATTAAACAATAATATGTTTTAATGAAATGAAAATGCGTTTTTAAAAATCCATTTTCCTATATAAAAACTGAAATGTGATATAAAAAGAACTATGGTGGTGAAGTGAATATTAAAAAATCTTTTAAAAATCGATTTTTTTCCCTTACTGAACAACATTTGTTAAAAAATATTTTATCCATTTTATAGTATATCCAAGTGATAATTTAAAAATTAGGAAATATTAAAAAAATGTTGATGTTATAAAATAATTTTTATTATAATATTATCAAAGCTTAAGTTCAATAAAATTGATAAAAACCTGTATATAGATTTGTATTAATATGAAATGTGATTATATATAACTTTTATTAAAAAATATTGAATATTCATCGAGAAAACATAGTTTTGTCCTCAAAACGCAGTTTTTTCCACCAACTATATTAGATCTCCTTTCAAAAAATAAAAAGATTCCTCTAAAAAAGTTTAACTTTCAAATTTGTTAAGATAATTCAAAATTTGTGAAAATTCTCAGAGCTTACACAAATTTTATTAGCCAGCCTAATTTATAAGGACAATCGTTTTTTTCTCGCCACTTTTTGAATGGTTTTTCTATCCATGAGTAGCTATTCATGGAAAGTAAAAAACCGCCATCTTAAGGTGAAATTTAACTTACTCTGTTAAGAAAATTAACCAAAAAAATCGTAAATTTAAATTTTCTCTTAAAATTATAACTATTTGCTTTTTTTGATATAATTTTTTTTTATTTTTACATAATTTTTCAGGAATATACGCACCAGTGATCACCACAGGGCTGCGCGAAGCCGAATCAGGCTCCTTGAATTGCTGGATGAATCGGGAAGCCATTTGAACTAAATATTTATGCATTATTTAGCAAAAATTGAATAAAAAATGTACAAAAAAAGTATTCAAAAAGTTTAAAAGTTTTCAAAAAGTGGCGTAGAAAAATACGATTCCCCCATTTATCATTTCTTAAATTTTTTGCATTTTTCAGTTATTTAAAAACAAAATCTTGAAATTTGAAAAAAACATTAGTCACTTTTTTGGAATATTAATGATGACTACCTTATTTGCATTATAAGAGAGTAGTAGGTGGGGCCGCTGCCGGTTAGATACGAAATTCGTCGAAAATGGCCCTTAAATGGGTAGTTACGGGCACTCCAAAGCGTTTTCGAAGTTCACGAAAAATGGCTCAAATGAGCCTTAAATGGGCAGTTACGGGCATGCCAACGGCTCCTCAAGTAACTGAGAAACGGGCTTGACAATGCGTTTTCGAAGCTCATCAAAATGGCTCAAACGGGCCTTAAAACAGCGTTTACGGGGTTCCTGTCGTGCGGGTTGGTATCGATATCTCAGCACCGAAACACGTACTCGAACATCAGTAAACGGGGTGACATTGACGAATAGTTATCAAATGGGTTGTTACTGAACCAACTTTTTAGTTTGAATCCAAATGAAGAGAATGAGCAGTAACTTTATTGGTAACGAAATGAATCATCCGAGAGGTCGATATGATGGATCCTATAAAGGTGGTATCTTCGACGAGAATGATGAAGAGAAGCTGTTGGAGGTGATTCAGGGATTGATTGACGCTAACGAACTGAAGCTGTTGAAGAAGTTGGTGAGGTATAATGAGACGGTCTCCCAGATGAACACGAGATCAATGAATAAACGGTTCAAGATCGATAATCATGTGTTCCGTAAACGATATGGTCGTCTAATCCTGATTCCATATAAGAATACGTATCAATATCATCCAAAGGTGAATTCAGTCAAGAATCAAGCAGAAACGAAACTAAACCAGTTCGCAAATGAGCTGCTTCAGATGTGATTTGTTTTTGATCTAATCTGATCGAAACGGATTCAAAAGTGGTTAAACTTGGTCGAAACTCGTTCAGTATGACCAAAACGGATCAAAAATAGTTGAACTCATTTGCAGACATAGTCAATAGAGGTTAGTCCGTTGATGAATGGTGCGCAGGATTGGTTCTCCAACACGATCATCTTGTTGTGGAAACCGGTTAGGGCATTCTTGTTGTTGGTTACCTTAGACATCTGGTTACGAACCATCTGAAGATTGACGTTGATGCCCAGTTTAACGGTTCTGTCGTTGATGATATGAAGGTAATCGGATGGCTCGATAGAGTTCTTCTTCAGCGAGACACCTTTGAGCTTGAGTGAGACGGGATGGTCTGAATAGTTGTTCCAGATGGTATAGCATTTAGGGCAGAGAGCAACTTGGTTGTCACCGAACTTCTCGACGCAGGCCCCTAAGATCTTCTTCTCATCAGATTTGGTGTTGATGGATGGATTGGGCATGAACTCGTAGACGTTCTTGTCATAGAAGGATCGATCGGCTATGATAGAATCGAAGGCTTGTTCTCCATGACGACTCATGTCGCCAGCTACTGCGAAGTAGACGCTATCTGTATCACATGATGTGAAGTGGATTCGCTCGAGATCGATGCATTTGAAGAGGAAGTCGTAGATGAAGGTTAAGTACCAGAACTTGGCGTTATCGAGCGTGAAGAAGGACTCTTGGAGACAGGTTTTGCATCTGAAGGTCTTCGGTTGGGTTTGGATCAGATACGAGTCTTTAGATAACGGTAGTCCATTCATGTACGTGTCCAAGATGATTGCTTGATAGGCTTTGTCAGTGTCAACGATCTTGATCTTGTTGTAGTGTTCTGTGTTGAGGCCATCGTAACCGTATGATCCATTCATGCTGATCTTATAGAACTTCTCGTTACCATGCTTCTCACCACTGAGGATTGCGATACGTTCGTTCATGAACTCATTCACAAAGGAATTGAACCCTGAGTGACAGTCATATAGGGTAACGTTCTTGACATCGGTGACCTTTAGTCCATGATCGATGAGGAACCATAGGTAATAGCATCCAAATGTCTTGAACTCGCCCATGGTATCGAGAGTCATGGTAAGCTTCGTGTTGGATTCGTCAACGGTGTGGATCTTGTTGTCTCGGCCGTAGTTGTACATGAACGAACCGATGGTGGATTCATCGTTTTTGATCTCGAAGTTGCGGAACACTGGAGGGAAGTTGATGAAGTCATTGATCTTCTCTTTGGGGCATTCAAGCTTGACCGTGGCATGGAAGATGAACTTGGGATCGGCATCGAATCTGTGTTTGGAGTGGATGATGTTCAAGCACTTGCGACGAATCTCTTTGGAGGAACAATCAAAGGAGTTGATCATCGATCCAGGCATGTACATGATACCTCCATGATATCTGTTGAACGGATGATGATTAGAGCTGAACGATGACGGATACAAGCTATTGAAGTCAATCCCGATGACGTGAGAGACGATGTTGGGTGTGTCCCTTGAGATCACTTGATTAAGGGATTCGTCGTAGTGGAGTCTGTTGATGTGGGTCTCACCTCGGATGTTAACTCTGTGCATCACATTCGAGAGCCCACCAGTGATACCAACTCGCAAGCGATGGTACTCAGCTTCATTCGTTATCGTGGTCGGGAAGTGATTGAGCTTACAGAACTTCTTGAGCTGAATTCGTAACCGAGTTACCTTATCGTCATGCTTGGATCTCATCTTGTTGCAGACATCACAGGCGAGCTTACAGTTAGAGAGTTCGTGACCGATGTCGTTATCAATTCGATCAAGAGTTGGCTTGTTGGAGTACGTGAAGTGTTCGCCACAGAGATGACATCTGCCAAGGGTTGGATCGGTGTACATCTTCATGAACGAATCGAAATCATCAACGGATACACACTTGTCTAGATCTCTGACGTCACCGTGTTTAGAGTTGAACCGTTCGTCTTGTTTGTAATACTGATCGCACTTGTACTCCCACCTCTTAAGAGTTGGTTTGAATGTGTTCACTTCGTTGAGGATGCCGTAATCAGTGTTTGGATCGAAATCGTGATACATCATCGCGAACTTGATCTCTGATGAGTTTCTCGATAACGACAGGTTCGATAAGAGATCAATTCCGTAACGAGCTGTTGATTCAATTAGGTTGTCGATGGGCTTGATCATCATCTCGACATCGTTATCGTTGTAGCTTAGCAGATATTCCCATCTGGTTTTGAATCGTTTGGAGTCTTCAACGTATTCGTTGTAATCGGATTTGCTCAAGGGATTCTTCTGATTGAGGTAGCTATAGAAGTCTTCGTGACTGAAGGGCTCTGATTTCGAGAGTACTGCATCATAGTTCTCGCTATTGACGGCTTCGTAAGGGAAGACACCTTTGACGGAATTGCTCTCACCACCAAAGTCGATACCAAACTGCTTCAAGGTACCACCACTAACGAATGCTTGAGCATCAATGAATCGGAGACCGTATATCCCTTTCTTGATGATGACCTGTTTCATTGCTGATGTGGTACCGATCAACGATGTGTTGTCAACGGACCATTCCACGTTGTCGAACCTGTAGTTGAGGTACTCTTTGAAGAGATTGGAGTCGAATCTAGCTGAGTTGAATCCCAAAACAGTGACGTTGTAGAGGTTTCGATCCATCTTCAGGAGTGTCTCTTCGGATTCGATACCAGTCATCTCTTTAAGGGACTTAACCTTATCGGTGACTACGTTAACGGCTTATTCGAACATGAACTTGATCCATTTAGGAATGAACTGCTTCTCTCTGACGTCGAAGTGTTTCGTCAACAGACCCCTCGATGACTTGACACAACAACTGACTGATAGAGGAATCAACCTACTGTTAATCGTTGTACTCTTCCCTAACGACTCGTTAACTATCTGCTCCATCGTCTCGAAGTCATAGGTCATATAATACCTCTGTGGCTTCCATTCAAGTCCATGAGCTAAGCAGTACTCGTAAACGGGGTGATTGAGGATGTGTGGACAGTAGGGTTCGCTTATCTTCTCAGGAACGTAACTCTTCTTGAACTTGCCGTCACAGTGGGATATATGTTTGTCCATTCGTTTAGGGTTCTTACCGTGAACCACATACGATCTACACTTAGGGCAAATCCAAATGTTCGTCAATCTCTCGACGTCCGTGATGTACATGATGTGACATACCATCCCTTCTGTATACATCAATGCGGAGTACGTTGACTCAAACGATTCATCAAACCATTGCTCTTGGATGTCATACAATCGCTTATCTTTGTCGTAGTCGTAGATGTTGACGTTAATGTGATTCATCTTAGCAGACTCTTTCATCTCTTCCATCGTCATTCCCTTGAACGAACTGATTATCGATTGAGCTGCTTTGGTTGGTCTCGTTGAGTATGTGACTCCATGGTCTTGACAGAGAAGCTTTCGTGCTGCTTGGGTTCGATTGGTGATAGTATACTTCTTCGCATTCGCTAACTTGGGATCCAAACAGATGCTCAGGAAACGATACCAGCATAGACCATCGTCATCGTTGTCCGTGATGAGTAATCGTGACTTGACTAACTCTTCAGGGAGCTTCACCTTACCAGTGACCTTAACCAACCTCGATACCGTGAATGCTATAGATGCTATGTAAATGAGCTCCACGTTCGATTGTGCAGTCGTGTAGTTGTGAAGGTTCGTCTCGATGTAGTACTTGACCTTCTCGAGTTCGTCGTTCAGTTGAATGATTATCGGGATCGTGTTAGTGTTCTTGTAGTTGGTGACTCTGATCTCACGTGGTTCATAGCTATACTCAGTCATGTCATCCCTTGTTGTCGGTACCTCGAATACACCACCCATCTGGAACGTTATCTTAAATGGCTTACGTTCGCTCTTGTACACCACGTTCTCGAGGAACTCGAAGATGTCATCCAGCTTACGGATCTTGTTTAGGTAATACACAACGATGGGTCCATTAGCTTGATTCTTCTCAACGACTTTGCTATCTTCCGGATACTTCTGTCGAAGTCGTTCCAAAGTCATTAACGCTTTCTCTTCATCATGAGGCTCGTTAACCATCAAGTTCTCTTCACTCCCACTCTTGAAATCATGCCCGAACTGCTTGAAGTAATTGATCAACTCTTCGTTGTTCTTCTCGAACAGTATCTCCGCATATGGTTTCAATGGTACCATCACTTTAGGTGGAATCGGCTTCAGTATGAATGGTTCACTCATCAGCTTCTCCAGCATTCGTTTATAGGTCTCTTTCGACGTAACTATCTGTGATCTCTCTTTGTCGAGTCGTTCATTGAACCTCTTCTTCAAGGCTTCGTGCTTTCGTTCTTCCCAAGGATTGATTGATGAGACGGGTTGCAGATGTCTTCTCTTGAAGAACTCATCATCGAGCTTCATCTGCTGACGACGTTTATAGTCTTCGGTATCGGAGTACCTTGTTGGCTGTCGTAGATGCTTTGGAGCATGAGGAATCCCTAAGTGTTTGATCTCTGGTTGATATCCCATGTTCATGAATTCGTCATTGAAGACCTTCCCAGCTTGATATCCATTAGCGAAGTTGTAGAAGGACTTGAAGTTGGTATCATCGTTGTCGTAACCTATAGGTGTTTTAAAAAGTATTTAGACTAGCCTACTTAGGATTGAGATTTAATTTAAATATTTTGAATATAAATAGTTAACATCATATATCATCCATATTTATTATCAAATGATTTACTTGCATTGAAATATTCAAGAGAATTCATCAAAAAAGACGTTTAGAATTAAAATTGTAAACGTATTAGATTATGGTTGTTAATGAAATATGCAATTTTTATGTAGAAAGAAATTTCATTATTCAAATGAATTGATATATTCTTTTCATGATAAAACAAACAATCTAGTTATATCAGAAAATCAATGATATATTTTTAACTGACAAAGAAAAATAACTTACAGTCCAATATATACTAAATATTAAAAATAATTTTATATTTGCATTAAATATTCCTTCATGGAGTAACTATATTTCTAATATTTATTTATATATTGAATCAACAGTTGTACAACCATGCAAATTTATTGAAGAAAAAGAATTTCAGTTCTAATAACTCATAGAAAATTGCATTTTCATGAACTGTCGAAATTTAATTTAGTATATTTTTTTTAAAAAAATGCAATCAGTCTAAATAAATCATTAATATAATTTCCTCTGTTAAATATATTTTAATAAAAATGTGTTGAATAATTCTTCTCCTCCTATTGTTATTTGTTATATATTTACATATTGATTATTCAGTTGTGGGATTTATTTTGAAACCGAAATAACCGAAAAATCATGAAATTTATTAAAACATTGAAAATGAAATGCTTACTCATCATAGATTTGAATTAACATAAAAGCATTAATATTTTAAGTAACACTACTTTATGATCATTATCATAGTTAAAAATGATGATTCAAATACATCTCTAAATATGTCAGTCTAAATACTTTTTAAAACACCTATAGTTCAAGTGCTCTATCGACTATGAGCTCAACTAAAGCATCTGAGAAACGGTTCTCGTATTGGTTGAATATCTTCTTGGTGACCTTAGTCGTGATCCCTTGCTTATGCTTCACTGTGTTGTATTCTTCACGGATGTCATCGTTAGTGAGACCTAGCTTGCGTGCTAATCGTCTCAGATCATCGTAACTGACGACTCTATAGTCATCAATCGCGACCGATGGATCAATCATTCTCTTCATTTGGATTCAAACTAAAAAGTTGGTTCAGTAACAACCCATTTGATAACTATTCGTCAATGTCACCCCGTTTACTGATGTTCGAGTACGTGTTTCGGTGCTGAGATATCGATACCAACCCGCACGACAGGAACCCCGTAAACGCTGTTTTAAGGCCCGTTTGAGCCATTTTGATGAGCTTCGAAAACGCATTGTCAAGCCCGTTTCTCAGTTACTTGAGGAGCCGTTGGCATGCCCGTAACTGCCCATTTAAGGCTCATTTGAGCCATTTTTCGTGAACTTCGAAAACGCTTTGGAGTGCCCGTAACTACCCATTTAAGGGCCATTTTCGACGAATTTCGTATCTAACCGGCAGCGGCCCCACCTACTACTCTCTTTATAAATTTGAAGATAATTATTATTATAATTTTTTTTTTTTTGCAAACCTAGGTTTATTCAAGTAATTATGCTCATATATTTACAATTAAATGCAACATCTTCTTCTCAGCATTAAAAAGATATGAATTTGAAGATAGTTTTTGATTTTTTTTTTACAAACCTAGACTTATTCAAGTAATTATGCTCTTATACTTAAAGAAAATCATGATTGGGATTGATAATCATCAGGTGGTTTGTTGTTCTTTTCTCTAAGCTTGAAAATTAACGTATTTTATTGCAAAAATTAACGTACATACATTGAAAAATAACGTATTTACATTGAAATAAACTATACTCCCTCATTCAATTTTTTATTTTTGCTTTGCTTGATTTATCTATTTTTTTTTATTTATAAATGAAACTATACATTTCAAAAAATGCAAATAAGAAGTGTGATTTTTTGTATGAATAATTTTTAAGTAGATTTTAAGCAAATTAAATTTCAAAATTTGAATTTCGCCCTAGTAATCTTAAATTAAGATATCTCAACATTAATTTATTCTTATTGAGACAAATAACATTTTATCAAAATTTTATGTTTCATTCTTTAAAAATGAGAGGTCTATTTCATTTTGAAAAAAATGCGCTTTTTCTATATTAAATCGAGCAATTTGAACGATAAATACAACATTCATTTTTTGATAAATTAATTCATAATGCGTACCAAAAAGTAAAGTAAATCAAAGAGAAAAAACTAATGTTGAGTTTTTTATGATATAATTTTTAAATAGTTAAATATTTGACTCAAAAAAATCTATCAAATTAAGACTGCCCAATTATGGTGGCATTGATAATAAAGTATTAATTTTTTAATAAAATGCAATCATGCTTTTGAAAAAATTGAACTATACGTATATTAGGTTGAAAAAAACTAGTAATGCCATAAATATTACATATTATGTTTTGTAAAAAAAATACACAAAATCTTCTATTATTTTAAAAAATAGGTGCAGTTAAACGATTTATTTACTTTTTTAATTAATTAAATATCACAAAATTTTTTTTTTGAGGATACGTTTATTATTTTTCATTCAAAAAAATATTGAATTTTTTTCAATTTATCATTCAAATTTAAATTAGTATAAGAAAAACATTTATATCTCATGCGGATAATTAATGTATTTGTTATAAATTGTTATTTAGATGATATGAATATATTCATAATTATATTTCTATTTATATTGTGTTAGAAGCATTTGGTGATTAAAAAACAGCAAATAGACTGCATCCTTAAGGGTGAAGCCCATATCTGAATTTCGCTCAATTTTTACAACAAAATTATCTTACTAAATAATTTTTATTTTTTATATTTTTCAATACATGTGCATATTTATATTATTATTAAATATTAGAAATAAATATATTTCTTTTATTATGAAATTATTTGATAAAAAATAAGATATTAAATAGGTGGGCCACCAATGAATTTTTATAACTTTTGCACCATTAGATAGATTACATATAATAATAATATAATATATTAATTATAGTTCATAAATATTAAAGATAAAGTTTTTATGAATAATTTAAATTTAAATATATTTTTTGTAAACTATTCAAATAATATTGAAAAAATCTTTCAAAAATATTTGAAATAATTTTCTCAAAATAAAAAAAATTTAAAAAAATCATTCATTTATTAAGAATAAAAATATCTATTTTAATTTTAAACTAATTATTTAATTTAATTTTGTTTAAGTTATATCTTGTTGATTATAATCAAAGACAAAATATAAAAAGAAATAAATGATTTTTTCTTTACCAAAATTGAATCATTCCGTTAACTAATTCAACTTTTTGAATATGTTTTCCCAACTAACGTTTATCTTTGAAGTTATGTTATAACTAACTATATCAATAAAAAGCCTTGGCGATGAAGAAACTAAATATCAAAAAAGAAAACATTCAATTTTTTTATATAATTCTGAAAATTAAAAATACCATTTTTTTTAACTTTTTAGAGAAATCTATTATTTATTTTATATTGTTTCCAGATCATTCATGATGTATGACATAGATAATATCATAAAATTATAGTAATATGTATTTTAATTTATTTGAACTTGTGATATTGCATATCATGTAATAGAAAAAAAGTTGATGAATATTAGTTCAAAACTTAATTCAACAACAGCTTCCTATCGTATATGTGTTATATAAATATATATTATGAAATTGCTGAATAATTCTTAAAATTCGAGGGAAAAAATAACTTTTTTAAAGTCAAAAAAAAAGTGGCCAACCTATGATATTAAGTTGGTCTTTTTCAGCTTTGTTTGAATTTATTTTGAAGGAATTAGTTGTTTGAATTTATTTGGGTTAATGCATTATAAATTGTATTATTGAATTATAACGATTATAAAGGAATAAGTATTATATATTTTGAGAAAAAGTTAGAAAAAAAAAGATAAAGATATGAATTACCCTTCGGACGTAATTGGATTTTTGTAAAATTCAATGAAAAGACGTATTAAAATGTAAAAATTGCCGAAATGAAACGTAATTACATAATTTATATAAAAATAAAAAAAAGCAAAAAGGTTTAGTTTCGAACTCAATACTTTGGCCTCAATTTTTATTTATCCTCTAAGCTAGAGCTCTCAAATTTGAAAGGATAAAATATTTATATTTAAAGATAAATATTTTTATTTTTCAAATACGACTTTTTATTAACTTTATCTAAAAAAGTCGTATTCCAATTATTTTCACGTAGACGTAATCGTAAAACGTAATTGATTTTTTTTCTTGGTCTATTTCATTGAAAAAGTTTGAAGAGAACGTAATTTTTAAAACCTCCGAAGGGCAAGATATGAAAGTATTCAAAGGTATGGAAACTTCTATCCACTCGACAGATCATTTTTCTTTCATAATATAATTTTTAAATGACAGTATTAATGATAAATATAATATAAAAAAGACATATTTCTCGAGAGGAATTTAAGATAAAAATAAATTATTTTTTTTAAAAAAAATTGAATCCTAATCTGGTTATCTTAATTCAAAAAACAATTTTTTTTTATTTTTTTAATTATATTATTTTTAAATATAATTATATAAGTAATTTATATTTCATGAGGAAGAACTCAAATTTATCATTTTTTATATTCATATCACAAGTGATATGAATTTTTTTAACCTAAAAGGCGAATTTTTTTTTACCTAAAAGGCGAATTTCAAAATTTTGAAAATTATGAGTTTATACAGGAAATTGTTTTCTAATTTTCTTCATATTGATATTAAAAATTCTATTCCCAATTCGTTCAAATCACTTTTTCCATTTTTATTGTTGATTATACATCATGGATAAGCAAACCAAGCAAAGATTATTCATTTTTAATATTTTTTCCTAAAACTCAAGCAAATTCGCCAAATTTACTAAATAAAAGCGATTTACAAAATAACTATCGTACAAATTCCAGCACATAGTTGGCAGATGAAAAAACTATCGATAATTCATTTGTTTATAAGGAAAATAAAACATACTGGAATTAATAAAAGAATTATTTTGTAAAACATTCTTATTTAGTGAGTTTTTTGAATTTGTTTGAGCTTTAGGAAAAGACATTCTAAAATAATTATCTTTGCATGGTTTACTTTTCCACGTTGCGCTGGGATATATCTAAGAATTGTTTTGTAAACTACTCTTATTTAGTTATTTTGTTGAGTTTATTTGTGTCTTTGGAAGAAATATAATAAAAAAAATAAATTAACCTTTTTGGTAAAAAAATTTTCATCTTTATTGGTCAATTATAAAATTCATATCATCAATGATATGAACTATACAAAAAATTGATAACATCATATAAGATCTCCAAATCCACTCGAAAAACATGGCCTTTTTTTATTTTATTTTCTAATAAATAAAAAAATGAAGAACATATAAAAAAACTAAAAACTTTTGTCGACTCGTTCATCTTTACATTGATTTTTTCTTAAAAAAACATTTTTTTCTCATTATGCATTTAATGAGATTTGAATTAAGCACTTTCATGCTATTTTTAAATATGTTAATAATATGATAAAACAATATTAGATATGTATTAAACTTTGATGAGGTTTTTTCAGTTGATCAAAAATTGTACCCGTAGTAATATCGACGTTGCAGATTTGCGCCTTTTTTATAATTGAAATTCTCAGAAATTTTAAAAAGAAAAAAAATTATTTTTTGAATGATATTAGTTTATTTATATAAAAAGCATTCAATTTTGATTATTTCGTAAAAATGGTTATATTTTTTGTCCGTTTATAATTTACTCGAAATCAAAGAATTTCATTTTTCTCCATATGTGATAGATATAACTGATTTTGGCTAATGACTTTTTTCTTAGTTAGCATATGCTCTATAGCAAAATGATAACAGATTAATTCAATTCAGATACTTTTAAATATCACCAATTTTCAATCGCTAATATCTTTTTTGAAAATATTCCAATTTTGTTTATTGGCATATCATTATATTTATTATTGGGTGATTTATATAATGAACTAGTCAGATTTGGTATATCTCAATTTTTTTTTCTGATGGCATGATCACAAATATAATAAAAAAAAACTTCTTTAAATTTTAGAATGTTTATTTTATCATTTTATTCTTAGTTAGCATATATATTATTTGTTATATAAGCTTGGAGTCTATTTAAAGAAATTGACATTATTGAATTAAAATTCACAAGAATTTTTTTGAATTAGACAAAAGTAAATATTAATTTCTTTATTATACCTACTTAAGATTTTTTTGCAATGCTTTCGAATCCATTTTTTAGAAAAACTATTTGATTATAATTTCTATCTTCCAATGTGGGAATTTTACTTTATTATAAATTATAAATATCACTTAATATCATGTATAATTGTATAAAACATTAAGTAATTCCACTAATATTTGATTTGATAAGCATAATATTCCCAAATTATAAAAAAAGAAAAATTATTTAAAAATTCTTATGCTATTATTATCAATATGTATCCATTTTTTAATTCTCAAGCTTATTAATTAATTTGATTTTTTCATTTTTTTCAAATCTCCAAAAATTTTATAGAATGATGCTTTTTTGTAAAATTTTAATTATTATTTGAGAGAATATTATATTTAATTAAAACTAAACACAGGAAAATAGAATTATTTCATTGCACCATCCTCAGAAATATGATTTTACTTATTAGACCAAATAAGCTTTAAAATTTTAAACTTTTTCAATAAATTGAGCATTTATTCTCACAAATTTCTATTCAAAAACATAAAATAATATTAAAAAAAGCTTTTTGGTCAAAAACGCATGAATATGATCAGAATAATATTAATTTAGTTGATTTTTTATTATGACGACTGAGAGTAGGAACTGATATGAAAAATATAAATGTTATGGAGTTGATACTGAGATGATAGATGCAAGTGAAATGAACAGGTGATTGAATTGGGAGCTTTTGTTCTGATTAAATAGTGGCTGAGGTTGGTGTGATTAAGATATAGATATCTGGTAGAAACTTAGGTGAGATTGAGTTGTGACATGGCTAAGATAATAAGTAATGATGTAATGAAATAGCGATTGATGTAGGAACAATCGTTCTGGATGAATGATGTAGGAACAAGATGTTCCAAAGATTGAGTTTAGGCGAGTTTAATGGATATTGAAATATGTGCTGCGACAAGGGTAAACTGTAGTTGAGATAAATTTGAAATATTGCTTGAGATGCGACTGTTGTAGTGCTTGCTTTTGAGTTTTTTTAATTTGAAACCGACACCAATTGTCCGAACAATGGTGATATGAATTCTATGTATGATATTCAAAAAGTTTGAGCGCCTCTTTTTATTTTTCTTCTATTGTCATTTCTGTGAAATATTCAATGAATAAAAAAATTGAGAATTTATATTTTATATTACAAAATAAAAATGGCGCAAATCTGCAACGTCGATATTACTACGGGTATTTTTGATTTTCATATAAAAAATATAGTAAAAATAGAATAATAGTATGTTAGATAGGTTTAAAAATAAAATCTTGGACATTATTATTAGAATACTAATAAAAAATATGAAAATATTTTAAATAATTTAATAAATAGTTTAATAATAAAAATATGAAGTTTAGGTAAATAAAAAACGATAAACATATATAAACGAATAAACACTGTTAGAAAAAAACTGCTTTAAGGGTATAGTTTAAATTATTTTTTGAAGTAATTCAGAAGATTTTATATTTTTATATTTAATTCAATAAAAACCCCCTCCAATACCGTTTACATTTTTTAACAGGTGAAAAAAAATAGTTATATCTTTTACATTATACCTCATAAAAGAATTATTATAATTAATATAAAATTAGCAAATCCTAAATTTATATTTTTTTTAATTAATTTTGTTCTACAGTGAAAATATTTTCTTCATATTAACATATTATATGTTGTAAAAAAAACATTCAAAGTCTTCTGATAGATCCTAATGAAATATATATTTATTTAGATATTGTATAGAATTTTTGATTTAATTTCATCTCATAAATTTTTAGGTGATGATCATTTTATCTAAATTGGCCATTTTATTGATTTGGCATAGTTTAACTCTAAATTAAAGATAAAAACAGAAAAACAATATGCATACTTTGCTAAAATTTATAAAATACAATCAATTCATTGGGAATTATTATAATAATTAATTTCGGAAATTTTTTTTTTTTAAATTTTAGGTAATGTATTGAATAGTTATATTAAACAAAAAGTTTTTTACCATTAAAGAAAAAAATATGAAGTATGATTTAGGTTGTCAAAAAAAATAATCTTTCAAAAAACACTTTTAGTTCAAACAATTTGGTTGACTGTCGAAATATATTGAGTTGTTGTTTGTTTTATACAATGAAATTCTTTATGATTGTTGAAAATGTTAAAATAATTTTTCTGACAACCAAGTATTGAATATTTGAGGGAGGAGATAGAAAAAACGAGTATTTTTATATGAGGTTTAACAAATATTTGAAGGGGCAATCTAGAAAAAACGTGTTTTTTTTATTTCACAATGCATTATTGTTCGTTATTTGAATATCCATTATTGAGCAGAATTAATGAAAAAAATTATCAAACTAAAGATTTATAATTTATTAAATAATATTTTTATTGTTATAATATATATTAAAAAATATTTATTAAAGAATATTATATTTATATTAATTATTAACAAAGGAAAATCTATTTTTCTAAAAACACGTTTTTTTGTAAAAACGTATTTTTATTGAATATTTGTGGGAGGGGATAGAAAAAACGAGTATTTTTATATGATTTTTTACAAATATTTGAGAGGGCAATCTAGAAAAAACGTATTTTTTTTTATTTCACAATGTTTTTTGTACGTTATTATATGATAAATTTAAGGGTCAAATCCTAGTGAACCCGAGTTCTAAAAAAATATCAGCACCCCCTCTCAAAAAGTTCAAAAAAAAAAAAAAGCATTCAATTTTTTTCCAACTATTTTTGAATGGTTTATTTTATTAGAACTTTTTGAATGATTTATAAAAATGATTAAAATTAAAAAAAAAATTCTGACAAAATGAAAAATGTGAGTTTTCTGGTTATGTAAAAAAATTAAAAATAGCAAATATATATATAAAAACAGATTGTAAATTACAAAACTTAATTTTATGAGATTAATCAAATAAATTACAAAACTTCAAATATTTTTGTGAATGTTTGTTTAATTATGTAGTAACCATTCGGCTGTTTCGTAATCCCTTTCTATCTGAGCTTGACATCACCAATTTTTAAACACTGCCATTCTCGAAATTTGGAATTACTGCGCATGGAATAGAAATTACGGTATATAAAAAATGGTAACTTTTTCAAATAATAAATGGTCATGTTAAAACTTTGTGAATATTTGCTTTGAATCCATGTTGGTTAAGATAAAAAAAAAACTCACGCTTAATATTTTAACGTTTTTTTTTTATATACCGTAACTCATGCTTTATATTTTAATAAACCAGACCAATTTATTACAGAAACTACTCTCACTTGCATATGATTGTCCTTGCAGTTATATTAGTTGATTTTATCAGCATCAGCATACCATTATTTACTCAAATCATCCTCGCCTGCTCAAATCAATTATCCAATTTTATTTTAAGACTGAAGTCTCCTCCACCTATTATCAAATGTGTAATAAGAAATTACTTGTAAATAATTAATTATATTTCTTCTCAAAAACGACCAAATAAAATACGGCTATTGTATAGAGCGGGTTCGGCAAAATTACTGATTTGACAACGGAACTCTCCAACTTACGACCGTAAGGGTTAATTATGTGGGAAAAAATAGAAAGTTTTGGGATAAATTGAAAAAATAGTAGAAATGAACAGTTGTCAGAAAAGTTGTAGAATAAAATGAAAGATAAGTAGCAGTATTATATATTTAATGAACTCCCTGATCAGATATTTCGATAGAGGTGTCGCAAAAAGTGTAGCTGAACATAATCAATCAAATTCAAAAAATCTAATGCTCGTTCTAATAATGATGAAATTCCATGGAGTCAATGATAGATATGCTGCAAAGCAAACCAATTGGCCAGATGATATATTATATTACACTGCATATCCTTATAAAGCATCTCGAAAAGCACATAAACAATAAACCTGTAAATCGAGCTTTAACAGAATACTAAGGCATAATAAGTTGTAAGATAAGGAGTAGAATAAGTTATAAAATAAGTCGTAGGATAAATTGTGAGATAAGTAATAGGATAAGGTAAAAGATAAGTAGTATATTAAGTTATAAAATAAGTCGCAGGATAAGTTGTAAGGTAAGTAATAGGATAAGGTAAAAGATAAGTAGTATAGGAAGTTGTAAGATAAGTAGTATAGGAAGTTGTAAGATAAGTAGTATAGAAAGTTATAAGATAAGTTGTAAGATAAGTTGTAAGATAAGTTGTAAGATAAGTTATAAGATAAGTTATAAGATAAGTTATAAGATAAGTTATAAGATAAGTTATAAGATAAGTTGTAAGATAAGTTATAAGATAAGTTGTAAGATAAGTTGTAAGATAAATTGTAAGATAAGTTGTAAGATAAGTTGTGAGGTAAGGAAAAAGATAGAAGTAAGATAAGTCTTCAGATACACAAGACAGTTCAAAAAGGTAAATAAATATATACTTAACAATCAATGCAAAATAGAATGATTTATTTGATCACTATCTTTTTTGAAGCTAGAAAAATCGAATTATAAATGTGAACATATGATTAGAAATCATTAAAAAATGGTTTTTACAATTACTACTTATTGATATCGGTATTGCAAGTTCTAATAAAGCTTATTTTTGTATTTTATTTAGCAAAATTATTTTATTTTGAAGGAATAAACACAAGCTTTTATCAAAATAATGATTCTCTCCGATTTCCTTTTCTGAACATGTTAAATTGTACTTAAAAATTCATTAAATTAGAAATACTGGCCAAAAACATTTAATATTATCAAAAAACTGCTCTAGATATTCAATTTATTTGATTCATTATTGTAAATCATCTTCCAACTTGCATTTTTAATCATTCTCAAAAAAGTAAATCAATGGATTTTATCATTCCTCTGATTCTTTTTAGTCTAATAATAAATATTAAAAATTACTGTCATGGAATAAGTTGATATCTAATTATATAAATTATTTGGAAAAGGTAGGATCGAAAGATTTTAGTAGAACAAAATTTTTATTTTTTTGAAAGCATATTTGGTCTATTTTATTTAGCTTATATAGCCAAAAATGTGTTAAATTCCTTTTGTTTTAACGTGAACTTATGTTGTTTGATTAAATATATGAACTATTACATAAAAAGGAAAAAAATGGAAAATTTCCAATTTTTCCTCAAATCATCAATGCTAAAAAAAAATAACTGCTGCTTTTCTCTCAAAATTGACCTACTTTAGCCATATATTTGGCCTTAAATATTTCTCATTATTAAATTTTAAGGTTCCGATTTAAAATAATTCGCTGTAAAAAAGCAAATATAATACTCATTAGGATAGAAAAAGATATGGAAAGAAAATAAATATGATAATAAAAACAATTAAAACATTAAAATAAAGTCAATTACTAATACTATAATATTTAAAATTAGAATAGATTTGTTTTAAAACCAAATGTGTTTATATACATATATATATATATCAAACCAAAAAAACAATAAAGTATGTATTGCGATGTGTAAGTTTATTACTAATTATCAAAAAATTTTTATTGATTAAACCTAAAAAAAGGATTTCAGAATAATAAGTATAAATTGCTCTAACATAAAAAGAAACCTATTAAAATTGGAATGACTAAATCAATATAAAATTTAAATGAAATGTAATTGAAATTTAATTTAAAATTTTACGTAAAATTCTAAACCTTATTGAGATGTAGTTTGCGGTTGTGAGATTAATGCGTTGTATCTGATAAAGGAACCTTGTATTAAAGTAAATGTTTGCTTGGATTGGAGAAAACTGTTTGATTTTGTAAGAATTCTAAATCTTATTGAGATGTAGTTTGCGGTTGTGAGATTAATGCGTTGTATCTGATAAAGGAACCTTGTATTAAAGTAAATGTTTGCTTGGATTGGATGAAACTGTCTGATTTTGTAAGAATTCTAAATCTTATTGAGATGTAGTTTGCGGTTGTGAGATTAATGCGTTGTATCTGATAAAGGAACCTTGTATTAAAGTAAATGTTTGCTTGGATTGGAGAAAACTGTTTGATTTTGTAAGAATTCTAAATCTTATTGAGATGTAGTTTGCGGTTGTGAGATTAATGCGTTGTATCTGATAAAGGAACCTTGTATTAAAGTAAATGTTTGCTTGGATTGGATGAAACTGTCTGATTTTGTAAGAATTCTAAATCTTATTGAGATGTAGTTTGCGGTTGTGAGATTAATGCGTTGTATCTGATAAAGGAACCTTGTATTAAAGTAAATGTTTGCTTGGATTGGAGAAAACTGTTTGATTTTGTAAGAAAGAAATAAAAGATAAAGTGTTTAATGTTAATTTTATGAAACCAATATCAACCGCCAAAAAATCAACTTTTTGAGAGGGGGTGCTGATATTTTCACAGAACCTGGGTTCTCTGAAAATTTCCTCTAAATTTAATGAAAAAAACTATCAAAATAAAAATTTATAATTTATTAAATAATATTTTTATTGTTATAATATTTATTAGAAAATATTTATTAAAAAATATTATATTTATATTAATTATTAACAAAGGAAAAACTCTTTTTCAAAAAACACGTTTTTTGTTAAAAACGTATTTTTATTGAATATTTGTGGGAGGGGATAGAAAAAACGAGTATTTTTATATGAGATCTCATAAATATTTGTGAAGGCTTCTAGAAAAAACGTATTTTCTTATTTTGAAATTAGCATTTTAAATATCTCATTAAATAATCATAAACATAAAACACTCTATAATTAATATTTGTTTATAAACATAAATACAATTTAATTAAATCGTAAAATTAATGAAACGTCAATACCAGCAAGTTGGAGGGGGTTTTATTCAATATTGAATTAAAAAAATATTCATTCTCAATTTACTGTTTTTTATGAGATATGCCTAAACATGAATATCATGAGTTGCTTTAAACATTTAGCAATTTTAAAATAGCCAAAGATATGATAAATATTAATATAAATCAAAATTTTAAAATCTTAAAATAGTATAGTATATTATTTTAAATAATATAATGGAAGTAAAAATAAAAAAAGAATATCATTATGTAACAAACTAATGCCACTATTTTTTTACGTTAATGATTCACTAACCAAATAAATTTAAATTCAATGCATAATCAAGATTAAACTTCCATTATAAGAGTGGATCTTCATGGATTTTAATTCTAAATCATATAAAGCTGACATTTACTTAGTATCTAACTAAAATAGAAATAATTAGTCAAGATATTTAACTTAAAATATAAAAAATGAGAAAATTTCTGAGAATATCAAGATCTATATCAGAAAATAAATGATATAGTCGATTGCTATTTGAAAACAAGAGCAAATGAAATAAAATGAAATTTGAAAAAAATAAAAAAGTTGTTTTCAATGAGTGTTTTTTATTTATTCAGGTACTTTTTGTATGAATATTTTGCTTTTTGTTTGATATTGGTAGTTTTTCAAAGATTTTAACGTAATTTTAAGACGTTAATTTTGGTAGACTCCAAAAAGGACAAAATCAGCAGGCCATTTATCTATTCAAAATATATCAATAGAATTTGTTAAAAAACAATAAACGTATGACCATTTATCTATTGAAAATCATTTTTTTTTATATTAAAGCATTCATATATACAGCAAGCTCGAGGTAATACAGACTTTTATCGATGATGTGTTCTACATGATCATAATCTCAATTCACTGTACATTAATTAGAATATCATATTAGCAAAAAAACTTATTTTATATATCAGAATTTTTTTCATTTTTAGTGATTTGTAGCCAAAAGTATGTCTATTAAGCCCAGAAAATAGTCATGTAGCTATTATTTTTATTTGTCTTTGTTTCTGGTAGTATCAAATTGAAATGAAATACTAATACACACATGTGTGACCTTGCTCGCAGTAATCAAATGAATTATTTTCATATGAATTGTTCAATTTAACTCTATAGGAATACTTTTGGATAGTTTTCTTTTTTTCATTTATTATTCATAATTATATAAAAAATAGATTAAAACTAATCCAAATATTATCATAATTCTATTTTAATAAACATTTATATATAATTATTTTATTTTTTTTTATTTTCATTTTTGTAAAAAATTGATTTTGAATGTTTATTTGATGTAAAAGGTGCCGATTTTGGACTTTACAAAAAACGGTTATTGTAAAAGGTGCCGATTTTGTCCAAAAAAAAGTCTACCTTAATTTTTATGAAAATTTGGTGTTCAAAACGTTTAATACACAATTTTAAAGAACTTGGTGAGCTTTATGCGAGACAAACGAATACATATTACGCAATTTTGAGTAAAAAAAAGAATAACGATTAGAAATATGAAATTGACCTACAAAAAAAGGCCAAATAAAAAGATCTGACAAAATATTTTTCCTCTATTTATTTTTTAATTTTTAATATAAAGTTAAGATGTACGTAAAAAATTGTCTGACCAGTTTTTTTTATTTGTTCCAAAAAAATTTCTATACCTAATTATGATTCAAAACTCAATAACAGCAAAAGGAAAAAATAAATCCTCCGGCCAAATCTAATATTTATATATATATATTTGAAATCAATCATAAAATCTTCTAAAATGCTTAGATTCACCTCATTTTCAAGCTTTTTTAAAAAAATATGAAAATTCAATGCATTTTATATTTTGTATTATTGAATTTGAAAAGAATTGAATAGAATATAAAATGAAAAATACTATTTTCTCCCTAGCCATGAATATAAATTTTTGTCATTTGATTTTTGGTATATGAAAATTAAATCCAAAAATATTTGATTTAGCCGGAGGATTTATTTTTTCCTTATGCTGTTATTGAGTTTTGAATCATAATTAGGTATAGAAATTTTTTTGGAACAAATAAAAAAAACTGGTCAGACAATTTTTTACGTACATCTTAACTTTATATTAAAAATTAAAAAATAAATAGAGGAAAAATATTTTGTCAGATCTTTTTATTTGGCCTTTTTTTGTAGGTCAATTTCATATTTCTAATCGTTATTCTTTTTTTTACTCAAAATTGCGTAATATGTATTCGTTTGTCTCGCATAAAGCTCACCAAGTTCTTTAAAATTGTGTATTAAACGTTTTGAACACCAAATTTTCATAAAAATTAACGTCTTAAAATTACGTTAAAATCTTTGAAAAACTACCAATATCAAACAAAAAGCAAAATATTCATACAAAAAGTACCTGAATAAATAAAAAACACTCATTGAAAACAACTTTTTTATTTTTTTCAAATTTCATTTTATTTCATTTGCTCTTGTTTTCAAATAGCAATCGACTATATCATTTATTTTCTGATATAGATCTTGATATTCTCAGAAATTTTCTCATTTTTTATATTTTAAGAAAAATATCTCAACTAATATTTATATTTTAGTAAATATTAAAATATTTACTGATATATCCAATTATATATTCACATCCAGCAAATTATTTTAAACAATTATTGGTAAATTGTTAAATATTTGATTATGTTAAAAATCTATCTAAAAGTTTGCAATTATGTATGATATATTGTGAAATCATTAAATCTACTAACTTTTAGTTGTTATATCAAGATCTCTAAATCAAGTTATTTAAGAAAATAATCTATTTTCGAAATTCTCTCAAATTCTACAATTATAGATATCAAAATGTCAAAGGATATAAAAACAAAAAAATATAATATACGATATTATAAATAGAAATCTTATATTATGCTTGATATATTAAATATTCATATTTTATACCTATATTCAAATTTGACAGTATAAAAAAATGTATGGAATGTTTTTTGAAATACTTTTATCTATTTATATAGCAAATATAGATCGGTAACATTGAATATTCATATCATACTTATGATATATTATATATATTTAACTTTATAGACCAATTAATTTTTTCTCATCAAAATGGAATATCTGCATGATACCATCATATATGTGCATTTATATTTTCTTAACATATGTTTTATTGTTTTTGAATGCTAGTATGTATTTTATATCACTTATTATTTCACTAATTATGAAGATATTATAAATTAAATTTAAGACTAAAAAAAATGCGATTTTTCTGGAGAGATTGGCTTAACCGTTTAACATAATTTTCGGATATGTTATTATATAATAAAATTAATGGTTTTTTATCGAGGCAAAGAAACTTGATATAGCCATTAAAAAAAGATAAAAATGTTTGAAAACCAAATCCTCTCAAATAAACGTCTATTTTATTTTAATATTCATTTTTTTGAATAAGCACGTTTTTTGGTTCTCACAAAAAATCTTGAATTTTCTGGAAAGACTGGAATTATATTACAAGCTCTAAACAACATATGCCTTATAATATAAAATATAATGAGGTTATACCGAGCGAATTAGGTTAAATATGTTTCTATTTTAGGATATTTATGTTTGCATAAATTTTAACATAAAAGCTCTTCAAATATTTTGTGAGTATAAAATTTGGATTATTTATTTTTATCTTATTAAAACAATTTCTTAAATAGAATTTATATCAAATATAAATTCAAAATATGATAAAATAAATATAAAATAAAACACAAAAATTATTTACATATAAATACATATATAATTATAAATCTCCAAATGCATTCAAAATTAAAAACTCATCCATTATTCAAAGGTATAAAAATATTTTGATAAAGCATTCATAAATTATTGTATGAGCTATTTTAATTTCTCATTATTAATAAAAATAATGATAGATTTTTATTTTCTCAAATTATTGTATGTAATCATTCAATAAAATTAATAATATTTTATTGAAATTAAAATCATAGTTTAAATTTCCAATATCTTATTTAATTTTTCAAACCCTAAATTATAATTAATAATTATATATATAACATTTTATATTCAATCATATTTCCAATGTATAATTAATTTTTAATGATTTACATAATGGATTACTTGAATCATATTTTTGAATACTTAATAGTTTTTATTTATTCAATTTATATATTTTGCATATATCTCACAATAAAATTTAAATATAATATTTTATGGCTATTATAATAATATAAAATTCAATATAAAAACATATTATAAAATATGATGAATTAAAAACCACTAGTTATTTCTATTTCGTTTTTTTTGAGTTTCCATACATTTGTATAAAATCATATAAAATAAAATCTCAGAAAATTGAGAATCATTCAAAAAAGAATTCAAAAAAAAACTTAAAGAACCAGAGAAATGATTTCTCGCATTTTTTGAAATTTTATTAGATAAATCGCAATAACATTTAAAATTATTAGTTTTGTACGGAGGAAATTTTTTTTTGTTGAGTCTTTTTCAATATCTCAAATAATTATTAGAAAATAATTAATTTAGAATAAAATAAAAAAAATCCTCCGGACATTTCTTTGTGCACATTCTAATTTTATAAAAAGAATTTAAAAAAAAGCAACAGAGAAAATTTTTTTCTCATATCGAATAAGCCCACTTTTTCAACTATACCCTTAAAGTTGAAAATTTCACATTTAATCAAATTGTGATGAAAAAAAACATAAAAAAATCTGATTTTTTTATGAGTATGATGAATTGTGAGTTACAACAAATATATTATTATGCTTACTTCGGCTGTATTGCGAAAAATAAGCTAGTAACTTATGCTGAAAGGAATTTAAAAAAAACAATCGGACCGATGATGTCAATAAAAATTATCTTTCAATTCTGATGACAAATAACATTTTCTCACAAATATCAACAAAATTGAGATAAAATATTTTCAATATATTGAAAATTCAATGAATGTAAATAGACAATTCTTTTTGAATGAGTCTCTAAGAAATATTTTTATTTTCTAAATTTTCATTGAATTTTTTCAATAAATTATTTGGGTGAATCATATGGGAGGACACTCAAAATAATTTTTTTTTTTTGAATAAAAATAGATTGTAAGTGTAATTTTTCTGGTGAATTTTAATTAATATTAAACTAATACCAAATATTGGTTGCTATTTTATCTAGTTTTCTCGATTTTGAAATTTTTTTCAGATATTTAATTTTGAAGATATCTTATTAATGGATTGGACATAAACAAGAATTATCATAAATTTATATAAATATACCTAATAAAAATTGATAATTCTCAAGAAATATTTGCTGTATATCGTTATTTGATGAGTTAAATAGAAACAATAAACAATGAAAATTCATAACAACTGCAAAGCAATTTTGGCCCAAAATTTTGGATCGCCATTAAAAATATAGTTCAAATAATACTTTATAATTGCTATTAATGATTTGATTTTATTTTCGTCTTGTGAATTTTGCGATATTTGTATTTTTAAAAATAATTTGATATATAAATATTTTTTTACATAAGTACTATGAAAATAGTTTTTGAAAAAATGATTTATTTTAAATAAAGATAATATTTATAACTTTTTTTGATAATAGAATAGAGATATTTTATAATATTCTAAAGATATTTTTATTTTTAATGAAAAATAACTTCACTTCATTTGTGATATCAAAAAAATTATAAAATTTAATTCTTCCTAACGGGAATCGTGATAGAAATTTAAGCTATTATGACGAAATAAAACATATCAAAACAATACTCATATATATGCGTACAAATATCCACAATTTATTTTTTGCTATCCTAATTACATTTTAGATATCTTAAGCATATTAATTTTTTACCATCTTGTTTTTTCTTCATATTTTAAAACCTTTTCTTTAATCAAATAATAATAATATAGATCATATTTATTTTTAAATTTATTATTTATTTTTTTGAGATATATATGAAACAATTTTTTAGAACGTTATAGAATTCAATTTTTCCTTTCAAACTAACACAAAATAATAACGTATATTAATAAATTAATAAACGTACACAGAAATGGGTAGATTTTTTTCAACGAATCGTATTTGTCTTCAGACAAACCTTGTCAAAATTGTCTTCACAATATACTATTCAAAAATATTCCCGCCCTTTTCACAGAGCGCCAATTTTCATTTTTTTAATTGCAGCTTTACCAAATGAGCTCAGATTATGCAACTCCTGAGTCACTGATTAATGAATTGATATTATTAAAAAATACTCGTTTCGAACCTGGCTCAAGTGAATATTCATCTTTAACAGATTTTGTAAAAGAAATTTCAAAAAAGCATAGATGCCCTTTACAAGCATATTTAACAGGCCCATCAAGAACCGTTCAATGCTTTAAATGTAGATATGGTGGAAAAATAAGAAGTATTAATACTGTAAAAACTAACTGTCCGTGTTATGTAAATTTTATACGTGAAAAAGATGGCAGTTATAGTTTCAAAGATGCATTTTGGAACCACAATCATAAAACTAAAAGAGAATATTTCGAATGTCATTTTAATACTTTAACGAAAGAAGAAAAAAATGGTGTAATTCAACAACAACAGTTAAAAGTTCCACCATGTCAAATACGCACAAATTTAGACGTTTTTGTTAATAAAGATATTTTTTATGAAATTAGAAGAGATGAAATACAAAAATCAAAAAGAGAAACTCTAGAAAAATTTAAGGAAGTATGCAGAAGTCCTGATTATTCAAACCAATACGAACTTTCTAGAGATCAAAGATTAAAATCATGTTCATTTGTAAACAAATCTGTTGTTGAAGAATCTTATTCATATGATACTTTAATCATCGATGATACATCTGGAACAAATATTTATGATTTACCACTTTTGGTTCTTTTTACTGTTGATGCTGAAAATAAAACGCAAATCATTGGATTTTCGCTTTTAGAAGATAAAACAGAAGAATCATTTGAAAAATTTTTACAATTTATTAAACAACACTTGCAAAATGATCCGAGAGTTATTACATGTGATCGTTGCCAGGCACAAATAAATGCTATCGAACATGTTTTTCCAAATACATTTATTGTTTATTGCCGAATTCATATTCGTAGGAACCTTCTAATTTATTTTGAAAAAAATGATGACATTATTGTTGGTTTCGATGACATTGCAACAAATCTGAATAGATGCAATGAATATGTTGAGTTACTAAGAAAAAGGTTGAGTCAACTTGACTCTGATGATGAAGGATATATAATATTAGATACATTATTGAATAATTTAGATAGATGGCTCCCAAGTAGATTAATCGAACTTGGCATATATTCCGAATGGACCAGCAACCGTGCAGAAGGATTTTTTGGTAACTTTAAAATCAAATTTGGATTCTCAAGAAAATCAGCATCTGAATTATGCAAGAATTTAATGACTTACATTAAATTGATGAAAGTTCAATCACTCAAATCTATTTCTACAACCAATAAACATTATGAAACATTTCCATTATTTACAGATGAAGAACGAAAACAAATTGGAGCTTTGGCATTGAGATATATCGCAGATGAATACATAGCAGTAATAAATGATGTTAATAATGAACCTTGGTGTCCATGGTGCTCACTAAAACAAATGGGATCCTCATTATCTCTTCCATGCAGACATGTCATGCATGAAATGGAAGAAATATCATTATCACTAGAGGATATCGATGAAAGATATCTTCGAATTGAAAGAAATACTTCTGATCATCTTCTTAATTGCAGTGAAGAAATTATTATAAATAACGATTCCAAAAAAGATTGCAGTTACAGTGGACTAATGACAAGAATTTCTCCTTGGGCGTCTGCAGCTCAAAAAAGTCAAGAAGTAATGGATGTTTTCGATCGTACATTTAATGATTTCCAACAAATTGGACAAGAAATAAATTCAGGAATGCCACCAACTTTATCAATCAAAGGTAAAATTGCTTCTCATCCATCTCATAATGTTATTTTGGCAGGTGCACCTAAAACAAAAAGACTTTATCGATGCTCAAAATGTCATGAATTTGGACATAAATGCACAAATTGTCCTCAAAAAGACTCTTAAATTAAATATCTTGAATACAATATTAATTAAAATAATTTATATTTACTAAAATTTCTAGATTTGTAATATATACCATTTTAAAACTCGAAATATATTTGTTATGAATATATTATTAAGATTTATTTTTTAAATGTTTTTGAAGAAAATGAAAATAAAATTGAAAGGCAAATCACATCTCAAAATTTATTTGGGCAGGAATTTATAAAAGCTTATTTGGGCGGGATTTTTTTTGAAGACATTTTTGACAAGGTTTACTTGAAGACAAAAACGATTCCTCGATTTTTTTCCATGCACTTTTTAGATTTTTTGTATTCAATTTTTTCCTCTCAAAAAATGATCATTTAAACTGCATCTCAAAAGTCGGGCCGGTTTTGACCTATATTTGACCAAAAATTTGGCGGGAAATTTATAAACAATTCAAATGTGGTACTGTAAACTATTCAAAAATGGCCTGAGTTTTGACTCATTCAATTTTAAAATCTTAAGAAAAAAATCATTAAAATCAAATTTTTATTAAGCAAAAAATGATAAATAAGGAAAATAATGAACTACATGAAATAATAAAAGACAATTGTCATATATATTTGATTTTTTGATTGTTTAAAGGCACTGATATAGAGGCAATTTGATAAGCTTAAAAAAAAAAATTGATTTCTGCATAATATAATTACGGAAATATTTGTAAATCCATATCCTGTAAATATTTTTTGCATCAGTCAGCAAGATATGAATAATTATTATGTATCATATTTGGAATGCGAATTAATATTTTCGTAAATATTTGGATATAGAATCGGATTTACTAGATTGAAAGCGATTTCCGATTGGGAATTATGTGATTTTTCCGAATAAAAACTTGATTACATTCATGAAAATTTGATTTTAAGAATTTTTCATAGAAGATATCTATTTTTTTGTGAGAAAAAAATGAAAAAAATTAAAAATTGTGAGAAAATATTTATGCCAAAAAAATTGAGACAAAAAAATGGGGGCCTGACTTTTGATTTTAAGTTTACATGATTTTTTGCTCTCAATTTTTTTCTCACAAAATTATTTTTTTGAATAGTAGATATCTTTTTTTCTTTAGACAATATAAAAGAAGATGTATCCTTTGTGTGCTTCCATTTTTAAAATAAATGAAAATATGTTTCGCTATGATTAAAATAAAAAAATCATTCCAAATGATTATATGAGATATGATTTCGGAAATTAGATAGAAAAATTAAGCATAATAATAAGCGAAATGCATTTAAATTAGTATAATATTGCAAATTAAATAATTTTTTTAAATAAAAATGTTGTTAATATTTCGGATCTTCAGAAAAAACACTTTAATTTTTACTTCCAAATTCGATGTATATATTTTTAAATAAAATGAGAATTGGTTTTAATGTAGCTATGATTAAAATAAAAAAATCATTCTAAATGATTATGTGAGATATGATTTCGGAAATTAGATAGAAAAATTAAGCATAATAATAAGCGAAATGATTTAAATTAGTATAATATTGCAAATTAAATAATTTTTTTAAATAAAGATGTTGTTAATATTTCGGATCTTCAGAAAAAACACTTTAATTTTTACTTCCAAATTCGATGTATATATTTTTAAATAAAATGAGAATTGGTTTCGCTATAGTTAAAATAAAAAAATCATTCCAAATGATTATATGAGATATGATTTCGGAAATTAGATAGAAAAATTAAGCATAATAATAAGCGAAATGCATTTAAATTAGTATAATATTGCAAATTAAATAATTTTTTTAAATAAAGATGTTGTTAATATTTCGGATCTTCAGAAAAAACACTTTAATTTTTACTTCCAAATTCGATGTATATATTTTTAAATAAAATGAGAATTGGTTTTAATGTAGCTATGATTAAAATAAAAAAATCATTCCAAATGATTATGTGAGATATGAAATTAAAAGTGGTGCAGTAAAATTATAATACGCTATTTTATTATCCTGTCATATGTTTTTTATTCTTTAAAATTTAAACTATTTTTGTTTTAATTAGTATAATTATTCTGTCATTCTGAATTAAAAAAAAAAAAAAAATAGCTACATTAATTAAAACCATTGACTTTTAATGCGAGATATGATAAATTCATATAAATAAAGAAGGAAAAAAAAAGATATAAAAATGAAAATGTAGATATTTTTCAAATTATGCTATTGTTTGATGTAAATGAATAATTCCATTGTGAATTAAAGTCAGTATTGAGCTTGGGCGGCCATTTATAAAAATTTCTTTATCTTGAATTTGATAATGAGTATTGACATATTGGACAATTTTTTCTCTGTCTTTTTCTTTTATATGACCAAATCGTTTGATCATATCGATTGCAAAATTTTTATCTTGCGTCTCATTTGATTGATATTGTTGTGTTCTTGTTTCGCTTTGAATTGTAACATAATCTACAATTAATTCTGAGGGTTGTGAATTTAAATTGAGTTTAATTTGAGGACAATCTGGGAATTCAAATCCAAGAAAAATTCTATGGCAACAAGGAATATCTAAATGAAAATTTGAAGAAAGTAATTTGTTTTCTGAACATCGGCAAGAGTCGACTGTTGTATTATAGAAAGTAATTTCTTGATTTATCCTATTTCCTAAAAGTAGTGCATTTAAGTGATTAAATGTCTTCCTTTTATTATAATAAAAATTATGCTCTATTTCTTTTTGAAAATTGTGGATTTTATGTAATAATCTTGCTGATACATCATATAAAGAAGACCAAAAATTTTTTCTTCTTTTGGTCTTTTGGTTTAAATGGCCATGACAAGATTCAAGAGAATTAGTTGTTGATGGCATATTGAGATTGATTCTCTCAATTAATGCAATTTTTTCCCATTTCTTTTGGTCATTAATAATAATTGTATTATCAGTAAAGATTAAACCGACTTTTTTGAGAAGTTTATCACGTAAAGTAATTAAATTTTGATCTGTAATTTCTGAAAAAATTTTCGAATAATGGATAAAAGCATTGTTAAGTTCAAAAAGAGTTGTGCACTTTAATATAACATTTAGAGCGAAAGAAATTGGATTTAATTTTAAATTCACCATTAAATGCCTAAAACAAAATACATGCTGAATATGATTATCTAAAAATAACGACTTAATGGCAGGACCTTGATCACTTTCAAATGTATATTGTTTTAAATCAATATGAAAAAGATTTTGAAATGCGTTGAAATGATTTTGGTATATCTCGACATTTTCTGAAAAGCCAAAAGAAAAGGAAAGTGGCAAGCCACCATTCATCGAACTTGCCATTAAAATACTGGTTACATAGTAAGGAAGGACACGCCAAGTAGTGTCCAACAAAAGGCCATTTACAATTTCTGAATTATCGGTTAAAATTGAATTCGAAAATGGCAGAACAAAAATTCCACCTATAACGTAGTATTTTTCGCCTTGATATGAAATTTTAGCTAATCTTTTTTTTATCGGTGACTTTTGAATAATTAAATGTAAAAATCCATTTAAATTTTGTTTTAATAATTCTAAAGAATTAATTGTTTTTTCTTTTTTTGTTGGTATGAATTCTTCGATGAATTCTCTAATTGAAAATGTATCATCATTTATCGGAAGTCCTGATAATTGTATTTTTTTGCAGAAATATCTGAAAATATCTGAAAAATCTTGTTGAATACAAAAAACCAAAGGTTTGTGTAAAAATAAATATCGCGTTCCATCATTTGGATTTTGTATGTAATAATTAAAAAAAATATGTTTTTGATATTTTAGATTTTTTCTAATTCTATTCCATCCCGCCAAAAAAGAATGATAAAAAGATTCATGTTCAGTAAAATAAAGTCTAATAAAGTCAATATTTGCATGAACACTTATTTTACAACCAATTTGAATAACAAAATAAGCTTGAGGGAAAGCAATAGATCTAAAAATGAACTTTGTATGATAATCTTTTCCTGTAACTCCTGTGATAAAAGGATGATTATCATCTTTTTTAAACTGGTAAAAGTTATTGATAAAGCATGATAATATTGAATAATTCCATTCTATATTTTGAGGAGTTATTTCGAAGCTGTGTAGAGGATGTGTACCTACAAAGCAATCTTCAAGAAATGTTGATGTCCTGAATTCAATAAAGCATAAGCTGCACTGCATTTTAATAAACTGCCATAAGGCCGACCTTGTAAATTGAAAGCTTTTAGTTTATTGTTTTATTTTTTTTTCAGAAATTAAAAAAGACAGCAGTTATACTGGTAATATAACTTTTTGTGAACTTTTATTTTGACAAAAATTATAATCAAAAAAGTGCGTAATATAAAATCTACCCAGAAATGATTAATTGTATGGAGAAAGGTGTAAATCAATGAATTTATTTTTATATTATATATATATATATATTTATTTTACCAAACAATTTTATTATTTTGATAGATATATATTAATAATAAATAAATGTTATCAATATATTTTGAAATATATTATCTAAATTTATCATATCACTTAACTATTTAGAATGAAGTGATTTTATGTAAAATAATTTTTATTTTTTGGGTTTTTTAGAATATTTTATATAAAATAAAACAAAAATATAATAATAATAAATAATATAGAAAATAATATTTATGTAAGAAGTAAACTTTAAATAGAAAAATTAAGCTTTTTAGCTTTCGAAAAATTTAAAACAAAAATATCTAAAAATTAGCAAGACAAAATCATTAGCTATTTTATATTTATTGATAAAATCATATATTTATTTAATATTTCTAATATCATCAAAAAAATTTGGGCCAAAAAAAAAAATTCTTGAGTGTCCCCCCATATAAATTTTGAGAATATATTTTGAATTATAGTAAAACTCAAGAAATAAATTTAACTATATCTCGAAATATATGTAAGATTTATATTTATATTTATAATTATTTATTTGTTAATGATATATATTAAGAAAAGTATAATTAATAATTTATTATTTTTCATATTATTCGCAAAATGGGTGGGACACTCTTTTTTTGACCTCAAAAAGTTTCAAAATCTCTTCGAATTTTAGGTTTTATTTGGTGATTTTAATAAATTTTCTTACCCATTTAATAATCTTTAAATTGGTCATTGAAACCAATCAAAAAACTTAATATTCATCGAGTTTTTTTTGACTTCACATACTAATAGATCTCTCTTCGTAAGAGATATCCTTCAAAACTACTAATACTATTTGATTTTATACATATGCATTATACATTATAAAACATAAATATTTATAATTACTTTGCCGTTAGTCCAAAAAAGTTAATATAATAATTATTTTTAAGTTTTTTCGATACATGATCTTTTCTAACTTTTTATTTTGTAATATTCGATTTCTTCTTTTAATGCTCAATAAAATGATATATTTTGTTTGAACATAACTTCAAAGATAAAGTTTAGTTTGAAAAATGAATTCAAAAAGTTGAATTAATAAACGGAATGATTCAATTTTCGGCGGTTAGAAAATTAATTTTAAACGATCAAACTCAATATTTTTGCTTTAAAATATATTATAAGAATAGGGAATATTATTTAAAATGAGGTTCCGCCATTTATAAAATCAAAAAATTCAAAATGACCATTTTTTACCCAAATTATTTTTTATGGAAAATAAAATGCGATTATCTAATTCACCTTTGATGATTTTGATTTTTTAAATAGTAAATTATATGTAGCTATTAAAAATCTATCTAAATATAAAATAACTGGAAAAAGTCTTGGATGGCTTACACATTTCGCAAAAAAAAAAAAAATATTTTTTTATTATTTTTATGAAAAGTTTCATTTTTTTCCATAATTACTCTCCCAGCTGGAAGCGAATTATTAATAAAAACGCTATTATCAATTGATAACGCAAATACCAATCCACTTTTCAAAGCAAATGTTAAAAAATTTGCTAAATATGGAATTATATATGTTTGGCATCCGTTAGTTTACAGTAACTGCCCTTTTTGTAAAGAAAAAAATAAAACGATACTTTTTTACTAATACTTGATATATTTTGGAGAAACTGATCCATTTGATTTTTGGAATAATTTAAGACAAGTTTCTGGGATGAATCGTTTGGCAGAATTGTCTATAAGGATGCTAAATATGCCTTGCACGAGGCAGCAGTAGAGCGACTCTTTTCTCATCTGAAATTTATTTTCGGAAAAAAGAACTATAACAAATCTGATGATTTGTTAAATGAAGAATTAGGAATTAGAATGGGAAATATTTATTCCATTCAAAAAGAATAATTATTTTCCAAAATATTTTAAAAACATTAATAAAATTATAACGATCATTTTTTCTATTATTTTCTATTATTTTTCACTTCATTCATTTAAGTTCAGAAAAATTCAGAAGATAAATGAAATTCTGCTACTTGTTAATTTTAACTTCATAAAATAATGTTCATCTCTTACACAATTTTTTTGAATGTATTTAATTTAAAATTTTCTATGTGATTTTTTAAAAAGTAGCTATCGAGAGATGAACATTTTTTTTTTCTCTAGAAGCATAAGTTCAGAATTTTTGAATTAAAAAAAAATAAAAATAATAGAAAAAGTTAAAAATTTTATCGAGTATAAACTTTAGATCAATGGTGTAAACAAGCTTTATTCGGTATTGATTATAAGCTTGCTTGACTCGGTTCCAATGACCATTAGAATTTTGGCCATAACTTGGCACTTGTAGCTGATATCTAATAATCAAAAGATAAATTGGGTAAATGCTGTTCTGAATCTTCTTCAATTATCGATATCCTCGCTTTTAACTCCGGATGCTATTTTATCTGTACGTCCAAGATTTGGGAAAACTGCTTTTCTCTCTACATATGTGTAATAAAAACTTTTTTTAGTGGATTCCTATTGACCTGGCATTCGTGATGCAATAAATTTCCATTATTACCCGTATAATTTTACGAGATTTATAATTTTGGGTCTTCTTTATCGGACAAACGATCCAAAGTTTTAAACTTTTTTCTTTTGGCCAATAAGAAAATAATTATAATTTGACTAAAAAATAATCGTTTCTCACATTTTCAAAAGTTTACGTTATTCAAAAATTAATTAATTATTTGAAAAAAAAAAATGTAAAAAAATCTATGAAAAAGAATATAAGGTATTAAATAATATTTTATCAAACCACAATTTTTTTTTAATTTGGTAATGGATGAAGATAACCGATTATTTTTTCAAATTTTTTATACTTATAAAACAATAACATCTTACCATTTGATATAAAATGAATATTATTTCATTAATATATATTTAATTTTTTGAAATTCAATAAATATATGAAGATAAACATGTTTCAATAATAAAGCAAGATCTGATATAATATTTTCAAATATTTGAAAGAATTTATTCAAAATAATAAGATTCACTGAAATTAAAAATCCATAAAATTTCTTCTGAAAAATAATTGATAATATTTTTTCAATTTTTTTGAGAAAATTTATTCAATTTATTCACTTTTTCATAGAATTGTGTAAGAGATGAACATTATTTTATTGAGTTTATTTTCTCACAAAAAATTGTGAGCTATGACGGTTGGCTAATACTAACTTTTATGCTCCAAAAATTTATTCAAAAAATATTTTACATCTATAGTAGTGTCGATAAGTGGCCACGCTCTCAATTAAGTGGCCACGGTGATTTGACAATCAACTCCACTAAAATTATGAGGGAATAGAATGGCATGCTCTCAATTTTTTAAAAAATTCAAAGGATATAAATTTTTATTCCCGTGGCCATCTTTAAGGTGTCAGAAAATAAGAAATTCATTTCAATAATGTAGGTGTAAAATGGCTCACTCACAATTTCCTACTTTTTCTTAAGAAAAATGTGGATGCAAAAATTCGTTTTTAAGGTGTCAAAAAAATCAAAATCCACTCAAATAATTGTGGTATAAAACGGCATTATGGTGCCGTTTATTTGAATAAAAAGATCAATAAAATTCAATTAGCAACCATTTTTTTCTTCTCAAAAATTATCTACCTTTATGAAATCATAACTCAGCATCATCTAGTCCCTGCCTTCTTACGTTCGCTATATCGACATACCAAAAAAAAATTGCTGATGCTTTTCTCAGCATCAATTTGATACCTACATTTATTTACTGAAAAGCAGCAGCTTTATTCTCTAATATCGCTTTTAAACTTATTCAGGATCTTATTTTTTACTAGCGCTATCAAGAAAATCAACAAAACAAATCATTAAATCCAACTAATGCTTTCATTTGGATGGTCTTATCCTGATTCAAAGAAACATTACCCTCTAATAATTACTAAATATCGATCTAAAAGATTAGAAAGAAATAATGATAAGTTAGATCAAACTTTTTTTTGCTGATTTCGTTTTGATTGTATTAGTAAAAATTAAGATATTGATTCTTGATTATACAATGTAAAAGATTAATAAATAAGTTAATTGATCTCTAATGATTATTAGTTAATCACGAATATTGATAGAAATTGTATATTTTTGTTATTTTATTTTTCATTTATAAAACTTTTTGAATTAAAATCTTATATAAACTTTTTGAATTAATCTGACACCGTGGCCACTTAATTGAGAGCGTGGCCACTTATAGACACTACTATATAATTTAAATGTCAATCTTTTATTTTGGCTCTGAAATCATTATCAAAGAGTTTTCCATTATAGCAATTATTGTTCGGCAACAAATCAAAATGATGCTAAGTACAAATTAGATCCATTTCTCAAACCGGATAAGTTTGACCTAAACAAATATATGCAAATTAATAGAAATGCCAAGATTCTAAGCTTTTAAAGCGTATAAACGACAATCATAGAAAAAAGACGAACTTACAAGCCTTTAATACTACTACTTCTAAAACTATTTCTCAGAATTTAATTGAAATTTATTACTATTAAAAAAATAGAATGTTGTTAATAAAATATATAATATTAGCATATTTAACGATTAGATTTAAGTTTTTCCCCTTATTTCATTATATAATAACTCCATAAAAAATGTTTTTTTTCATTCATCCTTTTTTTAACTTTTTGAGAATTTTTTTTAGTATTTTGAATAGAAAATATGAATTTAACACATATATTAAACAAAAATTGAGAGAATTTTTTTTTTGGAACTGGTTTTTAGCGGTTAGGAGTGGTTTTTTCGGATTACTTTAGTTTTAAATGCATTTCTTTTTTCACTTCCCAATAAAAAAGATTTTGTTTCCATGATGAAAAAGTGGGCGTCACATAACTTTTTCCTTCAATTTTAATATAAATAATTGAAAAAGATATAAAATTTCAAAGCTTTTTTGTGTATAAAATCTCGTTATTATATTTTTATCAGAAAAATATTCTGAACTTTAATGAAAAAATTGAGAATATTAAACAAAAATTGAATTAAAAAGTTAAGTGACGCCCAATATTTCTTTTATGGCGGTCACTTTTTCCCTAAATTTTATGAAAAAAAAAAAAAAAAAGGCGAATAGAATTAAAACAAGTTATGAAAATTACATCTTCAAAAAAAAAAAAAAAAAAGCATTTTGCAATACCTCCTTCAGAATGCAAAGAGATTACTATTGAAGGTGTTGGCTATAAATTGGCTGAGGAACTTCATAATCATGAATTTTATGAAGATTGTCAACTATCATTTAAAATAAAATATTTCACTTTTTGTAGGAATCAGAATTTTAATATAATTTATCAATATAATAATCTGTTTTTGAAAGGAAATTGACGGACCATTTAAACTTGTTTTTCTAAGATAAAATAAAAATGAATATTTACAACAAAATTTAATGAAATTGAATAAAAATAATTGTATTTTTTTATTATTATCTTAATACTACTAAATATATTTAAACAAATATCCTTTTATATATATAACATATATAAAATGAATATAAAGATAAAACAATAAAATTTATTGAATGTTCTAACAATATTTAAAATAAAATAAACTTTTCTGTAATAAAATTTCAATAAAATTTAAACATTACTTTTTCAGAATATAATTGAAAAAGCTTTTTATGAATGAAGTCAAAATCATCTTCCTAAATTTATTTTATAAATCATTATCTATTTGAATTTCTTTCATAGTAATATAAACAAATATTAAAATCCTTGATAAAATGTATGGATTAAAAAATAATTAAAAAAATGAACATTGCGTCATAATGAAACCAGGGGCGATCATAACAGGCGATAAAGACATTGCACCTAAGTATAAATCGATTTTTTTTTGCTTTTTGAGACCGAAATCAATCAAATTCTTAGAAAAAGTGTTCTTTCACGAATTGTTTCAAAAGTTATTTTTCTTCCTAGAAATATTACTTTTTATGATGCTTAATAGGATAAAAAAATAAAAAGTGATGAGAAAACGGCTATTTTAACCTATTTAAAAGTCACGATCAGTTGTCTCAATTTTGATAGTTTATCGGACAAAATAAAGTTCATATCACTTTATATAATGGCAGCTCGTCTCCATATCAAGATATGCGAAGCTAAAAAGGTCCTCAAAATGGATCTTGGCGGAAAATCAGATCCTTACGTTACACTCAGACTTAAGAGCCAGGACAAAAAAGATGTTCAAAAGACACAAATTATCAGCAACACTACTGACCCTATCTGGAATCAAGAATTTGATATCGTTGCAACAGATCCAAATGATGTTTTACTCATTAACATGTTCGACGAAGATATCAAAAACGATGATAAAATGATGGATGAACTTCAATTCCCTGTCAATACATGGCCAGTTGGCGGACCACTCGATAGAAAAGAACTTGATATTAAGTTAAAGAAGAAGAAGGCTGGTAAATTTATCTTCGAAGTTCAAGCATTCCCAGCAGAAGGTTATGCCTCAGGTGTTTCTGAACGTGCAGTCAACCTTGGTGGCTCAAGCGGAACTGAAGGATGCAGAGTCCACATCAAGGCTTTCGATGCAAAAGATGTTCTTAAGATGGATCTTGGTGGCAAATCTGATCCATACCTCAGATTCGGAATCAAAGGCAAGAAGGAATCAAGAGTCAAGACACAAATCATCAGCAATACACGCAACCCAATTTGGAATCAAGAATTAGACGTAGTTTCAACAAACCGTTCTGCAGATGTTCTTGAAGTTGATATGCTCGATGAAGATATTAAGAATGATGATAAGATGATGGACAAGATCGAAATCCCACTTCGCGATCACCAAATTGGCGAACATTACGTCTTTGATAACAACATCAAACTTAAGAAGAAGGATGCTGGTCACCTCCACTTCGAACTTGATTTCTTACCAGCTGATGGATTTGCAGGAGTTCAATCAAGAGATATCCAACTTGAAGGTGCAGATCAAACATACAGTCCACAACGTGGCCACCTTAAGATCCATGTTGTTGATGGTAAGAAATTGAAGAAGATGGATACAATCGGCAAGTCTGATCCATACATGACATTCCAACTTAAAGACCGTTATGATGATAATAAGAAACCAACCCACCTTGCTAAGACCCAAGTCATCTCTAACAATTTGAACCCAGTTTGGAACCAAGACTTAGTCCTTGATGTCCCAGATATCAAGAAAGATGTCCTTCTTGTTAACCTTTGGGATGAAGATCTCAAACATGATGACAGAATGATGAATGAACAAGAAATCCCACTTTCTTCAGTTCCAATTGGCCAAAGACAAGTTTTCAATGACACAATTCAATTAAAGAAGAAGGATGCAGGTACCCTCCACTACGAATACGAACTTTGCGACGGACCAGCTCCAGTTGAAAGATCAGTCCCAATGCAACCATGCAAACTTCTCGTACACGCCATTAAAGGAGAGAAGCTTAGGAAATTAGATGTAAATGCTTCAGATCCATACCTTACATTGCAAATCAAAGGTGAACCAGACAGCCTTAAGAGAACAAAAACAATTGATAACGATCTTAACCCAGTTTGGAATGAAACCTTTGAATACCACTGCAAGGATTGGAACACAGACGTTCTTGTTGTTAACATGATGGATGAAGATATCAAGCATGATGACAAGATGATGAACGAACTTGAATTCCCACTTAGACAATGGCCAATTGGCACACACATTGATTATCAAGAAGATATCAAACTTAAGAAGAAGGATGCAGGAAGACTTTATCTTGGAATTGATGTTCTTGACGAAAATGCTCAAGCTCCACCACCACAACCACAACCAGAACCAAAGGTTCAAAGCCGTGATATCGTTCTCGAAGAACCTGCTGGCGATTACTGCAACTTCACACTTGGAAACTATCCATCAGACTACTCAACTGATTTCACAGGATATACAAATTGCTCACATTCACTTTCTAAACTTCATTCTTCAGAAGAAAGATTCCACCATCACCACCACCTTCATTCCGAAGTTAAAACACGTGATATTCAACTTGAACCAAAGGCACAAAAGGTTAGCGAATCAATCAAAGGAACAATTATCAAGGCTAATGGTATTCCTCTTACAGATAATGATGGATCAGATACATATGTTGTTTTATCAGTCATTTCTAAGTCTGGAAAGGACAAGAAAGGTGACAAAGTTAAGACTGAAGTTCAAAGGAATACACAAGATCCAGTTTGGAACAAAGAATTCGAATTCCCTAAGGCTAAGAAGGGAGATTCATTAAGAGCAGAAATCTTCCAAACCATTAAACTTGTTCCAGACCAATGCATTGCTGTTGTTGAAATCGCTCTTAAAGATCTTAAAGAAAACGAACCAGTCGAACAACAATTCAAACTTGACAAACCACCTAAATGTCCAAAGGTCCTTAAGAAGATTGTTGATTTCGGAACTCTTACTCTTTCATTAACACACAACGTTCAATACAAATAAACTAATTTTCTTCATTTTTCTAATTAAAAATTACATTTTATTATATTTGAATTTGTTTTTTTCTTTTCAAAATTACATAAATAAATTTACAAATTGAACTAGGAAAATGGTTTTTGTCTATCACAAATAAATTTAATGAACAAAGACCAAAATAAGTTTGAAAACCAAAGTTTCCTTGGAAAAACTAACAAAGTAAGCACATCTACAAACATCAACGAGCCTTCACATAATCATCAGATTTATTCCAAAAAAGACGATTTAAATCCTGATCCATCTTTTCCTCTAATAGAAATAGAAACCGCTGATTCATTTTGGAATTCTGAAAATGGAAATCGTTCCCAGTTATCTCTACTTAATGATTCAGAATTTCATCAGCGCCATTCATCAAATATATTTGATTCGTCAGCTTCTGCAATCTTTGATGAGTCTGAAATTGATATTGAAAATGCATCCTTTGTAAGCGAGATATCTGCACTAGCTTTTTCAACAAATAATCAATCATCTTTACAAAGTCCATATACCAACCAAAAAGGATTAAAAAAGAAAATGAAAAATGTTGATAACCCTTCCTTTTCAACAGGAAAACATGAAAAAAAAAAAAAGAAAACTAAGCATAAGCCAACATTAGAAGATGTTTTTATATTCAATTTACCAGGTCACTTTATTGATTATTTTCAAAGCTATGATGATGCTTTAATGCCACCTGTTTTATCACGACGATGGAAAAAGAAGCCTTTGTCATTGAGGAAGGAAGTTGTATGCGCATATAGAGCCGAGGATTCAAGATTCTTGAGCAAAAATATTGGAGATACAGAGCAAAAGCTCAGAGAGGACGAAGAAATGCGAAGAGAGAGAGTTGTCGAATATAGTATTTTACATGGAACCGATAAGCTAGCATCAATTTACGATGATAAAGATGAAGAAATTGAGCATACTCAAACACAACCTCCATCTTCTCACGAACTAGATGCAAATGACAAGATAGACCAGCTTAGCTTACATCATCTATGTGAAAGAAATAATAAAATTGATAACCATGAGCTTGAATCCATGAAAGATTCTTTAAACACTGAGAAAAAAGTGAACATTCTTTTGATACTTTCCCTTGCAATTCGATTTATGTTTTATATTGGGCACTTATTGAACATTTGTTGATATCAACAAAAAATATTTTTTGTTAGTAACCATTTTTAATATTATTTAATTTATTACATAAAAGACAAGTCTTGAATATTAAAATTCAGAAATAAGAAGCCTTTAATCTTATACGTTTTTTATCAAATGATTACTTCTTTGTTTCCAATACCTTTTCTTCTTCAAATCACCATATAAAGGTTGCATATAAAATATTTCAAATGTTTGAAATAATTTCGCAAAAATCGTATGAATAGTGATTTATAATCTTTCAAGTTCATTCATTTTAGATTTACACACCATAGTGCTTTAGATCTAAATTATTAATTGGACTCTGTTTTTCATAATTTTTTTTTCAAGCGTTTGGATGACCAATTTACCATATAAAACAATATATGATTATTTTTATATAATCTTTTAATTAAGAACAACTATTGTTTTTAATTTCAATTTTTCTTGTAAAATGAAAATCAAAAATTTCATTTTAGCTTCCTTAGCTTTATGAACTTAATAACAAATTTGACTTATAAGTATTGCATTGCTAATCACAGCATCCTTTTTTCTCTGAAGCCTTCAGTTGAATGTCTGGTTGTATCTTTTGCGTGAACATTTCTTTTTTCGAAGAAACATCTTCTGCAATAGTATAAATTAATTTCTTTATTTCATCTTTTCGAGTTTTTGCTGAAACTTCAAAGAACTTAGCTCCAATTTTTTGTGCCATTTCTTCTCCCATTTGATATGACACAACCCTGGTAGGAACAGAATGATCACTATCACTATCATTAATAATTTCGCTATTACTAATATCCGAATTTTTATCATCTTTTACACCACTATTATCGTCATCATTCACATCTATAACATCAGCTTTGTTTCCTACAAGGTATAAAGGCGGCTTATGATTCTGTTCAGACATAATGCTCTCATACCATTTCGGTATTGAATTGAATGATTCAATATTATCAATCGCATATATGAGAACACCAGCGTCCATTTCGCGGAAATAAATTGGTGTTAACGATCTATATCGTTCTTGGCCAGCTGTATCCCATAGATTTAATTTGACTTGACAGTTATTGATCATATAAGTATTAACAAGAAAATAAGCTCCTATCGTTGGAGTTGTATCTGAAAATTCATTTGTATTTGCTATATTTATAATACTTGTTTTACCAACAGTAGATTCTCCTACAAAAACAACCTTGTATTCGCTCTTTGATATACGATTATTATTTTGTTGGTTAGAGCTTGGTAAATGAATCATAGAAAATGATTGTAAAAATCTATTTTTTTCAATTCAAAATGATCTTCATTTTTTAATTATATGTTTTTCACATTTTTATTTATCATTGGATCGGCATTTTTCGGCTTTTCTATAATCTCTTTAATTAATGTAACACAAGGCTTGCTTATATCGCAAATTCTCTCAGGGTGGTGTTTAGGCTCAATGATCATTAGTTCAATTGCTTTTGTAACAAGCTACTTTTTCCCATTAACTTTCCTCCATACCATTTTTTTATTGATAATAATGTTTGCAATTTCTTTTATTATTATATTCATACAATTTTACCGAACTAACAAATTATTCGGACCTTCGACGATAAGACTCGAAAGAGCTCCTTCATTTTATTTTTCATTAGCTATTATTGGACTCTTTATGTTATTTTATATCAATTCATCATTTGATAATTTTCCTGATTTGATTCCGGCATATGATCGCTTAATTTTCGAAACTGAGCATTCATTTATATCATCAATCATTAGTGGAATCAATAATCGAAGAAAACATTTTCTAACGTTTTCTGACCCTTACTTAATTAACCAATCATATACTATTTCAGCACTTCCAGAATTATACGCGGCATGCCTCGTAACTTTGGCATCTAGTTATCCAGATGTGACTATATTAATATCTTTCTTGAGTTCACTCTCAACTGCTGCTGCTATATTTCTTTTATCCTATTATTATTCTCCGGAATCTTCAGCATTAATTGTTTTTCTATACTTTTTTAATGGCGGCTCTTCGATTTATAATTTTTTCAATGGTCCCAAAAATGAAATCCCACATTTTATTGTTGAAAATTTAACAATGTCGTTATATCCTTCATTCTCATCATCTAATTATTCTTCAACCATTGCTAATACGCTAGATGGAGTTCATAACTGTGGTCGAGGTGAATCTCCTCATTATTCAATTTTCGGTGTTCATCTTGCATTTTCAAAAATTTCTGGATTTTCTATCCCTCTTGGGATTTTTGCGCTTGGATTCCTTCATGGAAATCAACAACCTGGAAGAAGACAAGCTTGCAACAGCATTTTATCCGGCCTTTTTGCTGCATTTATTCCATCACTATCAACTTCGTTTACATTCTTTATTATTGCTTCGAACTATTCACAAAGCTTTATGAAAGTAATGCCTTTTGCTATCTCACTCCTTCCTAAAATTTACAAATCATTTTATATTATTTTTCCACTTTGGCGCGAATATCAAATGAATGGCATTTTTTTCTCACAATTTGTAACATTCTCTGATTCGATTGGGATTCCTTTCATTTTCATGTTTTTGTTCCCATTTTTCTTTTTTGATTATAATTATTTTCACCGAATCCTCACAATTATTACTGGATTTCTATTTCTTTGCTTTGTTCGTGAAGGAAACGATTCCTTTGCGAATGACATAGCGCTTTCAGCACTCTTTATTCCGTCAATTACAGGAAATTTTGTTCGCACTATTAATTCACTAAAAGCGAAAATTGTTGGAAGAGCTTCGTTTACATCAAAAGAAGAGAATGAAAATAAAAATGATTACTTTGATAATATTGAGGAAAAAATAGAAGGAATAAATAAAAATCTCAATGAAACTGAAAATGAAGATCAAAATAATAAAGAAGCTGAAAAAGAAGAAGATAAAATTAGCTTTAACGTTTATTACCAATTTTTGGGAGTATACAACTTTTTCTATTATTTTCTGATAGCTTACATCATTTTGAGTGGTGTTTTGAATATCAATACAATTTTAAATTTGAAAACTTATGGGTTAAATCATAAATCCATTCAGAGCGGAAATTGGGTTGGCTTTTACTCTAATCCGAATGATATAATTTTGACAGATGCAAAAGGAATGAATCCTGCTCCAATTGCTGCTGGAAGACAAGTAATCCTTGGCCGAGCTTCAGATCTATGGAGACGCGGCGAAGATACACAAAAGCAAGCTGAACTATTGGAGAAAAACGCTAAAGAAAACAATTTCATTAATTATATGATCAAAGAAAATATTAATTTTCTTTTGGAGTACAAAATGAACTTATTTGCATTATCAAATAATACTTATTTGAATTACTTTAAAGTGCTATCCGAAAATGAAGATTGGGTACTGTTTCAGCTAACTAAGCAAAAACCTTCAAATTATCGTCGTATGAATAATTTTTGAAGTTGATTACTTATTCTTTTCCCATGTTAATAACATATAGTTTTTATTGTAAATTTTCAAAAACTTTCTTTACTTTCATTTTAGCTTTTTGTTTTGGATGAATTTCTTTTTTTAATTTTCTAAAAAATAAACGTATATTGAACAATTCAATAATTTCATGGAATGACAATTCATATTTTTGATAAAAAAATTTAGTAGCTTTTACACAAAAGAATTCAAATCCGTTATTATATCAACAAAAATGACGAGCGAGACGAAACACAATCCAATTATTTGTATTCTCAATTGTCCAAATGATGCTTCATCAAAACAACTTGCGATTTCAGTAAAGAATATTTTCCCACAAAATCATCTATTATGTTCAATGAAAACCGCCGTCGATCTTGCAACAAAAGGCAAAACGCCAGTTCTTAAATTACCTTCATCTGATCTTTCTACTATTCCTGGTAATCTTGTTCCTTTTATTGTTTCGAATTGGATTAGCACTCAACTTAAAAAACCACCTCCAAAGGCAGCAGCCAAAAAGGCCCCACCAAAAAAGGCAGGTAAAGGTAACGCTACAACCGCAGCTCCAGTTGAGGAAGCTCCTCACCCACCTGAAAATGAAAATCAATTACCAACTTTTGTTTATCTCACAGAATATCCAAAAACGATAGAACAAATGAAACAACTTTGTGCATCTTCATCACCAGTAATTTGCTATATTAATGTTGACTATAATCCTGCAACTATTCAGGCTCCACCTGAAGTTCCACATAAAGGAAATCAACAAGCAAGTATGCCCCCTCCACCAATCGATTGGGAAGAACATTTTTCATCAGAAATTCCATTTATCTCTATCAATTTGATTTCACAAGATCAAAATCCAGATGAAGCTTGCACTGACCTTCTTAAAAAGGTTACAACAACATATGAAAAGTTTCAAATGTATAGAGAAGCATTTCAAGATTACAGATTCATTTCTATTCCACACTATCCTAAGGAACCGCTAACAGTACCTCAAGTTGCTCAAGAAAAAGTCGGAAAACAGCAAGAGAAATCAGGTAAAGGACAAGCTAATCAACCTTCATCAATTGCAGCTCAACTAACCCAAATGGATACTTCAAAGTTAGGAGGACCTGGAGGTCCAGATATTCGCAATTGCCTTCAAAAAGCATTTAAGACAACGCTCATTAAGCAGTTGGATAGTTTCCTTGAACGCGCCGAATCAACTAACTATTCACCCGATTTCCAGCACGCAGCTGAAACTTTATTAAATTACCCACTTCCAGCATATCTTTCAGTGATACTATTACATAGTGCATCCAAGAGAGCTCCTGAATTGTTTACAATGCGAGGCCTTGCTTATAGAAAACAAATGGATTATCAAATTATTGAAAATACACTCATTATCAATAAATTTGAAGAACTGATAGGATATTCAGTTGGAGAAAGAAGACATATTGAAAGCATCCCACTTGAATTTGTTCCTAATGTTCTTGCTCCACTTTTATCATTTTATGGATCATTTAAATACGTCGATTTTGCAGGAAAAATTCTTCTTGCATTCTTTAATCCTATACCTGAAGAATTCCCATTATCAACTGCAGAAGAATCATTTAATCTTCCACTTGCACAAGGATTTGGCAATTGGTTTACAACACAAAATACAGAATCTGATTTACCACAAGAATCCAACAATGAAGAGTCTCATGCAAATGAAGAATCACCAAGTTCACAACAAGACGATCAAAAAATAGATCAACTAGATCAAAACCAAAATCCAGACTCAGATCAAACTCATAACGAAGGTGAAAATCAGAATGAGGGTGAAAGTCAAAATTCAAGTAATGTACACTTCAACTCAATTGGAATTAATGTCGGAAATAATGATATGTTTCTTGATTTTGAAAACAATAAAACAACTTATTCTCTTTCAAGATATTTTTGTGAATCTGGGCTAAGAATTGATACCATACCTCCTGAGGTTGTAGATGATTTAATTACATCATTATTCTTTAGCGTCCAATATGGATCAAATACTGGACCAAGATTTTCATTTAATATCTCCCAAAAACGTATTGATATAGAAAATACAAATAAAAATGAGGAAGAAGAAGACGACGATGAAAACATTGAAACAAAAGTATTAATCCGAGGAGTTCTTGGATTAGATACTCAGTGCTATCTTGATTTATCATCTAATGATGAATCAACTATTACATTAATGATGAAAAAATCAATTGTTGTGTTTGATATTAATAATGGAAAAATAATTGTAACACGAACTTTGATCGACAAAAGCGATAAAGCTACTGCAGAATTAAAGAGAATAATCACATTTAAAGGAGATATTATTCGATATCTAGCAAATGGATCTATTGTTATTTATAAAGTTGATGGATCAATACAAACTTGCCTTCCAAATAAAGAGTGGCACCTTATTGACGCTAATGGACATGCATATGTGAAGAAAGATGGCCAGTGGTTCAAAGATTCACAACACGATGAAACTTCTGATGTTGCTGATACTTATTTCATACCAAGAAAAGTGACAAATTGGTCTCATGGCGTTTCATTTATCGAAGATGATGGTGAACTCACAATTGCTTACTCAGATGGAACCAAATATACTCAGAAAACAGGATCATTCAAGCATCCTGATTTACCAGAAATAAGAGTTTTAGACCAGAACATTACAGTAGAAACCACAGAAATTATTGCTACTTTTCAAGGTGAGACACGTGATTGCAATCTCGAACTTAAAAACAACAATATATCTATTGAATACAAAAAAGAATCATCGCATCTTCTTATACAATATGGCCAGTTTAAGAAAGTTATGTCAATGGTTGATTTATATACAGGAATAGTTGCTCATGCTGGATTAAATAGGTGCGTTTATTATCTTGATGATGATTACCAATGGCAAATTGGACGACAAAACTGCTCTAAAAAAGAAATTTTGCAACATTTCCAAGATAATGATTTCATTAAAACGCTAACCCCAGTTGATAAGTTTGACCACGATAGTGAACTTCTTCCAATCATTGCAAATGGCCATAAACCACGACTTTTTATTGTTGAACAAGAACAAAGTGATTGTCCAGATACTGTATCAGTTCAAGAGATTCTTGCTGCTTCTGATTTTCAAGCAATTATGGAATCTTCATCTTCGAGAATAACATCAATGAACGATAACAGCAAAGTTACTTTGTGGTTTGACACTGAACCAAAGAGCTATCGTGAAATAACAATCACACCAAAAATTACAGACGAACAGAAAAACTCCGTTTTCAAAGGCATGGAGGAACAGAGAGAAATCGAGGCAAAAAGAAACGCGATTCTTGATAGTGTTGCAGATCCTAAGTGGGCAAAGATTGATGCTGAACAAAGAAAAGAAGAAGAAGATATTCAGGCTCTTTTACAAAAATACAATAAGAATCAGTCATTGGAATGAAGTTATAAGAAAAAGCTATGCGGTATATATATTAGTTATATTTCATATTATTTATTTTTGTTAAATATCTTTTATCTTTGAATATAACACTTATTTAATTTTTTTTTAAATAAAAAGTAGAAATTCATATACTTCGAAGTATATGAAAGTAAGTTTGATTACATTTATTGTTATGATTTCACCGAATAATAACTTAACTACTTTCAATATCCAAAAGATAATTTTAATAAAGTAAAATAAATATTTATTATAAAACAAACAAACAAACAATAATAAATATTAATAATCAAATGAAAAATCATGTAGCAACAAACCTTTTCGCAAACATGCCAGGTACTTAACAAAAGATTTCTCTGAAATAAACACATCTAATGGTCCATTAGAAGAAAATAGGTCTATGAATTGAATTTGTCTATCGTAACATTTGATTTTTAATCTTTTGTTAAATTCAAAAACTATCGGCGAGCTTAAAGAGCTTGTTGGAATGACTGGATGAATTACAACATTCACATTGGGCAATTTTGTTTTTATTTTTTCAATAACCTCAAAATATATATTTAGTATAGCTTCTATTGTTTTACCAACCGAGGAGTATCTGTTTTTTTTTATCAACATTGGTATTTCAAATTCACAATCAATGTTTCCAAGTTCAAGCACTATAAGCCGAGTTTCATCAAATGATAAAATTCTCGACCAAAAAGAACTCTTTTGACCACATTTATGTCCTTTTCTGAGTTTCCATATAGACAAATCCATAATTATATTTGGTACTAATAAATAAATTTCCTTTTGGGATGATTTTTTATCTTTATGACCACGTTTAGATTTAGGACTAGTATTTATATCATCCGTTTGGTCCAAATTATCATAATTAGGCGATTGAGCAACAGTCATGCTTTGATAAGAAGTCATCAATGAAGTTTCGTCTCCAATTAACATCAAAGTTGGTTGAGATAAGTCTATACTAGGAAGAGAATCTAAAATAGGATGTAAAACCAAATACATGAATCGTATTTGCCAGAAAGGCAAATCTCTTTTAGTTTTTACAACTGCTGAATTGATGCTAGAAAAAGAGCTGATTTCATTGCATGTACCAATTAGAAATAAAAATATAGACATAGCACAAACACAATCAAGAATAGCTAATTGTCTACTTGTTATATTATGAATATCAAAATTAATATTAATATTTGTATCAACAATATTTTGGCTTATTGCACTTTGATTTACGATAGCTTGATTTAATTTATTCATCTTTGAATTAACTTGTCCAGGTTGATTTGCTAATGCTTGATTTGCTGAGGCAGTATTTTGCTTACAAGAAACAATTCTCAAATATTCTTCAAAAAATCCATGTAGTCTAAAAAATTCGAATGCATCAGTGTCATTAGCAATGTATAATTTTGAAATGAAATTAACTGATGTTTCAACAAAACGCTTATAGAGGCCTTCATTGATGAGAATTGCGAAGTACATTCTAGCAATAAAAGGATCAACAAAAAACGATGAACAATCCTGACTTTGATTTTTTTTCGAAGGGTCTTTAGGTTGATGGCTCACTCCTAATCCATTAATATCAGTCATATTCATTTGATTTCCTTTTGATATAGTTTCTTCATAAGTTGCATTTTTAGATGTGGCCTGAGGTTTATCTTTTTCATTATTTTTTAAAAAGAAATTATGCTCAAAAATCGTTTGGCATATATATAAGCTCTCAAAAACAGCACCATTTTTATATAAAATTGATATCAATGATAGACCTTCACTTAGAAGCGAATTAGATGAGATATCTAAATTTTTGAAAAAATTGATAAAATTTTTTGATAGTTCATCATTTTTTTTAAATGACTTAGCTAAAAATTTGATTGACTTTTGGGTTCGAAATGCAATGCTAAACACATCGTCATATTTTTTATTATTGATAAGTTCAATCATTGAACGAATAATTACATTTGGATTTGTTGAATCACAATTAATTGAACGGTTTAGTAATAATGAGCTCAGATATTTATCTGTGTTCATATACAATTTTGAACATTCAATTAATAATGAAGGAGAATCAGAAAAAATAAGCGCTTCTTTATATGCTTGAATGGATCGTACATTATCATCATAGAATTCATAAAATTTCGCAATCATTAGGCTAACTTCTGCATTCTGTGGATTTTCTTCTTTTAGAAGATCAATTAATGGGGAAAACTGCCGCCACTTTTTTTGTTTGTATAATGCTTTTGCATATTTGAATACTGAATATTTGAGTGCACATTTGTAAAACTTCAAAGCTGTTTTTGCTGAAGTATTAGCGACACGGTCACCTTTTATGATAGCTTCATTAGCTTCGCTTTTACTTAAAGTTGGAAACATACGCTTTTTTGTTTGCAGAAATGAAAAATTTGGCTTATAATTATTAAAACACGCTGTATTAAATCTGACTAGAATTTCAGAATTTAAAGTAACTTCTTCTGCAATATTTGTAACAGCCTTCTTTTGATTAACATCTGTATCTGAATATATATATAAACTTGCATTTCGTTGGTAAATATGAGTAAAATTTAAAAATGATATTTTATTATTTTTCTTTGCCCATTGCTCTAATTCTTTAGCAAAGATAGAATAAAGCTGTTCATACTTTATTGTACAATTTTCACTTATTTTGAAAGCTCGCCAAAAAAAGAATCCTTCATTTATCGACATCATAATTACTTCTCCACTCATTTTTTATAATTTCAAAATTGACTTAAAGTATTTAATTTTTTCACCTTTCATTCAATTTGAACTTAAAATAAATATATGATATATCTTAAAAATTAATATTAATATATGTATAGTATTTATTAACATTTAATTTATTCAAAACAAAATATTTACATTTTCCGAAAATATAAAATATAAAATAAAATATAATTAAGTATGCCTAGAATGAGACTTCACCATTTGAAGCATTTTATACTTATCTACAGCATTTTGATCCGGAAGGAGGATAAATGGCATTGGGGGAACAACATCAGACATGAATGATGAAAGAAGTGATAACGACATTTCATCAGAATTAATGTTATTATTTGATTTATCTTTCCCATTATTGCTAGAATATGTGCTTTTATTTTTTTGACTTGCTCTTCCCTTTTGCTTTCTTTTTCTTCTATCTCTTTTTCTTTCTTTCTTTGGCTTTTGCCAGCCATAACTTTTCTCATTACCTTCCTGGTCATTTAATTGTTGATCATTATCATCATAATCATCATCATTTTTATTTTGCAAAGATTCATCAATATAACCTTGGCCTTGATTTTCATTACTAGAATTATTAATATCTTGCTGCTGGTCAGTTGTCGTGCTCATTACAGAAAAACTAATATTATTTGCTGGCAAACTATTATAATTTTGATTATTTCTTCCATTCACATTATTGGCATTGTATCGAGCTTTTTTCTCTTTCCATTCAATTTTTTGCACGTTGTAAGGTATTTCACCATCAAAAGGTAAAATAATCTCACCACCTTCAGGAATAGCAGGCCCTCTTCGATTTTTTTCTTCAGATAAAGGGCCTTTCATTCTTGTTGCAAAAAGTGCGGCTATCGCTTCACCTTTCACTCTTATTAATTTTGCTATTGCGTTGAAATGAAAAGAACGACGAATTGAAGTTGCATATTTACACAAAGGAGTTCCATTAAGATCAACAACTATTTCTGAATTGGCGACAACAAGACAAGACTTTGGTATTCCTTTATCAGCATTAACGTCATCTGTTCTCATGATAAAACCTGGAAGATCAATAATGAAGCTTCCATCATCTATCGAAACAGGGGTTTTGACTTTTCCATCTTTTTCATCAATATAAATTTCAATGTCATCTGGCGGCTTTTCGAATCTTGTCATATTTTTTTGCTCAAGTTGTTCCGTTATTGAATCAGAATGACTAAATTTAACATTTGTCATAGGTATTAATTTATCTGTATACAAAAACTTTGTTGTTAGATGGTCTATTGCGTTTAATAATTCTGCTTTTTCACATGTAAGTAATGAACAAAGCGAATTAATAAAAACTTTCCAAAACTCATGAGGACCATCAAATAAAAGAACAGCGAATTTTTGATAATATTTTTCAATTGTTGATTTAAATTCTAATTCTGGATAATTCAAATCGTTAATAATTTCGTTTTTAAGATTTCCCTCTGGTATTGTTTCAAGTAATTTTGTATGTTGAACATTTTCTGTTAAAATTTTCCTATCTGGATAATCTTCATCAAATATAACTCGTGGAAAATCATAAAAGATACGATCGCCTCCATTGCATTTGGTACAAATAAATGTTTTAGGCACAACTCCAAAGTATAATTCTTGGCATTCTTTATGAAACCAGAATTTACATTTGCTACATCGTATAAGTGGAATGCTATAATCCATGTTTGAGTCACAAGTGCATTTAATTCGTTGTCCAAGACAAAAAGGACAAAAATAAGGATCTGTTGGAGATCGTGGAACGTTTACACACATTCCATGAAGCCAAAGTTCGCAATGTTCGCATTGGAGAAGAAGACCATCGGTATGACTCTTTCCACAAACACAATGCATACCATAATCACCACTTTCTGGATCCCTAAAGTAAGAAGGACTTTGCGAAGGAATTTCTGTTTCTGTTTCGCGCGGAATTTGTATTTCTGGGACCGGAAGTCGGCGGTTTGAAGTTGGAGATGCAATTGACATTGGAAAGTTCATATTAATATTTTTATTTAAATTCATGTTAATTGGATTAATGTTCATATTATAATTTGAATTGACATTGCTTATAATTCCAGATCCAGTTGAATCTACCACAGTAGATGCCGTTAATGGGATTGATTGAGGCATAAGAGGTTTACTTAGGTTGTTATGTATTCCATTAATATTAATAATCATTGCTTTATTACTGTTATTATTATTGTTATTTGCATTGCCATCAAAGGGAATAACACGTGATGGAAGTGGAAATTGAGTTGGAAGCATAGCTGAATTGAGAGCAGGGTTGTGCGAATTGATTACGCCTATATTCATATTGAGCGATTGAGGGTTTGGTAAAACTTGTGCTCCAATTGGAACTGGTTTGGATGAAGCAGATATAATAGGTATTGCATTTGGGATAATCGGTTGTGGGTAATTTTTATTATTTGTATTTACAGGAACAGTTCCACGTATATTAACAGCGTTAAAATTCTGAATTCGATTAAATCTTGCCTTTTTTTGATGTTGCGGAAGTTGTGCTTGTGGATTAACTTGATTTAATGCTGCCGGAGGCGGAGTTGGCGATAAAGACGGAGGCGGAGTAGGCGAGAAAAATTGATAAGGCGTTAAAGATTGAATATTCGGGATTCGGCTCATTTGATGATAATTTAAATTATTATTGGGATTAACAGGACCTCTATTATTATTTAAACTAGGTTCTGGCACAGGGCCAATAATTATAAGGTTACTACTTCGATCTGGGGTGTCACTTCGGCTCATTGATGTGCTTGCGTTGCTATTATTGTTGATTAACGATTGGACAGGAAAAAAATTTTCTGATTGTGGTTGTTGGGCTTGCGGTTGATTTTGATCTTGCGAAGATTGCTGTGAACGTGGAATTGCTAACTGTGGAAGTCGGTTGAGCGTTGTTGTGAGATAGTTTGGAATCATTATTTTTTTTTCTGAATTAAATTCAATATAGTTTCAAAATCTTACCAAATTTCATAAATTTGAAAGATCAAATTGTTATGTTCATTCTTCAATTTTTACAAGATATAAGGAATAATTTTGTGAAATTTTTATTCATTATCATTAAAAAATTAATATATCTTTCTTTTTTATCAACAAAAATATTTTTATTTTATTTTATTCAGGAAAGGTGATGTAAGAAAAACCATGAAATTTTAACCTTATTTCTAAAAAGTTACGAATTTAACAAAAAGTTACATTAGTAGGATAAATTGAATTGTATTTTTTGAATAATCACTTTCAATATTTATTTCTAATCGATTCAAATTTTATTTAAATAAAATTTGTAAACTGTCCAAAATAATTTTTTTATGATCAATCAACAACATATTATAAAGCTATTTTTTATGATCATTAAAAAATATATTTTTTTAATTAAATCCAAATTTAATTGGTAAAAATATGGATATTTGCGAATTAATTTGGAAAATAAATGAATCAAATATTGAAAAGATTACAAAGTTAAAAAAATAAAGAAAAGAGCCAGTTTGTTTGCATAATAGAAATTATTTCCATTAATTTAAATATATTTGAAATATATAATATATAAAATGAAATATTTATAAATAAGAAGATTAAAACAATGAGATATTTTTCAAAATAAATAACTTTTCTTAAGAACGTTTTATTCAAATTTGAGTACTGAAAGATGAAGAAAATTAATAATATCTTATATTAATAATTATATAAGCTTGATTAAAATCAATATTTAAAATATATTCCATAATTTAATTATGAATAAATATTAAATATAAAAATATCTGATAATAAGAGTTTCATTTACATTTTTGAATTAAAAATTGGTAAATTATTGAAAAAACCAAAAAAAAAAAACTTTTTGATAAATCATTTTTATAAATAATTATATGAGAAAATCAAGGTTTAATCTTGGACCATCTCCAGAAGATTCTCCAATATCTTCTCCAACGAAAAAACAGTTGCCTAAATACAAAGCAAATCCTAAAAAAATTCAAAATTCGTCACCAAAAACAGAAGATCCAATAGCAAAAGAACTTGAAAATGAAGAATTTAACTCAGACAGTGAAAATTCAAACATAGGACATGGAACTACCGTCGGTCTTGCTCGTGCTCAACTTCTTATTGAATACAATTCGGCTCTTGATACTAGAGAAAGAAATATTAGAAATCTTGCGGAATGTATTGAGAAAATGATGTGTACTTAGTTATTTTATAAAATAAATTGTGTATAAATTTATAATTTTCTCGTTGATTTTGACTCGCATATTTGCAAATATAAATAATAAATTGACTGGACTATTAGTATAAGATCTTATTAAATAAATTTGCATTATTATTTTTTCTTTTTTTAACAAAGTATTATTATTTTATTTTTTTCTTACCTATTCCAACTTTTTATATGAGGTATCAGAAACCAAAATTTTTTCAAAGTTATCAAAATTTGACTTTTTAACAATCAATAGTTGATCTTGCAAAATCCCTAGTAATTTTTCAAACATATCAATCTTTTCATAAGATCCCTCATTTTTATTGCTTAACATTTTTCCATGATAATACATTTCTCAAAATACAAGTAAGCGAAAATTAAAGATTGCTCAAAAAATAAGCAATTATTTTTTAGAATACTCATTGCGTGCAACTTTAATATGATCACAACTTCATTCAAATAATTCTATATGAAAAGTGAAATTCTACCATTTAAAATTTTGATTGTAAATTCACAAATTACTTGAATAATTCAAGCTGAATTCAAAATTGAATGTGATTTCAAAAAAAAAAAAATGGAAATCAATTGATTTTAACATTATATTTACGGCACTTATAAAACTTGAATATACAATCTCTTACCAAATTAAAAATTTCAATTTACAAATATTAAACCAAAATAATTAGATATCTAATAAGAACATTAAATATATACAACTAAATAAATTATATATTTAATAATTGTAGATACTCAATTTGTATTATTGAATTTTGAATGGAATTTGGTTGATCCGTTTAATGCATATTTCCTCCAATCTTGATTTTATATAATTTTTGAATTTACGCGAATATTTTCTTTGATCTTTAATTTGCTGTAATTATGTTTGAAAACATTTGTTAACACAGCAATGATAAATGAAAGAATAAATAAAATTAGTTCTTTTTCATATTTTACATATAATCAATTTCAATTACCAGTACAAATAAATATTTATCATCAATTTCTCTTTTTTTTTTTTTTTTTACTCAAAAAAATCATTGAAAAACTATATAAATATGATAAAGATATAATTAATTTATTCTAAAAGCATTTCGATCTTTCATTTTTTAATTTGATAATAGATGCAAAATGGAGATAATCAGAGAAAAAACAATGAACTCATCAACTCACAATTTAAATTAAAATTTTTCTGACATCACCAAAATTTCAATTTCTTTGAATTACATAAAAATCTGATATCTTCTTACAAATTGATGAAACTCATCTATCAATATTACTATATATGATTATTATTAAAAAATTATATATACAACAAATAAATACAAAATCATGATATAATTCATCATTGATAAGTTTTATTTAATCATATATATTTATATTTAAACATATTCAGTTAAAAAGATATATACGTTTTAAATAAAATATATATGCTCAAAGGCAGTTTTTTTTACTTTGACATTTTTTATAATTTATTATAATATGTCATGACAATGAGCATTGTAGCATATATTATTTTCATTATGAATCTAAAAAATATCGTTATATCATACAAATCTGATATTATTAATCATATTTAATAATATGTAAATTGAGATGATATGAATTATTATTTCATGCTCATTTAAATGAATATTTATGTTGAAATATGCCTTTTTTATTTGCAATTTTCCTTTTCGTTTTAATTATATTAGAAAATTTTAAAATTTCAATTGCAAAAAAAAAAATTTATCAAAATGAAAATTTATGGCAGGCATTTTTTTAAAAAAAAATATTCAATTTTGAAAAAGTTATGTGACAAAAAATAAAAATCTATCAAATAAAAAAATCAAAATTTTGTATTTCTAGAATTATTCGACCACAAAGAAAACAGAAAAATCTATAAAAACACTTCATTTCATTTTTTAAAAATGAGCAACAACGACAACTTTGAAGAAGAAATCAATAAAGAAATCCAAGAAGGCTTTATAAAGCAAATTGCTGATAAAATTGTTCAAGGAATGGCAAGCCTTAACAATGCAACTGAAGATGTCAAAAGAAGATGGATCTGGGAATTATTACAAAATGCAAAAGATGTTCCAAATAAATTTGGCGGTGTTAGTGTTATTGTTGAACTTCACAAAGATAGATTATTATTTAAACATAATGGCGATTGTTTCACAATTAAAAATTTAACCTCATTGATTCAACAAGTTTCATCTAAAGATGATCAAGGCAAAGATCCAAACGTCACTGGAAAATTTGGAACGGGATTTATAACAACTCATTTATTAAGTCGAATTTTCACAATTTATGGAGTGGCAAAATCTCACACAAATTGCTGCAAAAAGTTTAAAATGGTTGTTGATAGAAATGCAACTCATTCATTTGATATGATTAAGAAAATTAAAATTGCTCTAGATGAACTTCGTGACTTAAAATCAAAAGAAACAGTTGAAAATTATGAAGAAAATAGAACAGAAGATGATATGGACACAGTTTTTGAATATCCTTTAAATGATGAAACATATGATAGTGCTGATGTTGGTGTCAAAGATTTACTCAATGTTTTGCCATATTCATTACTTTTTATTCCATTATTGAAAAAAGTAACCGTTTTCATTCATTCACAAAAAGGATATCAAAAGTTTTTGGTTCAAAAAAAAGGAGAAATCCAAGGAGATGGAATAGAAATAATTACAATCTCGAAAGAAGAACAAATTTATGAGAACGAACAAATATTCAAAACAAAAACCGAAGATACAACATTCATTATGAATTCAAAGGGAAGATTAAACGTTGTATGGCCAATTTCACAAAAAGATGGAATTACTAGAATTCAAAGAACCCCTGTTAATCTTCCCAAGTTGTTTTGCAGTTTTCCATTAATTGGATCTGAAAATTTCTATCAACCAATGGTCATTAATTCAGGCGAATTCTATCCAAATGAACCAAGAAACACTATTTTCTTAAGAAATTTCCACTCGATTGAAGTGAAAAAGAACAGAGAATTACTAATCCAAGCAAATTATTTATTCAATGAATTAGTTGAATATGCAATCAATCATAAATTTGAAGACTTCTTCAATCTATTTACAGGTATGCCTATTGATAATCCATATATTGATCATCGATGGGTAGTCGATTCTACTTACACTCCTCGAATCAAGACTTTGCTAAGTCAACCACTCGTAAAAACAATGACTGGAACAACAGCGCCAATCAAATCAATGTTTTTCCCAAAAGCAGGAACACCTGCATTAAGAAAAGAATTATGGATGCTGTATCGTAAATACTTCCATGATAACATTGTCATTGAACAAGAGCTTGAGAAGTGGTATGAAGTCCTCTGCGAAACACAATATGCGAAAAGTATTGATAAATTCATTGAAGAAATTGCAGCAGCCAAATGCTTGGCAAACATGACCCAATTTGAAGATGATCAGTCTCGAATAGTTTTTCTAAATGAATTGATTTCATTCATTAAAAAATCAGGAGAAAAAGATCCGAAATCAAAAGTTTCTCTATCAAAAAATGCAATTATTCCTAACATAAAAGGCGTTTTTAAATCACACAATGAACTTCGATCTGATCGAGAAAAAAATATCCCAGAAGAAGTCAAAACAATTTATAGTACTTTGTTTAATAGGTCACTTAATGACATTTTAATTCATCATTCAATCAGGCTTCCATTAAGACCGTTTCAAAATTACAAAACAAATGATGTTCTTAATGATATCAACGGACAACTTTCAACCATTAAAGACAAAGAACTTAAAGAACAAATATCTTTAATGATTACAGAATTAGTTCCAATTTATGAAGTTGATGAATCAAGTCCAAGACTTAAAATCATTCGTTATCTTAATGATCTCCAATTCAACGTCAATAAGAAAACACTTGATGATCTTCCAGTTGACGTGTGGAGGAATTCAGATCCTGTTGTCTTTGAAATGATGCTTGAAAAGCTAATTTTCTTTGGAAAATCAAAAGAACCAACTCCTGTTGCTTTACTATCAAAAACAATTGGCAGAAATATCGACGAGACAATGGAATGGATGAATGATTACATCGTCTTTATGAAAGACAACAATTTCTCAAAAGTTTTGTCATCGCCAATCATTCCAAGACAAGATTCATTCTTCGGCGTTTCAACATACGTTTACATCGATGACAACATTCCTCAGACAATCAAGAACATTTTATCAAATGGAAATTACGACATTTACTCTCAATTGATGGATAAAAGAATCACTTGCTTCCCTGGTCATCAAAAGATGGACATGACAAAAATCGCAGATGAAATAATTCATCAAATTGATATGTCTGACCCAGTCTCTGTTCGGAAAGGAAGAAACATTTATATACAACCGAAAAAGAACCCTGCAGATGTCTACGAAATCACAATAAAATTGATTTGCTTACAAAGTGAATCAGGAAATCAAATAAGAAAAGAATTTTTCGATTTAATAGAACCAATTGATTACACTGAATTGATAAATCAAATTCGACCAATTCAATTGAAGGAAGAAATAATTTCAGATTTCAATCTTCAAGGCTTAGAAAAGTGCATCAATCAAGCCACAAGATTTTTAGCGAAATACATCATTCAAGAATTGACAAGGAAAGGAGATATCAAAGAAATTAAAAATATATTCAAATCATCATTCCTTCAAGACAAAGATGAGAATTTCATCGTTAATTGGTATTCAAATTTCCTTCATTTCATGCACAAGTCGCATCAATTCCATAGAGAACTTGTGACTGAGAAAATTTACCTCAATCAAAATGGAAAATTCATTTCACAAGAGGCATCAATTGATGATGTTAATGAGGAAGAACTATTGGAAATAGCAACTAATAATCTTATCAATTATGATGTTAAAGGAATGTGCGTTATTCCTCAAATTGAAGATGTTCTTGATGGTGTTTATAATGGAATGGCAAAAAGAATAACTCGTGAAAACGTTGGCAAGCGCATTGATGATAAGATTAAACAATATCAAGGAAATAAACAAGATGGAACTTTTGTAAGCTTAATATTGAAACTAAGAGATTTGTTTATTAAAGATGAAAAATATAAGGCTCTTTTCCCTTACACTTCTCAGCAAATGGAACAATTGATTCTCAATACTTTAAATTCAGACATTCTTTCGTCAATTGTTACAATTGTATCTGAAGGAAAAACTGATGTTTTGACTAATTTGAAAAAATACGATTCTCAACAAATTGATCAATTAATGGAAATCATGGATGGAAATGAAAATGTTAATAAATCACTAAATACAATTCGTTCATTGAGCGATAATGATCAGCAATATATTAATGATCACCCTGGAATGTTATCAAGGCTAATTCGAAATCAAAGAGAAAGTGAAGAAATGCAACGACAAATAGAAATGGCCAGACAAGATAGATTACGAAGATTAAGGGAATTACAAGAACGTTCAAATCGATACAGACCACCTCCTACAGTTCCAATATATCAACGTCCAACATTTTCAAGCATTCATCAATATACTCATGCAATTAATATCCCTCGTCATGAAATTATGGTACCTCCTCCACCTCCACAGAAATCGTATGAAGAACGATTAATTAAAGCAATCAAATCTCTTCTAAGAACAATATTTAAAAAAGTTAAATATGATGAACCAAATACTTATTACTGCTCATTGGTTGATGATAATGCTTCAGAAGAAGATCAGGATTTAGATGAATATCTCATTATTCCTATGATTACAGATAAAGGACATAATCTTTGCTTGAATGGTAGTACTATTGAATTTATAACAGTTTTCCCAGACACAGTAATCATTTTCATAGTTCCTCCTGAAAATGATTTTAATGAAGAATCCTTTGAAAATGATCTTAAAATAATATCTAGCATTGGTTCTGATTTAGAAGAATATAACATCGTTGAAGGCGTTGGACAACTTATTTCTATTGATACAGACTATTTTGCATTTAAGGGATGTGAAAATTATTTTGTTCAAGTCAAAAATAATTATATTGAAGAACATCAAAGAACATTTGAGGAATGGTCATGTCGATTTAAAGTAACTGAAGAAGGCGAAGAAAAAGAAGAATAAACATAAATAACTCTTTCACATATATACTTTTTTTTTCTGAATTGGATCACTTAAATAATTTTAATTTTTATTTAATAATACAATTATTAATTTTTTCAGTTATCGATAACTGGTGAATATGGGCTATTATTAGCTGCAGGAGCAGGACCTCTGGTTACCTTCATAACATTTCCGAATAGAAATACTTGACCAGCAGTTGCAATTAACCAACATAATCCAGAAATTGTGCAAAAACATTTAGCAGCACCTGAACCAGCTGATAAGGCATCAATTAAAGCGATAAGACCAATTAGGCCTGAATTTTTAACGCCAGCACTTGCATATGCGTGAAAAGCGATATAAATTCCTTCCAAAGCAAACCATGTCATTTTGACATTTCGTTGTGTACATTGCGTGTATAATCTGTAGTAATTGATTTTGAATGCTAAAGGAATTGTTAAAAGGAAATAAAGTATACCAAAAACAAGATTATATCCTAAGCTGTAGCCTTTGCCTTTTCCAACTTTAATTGTAACTGTCGTGCCGCAGGAAATCAAATTAATGAATAGTGTGGCTGATGTAAAACAGAAAAGAACGAATGCAATTTTCATTGTAGTTATAAATTCAATTGGAATGTCTGCAGCAATATCATGACGAACAAATGGACAGTGAGGAGGGAAATTAGGAGGCTTTTCATTTACAATATCAACATTATTTTTTCGAAGGGCTTCTTCACGACGCTCAAGTTCAGCTTCTTTGGCTTTGATAGCTTCATAACGTTGCTGCCTATCCATATTAAAAAATATTCATTCAATTAAACTTTTTGAGTATAAAATTTTATCCTCATTTTTTGAATATTTTATTTGCTAATTGCAACTTTTTAATACCCTCTTTCGCACAAGGGTAATTTTGGTATAAAAGGGTAATTTAAGTGGCCTTGTCATTTTGCTAAATTCTTTTTGTTCAGAAGCAGCCACTAACAAGCAAGTAACAACACAAAAAAGCAAATTGCAACCACGAGTATTCAAATAATCCACAAACAAAAGTAAGCAAGTACCTATAAACGACTGTTATTATCAATAGAACAGTAAATACCAGCAAACAACATATTCAAAAACAGTAGTATACGGTAGAGGTGTATTCACCAACAATTTTCTCATGAAATTAGCATTTTAATTTTATATTATATACATTTTTAACAAATTAGATTATTTATAAATTTATAACAAAAAACTATCGCATAATTTTAAGATATAAATGATGAATATTTTATTAAGGAGTAGCAATACTAAGCTGTGCTCCGGATACTACGTATCCTCCGCCCAGCTTAGCGAATGGATCAGCCATCGCTGACCCCTTATGATAGTCCATTGCCATAGCTCCAACACTCATTTGTAAACGATAGCCAAACTCATATTGAACTAACTTTTTTAGTTAACTACAAATGACTACTAACTACTACATTCACGCTGATGACTTCGACTGTGATGATGTCGCTGAGTTGGTCATGCCAATTGATATTAAACGAATTGTATCTCACAATCATCATACATTCCATAAACGAATCTACTTCTTCAGTGAAAGTAAACGTCAGATTTACAGGTATCTACCAATGTTTGGTGGAGCTAGTGAACCATTAAAAGCTTATAAAATCGGTAATTCATTGAAGTTTAATATATTATCAGATGAAAACAAACATGATTGTATATATGTTAGTGATCGAATGATAACTCGTACATTGAATATGACCAAGATCGAATTGAATTAGATTGATTATTTTTGGTTTCAACCATTAATGATAGTCCAAAACCATAGTCTTCACCGATCAATCGTAAACGATCTCACTTTCGATTCAAACTATTTTTTTATCGTCATATCATAATAATAATATGATGACCAAAATTGAATTCACAGTCGAACCAATCGATTCAGTCGAAACCATTGAGTCAATCATTGAAGACTATCACGAATGGTTCACCGATAACAATGATCTCTCTAACATCAACAGTGTCGATGAACTACTCGAATCACTTCGTGATTATCTCAATGATACCAACTATGAATCAGAGTTCAATCTCGACAACATCATCAACTACTACAACATCGACGATCTTGACGAACTCGATGATCGATTCATAGCTAACTATGATAATGATGATGAAATGGATTCAAAGATCGATACCATCATTAAGTTAGTGTTAATCAATGAATGGATTGAACCATGTGGAACTTTCGATGAAGATGAATTCGCTGACGATGAAGAGTAAATGATGTTTATTTTTGGTTTCACTTAAATGAGTTATAGAAGAGATAACACAGAAGATGAACACATTTCTTTACCAATCGAAACGGTTTATAACTCTGTAGTTGATTCGATAAGAGTTGAAGGTGATCACGGAACCACTAAATATTATACCGATAATGATGAACACTTCAACAGAATTTACTTTAAATATCCAGCTGAATGGAGAACATCCAATCTCGGTGAAAAAATAATCGGTGTTCGTCATATGTCTGTTAAATGGAGAACTGGTTTGATTAAGTTTGATCTATTCGTTCGAAAATTTGATAATGACGCATATGATAAATACAAAGATGTAATTACACGAGTTAACAAAGAAATATGTGAAACGTTATCAACAGATGATATACATGAAATAGTTATGGATAATCTACCGAATGAATATGTACAAGTATATCAAATTCCAGTAAGTATCAGAGTAACGTCAAACGATAATTTGATCGATATCGTTAATCATATACGAAAAGCTATTGATGATCATAATCTATATAATCATCTGAAAGAGAAGATCATGGATAGAAAGATAACTCCAGATGAACGAACTACTTTGCTAAAACAATTAGAAGATATCAAAGATGATTATAAATCGATGTTAGCTAAAAGCGATGAATTAATCGGTGAACACATACCATTCTATTTACAAAGCGAAGACATTATCATCGAAGATGCGTTCGAAAATAATCAACATATCTTGAAATTACGATCAAAAGATTCAGACTTAATTGATTTATTTAGATCATAAGACCCATCGAATGGTCACTTGCGTAGGATCATCTGCGCAGTAGGTCTATTATTTTTGGTTTGTATCGTTAAGAGTCGATCATAAATGTATATCACTAACGAACTTATCGTAAATGAATATCACTAATGATCCAACGTAAACGATCCAACTATTCTAAACCAATTTTAATTTAACTTTTTTATTTCTACTACTGCATTAAACTAGCACAAGATCATCTCCGCATGTAACATTTTACTTTAAATGAAACATGAACAGCGAAGAAGAAGCCAGATTATTCAAACTCGACTTCCACACTCGTAAAGAGATTACTATAAACGATATTAGTTCGTATTCGATAACGATTCCGTTAAAGCACGTACAGCGCAAGAACGTTAAACCGGAAACGATGTTGTATAATCTCACGAAAACGATTAACTAGAACGATATATCCGATATAGATTTCACAGAGAGATCTGCTAACAACCATAAACTTAATCCATTAAGTGATAGATTTTGCGACAACGTTATCTTCTATTACATGGTTCCAATAGATCCGCATAACAAGAACAAGAACGATTATCTATCGAAGTACCTCGCAGAACACACATCTAAGATTAAACGAATATTACAATCCCACAATATTAACGTTAACAAACGATATATAAAACCGACGTATAGTAGCAAAGAAAGTGAATACTATAAACAACACATTAAAGTTGCATTACCAGCGATTCCAGTTAACGATGTATTCGCATTAATTACTAGCGAAGAAGCTATTAAATCCTTTAATGATGAAGGTATCTACATTAACGATATCGACTTCACACAAGACTTCGCTGGTGTTATTAACAAAGAAGAGGTGATCCAGTATCTGATAGACAACAACGATTATGTTATGGAAGGTTCCAATAATGATGGCGATTATTTAATTATGGATAACGACAAACTAGTTGGTAAGAACTGTCTTACCTTCATCCATAACACAGAACACGGTAAAGTTAGATATAAGTTCTATAACAAGTTCGTCCAATCTATCGAGAGTCCGTTAGAGGTAAGATCGGATCACATATAGCGGATTGGTTATACAATCCAGATGAGCAGTTACGAAACAGCATTAACGATAGTTTGGATACAGGTTTGTTACGATTGGAGATCACATTCTATATAAACAACAATGCTGTTAGTGAAGAGTACATCCACAACCATCTTAATTATCTCACCGAACTACTTCCACAAGAATTAATCTATCAGGATCCCATTAACAACCAATGGAAGTCTGTATTAAACAAATTAGAATATAACTCACTCGTCGTCGATTTAGATAACAAAATAGCACTGTTCTCATACTTCGTTAACGACATTACCGGCAAAGTAAATGGATTCTACTTGTACAACATTACCGATAATTACATAAACAATGTACTTAAACTATTTAGCTTTAATCTTCCAATACTAGTAGTTACATGTAAGCGAGATGGGGAAGAGTTAATAATAAGAGAACACTGTTATGAGAAGGTTCTCGTACCGAATATTACTAAACGATTCGAATTAGATGAGCTCGTAACATACTTAACGAATGGTAATAAACGATTCGCTCCAATATACAAGTTAGATGAGCTTAATACAAATAATCTCGAAGATAATTCGATAACGAAATTCCGAGTTATTAACACCAAGAATATATCGACACTTAAAACCGATAACGTACTAATTAAGTTTATCGACTCCACAGTCTATTTTATTCTCGCCGAAATGAGAAACACTATAGAACAACAATATTTGAAAGAGTTAGAAGATGAGAAGATGTTTATGAAGAAACATGATGATACAATTAAGACTATTAAAGCTGATAACAAGAAAGTAGATGCTGTCGTACAAGAGGTTAACGATGAAGGTGTTAAACTACAAGAAGATGCACAAGCAGCTAAGCAGTTACGTATGCAACTATGTAATTACTTAGTAACAGAGTTAATGAAACCGAAGACATATTACAAGAGATTGTTAGACATGGAAGATAACGTTAAGATGTACGTGTATGGATTTCGGGATATATCTACCAAGTGTCGTACGCGATATTTATTAGCAGTTAGTCCAGATAACAAGTTAACACTAACAACTCCATTACTAATATACCCAGCAGATCGAGAACTTAAAGACTTCATTTATAGTCGTAGTGATCTAGATCTAACTTCTTCACATTACGGTGAATGGTATATGCTCGATGGGACCAATAAGATCTATGGCAGAGATACTGGTAAATGGTGTTATATTATCGAGAAGCATGGTATTGCATATAAGAAATGTAAGAACTTACAACCTGTAATGGAAGTTATAGATATATATGATGAGCTTCGAGAAGAAGATAAAGGTGATGATGAAGTATATGAGAACTCTACTATCGATGTAGGAGGTAGTATATAGAATTGGAAAGCATACAAAGATGAGTTCTTTAAGCACAAATACATTAATAGTAATAAGCTCCAGAAGATCGATGAGATAGTTAAAGAAGGTGATGTAGTCGAGATACTAGACTGTTATGGATGGAAGTGTACTAACTTACTTAAATGCCGAATTAACAATGAGGACCTCGAGTGCAAGTCCAATAAGTGGATGGATGATATATTGAAAGATCGAGTGAGGATGTTTAAGGTCGTTACCGGTATTGAGAAGAGACATCCTGTTGCGAAACGAAAGCTTGTATCATTCGTGTTATAAGTAATGTTTATACCATATATTATCTGTTAATAAATTGCATTTTTCTCTATTTGCGATTATTTTTGATGAAAGATATTATATCAAATTAAAATTTAAGCTTATACTATTACTTTGAACATATTTTCTCCCCTTTTTAGCAAGTTCAAATTCATCAATTATTTAATATATTGCAAATATTATTACCATCAATTTCTCAGAAGTCAACAATTTCAAGAATATATGATGTGAACCTGATGTTCTTCTTAAACGAACAAAAAAAAAAAGAGACTGATTTTTCGTCTTATCAAAAAGTTTCACATTTTTTCTAAAAATTTCACTTTTTTCTAAAAATATAAAAGATTAACTGAATTAATTAGGATAAATCAACTCTATAGAAAGAGAACTTTTCAAATGTTATAAAATCTCATCATAGTCATTTTTCTACAAGTAATAATCTTTTTCTATATCATTCAATATTATAGTATTGAAAGATCTTTCTATCTGATTACATAGTACTGCTAGTGTTCTTTCATTTGAAATGAGGTTGTCAAAAAACTGATCAAATTACAATTCTATTATTTATAAGAATAATGATTAATGCTATAAATTCTCCATACACTAGTTTTTAATTCATGATTAATTAGTATATAATTAGTTATTTTCATGAAAAACATATAAGTTAAATGCAATATAATAAGGTAAAAACCAAAATATTCACTATACAAATTGACCTTTTTTAATCGTTTATAATTTAAAAATCAAAATTTTAATTTAAAAAAACAAAAATTTTAGTTTATTGATTATAAAATAGATGATGATATTGATTTACATACATAATGTATTGAGAGTTAATTTAAATTTCAAAATAATTGAGGCTGTTTTGTGAATATCGATCTCGATATTGAGTTGGCTATGATAATTTTCAATTGAAAATTTTAATCTTGAGCTTTTTGTCAGTATATTGAGTTAAATAAAGAAAATATCGAGATGAATGATAAGAATTTGAGATGTTTCAGTAAATAATAATCTGAGGAGAACATTGAGCGAATTGTTGGGAATCTTGTGCCGTTCGTAAGAATCTTGAGCTGTTTGTAGGAATATTGAGCGAATTGTTAGGAATATTCTATTTATTTTGAATTTGAATCGACCATTTATAAGTGTCAAAAAAATCCCCGCAAAACTGAATGCACGATATTGTCGATATGGGTAATTTTAAAACTGACATGTTACATAAAATAATTAAAAATTTTTTATTCCTTAGTGAAGTAAAATCAGTTATTTCGGTAACTATGTTTCTTCACTTTTCCATTCATTCATGAAAAATTCATGATATCATTAGTGAAGTTCACTTTTGGCTTCATGCCACTTCAGCGTCGTGGACGAATTCCTTTATGAAAAATTCATGATACCCATCAGTGAAGTTCATTTTTCCATTATTTCATAAAAAATTCATTTTACATTCAATAATAATCAATTTTTGAAGTGTATTTAAAAAAATCATGCGGCTAGCTAATTTAATATAAAAAATTGGGTTGGGGTGATTTAAGCGAATAATTTGCACCCAGTCTTATCTCATATACACTACTACATATATATACTATATTGATATAAATCACTAATTAAAAGTAACATCGTTATAGATTAATATATTTCTAACAGCATTTGTTAACTTGAACATCATTCGAATTGGTTAATGCATTGATGCTTTTATCATTTTTGATTTTACTATTGCCTATTAATTGCGTTGCTATAAGTTCGAAAAGAGCGTTAATATTTTTTCCTGTTTTCGCTGATACCAAGAACACAGGGTAATTGTTGCTTTCAACAAGATTTCCATTACTGGAAATTTTAAACTGGTTAACAACTGTTTCTTCATCATTCACTAAATCAATTTTGTTACCGGCAATAAAAATAGGAACAGTATCACCAACGGTTTGTTGAACATAACTTAACCACCTATCGATAACTTCTTGATAATTTGGAGCTATATTTTCGGGATTATTATTTGTTGAGTTTTGAGGAGAAGAAGTATTTAAATTTGTTGCAGAATTCAAATTAATCGAATCGCTCAAAACATTTTGAGATGATATTATACCATTTGAATTAATGAAATCACCAAATTCTGAAGCAGAAGAATTTGATTGGGAACTAACATCAAAAACGATTAAAATAGCAGATGCTCCATGACAATACATTGGAACCATGCTTCTATATCTTTCTTGACCTGCAGTATCCCATATATTTAAAGTTGCATGATAGTCAGTAAGCTTTTTCACAATAAAAGATGTTCCAATCGTTGTGCCATAAGAAGGATCAAAAAAATCTTTTGCGTATCGAAATATAACACTGGTTTTACCTGCACCAGAATCGCCTATAACAACAATTTTAAATGAATCATTTTCTTCAGCATTCATTTAAACAATTGAAACATTTTGTAATCTATCATTCAAATTTTTCTTAAAGATATTTTAAAAAAGATATTGAAAGTCTATACCAAAGAGTTTAAACAAAATTATATTTCACTTATATATTCATGAAAAACCTTAAATGAAATCTCTTGTGGTGTAGTGGTTATCATATGGGACTTTGAATCCCGGGATGGAGGTTCGATTCCTCCCAAGAGAAAAATTTTTTAATTTTTTTTTTTTTTGATGTTTTGATAATTCAGGTCAAAGTTAAATGAGCAAGATTTATTCTAGTGAAAAAATTATTTTTTCAGAAAATTTTCCAACTTTAGAGGAGCTTAATTCATTTGTTTGGCTCTCTGGTGAAAGAAAATTTGTTGAATTTTATCACAATAAACCAATTTCAGTAAGCGTTGTGGACATTGATAACACATCTCAATTATCCGAATCTCTAAAAAATTTTGCAGATGGCCATCCAATGGCTATAGATCTTGAATGGAAGCCAGATCGATCAAGCGATTCTTTTAATCCTATTTCTTTATTTCAGCTCAGTTCATCTAATGGCGTTTTAATCATTCTAAATAGCCAAAATATTCTTAATAATAACTCATGCGATTTATTGCCGGCTGATTATCAGAAAATATGTCCTGATGGCCTTTCTATTTTAGAAGAATTTCTAAGTACGCATTCTTTTTATGGAAAAGGAATGTTTTTTGATCAAAGAAAACTTGCTCAACTATTCACAAAATCATTTCAATTTGAAGATATCGAAGCAACGCGCTTAAAACCGCATCAACTGACTCTTACATTTAGTAAAATTGTTGCAGAACTTATTGGTGTGCCTGATGCTCCATTCAAAGATAAAAATGTTACTATTTCAAATTGGAATAATCGGCCATTAACCGTGCAACAAGTTCTTTACGCAGCATTTGATGCATATGCAACTCGTTTAATATGGAATTATTTTATCAAAGAATATAATGAAGATGAGATTATCATAGTTGCTCCTCAAATTCCCAAGAAAAAGAGTAAATCAGTTAAAACCAAAAAAGTCAAAAAAGAGATGAATAGTGACTACAATAATAAATTTTTCAAACCAAAATTTAAGCTCAAAGTTTCATTTCATTCAATTGATGATTTCTTATATTTATTATATGGTGAAGATGAAGATTTCGGAGAACAGTTTAATGATATCAAAAAAGATTCAGAAAATTATGTTAAAACAAGAGTTTATCCAACCGGCTATAATCCTCATAAATCTCTAAAGCGACGACTTTTATTACTTGAAGAAATTAAAAAATTAACTGATGAAGGAGAAAATGGTGATTATTTCTGCAATCTATGCAATAAAAAAATAGATACAAGTTCACTTGATGATCATATCTGGGAATGCCACTTTGATCAACTCCCATACGTTTATTTTCCTGATCAATCTCCTAAATATATAGAAAAATGTCTGAGAATGATTTCATATGCATGCGATAATTTTAAGATCGATGATCAGCAATCGAATAACAAAAATAATTGTACCAATGAAAATCACAATAACGACAACATTAATAATGAAGATGACAATGACAGTGAAAAAAATGAAAATGATGATGATGTTTGTGATAATGAAGACAGTTCCAGCGAGAGTAATGATGATGACACCACAACTAATGAAAATGACACTAATAATGAAAATAGAAATGATAACAACAATAACAACAATAATGATAATGATACTGACGATACCACTGATTCGAATAAAAATGTAAATAATAACGAAACTGAAAATTCAACAAACAAAGCTCTTTGCACTTTATGTGATCATGATTTCCAATCTTTTAGTGTTTTCTTTGCCCATTTCCAGCATTTCCACACAAAATTACCAGAAATACCCTTTGACAAAAGCATCAAAGAGATTTTCTTTGAATATATGACAAAGAATCAACTTTACAATATCGAAAATCAATTTTGTACTCTATGCGATATCTCAGTACCCAATGAAAGTAGCATAAATCATTGCTGGACCAATCATGGGGATCAGATTGTGGAGATGCTCAAACATCGTCCGAACAATTATAGCGATGAATGCTTTAAAGAGTCATTTCCGTTTGGTGTCAAATGTATCTGCCAAATATCAGCAGGAATGATGTTTAAAGGCTCAATAGCTTGTGGATTTTGTAAAATTGGATTTGACGATCCAGGCGAACTTTTTGTTCACTTATTTCATCGTCACACGAGACTTATTGCTGTAAAAAAGAGCGACCTCGTCAAGTGGCCTTTGAAAGCGCGAGACTTGCATATTGAATTTCAGAATGTATTGAAAAAGTGGTGCTATGATAGTGCTATTGATGCGCTCTCTGACGAGTCTGTAAAAATTTTGCAGATTGCTGAGAGCGAGAATAGAAAGGCAAGATTGATGAAGAAGAAACAGAAACAGACTGATGAAAAATCAACTGAGAAAAAGGAAAAGAAAAGGCAAAAGAGGAAAGAATGCTCATATAAGTGCACAGAATGCAACAGCGAAATATTAGCTTCACCAAATCAAATCTGGGACCATATAATTGAAAACCATCTTATAATTGCTTTTGACTTTATTGAATGATGAAAATATATAATTAATTACATTTGATTTTTTTTTTTTTTTGTTTTCTGTAGTAAAAAATATACATTTAAATGTTTAAATTTTACATATTAATGCATTATTTAAATTAAATAGCTCAAGTGAATTCTCATTTTGAAGATCCACTATTTCAACGTTACAGTAATTAAAACAAAGAAAAGATTAGGGAGAAATAAAACACAATTTAGCTTTTTTTTTTTTTCCCCCCTTTGTTTCGAGATCATCTTTGTTCATTAAAAATATAATATAATATATATTTGGAAATTTTGTTTGGTATATTTTTTATTTAATACATAATTAATATTTATATAACATTATTTAACTGTTTTCTTAACAAACGATCTGAAAATGAGACGATGCTACGTAATCCAAATCTAATTGAAGGATGATTAAATTTGATGCTGTTGTAAATAAGTTCCAGATTGTTTGTGTTTGACGTTCCACTTTGAAGCATAGTTGTTTCTAATATTGAATATTGATTGTCATTTACTTTCTTTAATTCTTTATCGAAAGATGAATGTTCATAAACATCACGATTCGAGTTATTAGATTCTTCTTCAAATTCATCATTAAAATCGAAAATTTCATGATCATCATCACCAAGATCAACCAAATGAGCTTCTTTTATTGATTTCATTGACAATGATTGAATTCCTTCAAAACTATTGCTAACTTCTTCTTCTTCATTTTCAGTTTCATCTCTATTTTGATCGGTGCTTTCAATTAAAAAACGAATTTCAGAAGAATGAACGTCATCTTGAATACTTTCGCCTAGCATCATATCAGCTTTGTTTGAATCTGAAAACAATGAATCACTTATATCTGTACCTGCTTTCTTTTTTTCATCATCATTATCATCATCAACATTGAGTTGCTTTTTGATTGCTTTGTTTGCTTGATTTGATGCTTTGTTAGGGATATGATCAAGCGATATTTCTTCAGGATCATCTGATGCTAACAAATTTGAGTCAGTTGGAATGATATTGAAGTCTTCTTCAAAAATCACATCTTGAATTGTTGTTATCATCTCATCAGAATTGTCATGAATTGTGCTTAATGAATTCGGGGTAACTTCATTTGACTCATCTAATAATTCCACTTCTTCCTCCTCTTCCTCATCAACATTGATATTGTCAATTAATGGATCATCTAATGTTATTGGTTCAATATCATTTACTTCTTCAATAGATGATACTAAATTTGAATGCCTAAGATGATCTTCATTATTCTTTTCTGGCTTTTTAGAAGTTAAAATCGAAGAGAATGTCTTGCTTGATTGAGATAGTTCATCATCATTTAATTTTTCTTCTTCAGTTTCATCTTCTTCATCTAAAATAATTGATTTTTGCTCCTTACTAGCTGCTTTGGGAACATGTAAAAAAGATTCATGTATTTCAGTTGCACTATCGTTTACTTCTGTTTCATCCGATGACAGTTGATTAATTGAAACTGGATAGTTCGATGACTTTTTCTTTGGAAGTGGACTTAAGTCGTTTGTCTTTTGAAGCTCGGAAAGCATAACAAGGCTTTCCTCTTCATTAGTTTGTGACATTTCATGTTCCTCTTCCTCTTCTTCAATAGCAATGTCTACATTGATTGAATTGACGCTTTCTAACTGATCAATTTCAATGCTAATATGATCGTCATTTTCGTTTGGCTCCAACAACTCATTGTCAGAAATGTGTGGCTCTTGGACTTCACTTAAATTTTCTTTATTTTCTTCAATGTTATAGCTTTCGCTTGAAAAGTGGCCGTTTGGCAAATTTAGAGGTTGTGGCTCAGAATTCTCATATTTGTCTGAATTTGAGATCTCCTTCTCAGATAATTGAAGTCTTTCAAAGAAAATGGGTTCAACTTCTTCTTCATTTTGATCTTCAATTGCACTTTGTGGAGAAGATATAATATTTGTATCATGAGATTTGTTTTTAGGAGACGTTGATTTCTTGGATTCATTTAAATCTTTAGGCGATCTTGAACTGTTTTTCGAAGAACGATTGCTCTTTATAGAATTTGAATTTGGTGATATCTTTTTTGGCGGGCTGATATTTTCTTGCTCATTTGCAAATTGAGATGATTTCGAACTGCTTTGAGAAGAAGAATAATCTTTTAATGAATTTGAAGTGCGCGATTTCTTTTTGCTTGATCTGGAATTTGATTCTTTAGAATTGCTAGAAATTGGAGTTTTGTTGTTCATTGAATTTGGGCTTATTTGCTCAGCTGGAATCTGCGATGTCCTTTGATTATTTTGAGGAGAAAGTGTATCATTTGAACTTGATTTTTGCTTATTCCTAATAGATTTCAAATTTGATATTTCATTAATTACTTGCGATGATAGAGTTTTTTCATGGGAATCATACTTAAAACAATCTTTCATTGAATCATAATCATTTGTAATTATTTGATCATTGCTGATTTGTGGTGAAAGCTTATTATCATAATAATTATAATTAGTTTCAAATTTGTTTTGATCATTGCTGATTGGGGGTGATTTTGAGTTACTTTGAGATGAAGAAAGACTTTTTGAACTTAAATTAGGTGACTTCTTTTTGAGAGATTTTGGTGATTCAGCTTGTTCATCATAATTTTTTGGTGATCTTGATTTGTCTTGTGAAACATCTTTAAACGAATTTGGAGACTGCTTAGCTGGCCTTAAACTAATTTCTTCTTTTGAAATATGAAATGAATCTGAATTTTTATTGGTCATAGCAACTTGCTTTTTAGAATTTGACTTGGCCTTTATACGATTACTTCTAGAAAGATTTTGAGGTTGTCCATTTTGAGGTGGCTTGATTGTTTGACTTTGAGATAATTCTTTTATTTCTTCGTTATAATTAAATTGTTGAAATTGAAGATTAGGTTTGTAAAATGGACTTGTAGCAATTGAATTTGTATTCCCTTTTAAAAGATTAGTTGACTTATGTTTTGTATAATTGCTCTTTTTATTAACTTCAAATTCTTCTTCCTCATTTGAAATACTTGATACAGATTTATAAGAATTAGAATATCGTGAATAATTGGTTGTATTGTAACTTTCTGAGTTTTTATCTGAACTATATTTATTTTTATTTGCAACATTTTCCAAATTATTATTTCCATATTCTTCTTCTTCCTCCTCAATCTGTAAATCTGTTATCAATTTATTTTTATCTTCTTTTTTTGTTTTTGAGAACGATCCATCACTTATTGTTTTTTTAGATGATGTATTCATATTTTTCATTTTATCACTTTCAAATTCTTCTTCCTCTTCTTCAATTTGAGCTTCCACTGTTGATCCAAATGAATTTTCAATTTTACCTTTTGAATTTTCAGGGGAACTGAATCTATTTTGCTTACGTTGATTATTTTTCTTTTTATGCAATTTCTTAATTTCTTCTTCAAGTGGTACTTTTGTTGGAGAAGAATATTGATAATCAATGCGGTGATTTAAAATATCCTGAGGTATTTCAGGCCAATTTTCAGGAACTTTTTTCTTTTTATGATGATGATGAGATTTAATCATACTTGGAGGTTGCTTTTCCAATTTGTTATGGAAAAACGAATCTGGAGGCTGATAATCATATTGACTATTTTTACTCTTGGAATTAAAAGAATCATTTCCTTCATTATAATTTATATGTAAGGTGAGAACATTTTTCTTTTGATCTTGATCTTTTTCAGTTTTCTTGATCTTGCTTTGCAAACCATTATTCGTTGATATCGGATCATTTATATTTTTATTAATTGAACTTTTTGGATAATAATCTGTATCATTCGCATTATTATTATTATAATTTCTTCGTGTTTCATTTAATTTGGTTGATGAAAATTGGTAATTATCTTTATTACTAAAACGAGTAGATTGATATTGATTTGAATTTTGGTCATTAAAATCGGAATTGATTTCATTTAAATCAGGCAACTTATGCTTTTTAGTGTAAAAAAACTTACCGCAGTATAACATTTATTTTATATGTACGTTTACTATTAAAATCTTTTCAATTCAAATTGAATTTCGAAATGATATAAAAAAGGAAGGTATTACTTCTTTATCTATTAAAATAGTATTACCTAAGTAAAATGCAATGGTTTAATCAAATATATATAAAAAAAAATCATTTTTATATAATATTTCCTTATACAAGTATTACCTGACGGACAATTTTGGCTAATTCATCGATTTCAGGTAAATTAATTTTTTCTTTAACAGCATTTGATTGAAGAACATGTTGAAGTTTTCCAAGATCTAGTAAAATAGGGTGAGTGCCAATTTGAAGTTTTGCGAAAACTCGCAATGGAACAAGAAGAGGTTCGATATCATTTTTATTAATTTCTCCTTCACTTGGGTCTTCCAAAACGTCAGATAAGAATCTTGAAACGTCGATTACTTTTTTAGTCAAAGGAAGTAACAAAGCATCAATTTGTTCTTCATTTCTACCTTCAAAAATAAACAACAAGAATTTCTCTAAAATATCTTCATGCTGACTCTCAGTTGGAGACACCTTAAGTCTCAATACAGAATGAACAAAATCTTCTTTTCTTATTTGGTCGGCCATATTAGCTTTCAAATATTCAAAAGCGGAGATTAAAGCCTCGATAGAATTCCTTGCGCAATCCAAGATCAAAGCTTCGATGACACTTTTAGATGTTTCCTCATTATTGCCGACAATAGAAAGAAGATATTTAACAAGCATTGGGTAGTCGCCTTTCCATGTGAATACTGATTTGAATTGCTCATAAGAAGGCTTGTTTTCATAGACAACGTTCCAAATCAGATTTCTTGCCTGTTCAGAAAGTTCAGGGTTATTCAAGATTGACACTAAATCGATCACGTTTTCAGGAAGAAGGCTTCCATTGTTGCACTCAAAAGTGCTGACAACGAGATCGCTTATGTTATAATATTGCTTCTTAGAAGTAGCGTTCTTCAAGTGCTTCAAGACGTCCATTTTCTGGTGAGTTGTCATCAAGACGATGAGTAACGATGAGAAGTTTTTGGTGACAATTTTATCAAAGTTTGGTCCAATGTAATCAATGAACATTTCCGGATGAAGAGCTGCTAATTTCTTAATGAAATCAGCAGTCACGTTGTACTTGAAGTTCGACTGCGGACTTTGTGAGAATGCACAAAAACTGACGAACTTTTGCACAAATTCATCGGGTGGATTAAAACGATCAAGAATTGGAATAAATGCTTCTAATAGGAAGACAGTTCTTGAGAAGAGTGTTTGATCCTTTTCGTTAGCGAAATCGCCCAATGATTCCATTACGAAATCGGTTGTAATCAATTCAGGCTTGTATTTGGCAATCATTGAAATGATGTTTCTTCTGAATGGATCAGCAGGCTTTCTAACTGGTACATCTTTAGCAAGCTTTAATAGAAATTCACAAGCTTCGTCTGTTTTGCCAATGATAAAGGCCAATTTTTCAACAATAGAAGCATAAAAGTGTCCATTTGATTGCTCACAAGAAGTGATTCTTTTGGCAGCTTCGGCTTCGTTTTCTTTCAAATAGTTGTATATTATTTCTGCATTTTTAATGACTGTCTCTTTGACTTTGTTCAATTCTTCAAGTGTCTTTATGGCAGGATTAGAAGGCTGCTCTCCTTTGGAAAGCTTTTCTTCATCATCCTTCAAATAGGCTGGTATAAAGTTAACATGACCAAAGACTCGAACAAAGTGGATCGATGACCCTGCTTGTGGAAACATGAATAATTCAGTGAACTTTTCATGAGGTGCAATAAATGCAATCGCATATGATATTGCTATGCAAGACTCCATTTGTGATGAAATAAGAAGAGGAAGAAGCCATTGGTTCATGCCTTTAAGAAGCTCATTCTTAAAATCTGGATTTGATGAAGCTTCGGCGGCAATTGAAAGAGCTAAATCAAGATCGGTCATTACTCCTTCCTTTGTCTTAAATCTTCCTTTTGATAATATTTCAAAGCTTCTTGCTCCATAATATTCAAACATCAGTTTTGCAAACTTATAGAAATCAATCAATAAACTTGATTTAGGAATGAATTCATTGATGAAAAAGTTATCAACATTATTTTCATTCGCTGGTGAATGTTTTTCAAAACAATGAAGTAATGATATTAATGATTCATTCTCAGTTGGTGTTAATAAAATGTTCTTGAAAATGGAATCACTTAATATATATGGTATTAATGAATCTGTGGATGATTCTTGAAGCCCAAGAAGTGAAATTGAATTAAAGATTCCTGTAAGGTTAAGATTGTCATATATGTAAGCCGGTCTAAGTTCGGTGTGTTCTTTCACATAATTAGGAATCGATGTTGTTATGAATGAAACTAATAACTCGCCTAAGTTGCTGTTCACTGCATAATCATGATTTCGTTTTACTATATCAGCGATGAACAAGAAGAATTCATTAAAGCATTGATAATAAGGCATTATTGATTCTATTTCTTTATAAACTCGGACAATGAATTGTTCTTGATATTCATTCATTAGCATTAATAATTTCAACGCAGTCGAACGAACTGAGTCTCCTGGACACAAGCCAAGTGAGCAAATAAATGGACTTACAGGTCCTAATATGTATTCAGTGAACATGTTTCTTAAGTTCTGACTATTTTCTAGTTTTTTAACTAAATTATCTTTAAAGTCTTGATATGAATTAATAAATGTTGTGCATGGATAAGTATCGAAGAAGTACTTCAATGCAATTAATGCATAATCATCACTAAGGTTATTTTCATCTCTAACTAAAGCTTTCATTAATTGGAAATATGAAGTTGAGCAATAAAGACTATATTCATCATGCAATCTATTTTCTTTATCAATGGTTTGCTTAGTTTCATCTGATATGCTTGGTTCATAATCAGCAGTTGTATCAATTCTGTCATAGAAAAGCAAGAAACCATTCATTGTGGACTTTTCTTTTCCATATGCATTTTCTAGAACTTTCGCTTCATCAATGTAAGTAACAGATGAATCATTACAGCAAAGCCATTTTCCACTCTTTCGATCATTGACATATGATATGTAATGACCAAACATTGCTGTTCCTGAATGCATAATAACTCCTTTGAGTTTATATTTGGTTTCTTGATCCTTGACACATGTGTATTCGCTCAAATCGAGATCAAGAGGGAATTCAAAGGGATCATCAATTTTCTTTCTTTCATTCAAGTAATAATTATAAGAAAATCTTGATAATACAATAATTAAATAAGGAGGAAGTTTTCCAATACGTTGGAACTTTTTAACGTCAATCTTCCTCTTTTGCTTATCATCAAAATATTGATTATCACCAGTTAAGAAATCAGGCTTAACTTTCATTGCTTGTTCAAAGTTGGAATAGCCAGCAACAGCCAATTGATATGTTGTAAATGGTTGGCTTAGTGATGAATGATAATCTTCATTAATTCCTTCAATTTGATCAACAGTTGTTCCATTGAAGAGTCCATTTACAAACTGTGCACCAAGACCTGTTTCTAATTTATCTATCAACATTTGTGAGAATTCACAAGCATCTTGCTGAACATGTGGATTCATTTTCTCTCCATCCCATCCTCGCCATTCTTTAACTAATGACTCGGTTGTAACTGATCGTCCATTAGAAAGGAGCATCTTGGCATACAAGTTCCTCAATTGGATCATGAAATCATCAGTTCCGTTATATTCAACAATGGCTTTACGAAGAGGTGGAATTGCAAAGAATTGCTGAAGTGTAGAATTCAAAAAGCATGTAACACCTAAGTTAATAAGACCAGAGAAGCCTGTCTTGGAAACAAACGTCGAATCTCCATCTAATCTCCAATCAGTGTAAAATGTTTTGTTTTCATGAAGCTCTTGAAGATGCTTTAATAATGTTTCGTTAGACAAATGTGACAAGCATTTGACTGCTTCAGTAAATGATTCTTTAGATCTTGGCGGTGAATCGATTTTCAAATATCTGTCAATCAACTTTTGTGTTAAATCAACTTTTTCACCTTCTGGAACAACATTTAATTCCAAAAATTTACTAAGAACTGATAATAATGGAACTGAATCTAAATCACTCTTTGATTTGTCATATAATTCTTGATTGAATTCATTAATATGTGGTGTAACTGCTGTATAAAAGTCATCATTAGCTTTATCTAATAAACTTGTAAATGCTGATAATGGGATTGTCACTCTTGATAATATATAACTTGATAAATCTTTAATTGGCTGTTTTTCACTGAATAAAATTTGTTCAATTGTTGGATATAAAGATTCATTCAAGGTTATAGGATTTTCTTTAATTTCAACAATCTTGTAGATATAAGCACGAACAACATTGAACAAGTTTGGATAGGTGTCAATTGAAGGATCTAAAAGTGATGGATATAGTTTATCGAATATCTTTTGGGCATCTTTCTTCATCAACTCATCTGGCATTTGTGCATCAAGGAATGGAATCAAATCTCCAAATAATGGAAGAGTTAAACTATCAACTAAATAAGAAAAGCCACCAGTTCTTTCAAAACTTTTCTTGAATTCATCATTGAATGAAGATGTCAAGCTCTCAAAATTATATTTAAATAATAATGGATATTCAGCTGGTAACAATTCATTGTAATTAAATGATTTCTTCTTTTGAATTTCGTTGATTTTCAAAGTTGTAGAAGGTATTGTAGGTAACAATTCTAATAATGATCTGGCTTCTTCAACATTTTCTTTCACCAATTTAACTAATGTTTCCATCATTTCTTCATTTTGGGATAAAATGATTGATGGAACGCAAGTTCTTTCATAAACTGGAGGTAATAACTTATCGGCATCTAATATTCTAATGTTGATTGATACTTCGCGATCTTTGTTTGCATATTCAAGTAATGTTGATGTATCTGGAATAGCACGTTGATATTGATTTAAAACAAATGTATTTTGAGGCATCATTGCGGTTTTGGCAATTCGATGCTTAACAGCAGACATTTTCATTCTTTCTGGAAGATAATGAACTTGATTTGATGGCAAATTCAAGCCTGTTGCTGTAACTTTAAGCAATTTTGATGAATAGCTTGGATCATGGCGTGTTACATTGTATAAAGAAACATCAATAGGGTCTTCAAAGTAATACATGAAGGATCTGAGGATTTGAAGCATGTAAGAAGTGTATCCGTATTTGTCATTTCTTTGCTCAGGCGTGCAATTGTTGAAATGATGGCTCCAAGTATCGATGAAGGCATTAATGACATCTTTATCGGTCAGATGGACACCATCATTCATTGTATAGAGCCATGAAAGAAGATTGGAGAAGTTTGTTCGTTGGTTTGAATTAGTTGTTGCTAATTTCCATAATATGTATTCACCAACAATTGGAAGTTTTGTTAAAACAGTTTGGAAGTCATTTAATTTATAAATGAAATTCTTAACAAGTTCATAGAAATCATTTGTTAAGTCAAAGTTGGCTTCCAATATGTAATTTTCAACAAATTCAGTAGATACTAAATCTCCAGTAACACAAGATACTGCAAATTTGAAGAATTCAGCGTCATTGTTTGTGAATAAATCAGGTAAAAGTTCTTCTGGTATTTTTATCTTATTAATAAAACAGAGATTAAATATGAAGCCATAAATAATTTCATGGTCTTCTTTAGATTTGCATAAGTATTGAACAGCTTTTGAAAGAAGGTCATTGCAGTATTCTTCATTATTAAATGGAACGCCAACGATTGCAGTTTGCATTAATTTGAAGAATAATATTGAATCACCACATTTTTGTTTGAATTCTTCACATAGATTGTGCAATTCTTCAGATGTCAAGTAATATTGAGAAATTTGAGAAAGAGCGTTTTGGGCTAAGTTAACAAGAGTTTGCTTATCATTTTCACCTTGTTCTTGTGAGGTTGCTGGTTTGGATTCTTGTGGGAAGGCTATTTTAATAAGTGCATTCCTTATTAATATAAAGGAACTTTTTGAATCATTTCGTTTGCCAATGGTGGCTCCTAGTTTTGCCATAAAATTGATCCACGGTTCATTGATTTCATTTGGATTAACACATAATTTAACAAGGTGTTCGACATGTTCTACTTTTAATCGTGCTGCAATTGAATCAAAAATTAAATAAAATGCAAAGAGTTGCGTTGAATGTTGTACTTTGTGGAATTCCCATAATTTTTCAATGTAGTCATCACTAATTATTTCTGATGCTGCGAGTTCTGAAAGAATAAGTTGATAATTTTGCATAAATTGTGTATGAAGGAATTCTCCATTTAGGCATTCGTCTATATTAGATGGATTTTCTTTGAACCATTTTAATACATAAGGTAATGTTTTTTGATCACTGATGAAATAGCTGATTCCTTTAAATCCTTCAAATCTTTTTTCAAAAATTTTGCTTGTGATGAAAGATTTGATGATTTGGAGAATATTTAAAACAAAATTTTCGTTGATTGTATCATATGTAGTAGCTATTAGTCTCATTTGTTCACATAAATTAAAAACGTCGGTTGTTGATATATTTGCCATCTTTTCATTATTTATTATTTGTGTCAAGCTTTGAATGCAAAGATCAGCTAATTCCCAAAAGTCAATTTCGTTAATTGCATGCAATATTTGAAAATCAGCGTTGATAATAGCAATTGAACATGATTTTGACTTTAATGAATTTAAGCATGCGTTTGGAAATTCAATCTCTTTCATATAATCTATAATTTTTTGATAAAAATCAAAATTGGTATTTTTGCTGAATAAGTTGTGATCCTTTTTGTTAATTATATTGATACAAATATTAACATATGCATCATTGTTAGTATTAATTCCGTGCAATGAAAATTTTATTGAGCTCTTTAAAAACTCGAATATCTGATTTAACGAGGTTTCATCTAGAACAGAAAAGCGGAGTAATCGGGGTATAATTTTCTTGCTTATAAGTTCAACAAATTCTTTTTTTTGTGATTTTATTGGTTCAGGAAGTTCTTCTGTATTTTCGATAGATTCAAGTAATCTGTTGATATCTGGAACAAACAATTGAAAATCACTGATTGAATCAACGTATGATTCTACAATCATAGCCCATGTTGCATAATCTTCTTCAGGCTGAATCATGATTTATGCTAAAATTTTGTCAATTAAAATTTTCATCAATTTTTCATTTTGTTCGGAAAAATTTTCTTTTAAAAGACTATATAAACTTGTTCATTTCACATTCAGTATCTTATTCAAGTATTTTCTGTCTTATTCAGAAGGTAAAAATTATGGGAGCTACTTATTGCAGATTTGTTACTGGAAAGTTGTATGGATCCAGAAAAGTCTGATAAAACTTGTAATATTCTAAATTTTATTTCATATACAGTGCTCTCAATAACATTTTTGTGTATGAATCATATGAATGTTTGATAAAATTGAAAAAATGGATGAAAGGATAAGAGCATTAATTCACAATAATAATAATGGCATGAACCAATGATGAAATTAATTACAAACACTATTAAATGGTCAAGAAGAGAATAAATACGTATGGTGCTAATATTTTGCTTTATACAACAGCAGCTTTTCCATTTTCTTCAAATATAAAATCATTTAAATTAATTTTTATAGATTTCTATAAAATTTGTCAAATGAAATTGCATATATGCTGAATAAAATAATTAAATATATCTTTCTTTAATAGAGAAAAAAATGTTTTTATGAAAGGATTCAATTTAAACATAACTACCTTAAAAAATTCAAAACAATTGAATTATTATTTAAAAAATTGAATATTATTCAGAATTTTATTTTATTTTTATCATATTCATTTACTGGATTAATTATATTTTAATAGTTGAATCCCTTTAAATATACAAGTTTTATATACTTAGCCGTTTAATTTATCAAATTTCAATTCAAAATTTTCTTGAACTTTTTAAATAGATTAAGTGCTTGAAGCTAGATATCATGGATTCTTCAAGCACTTTCATTTTATTCGAATCAGATTCAGATATATCAACTCAAACAGACAAATCTATGAATATTATTGACATTACGCAAAGAGTTAAGAGAATATATCGTTTAAAAAATCGAATCCTTCTTCGAACAAAATGGAAAAAAATTGCCATTAAAATCAGACTAAAAGCAATAAAACGAATAGCCAATAAACTTTTCAAATTAAATTTTGGATATGATATATTGAGTAATCGAAATAAATCAAAATATTTTAATAGATGGAAAAGACGTACATTATTTTTATTTATGTTTCATAAAATTATTTTTAGATATAGAATAGACAATATCCAATCTTCTTTAAATAATTTGCAATTTGAATATTCACAAAATTATCAAGGGAAATGGCAATACTTGGCTCAAATGCTTATAAAAAATTCACGAAAGATGCAAATGGCAGAAATTTTTAATCATAGGAATTTAATCAAACGCTATTTTTATGATTGGAATGATCAGTTTCAATTCCGCAAAGACACTGTTATTGAATTAAAAAACAAATGGACTTCATTTGCGCACGATCTTATTTATCAAGATACTATTTATAATGCTTATAGACTCAAGTGGCAATTTATTTCACAAAAGCTAGTATACAAAAGCATGAAAGAATTCTACCAAAATGAAATAATAAGATATAAATGGTGTCAAATTTTACGTCAATATTATTTTTACAATGAAAGACAAAAATTTTCTTTAATTCGAAATCACATGAATCTTCGAAAACGTTGGATTCAAATGTCACAAAAATACAAAATAAAATGTTTAACTGATTCAAGTTATAAAGCGAAACTTCCATCATTATTTTTCAAATATATTAAAATGCAGAAAGAAAATAAACTTCACGAAATGAATAGAAAATTACTTGCCACTAAAGAACTTTTTGAGAGCAAGACAATTTGTAAGAAATTCTTTTTAGATTGGTATGAAAATGTTAAGATATTAAAAAAAGCACGAATTATAACACAAAAATCATTAAATTATTCATATTCTGCATATGAAATAAAAATCAAGAATGATTCAGCAAGAACGATACAAAAATTGTGTCGATTTTATTTAAATAAAAAGAATTTTAGTAGGCAACTCAAAAAGTGGAAGCTATTTGAATATTGGCATTTCAAAACAAGCTTGTATAAAAGCATTTATCCTAAAATCAGGGCTCCTTCATTTGTGATGGAAATTGAATTAAACGGTTTTTCATTCAATTTTGATAAATTCCCTCTGACATCGCCCACAAATCGTAATAGTGGAATTGATGTCCTCAAAGATGTTTTTAATTATAAGAAATTAAAAGAAAAATATCGAGCCAATTTTGTTTCATTAAATAAAATTGACGGTTTTGACATTTCAAGGTCAATTAATTTATTATCCCAAGTCAGTGATTCATCTTATTCTTATTTACTAACCAGAAACAACGATGATGACGTCATTCGACCAAATTATCAGCCAAATCAAGCAAAACAAATTGATAGAGTCACTTCACATCTTGGTGAAAAATTTGACCTTGTTTATCCGTTAATTAGTATCTCGAGGAATTCTTATTCGTACAAATTTGTTAAGGAAACTAATCAAGTTTCTTTGCCTAAGATCAACATTCGCCAAGAAGTCATTTCTCGCAAAAAGTTCTCTTTCAGACTTCTATCGTCATATCAAGACGTTTCAAATTTGTCAAACTTTTCCAAGTCGAATGCTGTACGTGAATTTGTTGAGAATAGAAGTGGATCATTACTTGATTCTGATTCGATTGATAATGATTTTCATATTTCACATGATTCACTTTTTGAAAGCCAAAATTTGTTTTTACATTCAATAAAACCGATTTCTTTTCCAAAGCTTGATGTTCCTCAGAATTTTTCAATTGACTATTCAAAAGAAATTAATTTTGATTTTGACGAGTCAAAGAAAAATAAAATTAATTTATTTGAAATTCCGCGAATTAATTTCAATACAAGTCTTTGCAACGGTTTTTATAGAAGAATGAGAAGCAACGCTTCACAGTGTTCTGAAAATATTCAGCCAAATCTAGTAAATCACGGTTTTATTGAATGCATTGAAAAAGTAATAATTCCATTCAATATTTTGAAAACAGTCAGAATTCCATCTGTTGAGAATGTAACTGTTCCTGTTTCTAGTTTTGAGAACTTTAAAAAACTTTCCATTCCAAAAGAAATCAGGGAAGAATGCGTTCCTAATTTTGGCAATATTTTAGCAATGAAAGAAGAAATTGATTATAATTGTCAAAAGAAGATTTCTCGATCTGAAAACATTTCGCAAATGCTCATCGAGTCCACTTACATGCCAATGCTAAGTCTTGACTTTGCCAACAAAGGAAGTCAAATGTTATCAAAGCAGATAGATAATTTTGAATTGCCAGTTAAGAAGGCCAATAATATTGACAATGTTTTCCCTGATTTCGATCTAAACAAGCCAATTCTATTTCTCGCTAACGAAGTTGCTGAATCAGTTCCTGATCATTTTCAATTAAAGGATAAATTTGTTCCTCACGTGCCTGATTCTGTTATTGAAAGTAATGAATTAATTGAGTTTCCAATTAAGTTAAGCAAGTCGTTTATTACTTTCGCTAAAGTTATCGTGAAGCATCGTTTAAATAATGATTTTAGAATTGATTTTAATCAACTACAAAATGATTATTCATTATTTGAAGATCTAGTAAACACTGGCTTTTCTTTTTTAAGCACATTTTACATTCAAAAAACACCAATGCAAAAAATTGATTTTATTTACACAACTAGTTTACATGATGATGATGTTTCTAGCCAAATTCATATTGATTCAATAACCTATCTAATTCGCATTCCAGAAGCACCAAAATATTTTTCAAAGGGGAACAATTCATTCGATCTGCCTCCTTCTCTTTTGCCACTGCAAATAGATAGAATCGATTTAGAAATCCCTGATTTCATAACAACGAGTCATGCAAAAGAATCGCAGCCTTTATGTAGACTGAATGACATTCAATATGAAATTAATCTCATTTCAATAGTTGATAGAATTGACTTTGAAAACGATAACGAAATAAATTCTCAATCCAATCATTCTTTAGTTGACGATTTAATTGATAACAATTGCAAACCATTGAGTACAATTTATCGTCAAAAAATTCCAAAGCCAAAAGCTGATTTTTCAATATCTGTCTATTTGCAAAATAATTCAATTTCTGATCAGATTCATCTAAATTCAATCAATCATCTAAGGCCAACACCACAAACGCCTACATGCGATCTTCCTCCTTCACTTCTGCCATTGGAAGTTGGCGAAATTAATTTGAATGTTCCTGATTGTATTACTGGAATTGAAGATAATCCACTGGCTAGAATAAATGACATTCAATATGAAATTGATCTTATTTCAATAGCTGATAGAATTGATTTTGAATTTGACCAAAAATTAAATTTGCAATTTGATCAGTCTAATTCGAATATTGTGGATATTGACCTCAAATCATTAAATTCAATTCATAAAAAAGATGTTCCTGTGCAAAAACCCGATTTTGCATTCAAGCTTGATTTGCAAGATTTCACCGATTCAAATTCATTGCTAAACGTATTTGGTTGCATTGCTCCTATTCCAAAAGCTCCAGAATTATTTTCGGAAGAAAATGGAGCAATTTGTCTCCATCCTTCACTTTTGCCACTGAGAACAAGAACAATTGAATTGCAATTTCCTGACTTCATAACACAAGGAAAAATGAATCATTTAAGTCGAATGAGCAATCATCAAAATAATATTGATTTCTATTCAATTGCTAATGAAATAGATTTCGATATTTCAAATGAATTGAATGCAGGCATGAATCATTTACTTTTCAACTTCAGAAGTGGCCAATTTGGAAAACTTGAATCGATTCAACAACAAAGAATTCCTGTTCAAAAGAACGAAATTACTTTTGCGCTTGATTTACAAGAGATTCCTGTTTTGAATCATTTTGCATCCAATTCTAATTATTTGAAAGAAAGACAAGCATCTGTAGAAACAAAGAAATCAAATGATCTTCCATCCTCTCTCTTGCCTTTGCAAATACGGCAATTTAATTTGCAATTACCTGATTTTGTTGAAGTCAAATGTGAAACTAGATTAAATCCACTGAATCAAGTCAACATTCCTCATCGAGAAAATAAATCTCATTTAATAATCAATGAGATTAAATTTAAAATCATTCAAGAATTGGAAAAGAAAGACAAAAATTTCTATCTCAGTCTTTCAGATAAGAATAAATCAAAATCATTGGATTCATTTCAAATCAAAAAAATTCCTGCTCGAAGAGATGAAATCGAATTCACAATTAATTTACAAGAAATTCCTATTTCTAATCAAGTTCATGATTCAATAAACAAGTTCAATCCTATTCAAGAAAGGCCAGCTTTGTTTACAGAAACAAATGGAAAAGTTGATTTTCATCCTTCACTTTTACCATTTCGAACACAAGAAATTGATTTTCAATTGCCTAATTTTTCAACAGCAAAAATTAGGCCATTGAATCATATTAAAGTTTCACGTAAAGATAATAAATCAGAATTATTAATTAATGAAATTGAATTTCCAATTACAAAAGAATTGAAAACAAAAACGAATCATCAACTTCTCAGTTTGCTTAGTAATAAATCAAAATCATTTGATTCTTTTCAATTACAAAAAATTCCTGCTCAAAAAGATGAAATCACAATAACAATTGATTTGCATGAAATTCCCATTTCTAGTCCTTTGAATGGCTCAATAAAACAAATCAATCCAATCCAAGAAAACCAGAATTTATTCACTGATGCAAATGGAAAGATTGATTTTCATCCTTCTCTTTTGCCATTACAAACACAAGAAATTAATTTACAATTGCCAGACTTTACATCAACAGTTCGAGAAACGAAATTAAAACCATTGAATCAGATTAACGTTCCTCATCGAGAAAGCCAATCAGATTCAATAATTGATGAGATTGACTTTGATATCACCAAAGAATTGAATGATTCAACTGATGATTTGCTTCTTAATCTATCAAATAATAAATCACAGCCGTTGAATCAGATTAACATTCCTCATCGAGAAAACAAATCAGATTCAATAATTGATGAGATTGACTTTGATATCACCAAGGAATTGAATGACTCAACTGATGATTTGCTTCTTAATCTATCAAATAATAAATCACAGCCGTTGAATCAAATTAACATTCCTCATCGAGAAAGCCAATCAGATTCAATAATTGATGAGATTGACTTTGAAATAACTAAAGAATTGAATGACTCAACTGATGATTTGCTTCTTAATCTATCAAATAATAAATCACAGCCGTTGAATTCAATTCAAGCACAAAAAATTCCTTCACAGAAAAGTGAATTTGCATTTAAACTTGAATTGCAAGAAGTTCCTATATACAATGAAAATCATAACTCAATTGATCATTTTAATCCAATCCAAAGAAAATCACCTAAATTCACAGAAAGAAGTGATTCAAGCAATCTTCCATTGCCAGAATGCTCAATGAGTTTGAAATTGCCTGACTCGATAACAGCAAACGGAGAAAGACAATTGAAACCATTGAAGCAAATGAATATTTCACATAATTCAAGCAAGTCAGATTCAACAATTGATGAAGTCAACTTTAAGGTCAATCTTCAACTCCGCAGCACGCCAAATAATAAGCATGAATCATTAAATTTGGAGAGTAATATACATCCTTTATCTATTTTTGAGCCTATAGATCAATCGCACAATGCAGATTCAGCACTGAAAAGCATCTCCTTGCCGATTGAGCAATCATTCGAAGCCTCATTTAATGAAATGACAATCTTTAAAAAGATAAATAAGTTGTTTTCATTTGAATTTTCGCATCCAATTAAAAAGCAGATGAGCAGAGAAGATTCCTTGTTTGTTGAAAGAAAAATCAATGATGAAAATGATAAATTAAATTTATTGAGCTCAGCTTGCATCCCATTAAACAAAGTGATTTACTCAGCGAAAATATTTGGCAATTATTCATCAGTATCAATTCCAAATATGCGTTGCTTATCACACTACAATTTGGATGCACTTTACAATCCAAATGATCTTTCAGTTTCAGAATTAAATTTCTCATTTTTATTGAATTCTAAAGTTAAAGAAAGCTTAATTAATGCAATTCATTCTCATCAAAATCTGCCAAATATGAACGAATTAATTGAATCGATTGACTTAATCTCAGAAGATGAAATTAATTCACCAGAATTTGTAGAACTAACTCAATTTAATTTGAATCCAATCAATTTGTACATTTCTAAGAGCATATCAATTGAAAGCATTTCATTATTAAAAGCTTTCTCATCGATTTCAGAGTCATTTTCAAATAGTTTCAAATCAACTCAAGACAACATTTTCAATTCACTTCTTGATCATTGCGATTTGGCATATCTTCCTCATGAATCTGATCTTATTGCATTAAATTCAGTTGATTCTTTCATGCAATATTATGCAAATCATTTGGATTTCAAGTTTCTTCCATTTTTGTCACAATCTTGTACAAACTGCCAATTTGATTTGTTATCCAAAGCTCCAAATGTTCAAAATAATTCTATAGCTGAAGCGATTTCATCGATTTCAAATGATTTAGAGAATGTTTTGACTGCAAATTTGACTAAAAGCTGCTTTGATACATCAAACTCTATTCTGGAAAATGAATTTGCATACTTGAATCCTTCATCGCTTGATCGTCTCTTTGACTATGATATCTACGAGCTTGAATTGGATGATTTGTTTGCAACTCAAAAAAATCAAGTTGCAAATATTTTCAACAACTATGAATCCAACAAATTTAAGCTGATTGTTGAAAAGAAACTTCCATTGAAATATGAGCACAGATTCCAATTTCCATCAGTGAATGAAGCTACAATTAATTTATCAGAAATATCGCTCAGTTCATTGAACTTGCTTTCAAATTATGAATTCCGAGTTGAAACAAGAAATCTAGACGGGATAATTATTCGAAGATCATCTAAATCACTCGTTGATGATTTGGCAAACATTTTCTATGGACCACTGATCAACGTTCTATACGACTCTCTTCAAAGCAAGAGCAACGAAATCGATATTATTCAAACGCAGTATTACTTTCAGCCAGATGAATCAGAAATAAATGAAATGTTTGGAAGTGAATTTGTTTCGAAAGAAGTCATTGAAAATCCATTCAAAAAGCAATCAATTTCACCACTTTTCACATCAGTTGACTTTAGCAATCATTCGTTGCAAGTGTTTCATACGAATTGCAATATTTATAAAGAAAAATCAAAGATTGAGGAATCTGAAATAAATGAAATGTTTGGGAGTGAATTTGTTTCAAAAGAAGTCATTGAGAATCCATTCCAAGAACAATTTATTTCATCACTTTTCATATCAACTAATTTTAATAATCAAACATTACAAGCATTTCATGCATGCTCAGATATTCCTATGGAGACAACAATGATTGATGAAAAAGAAATTCAAAACATGAGTATGGACATGAATTCTATTCATAATTTTAATTCTATTCATGAATATTTGCCAAACGAAGATGAAAGCAACATTAATTATGATCTGATGATCACCGAAGACATCAAAAGATCATTCAATACAATTTCAAATTACGAACAAGAAAACATTCAAGAAACGAAAGAATTCAATGTTGACATCATTGCAGACCTTGAATCAACCATTTCTAACATTGAACGAGAACATTTACTTATTCCAAATAAAGACCAAATAATGAATTCACTTAACATTATTCATAATAAAGAACCCGAGAAAGATAAAGATGATGAATATCAATTTGATGCAAGCATTTTGCCGATATTTGATACGCGATTTCATATTTTCGAAATTAAAGCGATCAGCGATTTTGGAAATCATGAATTTAAGCCCATAAAAGAAGATAAATCTCTAAATGAGATGTGCTCATCGATCATCCAAATTCCTTCCAACTTCATTCATGATTTTAATGAAGATTGCATTTTTGGCTCATTTGTCAAATCATCTTTCAATGTCATCGGAAATTATCAAAGAGGTGATTTGCCTCGTATCAAACACAATCTAAACAATAACTTTTATGATGAAGTAGAACAAAATCTTCAAGTTAAATTCGATCATCATATTCCAACAACAACAACAACAAACATATCTGTCGTTTGTCTTAATCATCTTTTGTGTTATGAACATAGAATAAATGTCAACAGCGAAGAGCGAAAGATATGCAAAAAAGCAGCTGAATCGCTTATTTCAGATCTGTCGAACATGTTTGTTGGACGTTTTATTGGCTCTTTGTATGACTCGATTGGTCAGAAAGCTCAAGAAATTGACATAATTCAGAACAAATATGATGAAAATCCAAATGCAATTGATTACAGCTTATCTGATGATATCATTGAGCAGTTCCTTTCTCTTGAACTTCATTCAGTGATTGTTTCGCAATGCAGTGATTCGTACCAGCCGGCGTTTTTCCCAAGGATTTTCATGCTGTCTTATGAGAAAGAAAAAGAAGAAAGAGAAAACCGAATCTATCATCTGCAAAAATACACGGAAAAAAGAATTTTAAATGACGAGAGTCGAATGAACCTCTACTTAATGAGTGAAGCTAATCAACTAGTCAAGCAAACTTTGAATTTCTCATTTATGCAATCATCTTTCATGGATTTGATAATTTTGCCTTTTGCAAAAGAAGATGAGGAAAACAACATTCTTTTATATCGAAGTTATACAGATTATTATTCTGATGAAGAAGAAGAAGAAGAAGAAACAGACGAAATCTTTCTAGATAAATCTGGAAATTATGAAATTGAAGAAGAAGAAGAAGAAGAGGAGGAAGAAATGAATGAACAAAATGAAGAAGAAGAAATGACTAAAGAAATTTATGGAGAAGAAGAAGAAGAAGAAGAGGAAGAATACTATGAAGGAAAAGAAGTACATGTCAATGATGCTATATTGGATAGAAATGAAGACCAATTTGATGATCAAGAAGAGAATTATACAAATGAAGAAATAGATGAAATAATTTGTAGCGAGTTTGTTTCAAAAGAAGTCATTGAGAATCCATTCCAAGAACAATCTATTTCATCACTTTTCATATCAACTAATTTTAATAATCAAACATTACAAGCATTTCATGCATGCTCAGATATTCCTATGGAGACGACAATGATTGATGAAAAAGAAATTCAAAACATGAGTATGGACATGAATTCTATTCATAATTTTAATTATATTCATGAATATTTGCCAAACGAAGATGAAAGCAACATTAATTATGATCTGATGATCACCGAAGACATCAAAAGATCATTCAATACAATTTCAAATTACGAACAAGAAAACATTCAAGAAACGAAAGAATTCAATGTTGACATCATTGCAGACCTTGAATCAACAATTTCTAACATTGAACGAGAACATTTACTTATTCCAAATAAAGAACAGATAATGAATTCACTTAACATTATTCATAATAAAGAACCCGAGAAAGATAAAGGTGATGAATATCAAATAGAAAATGCAATTCAAGCTGGCAATGAAATTGAAATTCCAAAATTTGAAATGCAATATTTATTTGTGCCAATGAATGCGAAAATAATAAAACTTTTCAACAACCTTCATATGAAAGAAAAGAAAGATGGAAATCAAAAATATCAATTTGATTCTGATATTTTGCCAAAATTTGAAAAGCATTTTTGTTTCCAAGAAATTGAATCAATCAAGAATTATGAATCAAATAAATTGAGACAAGTGATTGAAAAGAAACTTCCAAATAAATTTGAACATCGATTCCAATTCCCTTCTGTCAATGAAGCAACAATTAATTTATCAGAAATCTCATTGAATCCAATGAATTCACTTTCACACTACGAACATCGAATTGAAACGCGAGATGAAACACGAATTATTATTCGACGATCATCTAGATCACTAATTGAAGACATATCAAATCTATTTTACAGTCCTCTTGTCTACGCATTATATGACAATCTCACCAGTAAAACGCAAGGAATTGATCTTCTCCAAATCAAACGTCAACCACAAACAAACAAAATTCAAGAAGCAACAACTGCAAATGAAGATGAAGATGAAAATGAAAATGAAGAAGAATTAGATTTAAATTTAGAAGAAGAAATGAAGAAAATAATTGATTCAGAATTCATTTCAACTGAGATCATTGAAAATCCATTCAAACAACAATCAGCATCTTTTCTTTTTGCATCACTTAATTCGAACAATCAATTGCTGCGAGCACTTAAGAAAAAAATCATCATTCAAAACAAGCCTAAAAGTGATGATGTTGAAATCCAACTCAAATTTGATGATTTGTTTTCCAACAAACAAATTGTCAAAACTTTCAACAACATTAATTTGATAAAAGAAAAGAAAGATGGAAATCAAAAATATCAATTTGATTCTGATATTTTGCCAAAATTTGAAAAGCATTTTTGTTTCCAAGAAATTGAATCAATCAAGAATTATGAATCAAATAAATTGAGACAAGTGATTGAAAAGAAACTTCCAAATAAATTTGAACATCGATTCCAATTCCCTTCTGTCAATGAAGCAACAATTAATTTATCAGAAATCTCATTGAATCCAATGAATTCACTTTCACACTACGAACATCGAATTGAAACGCGAGATGAAACACGAATTATTATTCGACGATCATCTAGATCACTAATTGAAGACATATCAAATCTATTTTACAGTCCCCTTGTCTACGCATTATATGACAATCTCACCAGTAAAACGCAAGGAATTGATCTTCTTCAAATCAAACGTCAACCACAAACAAACAAAATTCAAGAAGCAACAACTGCAAATGAAGATGAAAATGAAAATGAAGAAGAATTAGATTTAAATTTAGAAGAAGAAATGAAGAAAATAATTGATTCAAAATTCATTTCAACTGAAATCATTGAAAATCCATTCAAACAACAATCAGCATCTTTTCTTTTTGCATCAGCTCTTTTTAATAATCAGTCACTGAAAGAATATGAAATATGTCACGGCATTCCAAGCAAAACTAGAATAATTGAAAATGGTTGTTTCATGCTCAATATGACCGATGATAAAATCCCAAAATCATCATCCGATATTGGCAATGCTGAAGTTTTTGATTTTAGTTTTGAACTTGAAGATTTGCTTATGAAAGCAAATGAGCCAATTATCAAGACTTTTAGCAATTTTCACCAAAAAGAAAAGAAGGCTGATGAAAAGAAAGAATACCAATTTGATTCAAATCTCTTGCCAACATTTGATAATCGTTTATTCTCTGATTCTTATTTGAATGAAATTAAAACGATCAAGAATTATGAATCAAATAAATTGAGACAAGTGATTGAAAAGAAACTTCCAAATAAATTTGAACATCGATTCCAATTCCCTTCTGTCAATGAAGCAACAATTAATTTATCAGAAATCTCATTGAATCCAATGAATTCACTTTCACACTACGAACATCGAATTGAAACGCGAGATGAAACACGAATTATTATTCGACGATCATCTAGATCACTAATTGAAGACATATCAAATCTATTTTACAGTCCTCTTGTCTACGCATTATATGACAATCTCACCAGTAAAACGCAAGGAATTGATCTTCTTCAAATCAAATTTAAATCACTGACAAACGAATCTGAAAGAAAAAATTCGCCCAAAAAAGAAATAAAGGACAAAGAAGCAAACAGCGAAAAGGATAAAGTTGAGGCAGATTCAGAATATGATTATGAAGAAGAGAATAATGAGAAAGCCGAAGAATATGAATTGGATGAAAGCTATTACAGTGATGAAGATATTAAAAATAAAGCCATGAAGCATGATGAGAAAAAAGATAATAACAAAGAAGATGAAAGTTATGAAGAAGAAGAAGAGGAAGAAGAGGAAGAGGAGGAAGAAGAAAGTGATGATGAAGATGAAACAGATGATTCTGATGAATAATCATTTTTCCTAATAATTGTTTATTTAATTTTATATTAATATTATAAATTGTTTGTATGTTTTTAATAAATATTTAATAATTAAAAAAAAAAAAAAAAAAAAAAGACTATAAAAAAAAAACATATTTAATATTTTTTAAATCGCATTTATCAGTGAATTCATTTTATCAAACAACAATAAATGAATTCATATAAAAAATAAAATAATAAAAACAAATTTTATCATTTTTTTCAAGATTCTGATGTTAATTCTCTGATTCTTTCTTTCAGCCTTTCAACTAAAACCTCCAAAGTAGCAATCCTCATTGATTGGTCTTCAGATGCGAGCTCTCTGCATTCTTCTGTTATTCTGTCAATTTTTGCTGTAGCTGACTCAACTTTATCCCTAAGCATAGCGTTTTCTTCTTTTAATTGCTTAACAAATTGTACATCGAAACCAGAATTTATTAAAGATTTAAGTTTGTTGATTTCAGCATCTCTTTCATCAAGATTCCTCTGCAAAATTTGATTTTGCCTTTCAATTCTGTGCAATGGAGCTTTCGATTCTGGTTTCTCGGTGGATTGAGTTTTGAGTTTCGCATTTTCTATTCTGAGAGTTTCTAATTCATCTTCCTTTTGTTGAATGAGAAGTAAATATTGTCGTTCAGCATCGTCAGAAATTCTTGTCGATGAAGTTGGTGGCTTCGCTTTGATTTGATTTTTAAGAATTTCATTTTCTTGATCAAGAGAAATGATTTTATCTTTCAATTTTTCAATGATTGAATCTTTAAGACCTTCTTCTTTAGCTGTTTCCTCTGTTTGTTCTTTGATTTCAAGGTAATTTTTATTGATTTCCTTAAATTCATCTCCTATTTTTGAAATTGATTCTTTGTATTCTGCATTTTCTCGAGTTAAACTAATAATTATCGCATCTTTATCTTTGATTTCTTTTTTAACTTTATTCAATTCTTCGTCTTTTTCATCAAGAAGAGCTTGATAAACTTTTTCAAGATCTTTAGATGAAGAAGAACTTGGAGTTGTTGTCATAGTTGATTTTGTTTTGAGTTGGGTTTGAAGATCTCTGATCGTATTGGTTTGATATTCACTTTCTTCTTTAAGAGTAATAATTTTATCTTTCAGTTTTTCAATGATTGAATCTTTAAAACTTTCTTCTTTACCTACTTCTTCTGTTTGTTCTTTAATTTCAAGGTAATTCTTGTTGATTTCCTTGAATTCATTTTCTATATTAGAAATTGATTTTTTATACTCGTCATTTTCTCGAGTTAATCTTTCAATTATCGCATCTTTAACTTTGATTTCATCTCTAATTTTATTTAACTCATCATCAGGGATGCGAATTTTAGTTTTCTTTTGATCTTCTTTAATTGCATTCAATTCGCTTTGAGCTGCTTCATAAAGCTGTCTATATTGGTCTCTATCCATTTCAAGATCTTTAAAATCGCTGGGATTAATGGTTGGAACCGTTTCTATCTTCTCTATTTTGGCTGCAGCTGACTCAACTTCAGCCTTAAGCATAGCGTTTTCTTCTTTTAATTGCTTAACAAATTGTACATCGAAACCAGAATTTATTAAAGATTTAAGTTTGTTGATTTCAGCATCTCTTTCATCAAGATTCCTCTGCAAAATTTGATTTTGCCTTTCAATTCTGTGCAATGGAGCTTTCGATTCTGGTTTCTCGGTGGATTGAGTTTTGAGTTTCGCATTTTCTATTCTGAGAGTTTCTAATTCATCTTCCTTTTGTTGAATGAGAAGTAAATATTGTCGTTCAGCATCGTCAGAAATTCTTGTCGATGAAGTTGGTGGCTTCGCTTTGATTTGATTTTTAAGAATTTCATTTTCTTGATCAAGAGAAATGATTTTATCTTTCAATTTTTCAATGATTGAATCTTTAAGACCTTCTTCTTTAGCTGCTTCTTCTGTTTGTTCTTTGATTTCAAGGTAATTTTTATTGATTTCCATAAATTCATCTCCTATTTTTGAAATTGATTCTTTGTATTCTGCATTTTCTCGAGTTAAACTAATAATTATCGCATCTTTATCTTTGATTTCTTTTTTAACTTTATTCAATTCTTTGTCTTTTTTATCAAGATCATTTTGTAATTCTTCATTTTCTTGTTTTAATGATAAATAATGACTGTCCCGTTTATAACTATCTTTCTTTGTTTGTTCTGTTAAATTGTTGATTTGATCTTTTTGTTTTTGAATAAGAGTATCTCTTTTTTCAATTTCATTCTTTAATTGTTTAATCAAATCATTTTCCTTTTGACTATTTACAAGTTCTTTTTGCATTTGTAAAATTGTAGTTCTATGTTTTGCATTTTCTTCTTTGACTTTGTTAAGTTCTTCTTCTTTTGCTTCAAGATCGTTTTGTAATTTTTCAATTTCTTGGTTTAATGATAAATAAAAGTTGTCTCGTTTATAACTATCTTTCTTTGTTTGTTCTGTTAAATTGTTGATTTGATCTTTTTGTTTTTGAATAAGAGTATCTCTTTTTTCAATTTCATTCTTTAATTGTTTAATCAAATCATTTTCCTTTTGACTATTTACAAGTTCTTTTTGCATTTGTAAAATTGTAGTTCTATGTTTTGCATTTTCTTCTTTGACTTTGTTAAGTTCTTCTTCTTTTGCTTCAAGATCATCTCGTAATTTTTCAATTTCTTGGTTTAATGATAAATTAAGACTGTCTCGTTTATAACTATCTTTCTTTGTTTGTTCTGTTAAATTGTTGATTTGATCTTGTTGTTTTTGAATATGAGTACTCCTTTTAATGATTTCATTCTTTAATTGTTTAATCAAATCATTTTTCTTTGAATTATTTACAAGTTCTTTTTGCATTTGTGAAATTGTAGTTCTATGTTTTGCGTTTTCTTCTTTGACTTTGTTAAGTTCTTCTTCTTTTGCTTCAAGATCATCTCGTAATTTTTCAATTTCTTGGTTTAATGATAAATTAAGACTGTCTCGTTTAGAGTTTTCATTTTTTTGAATATTTGATAATTCAATTTGCATCTGTGCATTTTCAATTTTATACTTATTATTTTCTTCTTTGATTTCATCTAGTTCATTTTGTTTAGTTCCTAGATCATCTTGCAATTTTTCAATTTTTTGATATAGTATTGAATAATCATTATCACGCTTAGATATATCTTTCTTTGTTTGCGCATTAAGGTCATCAATCTTTTGCTGTTGCTTCTCAATAAGGATATTTTGCTCTGAAATTTCACTGGTTAATTGGTTAATCAATATATCTTTCTTTTGATTTTCTTCTTTAATTTCACTAAGTTCCTTCTCTTTTGCTTTAGTGTCATTTCGTAGTTTTTCAATTTCTTGTTTTATTATGTTGATTTCATTTTGTTGGTTTTTATTTTTTTGAAGTAAATCATTGTTGAAAATATCTTTTTTAATATTGCTATTTTGTAAATCTTTTTTAAGATTCAAAATTTGTTGATTAAGATTTTCAATTATGATATCTTTATTTTGATTAGAACTTTGTGATTTAAATTGATCGATAACTTCATTTTGTTTTGCTTCATATAATTGTTTTATTTTATCATATTGAGATTTTGCGTCAAGGAAGGCTTTATTCAAAGTTTCATTTTTCAGTTTAAGTGAATCAAGAGAGTTTTCATATTGATCTGTTAAATCATTAATTTGATTTTGAAGTTTTTGATTTTCTTTAACTTGTTCTTGATATAAATTTTGAATTCTTCCGATTTGATTTTTTGTTGAAGAGGAAGTTTGATTACTTTTACTTTCAATTTCTAATCGGATGATTTGTGCTTGAAGCTTATCATTTTCCAAATTTAAATTTTTATTTTCATCAACTTTTTCCTGAAGTTCAGCATTAATTTTTTTATTTGTTGCTTCAAGTTCTTCTTGTTTAGTAATCAATGTCTTGATTACATTTCTGATTTCAACATGTTTTTGCTTGTTTTTTGATACAGTTTCTTGCAATTGATTAATTTTGGTTAACTTTTCTTCATTTTGCTTCTTAAGTTCATTAATCAATTGGTCTTTTGAAAGGTCATCTGCTGGTAATATTGCATTTTGTGAATTACTTTTCTTTAATTTTTTATTTTCATTATATAATTGTTTGAATTTCCTTGATATTAATATTCTTTCTTCTTTAAACTGTTTATTTTCACGTTGAAGTAATAAATAATCATCTTTTATTTTGTTAAATTCATCATTTCTTCTTTTTAATTCCTCATTTTCTTTTAAAACTTCGCCAAGTTTGTATCTTAACTCATTATTTTCATTATTTAATTGATTACTTTTATGGATTTGATTTTCTTGCTGCCTGATTTTATTTTCATGAGTTTGGATGGTTATTTGGTATTCTAAAATTTGGTCTTCCTGTTCTCGAGACTTTTGCTCGAGATGAGTTATTTTTTGCTCTAATTTACTATGTTCTTTTAAATTTTGAGATAGTTGATCACTTTCTTTTTTACAAGATTTAATTTGTTTACGAAGTTCAAATATTTCATTTTCATTTTGCTTTTTAAGGTTTCCAATTTCTTCTTCGTATTGCAAATTCTGAATTTTTAATGTTTGTAATTCCTTTTCGAGTTTTCGAATTTTTACTTCATATTCGTGATCTTTTTCGTAGTTTTTTTTAAATTCACTTGGCAGTATATTTTTTTTTCTTTTTTGATAATTTTGTTGAAAGAATTTTGCTTTTTTTATTAATTCATCTGCACAAATTTGCATTTGTCTTATTTTATCACTTAGATTAATATCTCTCCCAGAATTATGTGATTGAACTAGTTCAACCAATTTTTGTTCTATAAGGCCTGCATCTCGTTTCAAGCTATTAATATTTTCCCGATATGGACTTGAAAAAATGCTGTCAAAAGAATGAGCATCATTAATTTCACTTGCCGCTTCAATTTTTTTGATAAGTTCTCTTAAGTCTCTTCTTATAGCATCGTATAAAGAATCGATATTAGGGTTATTATGCATAAAGTGTTGACTGATGAAGGGAAATAATAAACGGTACTAAATTAAAATCTAGGTTATATAAACAATTAATCATTCAAAACAGAAAAAAAAAAAAAAAAAATAAGGCATATATTTTATCAACACACACAAAAAAAAAATAATAATATTTTAATAAACAAAAATGATATTATTACAAATAATAACATAAATTATAATCTAGAAACTGCACGATTTGGAGGTTGAATTGCTTTTGGTGTTGCGATTCCAGGTCTAACAATTCTTTTTCCCATTTTAGATTTAGGTCTCATATTTTGTCTTTTTGATTTCAATGCTTCTTCCATAAGTAATCTAGTTGCTTCACTTTTTGAATTTTTTTGTTCTTCCATTTCTTGAACTTTTTTCAATAATGTTTCGTTTTGAGTTTTTAATTCTTTATTTTCATTTTGCAATCTTTTCATTGCTTCTTCATTTTTATTTATGGAAAATGAAAGAGAATCAAAATTGCGACTTTCAATGTTTTTAGCAAGTTGTATGCGAGATTTTTTAACTGCTGTTCTAGCACGTTCAACTTTTCTAATTGGAGTGATGATTGTGGTTTCTAATGACGACTCAAATTGATCTCCAAATTCTTTTAATTCGTCAAGCTCTGTTTGAGCAGCGTCAAGTTTTTTAAGCAAATTATTAATATTGATGTCACCAACTCCCTTAAATTCATCAATTTCTCTTTTCAAACCTTCAATTGTCTTTGAATGCTTTGCTTTCCAATGAACAAGTTGAATATTTGACATTTTTGCATTTTCAAGTTGTCCTTTATATTTTTCGATATCTATACGAATATCGCTTAATTGTTGATGTTTTTCATGAAGTTTTTCTTCATTAATTTCTTCTTGAAACTCAAATTCGAGTTTTTCTTTCCATAATTGCTGATTATTAGTTTTTTTAACTTCTGCAACTTCTTGGATTTGCTTTGAGTAATATCTAGATATTCCTATTTCATTTAAGCATCGAAAGACGCGTAATAAAAGAATTTCTTTTCTTAAATTTACACTTTGTGATTTAATATTAGATATAAATTTTTCATCAAATTTTGATCCAAATTGTGTTTCTATATTCTTTTCAACTTCCTCAGGATTATTTAGATTCAATGCAACTGATTTAGCCTTGACAACTTTTTCAGTAATATGATCAAAAACTTTCTTTTTAACAGTTTCTCTTTGCGATTTAACTTTACTCATTGTTACGCCGATGTCATTAATTAATGAATCATAATATTCACGAACTTTCTTTTCAATTTGTTGCTCAATTCGCATATGGTGATGCTTTTCTATTTTAATTTGCATAAGCAAATTATTCAGTCTTAAAAAGTTGGAATTAAACATGCTGCTTTCTTCACATTCTGTTTGTCTTTGGTGTTTGAATACAGAGAATTTATCAAGAACTGAAACTTCGCCCAGTTCTTCATTGGTATAATTCAAACTAGATGAAATGTTAGAAAGATATTTTTTCCATGTTTCATTCAATCTGACAAGTGATTCTTTTGAGAAGTTGTTCAAGAGAGAAGAAGCGTATAAACAGAGATCGTTGAAAAATTGGCGTTCAAACATAAGTATATTTTCTTCTTTTAACAAAACAGCTGATGATTTTATTGATTCTCCAAAAATTTCAACAAGTCTTTTGTGTGAGTATTTTAATTCTCTATTGAATTGTAAATCATATTCATTTGGAGTGCTATTTAACAAACTTTTGTCAGGAAATCCAATTGAAGATAGATTATGTTTATAATTAGATTTTCCTAAATCAAATGAAAAATCAATTTTTGATGCAGATTTGATTAACTTTTTAACTTGTTTGTTGTAATCGTTAAAAGAGTCTATTTTGCTTTGAATTGATTTTGTTTGCTCAGAAAGAAGTAATAAGTCAACTTGATTTCGAACAACATCAAATATTGATTGAGCAAGTCTTGGTTCTGAAATATATTCCATTTCTTTACTTGGCGCTTGATCTTTTGGTACTAAATGCTCGTTAGCTTGTTGAACAACAACTTTGTCCCAATTTACCGAATTTCTTTTGTAAATGTCAGAATTCATTCTGAGAATCGATGACCTAATATCAATTTCGTTCTCAGGAATTCCTTCAAGAAGCAAAAAATAAGCAAATTTAATATGAAGTTGGCAAATTGTTAACGATAAGTAGTCGATTGATAATGGTAATAATTTAATTGGATCATTATTTACTTGTTGGCTATAAAGTGATACAATTGATGATTCAAGAAATGAATCATTAGAATTAATGCGTGTAACAATACTGGCTCTGTCAGTTTCAATGCATCGATATAAAAAATGTTGCTGCCATAAGGGAATATAACGAGAAGTGGTTATAAGCCACTTGTCGTCATCTAACTCTTGGTGCATTTCAACCCATAAGTATTGAAGTATTTCTCCTAAATGTATATCTGGAATTTTAACATTATTTTGGTTCATAAGATTGACTGAAATAAAAAACATTTCAAGTGAATTAAGCAATGAAAATTCAAGTCGATGATATAAAAATGTTTCCTTTTCAATAATATATTTGGATGATATTTCGCCTTGTTTTGAGTTTTCAAGTAATTTGAATTCACTAAAGAGTTTTTGAAAAACTGGAGTTTCAAATTGAAAATTTTGATTATATAAACTTTGGAAAACTGAATTGGCTCTCTGTGATAAAGAGCATTCGTATCTAGCAAGATTCAATATTCGAAAACGTGATTCAACAAAGTGAAGAACATTTCTTAATACGATTGATTGTCGTGTATGTGGAGCCATACTTATCATTGTAATACATTCTTCCCAAGTTGGAACATAAAAAAAGCGTTCAAAATATCCACTTTCATTGATTAAACAATTTGGAGGATCTGGTCCTAAAATAAAAGTATCTATGAAAGAATTTGATAGCAAGAGTTGTCGTTCTAAATTGCTTATCTTTGCGATTTCTATTCGATAAGCAAAAGGAGAAAATGCATCAATCATTTCATTTACATATAAATCGAGTAACTCCTGATTATTCATATTTTTTTGTTTGACATGAGCCGATAAAATTGCTCTTGATCGGCTTTTAATAGCTTTAATTGATAAAAGAAAAGTGTTTTTATTTTCTTGTGCTAGTTGGTTATCTCTGTAAATTGCAGTTGATTGGTAAAAAATTCGATATGCAATCAGCTGCCTAAAATAAATAGTGTTATAATCTTTATTATTTTCATCATCGGGAGAAACATTAACACCTGTAAGAAAAGGTCCTTGTGATGGGGTACCAAGCCCAAAATAGGAAACAAAAAAATTATTATCAATTAAGTGACGATTATAACGAATTGAAATTTCAAGAATTGTGTTTTGGAGATTTTGAAATTGAATCATCCTCTTCAAAACAGAAAAATCCGAAGCAAAAATAATATCTTTAATTGATGATTCGGAACAAAAGTTTAAAGTAATGCTTTCAAATTCTGTAAGTGCGAAATCTAAAAGATTTAAATCATATGTTTCACTTGGAAGATCAATTATTTCATTTTTTGCGCAGTCTTTAAAGCTTGACATTAATACACCTTTTTCTGTGATTCCAAGTTGATCACATTGTTCATAATAAGATTTCTGTAAAAGATTAGTATCGCATACTAATTTTTGAAGTTTCCAAGTAAGATGTATAAAACGTCTTGCTGATAAAAGAAATCTTAATCTTCGATTTTCCTTCATTTTAAAAATTAAATTTTTGGTTGATTCTAGTGTATTAACAAATGGAGAAACAAAAAGAGACTTCACAGAATCAGGCAAATTAAAGTCAAACCGCAATGATGCTCTATCAAATGGGAAAAAGCCAAAATCGTATATTTTGCCTATAAGTTCATCTATTTCATCCCATATTGCTAATTGCAAATAATCGCCATACTTAACTAGTTTAATATCAGCTGACTCGCCAAGTTCCTGAGCAACTTTTGGAACAATTGAAATAAATTTTGAAACATCTAATATTGACTCGTAAACCTCGAACGGAGAAATCGGAATTGATTCATCGAAAAGGCGATATTTCACATCTGTTTGAATTTTTGAGGGACGATCAAAAAGTGGAATAGTATTTCCCATATTTGTAGCCAATGATCTTTCGTGTAATATTTGAATATTAATTAGCGTTCGAACTATTTTTGCCTTCTTTTCGATTAATGAAATTGCTAATTTATAAGCAGAATTATAACTTTTGTATATTGGAAAGTTAAATTTTGGTCGTGATACAATAATTGTTTGAATCATATTAACAAATTTATCGCTTTTTTTATGTTCTAAAGCTTCAATTAATGGTTGTATATACATCCTTTTGGCATTTAAAAAATTTAATTCATGTTGTAATAATTGCTCAATAATCGCAGCACGATCAACTGTGTCGCATTTTCCTTCATGTTGAGTCATCGCATTTTCTTCAAACATTGAAATATAATGAGATCCAACTCGAATGAGATTGTCAACAATTTTATTATAATCTTCAATAGCAGATTCGAAAATAAAAGGGCCATCCTTATCATAGATTTCTAAAATTTCAGGAAAAAGTTTAGAATGGCGCGATTTAAAATCTGTTGATCTCATTATACTTGCTTTATTTGATAAAAGCTGACATCGAATATATTCGAAATAATTAATATGTGATAAAACTGCCGTTGCTAAAAATTTGATATATATGAATCGTAGCTGTAGCCAAGAAGCAATTTTATGAGAAGGAATTAATGTTACCTTTCGTTGATTTTTAAAAGGTCGACTTCTAGGTTCATTTCCAACTTTTTCGTTGTAAGTATTTGTATACTGATTAATTGTGGAAGCAACTTGTTCAAGTGAAAGACAAAATATATCATCAAATTTCTTTTTCAATTTAACATCATGTGCTGATGTTTCAAGAATTGATTCTTGAGTTAATTCTGTTAAGTCTGGATTAACAAAATATAATGGAAACTCGAATTTTTTACGAGGTAATTCATAATATGTGAGTTGATTAAATGCTTCTACAAAGCGCTTATTACTGTAATACAAAAATAGCTGGCCATCATATGATTCAAGATCAGGGTTCATACTTAATCGTTTGGCATGTCTGTATAATTCATTATCTACACTTTTAGAATTTGTTGGTAAAGTTGGTACAATAGGTTCTTGTTGATCTTCTTTTACGCTCTTTTGAGTTAATTGAAACATATTAGTAAATATTTTTTCATTTTTTGTTAAAGGAAATCTTCTAATATGAAGTAAAATTGATCGAAGGACAGCCGTTCGTCTTTTTTGAATAAATTTTGATGTTAATTCTAATAATAAATCGTTAATAGTGAAATTTGAATTTTCTTTTGGCTGAATTCTGAGAATTCCTTCACGACAAAAAAATAAATAGCGAGTAATAGAATCTTCAAATTGGGAATATTGCATCTGAATTTTTGAATTAAATTCTGGAAGAAGGCATCTTGTCTGTACTGTTTCACGTAAACGGCATGCTCGATCGATTTCTTTTTTATAAAATGAATCAAATGATTTAACCGTATCCTGTGATAAGTCGCAATCATCAACAGCATGAGAAAGCAGCCTCTCTGAATATGAATGTGATTTTGGAATTTCGCATGGGTTATTAAATTTATCAAGAAACTTATCTCTTATTTCTCGAAATTCTTGTAACGAGTTGAAAACCGGAATCTTTTTTGATAGTGTTGATATTTCATCTAAACTCAATGAAGAAACTCGAGATTCAACAAGCTGTTTTAATTGGTTTGTTAGGAGCTCAAGACCTGCTTCAGTGAGGTCCATCCTCCAATATTTTTTTTAATATTTGATTATAAAAAAAAAAACTAATTATGTAACGATTTTAATTGAATGTTTTACAATTTCTTAGGATTGTGATGCTATTTGGTCATATTTTGCAAACAAAATTTTTTTTTTATTTCCATCTTGAGCAACCCATCTATAAATTAAAATAATTTAGGTATTTAGTAATATATATTATTTGTATATCTACAATATCAAGAGGTATTGAATTTTTCGACTTTTTCATAGTTTATTGATTTTTTTAATAGTTGGATTCAAAATGTCATCGGAAGAACAAGAGAAACAGCAGCTCAGTTTAAAAGAACTCATATTATTATACCAATCAAAACTTCGCTCTTCAAGCAGTCACAAGTCTCAAGTTACTGAAGAATCGTTAGACGCATTATATAAACTTCAAAACGCTCTTCGACAAACATCTGTTCTTTATAATGCTATATGCAACTCTGATCCAATTCAACTTTGTGCTCTTCTTCTTTCTGGAAATATTAGTTCAATGTCAAAAGTCAAAAAACCGTATTTTACTCGTGCATTCTCAAATAAAAGTTTTGTTAATCAGTCAACATATTTGATAGCATTTTTGAGAGAAAACCTTCATTTTACGGCAAATTTATTTTTCAAAGCGATTGACACAAAAGCAGTTGATCCAAAGTTCTTATCTTTTTCTACAATTCCAACTCTTTTTCAAAATGGTTGGTGTGTTGAAGAAGATCTTTTATGGTCAACTTTTCTCACATGTTATCTTAGATTAATGGAACGAACAGTCTTAAGTGATCATAATTCACCTCTATTTTATCCGTTTAAAGCTTTTTTTTTACAAAAACTTTCTCTTGATTATCTTCAATTAGCTCTTGCATCAGATTTACAGAGTTTTGTTGACGATAAAGATATAACTTCTCTTCGAGTTCATTTTGAATTTGATGCTATTAACATGGTTCCAAAGCTTTACATGAACAGAATTCATCAATCTGCTAAGAATATCATAAATAAACTTAACTTCTATGAAAACCGTATTCCGCTATCAATTCGAAGACTTTTGGCTCATATATCTTCTTCGCAAATTACTATAAACAAAGTAACTTATCGTGATATTAATGTTGCTAATTTTTTCTTTGTTAATTGTTGCTTATTGCCAGTTCTATCTGAACCTTATATGATTGGTCTTGATACAACAACCACTCCGCAATTCGTTTTTGATGATTTGTATAATCTTTTCTTTTACAGCAATCATAGTAATCTTAAGCCTCCATCATGCTTCACTTTAACTAAAGTTATTAATCCGGAAGAATTTCAAACATCTAAGCTTGTTGATTCACTCATACAGTCAGCTAACCTAGAGCCGATATCAGAATTCCATGAATCTCTATTTCAGCTGATGAGTGATCGTTATCAAAAAACTATCACTTTTATGCCACTTGATCTTTATTATATTCATGTTGCTTTTGTAAAATTTTCAAATGCATTCGCGGATGCTCTTGATGAAAATGGAACTAAGTCTCTTCATAGTTTTGATTTTCTTATGAATATTGCTCCAGAAGTCAATCAAGAGCAGCAATATAATATGTTTACACAGCAAATTAAAACGTTAGCTCTGCCACCCCGTTCTTTTGTTCCAAAGAAATTTACACCAATGGAGCGATGTTATAAAACTGCTCTTTCGAACATTTCAGTTTTGTTATTTGATTCTGTAGGAGACGAAAAAGCGATGGAATTTGAACTTCAAAAAGTAAAACAACAGAAACCATCAGAAACAGAATTTGCAGTTGCGCTCGAAATTACACTTAAATCTTATCGCAAAGATTCATCAGAAATAAGAAACTTTTTAATCACTCAAATAGAAACGCTTGACAAAGTTCAGAATTCTAATAATGAGCTTGCCACAGATATCAAGTTGACATATAATGAAATGCAATCACTTTATAAAAGAACTCTTCTTCTTTGTACAAGATTAGCCTCAGTTGCAATTAGAATGTTAATCAATTACCTTATTCGTAATTATTATCTTACCAGTGTTGCATATATTGATACACATAAGAGTAAATATGCTCTTTCTGGCGTTGATTTTTTCAATTTATATAATAATATTCTACGATCATCAGCAAAAATAATTCAGAAAACGGTTAAATGCGATAAAGTTGATCCTGATATGAGCAAAATTTCTATAGTCAAATTTAACAATATTTTGTACTTTACTTTGCTTGATAGAATCTCTATTACATCATTTATTGAATCAAGAGAAGATCAAGGCAAAATTATCGCCGCTATTATTTCTCAAATGAAATGGCAATCTGATACACGTGTACAAGAAGCTCTAGCTGCAGCACAGACATTAACCGAAACAAGTAAATTAAATATTTTAATGAGAGGAGTGGAAGTTCTTATTGGAGCTGTTAATTCATCTTCAATTTCAATGGCTGTTCATCTCATTCTACAAGCTATTACGACTGTTTTATCAGCAGTAGAAGGAAGCTCTGAAAGTGTTAAATTAGGTTGTGTGATATGGGTAATTTTACATTCAAATATTGAAATGCTATTTTATATACATAAATTTATATCTCACTTTTATAGTGGTTCTCTTCAACTTGTTGATATTTGTGGTAATGAAAACCCGAAATTTTGGAAGTTCTTTGCTTATGCAATAGACTTATTAACAAAAAGTCCTGAGCCAGCCAAAAAAGATGCAAAACATTCCCATCGCCAGAAACAGCAAGAGCAGCAGAAATTGCAAGATCAGCAGCGGAAAGATCAAAAACAGCTTCATAAAAAGCAGCAAGCTCAACAACAGCAGAAAATGTCACAAGCTCAGCAGCAGCAGAAAGAGCCAAAGCTCCAGGCTCAACAAAAGCAGAAGAATCCAATTAATCAGCAGAAACAGCAAGCTCAGCAAAATCAAAAGCAGCAGCTTCTTAAACAACAGAAGCAGCAGCAACCCCAACAGCAAGTTCACGCAAAATCACAGCATCAAGGTCATGTCAATCTGCAGAATCCTGAGCATCATATTCATATGCAAAACCAGAAGCAGCATGTAAATCAAAATGTGTCTAAAGGCCAACAGCTTCAGCATCAGAAACTTGAACAACAGCAGCATAAAGTGCCACAACAGCAGCAGCAAGAACAGCATGAAGAGCCACAGCAAGAACAACATGAACAGCATGAAGAGCCACAAAAAGAACAACAAGAACAACATGAAGAGCAACAAAAAGAACAACAAGAACAACATGAAGAGCAACAAAAAGAACAACAAGAACAACATGAAGAGCCACAAAAAGAACAACAAGAACAACATGAAGAGCCACAAAAAGAACAACAAGAACAACATGAAGAGCAACAAAAAGAACAACAAGAACAACATGAAGAGCCACAAAAAGAACAACAAGAACAACATGAAGAGCCACAAAAAGAACAACAAGAACAACATGAAGAGCAACAAAAAGAACAACAAGAACAACATGAAGAGCCACAAAAAGAACAACAAGAACAACATGAAGAGCCACAAAAAGAACAACAAGAACAACATGAAGAGCAACAAAAAGAACAACAAGAACAACATGAAGAGCCACAAAAAGAACAACAAGAACAACATGAAGAGCCACAACAAGAACAACATGAAGAGCCACAACAAGAACAACATGAAGAGTCACAACAAGAACAACATGAACAGCATGAAGAACCACAACAAGAACAACATGAAGAGTCACAACAAGAACAACATGAAGAGCCACAACAAGAACAACATGAAGAATCACAGCAAGAGCCCAATCAAGAACAATAAGCGGCAATAAGAGCAATATCAAGAAGCAGAGTTACATTAATAAGAGCAAAAAATGAGTTGCAATGAAGATAAAAAAAAATAGCAAATTTAGAATTGAAAGGGGAAAAAAATGTTTAGTTAACGATTATATTTGTTACTTAATTAATAATTGTGCAAATGTTTTGTTTTGTAAATATATTTTTAATTCATTTCTCACTAATTTGTCATTAATGATTAATTTTAAATTGAAAGATATGAGCAAACTAATTTAAATTCCTATGTGTTAGTTGTTTAAAGAAAAGAATGTGGCTCAGAGAAACCATGTCCTCATGTATTTCGGATGAGCTGGGTTGTTATCATCAGAGCCTTATTCAAAAACATACTTTATTCGATAAATGATCATCTAGCAATTTTTTTTCTTTTGCTTCTTTACGAAAGTGAAATAAACAAAAAGAAAATGCGATTAAAATATGGCCGAACAAACCGGTTTCATTCAAAAGAAAATAAACGTCCTCTTTCTTTTGCAAAAATTTTTTTTTTTTTTTAGAATCATATAAATGACAGAATCAGAAATTATTATTCTTCCAGCAGATATATATCAATTATTTGTTATATCAGAACCTCCTGAAAATCTACCCGATTTTGGATCTTTTGGATGCACAGAATGTCAAGAACCTATTGGGCCAAATAAGCCTGAAGGAATTGCAGATTTACCTCCTTATGTACCAAAGAAGCCAAGATTATCGAACGATAATATGCAGCAGCAACAGCCTAACCATAATAGACAGCAACATAATAAATTCAATTTTCAACGAGGTGGAAAATTCAAGCAGCAGCAACAACATCAGCAGCAACAACAACAGCAACAAAAGAAAATTATTTCAACGGTTGAAATTTCTCCTGAATTCGCAAATCGTGACTTAGGAACATGGGCCAAAAAATCTCCATCGCTATCGCCTGCATCATCAACACCATCAACACAAGTAAAGTTCACCTCAAATTTCAATCCAGAAAAAGCGCCAAATGTATCACCATTTTCTTCAGCATCATTTAATCCACAACTTGTATCATCAAATAAAGTTTCTCCTGTTTCTTCTTCATCTGTGCCACAGACATCACAGCCGCAGCAAGCTCAGCCTACTCAACCCCAACAACAATCTCAATTGCCACCTTCAACACATTTCCAACCAGCTCACCAACAGCCTAAATCAGCAGCAGCACCATCACCATCGCCACCACCAAAGGCAGAGCCGCCTCTTCAAAAGCATTCGTCAGGATGGGGTAATGTTCAAAGCAAGCCCAAAACTCAATCGTTTGCTCAACTTCTTAATGAAGAATCATCTAAACCTTCTACTGAGCACAAGCCTTCGCCAACATTTAAGCCTGAAACTATCTCTCATCCAACAACTGAACAAACATCAGTACCAAATGATGATAAAGATTGGCCTTCTTTTGCATCAATTAACAAACCTAAGAAAAACTCGCCATGGGGTAATATTAAACCATGACTTGTCTAATAGAAATTTTATAAACAAGTAATATCTCCGTTAATCTAGTTTTTTCAAGCACACTTATTTTAAAAAAAAAAAAAAAAACTTTAAAAAGGCGAAGCAGAGGTTTCTGAAACAGCTCAGGGGATAAAAAAACGAAAATGTTTTTAGCCAATGAAAATTATATAAAAAAAAAATTAAAAAAAAAAACGAAAATTAAATATATGGGTAAAGTTTCATTCAAAAGATTATTTAGCTCCTGGGCTTTTCCTTCTTTCCGAGCCAAAGAGCAAGCAATGAAAAACCTGCAACTTTGATAACCTTAAAACGAACACCTGGAAGATCTCCGACGGAACGTCCTGAACGACCCATACCAGCGATAAGTACACGATCGTTATCATCGATAAGACGGAGGGAACCATCGCGTGGGACAAATGCTGTGATAACCTTGCTGTTCTTCTTGAGTTGAACACGAACTGCTTTACGAATAGCGGAGTTTGGCTGCTTAGCTTCGACTGCGACTTTACCAACAACGATTCCAGATGCCATAGCTACACCTTCAAGTGGTGTCTTATAAATTGAGGTTCCTTGCCTCTTCCTAAACTTCTTGCTAGCCCACAAGTTGTCACGATGCGAAAGGCGCAATTTACGAGCGGCTTTAAGACCACAGGCTTTTGATTTGCCCATTGAGAAAGGCCAGCCATGAAACGGTTGTATTAAAAATTCAATTGATAGAGGTTTTATGGTTATAAGGTTAAATTTTTAATTTTTTCACCATAATTCAAATCTCTGAAATGTTAAATTCTCTCTTTAAACTTTTTATATATGTATATTTTAAAAGTGATTGAATAATTCAATTAAAATTCATATAATGAATTCAATTATAATCTCTTATTTGATTTTCAATGAGCAGTCAAGCCCCTTCACAGTCAGAGAGCCAGCAAAATGAAAACTCGAATTCAGATGATATGGCGCGACTTTATCAAGAAGTTTTAAAAAAGCGATCGTTAATTATTGTTGAAGAAGATCAATTGAAGCCTCTCCTTGAATACTGTCTTGATTACAAACAGCAATGCCTTGAAGAGGAAAAATATCTCTTAGCACGTGATGCCAACGAACTTGCTGAAAGTATTAAAGAAGAAATGCAATACAGAAAAGAAGATCAAAGCGCTAATCAAAGTTCTACCGCAGATGAAAGTACTGAAACGACAAAAAAAATATCAGAGTATGTTTTGCTTACAAAGGAAATTAATTTTAAATCGACTTTTTTCTTTGTATTTCTGTGAGCTCTTCTATGACAAATTTTAATTAACGCGGTATATTATTTCGAGAAATAATATATTTATCCAATATTCAGAAAAAAGAAAATTTTCGATAAATGTTTAATTTTCTTTAATATTTTTTAAGAATATAAGCAACTAACACATAGATTCGATCAAAAAATACAAGAGCATGATGAGCAAACAAAAGTAAAAATACAAAACCTTCAAAAAAAGCAGCAAGATGAATTGGAAGAGTTTGAAAAAGAATGGCGAGAAGTTATGCCAGATAAATATAGACGGCCATCGAAACAGCTTATTGAGCTTCGCCAACAAGCGCATACGCTAGGATATGCAGGAAAGTTTGAAGAAGCAAATGAAAGGCAGATTGAAGCAAAAAATTTAATGCAGCGTGAGCATGAGCAAGCTAAGCGTAAACTTGATCGTGACTATGAAATTGCAAAGAACAAGTTTATAAAGAAGCAAAATGAGGCAATGTCCATATTACAGCAAACTTGCCAACAGCAGCGTGAACTCCTTGTTTCGAAAAAGCAGATAACTGAGCAAGCTCTAGAGAAAAGAAAATTGGTTCTTGGTTCAAAACCGCCTCAAAAGCAAAAAAGTAGGTCGTCTTCAAGTATTCAAAATTCTGCTCCTTCTAACTCTTTGAACCAAACCACATCTTCTAATACACAAAATAGAAATACAAGAAAAAGTTCTAATTTTAATCCAGAAGAACGTCTTCCGCCAATAGAGCCTCCAAATCAAAAAAGAAATCAAACAAGAAAAAATATATCACCAAAGCCTTTAAGTCAGCAATCATCCTTTAAAGAAAATGGATCTGCGCCTCGAACATCTACAAGCCCAAAGTTAAGTCCAAAATCGCCAACAAGCCAAAAGCCAGTTCAATCAGAAGATCAAAACCCAGTTCAGCCAGAAGTCTCAAATCCGGTTCAATCAGAGGTTCAAAATTCAAATTCAACACCTGTTGGCCAAGAGAATGAAGGTGATGATAATAATCAAGCAACTCTTGATAATATTTTGACTGATCAAGTAAATCAAATTGTTGATGATGTTAATAAACAATAATATTAAAATTCATCATTTATCTTTGACTATGGAAAAAAAGAGATCATTAATGAAATATATTTATATTATCAAAAGAGTTTGATTGCTGTTGTATGTGAAATATTTGTTCCATTTTTGAAATAATTATTTTAATTATTAATACAGTTTAATTTTATTATAGGAAAAAGAGAAATGATCAATATATCAAATTTGATAGTTTTCTGAAGTGATATTGAATTATTTTTATAGTAAACGGCATCAATTGAATTTTATTTAAAAAAAAATATGAATGATACTGATGAAAATAATTATTTTAATTATACACAAACAGCTACATTTCATACATTAGATGATATGAATGGAGAAGCACAGCAAATGCTTCAAGAAAAACAAAAAGAGCTTGATTCATATACTGCGACTGTTATGGAAGCTGAAGAAATGTTATCTAAACTTCAAAAAGAAGTGAGAGAAAAAACGGCAGAACTTCAATCTTTAAAAAATTTTGATTCTGAAGAAAATGAAGAAAATATTCGCCAAAGTTTTATGAACGAAATTACTGAATTAAAAGAGAAGCAAGAAAAAGAAATTCGTGAAATTCGATCAAAGCATGAAGAAGAAATAAATCTTCTTCGTTTAGATTTTGAACGATCTTTGAAAGATGCTGAACAATGGAATGAAAAACACTCTTCGATTGCTTACCAACAAAAATTAGAAGAATTAAATGATTTAAACAGTCAAAATCAGGAAGCAAGACGTCAATTAAATACAATTACTTTTTATAAAAATAGTGCGCCATCAACACGTCCTGTTGATGAGCAGCATAAATCAAACCTTATGACAATTGCTGAACTTGAAACGCAAATATCAGAATTAACAACTTTAATCAGAGAAGAAGTAAGAACGTCGCGATCAAAAATAGATGAGCTCATTGCATCTGTCGAAGTCAGAAAAGAGGAACATAAAAGTGAATTGAGAAAATTGGAAAATGAAATTTCAAAAAGAAAAGAAACTTATAAGGAGCATTACGAGATGCTTAAGCAACAGTTTAAACTTGAAGAAGAAACAATTCAAAAAGAGATTGATACCAAAATTAATCGAACTTTTAATATTGAAGATTTAATTGATCATGTTGGAAAGAATCATGAAATTCAGATTTCAACAGTTAATAAAGATATTGATACATTAAAAAGATCTATTTTAACTCCAAAAGATAATTTAAGGCACAGCTATGATTCTTTAAGATCAACAGTAAGAGAGACGCAAAGGCTAACAGATGAGTGCCAAATGATGGAAGATGAAACAAATCTTATTGACCAAGAATTATTCCAACTAGAAATAGAAAATAAATCTTTAGCCAAAGAGCTTAAAAGGTTGTCGCGGCAATTTAAATCTTAATAATATTGTCATTGCTCAAGAATTCTTTGTATTAAATTATGTTTTCCATTTTATTTTTCTTGATGATTTTAGAAATCATGCATGATATAAGAGATAAACAATTAATAATAATTTCAATATTTTATTATCATCGTGATCGCAATCATAAATTATTTTATGAATAAGCCTATTTAGTATTGAATATTATTATTATTATTTTGAATAAAAATTTATTATATCATTCGGTATTTTTAAAAATAAAAAACTATTCAAAAGATTCAATTCAATTTTGCATATCAAATGTTTGACGATTTTGCAGATTTCATCACCAAATGCCCAACTCCTTTTCACTTTGCGGCGTATGCTCGTCAAAAATTTTTAGACGCTGGATTCACAGAGCTTAAAGAAACCGAAGTTTACTCAGAAATTCCAAAAAAAGGTTTTTCAATTCGAAATGAACGATTAGTGTTAGCCTGGAAAGATGGTGGGCATGATTGCTCGTGTATTGCATGTAGCCATTGTGATAGTCCATGTTTTATTTTAAAGCCGAATTTTGATGAAGTTGTTGGAGGTTATCGTCGAGCTAGAAGTTCAACATATGGTGGCGGCCTTTGGTATACATGGCTCGACCGCGATCTTCGACTAGCTGGTAGAGTTATTCATCGAACTCATGAAGGACTTAAATCTACTTTATACGATTCAAAAGTTGGTATAGCGACAATACCATGTTTAGCGATTCATCTCGATTATTCTTTTTGTTATTCGCCCAAAGACTTAAGTCCTGAAGATAATCTTATTCCAATTTATGGAAAAGAGTCGGATCCTCCATTAAAAGAATTTATTGCTTCTCAGTTATCAATCAAATCTGAAGATATTGTCACTCTTGATTTACGTTTTATTGATGCTGAACAACCAAACCAAGTCAATGATATACTTACATCGCAAAGGCTCGATAATATGCAAAACACTTATATTATTTTCAAATCTTTCCTTGATTCAGAACCACAAGATGGCCATTTGAATATGTTAGGTGTATTTGATAATGAAGAAACAGGAAGTAGTACTAGATGTGGTGCAATGTCATCAGCCATCGATGATACATTACAAAGAATTTTGAATGATACTGATATCCGAGCTTTTAAGGCAAAATCGCTTGTTTTATCTTTTGATTCAAATCATGCTACTAATCCTAACTTCCCAAATATCAACGAAGTTAATCATAAAATTTATTTAGGTAAAGGAATTTCACTCGAACGTGATCCTAATTATGATTGTTCTTGTGATATGAAAAATGAATATGCAATCAGAGAAGCCGCCAGGTCTCTGGGACTAAACGTTCAAACGAATACAGTATTGAATAGTGGATCTGGTGGATCCACAATTGGTCCTATGACTGAAACTAGAAGTGGTATTTTAACTTGCGATGCTGGTGCTCCTGTTCTTGGAATGCATTCTATTAGAGAGAATGGGACAGTCGCTGATATAGAATCTGGATATAAAATTGTTTGTGAATTGTACAATCATTACAAAAAATATCAATTTCCTCTTTAAATACTTTTATTATCTTATTTAACTCTATGAAAATATTAAATTATTATCTTTGATTATTAAATTTTTTTTTTAATGTATCTTTTAAATAATAAGATAATTGCAATATAAAAACAGGAGTTGGTAAGTTGGTCAATTCTAATGAATTAAAACAAAAATATATATATATGGAATTTTATATTTATCAAAAACTGAATGATGCATCTCTAAAATTTAATTGATCTCTTATTTTTAAGATCTATTTTTATGCATATTTCATCAGAAAATTAAAAAACAATACCCCAAAAGCTGCGGAGTTTTATACTTTTTTATTATTGTTATTTGATATCCTTATTCTTCATGTTTTTCCTTAGAAAAATATTATAATTATTATTATTTATATTTTATATTCATATTTAAATATTGTAAAAAGATATGTTTAGTTGAATAATATTAAATTCCTAAGATATCAACATATGTAAATTGAAAAGAAAATAATAATAACTTTTTAATAAACTTTATAAAAATGAGCGAGAGCTCCAATTCAGAGTTAGCTTTCAATCTTTTTAAGTCTCAATCAAACAATGACTTTAAAGATTTAATCAAAATACTTCCAAAAGAAGGTCGAAAATTATCATATCCTCCTTGCATCGAAGATTATGTCAAATCTCTTCTCGATCCTCATATTGAAGGAAATGAAATTCAAAATTTTATAAATCTATCAGAAATTCAGCCTACAGATGAAAAAGGAATTTTAATTATAATCTCTCCTGCAGAAAGAGATACTATTGAAACTGTATGTCAAGCTTTTCAGCGTGTGCCAAATTATACAAAATCATTACTTCTTATTCCGCGAACTACAGCATTTGTTCAGCAAGTTCTTGAAAATCATAATTTTATACCAGTTCAATCATTGCCATCCCACCCAAGCAAGGAAATATATGTTCAAGAATTCCATGCTGATTTTCTCCCTGTTGATAATGATTTCTTTTTAATGCCATGCGTGAACTCTTTTTATCAAATCGCTATTGAAAACGATTTTAATGATCTTTATTCATCAGCAAGGTGTCTTGCGAAAATTCAAATGGTTTTTGGTACTATTCCTCAAGTTTTTACACTTGGATATAACGCAGAAAAAGTCAGAGATTTAATGCAAAGCATAATCAGTCAAACAGGATCTTCAAGTTCTGCAATTCCTCAAATAGATTCTCTAGTCATTATTGATCGTTTGTCCGATCTTACTTCTCCTTTAATGACATATTCAATAATTGAATCTCTCATTGATGAAACATTTGGAATAAACTATGGTATTTTGCATGTCCCTGAATTTGTTGGGCATGGTGAGCAAAGAATTGTTTTAAACGACTATGTTAAAGTTTATAAAGAAATAAGATTTTCTGAAATTGCCCAAGGAACAACAGTTATTAATAATCAGCTTGCTGAATATAAAGAAACGCATAGAATTTTAAAAGAAAAAGAATATAAAAATGAAAATTTCAAAGAAAATTGTTTTAAGATGAAAGATGCAATTGATGAAAAACCGAAACTCAGCCTTTTTCTTGACTTACTCAATGCAGCAATTGCTAAATCAATACAAAATGATCCTCTTTTAAAGATAATGATACAGAAAGAATTTGATCTTGTTTGCTCACAAGTTCCAATTATCGATTTTGCCGAAAATTATATAACAATATTTAATGATTGGATGAATGCATTGCGATTGATTTTCTTAGAATCTATAGTTGGAGTAAATCATTCAAAAGGAACAATTCAAAAAATTGAAAAAGAAATTGTAATGGAATTTGGACTTAAATCGCATGAAGTTATAATTGGCCTTGAAAAACTGAAATTACTTTCTTCAAATATTATTCAAGGATGGCAACAGCTTTCTGATGTTCTTGGCGTTTTTAAGAAAGATCAAATGGGTGGAATATGTAATAATTTTGTTCCGCCAACAGTTAGAGTTGTTGAAAAAGCTACGCAGGGAGATTGGCCAGGCACATGGGGTAAGGTTTTTGAAGAAAGAAAAGTTCCCGTTTCAGTAGTTGGCCAACCTGTGAATAGAGTTGATAGTGAAGTTAGAAAAATTTTGGTTTTCTTTGTTGGTGGTGTTACTCCTTCCGAAGCTGCATTTATTCGACAAATGGGGAATGTACAATTTGGTGGGCAAGTTCAATACATTGTTGGAGCTACTGATTCGATCAACAAAAGCAAAATCATGAAACAAATTTGTCCCGGATTTTTTAAATAAGCATGATTTACTTGTTGTTTATTAAAAGAAGTATTATTTTAAATGCATTTTTATTTTATTTATGTCATCAGTATATAATAAATATTAATATTTAACTGACATGCCTCAATATCTACAGCAGGCTTTAAAATAGAGTATTATTATCTTAATCATTATAACTCGAGGTTAGAATTGTATTAGGAGAATAAAAATTCAATATTAATTCGATAAACGCAAATATTTAGATAATATATAAAAACATATAAAAACAATTTATTCCAATTGATCAGAATTATTTGTAATTTCATGTAAAACTAATGTCAGTAAATCACGAAGTTGGCTTCTTTCAGCTAAATTTTGTGAAATTTGATATAAAGTCATTAAGTACTCTTTTGTTGGTTCTTTGTCTAGATCCCACATTAAAGTGTCATTTACACCGTAAAAGCTCAAAGATGAATCAAGTTTTTTGATTGTCTGAAATAGTCCTTTTCTTTTAAAAATAACTCTTGATTTATCAAACTCTTTAATTATTTTTTTCAATTGCATGCTTTGAGATTTCAGCCTCAATCCAATTTGTTTAACATCTTCAAATTCTGTGGTGAAATTATCATTTTTCTTTCTTTTATCTTGGTTGGGTTTTGTGTTTGCTTCATTATTCTTTTCGTTGTTTGCATTTCTTTGTAAATCCATACTTTCTTGCAAAAGTTTTCTATATTCTTGTAATTTCTTTTCAATTTTCTTTTGTTGTTTTTGTCGACGGCCTTTGAGATCAATAAAGTTGTCAACATAAATTCCAACAAAAAGATGAGCAAAAATAAATCCTCCGATCCAAATCCATGAGAGTATGAAAATATATACTTTATACTTGTTTTCAACAAGTATTATATCGTTATATATTTCGCTCCATTCGTCAAAAGTCATAATTTGTAGAACAGTCGTCCATGCAGATGAAAATGATTTGAAACGGCATTGGTATTTAAGATTAGGATTATCTGATTCAATATAAGCTTTGAAAAAGTAAATTGTAAAAATGGTATAAACTGTGATAGTTAATAAAATGAGCGCCAAAAGATATAATTTGTAGAATGGTTCAACAAATATTTTCACAATTAGCTTACGCATCGGTTTGATAAAAAAGAAAAGCTTGAGAATTGCTAAAGATTGAAAAACATATAAAAATTTTAAACGATTCTTAAGCCATAAATAATCAATTTTTAATCCGCTCGCAATAAAAGGAATCGAAGAACTGGGGAAAGAAATTAAAACTGTAACGATGATATCTAAGAAAATCCATGGCTTTTTTCTTTTTTTGTGGGATTTGGATGAATGGTTTCTAAAATTTTTAATAATTCTCATTGTTAATATAAACCAAAGGACTGCAAGAATCAGTGATTCTGTGAGCCTAAAGGCTACAAAGTCATCTTGATGAGTTTCTTCGTCTACCGTCATTTCAAAAGAGATAATTAACGTATAAACAACGACAAGAATAACTTCCAGTAAAAGCATAAAAGGCGAATTGATAAATTTTCGAGATGCTTCTTTGTAGAATTTCACCTGCGTTTGTTCAATTCGAAGAGTTTTTTTAATTTTTTTTCTATTTGAAATTTTAAGTGAGTTAAGAGCGTTAATAATTGATGTATAGCGGAGAGAGCGAAATGAAATAGGTGGATCTTTTTCGAATTCTAGGTTGAGATTTGAATCATTTGGAGTATTTGATTCATTCGACATTTTTTGAATTTGACCAATAAAAGTGACAAAATTTTATACCACTATATATATATATATATGAGTTTATCGCTCTTTAGACCATTAAATACATTAGAAAGATACGATTCTTTGAGGCAATTGCCAACACAAGCTGATACAATAGAATCTTTAACAACTCTATCTCAACTCGACGTAAACTCATTAAATGATAACGAAATACTTAATGTTTCCGATTTTTGGTGTAAAATAATTATGTTAGTTAAATTTGGATTTTCGGTTACTAAAATAGAATTAACAGATCATATTCTTATCGCAATAATAAATTCCGCTGAAACTGCAATTCTATTGCATTTGCGCCTTCTCGCTGCGAATTATCCTTCATTAGAACCAATTTTATGTTTTCTTGGATTAAGTGATAATATTTTTAATGATTGTGAAGCGCCAGAGAAATATCCAATTCGTTTGATTAAGTCAACCGAATCGCATTTTACACTAATATCGTTTTTTAAAAATCGTTTCGAAAATGAATCAAAACTTAATATTAATGAAATTTTTACTTTGGCAATTGGTATTGCGTCAAAAGCTCACAATATTCAAAATACTGATCCTTCTTACGATTATGTTTTTACCGCAATTAATAGTTTCAATGATATAACGCAAGAAATGCTTAATGTTGAAGATTTATCTTCAGTTATCGAAAAAGTACGAGGATTTCCAACTTTCTCTTATCTTATTATTCTATTTTTATATGAATATCTTTTCAATTCTATAGTTCCAAGCCCTTTTACGATACCAAACTTTTTCACTAGGTTAATACCATTTTTCGAAAATGCAGAAAAAGCTAGTAACTATTCGTCATTACTTATTTTAACCACATCAGAACCGATTCTTTACACCGATAAGCTTTTATCATTACCATTATTTGGACTTATTTTTCGAAAAGGTTTAATAATTGATGAAAATGTTTTATTCAATTTTACTCCTGAAACAAAATTTGAGCAGCTTTTAATTTATGCTTTATATATTAACATCGATCATCCTGTTATGGAAAAATTTTTTTCTCAAGCATTTCCAGAAAATGCAAAAGAATTTATTGAATCGTCTAAAAATAAACTTGGACTTTCTGAATCTGTCGAAACTTTGATTAAGAAAGCCACTGAAGGAAATGCTGAATCTGCTAAGAGATTATATAATTTAAAAGTTCCTGCATCTCAATTAACTGATGAAAAAAGTCCCCTTCAAAATATTCTTCGCATTTTACAATCTGACAATGTTGAAATCAATGATCCATCGAATGTTGATGATTTTACTCAAATTAAATTAATTCGTCTTTTTCAACTAGGTCGTCCTCCGCCTTTAGAATTTGTTACAGAAATTCTTAAAAATCTTCATAAAAAGTTAATGGAAGCTACTCCCAAAGATACATTTGATATAATTATGTGTAATTGTACTGCTTATGACTTTAAAAGTCAAACGTATGATATTCCTCTCCCACTGACAATAGAAGATTTTATAATGGATCTTCCTTTTAAGCCATTTATTGCATATTCTCAATTAGTTTATTTAACAGTTGTTGCTTATGATATAATATCTACTAACAATGAAGAACTATTCAATTTATATGTTGACTTTTCATTGCATTTATACCTCAATTATGTTAATAACAGTCATCTTAGGAATTTTCTTCTCCAAGAAATGCCATCTATATTTGAAGAAAAAAGAAACAAAGCAAGAATGCAACATGCTGTTAGAGCAATCGAGATTACTCCGCTTGAGCATCGAATAGAAACATTAAAGAGTCTTAATCCAATTCTTAATGATACTGAAATATTTGAAGTTACCCAATTTCTCATTAATAGTGGTGATAATAAATCATTAGCAGCCTTTTTTAAGATGTCTCCTTCAGCAGCATCTACAATTGCGCCAAAGTTTGACAAAGAAAAGCAGTTTAAATTATTTGAAGTTCTTTTTGAGCATGACATGTCTTCAATTTCAATTGAATATGCGCGATTACTTCTCAATAATGAAGATAGAAAAGAAACCAAAGAGAAGCTCATTCAAATTCTATGTAAAAATGCATTAGAACATCCCAAAACAGTAGCTCAGGTCTTTTTGGCACCTTCATTAAATATGAGTGTTGAAGATACTGGAAATCTTCTGACAAATTTGCCGCATTTTTCAAATGAAATCTCTTTGGGATTCACTCAAATGTTAAGCAAGCTTCTTTCTTTACTTCCTGTTCATTTATTACTTTTAAAGAAGCTTCCTCCTGAAAAGCCGCAGATCAGTTCTCAATGGGAAGATGATTTGCAGCAAGAGACAAAGAAACTAAGCCAAAAAGAAAATGATGGATCTAATGAAGAAGTTCCGGATTCTCGCCAAGCAAATGACAGAAAATTTGTTGATATTTGGAGATATCCTGATCAGCCAGAAAAATGTCAAAAAGACTCCCCAAATTCGCATCATTATTTTTATTGTTATACATGTGGTATTCATGGAAGTAGTTATATATGCCAGCATTGTGCTGAACTTTGCCATTTTGGACATGATATCGTATTGGCATCAACGACAGAAAATCATGCCTGCTGTTGTGGCTCTCATTGTATTGCAAATAGGCCAATACTTCCCCCATTTCCGGAAATACAAAAAACAGAAACAGAAATTAATATTGAAAAGAAAGAATCTTGTGTTTCAGATTCTGTTTTATTAAATTTGTTTCTTAATTTAGCTTCCTCAAAATTAGCTCAAAAGAAAAATTCGGATGAAACTGCAATTGAAAGTTTATTTGGCAGTAAACAGCTTCTCTCTGAAGTAAGTCTTTCTTCCTTTGATAGATCATCTTTATTAAGTGCATCCCCATTCAGGCTTAAGCCGATTACTGATTCTCCAAAGTTTGTGAATATTTCTGACCTTGTTAATCTTTTATCTTCGCGTGAGCCAATCACTCATCTTATTCGTCGTTCATCTGTTGTTCCCCTTCACCTTATGGAACTTGCAGGGCCTGCTTCGAATATCCTAGTTATTTGTAACGGAAAGAAACTCATCTCATACAGTATCACCCAGACCAGCAAAAGTAGCAACAATACTGAAAACAATAACAGTAATAATGAAAATAACAATAATAACAATAATAATGAAAATAACAATAACAATAATAATGACAATAACAATAATAACAATAATAATGAAAATAACAATAACAATAATAATGACAATAACAATAATAACAATAATAATGAAAATAACAATAACAATAATAATGAGAATAATAATAATAATAATAATGCAAATAATGATAATGCTGAGATGGAAGCAGATTCTCCATTAGAAATAACAGATGGCAGTTGTTTGAAGCAGCTACATCAATTCCAAATTGATAACATAGGTCTTCAGCTTTGTGTTTGTCCGATTGATCCTTCTGTTTTTGCTGTCGTTTCCACCCATCATGTTTCGATATTCAGTGTTGATTCAAGTGGCTCATTCAGAAATGTTACAGAAATAGAATTAATGCTTGAAGAGCTCGGTACTCATATTTTTGTTGACTCAGTATTTTGGGTTCCCAATCAACTCATGCATTTAGCTGTTGTTTGCAATGCCTTTATCAAGATATACGATGTTCCACAAGATTGTTTTTCTCCTGTTGCTTATTATGTTCCACCACAAGATTGTTTCTTCACTTCTGTGGCCACGTCTTCCATTGATGAAGATACCGCAATAATTCTCTTCGGCATCAGTAATGGAAAGATAGCAATTCGTGAAATCAAAGGGAAAGTTAATGATACTTCTCCAACTGGTGTTTCTGTTAATCGGTTTATTGAAACAAAGAAGAGAATTCCACAATATCCAATTATTTCACTTTCTGAAGAAAATGATATTATTTTTGTTTCTTCTCAAACTACACAAACGATGCTTATAATGAAGCTTTCGCAAGTAATAGAAGTTATGGTATCAAGGCAGCCTTCTCCTTCTGAAAGTAATAGTAATAATAATAATTCAAAAGTAATTGATACTTATGATGTTCAATTAGGAGAAGTTAAAAATACTGGTGCTTTGTCTTTAATCGGATCAATCGCTACCACAAACTTTTTCGAGCATCCTTCATCAGGATCTGTAATGTCAATCAACTTTAACACAGAAACTTGTTCTTTTGAAGTATCTTTCATGAACAAAAATGTTCCATCTTGTCCAATTCCACTTTTTGAAGGACAAATGAGCACTTTATCAACATTAATCAACAATAATAAATTATATGCTATCTCTCCCATAAATGGAAAGTTAATGCGTTTAACATCAGCAAATTCAATGGAATCTGATGATGATGAAGTTGATGAAAATGATAGTCCAAATGATAGTAATAATAATAATAGTGATGATTATAATGAAAATATCGTTTTTAGTGATGACGACGACGACGAAGATGAAAATGATGACGATCGTAATTATAATGATGATGGTAATCGTCCAGTAATAAATGAAAATATTCAAGTTCCTCCTTGGTTCTGGACTTTATCTAAAGTGTCAACAAATGACATATCAATTGTTGAATCTAAAAATAATAAAGATATTCATCAACTTCTTAGTGGCTCACGATACATTTTTGACGAATCTCTTAAGCATAAATCTCTTTTAATACAATCAACAAACGCGAATCAGCTTGTTGTTGGTTTCCGAGTATCTCTTGGATCATCTGCATCATATCATCGACCACCATGGGTTAAAATTAATGGAAGGAAGCAATCTGTTAATTCTATGCGATTTTTCATGCTTCCTTTGAAACCTGGCGAAGTCAAATCTAAAGCAATAAATAAAATTGAATTTGGAAGTAATAATGGGTATGATATTAATTGTGACAGAATTGATGTATTTGTTATTGACAAATCGATGTTTCCAAAGGAGTATCTTTATCTGACTGTTAAATCTTACGATTGGCTTAATTTGGGAACTTCACTCTTTGATTATATTGATTCAAAAGTTTCAAAGAAAAAGAGATTATATCAATTTAATGACAGAATTATTAATTTAATGAATCTTTGTACTCAAGCAATTGCAGGTGAAGATCAACAAAATTCAAATAATAATGACTCAAAAAGTTCCGAAAGTGAAGTCATGAGTGAAGTACAGCTCAGAAAAGTTATTAGATTAATGTATTTTAATCCTAAAGCATCTGATATGTGTAGAAGACTAATAGTTAAATGTGTTAGAAACAGAGATGATGCAATTAAAATATGGGCGGATGAAATTGTACAAACTGTACAGCAAAAACAAGTTGCTGAAGAATCTTGGTCGTTAATATGGAGAGATATATCATTATTGCCACAAGAATTAATGCAAGCAACTTCAAATAAATTATGGGAATCTGACTATGTTCTCGATGGTCCTTGTTCAGTTATTTCTGCGTTCATGTCAAAATGATTGTTTTGTTGTTTATAATGTATATGTAATTTATATTTAGCAATGTTAGCAAGCCATCAAATATATGTTATTATTATGTTTTATTTTATACATAATAAAAAAAAATCGAAATATTATTTCTTTATTCAGAATTTTTTTTTTTTTTAACAAAAAAATCTTCTTTTTTTAGCCATATAAGATTTGCAATCTTCATCGTAAAAGATTTTTGTTATGAAGGATAAGGAATAAAGCGTAATGTTTAACAACAAAATAAAAATAAAATTGTTAATACTTGCTAAGGCCATATTTTTTAAGTGTTGATTCTGGTAAAGTTTTTTTTAATTGTTCAATCATTTGCTTTTCTTCTTCTATTTCGTTTTCTTCGCTTTTCTGAATTTGATGATCCATCACATGATTAAATACTTTCAAACCAACAACTACAGCGCATAGTCCAACTACATATTTTCTGTGTGTTAAAATAAAAAGAATACGGATTAGAAATCAAAAAGTTCGTAATAGGATCCATTATAATTGAATGAAGATATAAATAAACTCAACTTTTTAAATGAGAATTTGTTCAGTTTTGAAAAATTTTTTGAAATGATGAAAACTGAAATTCACAACTCACTCAGAACAAGGAAAGTAAAAGGTATTATTACTTTATTTACTTTTTCATTGGGTGTTATAATGATTATTTTTTTATGTTTCTACTATAAAAAAACGACTAATAAATTAATAATTACCCAATTAAATTCAGATCCATTAATAACAAAAATGCCTGAAGCAAAAGGAAAAAGAAAGTTTAAGCAAAAAAGGACTGAAAAAATCTTTACAGAAGATATTAACGAAACTGTTAATCTAAATGAAACTGATGAAAAAGGCAACTTTTTGCCATCACTCCCTTGGGAAACGCATTGGTATAAAGATTTTGAATTTTTAAACGAAAAAATAAAAAAGCCAAATTCAAATTGCAGTTTATGTGATTTTAAACCAACTCAAATTGATCCATCAAGTTGTGATACAGATGTAATTGTTACAATTGCAATGGGAAAGATTTATGGACTTCCAACAACAATTAGATCTATTCGAACATCCCAAATTCACTCAGCTATTGTTGTATTAGCAGATTCAGAAGCAGCTGCTTCAATTCAATCAGATATGCAAGATATTATTAATGATTGTGGCGTCAATGTTATCGATGTTGGTGATTTAACCTTTCATCAAATGAAAGGGCGTTATAGAACCCGATGGCATCTTATCTATGATTACTTCCGTATAAATCCTCTTAAATTCACAAGGTTTGTTATGACAGATGCATATGACAGCTTTTTCCAAGGAGATATATTTATGAAATCGTTAAAAGAAGATACAATCTACTTCTCTACAGAATCGATCAATATTGGACGATGTATGCATAATTCTCGATGGATTAAAGAAATATATCCTGAGAGCCTTAAGCTCATGAAAGATAAGCCAATTATATGTGCTGGACCAGTAGCAGGTGGTGTCAAACCTCTTTTAGAATTTTGTAAATTGATGTTTGCTGTCGATATGTGGGAGGACAAATGGATAACACCACCAGACCAAGCCTATGTTAATTATGTTGTGAGAACAAACATGCTTGAAGAAAATAAAATACCATATGAGGTTGTTCCAAACGATGGCTTTATGACAACTGTTGGTTATTGTGATAGGAAAAAGGAATTGATGGTTGATGAAAACGGAAATGTTGGATGTCCAGGATTTAAGACAACACCACTACTTATCCACCAATACGTTAGACCTAAAAATATGAGAGGTCATATGTTTCATGTATGTAATTCAACAAATTCAAATGCATTTAAGAGAGATCCATATAGCAAAGCATCTTTTTAAAAAAAAATATGTTATTTATTCTTTTTAATTTGAAATTAGTTTATCGCTTGATAAAATTCTTTCTAATTCTACTAATATAATAAAAAATATTGATTAAAGTTCATTGAAGAATAATTGATATTTTTTTTAATCATAATTATGTCGATGTATCAGGCTTTCAATCCAATATGTGCATCTCACTTAGCTTTTATTTATAAAAAGAATGTTTCATTAAATAAAATAAAAAAAGAATTTTTAAAATAATCGACCAAAAATTTGAAACAGTTTGTTAATAAAGTATGTAATTATAATTACAAATGAATTTAAAACAAGTAAATGCTGAGTTATCGGTTGTCAATTATATCGGTAATTTTTTTTTTTTCTTCTTTCTTTGGTATTGAGGAAATTAAAGTTGTGAAGGTTGTCGTATAAGGGGAAATGATGATTATCGATTCTAAAACTAGGTCTTTTTGGGAATGTATTTTATGGAATAAAGCCGCAATTGATAAAAATTAAATTGAATTATTTTAATCTCACTTCATAAAGTTTTTATTCAAATTTTGATAGAGTTTGTTTGATTCAAAAATTAGCATGGATGAAGTTTTAAATTATACCCCAGAATTAATCCAAGAAATTCACAAACATTTCGATAGCGTTGATAAAGACCACGATGGAAAGATTCCAGTCAAGGATATTCAACTTGTTATGAAATCATTAGAAGAACAAATATCAGATTCAGACCTTAAAAAAATGTTGAAAGAACTCGAGATTAGTTCAAGCGGTTCAATTAAATTTGATGAGTTTATTTACATTCTTACTCGCCAAATGCGTGAAAATGATGCCGAAGAAGAACTCCAAGAAGCTTTCAAAGTTTTCGATAGAGATGGAGATGGAAAAATACCTAAAGATGAGCTCAGCCTTATTATGAAGAACATTGGTGAGCCTCTTTCGCAAGAAGAACTTGATGCTTTTATAAAAGAAGCAGATACAAATAAAGATGGCTACATTGATTATGCTCAATTTGTTCATTTATTGCTTTCTTAAAATAACAGTCAGTAAAAACCGTTTATTCAATTATAAATTTAAATCTTATATAATATTTATTTTAAACAACCCCATGCGCTTTTCAAGAATTCAAGTACTCAAATCTTTTTATTTATTTTTTCGTTGTCTGCGTAAGTTCGAATTTTTTTTTTCCTTTTTAAATGATGATATTCACTGTTGAATGAAATATTGATTATTCAAAAAAAATATGTGCATAAGTATTAAAAAAGTTTAAATGAGCCTTTAAATGAGCCTTTAAATGAGCCTTTACTTGATTGAAAAAAAATATTATTTTATTAGAACCACTTTTTAAATGACTTTCTTCAATTTTCTTTGCTAATTCTTTAAATTTTTCTCTTTTTTCAATGATTTTTCGTCTTTCAATATAGAACTCTTCATTCGTAATAACGTATGTACTTTAATGACGACTGTTCAATGATAGGCGAAAATATTTTTTTTTATTTTATTTTTTTCATTACCTCATTTTTTATATATCGTCCAACGAACAAGTACCTCCAAGACTAGCTGGAAAACGGTCAGCGCGAATCTGATGAAAGTGAAGAAGAGCAGCAACAAGAAATAGGCCCAGATGCTGACCGAAATTCAATTTAGAAGTTCTTGAATGAGATGATGATACTTTCACCTGAATGGGCAAATAAGAACCAATAAATTCCTCTTGAAAAGGCAACAAAAAAAGCTCAACAAATTGAACAGTACAAAAAAAAGAACAAGATTGATTTATAGAAATTGAAAAATGATTTATAATGTACTATATTACTGAATTCAATGTTTAGGAAGGAACCAAAGATAATCAAGGAATCAGTTTTTGCGAAGTTCAATATCAATCTTTAATGGAAGATGATAAAAATAACGTAATTAACCCCAATTATAATTACAAACTTGTCACTTGATACATTGATCCTGAGAATATATGGTACTTTATCTGTACCTATTTGAAGAAGTTTTAGAAATGCGAAACAAAGGTAAAAATGGTACAGATAATCTACTTCCTGAAAATGACAGTTATTCTGGTTTAAAAATAACGCAAGATCAAAGAGATCGATTCAAAAAAGAAAATATACCTAATTTGATCAAAAGAAGAAGAATCGAATGAAATAACTCAAAAAGATATATATATTAATGACAAAACGAATAGTCAGCCTGATAAGCAAGAAGGAAAAAATATTCTATTTTATAACCAATGTTCTGCAAGTCAAAAAGAAAAGGTATCGGTCGTTTTGATTCAATCAATTCTGGATTTTGAATAGAAATTTGATTCAATCAATAAATGGAAATAATAGCAATCCAGTTCCAATTCAAAAACCACCAAGTGTTCTTCATATTTTAAGATTTCAAAATTGTGGAATACTAAATTCGAGACCTCGATGAAAAAATTATGTTTGGTATATGCTTCTGCTTTCTTTAATTTTGTGGGACGGCCTTTTCGTTTGCCAGGAACATCGATATGTTTAATTACCATTGAATCTAACTTTTTATCTTTGTTTATTAACATATGCATTATTTTCATTGCCAATATCATTAGTCCCAATTGAATCATCTATAATGGAATCACCATCAAAGGAATCATCATCAACAAAATCATCGTTAATGATATCAAATTTAATAAAGTCATCAAAGTAATCTTCAGAATCTTTATTTGCATCATAAAATTCATTTAAATTCATTGATTCTATTTCTTCTTTATTACCAAGTAATATTGAACTTCTTAATGAACTTAATGTTCTTTGAAAATCTTCTCCTATCTGTGATGAAATGTCAGGATTTTCAGAAGCCAATGAGCAAATCGTTTTTTCAACATGAAACAGGAGGAGAAATCTTTCACCTTTTGAAAGATTAGAATAATTTTTTGAGTGATATTTTTCATCATTTATCTTTGATTCTTCGATGCTTTCTTGTTTGCTTTCTTCGATTTCCCGCAATACTAGATTTTCATTTGTGATAAATTCATCAACTTAGATAATTGAATCTGACATTTTCCATCTAGGATCAATACGAAATGTTGGAAATTCGTTGTAAAAATGCTTATAAAGAGTTATGAGATGGAAACATGGAATTCCATTGAAATTGACCAAATTACAATCGCAATTTCATTCGTTTAATCTATAAATTCTACTAGGTGAATCAGTTGCGAAAGCCTTATATGTGTAGTATTCAAATGCTTCTTTTTTAAGTATAACCTTTTTAGATTTGTTTATTTGAAAATTTATTTCGTTTGCAATTGAATATGAATAAATCTAATAATATTGATCATTCAATGGAAGTTTTATTATAGAAAAATGTTCTATGATAATATGATTGTGATTTTCAATTGTACTTTGAAATTCTAATCTTGATTCTAGTAATGAAAAATGCTGATCAGGAAAGTTACTTTTTAGCATGCTGTTCATCGATTCTGCCGGAGAAGCGCCCTTCTAAACAAGTTTTTGCAAATTAATGAAGATAAGGAAGGACTTCTTTTTCCAGATAACTTTTTAAACTTTGGACTTCGAGTAACTTTCCTAAGCATGACATTGCATGAGAATTATTTGGTGAGTAGCAAATGCAATCTAATAAATCCGAAAAAATACTCTTTTCAATTTCTGAAAATCCTAATGAATTTATTTTCTTTTTGAAGTTTTGTGTTTTATGCCAATCCCAAAGGACGTATTTAACAATGTTATTTATAATATCATTTTCACATGAGAATATTTGTTTAAAGGCAACAATAAATGCTACATCTTCCTCTGTTATTATTGTTTCTAAAGTCAAGTTTTAATAAAGAGCTCAACATCTAAACAATTACTTCTTCTATAAATATACTTGTGTACAATATTTCACCACATTTCCGAATTGTATGTGGAGGAATATCTAATTGATACTTTTGGTGTATATTGCAAGAACACTATCATCTATTGTTTTGTAATGAAACATTGAGGGATGGAGTTTGTGGTTAAGTGCTAAACAAATATCCTTTGTGGAAAACTTGAAAATGTAATATTAAACCTTTTGAATTTCATAAGCATTTTCTCAGAGAAAGATTGGAAAGAAGGAAAACAAGTTGATGTTTTACGAATAAATTTCCTAAATTATTTTCACATTCCAATTCACAAGCCAGATCTTGGCCAAATAAAAGAAGTCAAATATTCTCATACGAAATTTGGCAAAAGCGAGGTGATTTTTTGTTGAAGATGATTCTTATGATTCATTGAGGAATACACAAGATATCGACCACTTTTTGCTGTTCTAAAATTAGAACTTCTTCCTCAAATTGAACTAATTTCAGAACCAATCCCAAAAACAGTGCAAGAATTATTTCAAGATACCCCAACCACAAACCGATCGGACTTGCCCACTGAGAAATAATAAATTGCTCTATCGAGGTCAATTGAATGGAAGCGATTAAAAGACAAAAAAAGACATTTATTTAAGATTATAATTGGTTTTGGAATCCAAATCGGATTTACTGAAAATCTTATTTGGAAATGCTTGTCGATTTACTTTTTTTGGAATAATTTATTCTACAAATCTATTATGAACACTTGACGTAACCTTTTTTGAAATTCGCATGTAATGTTCTTAGACTTGTTATTTTGAGAAATGTGATATCGAGATTATCGATTATCAAGATATCAGATATGAAATTATCAGTTTCAAAATCTGATATCGAGATTATCGATTATCAAGATATCAGATATGAAATGTGATATGAAAATAATTGTAAACTTGATATCAATTACCGAGATCTCGAGATCTCAAACTAGACTTGTGCAAAGTCCAGGACAATAAAACTTTTCAAGGACAACCGCAGGACTTAGGACTTTGTCAGGACCATTTTTTTTTAAAGAAAAAAAATGACATATTTAAATTTTATTGAAAAAAATTATATATTCAACTTTTCCTTTTAATATGGATTTTTTAAAAATCTATAAATATATAAATAAAAAAAGATTGTTCACATAATATTTTACTGATTTTATAACTTATATATGAAGTTATCCATTATATTGAGAATTAAAAACTTTCGGGCAGAATTAAATGATCAACATATAATTTTTTTAATATTTTAATAAAAGCATATTTTAAACAAAAAATATCAAAAAATATATTAACGCATTTTTTTAAAATAAAAATATCAAGTATACGTCCTTATTTCAAAGATAAAAATGTTTTTTAAATTTACTACAGGGTTGGACATACAAAATGGGAAAGCCTCTCAATCTTCTCAATCCACTTTTTAAAAACTTTTTTTGAATACCCATTCAAACTGGTTATCGGCGTTTTTGTTTTTTCCCGCCAAAAATTGAATTAATTGCCTTACTATTTGGGAAATTTTGAATAGAAAAATATGATTTTTCGATTTTAAAAAAATGTATTATTTATAATGTTATTTATTTATTTTTTTAAAAAAATAATTAAGTTTATAGAAAAAATTTTGAGATATTTACATTTTATTTTTGTTTTTTAGATTTATTTTTTTGCCTTACTAAATGGGAATTTTGACACTCTAAAATTGAATGGTTTTGCCTTTCTAAATGGGAAACTTTCTGAGGAAATTTTGTATGATTTTAAAATTTATTAATAACTCAATATATATTATATTTCAAGAAACTTTATTCTTATAGTTTTAATTTATATTTAAGAGAAGGTTTTGTTGAAATGACGTTGATATTGAATTTTATGTGAGATTAAATATTCAAATATTTTGTATCTTTTTCAAAAAATAGGTTTTAAAATATACTTGCAAATATGAAGCTTGCGTTGAATTTCATTATTTAAAAAGTTATAAGTTATATAATGAACATTGAGTGCTTCTAATTTTAATTTTAAATAATAAGGAGTATTTTCATTGAATTTAGGACCTTTTATGCAATTTTATTCAAAGAGAAAATATGGCATCACATTTTGAGCAATAAAAAATAAAAGTTATTGAATAATTTCTTTTTAACTTTCTTTTTGATTTTATAGATCACCATTATTAGTATACCATTGATCCTATTCCAAAATAAAGTCAGAAATACTTGTAGTTGCTCTTTTTCTTGTATCTATTTAAAACATAAAACGAATAAGGATCTTTAACTATGTTTTAACTATACTTGAAAATTATCTATCTATATTACTATTATGATTCTTTGGTATTTTCATGCCTGATAAAGTTATTGGATCAAAATTCGCTTTTGGAGTAGGATTTTTAAACATTAAAATATCTATTTTCCAAATTGATTAAAAGTGAAACTTTTTCTGAGAAATTGCCTTTCTATTTGGGAAGATTTGAATTGTAGATCATTATTAAACAACATTATTCACATGCAACACAGTTGTTAAATAATTATGACAAGTAACATTACTTTTATTAAAATATATTCTCATTAAAATTTTCTTAAAAATATTATTTTTTCAAAATAAAGATATCAGGTTAATCGTTTTAAATAATTTAAATAATATAATTATATATAAAAATCTATAAAATATTACATATATAATTGACACTTAATCTTGTTTTACTATGCAATTTTTTGAGATATTAAAAAAATTAATGTATAATTTTCAGTATTCAAAGTTTCCCATTTAGTAAGGCAATTCTACAGAAAAAGTTTCAAGGTAATTTACGCTATTGAAAAAAAATTGAATGAGATTGAATGAGTGATACTATTCAATTTTTTTTCAATTCCTATTTAGTATGTCCAACCCTGTAAGTTTGTTTAGTCATTTTGTCCAGGACTTTGCACAAGTCTATCTCAAACAAATTTATCTTTTTTTTATAATTGGTATTTGTGATTTTAAAATATTTAAAAATAAATAATAGAATGCATTGATGTTTATTTTAAGATTAAAATCAAAAAATACATTTTTTTTTATGAAATACTGATAGTCTAAAAATAAGTTACACAAATTAACGTATTTTTTAAAATTAACGTATTTTTTTTTTTTTTTTTTTAAATAAAAAAAAAAAAAGAAAAAGAACATATATGATTATATAATTTATATATACCTTAAATGTGATATATGTTTATATGTGAGAACGCATATTTACCAATCATCTGAAGTTCAGAATTATTTGGGATATTGACTGTCCGAAGTTGTAAACAATGTGCAAGAGCACTTTCTTCTATATGAGTAAGATGCTGTGTAACGGCAAAAGCTGACAAAAAAATTCTCGATCTCTGAAATCGATCTCGAGAATCAGTGCATATTTATGTATCGATATTAAAAAGTCATTCAATTATCGATCTCGAGAATCGGAGAATAAAAAGCCTAAATGTGCTTGCAAATCATTGAATTTGCTCAATTTAAACTAAATTTCCTAGAATCTTACCATTAATATTAATATTATTTTAAATCAGGATCATCAATTTATTATTTAATTCCCAAGCTACAAAACAGTATTTTTAATAATTAGTTTCAAAAAAATTTCTGAAACAATTGAAAATTTCAATTAAAATATATTGATTTCTCACAATTAATTCAAAAATATAAAACCATTTATTTTATATTTAAAATTAAATATTATTCTTTTTTTATAATTTTTATAATTAAGAAATTAAAATTACAAGATATTACTGCTATAAAGAAATACTTTTTAAATATATAGAGCGGAAAATAATAATATTGAAATAATAATAATTTGAATGCTTTTAAGAATGAATCAAATTAAACGATTAAATATAATACAATTTTGCGTGATAACTTCAAAAAATGTCGAAAAATAACGTTTATATCAAATTCAATGAGTAATGGTGTTCTAAAACTTTATGACGTACTTCCAGATTTTGCAAACAAAGAAAATCGAGTTAAGCATGCTGAAAACCAGCAGAAAATAGCTCAACTTGCAGCTCTTGAAAAAGAATGCAAAGATTTACAAGACAGATATAGAGTTTTAAAAGAACATCTAAAGAATGTTCAATCTGAAGTTATTTCAGTTGAGCAATTAATTATTGAAAAAGAGAAGCAATATGAAGAAGAAAAACATTTAAGAAAACTTACAGAAAGAGAAAGAGGCAAATTACGTGTTGATTATGAAAAATCTCAATTAGAAACAGAAGATGTCCAATCAAAATGGAGTATTGTCCAAAGTAAATTACAAATCGCACAAAATCGCATTGACGATTTTCGAGAAAATATGAAGTTGAATCAAAAGGAACTTGATCAATGGGAATTTGAAGCTAAACAAAAAGAAGAAGATTTTCAAATAATTCAAAAATATCAAAAGGACGATGAAAACAAAATTAAACAAATGATTCTCGAAAAAGAAAATATTGTTACTATTATTGAATCCAGAAAAACAGAACTAGACCAAGAAATAACGAATACTCGCTCACTTCAAATTGAACTCGATAATACTGCTGACTATTTTAGGAAAATTCATGAAGAAAGAACAAAGTTGCTTGCTCAATGGGAAGCAACACTTAAGCAAGTTCAAGCTCTTGATGGACAAATCGAAAAAGCAACATCTGCTTATGACTCAAGGAGTGGCGAAGCTGGAAAGTATAGATCTTCAATTTCAGAAGAAAAAAAGAATCTAAATATAGCAATTTCAAATAGTCAATTAGTTGAAAGACAATTGACTATGTGTGATCATCAAGTTTCTTCAAAACATGCTCAATATGAGAAAAATATTGAACAAATCAGTGATTTTTCTGAAGTTGTTGCAACTCAACGCCAAAAGCTAGATAAACTTGATAGTGATGAGCGTGCTTATAATGAACATATCGCTGATTATAGAAATAAAATAGAACGTGAAATACAAAGAAGAGAAGAGTTACTTTCTCGGTTAAAAGAAACAGAAGATGCTTTTTCAATTCAAAAAGACTATACAAAAGATATAACTAATCAAACTAATATCATGTATGAAATGATAAAGGCTCAAGAAGCAAAAATCAAAGAACTTGATAATTTAATTAATGAAACAAAAAATACAATTTTTCATCTCTCACAAGATGTTTTTAATCTCAAAAATCAAGAAAAACTTATAGCAGCTGAAGTTCAAGGATCTAAATCACAAGATAAGAATATGCAAATACGCCTTAAAGACTATGAAAAAGAGATACAAAAGCAACTCGAATTAATTTATAATGCTAACTATTCTATTGCTCAAATGCAACAGAAAATATCGAGAATTCAAGGAAATGAAGTTGTAGGTGATAAAGATTCTTTGGAACAACAAGTAGCAGAACTTGAAAAAAGTCTTGAATCAAAACTCTCGTTAAAGAAAACGCTCGAACTTCAATTAAATAGACTTAATCTTGATATAAGAAATTCTAAACGTGATAAAGATAATCTTACAAAAGTTAATAAGGAATTGTCCACAAAGCTCAATGAGATACAAATTGATCAAATATCGTTGGAAAAAAGTGTTCTTACAGTACGTAAAAAGAAAGAGCAAGCTCTTGTTCAACTTAATATGATTAGACTCCAAATCGAGAAGTTATCAGCGGAAGTTGAAAAGAAATGCGATGAAGTTGTTTCATTAGAAAATCGCCGAGAACAATTGAAGCTTTCTCTTCAAGAACGTCTTGCTGAACTTGAATCACATATTTCATCTCTCAAAGTTCAACTGAAAACTGAACAAGAAGCAAAGCATCAAGCAATACTTGAGCTTGCGGAACGAAAGAAAAGGGAAGCAGCTCTTTCGAGTAAATATAATATCATCATGGGAAATTACTCTCTTGATAGCATTGATAGTACAACAACAACAGATGGTAATGGAAAGAGTGACCCAAAACAAGTTGGATTTGAAGAGATGCAATCATCAAGGATCATTCAATTTGCTCGTGAACGTGAAAATGCTACAAAAAGAGGAGACGAACTTGAAGAAGAAGTGAAAAATGCAATAAAACAACTAAGAACTCTAGAAAAACAGATGGAAAAATTAAATTTGCAAACAGATGAATTTAAAAAAGGTTTCCAAACAGAAGAGGATGTTCAATTGGCAGAAAAGAAAAGATTACTTGAAGATCAACTAAAAACGATGAATGCGAAATATAACCAAAAAAAGGCAGAAGCTCGTTCAATTGAAGAAGAAAAAAATGAAATGGATAAAGCATTTTATCAGAAGCAAGAATCAATTGCTCAAATGCAGAACGATTTAACAAGAATTCAAGCTACTATTGAAAAACTGAAAAACGATAATAAAGAATTGAAAGATAAATTGAATAGAGCTAATATAGTACTCAAAAGAACTAGAGATAATATCCGAAAAGAAGAGAATATTCCTACTGATGCCCCATATCCTACTTTACTGCTCGAAATGAACATCGAATTACAAATGGCAAAATCAACAATTAATACTATAGTGTCTGAATTAACAAAACTTAGCGATGGGAATAGAGAAATAGAGACAAAATTATCGCTTGGCTTATCACAAATAGGTTTACAAATGATACATTTACCCAAACCCCCATCAATTCCCAATTTAAATGGATCTCAAGCAATCCCTAACTCTGCAAGAAACAGTTTCAGCTATAAAAGTGGAAAGAATTTCAAAACAGGGAAACCAATAATAATAACTCCAAATTCTGCTAGAAGTAGAGCTTCTAACGCTTCAAAAAACTCTAAAGCAAGTATTGGCTCAAGGTCAAGTGGAGTTTCAAATGGATCACAAATGTCTTTTCACCAAATTGAATTTCCAGGAAATTGATTATTCTTTACTGTTAATAATAATAATAATAATATTTCTATTTTTAAATGAGATTTATAGATGCACAACAAAGTTGTTTATTGCTTTATATGTTAATATATAGTAGACTATATAATTCTGCCTTATATATTTTTTATTAATTTTGTAAATTTATAAAATTTGCATTTCAATGATTTAAATTCTTTATAATTTATACTTGTAATGATAATAAAAGCTTTTTAATTTATTTAAGTATTTTTTTTTTTACTTATTGGCAATTTATCAGGTATCACATTTAGATTGAAGGCTTAAGGCAATATTTAAAATAATATCATTAAATATGTTTTTTGAACAATTTAACATTAACATTTCATATCATCATTTTTAAATTTATATTTAAAAAAAAATGTTTATTAACAAATCAGATTTCATCAATTTTATAGCAATCACGCTCTGATTCACTAAGAATGCATGCTGATTCAGAAAACATACCAATTTCTTCAAGCTTTCCTGGCGTTTGATTGGTGACATTTTCAAACCTAACAGTATTTTTATTTCTTGGTGATCTACTTTTGGTTTCCACATTTGGTTCATTGACTATTGGCGGCGAATTAGACTTAAGTTCAGAATTTACGATCGTTGAAGATGATGGAGCTGGAGATGGCGATTCAAAAGTTGATTTTGGTTCTGGAGTACCTTGAATTTCAGATTCAGGTGCTGCTTGAATTTTCGTTTCTTGTTCTTCTTCATATTCATAATATTCATTATCAGATTCTTCTACCATTTTTATTGAAGCATCAACCAAAAAATATGGAGAAAAAGATAGTTTCATGGGCGAAGCTTGGGGAGCATTGGCGTTATCATTTTGATTACACTTTAATGCTGCTTCATCGTCTTCATTGAGTTCAACTTTATATATATCTGCTGTCCTCGTTTGAGGAGTAGCTTCGCCATTTGGATCCCTACTATGATATTGCTGAGGAAATGTCCAACTTACATGTTCTTTGTCATCATTGTAATTGTTAGTATCCATTTTTTTTATATCATGGCTTATACTCAAAACATTTGATTTTCTGAACTTTTGAATTTCATCATCACTGATATTGCTATTATTATTACTTATTTTTTTAATATCACAACTTCGGCTCAAACGATCAGGACTCCTAGAAATGATATTTTTTTTATCGTTCGAACTTTCATCCACAACTTCGCATTCCGAAGAAAGTGTATAATAATATGAATAGGCATAAGAAGCTAAATAAGATGATTCAGAATCAATAGATTTTTTTTCATCTTCAATCGGATCGAATATTAGCTTTTTGTCTGAGGTTTCGTTTGACTTTTGATCTAAATTTGGTGTTAGATTTAATTGAACTCTCTCATGTTCATTTGGCATATCATTGCTATTTTTAGAAGTAGAAGGTGATGAAAGATTAGCGTCTGAATTAAGGTTTCCTGAATCAGAATTTATATCTGATTCTGTTTTATAAGGATCTTGGACTTTAATAAAATCATTAAATTGCGAATGAGATGAAAAAGCACCAAGAGTTGTGTCATAAATATCTGTTTCAATAATAGGGTCATTTAAATTAATATTTTGCTCGTCAGGATTCTGGTAGGGATTCATAGATGAAAGTAAGAGCACATTTGGCTTTGGATCTAAAAATCCAACTTTACACATCGGAACTTCAAGTACATTTAAATCATTCATTACATTAAAATTTTAAGAAATTTAAATAGAATTAACGTATACTCGAAAATAAACATTTGAATTCTTCCAACCGTTTTATTTCACACCAAATACTCAAAAGAATCTTAAAAAAAATGGTCCCACAGGGACTCGAACCCTAGACCTTTGCGTTATCAGCACAACGCTCTACCGACTGAGCTATGAGACCTTATTTGTTTTTCAATTAATGAGAAAACCATATTAATTTAATTTTAGAAAATCATTTTTTTATTATACATTATTTCTGAAAAAATATTTTTAAAGTAAAAATGACTATGAAAAAGGTTTTCAGCAAATTTTTATTAAAAATTAGCATAATTAAAAACATATAAATCTACAAATTTCGAATGAATATATTGAATGAGAAAGGAACACATAGCTTTTGGGGACCAAAATCATTAAATCATATGACCTCAGATATATCATCGAGCAAAACATCTAAAGGCCTATTCGTTTTTTCTTTCTTTTTGAATACGTTAACATGTTCCAATACAACCTTATAACTAAAACCTCTTAAAATCATATTCCTTGCTTCTGGATTTAGTTTACACAAAACATCTTCTCCTTTTTTGAGTGAAATAGGATTCATAATAGAAGGGTCGTAAGTAACAATTTCAGCTTTGCATGCAGACATAACTCTGTCAACAATCTCAAATGATACAATTATCATAATACCAACAAGCAAAACGGGGGCGTAAGTATTCCACTTTGTTCCAATGAAAACAACAACGTCCATTACTCCCATTACTTTCTGGAACTCACTATCATAAGCACCAATTTGTTGCATATAGTGGAAACCAATTGTTGGACCAAGTCGACAGAGAATAATTGAGAAATAATTTAAAGTATTGGAATTTGTATGACCAACAATGAAGCGGAAAAATGATCCAATTCGAAGGTACCTTAAAGACCATGAACCAACCACCATCAAATAAGCAAGGATTGGGGTTGAAATGAAAATAATATTAACAACTTGAGGAATCGAGACGTGCGAAATAATGTAAAATAGCGAATACTTACTGCTAAACATAAGGGAAATTTCACCCCATACGCAACATAAATTCAGGCCAAAGATAAGAACAGCTAATATTCTTTTAAAAATTAAGTGTGGAATATTCAATATATTGTTGTATAACTTGAGTTTTGCTAAAGCTGTTTTTGAAGCATCAGATACATGAGAATAAGTAAATTCTATATTTTGACAAACATCTTCAAGGAGTTCAAGAAATCCTTGAAGTTTCAAAGGTGAATATTCTTCCCATTTTGTTCCCTTGAGTTTCTTTATTTTCTTATTTTTTGATCCCTCTTTCTGGGAAAGCTCAGGGATTGGCATCTCATTAATTAAGTTCTTTAATCGAATAAGTCTTTTTTCACCTTTTTTATCCCAAATTTCTTTTGCATCGCCATTTAATCTTCGCCGGGCATCATAACAATGATTAACCAATTCTTTCCCATCCGCAATCGTTGTGGCACAATTTGAAGTTTGGAGAGAAATATCTTGTAAACAGTAGAGATATGTTATAGCTGGATTAGCTTCTTTCCAAATTTTTCTTGGAAGCGCCACAAATCCATAACCAAGAGTTAAGCATAAAACTAGAAGACCATAACCATTTGCAAGGGATATCGCAAGAGGAAAGAGATTTGAAAAAGTCATTTTATGCGTTGCTAATAATATTGTTACTCCAACAACCACCACTGCAAGAATTGTTCCCCAAAATATCAAATTTTCTCGTACGGTAAGCCATATCCGTTGTTTAAGACCTATTGAATAAGGATAACGAAGATAAGAAACAAGAAGTGGATTAATAACCCATGTTAACACAAATGAAACCCAATATAAAAATTCCAGAATAATATGGAGAAGTTTGCTATGTGTTGAAAGTTTTCCAAAAAGGCATCGTGAAATATCATAGGGCAATATACCAACAACCATGACGAATGGGATAATTGCTGAAAGAAGCATATTTGACCATACAATCCAGTGGAATTTGAATGCGCCAAAATGTCGAAAGAAAAGTGTGACGAGAACTCCTGAAGCGATTGAATTGAAAAGCAATGCTAAAACTCCTGCTTCAAATCCCATTTAAAAAATGATCTTTCAACTCAATAATTAAGAATTTTTCAATTTATGCTAAGAACAATTTGTGTTGACTTTACAAATTTGAAATGGAAGAATTCAATAATTTCTGTATGTATTGAATTACATCATATTTATTTGATTTGTCATTCATTAAAAATATTTTGATTCAGGGGAAATTCTCATTTGAATCACATCATTGGTAATTAATCTTTATATTCTTTGAATAAAGTTCAAAAAGTTTATTACATATTTATTATTATGAAATTATTTTCACTTTTTGTAAAAAATAAATACATGCAACTTTTTGAATTAAATAAAAATACATAAAAATATCTTGATATTTTATTTAGTAATAACATTAAAAATATTCTTTTAAGAATAAATTATTTACATATAATAATTTTAAATAATTCAAATATTCATAACAGGAATATTCACCAACTTTTCTCTTAAATAAAAATGAATTTTAAAATTAAACTCAAAACCTTCATAAATTATTCATGATTATGGCAATTTTTTTTTTCAAAATATTTGAATATTTCTATTTCTTGCCATTATAAAATCTTTGAAATGTTTTTTTGGTCATTATATTCAAAATTCACGTATAAAACAACGAATTGGTAACATTTTTGTTTTTAAATGCATCTAATCTATATTTATAAAAGCGAAAATTTGGTAGGTTTAAACCTATTTTCAATATTATAATGATTTATTATTTTCTATATAATGATATATTACATAAATTTGATATATTTTCATTACACCTTCCTATAATAAAGGCAAAACATCGATTTTATAAAATAATAGGAATTCATTAATTATAATAATTATGAATTTATTACAGTATTTCCTAATATCACAACTTATATGCTGATAAAGATCCAAAAATACTTAAAACTATCGTGCTTATATACTATTTCCGGCAATACAAAAAAAAATATTTTTTGTCAGAGGTATTAATGTAGAGGAATTGACGAAATATTGAAATTTTGATCAAAATTTCTTTATTTTAATTTTGAAATTAAGATCGTACTTTAATGGATAAGAATTTTATACTCATATTTTTGAGATATTTCTATTTTTATTTTTCTGAATAAAAATCATTTTATAATTGAGAGGCTATATAATTTTTATATATAAAAATTGATGAAATATAAATATATATTACATTTTGTTTTATCTATTATTATAGTATATATATTTTGATAACTTATAAATACTTATTTGTTTAAAAACATTTATTTTCTAGAGATACACTTGTTTATGTTTTTTTTATTTTTAATAAATTTTTAACTTTTTCAGTTATTATATTTTTTATATTGAAATAATAAACATTTTATATCCTAGTAGTTTTTTTATTAAAACATTATTTCATTTTATATATATATATATATATAATATATATTATTATTTATATACTATATAAATTCTAAATTTAAGTTTTACATAATATATCAAAAAACAAAAAAAAAAAAAAATGAAAAAATTAAATTAAACGATGATTTTCAAATGAATTTCTAAAAAAATAAATTGGTTTGTATTGTGATTACTTTTTGGTTTTCAATATATTAAATATTATAGTTATTTTTAATATATAGTAATAAATAATTTTACTTTATAAAAAATATTTTTATTAATATTATTATGAAGATGAGCAAATTTATATTTTTCAAGAATCACTTCACTATCAATTTCACTTCACCGAAAATCATCTCACGTCACCAAAAATAATAACGTACAAAAATACGATGAAAAATAATTCAAAATAATGCAAAATATTAATTACATTTTTCTTTAAAATGAGAGTACAAAGTAACTTATTAACATAATAAAATATATTTAAATATATATTAATATTATATTGTTCAATTAGTGTATAATTATTTCGTAAATCAATTGAGAAATAAGTCATTTTCTTAAATTTTTTATGTAAATTTGAATTTAAATCTATATATAGTTAATAAATTGGAAAATCAACCGATTAAATATTTAATAATTAAAATACAAAATATTAATATTTATTTGTAATTCATAAATATTTTATTTGACTCGAGATATAGACGAAACATTATTTTTTAAATGGTTTTGAAATTCTCAACATCCATTAAAACCAATTATGGCAAATGTCAGTATTGAATATATAGAAGTAAATAATCTTAATATTTTTTCATAAAATAAAATATTCATTCAATTAAAGCCAAAATAAAAAAATTAAATAACGAGTTTTCACTTCACATGAATACCTCTTTTTTGTCTGAAAAAGTTTTTTACCATTTTTTACGATAAGTTTTGACTTCACCTTTTGAAATGACTGAGAATAAACGACAGCTTGTTCTTGATACTTTTGACAATAAGCCTACCTCCCGTGTTCCAGTTGGATTTTGGTTCCATTTTGTACATCCAGAGCACCAAGATTATCGTAACAATCCATCCATCATCCAACAAAACATAGATGGACATAAAAAGTTCTTTAGTGATTTTCAACCAGATTTTGTTAAATTAATGAGCGATGGATTTTTCCCTTATCCAAACCCAGTCCTTATGAATCACAAATCTCTTCAAGAATTTGAATCAATGAAACCTCTTGGCGAAAATAATGAATGGATTACAAAACAAGTAGATATGGTTAAAAAACAAAAAGCTACATTTACTTATGATGTTGCAACTTTTTATAATGTTTTTTCACCATCAAACATTATTAAATTTATGATTGACACAAATTCTTTAGGTGCAAATGCAAAATTTGCTGATTGGATAATGGAAAATAAGAAAGCAGTTAAGCATGCACTTGATACAATGGCAATTGACATTGCAACAATGGTTAAGAAAGTTATCACAGAAGGTGGTGCTGATGGAATTTATTTCAGTGTTCAAAATATTCAAGATCCTCGTATTACCAAAGAAGTTTATGATGAAGTTCTTTTACCATCCGAAATGACAATCATTGAGGCTGCAAAAAGTGTTAGCAATTACAACATGCTTCACATCTGCGGTTATGATGGATTCCTTAATCATCTTGATTGGTATCTTTCTTATCCAGCAAGCTGCATCAGCTGGGCTTCAACAGTTGAGCATGTTTCTCTAAAAGAAGGAAAGAAATTGTTTGGAGGAAGGTGTGTTATTGGAGGATTTCCTAACACAAAAGAATCAATCTTATTCAAGGGGACAAAAGAAGAAATTACAGCAGAAACCAAAAGGTTAGTTGAGGAGGCAGGAAAGGTTGGTGTAATCATTGGTGCTGATTGTTCATTACCATATGATATTAGCATTGATCACTTAAAATGGGTCAGAGAAGCTCTTCAATAATTAAACAATATCGTGAAATTTTTAAATTTTAATATTTTTTTTTATAAAAATTTATGTGATGACTACTAAATAAAAAACTTGTGGTGAAAACGATTAAAATAAAAGCCAGGCAAAAGAATTTGAGCTAATCCAATATATATATGTTTTCCAAGAATTTTACAAATTGATTATATTTATTCAAAATTTGAATTGATTTTGAAAATTTTAAGAGATGACGTTATAATGATAAATGTTAAATACTGATGAAAATGCTAAAACTATACACTCAATTCATATATTATAAATATCACTCTTTACACATAATAAAATATTTTAAAAATGATACAAGAAATTCGTTGTTTTAAGAAAATTTTGGAGAAATTCAGATATCCGTTAAAATCATTCAAACATCATATTTTCTACTTTTTATAAACTATTGGTCAAATGAACAAAACAGACGTGAAACTTCCATGCCCACCTCCAATTTTAGGGCTTAGCTTCCGTACAAACCGTAAAGAAATCATTAGTCCAGCATCTCCAGATCGATTTCCTCAAACAGCTCGTATAGCTCCTCGTAAAAGTCATACCACAGGTAGGAAACAACCACAGCAACTTGAACCTATGACAGCACGTCCCCGACCACCTGATTCTCTTATTGAGCCTGAAGAAGAAACTAATCCAAGATTTCGTTTTTTTATACCACCAACATATCAACAAAAAAATCTTCCTCCTCGAATTTCACCAGTAGTTTCCAATGCACCAATCGATCCAAATGAAGCTATCGAGAAATATTCGACTTTACTTACTCCTTATGAAGTTACAGAGATATTGGACTTCCCTGAAATTTACTTTGTAGGATTTAAGAATAAGAAAAATGATATTAATATATCCGATTTAAAAAGTTTTGGATTCGATGACTTTCAAAATGGATATTATAAAGTTCAACCAGGAGATCATATTATATATCGTTTTGAAGTTCAAGGTTTAATCGGCCAAGGTAAACATGGTCAAGTTTATAAATGTTACGATCATAAATTACATTTACAACGCGCCGTAAAAATGATTGCAAATACTAGACGCTCTTCAACACAATCGAAAGTTGAAATGACAATTCTTTCACGTTTGAAAAAGCTTCACCCAGAGGGAATTGAAACAGCTCAAATATATTTTTTGTTTAGACAACATATGTTTGTCACATTCAATATCTTATCAAAAGATGTTACCCAACTAATGAAGTTAAATGATATTTCGACTTTATCCCCAAGACTTGTTAAATGCATTGCAATGGATGTTTTAGATCAAATGAAAGATTACCAATCAGTCGGCGTAACAATACATGGTCAAATACTTCCCGAAAATATTCTACTAGTTCCAGATACAAATGCAGAATTTAAATTAATTGATTTTTCAAACGCAATTTTAGAGAGAAATTTCCCCAAAGATTACGAATACGAAGTACCAAAGGGATATATGGCTCCAGAAACCATCCTTGGCCTTGAAGTTGGTGAAGGATTCGACATGTGGTGCCTTGGCTGCCTTCTTGTTTTTCTTACAACAGGAAAACCGCTTTTTGAGGCATCAGATGATGCAAACCTTCTGAATGAAATCATTGATTTACTTGGTCTTCCAAATGATCGTATAAAAAAGAAGATTCCAGCTGCAAAACGTCAAGAATTCTTTGATAAAAATTCTGGAGGAATTAAGAAAAATTTGCTCGATCCTTCTGCTCCAGTCAGAAAAGAAGCAACAATGAACTTAAAAATGGTTCTTGGAACCAATGACCAAGAATTTGTAGACTTTTTGTTGAAGATATTTACATGGGACCCAGATGATCGTTTGACTGTTGATCAAGCTCTTCATCTCCCATACATTGCAAATACAGAATCAAGAATGCCTGAACCTAATGAAGAAGAAGAGGGTTAATTATTTTTTTAATGCATTTGCGTTTTTTTTTATTATATTTTGTTTTAATTAGAAATTTAATGTTTGTTTCGTAATTTTTGAGTAGCCAGAGACTGATCTTTGGTTAACTCAGTCTTTTACTAAAACTTTATTATCTTTTTATTTCATTATTTATATTATAAAATCATGTAACAAATAATATTTTATTCATGGTATATTCTTATCTAGTAATAAAAACAAAGCAGGAATAATATTTTCAATGAACAGTATCAACAAATAAATATTGAAAAATATTATCTTTTAAAGCTTCAACCTCGGGTGAACCTTTGATAGATTTATGATATTTTTCCCAATATCCGTTAACATAGTTTCGTATATTATCAAGAGTCACATCGCTAATTAAATCTGTACGAATAAAATCGTTCAGGCATTCCCATGAAGCAAGATCAAGTGGAAACTTATCAACACGATTAATAAAGTGAACCCAGTCACTTTCTTCAAGATACGGTATTAAAGTTCGGATTGGAAAATCAATTGTTGGATCTACTCTAAACAATTTTATTTTTTGCGGAATATGCTCATCTACATCGTTAAGAAGAGAAACAGCAATTCGGAGTTCTGATGTATTTTGAATCACAAAGTTTTCAGCTGGGCGATTTGTTATATCAAATAAAAGATCCTGAACCATTTTTTGATAATTAAATTTTTTACATACACTCTTAAGTATCATTTTACAAGACTGCGTTTTTGGAATATTTGGAAGCTTTGATAAATACTCGTTAAAAAGTTCAATGAAAGGATTTTCATGTGGGGCTAAAGAAGCAACCCCAGAAAATAAAAATGTAACTGAACGAGACGAAAAAAATGTTTCTCTATGAATATCTCGAAGTAAAACACTATATTTCACAAGTTCAGATAAAGATTTCCTATCTCGAAGTGTTATAGCGCGTGATATTTCTCTTTTAATCTTTTTATGCCAATAAACATAAGTATTAACACGATGTTCGACTTCAAATCCCTCTTCCCAATGCTCCCCAAAAGAAAGATTTGGGACAGAATCCATGAAATGTGATTTGAAATTAATCTCAAAAGTTGACTTTTTGATAACCATTTTTTAATATTTGAAAGAAAAAATATATGGCAAAAACTCACTAAAAAATATTATGGAAAATTCTAATTTACCTGATGACAATTATGATAATGATGATTTAATTACATTACAAATTGGAATGGAAAGCATTCATTTATATATTTCTCAGCTTATAAAATATTCAAAGCGTGCCCGTGATGAATATTCATTTTCCGACATTAGCAAACAACTCACAGAAGATCTTCAAAAAATTGAAAGACAATATAAACTTAGCACAGAAAACATTATTTTCTTTTTTCAGCTTCTTGAACAAAATTTCAACATGAACGAAAATTTTGTTTTGACATTTCAACAATGCATTGACCTTCTTAAAATCACTGAATATTTGAAAGTGAGAAAACTCTCGGTTAAAATCAATGAATATTTAAAAAACCATAATATTGATGTCGATTTTATCATCCAAATCATTCTTCACGAATTAAATTCTAACTTAAATACTGATGATGACAACCGCCAGCAATTTCAAATCAATCCTCAAATGGAAGAACTTTTGACAAGCAGAATTGAGGATACAATACAAAATGAAAAGTTCGCTTTGTTGCCTATTTCAATTATCTATCGTATCATTGAAAAAAGTTCCAAAATAAACAGTGATCTGCTCTTCAATTTCATCGACAAGTCAATCACGAAGTACTTTGTTTTGCTTCCTTTCCTTGACACAGAAACACTTTCAGAAAACCAGCTTGAGAGAATGATTGATGCTTATTCAAATTCTGATCTAGAAGTAAAGAAACTCTTCAATCACATGAATTGCCAGCTAAGCTTAATTAAGAAATTGAAGTTGCATCAAACAGAACTTGAAGAAAAGCTAGATAAATCAGAGAAGTCTGAGGCACAAACTGAATCAGAAATGAAAGAAATTAAAAAACTTTTGGTTGATTCTGAACAAGAAAGAAATCAACTTAAAAATGAATTGGAGAGTTTGACAACACAAATAACTCAGCTTCAAAGTCAATTGAAAAACAATGAAAAAGAAAAAGAAATGTTCAAAGGAAAGTTAAATGATTGTGAACGAGAAAAAGAAATGTTCAAAGGAAAGTTAAATGATTGTCAAAAAGAAAAAGAAATGTTCAAAGGAAAGTTAAATGATTGTCAAAAAGAAAAAGAAATGTTCAAAGGAAAGTTAAGTGACTGTGAAAAAGTGAAACGTGAACTTGAAATAGAAAAAGAGGAATTATTGAAGAATCGTTGTACGATATTTGGAATAATTACTGCAAAGGTAAAAAATGTCCTTCTAATAAATGCAGACATCAATTTAATTGAAAAAGGAGGAACATTGGACACAAGCAAAAGCAAGTACATAGTCAGCACAAGTAACACAGAAATACTTGGACCGAGTGCTTATGCTAAGGGGGAACCTATTACAAGGATTAACCAGACGACTGTTGATTTTGGATGCAAGCCAGGCACCTACTACGTTAGAGCTCTCGTGTTTGACAATGACGGCAAATGGACTGAGATTGTCAGCAATGCTGTGACCACGAATGGAAGAAGCATTTTGTTTTGCTATGAAGGGAAATCATCTGCAATTTGCCTGCCAAAAGGGAAGTACAAACTTGAAGTTTGGGGTGCCCAAGGCGGAAAATCAACAAACGCAAATGGAGGTTTAGGCGGTTATTCATCAGGATTTCTTTCTTTGCCAGAACAAGAGAAGCTCTTCATTGTTGTTGGCGGGCAAGGACAGATCGCAAACTCTTCAGAAGGGGCCATCACAAATGGAGGATTTCCTGATGGTGGAAAGACAAAAACCTGCCTATATGAAAATATGAGTGAAGTTCCAGGAACAGGAGGGGGATCCACTTCAATCAGAATTTCAACGGATTCTGTTTATTCAAGAGTAATCGTAGCTGGTGGTGGCGGAGGTGGAAGTGCCTGCCACAGCTATATTAATCATGGAGGATTTGGCGGAGGCTTGAATGGAGGCAATGGCTATTACGAAGGAAAAATACAGAGCCAAGGAGGAGGAACACAAATAGGAAGCGGATATGGCCGAGGAACAGGATCAACTGGAGATGCAGGCAGATTTGGACAAGGCGCAGATGGAAATTATCATTCAAAATTTGCTTCGGGAGGAGCTGGGGGTGGAGGCTGGTATGGCGGCGGTAGTGGGGGATATGGCTCAACCTATTGCTCAGGAGGTGGCGGAGGTTCAGGCTGGATTTTTACTGAATCGACACACAATGCATGGAAGTCAGGAGATCCTACAAATTCAAGCCAATTCAAACTCAATAACTCATACTACTTGACAAACAGTCATACCTTTGCAGGGAACGAAGAATTTGATGCAATAAATGGAACAGAAAAGGAAATTGGCCATCAAGGAAACGGATACGCAAAAATTACACCTGAATAAATGTCTCATTTTGTAGACTTCCAAGATCATCTAATTGAATGTTACAATAATAAAAATTTTATTCAAATCTCTTTAAAATTTCCTTAGCTTAAGTTTTGGAAAGGAATCAGTGTAAGTTAACCAAATATTACTCATTTAAAGAATAGAAAAATTTATCAAGAAAAGTGATCTTTTACACGAAAAAAATATCTTATTTTTTTTCATAATCAATTGACATTTTTCTTATTCATTCTTTAATGTTAACATCAATTTCGTCTTTGAGAAACAAGATTTTGAGCAAGTTAACATCATTTTTATAATAATTTAATAAATGCTTGACTAGATCATAATTTTTTTTTTAAACAACAGTCAAATAAAGAAATATTATTTCACATTCTATTTTTGAAAATTAATCATCAATATCATCAATAAAAGAATAAAAATTTCAACAACCAAATATAAAAACAGTTTTGATGCCTGTTTGAAGCATATCACCTACCATTATTATGTATATTATTGTTATATGATTCTCCAACATACATCAATATGTAAATCATCATTCATTAACAAAAGTTTTATGATTTTTTAATTCTTTTTTTTTCAACAACTAAATTTAGAACTAACAGAAACATGTTTTATAATATATATAGAATCTGTTGATGTTTAAATGAAACCTGTTGAAGTATGAAATTCTAGAAAAACTAAAGAGATATCGTTTAGTTTTATGCAATGAAAATTCAAATAATCCAGATATGATTAATATAAATGAGCAGACTTCTTGTACAAAAGAAGATAATAAAAAAAATGGAAACTGTTTTACACTCAAGAAAAAAGAAAGAAAAAATGCACTCTGAAAATGAAAATACAGAAGATATTATATTTGGGCTTTAATAAATGAAAAATTTATTTGCATTGATCCCAACAATTTTTTTTTCACTCAAAAATTGAATACTGTAATCTATTTAATTTTTTTTTTTTTTTTTTTTTTTTTTTTTTGTAAATTTTCCACTAAATAAAAAAATGAATTTGAATGAATACTTTTCAACAAAAAAAGAAATACAAGATTGTGTTTTGCAATTCCTAGATAATAATCAAGGTGAGGAAGAGAATTATCATAATCTTATTAAATTGATTGATAATCAAAATTTTCACGAAGACAGGCAAGAATTTCTGTTATTTCTTAGATTTCTCTCCAAAATATCAAAAAACCATAACAGAGAACAAAATTTTTTCGCGAAAATTAAAAAAATAATATTATATCTGAAACTTTCTTTAGAAAAACAATTTTCACATTTGAATATTTTTCTTGTTTTTAAAAAGAGCAAAAAAGTTCTTCTTTTCCTTTTCAAGGAGAAAATAATAAAAATTGGGACTCGAATTTTTCTTAAAATGAATTCAATGAATTATAACAATTTTTTCACCCCAGAAATGAAACTTTTTGTTGATGAAAAGCAGAAAGAAATGACAAGTATAAAAGCACAAAAAAAGCTAATGTCATTCAAATTTAATGAAACTCTTCCAGAAGATTTTGAAATAAAAAGAAATGAAGGTGAAAATGACGGTTACATTTGCCAACTAATTCGAGATGATTTGATTGAAGAATTCATTTCATATGTAAAAAGAAACCATTTTCCAATTCAATCAACAATTGAACCATCTATTTATGAAACAAATTCATTTTTACTCAAAAGACAAACAACATTAATTGAATATGCAGCTTTTTTTGGTTCAATTCAAATTTTCAATTATTTATATAAAAACCAGGTTGAACTGAAACGGTCGTTGTGGCTATATTCAATTCATGGAAGAAATGCAGAAATATTTCAAATATTAAAAGATCATGATATTGAACCTGAAGATGAGACATATAACGAATGTCTAAAAGAATCAATAAAATGCCATCACAATGATGTTGCAAATTATATACAAAAAAATTTCTGTGATGAAGAACAACAAGAACATTCATTCGATAATAATATTAATTCATATGGATATCATTTCCATAATTACACGTTTATCTTGGATCAAAAATTTGCTTTCTATTATGCTTGCCAATATGACTATTACAAAATTGTTGAATTTCTAATACAAAACAAAAACGTGAATATTAATGATAAAATAAATGTAGGAAAAGATATTAACAATATGAAATTCATAGAGTTTTTTTTCTATTCTTTTTAGTTTTTATGATGTTTCTCTTTGTTTATTATTTTATAAATAAAATTTTAATTTTTTTTAAATAGAGTTACAGCATTGCATCTTGCTGCTGAAAAGAATAATTTAGATATCATTTCACTTTTATTTGCTCAAAAAAATATTGAAATTGGACCAGGATGCTTTATGAAATGCTTTAAACTTACTAAAATTGTGATTCCATCTTCAATAACAATCATTGAAGAAGAGACGTTTTATTATTGCACATCGTTGAGACATGTAATAATTCCATCTTCAGTAACAACAATTAAAAAAAATGCTTTTAGAGAATGCTGCAATCTTTCCAAAATAGAAATTCCATCCTCTGTTACATCAATTGAAAAATTTGCTTTTTTTGGATGTGGTTCTCTTACTGAAATCAAGTTACCACCTTCCTTAAAAAAGATTGAATTATACACATTTAACTACTGTGCTTCATTGAAAGAAATAACAATTCCTTCTTCAGTTGAGGTTATTGAATCATATGCCTTTGAGAAATGCAAATCGCTTACGCAAATAACAATTCCTCCATTAGTGACTGAAATATGTGAAAATGCATTTTTTGATTGTTCATCACTTAAACAAGTATTTATGCCTTCATCAATAACATCAATTGGAGAAGAAGCCTTTTGCAGATGCTCATCATTAACAGAAATATCGTTTTATTCTATAGATCAAAAAGCGAATAAAATTCCTTCTTCTGTTAATAGAATTGGAAGAGGGTGCTTCTGCTCATGCTGCTCACTTAAACAAATAACAATCCCATCATCAATTAATGAAATTGGTGAATGTTCCTTTAATGATTGCTCTTCACTTACAGAAATGACAATTCCTTCTTCTGTTACTAAAATAGAACAAGGCGCATTCCAAGATTGCACATCACTGGTTAAAATAACAATTCCTTCTTCCGTGACTGAAATAGGAAAAAATGCTTTTGATGGTTGCTCATCACTTGAACATATTGACATTCCTCCAATTGCTTCGATTGGCGATTTTTTCTTTTTCGGATGTTCATCGTTAAAGCAAATAATTATTCCTCCTTCAGTAAAGACAATTGGCAACTATGTTTTTGAAGAATGTTCTTCGGTTATTGAAATAACGATTCCTTCTTCGGTAACTTCAATTGGTGAATTGATTTTTCATAAATGCACATCATTAAAAAAATAACGATTCCATCATCAATTGATTTACAAAAAAGTGGAATTGAGTAGTGTAGGGGAGGCGCGTCTGACTACAAGATACGAATTCGTCGAAAATGGCCCTTAAATGGGTAGTTACGAGCATGGAAACGCGTTTTTCGAAAGTCCCAAAAAGAGCCCCAAATGGGCCTTAAATGGGCCGTTTCCGTGACGACAAGCACATCGTCAGAACAGCGGTTTCAGTGACTCCGACGTGACATGTCCATCGTGTATTTCTCGCGTGAATCGCACACTCGGAGGGTCTAGTTACGATGCTCGAAATGGACGACTACTAGATACGAAATTCGTCGAAAATGGCCCTTAAATGGGTAGTTACTGAGAGATCCTCGTTTGTGACCATCCCGTGACGATTTTCGTGGTGGTTATGCCCGGTAAAGAGTCTCGTTAGTGAGTGAAATGGACGACTACTAGATATTGTTTATACCTCATGAGCGATAAATAGCGGGGTGGGTGAGTGTGGGTGATCTCGTGGATGGGTGATCTCGTGAGGGGTGTGCATGTGGGGGTGATGGCATATGGGTCATAAATTTTTTAACGCCCATGAAAGAAATGAACTACGATCAATCAGTCGAAATCGATGACGTAAACGTAGTCAAGTATGCCGCTCTAAAACGATTAGCTCGTATGCTGGACATCCCCAACGATGTCACCAACGAATCATGGGAAACAGTCAAACGTAGACTGGGTATCACAGGGATTGTCACCAAAGAGATATTCGCTCAGAACAAGTCCCGTTTCGTGGATGAGTTAGCCGGTATCATCATCGATAGAGCCCTTGAACTTGGTTACGACAACGATGACACCAAATTCATGTCCTTCTACAACTTCGCGAAGGGATATAAAGCTGGGAAGCATTTAGTTGTACCTCAACCACCCGAACATCCACGGCCTCCAACAAGGTACATCGATACCGATGTCGGATTCCTCAATCAATTACGTTTTCATCTACCACCAGATCCTTTGAGTAACCCCTTCGAAGCCCTCAAGCACGAATCCGTGAAGAAGCGCTTCAATGAACGACTCGGAGTTGAACACAAACGATTTGAGCAGAAGAAAGTCGATGATGAGTTCTTCAAGCAATTGTATCCACGACCAGATCCTTTGAGTAACCCCTTCGAATTCAACAAGCACGAACACCTGAAGAATCGTTTTCGTGAACGACTCGCCAAAGAGAGAACCCAAATCAAGACATCCAAAGCGACATACAAAGCGATGTTGGATAAGCTGATGACCGAACCATTTCTCCTTCGTCCACTTCCACCCAAAGAGATGATTCCACTCAAACCATACTCCGTAAAGCTATTCGAGAAAGAAAACGAAGAACTGATCAACTACTTCGACAAGTTCGGTCACGAGTTCAAGTCATCGAATCCCGAATACCTTACCATCAACGAACCCAACGATGAAGAGAAAGCCAAAGCAGCATTCCAGAAGAAGAAGTATCATGGAACACAGATCGTCAACAAGACCCAAGACAAGAAACCCATCGTTGTGTACTACCTCAACGACATCCACCGTCTCGAAGACATCTTCAACTTCCTTGAGAACACCGTCTACAAGAGCGAACGTAAACCATTCAAGATCACGTTCGACCTCACCGGGATCTTCGAAACACCAAGAACCAATATCGATGACATCACCGACTACACCTACGAAGAACGTGAGATCAACGCCACCAACTACAAGAACGCCAACAAGATTCCCATCCTCATCCAACTCAACGATGAACTCGAGAAGGTCAAGTACTATATCGAATCCGTCTTGTTCAACTACTCAACGACTGAATCTAATGTGAAGCTCATCTACGTCACTTCCGTTGCCTTCAAGGTGTCGAGATTGGTCAAGGTCACCGGTAAGGTGAAGCTCCCTGATGAGCTAGTCAAATCACGATTACTCATCACGGACAACGATGACGATGGTCTCTGCTGGTACCGTTTCCTGAGTGTTTGCTTGAACCCTGAATTAGGGAACCTCATCAAACCAACCACCAAGAAGTACTCGATCGTTCATCGAACATCAGCAGCACGAAAGCTTCTCTGCCAAGACCATGGCGTCACATACTCAACGAGACCAACCAAAGCAGCTCAATCCATTCTCGATTCATTCAATGGTATGTCCACCGAAGAGATGAAAGCGTCTGCCATGAAGAACCACATCAACGTCAACGTCTACAACTACTCCATTGATGAGAACCGCTACGACATCCAAGAACAGTGGTATGACGAGAAGAATGGAACTCCATTCAACGCGCTTCTATTCTCTGATGGAATGGTCTGTCACATCATGTACATCATAGATGCTGAGAAGTTGACGAACATCTTCATCTGCCCCAAATGCAGATCATACGTCGTCCGCAACGAGAACAGACATGGCCAAGAACGAATGAACAAACACATCTCCTACTGCGACGGCAAGTTCAAGAAGAAGTACATTCCCGAACGCATCAGTGAACCCTACTGTCCACACATCCTCAATCACCCCGTTTACGAGTACTGCCTCGCACATGACCTTGAATGGAAACCTCAGCAACTCTACATGACCTATGACTTCGAGACGATGGAGCATCAAGTCAACATCAAATCGGGTGACTCAACCACGATCAACAGTGAGCTCATCCCTCTATCAGTCAGCTGCTGCGTGAAGTCCTCATCATCAACACTCACCAAACACTTCGATGCGAGAGACCCTCAGTTCATTCCCGAATGGATCAAGTTCATGTTCGAACAAGCCGTCAATGTTGTTGCCAACAAGGTCACATTCCTCAGCGAGATGGTTCATATCGATGATATCGAGAAGCTCCAGAAACTGGATAGAAACCTCTTCACAGTCACTGTGTTGGGATACAACTCAGCTCGTTTCGATAGCAATCTCTTCAAAGAGTACCTCAACTACGAATACCAAGACATGAAGTGGTCCGTCGACAATACCTCTCTGATCGGTTCCCCATCATCAATGAAACAGTTCGTCATCAAGTCCGATATGTATGGTCTTCGATTCATCGATGCTCAGTCATTCGTTAGTGGTGGTTCCCTGAAGCAATTCGGTATTGACTTTGGTGGTGAGAGCAACTCCGTCAAAGGTGTCTTCCCTTACGAAGCAGTCAACAGCGAGAACTACAACGACGTACTCTCGAAATCAGAACCATTCAGTCACGAAGACTTCTATAGCTACCTCAATCAGAAGAACCCATTGAGTGAATCCGATTACAACGAATACGTCGAAGACTCCAAACGATTCGAAACCAGATGGGACTATCTGTTGAGCTACAACGACAACGATGTCGAGATGATGATCAAACCCATTGACAACCTCATCCTCATGAACTCCAAGTATGGAATAGACCTTCTATCGAACCTCTCGTTATCGAGAAACTCATCTGAGATCAAGTACGCAATGGCTTACAAAGACTTTGACCCTCACGTCGATTACTCAACAGTCAACGAAGCGAACACATTCAAACCAACCCCTAAATGGTGGGAACGTAAGTGCGATGCCTACTACAGACAAGATGAGCAGTACAACACCAAACACAAGCAATCGTTGAGAGACCTCGGCAAGTGTGTATCCGTTGATGACTATGATTCGTTCATGAACATGTACAACGATCCATCCCTCGGGAAATGTCATCTCTGTGGTGAACACTTCACGTACTCCAACAAGCCTACTCTTGATCGAATCAACAACGACATCGGTCACGAACTCACCAACTGTAAGCTCGCTTGCGAAGTCTGCAACAAGATGAGATCCAACCATGACCCTGAAGTCACTCGTCTGAGAATCCAGTTGAAGAAGTTCTGCAAGCTCAATCACTTACCAACAACCGTCTCCGATGAACGTGAATACAATCGCTTACGAAATGGAATCACAGGTGGTTTGTCTAACGTGATGCACAGACGAAACATCAGAGGTGAAACCCACATCAACAGACTCCACTACGATCCAGAAACCAACAAGGTCATCTCAAGGGACACACCCAATGTAGTGACACACGTCGTTGGGGATGACTTCAATAGCTTGTATCCATCATCATTCTCATCAGAGGTTCATCCATTCAACAAGTATCATGGAGGTATCATGTACATGCCTGGCTCGATGATCAACTCGTTCAACTGCTATGACGCTGATGGAAACGTCAACAGAGACATCAAACGAAAGTGCTTGAACATCATCCACTCCAAACACAGATTCGATAGCGATCCCAAGATCATGTTCCACGCAACGGTTAAGCTTGAATGCCCCAAAGAGAAGATCAATGACTTCATCAACTTCCCTATCGTGTTCCGCAACATCAAGATCAGTAACGATGAGTCCACTATCGGCTCATATATGTACAACTACGGACGAGACAACAAACTCCACTCCGTTGACGAACGTGACACGAAGCTGACTATGCTCTTGGATACCATGGGTGAGTTCATGACGTTTGGGTGCTACTACTTGTGGTTCCTGATTGATCATGGTTTGAAGGTCATCGATGTCGAGAACGTCACCTTGTATGACTGTCACAGGGGCTTCAACAACTTCGTGAATGAGTTCATGAATGAACGTATCGCTATCCTCAGTGGTGAGAAGCATGGTGCCGAGAAGTTCTATAAGATCTGCATGAATGGCTCATATGGTTACGATGCACTCAACTCAGAGAACTACAACAAGATCAAGATCGTCGACACTGACAACGTCTACAGATACACCATCTCGGACACATACATGAGTGGTACTCCACTTACAGATTCATCCTATCTGATACAAGTCCAACCGAAGAGCTTTCGATGTAAGACTCCTCTCCAAGAAGCCTTCTTCACCCTCGACAACGCCAAGTTCTGGTACTTGACCTTCATTTACGACTTCCTCTTCAAATGCGTTGATCTCGAACGAATCCACTTCACGTCATGTGACACAGATAGTGTCTACTTCGCTGTTGCCGGTGACATGAACAGACATGGAGAACAAGCCTTCGATGCTATCATCAGTGATCGAGACTTCTATGACAAGTTCGCTGGGATGTTCCTTCCCAATCCAAGTATCGGTACCAAAGCTGATGAGAAGAAGATCCTCGGATGCTGCATTGAGAAGTATGGTGACAATCAGGTAGCTCTCTGCCCAAAGTGCTATACCATCTGGAACGACCATTCCGATAAAGCCATCTCATTGAAGCTCAAGGGAGTCTCTCTGAAGAAGAACAACATCAAGTCATCCGATTACGAATCCATCATCAACGACAAGATCATCGTCCCCGGCATCAACATCAATCTCCAGATGAAGAAGAATCGAATGTCGAAGGTGACCGTCAACAAGAATGCCCTAACTGGTTTCCACAACAAGATGATCGTGTTGGAGAATGAATCATGTGTCCCATTCATCAATGGTTTGACCTCCAACGATATCGTCATCGAGGTAGATGATTTCGTCCTTGATGCTGATGAAGAAGCCATTAACGAGTTGATCGACATCATGTGCATGGACTACGTTGTTGAACCTGAACGAGACACATCCTGCTACGGTTTGCCTCTGAAGGTCCGTTTCGATGACGAATGGTACGAGACCTACAACTACAGTAAGCATGGAACCATCAAGGGTCATCGTGTCGATAGTGAACTCAAGAGATACCAAACCGGTAAGTGTTTGATGGTGAACCAATGTCCTGGATTGACTGTCATCGACATCGACATCAACAAATCGTTACCACCTGCCGATAGGGAACTCATCCGCAACCAACTAATCGAGAAGCTATCAAGCGATGACGTTATCGTGAAGACCGGATCAGGTGGACTCCATATATACACCAACGAGATGGATTACGACAGGTTCTACAAGAACAGTTACGTCAAGTGCTTCACTGGTGAGAACTTCGATATCGACATCTTCACTTCATGGACCGAAGACAAGCAAGCCGTTATCATGCTTCCTGGATCATCGAACCGCAACGGAGAGTACGTATTCATTCGTGGAGGTTATGATTCCGTGTTGACCCGATCAAGTGATGACGTCATGAAAGACCTCGGTATTGATATCACCTTCACGAAACCACCAACAACATACCAAGAGATGGATGACTCCGAGATGGTATTCCTTAGTGATGACGAAGAGAGGTGGTTGGTTAACGGATTGACCGACATGGAGATACACAACTTCGCCTCAAAAATAGATGAACGATTGACCCTGTTGCCGTTATTCTCCGCCATCAACTGCTTGTCACCAAAGAATAGATCCATCGCTTACGAGAAGGTTCGTCGTGAATGTAGACTCACTGAGAAAGCCTCCAGTAACTTCGATTCGGTGATGGAGAGAAACGAAGGGAACCACTCACATATCAATGTCTTGAAGAAGATCGTCAGGTTGTACAACCCTATGTACATGTAACGTCGAGCTTGTATCGAGGGACCAATTGGGTATTGTTTTTGTCGTCGATGACTGCGTATAACCCACCGTTGAATCCCAACACTTTGTGGTTACCTGGTTGGATGACTGATCTTCTCTTCGACATCGAATCTCTATCGTTGTATACCTTGACAGGTGTTCCCTCAGGAAGCTTGAATGAAGGGCTATTCATGACGTTGTAGTTCTCTTTGAGGATCTGTCTACAGATGTACTCTTCTAGTTCTTCATCGTCTTGGACCATCGCTGGTGATACATCCATCCCCGCGTACTTGCTGAGTGTCCCATGAGTGGATTCGTTGTATTGAGTCACCAGTGACTTCATGATCCCTGGGGTTATGTCTTTGACTTCCATGTTGTAGGCCATGTCCCTGATGGTTCTCACTACACGATCCAGTATCCCTAAGGAGCCATGTAACGGGTCCGTGGTGTCTTTATCGTCTTTGTTCTTCATGAAGTCGGGATATACGTTGACCTTCATTCGGGGTACTTCCGTGAACGTGATGTTGTGAGCAGCATAGAACCTCCAGGCATAGTCCGAGTTGAACGCTTTCTCTCCATCCCCTTGAAGGTACATCACTCGCATACCATCCCGAATGAGCTTCTGTAACGTCTTGATGAATGTGGTAGCCGTCTTGATGTCCCTTACGGATACTCTCAGTGTCTTCTCTTCGTCAGTGGCATTGTCGTTGAATAGGACCTCGTTCATCAACTCCACGAATAGGTATCTCGTGTTGACATTGATGGCGAATAGGTAACAGAGTTTGCCCACGAACACCAAGTCGATGATGTATGTACCTCTACGAGCAACCTTGTGTAGTTGATACTTCTTGAGGTTCTCTTTCAATGGGAAGTACGTTGTGGTTGTTGTCTCAATGGGTTTCAGATCAGGGTGGAGTCTCTTGAGGGAGCTGACCTTATAGGGTGACTTGAATGCAATCACTTGTGGAGTCATTCGATCATGAATGGTCTTGAATGTACCAGGCTGTTTGTGGAATCGATCGAGATACGTTTGGTACCACTCTTCAATGGGTTTACTCGTTTGCGGCCATCCACTGGAGACTCTCGCGAACTCTTCCAACGTTAGTAGCTTGTCGTGGTTGAAGGTGACGTAGTTGTTCAGCTTGTCGGAGAAGTCGTCATGGTACTTGATCTTAACGGGTCTCACCGCAGGTGGTCGTCTCTTCTTGGATCCGTCGTCGTTGTATGCACTATCAGGATGCTTCTGATTCCATCGTTGACGGAATTCATCCCAAAGGAGTTCTCTGTCTTCGGGTTGCTTCAGGGCTTTGATGTACGATAGGTTCGTGAACTGATACTTCGTTGGGGGAGTTGTCGTGGAGTTGACCTTGTCGATGAGTTCGTTACGGGCTGTACTAATGGCTGTGCCCCTGATGATCTGCTTCTGTCGTGTCTCTTTACGAAGTCGTTTGTAACGATCCAAGATCGATGTGCAGTAACCGATTAGTTCATGGACGATGTACTCTCTATTGGATTGAAAGCATCCACGGATTTGTTGCTTCATGGTTGGATCGCTGATGGATTTCCCCGTCGAGGATATATAGTCAACGATACCGAGATTGATGATCTGTTGTCGTGAGCTCTCGTTGTTGAGGAATTGGTTGATGTCAGCTTCTACGTCAGGATCGATATCGTTCTCCGTTAACGTAGTTGGATTGAGGACACTTCTTCCAGTGATTCGGGCTTTGATGTACTCGACGAGGGTGTTTGCTAGTTGGTTCGACATTTATGCCCCATAAAAGGTTTTTAACCTGAACGAAAGATATGAGCGGAGACGCATTCACGTTACCACCACTCAAGAAACGTCATGAACGAAAGACCTTCGCGACGAAGACACTGAAGCTGATCCATTCACGACTCCAATACTATCGAAAGGTTCTTAACCAACCCGAGAGCGATGACCCAAAGAAGATACGTCAACGTCAACGAATTCAACAAAAATATGACCACAACATGAAGGTCCGAGCCCTTCTCAACAGAGCCGTGAAGAACCTCTATACCTAAGAGATGGCGTTACCGTTTGAATCGAATTTGACGTATCCATCACCACCGAAGTGTTGCGATACTGGATTGTTTTTGTTGTTGAACTTGGGTAAGACCTTCGCGACGCCCCCGATGACGGGTACCTTCTCGAGGACGGACTTTGTCTTGTTCCATCCATGTTTGAACCCATTAGCGAAGTCTTTGAAGCCCTGCTTAATCTTCTTCCCCAGTTTCTTGAACCAGCTACCGAATGCCATGTTTGAGGTCCCATTAAAATAGTGTCTCAGGGGTTTTTAATCGAAACGAAACACGATCATGACACTTCGTCAAGCGAGAATACTCTCAAGTGAGACCGACAACACGATCAAGCAAGAGCAGAACACCAACGTGAACATCAACATCAAGCCTCGTCAAGAGAGCAGACCATCCACAGTTCCCCTATATCCGGATGTGCAACCACTGAACCCGAACGTAAATTTTACTCAACTTCGCCCTCAAACGGGTGGAACAGTTTCCGATACTCCGACGATGACACCGGCATCAGCATATCCATCTCCACAACCAATCGACAGAGGTATCGCCGACATGGGAAGTGAATTGGATGAACTCGACAAGAAGAACCGTTTCTTAGAGATGTTGGTCGAGATGTACGAGAACAACCCCTTGAAGGTGAACTCCTACGTAGTCTGCGAAAGCAGGTTGCTGATGGAGATGATCAAGCTCTTGACCGGTTGCGAGAAGGTCGATTTAGTACTCAATGACGACATCTCCTGTGGTGGTGGATGTAGTGGGAAGTCCGATAAGATCATCTATGTTTCGAAGATCCTCATCACGATTGACGGTAAGAGCGAAGACCTGAAGTACTGCAGAAACGATGTCTATAGCGAGTTCATTCGTTATGGAGTCAGCTTGAAGATGGTCTGCTAAGTGGTTCAATCTCTTTTTGTGTGACCCAAATGAATGACACCTTGAATGGAATCACCAACGACATCGTCAAAACGAACCTCTTCTTCAACCGTTTGAGGGAGAACGCCTACGACGAGTACAAGAGAAGCAACTACGACGAATCCAAACTTGATGAGCTCATGCACTATATCCGTAACACATTCATCGTCCAGAGAAACATCGATGACGACTTCAAAGAGCTGCAGCACATCGTCTGGAGAATCAATCAGAGTGTTGATAACATCAACGACATAGACTAAATCACTGCTATCGAATGGTGAAGGAACGAAGTCAATCGGTTGAGTATTCGTGGAGATATGATCCTCGGAAGTTGGGTACCAAATCGGATATTTTTGGAAATCTCGTTAACGGTCGCCCATTGAAATGTTGATCGTCGAGGTCAAATATTTGACCATATAACCGTCGAAAACGATACCCCGAATCCACCATCAGAATTGGCCTAGGTGCTTCCTATCCGGAGATACCCGTTACCAAGATATACCTAAACGGAACCTAATCTATGTCTGGCCAGACGTGGTACAGTGGTAGGGTCATGAAGCATGTCTCCCAGCTTCGGCGGCAGGCATGAGTTCGATTCTCAGCAGTACCGATTTTTCGTGTTATTTTCGATCACACTCGTGATGGAGCCCTAGCGAACTAAACACCTTGGGTAAGCCATTGCTTGTGGGTCATGGGTAGCACGAGACATCTACCGGTAGATGGAACTCTCTTTAATGAAAGGGCTTCGCGTCCTTTCCCCAGCCATAGTGGTATGCAACGGTTTCTCTTGTAAGGGATTGATGTACAATCCCGGGTACGTATGTCTTTCTCTTACATCGAATGCACGACGCATCCACGAAGACGGTTGGTTTTTGCTCTTTTTTGCTCGAGTCATCCAAAAATAGGTTCAGTCCATTACGATCTAAACACAGCGAGAGTCGTTTCATTGATCTTCCCAGTGACCTTCCCGACGATGGATTGTTGGATTCGGAGAGTCATGGCATAGTCTTCGTCCAGGATCTTCCCGTTGAAGAGGATTACGTCACCGATTTGATAGAGATTGGCATCGTCGACAGTGAATAGCATGTCACCGTGTGTCGCAAACGTGATGCAACCGTTAGATTCGTCAACAGAAGTGATTACCCCAACGAACTCTTTGTAGGATCCATCGACGATGACGCTGCAGATACAATCCGTTGAATCAGTAGCCGTTGAGGATACCCACTTACCATTGACTCGTTTATAGACATGTCCACTGAGGAACACTGGCTTACCGACTTTGAAATCAGTGATCTCTTCTCCGGCTTCGATAGGGCAGTAGTGAGTGATGGTGGTGCTGGGTTTCAGATTATGTCGAGAGAGTGTGTAATCGTTGAATAGCTTCATCAACCCACCAATCAATTCATCAAGGGAATCATCGTTATCGGCTTCAATGAACTCGATGTACTTGAATATCCCATACGCACCGGTATCGACGAGAGGATCATAGTGTCCGTACATCAGATCGTAATCCCGGTAGTCTAAGCTGGATAAGAAGCTCATGTCGATCGAGATGCAGTCTTTGTTGACTTGACTATCATGATAGAGTCTACCGGAGGCATCCGTGATCGCATGAGGAGTATTGGCGACGCCACCAAGCCACATGATTGCTGATCCCTTATAGTTGATGAGATCAAACACTACCACGATGTTGATGCTCTTCGGTGCGTTGTATCCATCGTCATCCAGCTTCACGATCACATACTTCGCTTTCGGTGGAACGTCTTGGAGACTGATTTCGATGGATGTTGGATCGAATGTCAGACACGCCACATGTTTCTCAGCTAGTCCATAGTAATCCCTAGTGGTGATATCGCTTTGAATGAAGTTGGTGAATGCAGACATCAGGGATTGACTGTCGAGGGCACCTTCTTTCATGACGTACCTGGCATCACATTCACTCGTTGTCGGATAGTTGCTGAGCTTGTATATCGAGAAGAGGTCCATCAACGAACCCATCATCGCTTCATCAGTCTCAACGAACCTAACGTACTTGAATTCCCTGTACGCACCAGTATCGATAACGAGATCATCGTGAGTGGGGAAGTTTCCACCATCAACCCCAATGTAAAACGAAGCGGCGATACCATCTCCAGATTGGTTTGAAGTGACATCAGCTACAGTATATTTGAACTCCCCTGATCCCGTGAAGACAAGCAATCTACCGGTCTTCTTGACGTTGTTGTACACGACGATGAAGCTCATGCGGAAGTAATGATCGGATGGGCATTGATAGTAGGCCACGATGTACTTCACTCTCGAGAGGTCAACCTCTTTGAAGCTCATATCGAAATCACCGTTAATGAAGGTTAGGTTGGATATGTACTTCTTGGCTTCGTCAGCGTAGTTCACGGCTGCTCTATCGTTTTTGATGTACTCGGAGAAGGTGTTCACCATAGAGTTCTTGGTAATGGATTTGTCGTCGATGACGTCATCAACACATTTGTGAACGAAAGCTGATGTGGCCAGTGATGTGTCGTTGTTGACGGTTTCGGTACTCAAGGCGAGATCGACGTATCTATTCGATTCGTTAGTGAACCTGAGTTGCTCAGCATAGAACATACATCGAACGTAATCACCAGACTTCGGTCTTATCACGTTACCACCCGATCGATACCAGAACTGTGCGTTATTGATGCGATTGACGGTGTTCAACGCTGTCAGAACCTCATCATCGGTGAATGTAGTAGTCGTTGTGTCTGTACTCGGAATGAGGCTATCTTGATGAACGAACTTGTCATCGGTTTCACTCTTGGTGTATCGGTTACTGAGTTTGCTGTTGAGATCGTTGATGGATGTGGTGAATGATGTTGTCGTCACGTAGTCGTTGTTCGTTAAGGAGAGCTTGTCATCGACCTCTTTCTTGGTGTATCGGTTGTTGATGGATGTCGTCAATGAATTGATATCGCTAGTGTGCTTCGTTGATGTAACGAACTTGTCATCGACCTCTTTCTTGGTGTATCTGTTGTTGAGGGAATCGTTGATGGTGGATACCTTGCCATCGATCTCGCTTTTGGTGTATCGGTCAATGAGTTCATCGTTGATGTTGTTGATGGATGTGGTGAAGGATGTTGTCGTAACGTAACCGTTGAGGTTGTTGTTCGTTAAGGAGAGCTTGTCATCGACCTCTTTCTTGGTATATCGGTCACCGAGTTCATCGTTGATGCCGTTGATGGATGTGGTGAAGGATGATGTCGTCACGTAGTTACCGAAGTTGTTGTTGATGGTGGATACCTTGTTATCGATCTCGCTTTTGGTGTATCGGTCACCGAGTTCATCGTTGATGTTGTTGATGGATGTGGTGAATGATGTTGTCGTCACATAGTCACCGAAGTTGTTGTTCGTTAAGGAGAGCTTGTCATCGACCTCTTTCTTGGTGTATCTGTCACCGAGTTCATCGTTGATGGTGGATACTGCTGCGTTGATTGTCTCATTGAGTTCATCCCTTGCGGTAGTGATATCTGAAGGGAATGCTACAGTGGAACTCAGTGTCGATACGGTGGTTTCGAGGCTGTCCAAATCGGTCTTCAACTGAGTGATATCGCTTTCGGCTGTTGATAAATCGGTCTTCAATTGAGTGATGTCCGTTTCGGCTTCATCCATAGCGGAGTTGATGTTCGTGATGGATTCTTGAGCAGAGTCGAGGTCGATGTTGATTAGTTTGATCTCGTTGTCGATGATCTTGATGTTGCTTTCATTCTCAAGAGATCTCTCATTGAGGGTCTTGTCATTGGTTTCGAAGTGGATGAGTGATTCGTTGACGCTGCTGATCAAGGTGTTCATGACGGTGTTCACATCATCGACTGTTACCTCGGGTTCGGGTTCGTCAAGGTCAATGTCGCGAGTGGTTGTATCCATCAGCATACTGAGCCCTGAAGGAGCATCAAGGTTGGGATGATTCTCTAAGTGTTCGCTGATGGTGTTTGATAGAGCATCGATATTCTCGAACATGGTGCTGCAGATTTTGTCGTGCTTGAGGTCAACTATGGTGGTGTTTTGGTCGCATTCGGCTATCAACTCAAAGGCTTTATCGATATCGGCTTTGACCTCCGACATTGACATGGGGTATCCATCAACCATCACTTCCATATCGGCTTCAAACACAGGAGTGGACTTGAACGTAACACTGCTACCGAGGAACCCCTCGAATTTGGTGTCTCCATCGAAGGTCGCGTTGTGGTATACATGAAGGTTATCCAGTAATTGGTTCCCTCCACCACCATCTCGAGTACCCCCTACAAGGGCTTTATCGATAGCGTTCTGCTTGGTTAATATACCGGTCATTTGATTTCGACTAAAAATAGGATGTGGGGGGTCTCAGTACTCGAGTTTCAGGAAGAGGGTGAAGTTGTCGGGCTTGATCTCATGACCCTCCGCGTCTGTGAACCATACCTTGAAGGAGTTCTTTCGTGAGATGATCTCGTATTTGCGGTTGTCGTCAGGGGGAACTAGATTGGCGTACCACACAAGGGAATCACAGTACTCATCACGGGGAACGAAGGAGCAATGGACTTCGGTTTCACCATCGAGGTAGTGCTTACAAGTGGCTCTGCAGTACTGAAACGCTATGTAGCGATCATTCGATGAGTTGACGAACTCTGGTGGTAGTATGTTGTCGTAGTCTCTGGTGATGAAGTACGTCTTGGTGGTTGGTTCAGTGGATTGGATGTTCTGCATCTGTCTCTCGTAATCGTCAACGACTCCGTCACCGTTGAGGTCTTCATATTCATCGTGAGCATCACCTCGATACGGATCAATGTTGTAGGATATTCGATTGGGGAGGGGTACGTTGTGGAAGACTCGCTGAGAGTATGTCGTCATGGATTTGATTTCGGTAAAAATAGTCAGCAACAGCACCTCGGTGAATGATCCCTTTACTCGTAACCTGCTGGGACACCTCTAGCGTGGTATCGAACACCACCATCTATTGACCATGTCCAGTAAGTATCGCTGCAGATCCACATCTCAGGAGCAGGTGGATGAACATCTCTGACGACGGTTCCGTTATCGAGAACATCTGGGTAGAAGTATGTATCGTCTTCACCTTTGTGGATTGGTTGTCCCTTGAAGTTGACTGTGATGGAGTGGCATCCAGTATCGATACCATCAAAGACGTATCCAGCATTGCCGCGTTCGAGTTGGAAGTTGATTCCGAATGATGTGTTATCCGCGGCTGATGTGGCTTTGTACCTCTTTCCAGTAACTTCATCGTTGAGTGCAAGAGAGAACGAGCGGACTAATTCGTCAGTGGCTTCGATGCATCCGTCGAGTTCATTCGCGATGAGTTGATGTTGAACGAATCTACCATCATGAGTTGTTTCGAATTCGGTATCTGGGTATTGTCTCTTGTTGACGGTGAGCTGACAGTGTTGGTACATGATGTTCTGGAAGCATGTGATATCCCCTGGATGACGTGGAAACATGAGTGTGATGTTTGTGGCGTTTCGGAGTGGAATGGATTTCGAGACGTCTAATCCCTCAGCTTTGGCAGTACCTTCGAAGATCTCGCGAGTGAGTTCTTGTGCAGGGACGATGATTGGGGTCTTAAGTGCTTCGTACAATCCCTCGATGACGTTTGGTTTGACACCGAATCCAGCACAGTTGGTTCTCGCTATCTTGATCTCACCGTTGTTGTATAGCTGAAGGGTATTGAACTTGACGGTCCAGTGGTTCTCTTTGGCGTCTTTGATGGAGGATGCTTTGAAGTCAATGCTCGCGTCAGCTACTGCTGTGTTGAGTGGTTTCTCGGTGACTGCGTGAACGATCTTCGCTGGCATTCCAATCTGTGTGAAGTGGGCTGTGATAGGGAGTATCCATGGTGAACTGTACTCTTTGGTGGCATCGTAGTTCATGAATTTGAGTACATCAGCAACGGCTTTGGGATCGATTTGACACCAAACGAGGGCATCTAAAGAGGTTCTGATCTCTTCTTCTACTTCACCGAGGATTCGGTTAGGATAGAGGCGCCAGGCTTGGAGTGCGAGTTGGTCTGTGAATGGGATGATGAGATCGAGTTTGACGTCAACGGGTGCTCCACCTTCGAACTTGGCTAATGGGATGTAGACACCGCACTTGCATGGCATGTAGTTCATAACGTTCTCCCAGATGGAGTGTGCATGAGGGTTGGCTGCTTTAGCGTCACGTGCTTTGATGGAGTTGTATGCGAATGATTCGCGGATGAGTTCGTCTTGGCGATAGGTGTCGATGAGCTTGCCGTTCACCCAGAATCTACAGTCTTCGATGAATTCAACGGAGTTCTTGAAGCCGACGAAGATGAGGTTCAACCCTTCTGTATCGATCTTAGAGATGGCGTCAGCAGCGATGTTGTTCTGGAACTTGACCTTGAATTCGACTGTGGCGTTGATGAATCCCTTCTCGATTTGGCTGATGGTGTGACCTGAGTGAGTGAGCTTCAAGCGAGTTTTGGTACCGACTGGCATTGGAGCATCTTTGTTGAGGAACTCTTCGGTAACGAAAGAGAATGTGTTGTCACCTCCGTTCTTTTGGACGAGGTTACGGAGAGTATCGTTGAAGAAGTCGAGGACATCTCCCTCGTCATTGCCGGAGTTCTTGAATTGAGCGTTCTGGTAGGTCATTTGGGTTGTCACTAAAAAATCGGAACTGTCGATGGGGTTCTAACCTCGTTGAAATCACTTTTTTGTATCACCACAAACATGGCATTCGGAACCTGGTTCAAAAAACTCGGGAAGAAGATCGTAGATGGGATCAAGAAAGTAGTTCCCATCGCCAAGAAAGTCGGTAAGGTCGTCAAGAACACGGTAGCACCCATATTGGGAACCATCGGTAACGCAATCGGTGGAAAGGTTGGTAACGCTATTGGTGTCGCAAGCAAAGTCACTGGAATAGCTGGTGATAAAGCAGTCTCGATATCAGACAAGGTCGACAACTACATCAAAACGAATGGGCGTTCAGCGATTGATGACTGGATAGCTCATGAACGAAGCCTCGGCAACCGTCTTATCCATCCAAGGTAAGAGGTGATTTCGGGTCCGCCCCATTTCGGGCACACCCATTTCGGAGGTGATTGAATGAGTTCGTTAATGATTGATCTGTTTCGGAATCGATCGATAAGGTTTACCTATTTTTGTGTTGACTCAAACATGGACGTCAAAGTAATTGAGCCCATCACGCACTACCTCAAAGAGTTCGACACCCCTAACGACTTCGACTCATGGTACAAATCCCATCAAGAAGAGATGGACAAGCTAACCACCCACAAGCTCAACAAGATGTACCACATCAACGGATATCGTGTCACGAGAATCAAAGGTGTACTATCACTCAAGAAAGCCCCGAAAGCGACGAAACCCAAAGAAGATGACTCGGAGACGGAACAGAGATTCATGGCTATCGAGAACGAGATATCCGAGATGAGTGACGACATCAAAAACATCAAGTTGGCGTTGCAGTCGATACAAGACTACTTCAATCAACTCATACCTGAATGAACGTCTCGCCACCGTCAACGACCTGAATGACCATATATGGATGGGAGTCGGGATAGTTGGTCTTCAACGACATGATCTGCTCATATTTTTCGTAGAAGTCGTCGAAACAGAGATTCGATGCGGACTGACTATAGATGTACCTCAGTTGTTGTTTGTTGAAACAGGGGAATATCATCAACGTGGTGATCTCGTTCTTGATGTGCGGCTTCAGGCCCTTCCATCCCTGAATCAATAGAAAGAAGGTCATGTTGGTGTGTCGACAACGACGGAGTAACTGAGAGAAGTACGATGTCTCATTCGTGAAGAGTTTGCTGTTACTGATGTCATCAAAGAGGACGAGTGTATGGAGGTACTTCCGATGGAAGTCATCGATGTGGAGGGTATCGAAGAGGTCATGGATCTCTTTTGGGGTGATGTTGAGTTGGGGGTCGTCTAGTTTGTCTTCGAGATGGTTGTTCGTGATGGCATAGTACTCGTTCTTGGCTTTAATGAGCTTCTCTATGACTGTTTCTGCAGAGGATTCACTGATGGTGATGATCGGTAAACGAGGTTCTATCAGTGATTTCAAGGCGAGGAAGGATCGATCACTTTCATTCCCATCTTTGGTTACGTAGACGAGTAGATGATGAGTATCCATTAATGCAATCTTGATGATCTCTTCCAAAGCGATGACTGTCTTCCCCTGACCTTGCTTACCGACAATGACGTTAACGGAGTTGTATCTAACGTTGATCTCTGGATGAACCTTGTCTATGAAGGCTCCACTCATGTCGTTCTTCTTAGTGGACAGTACCTCATGGACCTTGTCTTTAACGATGTCTGACAGAGATGTACTCATGGTTTCTGTGCCATAAAAATAGGTATCGTCTAGTGGGTGGTTCATCAGCTTACTCCAAGAAAGCTTCTCCATCGTCTACTGGAACTGCTTCTGGTGATGAATGTGGAGCTGCCCAAGCAGATGCTACTGATGATGGTGGAGCTGCCCAAGAGGATGGTCCCATAAACGAAGCTGCGTGACCATCAAGACTATCAGGGTCAGGGTAGTTGGCAGGTGGTTGAAGAGCGGGAGTCAATTGAAGGTTCAAGATTTGGCATATATCCCTGATGAGACGATAATACAGTGTATCGTATGCGTGTGTGTTACTGTTGTCTCTGTGGGCGAGCATTAATGAATAGACCTTGTTTTCGATGCTTGGTTGTGAGTTCTTCTTACGCTTGATCTTGTCGAATTGGTCATCAGGAATATCGTCTGGGAGATTCAATGCGGCTTTGATCTGAGACTTCCAGTAACTACCGCATAACTTCGAATGGAGGACCATCTTATGTTGCCCAGGAATGGTGGTGTGATGGGCATCTTCGATCTGAGCGATAGCAGCATTGAAGGCATCAGTGAAGACGTACTTGTTGAACATCTCGTAAGCGGATTGTTTACGAGGCTTCTTCATTCGATAGCCACTCTTGGGGTTCTCCAATACGTTCTGGTACCATTGAGGAGTCTGAGAAAGGTTAGTTCCGATGACGGTACCTACTTGACGGATTTGCTCAGGATGTTGTGCACTATCGTAGTCAAAGTAGGTGACACCCAATGTGTCATTGATGAAGCCACGTTTCGTGATGGCTTTACCGTCATGTCGTCGCTTATATTCAGCACGAGATGCTTTGTCGGGATATGTTGAATGGTATGCCAAAGTGTTTGGCCAGTCGGATTGGACTGTTGTGTATCCGTTCGCGTAGACTGGGTTGTTGTTCTTGTCGACGATGATTACATCAGGGACACCATCGTTGTTGACATCAGGCATGTTATTCAGAACGGCAGGTCCATTAACATCGAGCTTCTTGAGTGCCCATCGACTATTCGGATTCGAATGATTGTGCTTCTCGACCAAACTTTGAGCACCTTGTGGAGAGATGAGGCTGTTCATGCGCTTCACGTCTTGCTTCAACCCAAGGACAATGTCCATCAGTTCTTTCATTCCGGTTTTACCCTTCGAGGTCATTTGGTTTCGACTAAAAAGTTGGTAGGTCGGTCACGAGATCACCCCCACATGCACACCCCTCACGAGATCACCCATCCACGAGATCACCCACACTCACCCACCCCGCTATTTATCGCTCATGAGGTATAAACAATATCTAGTAGTCGTCCATTTCACTCACTAACGAGACTCTTTACCGGGCATAACCACCACGAAAATCGTCACGGGATGGTCACAAACGAGGATCTCTCAGTAACTACCCATTTAAGGGCCATTTTCGACGAATTTCGTATCTAGTAGTCGTCCATTTCGAGCATCGTAACTAGACCCTCCGAGTGTGCGATTCACGCGAGAAATACACGATGGACATGTCACGTCGGAGTCACTGAAACCGCTGTTCTGACGATGTGCTTGTCGTCACGGAAACGGCCCATTTAAGGCCCATTTGGGGCTCTTTTTGGGACTTTCGAAAAACGCGTTTCCATGCTCGTAACTACCCATTTAAGGGCCATTTTCGACGAATTCGTATCTTGTAGTCAGACGCGCCTCCCCTACACTACTAATTGATTCAAATGTGAAAATAAATAGAATTTGAATACGTTTTATAAAATATAATTTTAGAATTATCGAATGCCTCCATAATTCAAATCTAATACCATATGTCAAAACTAAAAGCATTGAAAGAATATTTGAAATTTGCGGAATGAAGTGATATCACTTAAATTCACAAAAAAAAAAAAAAAAAAAAAAAGTGCGATGGACGGATTCGAACCATCAACTCTGAGAGCATGAATCTCATGAACTACCTCTTGTTCCACATCGCATTTCTATTTATCTTATTTTAAATATAATCTAGAAGTCTTTTCCAGTCCATTTTGGAATACAATACTTATATTCATAGTTATTTTTTTTTATTGAAAAATGACTAATAACTTTTTTTTTTATTTGAGAGCACATAAAGCAGTTAGAAATAGCTACCGAAAATATCAAAATGATAAAATCGTAGATTCAAGTCACCATGCCAATCTGGTCCTGTTTGAACGATTCTCACGAAGTAGTATAGTATAGGCTCCGCTACCGCCAAGCCTATACTTGGGGGCTCCGCAGAGGCTCCGCACCCCACTACTCCAGGGGTTCGCACCCCTGGACCCCCTCAAAAGGCCCCCACATTCAAAAAGTTCGCAGCAAAAAAAATCCAAACTCATACTTTTATCGTCTCGTTATCAAAATTATTTTAGCCCAAAAAAATCGACCTAAATGAATTTGTGGGATAAATCCCACCGGGGGCATATCCCCCGGATGGTCTGGGCTAAAGCCCAGCATGCATCCCCCCTCTTTTGCTTACGCAAAATCTTTTTCTTTTTTGTTCTCTCCCCCCCTCTCGTCCCCCCCGCTGGGGGGGCTCAGATTACCTTCGGGCTATATATCTAAACACCTAGGGAGGCTCACTCCTAATGTCGTTCGCTAATATAGAATCTTTTTTATTATATGTAGTAGTATATATAAATGGCGTGATTTCTTAACGTTCCGTCAAGAAATCCCAACCATTTTTTGTTAAGATATCCCTTCGAATCAAGAAGTTGTTTTATAATGATTGAAATGTACCCGACGCTCAATCCAGCTGAAGAACAAACACCAATCCCTATAGAATATGCTTACTTTATAGTAATGAATGTATTTCATTCTTGGTGTTATCTTCAGCTAAGATACCATTTGATGTAAAGAATGTTGTATTTATCAATATAAAATTAGCTGTTGCATTGACAATAAAATTGCTACTATTTAATGGAAATTCAATATTGTTTATCCATATCTTATTTGGTTCGCATTGATATTCATACTTAGGAGTATTATTAACATTGAATGATATATTGATTTTGATTTCTTTATCACTAGCAACATTATTTTTGTTTTCATGATATGTCAAATAGAGCATAGCTTCATATACATCAAGTTGTTGGTCAAATTGATAACGAATGCTAGTACTATTTGGTATGTTGAATGTATAGTTAATTCGTGTTAATTTATTCTCTAATGCTGCTAATCTTGTCTCTAAGTTTTCTATCCTTGTCTTCAATTCTTCATTTTCGCTTTTCAAAGCATAATTGGTCAAATCAACAGGTTCAGGAATCTCACTTTTCACTTGCTCAATAGCAAGGGCCAACTCTGTTGTCAATGCTATTTTATCTTGATTCAATATTTTTTCCGCTAATATTAATTTGGTATCAAAATAGTCTTCCCCGTTATCGATATAAAAGCACAGACCATTACTATCACTTTTATAATAAGTTAAGTAATAAGTTGTTCCGTCAATTTCAAAATCGACATTAACATCTCCATCTTCAGTAATAACACCATTATAATCAAACAAATAATCAAACTCTTTTACAAAGCCATCGTTATTTGATATTGTCCCAACAAGATGAGTTCCCCTAGTCAATTTTATTTTGACTTCCCACGTTCCTGAGCTATCTTGTACATTTTCAAAAGGCACATCAATAGATTCTTTATATATCAAATCATTTTTTTCTCGATATTTTGATAAATCTACGGCGGCAGGAATCTCACTCTTTACTTTCTCCAACGCCTCATTTACTTCATCAACAGTAGGGAAATTATTAAATTCAGCTTCTAGTTCATTTACTTTTTCGGCAAGTAATTTAAATGCAGGCTTCAAAGAATCTCTAAATATATTACCAATATCCATTGCCCCACTTAAAGTTAAGGCTCCACTGTCAGGATTATCATTTTCATCTTCAAATTTTATATCATCTAATGGTTTATATTCTTCTTCACACCACATAATTATTGGAGTAATATCTTTTGTAATAGACCTAGCGATGGTCCCAGACATAAAATTAATAGATGACCGCAACAAATCACTCATGCCTTTCGTTGATTTGTTAGAGAAAATTCTCTTCAAAAATCCACCTCCATTTATGGTTGGAAAACTAATTCCTTCGGGAAAAAGCTGCATGCCTATAGAGCCCATAGAACCTGCCGTTCCAGCTACTCCAAAAGCTAAAGCTGTCCATGACACAATTCTTAATTTATCAACATCTTCTTCTAGATGCTGAGTTATTGTTTCTGCTCTTGATACTCTTCCTTTGAGGCTTTCCATTGTCGTGCTCATTTCCTGGACGTCATAACTTATCACATCAACATTATTGCTTACCATATTTAAATCACTTCTCATTGTAGTAATATTGTCGGCAGTAATAATTTTGGACGAGGTAATGTTATAGTCTGTATATAATGTTGTTGCAGCATTAGGATTGGGATATATCTCATAAAATTGTTGTTTGATAATATATTCGAAGGGGTTTGTTGTAGGGTCCCAATTGACCTCATCTATCGGGTCAACATATTCTTTGAATAAATAGATTCTAATATTTCGTGAGTCATTAGGGGTAGATGAAGCATAACAATATTCTACTTTTTCACACGAATCTAATATACCAGTGATGAAATACCATTTCTTATCACTCTTGGGGTCAAATATTTTTCCAGTAGGCCTCATAGAAAATCTGTTTGCCTTGATGGTGCCGTCCAAAGTGATATCAAGTAAAAATTCTTCCACTTTAGAAATATCTAATTCGCTCCCTGTACCGTTTGCTTTATAGCATCTTATAGCTTCAATATCATATCCATCAACATTTATTCCTCCATTACTTGTTTGATAGCCCAATCCATATTTTGAAAAGCTTTCTATCTCACCCGTCTTTAGTTTCAATTTACAGTCCAATTTACATTTCCCTCCATGTATCATATAATGTAGGAGATTATCAATAGAATAGTCATCAGGCTTTTTAATCAACATTTTATTTCTTTCACTTCTCTTGATTCTAATATATGTTCCATCCTCTCCATGTTCATTCTCTTTATTTAATGCATTTTTTATATTTCCGTTTATGTTTCCTTGTATATTATCTCCTACCCACTTAGTTCCATCCCAGCTTAAAATCCATTTATTACCAAAACAATATTCACTAAACTTAAATTCCAAGCCGCTAGGTATATTGTAATTATCGTCTATATTCCATTGCAGTAGCCAATACATTTTATCATCTATTTGGACTTCACTAGTTAGTGTGGGTTTATAGAGATACAATACATCACTTTTATGAAGCTTCAAAGCATTATCAGCCTTGATAATTGAACATTTTATTGCCTTCTCTGTTTGTAAACTATCAGTAAGATATTCATTCATTATACTCAACTCACCATTCAACCAAAGGGAATAGGGATTAAAATCGAGGCTAGAATCGAAAGCTATGTTGATGTATTCAAATATAGTGCTGTTATTTATAGAACAGCCATTACTGCTTTTGGTTATGAGAGGGCAATAAACCTTTCCATCCTTGGCATAAATAAAGAATTCCTTCACTAAATTTCCATTCGTATCGTATATAATATTTTTTCTCAAAACAACTTTGAAAAGATTAGTTTGGGCTGTTATTTCCTTCACTTTATTCATGAAATCCTCAGGTATATTAACAAATTTAAGAATATGATATTGGGTTGTTGATGACTCAAATGACTCGTATTGTATATTATTATTTTTGATATTAAATTCTGGTATGCCATCTACTTCATTGAATAAATGGCCTGTCTGAACATATCCATCTAAATCACTTAGGGTTAATAACTGGCTTGCTTTACGAGTGCTGTCTCCTACCTTGAATTGTATATCTCCGATGAATTTTGTTGTTGTTGCTGCCATTTCAAACCCAAAAAAATATTTCCCTATTCTACTCAATATTTGCACACTTCTTCTCCAATGCAGCAATCCTTTTCTCCAATGAATCGATATATAAATCCTTTTGCTCCAGCATTTCTTTGACTTCCAATTTTGTAATATAAGCAGTCATATCTATATCATCTAGGGGATGCTTTGTGCTTTGAACAGATTTTATTTCGTTAGCTAATATTTTGAAAACAGGCTTCAAAGAATCTCTGAAAATATTACATAAATTAAATGTTGCCTGAAGAGTCATTACCCCCTTGTCTGGATCGTCAAAATCATTTTCGAAAGTAATCTCTTCTAATTCATCTAACCCTTCATCACACCATTCTAATACTTTATTTGTGTCTGAAATTGTCCTAGACCAAGGGTCAAATTTTCTTAGCCGAGAAGCGCCGCTAAAATATGACTCTTCCAATAAAAATGATGTCCTAGCATGAGTTATTGTTGTCGCTGCTACTGCTACTTCTGATGACGCTTCTGCTCCTCCAAATGTAATGCCCATCGATGATAAAGCTAAGCCTCCACCAACTATTCCACCTGCTATAGTGAAGGCTAAAGAAATCCCTTCAACAATCTTTATTGACTTCATATCTGAAATTAAATGTTCAGTCTTATCTTCGACTGTTATTAATCTCCTATCCATTTGGCCAACTTTATTCTCCAATTTATTGAAGTCATATGATAAAACATCAAAGTTATTACTTACCAAATTTAAATCACTTCTCATCGTAGTAATATTGTCGGCAGTAATAATTTTGGATGAGCATATATTATAATCTGTATACAAAGTGGTAGCTGCATTAGGATTGGGGTATATCTCATAAAATTGTTGCCTGATAATATATTCAAAGGGATTCATTTTACCATCCCAATTCATTTCTTCGAAGGGGTCTGCCATGCTCTTTCGTAAATATATTTCAATATTCCTTTCCTCAGGATTGATAAAACTATCTGTCCAATCACAGGCTATTCTATCTATTGTGTCCAAATCTCCTATCAAATCAACATTTCCATTCAGCTGTCCATAAACATGAAGTATTTGTGGTAATATTTTGAATGTTAGTCGGGTAGGAGTAGATGATTTTGGCAAATAAATATCTAAATATACTCTGGAGATTTTAGGAATTAATTCATTAAATTTAATTATATTAGCCTCATAATTAAATAATCTACACTCAACACCTACCAAATCATAGCCTTCATATGTCTCTTTATTATGTCCTCCCATCTCAAACACCCAACAACTAATATGATTTTCATCCCCATTTATAATTTCATCATTGTTTAACAATAATTTGGTTTCTAATTTTCCTTCTTTACTAGCGAGTGCATATAAGCTATACAATATACCCTTCTCTCCTCTCGGTATTATTTCGTTGTGTATATCATCATTTTTCATCATTGCATAGCATAAATGTGTTCTATTATCATTATGATAATACCCTGTGTTTCTTTTATTTAATTTGTTAATGACACTCCCTCCTAATCTTCCGCTCAAATTATTGCCTGTCCATTTATCTTCCTTCCATTCTAATTCCCATGAATTACCGAAGCAATACTCCTTGAATTTGAATTTGAAGCCTTCGATGAGATGGTAATCATCTGGGATTTCATATATCATTTTATAATATTCTTTATCTCCTATTGTAGCGTCAGTAATTTTTGTTGGTTTATATAAATAAATAATATCAGAATTATGTAATTTAAGAGCATTCTTAGCCTCTATTGTATCACACTTTATTGTTGGCTCAACAGCTACCAAAGAGTCTTGAGGCAATAAATACATTATACTTAGCTCTCCCTTGAGATATAAATCATAAGAATCAATTCTAACCCCTTCATCATGAGCAATATATAATTTATTTGTTGTCGTTTCATGGAAATAACTAAGCCGGGTTTCATCATGCTCGGTATTGTGAATGAGGACTGGGTTATATATTTTTCCATCTTCTGCATAGATATAGAACTCTTTAATTATTTTTCCATTAGCATTCATCATAATATTGTTTCGAAGAATTATTTTAAATATATTTATCCTTCCCTGAGTATCTTTTATTTGTTCTTGTATTTCTTCTGTACCACCTATCACCATCATCTTAAAGTCTCTATCAAATAATCTAAAAGTATCTGTGCTGAGCAAATTATTGGTGAGAATATATTTGGGAAAGCCAGATTGATAAGTAAAATTAGATGTGGTAATATCCCCTCCCGAAGATAAATTTGATATATCTACTCCATTTATTAATCCATTAACATTTAAATTTGCTTTGATATTAACATCTCCATATATTGGTTTTTCTCTATTAAATTGATAATTCTTTGGTGGTTCGATATATTTGTTTCCATATACTTCTAATGCTTTCTTGAACGATTCAAGGTCTGACCCTGGAATTGAAATAGACCCATCGGGCTGTTTTGGTGGTGTGCCGATATCGATGCTATGCATCGCTATGTCCGAAGGACTATCTATACTCAAAGGGCTAACAGCACTATTGCAGTATATCCATTCATTTTCATTTTCATCCCATACTATATCTCCTTCTTTGTTTTTTGTATTGTTTGCCATAAAGGCTGTATACACAGCCACACTCATTCTATCTTCATTATTCCTCCAACCTTGACATTTATTATCAAAATCAGTAATCATAATCTGAATCCAGTTTTGTCTGTCAACATCAAATATAAATGAAGGAGGCGCATCAAAGCTTCTATTTGTTCTCCAGCCTGATGGAAAATCATCAAATGAATACCCACTTTCTGTTAATAAAACCCATCTATGAAAGAGGGCTGACCAATAATATCTTTCATCATGATCAATATTAAAAGACCTATCATTCATGAAATTGGTATGCTGTATATTGGAATCTATATGCTGATTTTGATTTTGATATTGATTTACCAAATCATTTATACCGTCATCATTATTGTAAATCGAAAAGTCAACTACCTGTGATTGAGCCAGCTGGACCTGATTATCAAAATGCAAACGACTAATATCATGTACCTGAAGATGGCCTTCGACTCCATCAACTCTATCATATAAATCAGAAAATAATTCAATAAATATGTCATCATTTACATCTTCAAAATTATTCTCTCCTTCTTGATTACAATTGCATGATTTTATTTTTGAACAATAATCAGCCCAATAGTTTAATGATACTATTATATTATTTATATTCAGCTGGACATCATTTAGGATTTGATTTAAACTGACCTTTACTTTTGTACCATCGATATTGTCAATTTTTATTGTATGGTCTACAGTTAATGATGTCGTAAATAGTTTTAGAGCCGATGCCAGCTCATATCCAAGAACACTAGATAACAATAGATTTTGAATTATTTTTGGATAATTTGCGTAATTATCTTTTTGATTTTGCATGTATATATCAATAAATTCACCCGGGCTTCCTACTTCCACTAGCTGGTCTGCTTTAACTTCTTCATCGCTATTTTTATATTTATATCCTATTGTCTTAAGAGTATTGTCTTGAAGATTGTAATGATATTGCTTTGTTCCATTTATGAATTTTATCCAGTTTGCTTCATTAAATACCTCATATAATATTCTCGTTGTGTTTTGATTTCTCTTTTCATTCTTCATAATATTCATCAACATATCAGCTAAATTATGATATGTCTTGTATTGGAGGAAAGGTTCAGTTGGCTTAGGCTCTGGTGGAGCAGTATGAGTTTGAACATATTTAACTACTTCACATTTCCCCTTGTCTTCTTCCAATACTACTTGTTCGTATCCATCTGCTGCGCACATCAATTCGCTATACATATCATGGATTGCTTCACAAGTCTTAGATTCCCCTTCGATAATATCATTAAATGTATTAACACAATATTCATCTCTGATAAGTTCTCTGTTGGATTCAACAAATGAATTCGTTCTTGCTAATGCTTTGTATTCAAGTATTTGTGTAGATTTTTCAGTTATGGGAACATCCCCAAATCCTTTAAGACTGCCTCCATTTTCAATATAATCATTTACCACTCTGGCATCAACTTCAGCTTTATTGTATAGACAATTAAATTTTGGGTATTCATCGGGCTTATCTTCTTGGATGATATTTATTTTTTCATCTTCTCCAGCACATATTTCAAATCCATTTGCTTTAAGTTTTTTTGCTTCTTTGCTCTTTGCAGAATATAGTGTCAAGGACATTTTAATCTGAAATTAAATAATGCTGTATAGTGTTCAGAGCCAGCCAGAGAATTATAATACTGTAAGAATGAATATAGATATTCCTTGGAAATGCCCTTTCGTCAAGTATTATGTTTCGTCTATTAATACTAAAGCCAATATTTTGTTAACCACCGATGATGATTATTTAATATTTGAGACAGAAAATAGTGAAGTTCGAATTGATTTCGAGGAGTCGTATGCCTATTCTTTTGCAAATCTGGTTAAATTTTTAAATGAAAGTCAGACTGTAATTACCTTCAAAAATGTCAACAATAGAACCATATCTTTAAAGCCTGTCCAAACAGTAAAATTCAAAGAAGGCAGCCATAGAGCAAAATTAATCACTGGATTGTTCAATACTAAGCCTGGACATATATTTCCAAATGGAGTTGAATGCAACGTCCCAGATTTGCCAATTCTTGATTTTGCCAATAAATTATATTTAGTATCTTTGCAGGGTGTAGCAGCGCACTCATCTATTGGAGACCAAGAATATACTCCCAGCATCATCGCAAATATTGATACAATGATTATGGACCAAGAAGCTTTAATAGTGAATTATGATTTGACAAAACCAATAAAAGTAAAAGTAAATACAGATTCGTTAAAGTATTTGGAAATGAGGTTGGTCGACTTTATGTTCCAGCCAGTAATCTTAAAATCCCCCTTGTTCATTACTCTGAAGATAAAACCATCCCAGGATGCTGATATATATGATATACTCACGAAGTGATTTATATCTCACGAAGCAATAGATATTTTTAAATTCTGATTATATATTTAGATTCTACATTGGATTTGCAAGATTTTTCACTATAAGAAGTTTAAAAAATATTGAATATTCATCGAGTTATTGAAAAGGGATTTTTGAAAAAAAGCGTGAGTAGGGGGTCATGGTTTTGATATTGGAAAATATAAAATAAGTTTAAAAAAATATGTATGAGCAGGCATGTTCATTTTTTTATATATTTTACTTTCAAGTTTTCCAAAAGATTAGGAAAATTAAACGGTCGACAATAAACGTACGGATGAATAAACGTACGGATATAAACGTACGATGAATAAACGTACGAATATAAACGGTCGACAATAAACGTACGATAATAAACGTACGAATATAAACGTACGAATATAAACGTACGGATGAATAAACGGTCGACAATAAACGGTCGACAATAAACGGTACGACAATAAACGTACGAATATAAACGGTCGATAATAAACGGTCGACAATATGAATAAACGGTCGATAAAAATTTTAGATTTGAGAGGGTATTGAAAAAAATGATCGGAAAAATTTTGCCTCATAATTGTGAGTAAAATTTTGGTTAGTGCGGCATTAACATAAGATAGTGCGGCATTAACATAAGATAGTGCGGCATTAACATAAGATAGTGCGACATTAACATAAGATAGTGCGGCATTAACATAAGATAGTGCGGCATTAACATAAGATAGTGCGGCATTAACATAAGAAATTCAGACAAAAATTTTAGATTTGAGAGGGCATTGAAAAACCTAATCGGCAAAGATTTTAGATTTGAGAAGGCTTTTAAAATTTTTTCTTTCAAATTATTTTTTAAAATTTTTTCTTTCAAATTATTTTTTAAAATTATTTTCTTTCAAATTATTTTTTAAAATTATTTTCTTTCAAATTATTTTTTAAAATTTTTTCTTTCAAATTATTTTTTAAAATTATTTTCTTTCAAATTATTTTTTAAAATTATTTTCTTTCAAATTATTTTTTAAAATTTTTTCTTTCAAATTATTTTTTAAAATTATTTTCTTTCAAATTATTTTTTAAAATTATTTTCTTTCAAATTATTTTTTAAAATTATTTTCTTTCAAATTATTTTTTAAAATTATTTTCTTTCAAATTATTTTTTAAAATTATTTTCTTTCAAATTATTTTTTAAAATTTTTTCTTTCAAATTATTTTTTAAAATTATTTTCTTTCAAATTATTTTTTAAAATTATTTTCTTTCAAATTATTTTTTAAAATTTTTTCTTTCAAATTATTTTTTAAAATTTTTTCATGAAATGTTATTTGAAAAATAAATTAAACGTATAGATAAATAAATATATGGATGAATGTGGCCAGATAAGTATTGAATTTTGCCTTGCTTATATCTCGATGAATATTCAATATTTTTGAATGGTTCAAGAGAGAAGTTCCTTCCTATTTCAGAGGAGAATTCAAATATTCAATCAGTATTGAAAAATCTCTATTGCCGATAGGCAAGTTCACTTCGTGAATCGTACATATAGATTTGAAGGTATCTTTATTGAAATTTGCCTTGTTTATATCTCGATGAATATTCAATATTTTTAAACGTTCTTATAGTCAATTTTCTTCCAAATTCAGAGGAGAATTCAATGAAATAATTATCTATTTTTAGTCTGCAGGTGAACGGGTGAATTCTCACCTCCAACTTCACCTCCAACTTCACCTTTCAATTTTTTCTATTTTTTATTTTTAGGCCAAATGTCCATAGAACCATGTATGTAAATAGGAAATAAATGAGAGGTGAACTGGCAGGTGAATTATTGGGTGAGAATTCACCCCTTCACCCCTGGATGATTTTTACAGTTTTTTTTGCTCATTTTTGAGCCGAAGCATTTTTTTGTCGCGTGATATTTTTTTATCACTTTTTAATTTTATTGTAAAATGGCTGCTACGCAGACTCTTGCAAAGCAAGTGGACAACCAGCTCATTTCCAAACTAACCAAGAAGCAAATTTTATCCCTCCCAGGATTCCAAAATAAAGGGAAACAAACCGTAAAAAAACTCCGAGAAGAGCTCAGACAAAATATCTCTCGAATGAAATTAAACAAAAGAGGCTTGAAAGTGAAGGATTATATCAAGGCATTTAATGAAAGTGATGATAAGTTGTTTAACAATCTGCGCAGGCAAAAAAATACCAGACAAAAAGAAAAGGCATCGCGAAGAGAATACAAACAAAGCATCAAAAATAATGCCAGAGCAGAAAGGGATATATTAAATATTTCGGTCGATTTGTACTCTACAGCTAAGACCGAAGCCAGAAAAGAGTACAAGGAAAGAGTCAAAAATATTAAAGATAAGCCTAAATTTAAGAAGCAGATGAAGGAATTTATGATGAAAGCGAACAAAGAAATTTCATTCGAAATAGTTATTGGAGATGATGAAGATACCAGGATGGCATTTACTGAAACTCTAAGGCAGCTTCACAAGAAGAATAAAAAGAACGTGGTAGTAAAAAGTGAGTCGTTAGATGGGGAGGAATATAAGTGGTATACCATCTCATCGGCACGAAATATCGACACAACTATTGGTCATATCTCCGGTACAATAGATTTAAATGATGATTGTTCTGATAATAATCCTTGGATTGGTAATGTATTTATCCCAGCAAAATATCAATTACTCTTCATTCAAAACAAAAAGAAAGGCAAACAAACCGTCTTCACAATCAATAAACAAACTAGTAAAGGGAAGCTATATGAAGAAGAAGTAGAAATTGATGAAGATTATAGAGAAAAACCAGACGGAGGATTCTTTCCATATATCAATCTTTCTGATATTGATTTGACTATATATCAAATATTTAAGTCTGTGGAGAAGAAAAATTATCAAGATAATTGCCTGGTCTATGCATGTATTCAATCAAAAGTTTTCTCAGAGGAAGAGATAAATCATCTACGTTCCATGGTGAAAACAAGAATGGTACCAAATACTTTAATCTATGATATTGCCAAATATTTTAAATGTCATTTTATTGTCAGGAGGATTGATGAAAAATATGCTACGAGAGACCAACAGCAAATCAAAATAGATACCCGAAAGAAAGCCTGGGCTAAAGCTTTTAACAGGACTGTAGACCTGTTATTATACAAAAATCATTACATGATTAACAAACCTGTGGGAAACACAAAGCTGATTACAGTCCTACGAAAGCTATTTAAAGAAGGCATGTTCAGAGAAATAAAATCTTGCGAGATGAATATTTTGGCCACAAATGAATATAACAGTCATCTAGCAGATTATCAAGATTTAAATTATGACCCTTCCCTTTGCTGTCAAAAAATAGATTCGTCTGTTATGAAAAAAGAGAGGGAATGGTCAAAGATATACTACTCTGATTTTGAGACCGATACAACACTATCACCCCATAAACCATATCTTAACATTACAGTATATAGAACAAAAGAATTGATACATAAAATGGTTTTTGATGGGGATAATATAGCCGAGAGATTATTAAAATCTTTGGAAAATAATTCTTTGACATACTTTCATAATCTAAAATATGATGCCTGCTTCTTCATCAACACCCCTGGATGGGACGTCCAAATAACTGAAAGGAACGGTACAATTCTTCAAATTGTCATGACAAAATATAAAATAAACAAAAGATTAACCTTCCGAAATAGCTACTCTTTGATACCTGCTGCCCTATCTTCCTTCGCTAAAATGTTCCAACTACCCGTCCACAAAGAAGTGATGGCATATAAAATATACACAGAAAAAAATATCAAACGAAAAGAAGTCTCAGCACTAGAATTCCAACTACAATATTATCTCGAAAATAAAGACAAAAAAACACTTCAACAAATAAAACAAGACTGGAAACAGCTTATCGATAATGCAATAAATTGTGGCGCTTATGAAAATCTCCAGATAGACATTATGAAATATGCCATCTATTATTGTAAGCTCGACTGTATTGTTTTGATGAAAGGAGTTGAGAAATTTAATCGAGACTTGATAGAAGTGTTCAGACAAACAAAAACAGATATGCTAGACGTCCATAATTTTATCTCCATCTCTTCGATTGGATATTATTATGCCTACAAATTTGGTTGCTTCGATGAGTGCTATCAGCTAAGTGGTAAGCCACAAAACTTTATCCAGAGATGTGTTTCTGGGGGAAGAACTATGACAGCCAACAATGAAAAGCAGTATGTAGAAGCGAGAATACAAGATTTCGATGCCGTCTCTTTATATCCGTCGGCCATGAGTATTATGTCTGGAGTGCCCAAAGGAATGCCTAAAAATTATTCCTGAAGGAATATCTACTGAAGAACTATTACGTTATGACCAGTTCTTTGCTGAAATAAATATTAAAAAACTAAGCTGTAAATCAGATAAGCCATATAAATTTGGGCAGGTATTTAGCAGGAACGACCAGGGCTCAAAAATATTTACCAACAATCCAACAGACCACTATTATATTGACAAGAGAGCTTTTATGGACCTGATGGAATTTTATACTTTTGACTACGATTTTTATCGAGGATATTATTTTGATGAAGGATTTAATAGTAAAATTAATATATTCATCGAGAAATTGTTTAATCTCCGAAAGAAATATCAGGATGCAAAAAATCCTCTACAACAAACTATTAAACTCCTCTTGAATTCTATTTATGGAAAATCTATTCTCAAAGCCACTACGACAGAAACAAAATGCATACCAAAAGATAAAGCCATTAAATATATATGGAAAAATTATAATTATATCACAGAAATAATAGAGAATAAATCAATCGAAAATGTGTATGTCAAGAAAGTAAAACCAATAAATAATCACTTTAATCTACCACACTTTGGAGCAAGTGTGTTGTCCTGGAGTAAGCATTTGATGAATAGAGTGATAAGTTCAGCAGAGCAGAATGGGATTGAAATATACTACACAGACACGGACAGTATACATATCAAAGAAGAAGATGTAGCAAGGATAGGAGAAGTGTTCAAAAAGAGATATGGCAAGGAGTTAATAGGCAAAAAGATGACTCAGTTTCACTGTGATTTTGATTCGTTTGAAGGAGCTGTTGGGGCTGTTCATTCAAGAAAATTAATAGCTCTGGGAAAGAAATCATATCTCGACATTTTGGTAGATGAGAAGGGGAATGAAGGCCTACATATAAGACTGAAAGGAATTCCTAAACAATGTATTCTAAACAAAGCAAAGAGGATGAATATATCAGTGGAGGAGTTATTTGAGAAATTATATTGTGGCGAGGAGGTAGTTTTCAATCTTCTTGATGGGGCTAATTGTTTCAAAAAAAATAGCTCATACCAACAGATAAATTTACCAACATTTGAGAGAAGAATCAAATTTTGAAGTATATATGAGGCTTTTTTTAGGGTGATTTTGAAAATGGGATCGAAAATGGGATCGAAAAAATGAAAATGGGATTGATTGAAAAAGACCCTATTTTAGCTGTTTTTTGACCTAAAAAGTGCTTAAATCAGCCTCTTTTCTAAAAACTCCTATCCCATTTTTGATCCCATTTTTAATCCCATTTTTAAAAAAAGATATATAAATATAAATTTGTGTTTTCTTAAAAATAAATTATATAACTCTTCTATAGTTCGTATATATATTGTTAGAAATTTTTGGGGGGATCAAAAATGGGATCAAAAATGGGATCAAAAATGGGATAGCGTTTTTTTTTATTTTTTTAATTTTTTTTATCACGAAGCCAAATGTGTCAAGAAATGACATTACAAGAAGCCCTCCAAGAAATTCAAAAATTAAAAGCTGAAAATAAAATGAAAGACGAACAGATTGCTGACCTCACTACAAAATTGGAAAAATCAGAAGCTGAAAATGAGAAATTAAATATGTTTTTGGAAGAGAATGACAATGAATGGGCAAACAGCATGCGTGATGTAAAAGAAGAAATACAAGAGCTAAAGCAGAGAGTAGAGGATTTGGAAAATAGAGAAGACGATTTGTATGACGATATAGTATATCCAGAAGCACAAACAGAAGGGGAGGCCCAGTGGTTTGATGTCAAAAATGATGATGAATATGAGATTAAAAATGTATATCCATATGATATTAGACGAAAAAGTAATGGAAAAATAATTACTAATACTTTAAATAAAAAAGATGGATATATTATTGTAACATTAAATGGAAAGCCCTATCGAAAGCATATTCTTGTGGCCAAACACTTCATTCCAAATCCCGACCACCTCCCTATCGTGGACCATATAAATCACGATAGAACAGACTATCATGTGTCAAATCTTCGGTGGGTATCAGCTAAAGAAAACAGCAAAAATAAATATGGATATAAAGGCCAAAAGTATAATTATCTAGATGACCTGCCTGCGGATTGCCAACAAATTACTTTATTCAAAGGGTGGGAGTTTGAAAATTATTTCATTAGTTCTGACAATAAAATTTGGTTCTACAATGGAAATCAATACAGAGAATTAAAAATTTATAAGAATCGAAGCTATTTTATGTTAGATGATGGATATAAATAATAAACATCATAGCTATTGGATTAAATGCTTTGATTCAAGAATATAATTGAGCAGCAAAAAAATACCTCCATCTAATATTTTTTTACTTTATGCCTTCACTAATTCAGCCAATTTTTTCAGCTCCTCTAGCTCTTTTTTCTTTCGTAGCCTATACTCCTTTTGTTGTTGCCTTCTTGCCTCGAGCCTTTCCTCTGGTGTATTGTATTTACTCTTTCTGCCTCGCTTTTGTTTTTCAGGGAGGGGTTCGGCTTGGGTTTCCTCTTCAGCTTTTTCTTCAGAGATTATTTTTAAATTCTCTTCGGATTTACTTTTAGATAGTTTTTTTATAATATCAGTTTTATTGAATTGTGTGAGGTCTATTTGATTAGTCATTTGCCTTCGTGATAAAATGTAAAATAAATTTCTAAACACACACATATTTCAAACACAGATGATATTTGTTAATTAGTTCGTTGTATTGTTTGTTATATACTTGCTTGAAGTCCATACAAACTTCTCCCTTGTCGTTTACTATTTTTATGGCTTCGATTCTGCGTATCGGATTAGCTTTCCCAGCACAGCATTTTATATCTTCATCCACATGCAATTCTACCATCTCAGCTTTGACAGAACATTTAATTATATCAATCAACGCCTCTACTGGAACAATGATACAATTTTTTGAAATAAGATTAGTTAGCAAAGCTTTATCTTGGTTCAATAAAATATTAGCAAATGTTTCAAGAATAATATATTTTACATCTTTTACATCATCTTCTGGGCTGTCTTCTAGCTCGACATTTCTTGTTATCACAATCTCTTCCTTCCCATCATCCCTTTTGTTTATGATGATATTGTTATTAATATTAGAAGTTGATTGAGCTGCGGCTTGTGGTTCTAATGATAAATTAGCATTAACACCTGCATTATTTGCTCGTTTCTTAATCATTTCATTTCGAAAAAAAATTTTATTTAATAGATTATGTTCTCTATTTTTACTTTATGCTGCGGGCCATATATGACATTCCCTTTATCTTTTTCATTAGCCTTCCCTTGTATCTCCCCTAATTTTTCAGGTTTCTTGAGGTAAGGAGGAAGGATGGGTGCTTTAGGAGCCTTATCTTTTTTTAAATAATACCCTCCGTCTGTGATGCTGACAGGTGGTTCATGCAAGGGTTTCGTTCTATGTTGATTACTCTTTGGTGGCCTCACAGGCTTGTTTTCAATATATTTGATAGGCGGTCTATTGTAATATGGATTAAATGTGATAGCATAAGTATTATCATTAGAGAATATGCCAAAATGATTAAAGCCTATGGTGTGTTCTGTTTTTGTTCCTTCGTTGAACATTTCTCCTTCTACTCCAATGATAGATGAACTAGGATTCCTATATTTATTCATTTCTATTCCAAAAAAATTATCCAGCTTACTCTAGGACGAGTGGTTGATGCTCCCCAATGTATATTTCCGGCGTGCTTAAATTGTATTTCTCTCGTAGCTGAATAATTAATTCTTTCGTTTGTTTTGAAGCATTTTCTATAGAATAATTATAGTAGCTATGCGCTTCATATACCTGTTCTTGATTTGAGCCGTTGATAAAGAATTCATTCATTTTATAATTTAATCGACGGCGAGAATTTGCATTGATAATTACATGCTCTATTTCATATTTTTTGATTTTGTCAGGATATATTCTCCAGGTCTTTTTTTCTGTCTTAAGTGATATATATATTACTTTGCCCAAAAATTTGTTGCGAGAAAGCTGGATGGGAAATTTATCACAGAGGATAGCAAAATTACATTCCTTCCATTCTTCTGGATTTTCAGCGAGGGAGATAATATTGTTGATGTAATCGTAGACTCTTTGCTCTTGCATTTGTGGTGGAGATAAAAAAAATTTTAAGAATGAATATTTATTGTGGAGTAGTGAGGTCATAATTTCCAAGACGAACGAGAGGAGGCATACCATTAGGCTGAACCAAAATTGATATTGATGAATCAAATAAAAGACAAATTAGAGGTGGGGTTTGAACATCACTGGCATATGTATTTGCCCCAGTATTTTGTGATACAATAATTTCAAAATTAATAGGAGACAGAGATGTGAGTCCCTGCTGATATGTGTTGTCTGTCTCTGTTGGCAGAGCAATGAAAAAGCTGGTCCTGTCATCAGGATAATTTCCAGTTGAGCGTCTGTATGGTTGATTATTTGTTAGTGAAGCTACGACTTCTTTATTAAACCCGCTTTGTCCACCATTCATATTCATAGCGTTTTGGCAGTACTCTAAGAATTCTGGATACTCATCTGTCGTTCCAAATGCTTTTGCAGGGATGTTTCCATAGCCTCCACAGTTTAATTGAAATAGCTTAAATTGTGGATTCTTGAAGTAGGTATGATGAGTGTGCTTTTCAGGGAATAAACAAAATATTGAGTCAACAAAGCGAGGAGTAATAGTACAGGTGGTTTTGCAATTTGGATTTTTTAGTCTATTTGTTGTAGTATATACAGAAAGGGTTTGTGTAGGAAATGTTAATGGATGAGTTGGGTCAGCATATCTTTGAACGAGACTGGAATAAATATTATCTTCAATACCAAAGCATGGTATGATAGATGAGCATTCAGTAGTTTCATAACTGTTTACTTGGAATGTTCTGGGGTTTGCTGTAAGTGTTGTTTTGTCTGATGATATGGCAGTATACATTGTTATTGGTTCATTTATTGGAGTAAATTCATTCGTAATATTTGGTAAAGTATATTTTGATATTTCTTTATAGTTATTTTGCAAACCTAGTTCTGGGCCCAAAGGACAGCATACCATTCCAGCACACGAGAAGAATAATCGAAGCTCTATCTTGCCTGCGAAGGCTGGGAGGTATTTAATATTAGAGAGTGGTAAGAATCGTCTTAAATCTATCTTGAGATGAATTTTATATTTTTGTTCATACCATTTAATACCATTTCTCTCTTTCCAATCAACAATGAATCCTGTTCTACTTCCTGACTTACCATTCCATATATCTTTATGTCTGGCCTTAGAATATACATCTGCTCTCTTTGTTGTTTCGTTGGCACAACAGGCTGTTAAAAATGATTCTTCACAACCAAAATTCTGTGTATAGATAGTAATGCCATTAGCCACGATTTCATATTTTTCGACGGCATCTCTAGCATCTTTAAAGCCAAACCAAACTCTATTGAATTGATAATTATCATCTGTATTTTCTATTTCTTTAACCTCTTGTCCAGCAGCTTCTTTAATACTGACTTCCATATCAGCTCTAATAAATCCATTATATATGTCTGCTGTATTGTTTGTGTTTGGAGATATAATAGCAGTGGTATATGAGCCTTGGGGGATTGAAGGAGATGGAGAATATGATGTCTGGGGACTTATAGTATACTGTTTGTTGGTATCACTTAGGGCTATACAATTATCTACAATATCAAAATATGATGCTATTTGGGTACATACTTCAGCTGATGTTCTGAGTTCAATCTCTGGATTAATCATGGTGTTTTTATAAAAAAATAAAAACTTTATAACATATCAGAGAAAATATTATTCCTCCTTCTACGAATGACCTGAGGTTGAGGAGGAGGTGTTGGTGGTAGTTCTTCCTCTGGTTCTTCTTCTATATCATTGACAAAGTCAACTTTGCCTGAAGTCAAATTAGGCTCTTGAATATATTGTGGCTGAGTATATTGGTAGTAGGGTTTGCTCATTTGTTTTTGCACCACTTCTTTTATCATCCTTTTTTGTTCTTTCTTTTCTCGTTTATTTTTTATTTCTTCCCCCAATAACTTTAGCTGATTTAATATTTCCATATTTATTGTAGGGTCCTCCGCTTGTCGGAGGCAGCGAGGGCTCGCAGCTTCAAAAATGGCTGAATTATTTGATTGCGGCTTAGTCCTTTCGATTTTTTTGGCAGAGCAGACCTTTCCCTGAGAGCAAGTGGGGAGAGGTTTTGTAGGCTCTTCTGCTGGCTCTTCTACTTCCTGCTCTTCTACCTGTGGTTCAGCTTGAGGTTTGGATAGGGGCTCTGTTCTTCTTTTCACAATATATTTATTCTCTTTTTTTGTAGGCAAGACATCCCACTCAGGGTCATCACGACCATTTAACCAGTTTTGTATTACTTGTAATCTCTTCGATCCAGTCAAATGTTTAGACATTTAAATAATATTAAAATCGCTTTCTTTGAGTTTTATTTGCTTTTTTGGAGTTTTTGGGAGTTTTTCACCTCCTTGCTTTTCTTCTTCTTCTCATGCCTCTTATCATTCTATATCTTTTGCCTTGATATATTTTATAACCTGATGGTTTTCTTGAATAATGGATACGTGGATAATTTAAAGAATTTAGATAATAATTGGCTAATAATTCATTATTTACGTCTCCTATTTTTTTCTCTAATTCTTTCTTCTTCTCTTTGTTGTCTATTCTCTCACTGCTCTCTCCTAGTGATTTTATTACTTTAGCTCCTACTTTAACATATTTATTGTCTGTTGCATTACCAATAGATTCTGCAATTTCACCACCTCCTTTGAGTAATTCAGTTTTATTATCCCATGCCCATTTCAATCTCTCTTTCATTTTATTTACGTGTTCATAATTATTTTTGGGTATTCCATCTGTCATTTTATTATATGCTTTTTTAAGCTTGTTTACAAATTTCCCTGCTATCCCTTCGGAATTATTTTGAGTTGTCATAGGGGGTGGCATAGGAGCTGGTGCTGGTGCTGGAGGCGGCATATAATGTGGGGTAGGAGGAGGTTCTTGGATTGGCTTGGGAGGAGCTGGAGTAGGAGTAGGAACTGGAACTGGTTTTTGGATTGGTTCTAGAGAAGGTCCTTGGGTGGGTTTTTTGCTAAAGAATTTGTTATATGTATTGCTCACAAGATTTGATATTTTATCACTTATCCCTCCTATTGGCTCTTCTGTACCATCACTTCGTAGGGTAGGAGCAGTACCCATCGTTAAAAATGGAATAGACATTTAAATGAAGACAAAATTTAGCTTACCAATCATCCTTCTCAAACTTGTCATATGCTTCTCTTTGTCTTCTTACAGCTTCTTGTAGATCGGCCACAAATTGTTTATCTTGTTTCCAATTTCTAGCTTTTTCAGCTGCTGACATTTTTTTCTTTGGAGGTGATTCTTGTTTCTTTGGTAATGCTTTGGGAGGCGGGGATGGTTTTTTGGGAGGCGGGGATTTTTTTGGGAGGCGATTTTTTGGGTGATGATTTTTTATTTTCTGTCGTGGCTTCTTTTTGTTTTTGCTCTATTTGTTTCTTCAACTGATTTAATTTTTCATTGGCTTCATCAATATATTTATTTCTTCTTTGATACATTTTATATCTTGTTGGCTTCCTTCCATAAAACATCCTTGGTACATCAGCATAGGCTATATGTTTGTTTCCAAACATCCGAGCATTCCTATCCTGAATTAATTGAGCCAACAATTTTTCCTGGCTGTTTTTATCATCAATTTGTCCAAGAGTTTGGCCTGCTGCTCTTACAACATCAGCTGCTACATTCCATTTATTATTTCCAGTCGCTTCCCCAATTATATCACCTACATCTGCAGCTCCTTGTAAAATTTCTGCTTTATTATTATTAATCCAATTACCAATTTTTCCAAATATACTAACACCAGCATCTGAAGGGGTAGATGGAATATATTTTCCAGAATCAATAGTTCCTGAAGGCATTTATTGTGAAATAAATCATTCAAAGTAATATTTGTTGGCTGTTATATTACAAATAAATTTGTCGTGAGGCTCACGATGCTGCAAATACTCCTTGACTGTTTTTTTGATATTTAGATTGTTATTTGTTTGTTGGAGCAATGATGTAAAATCTTCTTCTGAATATCCACTATAGCATATAATATCGGTGGCCAATCTCTTTGCATTTATATGGACAAATCTAATGGTTTGGATAGCCATAATGCATGTAATATTATAGTGCCTAGTTTTTGTTAACAGCCTGAGGAATTCAGTATTATTGTGCGTCAATAAATCGCTTCCAGCACAGTCATCCAATATTATTAGAGTGTTATATGGATATGATGAAGTTTGATATTTTACTAGCTTGTTTGCTATATATACTATTCTATCATCTATTTCTTGAAGGGAGTGCTTGTTTATTAGTCTCTGCATTTCTTCATTTGTCTCTTTCATTTTTGATAATACATGCTTTACCATCGCATAATATTTTATCTTTCGCTTTAGATGTTTTTTCAAATAATCCATCAATTCTGCTTCGTTCAAATATATGATTGGTGTCTTGACATTTTGACTCATCGCCTCTGCAGTTTTGTCCATCTTACCGCTTGTGGAACAGAATACTATCTTCTGGTAGTAGGGATACTTAAATAATCTCTCGGTAATTAAAATGTGTTTCCATATCCAATAACTTTTTCCAGCACCTGGTTTGCCTATCAAAAAATATATACCGTTCGTGCTAAATGGATAGGAAGGATGAATTGGTTTCATAAGTGCAGACTCTATTTCCTTTTGGTTTTTTCGCATGGTTTTTTGGATTAAAACTTCTACTTCTTTCATTATTTGTTTAGCCATTTATTGTTGGTTAAATCCATTTTTTAATGTTTGATGGGATATTTTTTTGTTTGCTCCAATAATCCATTTCAAGATTTGATAATTTAGTTGGGGCTCCTTCTCGTAAATTTTTTGCTGGAATAACATCTTCTGTCCCTTCACTATATTTAATTTTATATTTATTCTTAGCTGCATCGTAGGATATAATTTTATCCACAATACCTCTCTTGCCTCCCTTTAGTGTCTGAGCAAGAGGCACTTCTGCCCCGGGGCCCTTCAGGCCCTTATTTTTATTCTGTGTTTTTATCAATCTATATCCCGGCAACTTATCTATCGATTCATCTTTGGACTTAACAATAAATTGATTTCCAGCTTTCGAATCAACAATATAAGCCTCCTTGCTGACTCTATTTCTTCGCTTCGAAAATGGTTCCTTGGCTTGTATAATTCTCACCCTGTCGTTAGGCTGAAAGTCATATGGATTTATTTGTGATTTAGTATTAATATATTCTTTTTCATCTTTCTCTGTCATTTCGTTTGGTATTTTATAGTCCAACGATCGGTGAGGGGATTTATTGTAGGAATCTATTAATCCCTTCATTTCTTGTTCTCCAATAAATCTATTCTCTCCTACCATATCTCTAATAGTTCTCATGAATCTATTTATGATGCCTAGTACATTATGATTATTGTCTTCCGTAGTATTGTATATAATATTTTTTGCCTTCATTATTTGCAAAACATCATTGGACAAATAGGCTGCATCCTGGTCTGAAGTAATAGAATAAACATTTGGTTCATCTACTAAAAATTGATTTAATGCTCTAGCTACTTCTTTTGCTCCCTTCCCTCTCATCGCATAACAAAAAGCCTTCCTGGTATTGATATTTATTAGCATCAGATAATTCAAACCATCTTTTGTTTTGTCATTTATGAAAGTGTCCATTTGATATCCTCCTGAGTGTTTGGAATATATATTCATAAATTTTGCCTTTGGTACTTTAACATCATGCACTATATTCTTCAAATAATTTAATGCTGCTTCTTCTGTAAATCCATATCGTTTTGCAAGAGGAACAAATTTTGATGGTGTTTTCCACGGAAAAGTTTTGTATAACTCCTCTATTGTTTTGTAAGTCATTGTTTTGAAAAAAATAAACCCTCAGTTAATATAACATTTTACGGTAAGGGAAGAATATCATTTCGATAGAAAAGCTTTCGCTTCTCGGTATTTTTACTGGTATATCTTTATGTCGACCAGAATATAGTTCGATCCAGAATCGTTGGTCAGTTGAGTTCAGCTTAAAGTATTTTATAGGGTTGAAGTATATTGTTGTGTTTCCAACATATCCTTGATTTGATTGGTCCCCGAAGGATGAATAAATTTTACATGAATGCCTATCCCATACATTATAAAAATTGACTTCTCTAAGCCATTTAAATTTATAGTTATTATGATAATTTGCCCCTTGGTCTGTCTCTCCACTAATATTAAACACATCTTCGAAATCATATTTTCGGTCTATCAATCCAAAATCTTGAACGGTTCGATGAGGAAAATCAATTGATATGTCAATATAAAATGGACTCTTCTTATCATAATTATGTCGAGATAAAATTCTTTCCAAATATGTTTTTCTCCTATAATCATAGAATCCATCAGCCATGACATCAAGCTCAGTTGAAAGGCCATAAGGGTCTTCACTAAATCTTGGCTTGTCTTTATACTTAGCTTTCTCTTCTTCTGTTTTTGCCTTCGCCAAATTGTCTTCAATCTCTTGATTATATTTTTTCATTTCAGCCCATAGATATTCATATAATACGTGTCCAAAACCACCGAAATCATCCTTCTCACTCATCCACATTAAAACATTTACTTCAACCATAGATTTCCTTGCAGCAGGTATACTTATATACGCTGAGTGGTCATATAAGTTTGGGTCATCTGATTTTGGAGGAGGAGTGGCATATTTATTGTAGTCCTCTTTGTAGTATTTCCTAACTTTAATTTTAAATTCTAGCCTTCTCTTTCTAGCTAACATAAATATATTTCTAACACCAATAATAGACTCACCACGATTAGATGTGCACCATTCTTGTGGAAAATTAAAATAATAACGATTAAATTTCGCAGGGTCTCTTTCTCCATCTTCCAGAAAGAAAGCGTGCTCCATAGGGATTGGTGTTTGTTCTTCAGCTGGATTGAGCGTCGGGTACATTTCAATCATTATAAAACAACTTCTTGATTCGAAGGGATATCTTAACAAAAAATGGTTGGGATTTCTTGACGGAACGTTAAGAAATCACGCCATTTATATATACTACTACTACATATAATAAAAAAGATTCTATATTAGCGAACGACATTAGGAGTGAGCCTCCCTAGGTGTTTAGATATATAGCCCGAAGGTAATCTGAGCCCCCCCAGCGGGGGGGACGAGAGGGGGGGAGAGAACAAAAAAGAAAAAGATTTTGCGTAAGCAAAAGAGGGGGGATGCATGCTGGGCTTTAGCCCAGACCATCCGGGGGATATGCCCCCGGTGGGATTTATCCCACAAATTCATTTAGGTCGATTTTTTTGGGCTAAAATAATTTTGATAACGAGACGATAAAAGTATGAGTTTGGATTTTTTTTGCTGCGAACTTTTTGAATGTGGGGGCCTTTTGAGGGGGTCCAGGGGTGCGAACCCCTGGAGTAGTGGGGTGCGGAGCCTCTGCGGAGCCCCCAAGTATAGGCTTGGCGGTAGCGGAGCCTATACTATACTACTCACGAATCTGGTTGGCGGACTCGGGTGTGGAAATTCATAAATATCGAGCAATTCATGCTCGTTTTCTGTTTTCTCATTAATTTCAATCAGCGTTGTCCACGACGATTCTGGCTTACTCGAGTCATCTGTGCAGATCAGCTTGTAGCTTCTCAACTTCTCTGGATTGCATCTCCAGAATCTGAAACCGTTTAGAATAGCAGTTCCTTTTGTCAGCTCGACTTGAAACCATGAATTCTTATAAGGATAAGTGCTGACGTTTTTATCAGCATCAAGCAAATAAAAACTGTCGAAGTCCAGACTAGAAGCAAAAACGATGACTGGAGACTTGTGTGGGTCTTTATTTTCACTCTCACTAACAAGTGTCGCAAAGACTCCTTTTGAATACTTCGCCTCGGTTGATAAAAGTTCAATTCCTTTGACCAATAGAAAACTTTCGCCTGTCCAGTTTGGTCCTGTTGATCTGAATCGAACTTTTCTGCCTCGAATTGGATCAAACTTGACTGTCATGTCTTTGTACGCACCATTCAGCTCGTTCGCTACTTTCACTGACTTCATTGTTATGCCATCAATTGCAATGTCAAATGATTTAGGAAAATACGAATTGTCACTGAATATGGTGACACCGCTGATCGTCACCGGCGTTTCAAGATCAAAACCAATGAAGCTGTTGATACCTACTAGCGTGAATTGGCCTTCAGCATGAGGGACAAGGAGCGTGTAGATGTCGGCTGATGACTGAGAGGCAATGAAGAGTCTGTCAAAAGGAGTTTCCTGCTTGTCATTCAGCTGTGCAAGAATTCCCGGGCCTTTCTTACTCATTTCAACTGTGAAGAATCTGCTTGAAATGAAAGGAGCTGGTGATTTTGAACCTTTTTCTTTCTCTAATCTAGCAAGCTCTGCCTTAAGCGAACTAATTTCTTCATTTTTTCCTTTGATTGCTGCATTCAGCCTATCATTTTGTGCTTTCATTTTTTCTTCAACAGATTTGACATCTCTATCTTTCTCACTTTTCATTTTAGCAAGTTCAGAGTCTTTCTCACTTTTTATCTTAGCTATTTCAGAGTCTTTCTCACTTTTTATCTTAGCTATTTCAGAGTCTTTCTCACTTTTCATTTTAGCTATTTCAGAATCTTTCTCACTTTTCATTTTAGCAAGTTCAGTGTCTTTCTCACTTTTTATCTTAGCTATTTCAGAATCTTTTTCTTTTCTCATTTTAGCTATTTCAGAATCTTTCTCGCTTTTCGTCTTAGCAAGATCACTTTTGAGTGATGAATTTTCGTTTGAAGTTTTTTCATTTTCGGTTCTCAATTCTTTGTTTTCTTTATTTTTAGCTTCAATTTCTTTTTTCAGTTTTTCATATTCTTTCTTATTGATTCCTGCTGTTTCTGTTTCTTTGCTTCTTTCCTCGTGTTCTCTGAGGTCTTCGATGTAGTCTTTGATTTCTCTTTCATCAACTGTTTCCTCCGTGTATTCGTCGTACGAAATGGCGCCTGCCAGTTCTTCAAAGATTTCATCGAATGAAGGTCTGTCTTCAGCTGCTTGGCTCCAGCATCGGGTGATCAATTCCTTCATCTTTTCTGGAACTCCTTCTGTGAACTCTGGTCTTATTCCTGACGTCACTTTTTTCAACAAATTTTTCAAACTAATTGGTCGCCCGTTTACTGAAAATGGCTCGACTCCTGTCACTATTTCGTAAGCCAGGACTCCAAACGCGTAGACATCAATTCCCAATCCGTAGTGCCCTTCATCTTCAATCAATTCAGGGGCCATGTACAAAGGGGTACCAATTTTTCCTGTCATCGACATTTGCATCGATTTCGTCATCGATTGGCTGAAGCATTTCGAGAGACCAAAGTCGCATACACGCGGATAATAGTTGCCGTCAACGAGAATGTTCTCGGGCTTCAGGTCTCGGTGAAGAATTCCGTTTCTGTGGAGATATCGAAGGGCGTCTGAAATGCCGATAAGACAAATGAACTTTTTGGTGGGATTCCAGTTGGAATCTGCAATGCTTTGCTTCTCTTTGTCAAGAATTACTTTCAATGAGCCGTGTTCGAGATATTCCGTAAGGATGGTCGGCTGAAGAGAGGTCGGATCATTAAACGAATGGAAATTGATGCCGTGGAATTTGACAATGGCAGGATGGTTAAGCTTGTAAAGAATTAGGGACTCGCGGAGAAACATCATTTGGTCTTCACCGGTAAATGTTTTTTGAATTTTGATCAACTTGGCTGCATATTGCTTATCATCACTTTCACGAGTGACAACATATACTTCGCCAAACGCTCCTTGACCAAGCTTTTTTCCTGTGGGCTCAAAACTGTCGGTATCAAAAAAAGCGTCTTTAAAATCCATTTGAATTTAAAAAAAAAAAAAAAAAATCTCTCAAATGGTCCACTTTTTGAACTTTGTTCCTTTAAATTTCTCCAAAAATTCCTTTTGGTCGGATACTCTCAAAAAGTTAAAAAATTGAATTAAAAAAGATAAAATTATAAAAAAATTAAAATTTTTATTAAATTTATAAGATATCACTGATTTGGAGACCTGCTTTATCTTGATCTCGATCAAAATATATAATATAATATCTTGAGTTGCGTTATTTTGGTTGTAATTTGGCGGTTGTTGAAAAGGCGGTTGGTAATAATTCATTGGAAATTGCGGCTGTTGTACAGGAAAATTATTGTTTATCGTTTGATTTTGGAATTGAAAGTTAAAAAAATTGGTTGGCTGATTTGAATAAGTAGAAACGCCAATTCCATTATTTTGAGGATGTTGAAATACAGGATTTGTATTTGGAAGTGCATTGTAATTTCGTCCAAACATAGCTTTAAATTTTTGAAAATAAATAAATGGTTCAAGATTTTTATTGAAAAAGTCATTTTTCAGATCAGGATTGATTCAATTTTTTAACTTTTTGAGAGTATCCGACCAAAAGGAATTTTTGGAGAAATTTTAAAAGGAACGTTCAAAAAGTGGACACATTTGAGAGATTTGCACATTCCTCTCAGCACTTTTTGAGAGCTTCGCTCTCAAAAAGTGCTCCAAGGAATTTCCAAAATTCTGAAGCCTCAATTTTTCACAAATTATTTTGTATGTAAATTCAATTTCTCTTTTCAAATTGATTTTTTTTCAAAAATGCAAATTTTGCATGAGCTGATATTAGCTTTTATAAATTTATTTTTCATATTTAATATTCATATGAAATGTTGGTTAATCATACTAATTTAACATGCTATTTCTTTTCAATCAATCACACTTCTTTGTTTAAGGACGTGGTAGGACCAAATATAATTTGAATTTTATGCGTAAATATCTCCTTAAATAATTTGTTATTGTAGTTCTAAAATATATTATTATATTATATATTTGATATTTATTAAAATAAATCAATAATAAATGAGATCGCCTATGTATATGAAAGAAAAACATCCAAATTAAAAATGGCATTAAAATGAATAGAACATCAGAACGACTTTATTAATCAAAAAATAAATGGTTTTTATTAAATATATACATGCTTGTTCACTTTTCCTATTGACCAAAATTACGCAATTTGAAAAAAAATTTTAAAGATCATCAATATTCTGAAAAAATTTTGTTATACTTTTTTCTTAAATAGAGTTTAATTTTGGGATATTTGTAAGTTTACTATAATATTATTTATTGCATACATTAAAATTCAATTTTAATGAGGAGATAACAAAAGTGTTTTTAGCCATATTCATAACTTTCAAATGAATAGAAGTATGCGAATTCAGAAATGTAGCACTTGAACTATTAATATATCAAAATTAATCATGTGCTGAATATTTCCTATTGAGTATTTTTTTAATTCATTTACTTTTTTATTCAAAAATTTATACTTCAAAAGGTCCGATATCATGTAAATTGAATGACAGCAAATTGTCTCCTGGGATAATTTTTGAAATTATTGGTAAAATAGTATTATATATTTAAATGTTAATGCAATTTAATTGATAAAGTTTTATGATAATAAATATTAAATGAGATATTTTACATACAAAAATGAGATTATATTTGGTCCTACCACGTCCTTAAAAAAGAAAGGGGGAAAAAAAATGTAAAAAAAGTGCGATGGACGGATTCGAACCATCAACTCTGAGAGCATGAATCTCATGAACTACCTCTTGTTTTCGTTCAAAAAGAAGCCATTGATGAATTAAGTAATTAGTATTAAACTGTACAATTAATGATGAATCTTGAAGACACAAATTTATGCTTTTGCTTAAATGTCAATAATCAGCCAACAATATAGAAAGTAATATTAATATCATATATTAATAATTTGTCAAAAGATTAAACGTCAAAACGCATCATTCACGTGTAAATCCGATTCCTTTAATAATCTGTTAGATGTTCATATTTTGGAGTTTTATAACGGCAGAATTATTACCAAGCTCGGCAGACTTTTTATAATACTCAATTGCTTTTTCTTTATCTTGTTCAACTCCTAGCCCTTCTTCGTAGCAGTATCCAAGGTTGCACATGCCATATGAATTCCCAAATTCAGCCGATTTTTCAAAGAATTCGAATGCTTTCTTATAATTCTGTTCAACGCCGATTCCATCTCTGTACAGGCATCCCAAATTGCTCATGCCAATCGGATTTCCAAGTTCAACCGATTTTTCATAGCATTTGAATGCCATAAAAGGGTTCTTTTCAGTACCTTTTCCATATATGTACAAACTGCCCAAATTGTAAAATGCATGTGAATTATCAAATTTGCTTGATTTTTCATAACATTCGAATGCTTTATAATAATTTTGCTCAACTCCTTGACCCAAATGATAGCAAAAGCCTAGATTGCATAGTCCATCTGGATCTTCAAGTTCTGCTGATTTTTGGAAGTACTCAAATGCTTTCAAATAATCTTGTTTAATGCCTCTCCCATCTCTGTATAACAATCCGAGATTGTTCATTCCTGACGAATTTCCAAGTTCTGCTGATTTTTGGAAGTACTCAAATGCTTTCAAATAATCTTGTTTGACACCTTTTCCATTTTTATACAGAATTCCAATTTTGTTGAATGATTCTGAATCTGCATTTCCCTCTTTGGTGTCATTTGGCTTCTGAATATTTTCTTGATCATATGAAATATTATCGTAATTGTTTTCTTGATTAGAGGACATTTTATCTAGCAACTGCTTATTTTTCGCTTCAAGTTCACAAATTTCTATTTTTAGACAATCATTTTCTTCAGTCAATTGCTTCTGTTTGATTTTACATTCGTTATTGATTTGATTAACTTGATTACTAAGCTGTGAATTCATGTCTTTAAAGTCATTATTTTCGTGCTCAATTCCATTCAATTTTTGGATTGTCTGGCATCTGTCTTCTTCGATTTCAATTATCTTCGATTTAAGTGCTCTGTTTTCAACATCCATTCGATTGCATTTAATCTGAACTTCTTTGATTTGATCAATTTTTTCTTGAATTAGTTTTTTGCTTTCTAGCTCATTTTCATTTAATTTCCTATTTTCTTCTTCAACTTCAATTATCTTTGATTTTAGTGAAGTATTCACAACATCCAATTGATTGCATTTAATCTGAACTTCTTTGATTTGATTAATTTTTTCTTGAATTAGTTTTTGGCTTTCTAGCTCATTTTCATTTAATTTCTTATTTTCTTCTTCAACTTCAATTATCTTCGATTTAAGTGAAGTATTTTCAACATCCAATTGATTGCATTTAATCTGAACTTCTTTGATTTGATCAATTTTTTCTTGAATTAGTTTTTGGCTTTCTAGCTCATTTTCATTTAATTTCTTATTTTCTTCTTCAACTTCAATTATCTTTGATTTTAGTGAAGCATTCACAACATTTAATTGATTGCATTTAATCTGAACCTCTTTGATTAGGTTCATTTTTCCTTGAATTAATTTTCTGCTTTCTAGCTCATTTTCATTTAATTTTTTATTTATTTTCCTATTTTCTTCTTCAACTCCAATTATCTTTGATTTAAGCTGTAAGTTTTCTTCTACCTTTTGGCTAAATCTGGCTTTAAATTGCTTTTTCATTTGATTTATTTGGTTTTGAAGTTCGTTGTTTTTATTTCTTAACGAAATGACGTATGGCAAATTGATTGATAAATACTGATAATATTTTTTAGTTGTTTCTTCTTGTGATTTACAAAAGTCATTCAGAAGTTTCTGAATGTTTCTTTCAGACAGCTTTTCAAGATCAAGAAATTGAAACAAAATGCATAACTTTTCAATTGATTTATCAATTAATTTGAAAAGATCATCACTCACGATTCTTTCTCTGTCACTTTTATCAATCATTCGATAAATTATCGAAGCCGGCAGTTTTGGAAAATCTTTATCTTGAATGCATTCTTCAATTCGATTGATCAAAAGATTCTGAATTTTGGTTGAAAATTCAGAATTTAAATCTCCAAAATTGTTACTCGATGAACTGTCGTTAAGAAGAAGATGAATCATAAAATTAACATCATTGAAATGCATTTCTGAATATTTATCAAGATTCTGCAAAAGCGATTTAACTTGAAAAAATTCGGAAAGCTTGAAAATGTCTCTGTAATTGTCATTCGTTATTTCTAAATGTTCGCCTTGAAGAATTTGGAAGAAATAAATAATATTTTCTTCTTTAATGTTGGATTCTGTTTGAAAATTTTGAATATTACCTGATAACTGATATTTTATATCAGAATTCAAATAATAAGAACGAATAAGCTGCGAATATTTGCATAATTGTGAATAACAAATTTTAACATCATTTGATTTTAATTTTAATAAAATCAAATCTTCCTCATCTTCATTAATTTCAGCAATAAAATTATCTTTCATATTGCCAATTTATAAACTCGAATTTAGTCAAAGAACTATAAACGTTTCCTGAGAATAAACTAGAGTAGCTGTAACAAATTCAAAACATGATCGTATTTTTTTTGAAGTGTGATATGAAAATTCTATTTTTTTCTAAAATTTTTATCAGTTGTATTTATTATTTCGGAAAGCAAATAATAAAATATATGTTGCAATGAGTTGTTTATTGATATTTAATATAGTGCATGCTAAATAATTATAAATTGTAAACTTTTTTGTTGGTTATTAGTATTTTTTTTAATTAAAAGCAAGGTTCCAATGAAAGGATCCTTTTTATAATAGACTGAAAAATATTTTAATATATGTAAAAATGATTAATCATGATATTAATTCAAATTTTTTAGATAATTATAATATGAATTTGGATTGATTATTTTTGGATTTCTTTAGGTTTAAAGCTGGATTCATGAAATAGTTAAGAACTTGCAGATTCACTAGGTTGGAAATCTTTCCTTTAATAATTCAAATCCAATTCAAAAAGATAATTAAAAAGAAAGAATTCTATGTTTTGTTTTGTTACAAAATTTTTCACATTTTTTCATGAATAAAATTAAAATTATGCGTAACGCGACCAAGGAATTATTCTCATATATTTGATATTTATTTATTTATAATTAATTTTATATTTTTACCAAATAAAGGATGACCGCATGCACATTTTTAGCATCGTGAATTTATACATTTTTCCCAGGAATTATAATCTTTTATTTAAAAAGTGTAAACGCTCAAAATAAAGTTTTATATTATATTATTATAAAATCATAAAACCTTCTTACCAATGAGAAAAATCAATTTGACAGTTCACTTTTTGAGAAGGCTTGTCCAAAAAATTTCGTTGCAGCTACTCTAATAAACTATTCAAAAAAAAAAAAAAAAAAAAAAGGAACATTGAATGTGAAATGAAATAAGATATTTATTTAACATATTTGGCAATTATTGATTATGTTTCTTATATTTTTTAAAAAAATTAATTTATATTTACGTAAAATAAAACATATTTAATAATAAAAAAATAAAACAAAAAAATATTATTCATATGATAAATGGAGCGAAGCCCCACGAATGACCCAAAAGTCGTTTGTTCTGTTTGTTGGAATTGGTAATGTAGCTATCAATTCATTAGAAACGTGCTTTCTATGCACTTTTGACGGATCGTTCATGACTTGGTAGACAGGACACTGGAAGAAGCCGTTTTCGCTCTCAGAATCCTCATCGCTTTTCAGCACGGGAATGATCTGCAGGATTGGGCACCTGTACCTCTCTTTGAAATCAACAATTTCAGAAGTTTCAGTATCTTCTTCATATTCTTCAGAATCATAGTCATCGGCAATTTCTTCTTGCACAATTTCATGTTCATTCTCATTATTAACAGCGTCCTTGCTATCATTTACATTGTTGTTATTCTCATCATTATCACTGCCTTCAGCTTTGTTATCATTCTCGCCATTATTTTCATCCTTGTTACCATTCTCATTTTCATTATTATCTTCAGCTTTGCCTTCATTTTCATCATTATCATTGCCTTTAGCTTTGTCATCATTTTCATTTTCATTTTTGTTTTCGTTATTGCTAGCATCAGCATTGTTTGTGTTTTCATTTTCATTGTTTGTGTTTTCATTTTCATTGTTTGTGTTTTCATTTTCATTGTTTGTGTTTTCATTTTCATTGTTCGTGTTTTCATTTTCATTGTTTGTGTTTTCATTTTCATTGTTCGTGTTTTCATTTTCATTGTTCGTGTTTTCATTTTCATTGTTTGTGTTTTCATTTTCATTGTTTGTGTTTTCATTTTCATTGTTCGTGTTTTCATTGCCTGAATTTTCGTTGTTCACTTCATTCTCTGCCTGGTTTGGCCCTGATTCATGCTTTGGAAGCGTAAATAAAGAAGGCGAGACGTCTGCAATTGTTGGCGAAACACGGATGTTTGACACGGAGGCTTTTTGGGGACGAACAGAGGATGCACGGAAGTTTTCTTCCTCGATGAGAAGCTGCTGATTCAAGTCGAAGACGGCGCCTTGGAAAGTGAGTCCAATGACGTAGAAACCTTCGTCGGGCTGCTTGTCAGGCTCGCCGAGGACAATCCTTGTTTCAAAGGCGACCTTGTCCGGCATCTCGTCAGTCTGCAGCTGGCTGCTTCTTATGTGGTGGATCACAACTGCATTCAAAAAGTTTCTCGGGTCAGCGAAACACGACAAATCAATCAAGACTGGCTTTCCTCTTCTCACCCAAGAATTGAAGAACTCGGCTCTTTTGACAATCTCTTTAATGAAGCCGTCGATTGTGAAGTAACCCTTAAAATTCTGCCAGTTTTTTGGCACTTTTCCTTTCCAAATTGAATGGATATTTTTTTGAACTTTTTCAGTCGATTGAATCAATCCATGAATAACTTTTTCAATCTCATTGATTGACTTTTTGATAACTTCTATCGTCTTGGCAAGTTTGGTCGTTTCTTGTGTCAGAATAATTGTGAGAGGGTCTGAAAAGTTGATCGTTTCTGCTTCTTCATTTGAGCCGATGTCTTCAAGCTCTGGCAACGAAGACGAGATGTTTTTGACACGATCAAGAACGACCTCGTCAATTTCTTCCTGTGAGACAACCTGATTACAAATTGCCTTTTTGATTGATTTGCTTGCAAGTTCAGAATTTTTCATATTGAATATTTTCTGAATGCCTTCATGAAGGCCGAAAAGTGACGGCGAGTCATTTTCAGGGAGGGACAAGATGAACGATAGAAGCTGTCTTTTTGTTTCGATATTTGGGAGGACGAAAAGTGGCGTAATTGAATTCCCTTCAATATTATTTTGACCATCATTTTCACCTCTAACGGCTTCTTTACAAACAATTCTTCTCAAAATTGCGTTGATGACTTTCTTGTCATTGTCATCGTTCGACCTGCCGCCGTAAATGACGTCTCCGATGACGAAGCACAAGTAATTGAAGGGAATCGAATCGACGTCATTTTCAAGGTACGGTTGAATAACCGTCGAAATGAGCCTGAATTCATTATCGGTGAAATCATAAGGACAGTTGAAGCCGACACTTCCGTATTTTTGGCGCTGAAGAATGATCGAGTGGAACAGGCCAATTGAGAAGGAAAGTCGAATGGCAGTCTCAGATTGGAAGAACTCGTCTGAAAGAAGGGCAAAGCATGTCAGAAGGTCTGCACGAACATTCTCGTTATTTTCAAGAATCATCTTGGAACAATTGAGAGGAATTTCGGCCGGCAACTTCGTTTTCGAATCAAGATGAGTTGTCAAGAAAACACGAAAATCAGGATGAATTGAGCCTGAACAAATCTTCGAGACAGTTGCACAGAAATCATTGACCCATTTTCCGCTGCATTCGATGTTTTCAAGGAGAATCCATTCACCTTGAGATGCGCAAGAGTGAATTTCCTTTTCCGTTTTCAATGCCGCTGAGAATGACATTGCTCTAATCTTCATTTTCTCGATCATTTGGCACTTTTGTGCAAACTTCAGAACTTTTTGACGGGCATCGACTTGATCGGACGCTAAAATGATCATCAATGGAATGTTAGGTGATGTGAACGAATTGGCAAATTTTAAGTGAGAAACAATAGGTTTTGTGAAGAATGATCCGAGATTTTTATCGACAAAATTTTTGACAAAATTTGCCAATTTCTCAGGAGCAACCGTTTTGACAAATAATAATTTCTGAAGATCATCTAACTTTCCACCAAAAACGGTCGGAATCTCATTCATTTCAGAATTAACAAAAGTGACAAATTGGTCAGGATCAGTCAATATTTTATTCGGCAAAGATCGAAAAGCTGAAACAGAACGAGAAAGAGAATTTATTGAATCCCACAAATCCTTTGGAATTTTGTCTTCAATTGGATTGTCGAGCGGATTCTCTATCTTAGGAAGACCTCTCATAAAGATCGACCATTCGCTCTCGCTTATCTTTTTCTCGGAACGAAGGATTGCAGATGCCATGATGAAGGCCAATGTCAAACGATGAGAAGAATGAATTCCTCGGGCAATTTCAACAAAGATAGAAGAAGTTATAACATTGACCAATTTAGGAATTCTATCTTCTTTTGAGTCAAATTTTTTGAGAGATAATAAGGCAACTTTTTGAATAAATTCAAGCGAGAAAACATAAAGTGGATTCAGATTAGAAAGTGGTGATAATGAGAAGAAAATAACCGCCAATCTTTCGGCTATAGGTGTATATTTTGACCTCTCTTTTGTGAACTTGTCATTTTCTGTCTCCATTTTGAACAAACTTTCTTCAATTTCTTTTCGTTTGCTTTCGCTGCTTTCCATCGTGTTGATCAACACTTCATCATCAAGAATATGATCGCCGGATGATCGAAGCAATTCAAGCATTCGTTCTTCGATCTGTTTTAGATTTGTCTTCGCTGCAATAAGTTGAGAAACAACTTCTTTTTTATTATTTTCAAGCTCAGGATCTTCAACTTCAACGATGTTCGATGTTTCATAAGCAACAAGCGCCGCTTTTGTAATAGAGAAGTCAACAATAGTTGAAGATGAATAAGTTTCAGGTGCAAATTTAGGTTCTTTAACTTTCGTTGTCATATAAAGTTTGAAATTTTCATCAAATTCAATTAAACGTTCGCTTAATTTGATGAAATTTTTTCCATCTTGTTGAATGATTCGATGAGCAACAAGATTGTCCAATTGTGGGTCAATTGAATCGCTGACATCTTCAATGAGGACTGGAATACCAAGTCTCATTGATGTCTCGATTGTTTTGAGCAGATTTGCAGTGTTTGGCTTGACAATGACAATCTGTCTTGTCTTCTCAAGTTGCTTAATAAATTGATTAGCAAATCCAAGCTGATCCACAATTAAAGGTGCCATTACAGAGTCTCTCAAAATGATTGCATTTTCAATGCTGGTTTGGTCACCAGGCAAACCAAAGTTAAGCCATTCTTGAATCTCCATTGGCTCAGCCATAACCTTTGTAAATTGGAAGTTCGGTGTAACTTTAAATTTGGCTGAATTAACAGCTTCTAATATGCCATTGAATAAGTCCGTTCGAAAAGTGGAAGGAAGTGGACCAAAGTAAGTTAATAAAGCAGCACAAAGGAAAGAATCTCCTTGAATGTATTGTTTTGAGTCTTTCAATTTCTTCATTCTTTCTAGCCATTTTTTTTGATCAGCAACCAAAATCTTCGATAATTTGGAAGCATGACCGACTCTTGATTTTGACTCATTCATGTTATCGTTCAACTTTTTCTTTTCTCTATTAATGATGTCATATTGTTGCTTAAGTTCATCTAAAGTGTCTTCTAAAGTTTTTGCTTGTGACAATTCTTTCTTTAATTTGTCTTTGTCCTTCTTTAATGATGAGTCAATTGCTTTGATGTCTTCTTGTTTTGGTTCAACTTTTCTATAGTTTATTTCATAGTTGTAGAGTGAAGTTGCCCAAACACAAAGACACTTGGCAGCTACAGAAACTCGGCCAACTTCGCTTTCTTGGAAATTTGGATTCGATTCTATATACGGTTGCACTTTTTTCATAATGGCCATTGGAATTCGCCTCTCTTCATTGTACCTGGTGCTAATTTTGTTAATGAAAAGTGGATCAGCCAAAATTCCACTCGCAGCTTTCCATGTCGTTTCCGTCTCCATCAAAATGCAAACGACTTCCATAACCGTTCTAACTGCCGGTGGTGGTTCTTGAAAACTTCGGAGCTCTGAAATATCGCCTCTATTTAGTCCTTTCAGAGCGGTTATTGCATTTTCAAGAGCAGGTTGAACTTCTTCCAAATCTTTTTCGCATTCTTCTTTGATCTTTTCAATTGACTCTGTTTTTTCTCGGATTTTTTCCTCTTTCTTAGAAATTGCAGATTTCAACTTGTTCAATAGTGCTTCTGTCTCTGAGATCTCTTGATGAAGAATGTCAGCTTGCTGAGTCTTTGACTTTAGTTCGGGTTCGATGTCTGTCAAATTCGTCTCCATTGATCCCAGTGAAGAGTCAGTGAATGAAATTTTTTCAAGTGAACTATCGAGGTCAAAAATTTCATCATTAACAGCGGTTGTTCGTTTGTCAACTGTGCTTTTATAATTCTCAATGAATCGTATGAAGAGTCCCGGTGTAACAAAGTATTTTTTACCGGTTTGATTGAAAAATTTCTGAGAAACATTGAAAGCCAATTGATGTATAGAAACCGATAAATTCGACATGTTTTCATCATCAAACAAAGAAGAAGCAACTTTTGTAAAGGCATCATCCGGCCAAGGCTCGTAATAATCAAACGTTGAGAACTTGATTATTGAAGGATAGTTAATGAACCTATCTTTCATGTTGAAATCATAAGGAGAGACACAAAAGACAACATGAATCAAATCACGAATTCTTTGCAAAAATAAATTTATCAAATTTTGATGTGACTCATTTTGGCCTGTCAATTTGGCAAAGAAGACGCTATCGGTGCAAATTTTATCAACATCCTCACTTGAGAACATCGTTGTGATATCACAACCGTTCATTAAAGATGAAAGATCATTCATAAATTGATCGTTTTTCATCGCTTCATCACCTACAATTAATAACGTGTTTTTGCCATTAACGCCACAACGCAAACAGACAGATTTGAAGTCCTCATGAAGTGTGTAAATGTTATCAAACTCAACTACATCATATTGAGATAAGTAGGCCGCAAACCGAACAACAGTTCTCCTTCCTGTTCCAGGATTTCCAAGCAAAATTGCATGACTTTGCTTGAACTTGATGATTCGAAGAAGTCGAAGAACATGTTGAGCACAAAAGTCAAACATAAGAATAGGAACACTTGAGCTGCTTTTCAAAGATGCGAAGAATTCACGCGCAGGCTCTTCAAGTGCATCAATGGCATCGTCCAATGACTCGTATTCATTGTACTTATGCAATGGTGCATCTTCAACAGTCTTATTTTCATTGTTCGATGGCTGCTGGAATAAAAGGTCGCCAAAATAGGTATGAAAAGCGGTTACTGGTTGTTCTGAATTCAACTTTTTCTTTATGCAATTTGTGAGAATTTCGTCAAACTTCTTCGAATCTTCCTCGTTATTGAATCTGTCAGAAAAAACACGGGTCACTTCGTGTGCCCAAAGCCTCTCAAATTGCTTCGAGTCTGGAATCGTTTCTGGCGTCGAAAGAAGAAGTCCTTGGACGACTCGAATCACATCTCTGAAGTTGAAGTTGAAATGAGGATTGTCGAGAGATTGAGGGAAAGATGTCGATACACTCTCAAAAATTGAGATGATTGAATTCGAAACTCTGGGCTCCGCCGATACGACGGTTTCATTGAATTTCATAAAGAAGAGCTGAAGAATTGAATGGACAACTTGATAAGAAGTTGAAGAATCAAATGGAGCAATTTCAAGTGTGAGAACATGACGAAGAAGTCGTGGAGGAAGCTGACGAAAAGTTCCTTGAATTTGGCCTGAAATTCCAAGAAGGGCGAACTTTTTCACAGCTATCCATTGATAGGACGGTTTTCTAAACAAACCTTGAAAAGACAGAATTTGTCGAAGAAGCTCGAATGAATCATTTTGACCGAAATTGATATTATCGATACAGAAAACGGAATTTTTGTCACAAATTGGCCTTAAGAAATCACCATGCTTTTTCTCAAGATACATTTCAATCAATTTTTGGGCGGTTTGTGAGGTGGTTTTTGATGAGAATTCCAATGAAAAATGACCGAATTCGTTGTCTTCATCTTCCATCTCTTTCATTAAACGGTTAACAACCGTTGTCTTGCCAGATCCACTGTGACCAGAGAGGACAACATTTGTATTCGATTTCAGAAGAAGTTTCAATATGTATGAAATACGATAGGTCTCAATTGTGTGGCAGAAAATGCTTGCTGAAGCAAGCGGATCAACTTCAAAGTTCTCCGGTGCAATTGTGACAAATTTAGGCATGTATTCAGACCAATGCAACCATTCACCTTTCGCTGGATCAACTTTCCAATCGTAAACCAAGCCTTTGTTTGGAAGTGTCAGATGGCCACTGAAAATGTCTCTTACAAAGGAGTCAAAAAGTGCCCTTTTGTTCTCTTCCAGATGGCCACCGAATGACCAAATGAAGGCGAAAACATACAAGGCAGTAATAATGTGTGTTCCATCTTTTTCACTCAATTCTTGACCGTTCATAAGAGTGATAAAAATGTTCACAAGTGAGTCGATGTAGCTCAAAGTGGAACTTGGCAAATGTGACTCGTTTTCACTCAGAAATTCTACTGCCTGAGAAATTGAAACGTTTGTTAAATCATTGAATTTTTCAATGAAATTCTGATTGTTCAGAAAAAGTGGATAAACGTTCTTTTGGCATTGAGTAATCAACAACGGTTGCCATCCAAGTTGGCTTGTTTCAAAGTAAATAATTGAACTTCTTGTTAACGTTGCTGGCGATGCTTCTGCAAGATCAGGAACTTCAAAGAAGACATGCAAAAAAGGCGACATTTTTATCGTCTTTGTATTTGCCAACGATAGAACTTTATTATCGTCAAGAACCGTATTTAAGTTCTCAATCCAATTTGGCTTAATTTGACCATCAAAAACAATCCATTCTTCTTTTCGAATGTTATTGTTATTGTTGCTGTTTTTGTTGTCAAAAATGCTCTCAATTATCCCAGGCTTGAAAATTCGAGTTTCCAAGTTTTGAGTTCCATAAAGTTCATCGAAAGTCAAAGTGTTTGGACATATTGTTGTTCTTTTAACGGGGCAGAATTGATCATTGTCAGATTGTTGAGATAGAACGTTATAAGCATATTCTAGTATGTCTAATGATGTTGTCTTTCCAGAGCCAGCTTGGCCAACCAGAATGATTGACGACTGATTTTTATAAATGTTATGTAATTGAGTAACTTTGTTCAATGTGTAAGGCATTGTTTGTAAATTATTCTTTTCACAAACATCCTGGAAAGTGGCTGTTATACATGATGTTCGTGATGATACTAATGATTCAGGTGGATACAATTCAGAGAGGAAACTATTGAATGTGCTTTTATCTGTTGAATTCAACATTGGCAATAAAACTTCATTTATTGCATTCGAAACATGAAGACTTTCACTCAATGATGCTTCATCATTATGAAGATGGACACTGGCACAATACAAAATCTTTTTCATTGTGCGAATACTAAAGTCATAATGTGGTTGTTTAGCCAGAATATTTCTACAATAAAAAATAAACCTCAGAAAAGTTTTTGTTAGTTTTGAATATCCTTCAAAACCTAAAGTAACGAACGTTATTTCAATAACTTTTCGTTCATCCACTTCTTTCATTGAAACTGGTCTAAAGTAGTCTTTCAAAGGTTGAGGTATTGACATAGCGTCAGTTGAAGATAATGTTGCAAAAATGCAATAAGATTGACTGAGAGGAATTTCATATGAATCAAAGAAAAACTTCTTTAAACCGCCAACTGATGCTTGTCTAATTAAATTCAAGTGTAAATCAGCAACACTTAAAGTTTCATTTGGTAATCTTTGTATTTCTTGGAAACAACACCAAACGCCTGACTGAACAATGCCTCTTAAAAATAACGCCATTTGAAGAGTTGTAATTGAAGGACTGCAATTTACTAAGTAACAAAACATTCCCATTGATCGAGCAACATCTCTAATTATCTCTGTTTTTCCTACACATGAAGGGCCAATTAAGCAGCCTCCATAATTCTTTGCAAATGTTATAAATAACGAATTTTGACAATTCAAATATTCTGGCGTAATTATAAGTCTTTGATGATTGCCAATCAATTCGTATCCATATTTATAAACATTATTCAATTGCGTAACTAATATTTCTTTAGCTTGATCATCCCATTTCAACATGAAATTTTTAGTCCATTCGAAATTAGTCGATTCAATTATGTTCTTATCAATCAAATTTTGAATGACATCTCGAACATGTGAATCTAAAATGATTAATGATGCAATTTTTGATCGTTCACCTTCACGAAGATCAAGTCTAGCTAATTTGACCAAATTTGAAATTTTTAAATCAACTTCAGCTTTAAGTAAAGTTAATTGTTGAATTTGATTCTGTGAAGGGAAACATAATTCAATTCGTGATGTCCATTCTGCTTGTGTAATTGCAGCTGCAATTTGTGCATGTTGAATTGAAATCCAATCTTCACGAACCATTTCATGAAACTTAACTTTAGCATTTTTCATTTCATTCTTTAAAGTACGAATGATTTGTTCTTCAATACTCAGAAGCCACAATTCAATATTGACTCTGAATTTAACTGGTCTTAAATTCAATTTTTCTCCGTTATTTGAAAAAACAGCCATTACGCAAGGAATGTGATTTTCAAGTGCTGTTTCAATTGAATAGACGCCATCGAACAATTTTGGTAAATACGGTTGAATGCAATTTGGATCTTTTGATTTAGAAATCAAATCAAGAAGTTCATCGTTTGATAAGAAATACAAACGTGGAAAAGCAATTCTTTTCTGTTCAAGGAAGTCTTCAAGTGATTTTTGAATCTTTTCAAGTGTGGCATTAGCATTCTCAAGATCAGGAATAGTTTGACTTCCTACGTTATTATTACTACTACCACTGTTGTTGTTATTATTTGTTGTTCTGAAAAATAAGGAAGGATCATCATTGAGTTTCAAAGAGATATTTCTCCATATTTTATCAACTGATTGAAGCTCTTTTGTGTCACTTTGAAGCTGTCTTGAAATGTCGCCTGTTTGGAAAATTTGGCTAACATAACTCCATTTTGATTGAACTTGATCAAGAAGAGTAACAATGTATTGAACTTGTCTCAAGTTCTTCATCATTTCATCAGCACTTGATCTCAATGGAGCGATATATTTAGAAGCACGAACGGAATTTATTGTTGCTTGAGCATCATCAAGTTGAGCAAGAATTTCTTCCGTTCCTTCCAATGTGTAAGTGTTCTTTTGAAACTTGCATGGATTCATTGTGTATTGAAGATTATCAAGAATGTTTTTAACAGAATTCAGCATGTCTTGTAATGCATGTTCATTTGTTGCTTGTGCTGAAATCGCTGATATTTGATCAACGAAATTATAAGCTTGAAGATCAACTAATCTTCCAAATCTGAATTCATCATCACCAAAAATGTCTCCTCCAAGTAAATTTGTAATTTGATCAATATGAACTTGTGTTAAAGCTGGATTCTTCAAATCAGAAACAATTGGTAACAAATTGGAGAAGTCAGAAATAGAAGCTCTCAATTCATCAGCAACTTCGTTGTTTGGAAGCCCCATTTGTGCACGTAATGAACGATCTTGAAAGTCATTAAGTTGACCTGATAAGGCAGAAGGATCAATTGACTTAAAAGTTTGTTGGAACCAATTCTTAGTCATTGTCATCCATTCTGTCTTTGTCTCCCAAAGAAGTTGCTTATAAAAAACATCATTTACAAGCGAATCAACATCATCAAACTTGGTGACCGTTAAATTCATTGATGATTGATAATAATTATAATTCTGTGCAAGAGTTCGAATTTCATCTGTTTTAGCAATGATTACAACAAGAAGTGTTGCTGCTCTATTTGGCTTCGTTTTAATATTTGATAACCTATCGTCATTCGCCAATTCAGTTGCATCAAGAACGACCGAATGAAGTTGTGCAATTGACTTTTCTAAAGATGAAGTATACTTTGGTGTTAATGTTGCTTTTTGTTCGCTTGAAAAAGCTAAACTTCGCTTAACTTCATCAAAAATAGGAATGAGTTCTTGATACTCAGAGATTTCATCATTATTAATAAAGACGCCCTGTTCAGATGCAAGTTGTTGGAATCCTTTAATGACGTCTGCCAAACGTTGCAGTTCAGGTAAAGCTTCATGTTGTCTAGTCACAGCATGGATGTATTTCACAAAAGAATCAACGCCATCGATGACTGTTGTTAATTCTTCATGTGCTTTTTTGACTTTTTCAGAGAAACTCTCTAAAAACCGTCGAGCAACGGTTGGTATTCTCTTCTTTATTTGTGACAAGCAATTTCCTGGTGATTTGATGAACAATGATTTCATTTGTTTTAAGAAGATTTGATACAAACCAACTTCGCTCTTATCAACAACGGTTCGTAAGAATGCCTCTTGTTCGTGATATTCTTTAATCTTGATTTTGACATCGACAACCGTTATTTCATTTGAGTCAAGGAAGTCGATTTTGAATCGACAATTTTCGTTGTAAATGTTGATTGCTTTCTGAAATTGGATTGAATAATATTCCAATAAATCGAAGCCATGAGAAACAATCTCAGAACCTTTCTTGACTGTTTCTTTATATATTTGGTCATTGAATATTATCTGGCCAAGATCAGGAGCAGACATTTTCTCTTGTGCAACTCTGTCCAATGAAATGTCTTCAACAATGTATTGCTTGAAAATTGGATTCGCAATCAGACGAGGAACTTGGAACAGCAAGTGAATGAAATCATTTCTAACGGAATCAATTGTTCCAATGATCTCTTCTTTGGTCGGTTTCCACACAAGTTTGTCCTTGTAAGTGACGTCAATTTGAAAAATCGGTTGTTCAAAAATTTCATTAGTTTGCTTTCTTATGACAGAATAAATCTTCTGGTATTCGTTAGGCAAAATTAAAGGCTCTACGGGGCTAGGGTCCTTGTACCCAATTTTGTTGACACCTCGATCTTGTAAAGTTAACAAAATTGAATGCATATATAAAAGAGAGGTGAAACAAATTCGCCTTAACGATGAAATTATTAAATAGTCAATTAAACGTATAAATCGGACCAGTTTTTGACAGACTGCATGATGTGAAGCTTTCTTGGTGAAAACTAACGATGGACCGTTTTCAACCGTCGCGTTTTGACCATGCTTTTGAATCCGATTGTATTGAGCAATCCATTGATCAAGAACGGATCCTTCTTCTGTATTTTCCTTCACTTGATGCTCGGCTTCTCCTGAGTTTAAGATGTCTATCGTCTTTTCGCAGGCATCTTGGACTATTTGAAGAGTGTCCATGAAAAAGTCGTCAAATTTCTTTGCAACCGTTTCTCTGTATTGTTCGTTTTCTTGTAAAAAAGAGCTAATTGTGTATAAACCGTCAGGACGAATTGAAAAAAGTTTGGTTTTTTGAAGTTCTTGGAGTTCGCGTTGTATTTTAATAAAGGCTGGTCGAAGTACTGAATGAGAAAAAAATAATGATCCGGTTAATGAGGTACGAGCATTTGTCATTTTGTCACTTCGAACAGCTTTTTTCCATAGTTTAAAGGCTCTCCATTGGCGTTGATATTTGAAAAATGGAATTGTCATGATTTTAGAGAATAAATTTAAATCATGAATCCAATCTTTAAGGGGAATAAAATCTACCGTGGATGATTTAACATGCGTAAGACCATTTAATGATAAGTTCCAAAATTCTTCTCGTGAAGATTGTTCTTGTGGTATGATTCGAAGACAGGTTGGATGATCTGCGTCTTCAAGTATGTTTGATGGGTATAAATAAACAAATGAGCGTGTATCATTCCTTTCTTTTACTTTTTCGATAAAATCAAACGGATCTGTTAGAGTTTCGTAATCAATTGATGGAAGTGGTTCATCTGAATCTATATCGCGTGATGATTCTTTTTTATCTGGAATTTTTTCTGGAAGTGGTGGCAACTTTTTAATTTTTGGATTTATAATAGGAGCACCACGAATAATTGGTTTTGCGTTTTTACCAATTGTGGCCCCTAAAGTTACTGGATGATTATGAATTTGCTGTTTTGGTATTAATCGGTTCATTAAATCTCTAGATCGTTTATTTGGTATTGTTGCGCGATTTGGATTCATCTTATTTTTACTTATAACAAGATTTTGTTCGTTATAATAATTTTCAACGTTTATTTGGTCTTACTCAAATGAAAAACTCAATGTCGAAAATCTTATTGAATTTTCAAAATACCATAGCTATGCAGACAGGAGTGGCTATCATGCTCGGGTTCTTTTAGATACTTATTTTAATAATCCAAATGGATATCAATATGCGTGTCAAATTCTTGAATCTCAAGATGCAACGCCAATAGCAAAAATATATGCACTTGGATCATTAAGAGCTCTAATTTTGAAACGATGGGACCAAATTACACAAGAAGATAGAGATTTTTCTAGTAACTATATTATAAAGCTCGTTTACAGTTTAAGTTCTGATGCAGGAACAGACAAAAATGTTCTCAAAAATGCCGATTTATCGTTTCTTGACTTACTAATCCATGAATAGCCTGACAAATATACCAATTTTTTTAATGAATTAATAGAAAGAGCAAGAGAATCTAAAAATTTCGGCTATAATAGTCTTCAAATTATTAAATTTTTCTGCGATCAAGTTCTTATTAATATTGACGAACTTCTTTCAAATTCCTAAGCTGTTGAGCTTTCAAATTGCTTTAAAGTTCGAGCTGAAATTATTTATAAATTTTTAGAAGAAGTTTTAAAAAGCAATGATGATTCAGAATCAATTATCAAATCTACAATTCTTTATTAGAAGGATTGATCCTAAAGAAATTATTTCCGCGAAAGTTTTAGTTTTAAAGGTTATGCAACCACTTTTTGCCGCATCCTTGCTATGTGAATGAAGTTTTAAGTTTTTTAATTTGCAATTACCAGAAGTTTATAACAATATATTTGATCAAGTTTTTAATATGATGATTAATAATGTCAACACTTATATTCAATCACAAGCTGATTTTGATTTTAACAATATTAATAATTTCGCATTTACAAGAATACTTTCAATGACCATAACTGATTTCCTTAATAAATTTGGCGTGATTATTGAAAAACCAGAGAACGTTGAATCTATTCAAAAAGCTCTTAAATGGCTCCTTGCATTAACAAGTGCTGAAGATTTAGATGTTCTCCATACCTGCTGCGATTTTTGGTTGATCATTAGTGATAAATGTCATCACGAGCAACAGCAAAGAACTCAAAAAGATACAGCATTCATCACAATATATGCACCTATCCTTCCTGATATTCGTTGTATTTTAATTAAAAAGATGCAAAAGCCCGAAGTTTTTTGTCAAGATGAATCATTCAATTTTGTCATTGAAAGCCTTCAAAATAATAAAAAATTTTATGATATATTCAATAATGCCAAAATTTGTTTTTATGACTCAGATATTTTTCTCATTTCAAATTTGTTTTTTGATGTTGCTTTTTCTGGTGGTTCTTTATCATAATTGTCTTCGATCTCTTCTATATTAATATCTTCAATTTTGTTTTGTTCGATTTGTTGATTTTCTTGAGTATTATCTGAAGCTAGATGAAGTAACGGTTGTGTTGAATTGTTTTCTATAAATTATTGATCATTTACATCTGAATTACTATCTTGTTGTGATATCAAGTTCCTTGCTTGTTTATCTTTTTGCTCTAAACTTGTCCGCTTTTACTTTTTTTATTTTGGCACGTTCTAGTTGTGTTCCATATTTGTATCTGTTGTAATATTCTTGTTCTATTTTTGTAATTTAATCTCGAATTTCTGAAAGCTTGGTTTTGAATCAATAGTATTCTTTAACTCATTGTTATGGCTTTCTGCCACATTATTCGTAGCATATAATTAGTTGACCTTTACCAGGGGATTTTTCAGTGACACCTCTAACTTTAAATCGTTCAAAAATGGTATTTCTTTATGTCTTTAACATATTGAGAAAATCAATATCAACTTTTTTAAACTTTTTTTCTAAGTGTATAAAAAATTGTCTATAAGAGCTCGGTCAACCGTTTGTTTTTGATCATTTGTGAGTATTCCCCCATTTTTTCCTGAACCTTTGAGATTATCTGTGTTAGTGATGGTCTTGGAATTTTAGAAAAATAAAATTCTTCAATCCAAGTCTTAATCAATGTATCGCTAATAATTATAATAGATTCTTTTTCATGTTTGCATGTATGATTATCATTTAGGATATTTATTGGTTGGTTCAGAATGCATCATGATTGATGATTTTCCTGGTGATGGGAAGTATCTTGATCATAATTATAAGATGTTTCTTATAATTTCTTTTATATCTGAACTTGTTTCCTTCGCAATTAAATTATTATATAAAAGCTTCATCTGACCTAAATATAGTTGAATGGGGATAAAATACATACAATTATAATCAAAATGGAATAAAAAAATATAAACACTTATTGATTCCTAAACTAGATGTAGATAATGATAACTTGCATATAAGTAGCCTTTCTGGTAAAAAATTTTAATAAAGAAAAGATTATTAAGAATATTGACCCAAAAAAGAGTCCATCTAAGTTTGCTCCAAACCATAAATTATTTAAATTAGCAGGGAAGTTTCTTTAGACAACTCAACTTTTCAGATCAAGAAAGGACAAACATTCAAATACTCCGGAATAAATTAAATATAAATCCAAAAGATTGTAATGCAAATAGGAAACAAAGAATTAGGAAATACAAAACTCTTAATAGAATTCTTCAAAAACGAAAATTGCGATTATTCACTGTAATTGGATCCTATTCTAGAATGGCACAAAAGAAATTATAAAAGAGGCTCTCATCACTAAATACTGAATAAACTTTTACATTATGAAAACCATTTATTTGCAGATAACTTGAGAATGTATTGACTATAGGGTAGAGAAAAAGTTCATATGATGGTTCATATCTCTTTCAATATAGAACAATTTTTAATTTTTATGAGATATAAATATATTTCATCATGTATTCTAAATATTTATTAAAATAGATTATTTGATTTTAATTGATTGATCAAATTATTTTGAATATAATAAACTGGAGTATTAAAGATTTTTTTCTAAAAGCACAAAATTTTTAAAAATATTATTACTCCATGAATATATGCGACTTTAAAATAATTATAGGTGAACAATATATTATGACATCTAAAGCATATAAATGAATACTATATAATATAAATAAAAGGTTTAATGTATAAAAAATAAATGTATTTTTCAAAATCAATTGTTGGTGAAGTGAAATAAAACCCTAAAATATACCAATTTAAATTGGTATAGATGGGTCCCGACTCAATATGCTGGGACTTTTTGGGACTTAATAGGTTTTTTATTTAATCATATTATGATATGTTTAATTATATAAGATTATCTTTAATTTTACCGATACAATTATTAAATATTTATTTATATTTAAAGATAATCATATTTTAATCTTAAAAAATAAAATTGAAAGGAATATCATTCAAAATTTTGAGAGAAAAATATTATTTATCATTCTATTTGAAACTTCAAAAAACTCATTTAAATCGAATTAAAAATATTATAGTTGCTCTAATTGTCTGGAAATAAATGGATTTTGAGTATTTTTTTCAAAATATCAAAATGAATTATTATATTTTGTCCATTTTACTTAAATTTTCTACATTAAATATGAAATTTACAAATTATTGGTGTTGATATTTTATTATTATGCGTTTTTAAAGTGAAATCTTCTTTTTTTTGGAGGTTTTCGTATATACAATAAACTTTAATATTAACTTTTTGAGAATATTATTTCCAAAAAAAAAATATTTTTATATCTTAAAATTAAATCGATATAATTTAGAATAAATAAATTAATTAAATTATAATAAATAATTAAATACTTTTAAAATGCTTAAACATATAAATCTATCCAAGATTCAACGAGAAAAAACAAAAACAATTTTCTCCCATTTTTTAATATATTATACATTTATCTCGGTTAATAAACAATATTTCGAAAATTTAATAAATAAATAAGTTGTTAAATTTATATATAACTTTATATTATAAATATCATCTGAAAATGCTAAAAATTTAGATGAATAGAAAAATGCATTTGATCTTTCTTTTTACATAAATGGTTGATTAAAATATAAAGAAATATATAAATATTTTATTCTTTAAATATGTTTTTTTAAAAAAATGAAAATATAATAAGATAAATTTATTTTAAAATGATAAAAATACGTTATTTCAAGCCGGAACCCATCTATTGGTATATTAATTTAAATTTGCTATAATTATTAATTAATTTTAACATATTCTTTATTTATTTATGAGACTTTAAAACTTATTTATTATTCGTTATTTTTTCAATGAAATAAAAAAAAAAATAAACAAAAATAATATGAATTCTAACTCAACTAGAGTGAAAGATATAAACAGAATATCCAGTTTAACATTTTACAAATCAATTCATATATTTGATGGAATTATTTTATGAAATTTCTACAGATTATGTTAAAATGTTCAATGTAAAATTTTAATAAAAAAGGAATTTCATTCATTTTTCACTTGATAGTTAAAATGCTTTTTTTTTTTTTTTTTTTTTTTTTTTTTTTTTTTTTTTTTTTTGTTTCAATCTTTAACCATCAATAAAAAATATGCAATTAATATTATTTTATATATTTTATTAATTATTATAACAAGGAATTATTGGGAAATATTATGGAGGGGATATAGTTATATTTGTTTTTTATAATTTTTATTATTTTTGTACATACTACTTTAAAAACTTTTTTTAAAAAAGAATAATTGATTATATAGGGTGTCCAACATAGATTTAATAACTTTTTTAATATGAAATAAAAAAAAATAAAAATAAATTTAATGAAATCTTTATTAAATGTAATTTCCATTTGTAGTAATTACTTTTTCCAATCTTTCTATCCACTCCATAAAAAGTGACTGCCAAAAACTTTTGGGAAATGAATTCAAAATTTCTATGATGTGATCTTGAAGATCTTTTTCAGTGGCGTGCTCAACTCCTTCCAACTTTTCTTTAACTGTCCCAAAAAGTCCAAAGTCGGAAGGAGCGATATCTGGACTATATGCAGGATGCTTCATCGTCCTGAAGTTTGAATTCAAGAGAAAGTCATTAACCTTTTTAGATTTATGGCATGGAGAGTTATCATAATGCAATATTTTTCTAACACATCTTGGAGAACGACCTTGAGGATATATTTTTTCATCAATTTGCGTAATAATATTGATGAAATAATCACTATTGAACACCTTTTGGGAGGAAATCAACAAGAACAACGCCATCACCATTGAAAAAGATTGTAACGAACATTTTTCTTTGCATGTTCGTTTTGATGGTTCTATTTAAGAGCTCATCTTTTGAAATAACCCATTGTGACGATTGCGTGTATTGGTATAAGAACCAAGACTCGTCACCCGTCACAATGTTGCAGAAATGGGTTCTCTGCTCACTGTGTAAAATTTCCAGCATCGATTTTGCTAGAATGAACCTATTTTGTTTTTGGACATTATTCAGCACATGTGGGATCCACTTTGTTTGGTAGCAATGATAGCCAAGAGCATTTGTTAATCTGTCTATTACAGTACTTGGTGAAATTCCGAGCATCTTGGCTATCTGTCGAGCAGAAAATAATGGATTGTTGTCAATCATGTTTTTGACAGCAACCGTTATTCCATCATCTTTAGGTTTTTCACGAACTGGTTGATCATGGAGGTTGGTTCTCCCAACCTTGATTTGTCTTATCCAATATCTGATAGAATCAATACTGTATGCTTGTTCTCCATATGTTTCTTCAAAAATATCGGCGATCTGTTCTGCTTTCATGTCTCTTCGATAGCAAAATGCGCAAGCGTACCTTTGTTCAATTTCCATTTTTAAAAATAAATTAACAAACGTACATAAATATAAACGTATTTTGTCATTTTTTCAAAATTTTGTTCAATTTGAATAATTGGAATAAATTATCTTGCATGCAAGTATTTTTAATATAATTCACAAAATAATTTATATTAATTGTGAAAAAAGTTATTAAATCTATGTTGGACACCCTATATTAATATTTCAATTATAAAAATATTAATATAACCATATAGTTTTTTAAACCTCCACTTTTGGCGACTTTCAATATAACCATATGGTTTGTTTGATGAAATTCAATTATAAAAATTATAACCATATAGTTTTTTAAACCTCCACTTGTTTAAAAACAATTTATTATGAGCCACTAAATTGAATCAAATGAATTAGCATATTATTTATATGAAGTATCTCTAATAGTTTATTTATCAATGACAAAATCTTGATTTTACTAGATATTCACCAAGTTATAAATAATTTTATGAACTTTTTCACCACCCTTAATTTGTTCAAATAACTCAATTTGATTTTGTGATAGAGGAATAGATTCAAACAACAGGAAAACAGTATCTGCTATAAATTGAAAATCGACATTTGCACAAGGACCTTTCAGAATTTCTTCAGAGACAACAGCTCCTCCTACATTATCACTTTTTTGAATTGTCAAATTATAATCAAGAAAACTGCTGAGTTTTCTAATCATAAATGCATTAACTGAAGCGATATTGCATTAGAAAATGTGTGATTATAATTTGAAACAATTTTGGTTAAACCATAATGACATTCAATGTCATAAATTCCAAGACGAGAAAGGGCTAATGCAAATTCATAACCATATACTTCGATTGCAATACTTATTGCAAAGCATGTATTTATACATCGAATTAAGAAGTTCTTATCTCCGAATAATGTTTCTATTGAATAAGAACTGTAAATATGAATATAAATAAAAATAATTTTATGGTAGAATTTCAGAGGATTTTAAATCATCTTTTTTTCGATTGTAACTTTTTCTAAGTAATTTTTGAATTTAATAAAACAACTTTTTATGCAAAATAAAAAAACAATTTTGGAATATAGTATCAAGATATAGTCCAGTTCTATTCAATTAAGTCCAGCTCAATTGAATTTTTTGAATAAAATATATTCAATTATTTAAATGTGTATTGAAAAATCAAGATTTTTCAAAGAAAATATAGAAAAAAATTCAATTAAAATTTTAATAAAAATCATTTCTCTTATTTTAAGATAATATCTTATATGTTATAATGATTTTAAGACAATATTCATAATAAATTTCATTAATAAATTATAAAATGCAATTTTTTTTTGAAATGATTTCCAATATTTATCATATTAATTAGTTAAAACAAAACCTTTTTTTATCATCAAAATGATTTAAAAACATTAAATTTTAAAATAATTTTTATTTATTGTTCGTTTTTTCTTGTTAAATAGGATTGAATTTTCATTCTCTTTTTGATTGTATTTTGCTTTGATGTTTAAATGCTTTTCTGATAAATGATTAATTGATTTGGTGTTAATTCAAATCCTTTTTGAACCAAATCTTGGATATATGACAGTTCATATCCTCTGACTTTGACGCATTTTTCAACATCAAATCCCATTTGTTCAGTGATTTGACCATTTTTAAATTGAATTTGGACAACCATTCCTGCAGATTTGAATGCAGCCGACAGTTTGGTTGAGAAAACATTTGATGTAAAGCTTGATAAATTTTCAATATTTGATTTGCTGCAAGTGAGAGGCCAAATATGGTCTTAAAATTTGAAAGGAACCTTTTCGTTCCTCCGAAAATTGCTAAATCAAGTGGCTGCAATTGATCGGAGGAGTGAGCTTCTAAATAGTGAACAACGATGTTTTCTTTTTCTAAGTCTATCTGATTAAATGCTAATTTATGAGCTGGAAGTCCATCAGTGATTATTACCATTTTGCCGAAGTATTTATGCTTTTCTCTTTGAATGTGTAATTCAGGGATAAAAACTTCATTTAACCATAAAAGAAATGAGCGCGTATTTACGAAGCCGGAATCAGTTCCAACAATTTGAACGGTATCTTTAGAAATATAATTAAACAAATTAATATCAATGGTGGACCTTTCTTCAATTGTAAATTGTGGATGGCAAAACAATCCTATAGGAGAAATACAAGATGCATGATGCGCGTTTCCCTGCTCGCTCATTTGGATAAGATGCTTCATTCTTGTCATAATTGCTGGGAACAATTACAATTTTTTGGACAGCATCACCAAATTCTGTGTGTCCCATCTCATCTATATTAATACAAAAATGAGGTGGGACACCTTGGATAGCTCTTCTTAATTCCATAAGATTGTCCTCGATTTGTTGAATGGTTACATTCATCCTATCGCTTTCTACAGGTTTGGCATTACAAGGTCTAAAAAATACATGAAGCTTATTATATATTAGATTTCTGAGTGTATCTCGAAGTAACATTTTACCATATTTTTCATATATGAATGTTTTTATATCTTCATAGGTTGGATATTCAGGAGGATATTTTGAATGCAATCTTTGTATTTCTTCCTTAACAACTTGAAGTTCAATTTCATTTGAAGAAGGAAGTCTTCCATCAGGTCGCTTTCCTCTGAGAAAATTTAAATGATGGCGATGTATAACGAACTTTGTTTTACCATAAACCATTCCTATTTTATTATGAGAGACAATGATTTTATCATTTCTGAGGTAGTAACATAGTATTCCTACTTGGTCTGTGAAGGTTGCTGCATTTTTAAAAAAGATGTCATTTATTGCTTAATGAATGTAATTCAGATATAATTTGTAGCGGAATTACATTTTGGAAAGTGTCATTTATGTCTTATTACTAAAACGCAAAATTAAAATAATGGGCAGGAATTATAAATTTTTATTGTCTTATATTTTGCCCTAATAAATTCACCTTTTTTAAGAAAATTCAATTGAGCTATACTTTCTGAACATTCTCAGAAAATTGAGAGCTTAATTGTTTATTTTTATTTTTTGATAAAAAACTCTTTGAATTTTTTCTATTGAGCTGGACTTTATCTTGATACTATAATAATTATTTCATTAAAGTGATAAAAAGCAAAGATCTATTAATTTTAAAATTATTCATAATTTAAATGGTTTTTTGATTTTTAGTGTCATTTTGGAATAATAATTTTTTTTAAATTTTGCGTGGAAAAAGCGATTAGAAAATACATAGAGTGCCGTGAAAAAGTGGGTTTCAAAATATAAAAGTTGGGTTCATATATCTTTTTCATTCAATTTATAACTCTTTTGATAAACTCGATATATCAAAAATATTTTAAAAATCTTTGAGTAAATAATAAAAATAAATAATTTAATAAATTTTGGACTTTGGATCGCAAAACATGAACATTTAAATATTATTTTGAGAAAAAATATCGAGATATAGCACTGAGATTCTTATAATAGATCTTTTATCAGGAGATGAATTCGGGATCCTATTTGGATTAATGTGAAACTAAAAATTTTTTCAAAGATATTCTTATTTTTTTATAAATATGAGTAAAAAAATTTTTTTGATCATATAAATATGGAGTTTAAAATACGTTTTCATGATTCCATTATTCAAATTAAAGAAATTGAAAAAAAAGAATTATTTCATCTCAATTCGACTAAAAATTTTAAAATAATAAATCAATAAATAAACATTTATAAGTATACGAATAAAGTTATCTTTATTAAAACCTCTAAAAAGCTAGATTCTTTAATATGGGTATCAATCTTGGGAAACCAGGAGAGTAAGAGAGTTTAACAAAATAACAAAATATTATATATAAATTAATGAAATCAAATATGCTTCAATTTATTAAAAAAATGAATTTAACGTGAATGATATTGGTCTTATGGTATCTGAAAATCATGTTGAAATGTAATTAAAATGTAAAAAGAACTTGATTAAAATGTAAAATTTTGAACTTTATTGAAATCAATTATAAAAATTCGCTTAATTTTCATGAGTTTTTGATGGGATAATAAATATTAGGCATAACAAGAAAACTTTTATTACTTTGTTTTGAAAAATAAGGTATTGTGATTCTAGTATTTGTGTTTGTATTAATTTTTGAGGCTCGTTTGTAACAATCGTAGATATATTGTTGATTTGGAGTTAGCTGAAAATTTGAATTAATTAACTGCTGTATATGTGAAATTTGATAATCGCGTATTTTATTAATAAGATTGAGATTGAAAGATGCCAAAATTTGAACATTGTTATTGAGAATTCTGGCTTGAGTATCTAATCCTATTGAACGAAAAGCTGAGCGACAATTTAATTGAGATGTAGATTGGTATAAAGCTGTGTATATTTTAATGATTTGGTTTGTTTGTCTACTGAGTGAGCTTATATATCTGTAATTTGACATAAATTGTTTTGAACTATTGAAAATGCATAAATCGAGAGGCTGTGTTTGGTCAGATGAATGAGGAGTGAGGTAATGTAGTATCCAATTTTCTTGAAGTAGATTAACATTTTTAAATGCATTATAATGAGCTGAAAAACCGTCTAAAATTAAAATTGAGGGAATAAAATAATTGAATTTTTGTCTTAATCGTATTAATGAGGGTAAAAATTGAGAATAAATCCAAAAAACCAAAGATTGAGTATTTAAATATCCTGAATCTGTGTGTACTATTTCAAAACTTCCTGAATCTAAATAATTATATATATCTGAATCAAAAGTAGACCTTTGAACTGCGTAAAGAGGTGGACAAAAAAGTCCACATAAGTTAATGCATGCCAAGCATGTAGCATGCTTTTTTTTTCAATTCATATTTTCACTTCGATTTATCAATCTGCATCGGTTCTGCATATTTTCACTTCGGATCTTGATATTGGATAAGGAGCTCTTGAGTGTGGATAATCCACTGGAACAATAACAGTTCTTTCGCAGCCGTCTTCAAACTCGGAAACACCCATTTCATCAATATTGAAAATGAATTGAATTGGGAGGCCATTTATTGATCTTCCTAACTGATTTATATTGTTCTCAATTTCTAAAATTTTTGAATTAAAACAGTTATCTTCTAAAGGTACTCCTGCTATGCTTTTAAATTTATTTTTAAATTTATTTCTTAATATATGACGTACTGTATCTGTATATAAAAATTTTTTGAAGTTTTTGATTATAAATTGAGTTATTTCATTAACTGTTGGATAAAAAGATTTTTGATGTTGTTTTTTGATTTCTTCTTCAATTATTTGAAGTTCAGCTGGTGTCAAAATTGGAGGACGTCCATCTATTCCTTCACCACGTAGAAATTTTATATGGCATTTTTGTGCTTTCTGCCTCGAAACGGCAAAGACATAACCAATTTGTCTATACTTTACTTTTAAGGATCCTGAATGTAAAAATTCACATAAAAAACCTAATTGTTGGTTAAATGTTACAGCATATAAGAATGTGTCCTGAGAAATAGCTTGATTAAAAGCAGCTTTTTCTTCTTCAGTGCCTATAAATGGATTTATCATTTCTTGTGCTGGCTTGTATTGCTTCTTCAGAGCTTTTGCGTTTGCTTCTTCTTGCATCAAATGAAGTTATATGATTTCATTCAATTTTTTCTATTCATGATCGCCTTTTCAATCAAATTTTCTTAACTAAATCGATGAATTCGGCAACTTTTCTGATAAAATTACACTTCATCGAACCAAAATTCAATGGAAATGATCGGATTTTTTGTGAGACTGATTGAAACTACTCTTAATTTATTCTATAAACTTTCTCAAATTTAGTAAATTTGAATAAAAACTTTGAAACTGACTTTAACTTTTTGAAGAAAATTACTCTTAACTTTTACAAAAGCTTAGTATTTTGAATGAAAAAAGTTATATGAACCCAACTTTTTCATTTTGAAACCCACTTTTTCACGGCACTCTAAGTTTGTTTTTCAAAGAATTCAAAAAGTAGCCTTCAATATGAATAAATATATTTTATTTATTTTAATTAACGATAGTTTAACAATAAATTTATTTAAATATGTTAGGTTAGTTCCATTGTTTGGCAATATTCGATTGATGTGACAATCTTCTGATACGCAATTGAAGAATTAGAATACTTAGGCAAGTACAGTCTATTAAAGCATGTAGATGCACCCAACAGCATATCATCGCTATTCAAATTATCATCAGGGGACTTTTCAACGATATCAATTGCAAAGTTCGAAGAACTGTCGCTTGGAATTCTAGACTGTGTTGTAATAAACTTCAAAAGAAGTGAACGTTGTTGTATTGTTAATTTTCTTACAGCAGCCCAAAAGTTGACAACAGATTGACTTTCAAATTCACAAGAACGATATCTACACACAGCCATCATATCTTCCACTGAGAAATTTTCTTCTCCCTGTGCCATTTTTGAGAACAAATTACCAAAAGGCAAGCTTTCCTTAAATCCAATATTATCAGAAAAACCGTTTCTTATTTCGTTCAAAGGATCAATGATTGAATTAATTCTATCATTAATTACGCAAGTAATAAATTCTTCAACTTCGTTTTCATTGAAGTATTCCCCTATTTTTCCTTTAATAGTATAACTTTTTGAGAGCCAATTTAGCCCCTTCCAAGGAACGTGAATTTCAATATGGGCATCGACAGATTTTCTTAGGTTTCTGAACATTTCATTCAAATTTTTGTCAACAGATACGATATCTTCCTCTTTGATCGTTTTGTTGGCAATGTAATTCCAAACAAGCGGAGCAAATGGAATCGATTGCACAACCTTCGTTCGAATAACAATTCCAATATAAACGCCAATCGAGTAATAGACATCTTTGTACTTGCTGAAGTTGTCAGTGAAAGGAATGTACAAAGATGAATCAGAAGGAGTCGCAATAGTCAATTTTGAACTTTTCTGGAAAATGGAAGTTGCAATTTCATTCATCAACTCACGTGAAGGCCCACTTGCATCGATTGCTTCTTCGCCAATGAATGTTACTCGCCAAGGAGTTTTTTGGCATTGCAAAGATGACATATTCAATTTTTTAATCTCATTTGAAAATTGCGCGATAATGCTTTCACTTTTCTTAGGATTCAAATACACTGACTTACGATCAATATAGATTCGCGGAATAGTCGATACGTCTGAGTTTACGACAATCTTGTCACGAATCAGTTGCATAGAACTTGATGGTGTCAAATAATCAATGAAATCAGGAATGACATGAGCAACTGATGGTACATTGCATAATTGAAACAGATGGTTGATTTGATAAATGAGAAAAACGACCGTTAAGAGCAAAGTATATTGAAACTTGGTTTGAAGAGAAGTGAGTTTGTTTGCAATTCTTGAAATAACTATGAATGGCGCTCTACTGCATTTGAAATCTGTTTCAATGAATGAGTCTAAAACTTCTTTGGTGTAATCATATATCCATAATGATTTGAAATCATTCGAATCCAAAATAAAAGATTTCATAATTGATGATTGGTCTGTTAACTTAGATTCTTTTTGAATTGTAGCCCAGTATTTGAAAAACGAAAAATATGGGAAAAGAGGATCTTTTTTGATTTTGAAAAGATTAATTAAATCATATAATTGATAAGTATAAAACAATTTTAATTCATTTTCGGCCAAGTCGTTTGTTATTTCGTCATTGTAAATTGAAAAATCATCGAGTTTAATTTTCATTTGAGAGTTTGAATTTTGCTGACTTGAATTGCTGATTAACTCGGGGAAAAATTGATAAAATTTAGTGACTCTTGGATCAACTTTGCTTATGAGTTCTATGCTTAAAAACAGTTTATAGAAATTATTATCTGAATTTGTATTTTCATGATAAAATCGAATATTTCTTTGATAAGAGTGATGTATCTCATCTGAAACATCAGTTTCATATGGTATTTTAAGAAATATATATTTTAGAAATTCAATTGAATAAAATGATAGAATTGGTGATTCAATGAAAAATGCTTCAAATAAGCAAGATTTTGCTAATTCTCTTTCTTTCCTAGTTGAGCCCAAATAAATAAAATATTTCAATAAAATAAGAAATTCAAAAGGTGAATTAAATAACCAATTTCGTTTTTCAGGATTTATTGGAAATAGCAATAGCTGTTTAGGTGCATTTGATAATTCAAAACTTGGATTTGTTGATAAATATGGCAAATTATAAGGAGTATTTTTATTATTTTGAAATCTAATTTGATTCTTTGAATTTTCTCCAAATTGAGGAATAAAAATAAATCCCAATTTATTATATTTCTTTTCTGGCATGATAACTTTTGAATTTCTTGGAAAATGCGAATAAATTTCTCGATAAAGATTTTTGATATGATAATAAAATAAAGATCTAAATGAAGGAACATTAACAATATTATTTAATACATTTTGAATAGTATATCTGCTTATTTCATCGAATTTATCATTTGATTGAAAATTGTTTTTGAATATGATATTTTCAATAGGAAAAGGGAATGTTCCTTTTCTAAACAATTCAATTGAAAATTTATCATAATTCAAAATAAGTAAAATAAATAATTTCAACATAAAACTTGAGTTATAATTTAAGATTTCTGGATACAAAGAAACCATCTTAATGGCTGTAATGAAAAATGTTGACTCTGTTAAATATTTTTTGTATGATTGAATAATATCATTTTTCAAATTCTCTGAAATTGAAGTAATTTCATTAATTGAAAGCAAAGTTGTATTTTTCTCGTATAAAAACCTGTAACATATTTTTTCGTTTAAGTTATTTTGTAAAATATTTGAAAATACGAAATCATCATCATCATTTAAAATTTTTTCAATTTTTTGCTTGTTTAAAAACGATTTTTTCTTTGGAATATTAAACATACCATATGATTTTCTATCAGCAAATTGACGATGCTCAAAAATATTGTCAATGTTATCAGATGTAAAAGATATTTCTTTTTTATCTGAAAAAATGACAAGTCTTACAGAATTTGAAGAATTATTAAAGATAATCATATTATTACCTGATATTTTAATTTGTTTTAAAATTGTATTGATTTTTAGTTCAATTTGAGCCTCATCTTGGAAATTTGATTTGTCAAAATGAGTGACAATTCTAAATAAATCATTATTTTGTGATTCTTCACACAAATAAATTTTCACAATACTTTTCTCATTCTTTAAAATTGTTAATGAACCAATTGATGATTGCTTAATTGCAGGAGAAACAAAATAAAAGCCATCTTTGATTGTAATAACGTCAAATAAAGATTTTTCGCCAAAAATTGAATTTTTTTCAATTGAATTAAATTTGTGAATTTTTTTGATGATCAATGATTGATCATTGCTGCTTTTCATCTTGAAAAACATTGATTCAATGTCAGATTCCATCACGAAGTTATCACAGAAATTTTGGTCGGACAAATATTTATTGAATGCATTCATTGCCAAATAACTTGAAGTTAAATGTTCGTGAGTGATTGCATATGAATAATAACTTTTAACTTTCTCTGTTATTTTTGGATCTTTAAGAATGTCATCGAATAATGAAATGAACTTCAATGAACAACAAAATTCTTTTTCATTTGTGAATTCATCAGATGAATAAATCAGCTTGAAAACTTGATCTTTAAAAACAAATTTGTCACTATTTTTTTTAATTTCATTAATTAAATAAGAACTTAAAGAAGAATCTTCATCAACTTCAGAAAATGATTCAAATTCATCACCAACTTTTTCAATGAGAATTTTGACAAATTTGTCAATTTTATCAATTTTTTGAATTTTATTCAATTTATTCAAAATATTCAATGCAATTGAACGATATCGTCCTAACCGGATGAATATTTCAATGTCAGTGATTTTGTCAATTAAGTTTGCCAAAATTGACTGATCTTTCAATGCATTGAATTCAATAATACTATTCAATAGAATCCATTGATATTCATTGAATTCAGTGATATCACGTCTTAAGAATTCAAGCTTGTCGCAATCATAAGAATTAATCAAATAGATAACTAATATTTGATATATGAAATTGACATATTCATCAGGAATACCATTTTCAGGCTTAAATATTCCTTCTTCAATATCAAAAACTTTCAACAAATCAGTCAATATTTTATCATTCAATTGATTATTGTGACAAGCTTCGAGGAATTGAATGATATATAAAGCTGTGAATTTATTAATGCATTGAAAATGGTCAATACTCAAAATTTTTGAAACAATATTTTCAAAAATATTGATGATTTTTTCATCGTCAATTTTTTCAATTGCATTGAATTTTGATAAGCGAGTCAGTGAATCAAATAAATTAGAAAACAGTTCATTTGGAAAAGGAACGTCTGGATGATTTATATGGAAATCTTTTTCTGAAACATCTTCAAGAGCTTTCAATAATTGATTCATTCCTCTTTGAATCATTTCCACTTTTTCCTTTTTAGAATATAAAAAGTTATTAGCAATATGATAATCATGCTGCATGAATTCATTAATTAGAGCCTTTTTATCGTCATTCTCATCGAATTTACATTCTAAAAAATTCATGACTTGAAGTAAATTATCGAATTGTTCAATCCATATTTCATTCTTTTCCTGCATTGATTTTCGGTATTTATTCCGATACGAGTACATCAGATCGAGAGACAACTGCAAGTCTTTATTTGTTTTAATACACTCTTGTATTTTAGGTAATATTGTATTAATTGAATTGCCAGAAATTAATTTGTAAAAAACAAATAAGCATTTAGCATCAAATAACCTCACTTTTTCAGTAATATTTCTATTAACTAACGGTTTCCAATGACGATAGATAGTTGTCATATTTCCAAGGAGTTTGTCACATTTAATCACAGTTGTTTTGACTTTAGAACGATCAATGCTATTGTCATATGACCACTTCAAATCATTTTTGGAAACAAGCATACATGAAATTGCCATTGAAATAAAGAGTGAATAATCATAGAAGGAACGTAAATTAATAAATCCATAAATCTTAAGAAAATCAAAATAAGTGACAACCAATCTTTTCCGATAACTAATCAAAGGCAACAAATCAAATAAGACATCAAAATAGTTAGAAATAATTGGATTCTTTTTTTTAATATCTTTAATGTCAAATGAATAATAAGCAATGGATTGTGGAAAATAAGTGAAGTATGCTGATTCAAATTCAATTTCTGTGATATCATCGATATCAACCATTGAATAGATAATTGAATTAATTGAAAATATATTCAAAAACAAACTAGAAATTGTGACATTTTGAATAGAATTCAATTTAAAAATTGATTGATATGTATCAAGCATCTTTTGGTTGTGTAATTTCGAATACCATGAAAATTGATACTGACGAAGAATCCATAACGATAGAATTGGCTCAGTTTTTTCTATTGAAAAAGTGAACAAATATTGAATGAATAATTTCAATGAATCTTGAACATTTTTTTGATTTTCAAGAGAACCGAGATCAATTCGAAACTTCTCAGTTAATTCACGAAATTGATTTAATAAATCTGGAATGTTATTCTCATCCATGTGACAAATGAATGGATTAAAAAATAAAGATGGAAACAGAAACAGAAATAAATCTTGATTTATATTTGAATGCAGAAAATAATCCAAATCAAGTCCATAAAAAATGTCAAAATGAGGCTTTCTTTTCATTGTAAATACTTTAATATTAGGAAAGCCAAAATGGCCATTACATCCTTTATTTATAAGTTGACACATTGCATTTGAAATAAAAGGATCATGTGGCTGATAACAAGGATATCTTTCAAAACAAAAAATTTTATTTAATTCATCAATTTTTTTCTCATTCAAAACCCAAAAAGATGAGTTAACTGAATCCTGAAGAATTGACAGAAAATGATTTTTACCATTATTAAAGAAACCGTTTATTTCAATTATCTTTTTTCCTAGTTCTTTTTTCATTATTTGCCCTTTTGTGATTGAAAAAGTTGTATCGTCTAATATAATTGAATTTCCATTATCATATTCAGACGTGATTGTTATTGTTGATCCGTTTGTTGTGATGAACTTCGGATATAAGAATGCATTTTGCAAATGATGATTATATGAATTAAGTTGAATATTTTTTTTGAAAACAAGTGAACCGTTATTTAATGAATAAATTTTAAAAGTGACATTTTTTAATGAATTTCGAACTTTTGCAAATTCTCTGAAAATGACGATAAGAACAACTCCATCCGAACAGACTATTGAATCTGGAAAAGTGTCAAATTGATACTTCAATTCCCATTCATCATTTAACTCTCTCTCAATTATAAACGTCTTTTTCTGACTGACTATTAAAACGTCTTTTCCATAGCAAACAATTTGACTGTAATCTTTGATGTTTGGATCGAGTTCAACTCGCTTGTAAGTGTTCGTTAACAATTCTGTCCCTATTAAGAGTTTGAATATAAAAACAAAATGGTCAATTAACATGAATATTTCAATTCCATTGGTCGCAATTTGAACTTTTTCTGACAATTCAAAATCATGAGGTAATTGAAATTGTATGGGTGGCAAGCCTCGAGGTACAAATGGATAAAATGGAAAATAATTAATTTCTTTCATTATATCGTTAGTCCAATAATAATTGTATTGCCCCGATTGAATAAGTTCGTTGTATTGCAGATAAAATAATTTGATTTTAAGGATTATTTCTTTGATCATTTGATCTTTTTGTTGAAATTCATCTGAGATCGATTTACTTGGAATCATTGAAATTATATTTTCTAGTATTGAATTAATATCATTATTATCATTTTGCTGAATTTTGGCAAATAAAATATCTAATAATTCAGGTGGGAAAATATCAGGGGGAATATCTGAATTATTTATTTCTTTGGTCTTAAAATCTTCAAAATAAGAACTTAATTGAAATGATTTATTAATGATATCAATTGTTAGAGGATGAAAATTTTTAAGTGCCTCTTTTGCCGATATACCAAAAGGATCAAAAATGTAATTTGATTTAGATTGAGGAACAAATTTACTCAGCATTTTAACATTAAAATTTTTGTTGGAAAAAAATTTGAATTAAAATTTGGTCATATATGATTTTAAAAAGACAAAGGTGTTATAAATGATTTTAAAATCTCGTTTTACATAAATTCTGATAGATTATGTACAAATATATTAATATCAATGAATTTGATTAGTCATCATTTGATTGATAAAAAAAGGTTTATTTATTAAAATTATCATTCTAATTTTATTATAAATTTATTATAACGAGAGCTTCTGTAGCTTAGTGGCTATAGCGTTCGCCTAGTAAGCGGAAGGTCGCGCGTTCGATCCGCGCCAGAAGCATTTTTTTCATCCATTAAATTCAAATAATGTTCTTTTTGTTAAAGGTTTCAAAAATTGTTTGAATAGTTTACATTTATAATTATTTTTTGAATTTTTGGCTTTTTGAAAATGTTTTCAATTTTTAAAAAGCTTAATCTTTTGATTTCTCCATGAAACAATTAAAATTAATATTTTTTTTTAATAATTGAAATTAATATTTAATTATCATTTAAAAAATTATATTTAAAAATATGGTTAATAAATTAATTATCGTTAATAATATATAAATACAAAAAGGACTTTTTATTTGAAAAAAATGAATACATATAGAATCATATTCAAAAATAATATGATTTATGGATGAAGAAGATATTGAACTTTTTAATGAAAGGACTGATATTATTAAAGAAATATTAGCAGATTTAAATGAAAGGATGGATAAAAGGCAATGGGATCCTATTGAAAAAAAGTTTTTGCCTGAATCTACACAATTATCCGAAGAATCATTAAAAAAGCAAATTGCGGTATCACTTTGTATGTCATGTTGTGGCGAAATTCAAGGTATGTACGATTCTATTGACTATGTTCTTCATACAAAAAATTTAGAATTTATAAACCAGTTACAAATTATTCTCTCACAATACAATGAAATATATTGTTCATATGGAAATGCTTTGGTGAAAACTACGCTAGAACATCAAAAAATTTCAAACAGCATACAGAGAGAGATATTTCTTCTTAGAGAAATTCAAAATGAATATCTAAGTATTTATGATTTAAGTTCTGAAAATCAAAAGAATCTCAAGAAATTTTTGAAAAACGAAGTAAAATCAGAGAAAACCAACGAACTAATCATATGTGATTTAATTTATTTAATTGATCTTTTAAATAGGCAAAATTTACGGAATATATAATAATATTTAATTAAATTATCTTATATAGCGTTTAATAGTATCGTTTGTTTTTGCACAGAACAAAAAATATATCCATTTCTAATGCTAGTTCTAAATTGCTTAAAAGCAATAATCTAGCATTACACAACGCAAGCACACAATACCATTTTTTTTTTTTTTTATATGTTTTTGCTTCTTCAATAATAATTAAAAAATGAAAAACTAATTTATGTCTTTTTTTTAAAAAAATGTTTTTTTATTAAATCACAAACTTAAGTTAAAAATGCTTAGTCAACTTCTTCGACACGTGGTCCACTGTGTCCTCCTGCTGATCCACCAGCTGGGCCAGCACCTCCTGGACCACCTTGGTTGAACATGTTTGGATCAATTCCACCTGGCATTCCTCCTGGGCCGCCAGCACCACCGCCTGGAGCAGCGTGTTGGTAAGCGTTTTGCATGATTGGCATTAATTTGCCTTCGAGTTCCTTTTGCTTAGCTTCGAATTCGGAAACTTCAGCATCTTGATGAGCATCAATCCAAGCGAGTGTATCGTTGATTTCCTTATTGATTGTGTCTTTGTCTGATTGTGGAATTGCATTTGCGAATTGTTCGTTTGATAATGAGTTACGAACTCCGAAGCAGTAGCCTTCAAGAGCATTCTTAGCTTCAACCTTCTTACGAACTTCTTCATCAGCTGCCTTGAATTTCTCTGCATCAGCAACCATTCTATCAATATCGGCTTGTGAAAGACGTCCCTTTTCATTCTTGATTGTGATCTTCTTGACATTACCTGTTGACTTATCTTGAGCAGAAACGTTCATGATACCATCGGCATTGACATCGAATGTAACTTCAATTTGTGGAACACCTCTTGGGGCTGGTGGAATTCCTGTTAAGTCGAATGTACCAAGAAGGTTATTATCACGAGTTCTTGAACGTTCACCTTCGTAAACCTTGATTGTAACTGCTGGTTGGTTATCACTGAATGTTGTGAAAACTTGTGATTTCTTGGCTGGAATTGTTGTGTTACGTGGAATTAAAACAGTCATGATTTCACCAGCTGTTTCGATACCGAGTGAAAGTGGAGCAACATCAAGAAGAAGGATATCTTTAACGGCTTCTGATGTATCACCTTTGATAATTGCAGCTTGGACAGCAGCACCATAAGCAACAGCTTCATCTGGATCAACACCACGGCATGGTTGTTTGCCATTGAAGAAATCTTGAAGTAGTTGTTGAACACGTGGAATTCTGGATGAACCTCCAACAAGAACAATATCTGTAACATCACTCTTTGACATATTTGCATCCTTCAAAACTTGTGCAACTGGGTTCATTGTTGAACGGAATAATTCATCATTTAAGTTTTCAAACATAGCACGTGAAATGTTATCCATGAAATCATGTCCTTCATAAAGGGAATCGCAGATAATTGAGGCTGTTGTGGCTGTTGATAATGTTCTCTTAGCACGTTCGCATGCAGTACGAAGTGTTCTTAAAGCACGTGGTGATTGACGGAGATCGCATTTGAATTTCTTCTGGAAACGATCTGCGAAGTAGTTAACAAGTCTGCTATCAAAATCTTCACCACCAAGGTGAGTATCTCCAGCTGTTGCTTTAACTTCAAACATACCTCCATCGATATCAAGAAGGGAAACATCAAATGTACCACCTCCAAGATCGAAAATAAGAACGTGACGTTCGTTATCTGCTTTTTCGTTAAGGCCGAAAGCAATAGCTGCAGCTGTTGGTTCGTTGATGATACGAAGAACGTTTAAGCCAGCGATAACACCAGCATCCTTTGTAGCTTGACGTTGACCATCATTGAAGTATGCTGGAACTGTAACGACAGCGTCTGTAACTTTTTCTGTTAATTGTGTTTCTGCAACTTCTTTCATTTTACCAAGAACCATAGCAGAGATTTCTTCTGGATAGAATTGTTTTGTTTCACCTTTCCATTGAACTTCAATTCGTGGCCTGTCTGCATCTCCACGAACAACTTTGAATGGCCAGTGTTGCATATCTTTTTGAACAATTGGATCAGAGAACTTACGGCCAATCATACGTTTTGCATCAAAAACTGTGTTTGTTGGGTTCATAGCTGCTTGGTTCTTAGCTGCATCACCGACAAGACGTTCTTCATCTGTGAAAGCGACATAAGATGGGGTTGTTCTGTTACCCATATCATTAGCAATGATGTCTACTCTGTTATGACGAAAGACACCAACACATGAATATGTTGTACCAAGATCGATACCTATTGCGGACATTATAATTATAAAAGTGAAATAAAACTTGATATAAGTATTTGGACACTTATTTTCAATAGGACATTGAAAAAACCATTGTGAGGATCATTGAATCTGCTCAGAAAATAAGTGTCTTGCCAATTAACTAAGAATAATAATTACTTAATAGTTTTAATAGTTTTCATAAAAATTATTTTGTATTTATATATAGATATATATTAAATATTTAAAAAATATTATAGAATTAATATTCAATATTAATTTATCTAAAACAATCCACAGAATGTAAAAATTTCGATAGGCCGATAAAAATAAGGATATTCCATAAATGCAAAAATAGTATAGGGTGCTTTGAAATTTGGTGTAAAAAAATCATATTTTATCAGAAATATTTTTCTGTATGTTTATTTTATCGGCGTCATGTTTGTCTCAAATATTTTGGAAAATTTGGTGTTAAAATTTTAGGGTTTCGACAATAGAAAAAACCCGAAAAAAAAAATCTGATAAATCAATTTATAAAATATAAAAATTTTATGTGTATAATAGTTTCTAAATAAATATAAATTTATTTTTCTAAAATGTCTTTTTGGAGTGGAAATACCGCTTTTTAAATTTAACTAGGTTTGTTTGATTGATTATAGAATCTAAAGAAGGGTGAAAAGAGCCAAATTATTGGATGATATAAACCAAATCTTTTACATGTAATTATATTAAAATTATATATTTAATATCAAAATATTGTTAAAATTTTGACGGTATAAATAAAGATATTTTTATTTTAATCTCTTTTCCAGAAAGGCGAATAAATGATCGTATAGGTTAAATTTTCTTAGCCATAAAATAAGAAAAAATAAACACTCAATTTAAGACAAATAAAAGAAAAATATTAACCTAATTTATTAGACTTGTGCAAAGTCCTGGACAAAAGGACTAAACAAACTTAGTTAATTTAAAAAACATTTTTATCTTTGAATTAAGGACACATATTTGATATTTTTATTATATTTTTGTTTTAAAAAAATGTGTTAATATAATTTTTGATATTTTTTGTTTAAAATATGCTTTTATTAAAATATTAAAATAATTATATGTTGATCATTTAATTCTGCCCAAAAGTTTTTAATTCTCATTATAACGGATAACTTCATTATATAAGTTATAAAATCAGTAAAATATTAAGTGAACAATCTTTTTTTATTTATATATTTATAGATTTGTTAAAAATCCATATTAAAAGGAAAAGTTGAATATATAGTTTTTTTCAATAAAATTTAATATGTCATTTTTTTTCTTAAAAAAAAAATGGTCCTGACAAAGTCCTAAGTCCTGCGGTTGTCCTTGAAAAGTTTTATTGTCCTGGACTTTGCACAAGTCTATAATTTATAAATATTTCTATTGATATGCATCTTTAAAGTAAAATTTTCAATGGCTTATAAAAAATTCTATATTTAAATTTTTATTTTATTGTGATTGTAATGCAATGAACACTGCAAATTAGACCAAAATTTTTATTGCCCCAATACCTTGATAAATACTATTAATGTATGAATGGGTATAGTAAAGACCTAGTGAAAATTCACGTCTAATTCGCTGCGATCGATGTTCTGCAAAGAAGCTTCTTTCAAAAAGTGAAAATTTCAATCAACGATATTTTATAAACTATTGAAAAAAAAAATAAATTGAATGGTTTATAAGTGTCTTATCGTTTTTGATTAGACTTTATGTAAAAAAAAAAATTATCAAAATCTTCAAAAAATAATATTTTTTAACATTAATAATTAAAAATAAAAATATCAATTGTTAATGTTAACATTAACAATATGAGGCTCAAGAATATGTTTAAGTTTTTGAAATCCTTCTTCCATTTGGATCTGAAGTTGCATGAATTCTGGGTTCTTTGTAACATGTTCAGCATGAAAACTTACAGCTTTTTGTAATATTTCCAAAAACCTGCAAAATTCCTGTTTCAATTTGAATTTTCTTTTATCATTATCATCAGGTGGACCTGAGAGGAAAACTTCAACAATTTTTGCAGGACCTTCATTAACAGTAACAACAAGAGAACCAGACAGCATTTGTTGAATTTTGTTAATATCTCTTGCTTCATACGCATCATTAATATCATTTGTTCTTTCTCTTAATTGACGATAAACCACACGAATTGGTTCGAAATCTGTTGAAACTTCTGAAACTATAGAAGACCGTTTACAAATATTTGGAAGATAAAATTCTGTAGTTAATACAGTATGACGAATCCATTGCTTATCGATTGGGCCTTGTTTTTCATTGGATCCATAAATAAATGGACTTTCGAAAAAGAATTCTTTATGGATAAGTGACAATCCGATAGTTGTATTATCTTGTTCACTTTTGTCTTTAATTTTTTTGATTAAAGGCTTAACGAAAGTAACTTGTATATAATCAATATCATTTTTCAAGGTCGATTCATCAACTTTTCCAGAGTCAGATATAATTTGAACTTCTTTATGGAATAATTCTTCATATTTCTTCTTAACAGAATCAGTAAAATCGAACAATCCAACCAGTTTATTTTCTCTATAAATATATGATTTACGATCATCATTTCCGAATGAAGCCCCGAAGAATGTCACTCTGAAATAACGATATGTTAAAGCATCTGGATTATGCGAATTTTCTTGTGCTTCTTTAGTAAAAATTTCTTGATAAATATTAAACATATTTTCAATACTTTCATAATGTCTAAGTTGCTCCAAAATTGGCCATAAAATATCTACAACAGAAAATGCTGATTCGAAAATTGATCCCTTAGTTGAAATTTGTAAAATTCGATTTAATAAAGATATAAATCCAAGTTCAGAGAAAAATTCAGAATCAGCAAAGCCAGGAACTTTCGGCAATACTTCTCTTGGTGTCACTGCATAAGAAGCGAATGAACAATTGTGAATAAACACCATAGCAGGGTGTTCGATTGCAAAATAATTTTTCATCTTCATTGTTGCAACGAGATATTCTATGATAATAGCTGCTTGGAGGAAAGAAATATTGATCATTTCTTCATAATTATTGAATTCATTATGAATTTTATAAATTTTTGAAAGTGTGTGAAATTGAGCATCTGGAGATCCTTTCAAAGAGAAGAATCGTTTAAGAAGGGCATCGCATCTTTCTTCACTACTTGATGTTTTATTCAATAATAATTTAGCTTGCTCTTTTAATGTTATATAAATATTTGCCAAATCTTTTTGATTTTTGTCATTTGATTTCATAAAAACTTCAAATAACTTGCAGACATTCTCGTTCATTAAATCATCTTTCTTCAAGAAGCTCATTGCTCTGATTAAAATTGCCATAGAAGCGTATTGGCATTTGTTAACCTTTAAATCAACATCAAGGAGAGTTTCTACTGGCGAAACAAGAATACTGACGTCATTAATGGTTGGTGCAAGTTTAAATAAGCGCTCAAAAACACGAATCCAGCAAGGAGAAGTGACTTCTAGAATAACAGGCGAAAAATTAGAAAGAAGATCCGATAACAACTTGAAAAGAAGGGGGTAATATTGAGGATTCATATCGGTTTCAAGCATGTGATATACAAATCCTAAAATTCCTACGGCAACATGAGTGTCAGCTACTTGAATGTATGTTTGAGCAAAGTGAATCAACGCTGAATGCGTCGTATTAATCATTTCATAGGCTGTTGGCGTTAGTGAACTTTTCCTTGCAGAACGATGTGGACGAGGAACCTTTCGTTGGGATGGCGTGAAAGTTGCCTTGTCTGTATTAAATTGTGGCTTTTCTGGACTTACTGCTGCTGCTGTTGGATCTTTGGAGTCTAGAGTATTGAACGGATTAATGCTCTGAGGTGGCGTTGTTGTTTGTTTTGGCGGACTTTGCGGCCTTGGAGGATATTTTGGCTTTGGTAATACAATTGGCTTTGATGAATCAATGGTAGGTAATGGGTCATTTGATACGAAATTATCTTGTGGTCGATTAGTCGCTGGCTGTGGAACGATAACGGGCCTTTTCTTTGGTTTAACAGTATCACTTCTTTGTCTGTGGACTGGACCTGAATTTAATGGCTTGACTTCTTTTTGTGGCTCTTCATTACTTGTTGTTTTGCAAATTTGAAAACGTCTAACGATAGTCATTTCTTTTAATGTGACATGTCCAATCATGAAATGTACAAGTTTAAATAAGGTTGGTGAATTTTCTGTTTTTGTGAAATTTTGAAGTGCTTTTTTATCAGAAAATTCAAGTAGAAAATTAAAGAAAGCTAAATGAGTAATGATTTCTGTTGTAGGCGGAAGCTGATTGGGACGGAGACCTTTAAGACATTCAATAAGAATTGACGCGATTTCGGTTGTCATATCGATATCATAACTTCCAAAAAGTTGTAAAAGAATGGCAAATATTGGTCGTAATCCTTCACTATTTATTGACTTCATCGCTTTTCGAAGTAGCGTAATCAAAATTTCTTTAAATTCACTAACATATTTCAATGAGTAGTAGAACAATGAAGGGCGAAAAGCAAAATTAATGTAAGTAATAATTATCCAATGCATTTGTGGCTTTTCAAGAAAAGTTGAAATAACAATAAATGTAACTTTAGATGACATTGACGGCATTCCAATATCAAAAAGTAAATTTGAGAATAAGCCAAGAGATTTGACATGTTTTCTTGAAATATTTGGATCCGGTGAAATTTTTTGGCAATAATTTTTTAGAAATTCATCAAATTCAGATCCAAGAATGGTGATCTTTGTGACGGTGAGAGCTTTGATAATTAATGTGAAGAAGAAATCGACTAATGATTGTAATGAAGTTAATCCTTCATCTGAGTTAAGAACTTTCGAATATTCAGTAAAGAATTTAGTCAGGAAAGAACGAATTTCGTTATCTTCATTAGAAGAATTATTTTGTTGGGGAGAAGAAGGTTTTTGAAAATTAAAATCAATTAAAGAATCAGTGACATTTGCATCAGCTTGAGAAACTTCAAGAGATTTATCACATACTGGATCGCTCTTTGGCAAAATTAAAAGTGATGATGTCTCCATAGGCGACTGACGATTTTTATTTTGTTCCGATAATTTAATAGGCTGATCTTCAACTTTCACTTTTATTGGTTCCTTAGATCGAAATGCAAAGTAACGAACATAAATCATTAAAAATCTTTCAAACATTAAAGGATCAAGACGAGGAAGGCATTGATCTCTTAGTGTAGTAAAAGCGTGAAATGAAAAAGTATCAGCTTCAAGTTCTGTCGATAAGATAATTTCTAAAATATACATTAAGTTTGTAATAATAATATTCTTTGGCATTGCTAAAATACGAGCAACCAAATCAATTTTATGGTATTCAACAAAATCGTAAAACGATTGAGAATTTGTGGAGAGATTAGATCTGAGATATGTAGATATTGATATTTTATCTTTTCCTTTATCGCTTGAGTTGGCCGATTCTATGGATAGCGTGACATTTTGAAGATCTTTGATTAAAATATCTTTGTTTAAGGGATTAAAAACGGATTGGCGAGCAGTGCCAATTGGAGTCATTTGCTTTTCAGATGGCTTTACATGGACATGAAACAGTTCAAAAACGAGTTCGAGATCATCAGGAATAGGATAAGGAAGATCAAAGAGAAAAGAATCATCAAAAGGAGGAGATCTATTGTGGTAAAAGCATCTTGTGTAATCAACTTCAGCTGTATTGAAAGGATCAAGCTTAGTATGGATTCCTTTTATTATATTACTTCCACTTCTTAATGAAACTCCAACAATGATATTTTTAAACTTTAGTGATGAAGATATCTTAACTGAATTGATACGGATTGAGAGTTGATGAATTGGGAAAAGAAGAGGTTGTGCCCTAAGTTTTGAAATTGGACGTATAGTTAAAAATTGTTCTTGAATCCTTTGAAGTTCAATTTGAATCTGGATTTGTTTCAAATTCTTTTTGGACGCATCTGATATTAAATCATGGATTTTATCTTCTGGTAAAGGAGCTTCTGTAATAAAAGGTGGTGGTAGTTGAACTGGTTTATCTCCAGCATTTCTTAGGGCAGAAAACTTAATATATGTACAAGCAAAGGTTGTAAAAACATCTTTCATCCTTGGAAATATTTGTTTCATTTTTTTTTCTGCCGATTGTTCAGTTGCGGATATGGGATTCTGAAAATATTTAATCATTGCAGCGCTGTTATCTTCACCAAGAGGATGACTTAAAAGAATTATAAGATATGATTCTTCTTGAACAAATTTGGGATCTGCCTGAAATGAGGCAACAAGATTATTACCATATTGAATATTTTCTTTGTCGAAAAATGAAGTTGAACACTGAGGAATAAAATTCCAATAATCAGAAACGATAACTTTTTCACGATCATCGAATAAAAATGCAGAGCATATCATGGGCTCTACCATTTTAAACATTGATTGAAAAGTTGCAACACGAAAAGAAAACATTTTAACATTACCAACAGCTGTTTGGGGACTTGGTGCTGAAATATTTCCAAAAAATGATGAAGTAGAATTAAATCCAAAAGTTTTATTGATTTCTTTGATTCGAGGAATAGAATTATGCGAATAAATTTGCGATATACTTTGAAGCGTTGCGGTTTTTAAAAGAGTCGGATTATTTTTTTGCTGTGGGGATTGTGGAATAATTTCTTCAGGAAAGTCGATTTCCATTTCGCATCCTGGCTCACAAAATAATTTTCCAACAGGAGTTTCAAGTATATTCGGATCATGAATAAGATCTGTAATGTCGGGAGGAATAAAAGGAATTAGATTAGAATGCATTCGAACTATAGGCTTCATCCATGGTATTTTCTTTGCGTTATATGTATTTTTTATATCGTCTTGAATCAAATCGTCAATTAATTCCATTAAAATAACTTTATTTTATCGATGCAAACGGTCACAATAGAACCCTTCGTAATTATTTTTTTCTGTTATTTCAAAAGGGTAATTCAAATATTTCTGAGCTTTTGATTTTTTTGTGTAAAAAAAATAAAATAAAACGGTACTGCGATTGGGAGCAAAATTAAATAACCTGGAAATGCCTAAAAAAAAAATATATAACAGTTAATTTAATATAATATAAAATCAAATTCTTTAATGAAATTTGGATATGAATTTTAATTTTTAAGGACATACCATATGAAATTTTTTTTTTTTTGAATGGATAAAATGAGTTTTTCATTCAAATTTAATCCACATAAATCATCAAATCAAATTAGAAAATCCTTCCAATATTTTAATAAGTTATTATATATAATGTGTTCTATTTATATACTTGGTTTGTTTCGATTATTACAGTTTTTTAAATACTTTTGATAATTTACATCCGATCGGCGATCGCAGTACCGTTTAAAATAAATAAAAAAAATAAACAAATTGGAATAAATAACCTGAAAATATTTATTACTGTTGATCCTGGGATTTTGTCGGCGTTTTTGCTGGATTAGCAGTGCCGACACCAGTTCCACGAATTGGACAATTATCAAGAACAATTTCTTCTATCTGTATAACAAACTGCTCAGCCTGAGCAACTTTCTCTGGTTCAAGATCCCAAATACCATCTTCAGTATCTGTTTTAATAAAAGCAGCAAATCTATTATCGCTCCTTCTAAGATATTTGTCAAATCTAATTCTGTCATGTACAATCTTTGCAGCTAAAGTAGCTTTAATATCAGATAATTCTGCGTTAATACTATCAGCATTATCACCTGCGTCATCAAGCCTTCCTGAAAGAGATCTGAGTCTTTTCTTTTCGTTTTCAATTGTTGATGTAAGTTTTTCTTCGAGTTCATTACAACTTTGCTGTCCATCAAGCGCAAGACTTTTAAGTTGAGTATTTAATTCCTTCTTAAATGGTTCAAGCTGTGTTGTAACTTGATCTGGAATTAAAACTTCTTTGCCCTTTGCAACAGCATTACGTTGTGATGTAAAAGCATCGATCTGATCGATTAACTCTTTCATTTGATTAAAACGATCTTCATGGTTTGCTGCATCTTCATCGAGAGTCGATTCAAATTCAGTTCCTTTATCTTGAAGATCTTTAATTATTTCTTGTCTCTTCTGAAGTTCTTCTTTAATATCTCCTATTGAATCATCCTGTTCTTTTTTAAGTTTAGCAACATTTGATCTTTGATGTTGTTTCAAGCCTTCTCTTAAAGAATTAAGATCAGTGAGAAGTTGAGCCTCTGATTGGGCAAGCTCTCTTTCTGCTTTATTCCTTGTTGCACTCATTGAATATGCAACGAAATAGCCAATGTTTTGTTCATGCATTTCTTTACAATGGAAAATAAAATCTCTTTGTTCTTTTGTAAGAAGTCTAAAATCAATAAGGAGTGCTAATGGTACTGCTGATGCAACATATCTAGGATCTTTCATCATATTCAATGTAAAATCAATAAGTAAATGTTGGTCAAGAATTTGATGATCATCTGGTTCGGCTTCATTTAAGTTATTATCATTATTTTCAATATTCTTTTGATCAGAAGCTACTAAAATCTTGAATATAACTTCTGGTGGAACTCTCTCGAATCTTTCGTCTTGTAATGCATCATTAACAATGTTAGCGACTGTGTAAATATCATTTGGATCATCAATTCCATGATCTAAATGATCAATAAGAACGCCTACGTGATCTATGTTTGTTGGTTCTTGTAGATTCTTTGATTCAATATAATTGTCAACAAATTTTTCTAGTGACTGGACGCCCCATTCTATTGAAAGAGATTTAAGTTCGAATGCATTTGTTGCTGTAACTTTAAAAGCTTTTAGTTGGCAAGCGGCAACAAATGCTTCAAGAGTTTCTAAACGAACTCTACGACCAATTATTCCTTGAGTTTGACCTTCACGTATTAGTTGCGCGCATTTTCTTGACATTTTAGCAAAAATTTCGGCTTCAAAGTCAATACGTTTATTATTGCACCATAGCGAAAATGTTTTGATTTGAATTGATGGAGTACGTGGGGTAGTCGTTGAGCGTGGAGTTCTTGATTGAGGAGTATTTGACATTTGATATATTATATTTTTAATTTTATTGGATTTTAACGAAAATCTATTATAAGAGCCGTTTAAATCTGTAACGGTTATTAATCTTGAATGAAAGCAAACCAGTGAATATATTAAATTAAAATTAATGATTCTCATTGTAGCTTGATGATAATTTTTAAATTCATAAAAAAAAGCCAGGTATTAAAATGAACGTTTTGATAATATTTTATTAAAATGAAAAATATTAATGAATATTGTTTTAATGCAATTGTAAAACTATTATAGATCAGATATATCAAATATAATATGCAAAATATTTCAACAAAATTAATGAAAAGAATATTTATTATTTTGTACGTTTTATAAAAAATTGAATTTATATTTGGTATATACGATTAAAATAAGTTGAAATATAAATTTTTTTTCCGTTATAAATCCTTATTAATTTCTACTAAATAAGAAAAATATTGATGACTGTCACTGGACCCCTTCTTGACGGTCTCACTCCTGAATATGCCGACGAATTCGCATCGAAGCATAATCTTCCTGAACTTCTTGTTCACAACCCACTTTCAAATCCAAAAGGTGTTTCCTATAATTGTGAAATATGTTCTAGAGAATCGCATTTGCAATGTTCTCTTTGTAAACGTACTTATTATTGTTGTGCTGAGCATCAAGAGATGGACTGGAATTCTGTTCACTCTAAAATATGTCCCTATATTGCAGCTTTACGAGCGCCACCTCCAGTTCTTCATACTCAAGAAGAGCGTTCAATGCGAACAGAACAAGTCAAAAATACAAAAATAGTTGTTCTTACTATCTGCAAAAATGAAGCTTTACGCCATCTTCAAGAACAACATCCTGAACTTGCTCACCCAGCAGGTCTTCAAGCTCTTAGATACGCAGCTGATGTATATGGTAATACATCTCTTGAGCTTGTTCCTCCTTATCTTCTTCTAACAGAAGCAAACATCGCAGCGCAAATATTTGACAAGGCCCAAGAACACCTTTGTCAAGCAAAATGGATTCTTATTCAACATCCAAATGCATCTCCTTCATTTAAATGCCAACTTTCTCGAAACTTTGGAAAGTTATGTCTTGCACAAAGAAAATACGACAAAGCTCTCAAGCATTTTGCATCGGATGCATACTATACTTCTCAAATAAAAGGTCCTGATCATATTGATACTGCCACTCCATTATATTATATGGGAACTACTTTTATAGACAAAGGAGATCACGAAAGTGCTGTTGCCTTATTTGAAAAAGTTCATAGTATTTGGACTCCATTTTTACAGAAATGTCTTGTACCTGTTTTTGATGGTGGTGAGGTTTCACTTCCACCAGATTGGACACAATCAACAGCTACAAATGCAGATCAGATTTTGAAAAAGATTGTTGAAGCGCAAAAAGAAATGCATGGTCAAACACAGATTGCTGTTGCCCAAGCTTTATTTGCGCACGGATTATTAAAATGTGTGGTTGGCGATTGGAGAGAAGCTTTCAGATTACTAACAAAAGCAAGTCAAATGTTTGATGTCACTGCCGGTTCAGAGCATACTCTTACAAGAGAAAGCCAAAGATATTTGGCACTTGCACAAAAGAAGAAATCTGTGTCTTTTGATGATGATGAAGATAGTTTTAATTAAATTTTTATTATATTTATTATATATTTTCAGATCTCTTTTTCTTTTGTTTTCTGGGTTAAATTGAAAACTCTTTAATAAAAAGTTGTTTTTTACAAAATTTTATTTCAACTGTTTTAAACGTCTTTTTATTTAATTTAAAATTGAAGTTTTTGAAAAAATAAAACCAAATTTGAATTTTAGATAAAATCTTATAAATATGGAAGACGATCCTCTCGGTCTTGCCACAACAGTCACTTTAAACGCATTCAATGGTAAAACAATTGATTCTCAAACATTAAGCCAAATGGTGATTAAAAATACTAAAGCTTTGCGAAATCTTATCAAGAAATTCAAAGAAAAAACAGTTCTAGTGGATTCATTGACTCAACAATATCAACTCTATCAAGATAATATTAATAAGCAAATTAATGAAGGTGAACTCGCGCAACGAGTAAAAGATAACGAAGTTGAAGTAGATAAAGTAAAGCGCTTAAGATCAGATTTTGAAAAAGGTTTACAAGAAATGAAAGACACAAAAGATGAAATGGATAGGGAATTACAAGAATTTGAAAAAACAATTCAAGAATTATTAGATTTTTTGGAAGATTTTAAACTAACTAAAGGAGAATTCCAGAGTTTGGCGCAAGATTTTCGAGTATTTGAGTTAAATTTTAATAATACTTACGTTCCATTATATAATCAATTACAACAAGAAATTAACAATTCAAAAAGTCAGTTAGAAGATTATGAAAATGATCTGACTGATTTAAAGAATAAGCATGATAATGATATAAGAAATCTACGGAATGATTACTTAAAAAAAGATGTAATTGATCAATTAACAAATGATTTTAATGATAAGTTAAATCTAATGAAAAGTGAACTCCAAGCTGAATTTGAACAGAAATTGAAAGATTCACAGCAGGATCAAGATAATAAATTCAAAAGCAAATTAAACAAATTAAAGAAAAAGCATGACGATTTAAGTAGCAAGCATAACGAATTAGCAGATAATTTTGCAAATTCACGCGATTTTTTTAATAATAAGTTTGAAGTTTGCGAAAGTGATATTACGCGACTTGATAATAACGTTAGTGAAAACGCAAATGCAATTGAAGACACCAAAAGTAGTTTAACAGATGAAATTAATAAAATTAAAGGCAAAATGAACGACCAGCAAAAACAGATTGATGATCATGATGAAAAAATTTTGGCTATCGAAGAATTTGATAGGAAAATAAATGACGAAGAATTACCAAAACTTCAAGATGAAATTGACACCAATAAAGATGAATTTGATGATTTTGTTCAAAAAACAAAGGAAAACGAAGAACAAATAAATGATCAAATAGAAGAAATTAATAATACAGTTGACAAAAAAATTAAAAAAATTTCTGATGAATTAGATAAATTGAAGAAACAAGTGAATGATAATTATGATCAAAATAAAAGAGAACATAATGAAATTAAAGATAAATTGATGACTCATGACCAGCAAATTGATAATCAAGAAAATGAATTAGCAACAATGTGTGAACAAAATGATGAATTTAGATCAAACATTAAAGAAGAATTCATCAAGTTTCAGGATAAGTTAGAAAATTCATTCAATGAAGCTCAAACAAAAGCAGAAATAACAAGAAAATCAGTTGATCTTAGATGTAAAACATTAGAAGAAGATATCAATAAAATTAAAAAAGATATTCATCAAGTTAAAAATGATACTTCTGTTGATTTGAGCAATTTCCAGCATGAAATTGACAAATCGCATGAAGATAGCAAACAAGAACTTGCTGAATTTAAGCGTTATACTGAAAGCTTCATTGAAAAATTAAATTATGAAAAAGATGAGATGAAAGGTGAGATTACGGAATGGAATAAACAGCAATTCCAGAAAATTGATATTAAAATTGATAATATATATGATAGCATGAAAACGCTCCAGCCAAATGATGGTGTTAATATTGGCTTGTTAGCAGAAAAAATGAACAAGAGTTATGAAGAATTGCGAGATAAAATCAACAGTTTAATTACAGAAGATCGATTTAAAAAAGGACTTGAAAATTCTATGAACAGAATTAATACTGATTTTAATTCAAAGATAGAACAAATATCAATAGAATTGGAAGCAATTAAAGATAAAAATGCTTCCTCACTTTCCGAACAGATTGGAACAATTAGAGAAAAAATTAATGAATTGGAAGCTGAATCAACAAAGCAAATAACTCAATCAATTGATGAAAATCAAAAAGCAATTCAAGAAAATTCGCAAAATATAATGAATATAATTACAAGTATTCAAAATTCTGCCAGAAGTTCAAGTGAATCTTTTGAAGAATTCAAACAAAGTCTTTCTGAAGATATGGATACTGCAAAAGCGGATATTAAGAAAATGAATGATTTAATTAAACTGAACCAAGAAGACTCTGTGAAGAGAGATAACCAAACCAATGAAATGATTCGAAGTTCCTTAGAGGGTATTCAATCAAATGCAATGACTAGTTTTCAAAAAGAGTTGCAAGATATTCAAGATCAAATTAATGAAACAAATGGAAAATGTACTCAGTCAAAAATAGCTGAAGTTAATCTTCAAAAAAGCATTAAAGATGTAGATTCTAAGTCCAAATCAGAAATATCCGCGATTCAAACAAAACTAGATAATTCAGTTGATCAAATAAATAATTTTATTAATGATAAAGTGCATGAATTAATCACAAAAATCAACCGAGTTCAATCATTTTATGATACTTTAGTAGGAGAGTCTGAAATAGATTTTCCAACCCTTGTTAAAAATCTTTTATCAATTCAAGATCAAATAGATTCAAAGCTAGGCTCATGCAATCAAGACATAAATAAATTCCATGATACTTTATCAGCAGAAATCAAAAAAGTGAACGACACAAATATTTCGGAAACAGCAAAAGTTGCAAAATTGGTCCAAGATCTTCGTACAGAAACAAATGAAAGCATTACTCAATCGTCAATTGACTTAAATAACAAACTGAATTCAACATCATCAGCAATTCAAGAAAATATATCAAACCTTTCCAAGGAGTTAAACGAATTTATTGGTGTTGATAAACTAAAAATTTCAGATGTTGTCATTATGATACAGAATCTCAGAACTGATTGTGAAAACAAAGATGATTTTATTTCAAAGTCAGTTAAAGAGCATGATGATTATTTACAGGAACAAATAAATCAAATAAGTGATCAAATAGTACAATATTCGGAAAAAGTTGAACAAGCGTTTCAAACATCTAAGACAAAGACTAATGAAAAAATCAAAAAAGTTCAAGATGAATTAGAAAAGTGTATCTCTAATATTAGAGAATTATTGACTCAAATGAATAATGATGTCTCTCGCATTTCTGATAATGGCAGATTAACACTTCCGCAAGTTGTTTCAGATATGGAAAATATAATAACGACCTCATCAGATTCATTTATTAAGACTCAAGATAGCATGAAAGAGCTTTATAATTTACTAAAAGATCAACTAAAGAATTTAAAGAAAGAATTCAGTGATATTAAAGATGGATCAGAAAATATATCATTAACAAGTCTTGCTGCCAAAATTGAAAAGAATGAAAATGATATTTCGCAGGTTAAGTTGCAACAAGACGAATTTATTGAACTTTCAAATACTAATTTTCATCAAACTGAACTCAACAATAAAGTCAAAATTGATGAACTTGAAGAATTGATAGGTAGTTTTGAAAAGAAACTCGAGAATCAAATTGAAGATGTCAAAACCACTGCTAATACAACAGAAGAAAAGTACCAAGGCAAATTTGCAGAAATATATCAACAAATAGAAAAAACCTCATCCAAAATTGAAGAAAAAAGCCAGGAAAGAGTTAATGAAATCAATAAAAGGCTTGATTCTTTCAATGATTCAAATATCAAATCTAATGAAGAAATTGCAAAACGTCAAATTGATCTCGAAGCCAAAGTTGAAAGCAATGAGAAAAGGTTTGAAAAAGAATTATCATCCATCAATAGTAGAATCATTGACAAAATTGGCATAATTGAAACGAGAACCACAAAAAATGTTGATGACAAATCTAATGAATTGAATGAAAAGTTAAGAAGTATTGAAAGTAAGATTAGTAAAAATTCGAATTTAGCTACTGATTCAATTAATTCAGCACTTGAATTCTACATAGATGAAACAAACAAATTAAAAGTTGAATTAACTCGAATTCGAGGCGAAACGAATCCTAAAAGTAAAGAATCTTTAGGAAATGAAAGTTTAGCTACCCTTTCTCAGATTGTCAACAAGATGAAAGAATCCAATGAAGCAAGATTCAAATCGATTGAAGATCGTAATATGATTCTCAATGAAACGATCAACAAGAATGTTTCAGAGATGAATACTAAATTGATAGATGGTGACAAAGTTGTTCAATCTCAAGTAGACGAATTAAAAATCCAATTCCAAAATCTTGAAACAACTATGAATAGTACTAATGAAACGACCGTTAAAGAAATAACGGACAAATATTCAAAACTAGAACATTTGATCACTAAAAATGAGACATCATTTAACGATACAATTGAATCAATTCAGACTCGTTTGGACACGACAATCCAAGCAAATGAGTCAAACAACAAATCACAATTTGAATCGATTAATACAAATTTGAAAGAGCTCGCAAATACGGTAAATAGCAATAGAGATTCCTTTGAGAAAATAATAACGCAAACTGCTCAAAGAATTGACGATTACTTCAAAAAGGATAATGAATCAATTCGTCAAACGATCACCGATTTGAGTGAAAAATTGAACAAAAGATCGACAAAGATTATAGATGCTTGCAACAAGAAATTTGCTGATATAGACAACACGACAGCTTCCATTACCACAGATCATGAGAATTCAATCATTGCCATCAAGCTTCTTCTTGAGAACAGCGAGAACCAATTGAAAGAAATGATCTCAAATACTGACAAAACAATCAGCAACAGTAATCAAGAATTGACTCACAAAATTGAATTGATTACACAACGATCAGATGAGATTCAAAAAGTTGTCACTTCAAATGAAGACAAAGAAAAGAAAGACTACTTGAAGCTTCAATCTGAGATCAACAATAACCAAGCCAGCACAAATGCTGCCTTTGACCAGATGATGAGTGTAATCAAGTCGCATTTAGACAAGAGGAAGCAAGAAATCAAGAAGCTTGGCAGCAAAGTCCAGCTACAATTCCAGCAAGTGACTGAAGAGATCAACAACTCAAACTCGCAGATAACAAAGAACGCAATCATTGCGAAAGAGAACCTTGAAAGCGTGATGGACGATGTCAGAAAAGAGAACAAGGCAAATTTGAATAAGCAAAAAGAGACGAACTCGAATTTGTCGAAGAAAATTAAAGAAATAACACAAGATATTTCAGCAAGAATTAATCCTGCATTTTCTGACATAAATGACAAGATTGTTAACACTAATGGAAGAATTGACTCACTTGAAGAATCACTCAGAAATCATCAAGTAATGAATAATCAAACTTTTTCAGAGGTCGATGAACAATTCAATAAAGTTAACAATTCAATTGAGAGCTCTCAAAATATTCTTAAGGATAAAATTGAAAATGAAAAGAAGTTCCTTCTTGATAAGAATACAAAAGCATTGCAACAAGTAGATAATCTTTCGGCTGAGCATTCAAAGTTTCAAACAAAAATTGATTCAATTTTGATTGAAATTGAAGACCTTAAGAAAGTCCACTTTTACAATGCAGAAATGGAAGCCTTCTCAATCAAATTCGATGAGATTTTGGCTTATGTTGACAAGAACAAAGAAGTTATTTGTAACTTCATTCATTCTGCTTTCTTGTCGTCTTCTCTGCTGCCAATTAAAGGCGATCCGCTCTACACCGACGCCTCGGTCACAAGCAAAGAAGCTTTTTCAGAGATCGAACAAACCATTCAAATTGAAGAGAAGAAGAATAACAAGGAAAATGAAGAAGGTGTCAAAGTGATTGAGAATGTCGCGAACGATACGGAAATAGGAAGAATCCTTAGAAAAGAATTGAAATCAAACATTTCAGTGAAAATCATCATTCCAAAGTCAACTCGCGTTCTGTGGGACAAAACGGTGCAAATATCTCCTCATCAAAAAGTGGCAATAATTGGCGAGGACAAGGAAACGTCGGTTATTCAAATGAAGGGACTTGAAACTTTCAGCGGAGTTCCAATCTATTCAAATTTGAATCCAGACGATAAAAATTTCAATGAAAATGAATACATCGTCGTTTGCGACCCTTCTCGTTGCCTGATCGACGGTTTCTCTTCTTTGCTCATCAAAAACATCCGAATTGAAGCCGTCTGCACATCAAATAGAAACGAACAAGAAGACTTGAGAGCGCTTTTCGTATGCAGGGGTTGGGACGCAATTGGGCCTTCTTTGGTTCAGCTGAGCGGCTGCACTGTTAACAGCGATCACAGCGTCGTTAACGTTGGCGGAAACTCATTCGTTCACGTTCAGTTCGACCAGTGTCGGATCACAAACAGCAGCGTGAATGAAAACGATAAAGAAAAAGAAGGTGATGGAGTTGAAATGATTTACCCCGTGTTGGCTGAAAGCGGCGCTTATCCAAACGGCTACGGAGTCATCGCTGATAACGGAACTGTTCTCGCAGGTAAAGGAATTGAATGGCTGAAGAGTTTATACTTAATTAATTCTGAATCTAATGTGGATTAATGTTTTTAATTATTATTATTATTATCATGTTTTTAAATAAATATTATTATATATTTTAATAATTAGCTAAACTAGTTTTTCTTTTTTGCATACAACTCAATTTTCAATTTATCATTGAAAACTAATAATTTATTCCAAGTATCACTTTTTGAGAGCGAAGCTCTCAAAAAATGCGAAGCGGAATTTGAAAATCTCTGAATTGCTTTCACTTTTTGAGTTTTTCTCACTCAAAAAGTGACCATTCAAGAGATTTATTTATTTCAAAATTGAGTTGATTATTTTCATTTTTCAATACTATTCAGAAAAATTGAGTATCTATATGGTATTTATGTAAAATAGATTCAAGATGGATGATGAGAGAATTGATGTGTTGCTTTTGCTTCGTTTTATATAAAAGGAGATGGAATTGATGTTGAAAATAATGAAATGATATAAATATTTTTTTGAATGAACTATACTAAAATACTTGATGATGTTTCATTGTTAATACTAAATAGCCAAAAAAGAAAGACATGTATATATCTATATCAAAGTTCCATATATTTCAATTTTACCAATGTTGAAATAATATTCGCCATTCCAGCATGGACCTGTTGACTTAATTCGAATGTAGCGTGATTCTTTACTTGGTGGCTTTTCTATATGAAATGTGTGCGTAAGAAAGCGTCCATTCATATATGAACAGTCGTTTTCTTCATCGATAACTTCCCAGTTTTCTTTGTCACTTGATATTTCAACTGCCCAGCTTTTCAAGTTACGGTAATTTGGAAAGCAATTATATGTTTTTAAAGTCAAAGCAGAGCCAGTTGTTTTCTTGATAATTATTATTTTCATAGCAAACAGCATTGCGCGGCTGATGGTTATCACTGTTATCATAAATAGATGAGGCTGTGATGCCTACTTCATTTTCAATGCGTCCATTCGATTTTGTTCGAAGATGATTCAAAATGCCACAAAATGAATTATCGTTGCTTGGAGAAAATTTAATTCCTTTATTTTCTTTTGATTTTCTATATTTATGAATTTGACGGTTTTCGGTTAGCTTATTTTTAACTTCTTTCTCAAGTCGAATTGCGAGCGCCTTCCACGTCTTAAAATTCAATATTATAATTTGAAATGAATTCTTTTATCAATTCAATATTATAATTTGAAATGAATTCTTTTATCAATTCACATGAAACATTTTCAAATTGAATGTATTCATATAAAATTGAATACTTTGAATCTGTCAGAAAAAGTTCGTTCACAAAATGTAGCAGTTGATCCTCTGAATCCAATTCAAGCTTTTTGTTATTGATGATTCTCTCAACTGTATCAATCGAAAGACTTTTTATTTCCTCTTTTTTAGCTTCACAAATTTCGTAGAATTGTGATGAAATGAAGTCGATTTCTGCCGAAAGACGTTTAGAATAAATTGTATTGAATTTTTCATGATTTTTTATATTGAAAAATAAATCATTTACTGTCAATTCTTCTGTTTCTTCTTTGAATTTGTAATCAATTGATTCAAGTCCAAGGATTTGAATGACTTCTAATATGAATGGAAGTTCTTCTATTGGAAATGTTGATGATTTAAAGTTGGTAAGGTTGAGAATGTGAGAAAAATTGCCTGTTTGATGAGTATTGAAAATAAAGGTGCCAATTGTTGGATCATCTAAATGAAGTCTGCAGATATTTGGTGATAATAAATCTGAAACAATTCGACTTGTTTTAAACTCTTCACCGTTTATAATAAAAGTAAAACATTGTCATATGTTTCAAGTGGAACATTAAGAATAGCTGAATTTTTGAGCTGGAAGGTGTTGGTTTCCATTTTGTGAAATAAAATTTATTTATTTCAAAAAGTTAATGGTGAAATTTCAGTTTTAAATTAATTTTGTTAATTTTTATTATTTATGGGATCAAAACAGGAAAATGAGCAAATTTTATCGTATTATTTCAATGAAGGAGCATCACCTGATCTGCGCACTGCGTCTTACAAAGTTAGGCAGCGTTTATCTTCATCAATAGAAGGTGTTGGTTGGTTCCTTCAGAACATACCTTTTAATGAAGCTACAACATATATATCTGCTTTTGAATGCTTTATATTTCGCCTTAAATATTTTCCAGGTGATTTTAATCAAGAAATTCTGGGCAATTTATTTACTTTTTTGTTTCAACATTCAATAGAAGTTTTGGCGAAATTGCCGCCAAATGCAATATCTGCGCTTTGTAGTGCCCAATCATTGTTAACATTTTTAATATATCCTGATCTTTGTCCAAGTTTATTTGATTTAGTTTTTCAATTTCCAGAAATTATTAAATATGCTTTCTTGAAATCTTTCTGTGAATGTTTAGTATTGCCTACTCCTCAAAATGTTGATAGGTTTAATTTAATCAAAAATTCATTTGAACAAATTAATTTCACCGAACAAATATTTCAGCAAATTCAGATGGGAATTCAACAAAAAAGTCCTGATGCAATTGGAGCACTATCTGCATTTACTCGCTGGTCAAAGAATATAAATTATCTTACAGATTCAGGATTTTTGGCTTTAATATTTTCGGACACATCAGCTGAACTTGCTTCGGCAACAATGAAATTTATTGGCTCAATTTCGCAAAGAAGCATGCCCGATCAATTAAAACTTCCTTTAATTCAAAATTTACAAATTCCAAAACGCATTGAATTTTATTATACAAATTATCTTGAAAATTTTGAAATAATTCAAACATGTGCTGAAGTTGTGTCAATATTAGGATACTCTTTAAATCCACCGTTACCAGAAATGTATCAATTAATTACTGTTTTTTTCAACTTAGCTGATAAAATTTCTGAAAAAGTTACCTCTTATTTTCGAACATTTGCGAGCAACAACCCCAATCTATGTGATGATATAGTATTAAAAGTTATTCAGCGTATTATCATTCATTTTAAAGACAATCCATATGAAACATTTGGTAATTATCTTTCTCAATTATTATATATATTATTAGATTGCTTCAAAAGAAAACCAGATTCATTTTATAACTCATATAGTATGTTATTGAACGTAATCAAAGGTTCAGCTGATATTACTCAAAACTTGGGTGAATTCTCTGCATATATTGCAGTTACAAATTTTATGCTTGCTGCAAAAATACCATTTCCCGATAATATGATTAACGAATTCTTTCAGGTAGCAAAACCTCTTTTTGACATAGTTCCTCCAATAAATGAGCACCTTTTCTTTCCAATTTATGGCTTTATTCGTTCATTTATAGCTCGTGATGACCCCACCGCATCTAATTTCAATACGGAAGTATTAAAACAATTACATGTATTTTCTCTTGATCCTAATTTGCCTGATGAAGTTCGATACCAATTTCGGTTGCTTTTCCTAAGATATGTTTCACAGAAGAAAGATAAATGTAAAAATTTAACTGACAATTTAGAGGAATATTTGAATTCACGAAATAAAGAATTAATGGAGATTTCAGCTCTTTGTTTGAAAGATATAATTGGAGGTCCAAGAGCAGTTAAATCGCAGTTTTGTCTTCAATATATTAACAATGTAATATTAGGTGAAAATTTAACTGTTGATAATATCACTATTGCACTTTGTTTTTTAAGGTCATTTGAAATAGAGCATGAAACGCTCAAGCCAGCCCAAATTGATACACTTAAACAAATGGATATTGAAATTTTGACAAAAATTGCCCCTTTGTGCATTGAAAATGACGAACTGGTAGCCAATCTTTGTAAAGCAACCAAAGGATTAGGTGAAACGGGTCTTCAATTTTTTATTAGTATTTTACCAAATGCCAAAGGAGTTAATTCAGTATCAGCTATTGCTGACACTGCAATTATATTTATGGATCTTTTTGCAAGTCATCAAAATGAACAAGAGGTTCAAAATATTATGAAAATATCGATAAACTTAATAGATGTTTTTATTGAATTAACAAGTCAAGCATTATCAATGCCTATGAAAATTGAAGATATTAACCAAGTTATGTCAATGATTCGTCCATGTTACGACTTTTTCGAAAGATGCTATTCTGCTATTTGTCAGGTACCAGAATCATTAAATAAACTTCTTGTATTTTCAAAAGAATTAATTGTTCAGAAGTACAATACTCCTTCCATTTTGCTAATAATTTTTAAATTTTTGTTTTGTGCTGCAAGGAATAATATTCATTTTATAGCTGCGCAATTCACAGGAGTATCAATGTACTTTATTATTGCGCCTGGATTTGACCCTAATAAAAGAGAATGGAGTCGATTAATCCAAGGACTAGGTGAACTGCATTCAATGATGCATAAAGAGGCTTATCAAGAATTCTCTGAAGGTTTAGGAGCTACTTTCAGCTCATTTGGTCTTTCAGATTTTGTACAGAAATACAGTGTTATTTATGAAGATGATAAAAGAAATCATATGCCATTAATGAAAAAGTTATTTATTGATATTTTAGCAGCAAGAAATTCAATGACTTGGTAAATAAGTTTTTTGTTGCTTATTTTTGTTGTTAATTTTTTTTTAATAAACATTTTGAATTGAATTTTTTGAATACTTTTTTAATTGTAAACGTACTATTCTAAGTAAGGATTAATGTCGCATCATGCAAATGTTGATGCAATGTCAAATAAAGTCAGGCAAATAATTAAAGAACTTGAGAGTGTTGATACATCAATAGGTGGTTGCGACCTCTCCTCTTCTTTTTCGGATGATTCAGATCGTTATGATGATAAATTAAGTTGTGTAAGCGACATTTCGTCGGTTGCCTCCTTTGAACTTACGCCTTTAAAATCAAAAAATAGCTCATATATTTCAAAAGATTCGCAAAAACAGTATTCAAAAAAAAATCGATCGATTCCTCGTCAAAGTAGAATACCAGTTCCATTAAAAGGAAAACGAGCTGAAAAATCAAAAAATTCGTCTGGTTTCAAATTAGCTAAACCAATTAGAAATCCATCGCCCCCACCTGTTGAAGTTCCAATGAATTTTTTAGCGCCTGATTTATCCGATTATTCCAGTGCTTGCATCTGTATATTTGAAGGAACAGACTTCCCACGATCACGGAATGGTGAACGTAGCACATATGTTGTTGTACAACTTCATCCTGAATTGCCACCAGTCAGATCCCCAATAAGTTTCAATAAAACCACAAATGCTGTGTATAATGGTGGATTTAATTTAAATGTTATTGGTATCAATTTTTCATCGGTTGTTCCTGTTGTTGAAGTTTTTGATTTTATTTCTGAAGATCAAAATGAATTGCTAGGAATGGCATTTCTACAACTTCATATGGCTCGAAAAGTCAATGATTATTGCGTTGTTTTACAAGATGAATGGGTTGATATTTTCACCGTAAACACACGAGTCCGATGTGGAAAAATCAAATTATCTTTAATATTTCATAATGAAACAGATATTTCTCAATTTGTGAATAGGAGTGAAATGATTCCTAAGCAACTTGCGCCAAAGCCAAAGAAAAAAGAAATAGAAGAACCTGAAAAGCCAGTTTTGGAATCAATGGCTGTTCAAGCTAGTGTTGAACCACAAATTGTAAATAATTCTATGATGGATAATATTGGAGATTTAAATATTTCATTTAATATGAACAATAATAATAATAATCTTAATAGGTCATTAAGTTCTATCAAACAGATTAAATTTGGCCAATTTGATTCACCAGAGCCAGAGAAAGTTCGGGTAAATCCATTTCATTTTGGTCCAGTGCGCCGGGCGCCAATTATTATTCCTAATCATGAAGATGAAAACGAAAATGATGATTATCAAATTCCTGAAAAGCAGCAAATCAGGATGCCTGATAAGCCGAATATATCTGTCCCTGAAAAAAAGAAAGAAAAAGTATTTGTCGATGAAAATGATTTATCATCTTTATCTGATTTGTTTTCAAATAGCTCTTCTTCTGTATCAACAGCACAAGATGATAATAATATAAGTGTTTCATCAATATCCAAAAATATAAAATCAAAAGAAAAGAAAGCTCGAGTTCCACTTCAACCTCAAATAAATTCATATGTTCCAAATCCTCCTGTCGATGCATCAAAAGCTAGTGATATAGAAAAAAGAAAAAGCCGTTTCATAAAATATAGTGATTATTGTTGGGATAATAAATAAGTAAAAATGTTTTTAGATATATTATCATTCCTTTCTTTAATTTAAAATTTAATTGAATCATCCGGTGATGATAATAATTATTTGTTTGCTTAATAAATATATTATCATTTATATTAAAATAAAGGCAAAAAGAAAATAATAAAAATTTGTAAAAAATTATAGGGGTGGGTCCTGAAAAAGTGGTACTTTTTTATATACTTGATTGTTTTTTTTTAAGCTCTGTCCTTTTTTGTAATCCGCCAAAAAAGAGCGAAAGAGAACTTCTATTTGGAAGGCAATGCATATTTATTGTCGAAAACTTCTTTCATTGTTTTTACCGATTATCGTTATATTTCATATCATCAATACTGAAAACAGTTAATCGAATTTTTACTCTTCAAGATATCAAATGCAATATTTTTAAAGAAATAAAATATCGTGGAATCAGTTCGTAATAAAATTAATCGAATTTCAATTTTATTAAAAGTTGGCAAAATAATTTTTCAATTTTTTTAGAATATTAGATAAATCAGATTTTACAAGATTCATTCCATCAAAATACAATTATGATTATTGAATTTTTTTTCTGCTTTTTATATCAGTTCATATTTTCACTTTTTGATTGTAACTAAACATTTAATAAAAAAAAAAAAAAAAAATCGATAATATCAATTGCCATGGAAACGAATCACACAAATCAAACCATAAATCAGGATAAATTGCCAGTTGCATCGCCCAAAAAAGTTTCCAAGCCAAATGATGTTCGACCAAAGCAGATTGGAAAAAATTTTTTAACATCTATACTCGAGCAGTTTCAAAAAAATCCTGCTGCTCTAGTTCAAATTCTCGCTTCAATTAAGCAGAAATTGCCGCCAGATTCTATTCAATCGCAAAAGCCCAAAGAGCAGCCAGCAAAGAAAAGGCAAAAAAAAGCTACTCTTCAACATCAGCAAGTTCAGCAAGCTTCAAACGATACAAAAATATCTCGATCGCGATCATGGGAAATGCCTATAAAAACTATCGAACCTCCCGCCAAATCATGTTATGAAAAGCGTCAACATATTATTATAAATCCCGCAGAAATACGTAGAATTCAAACGCCTGATTGGGTTGAAAAAAATGAAAAAAAAGAAGAGCCTGTAAAGGATCCAATTGTTGGCTTTGACGTCGAGGCTGCACATCTTAGGCTTGAAGTTTATGAATCGCGCATTATAGGTGGAACAGAAGAGCGTTTTTTACATCCAGCAATGGCTATAAGAGCTTCCGATCTTGACAATGAGCTCGTTTTATCACCTCAAGAAGAATTAAAGTCAAAAAATTATATAAATATTGAAGTAAAACAGCCTACTCCATTGTTTTGGCCAAATCGTGCTTGGGATAAACCAGAAACAATGATGTCTCAAGCACTTAACGACATATTATATGAAGATATACAAAAGATTACTGAAATTACACAATCTTTGGATTACATGCGTTTCAAACCTCAGAATGCGAGTCCAAAATTAAAGAGATCTAGTTCATCTAGCGTAGCTCGAGCAAGAATCAAAAAAAAGAATAAAGAGTTAGTTATCCCTATATCATTTATTAATTATCTCACAGATGATTCGGACTTCACAGATACAGAAAATTTTTAACATGTTACTTTATTATTTTTGTTTAATAAATTTGTAATTTTGTTTTTTTTGTTGTCGTTGTTGTTGTTGTTATTATTATTATTTTTTCTATTTGATATTTCATCGTTGCTATTGATAAACTCAATAAGGAATAAAATAAAAATATAATGAGAGTAAAATTTCATGTAATCCTATCAAGAAGGCAGCACAAGCCGCTTCTTTCAGTAATTACACTTTGTGTCGCCCTTACCCAACAAGCAAAGCGACGAATGCTCTACCTTTTAAATAAGGGCTTTTTTCTAGTCTATTCAATTTCTGTCGGCCATAATCATTTCTTTCAAAAAATTCAAAAGCTTAAAAAAACAATAAAAAAGTTTTTTGACCAAAATTCGATAAATTTCAATGGTCGATTTCATTAATTTATATCATATTAAAAATTGATTAATATCATTTTCCCAACTCCAAACGCATTGATTATCGGTGAGAATTTTTTTTTTTTTTTTATTTTATTTATAGATTATTATTATTGATCGTGTAATATCGTTGATTAGTGTAATTATAAGTTGAGTTTTGAATGAAATTTTAGTTATAAGAAAGATATCGCATAAAAAGCATGATTTTATATGAAAATGAATCAAATAAAAATAATCATCAGATGTAATTCTAAAAATTTTTATTTAAAATATATAAGATGAAATCTATGAGAAATAATAATTAATAAATATCTTATTTTTACAATCAGGATTAGACAAAAAATCCTTTTCTTACATAAAACAGTAAACTTGCTTCTGCACGCAAAATTTCAGATTTATCTATTTTAGACACATTATTATCATCGCATTTGAACCAATGCCCAAATTTCTTTACATATGCATATTCATGCCCGAAATCACCTAGTCCAGGTCTTTCAACAAGTCCGATTAAAGTGTACTTAGCTTCTCCTAATTCTGTCTTTTTATCAATATCAACGTAATCATCAAGAGAAAGATCTTCGCTAAGTTGCATTAAAGTTTGTCCTTTGTCCATGCTTTTTTCTCTGACAAAATAAATGGTTAATGTTGGAGGAAGAGTATTAAAAAAAGATTGGCACTTGCAAGGCCGATTACAATTGCTGCATTGGCGTGGACTTGCCCCTAGTAAGTATTCAGCAATTGCTTCATTAAGACTGCTACATTTGTAAATTCGTAATAAAAGATCTGATGAAGGAGTAATATATGTACGAGTATCCTCACAACTCTCGCAACTTTCAATAACCTTAAATTGCCAACTGAAAATTGTATTGAAAACAGATATTTCAAAATGTGATTGATAATAAGCGTCTAATTTTTCTCGAAATGGCATAAAAAATTCGTGTGAATCAAATTGATCTTGTTTTGCGTATGATGGGAAAAGTGTCCAAATTGAGAATAAAAAATCAGGAAGTGAAAAGCATCTTTGCCCGTTTTGAGATAAAAATAATCTAGTGAGATGTTTGTGTACAGCCGCTTCTGCACAGTCTATTTTTGTAATATTAATACTCCCAGATAAAAACCATTTTTGAAGAAGAGGATTAACAGCAAGGCATTGGAGAAGAGAGTTTAACCAGCATGTATTTCCAAGATTTTGAAGGGGCATTGGAGCTCTTCTAGTTTCAATAATTGTATCTTTATAGAGACCTAAATTTGATTGAATTGGAATTCCATCTATTACTGATAATTTGGCTGAAACTAGCATAAGGTCAATAATAGAATTGAAAATGAATCGTCGGCCTAGATTTGGTATAAGAATGAATAATTGTCGCGTCAAAATATCAACACCGAATCCTGGTGAGCAATGATGATCTGAAAAATGATTCCCACAAAAAGAGCGTCCACATTGAAGGCAAAATGAAAGATCTCGTGATTTACAATTGCATAAAGAACAGAGAAAAACAGAGCATGGTGGAAATCTATTTGGAAATAATGATTTTTCCCAAATCAATCTCTGAACTTGAATAAAAGTTGATTTTTCTGTGGTAGAATTAATAAATTTTTTAAAATATTCAGCTGATTTGTCAGTGAAAGATTTTGTTTCTTTTTTTTGTGGATTCATTTGTAAATAGAGATTATTTAGTATAAATTGAATTAGTTAATATTTATAACTTAACTATTTGATTTTAATAACGATCCTATAACGATTTATTTAAATTAGTTATGATAATTTATGTTAACTGTTTTTAAGTAGGCTCAGAATATTTCATATTTAATGCAGCTAGCTGTAACAGATATTGGCTATGAACAGCAGCTGAGTCGAGATGTTGAAGGTGTTTCATATGTTCGTGATTGGCTTTCTTATATTCATGTAAAAAAACTAAAATATATTAAAATGAATTTTACTGACGAGGTAATTGATCAAGAACAAGTCGCTTCCGAAGTCGACCCATTGTGGATTTATTATGATAGAGCAGTAGAACAATATCCTAGATCTTATAAAATTTGGGCAGACTATTGCGATACACGATCTTCTTTTGTAATTCAATTTTTATCTAATCATGAAATGTCAATTCGAAGAGCAAACGGTACTTATGAACGAGCACTTCTTAATTTATGGACATGCCCTCGTTTATGGCTTGATTATTTAGATTTTATTGGAAAGCAAAGAAAGGTAACATTATTAAGAAAGACTTTTAATAAATCTCTTCAATCGCTCCCAATAACTCAACATGATAGAATGTGGGAATGTTATTTACCTTTAATTAGAAATTTAGGTTCAATCGAAACAGTTGATGATGCATATCGTCGTTTTCTCAAATTGCACCCTGAGCATGTTGAAGACGCTTGCGAGTTTTTCATCGATAAAAATGCTACAAAAAAAGCAGCTTTTTACTTAACAAAGCTTCTTGAAGACCCGGATTTCAAATCTTTAAACAATCGAACTAAGTATTATTGGTGGACTCGTCTTTCAGAAGTTATTGGAGCTGATCCTAATATTGAAAATGCAGAACAGATATTGCGTAACGGTTGCAAAGACTTCGTTGTTGAAACTGGTCGAGTTTGGGTATTAATAGCTGAGCATTATGCTAGACTTGGTTTATTTTCTGATTCTATCCAAACTTTTGAAGATGCAATGAATTCAACAATAACTTCGCATGATTTTGCTTTAGTATTTGAAGGAGAAACTAGTTTACTTATGTCAATAGCATCGCATTCAGATAAATTTTACTTGTTCATACAAAAACAAAATGACCTACTAAACAGGCATCTACTTTTATTAAATGGAACAAAACTTCGGCATGATAAAAATAATGTAACCAATTGGATCGAACGTGTTTCACTTTTCCTGGATCGTGAATACAATTATGAACCAAAAACACGAAAATCATTATGGGAAACATTAGAACCTTTAACAACGCAACAGGGCCAACTCGCCGTTATGGAAGAAGCGATAGAAACTGTTGAACCAAGGAAAGCTGAAATGGGAAAATATTGCGATTTGTGGACAAATTTGTCTAAAATAGTCGATACACCATTTGCAGTTTTAGAAGCAGCTTTAACTGATGAAGCACTTCTGCCTGGTGATGTTGTTGGTATTTATTGTTATTATGCTGAGCTTGAACTCACAAATGAGCACTACGAATCAGCTCTCTCAATTCTACATAGAGCAACTGATGATAAGAGGACAAACGGATCTTCTGGTTCATCACAATTGTGGTCGCTTGCGATCGATGTTGAGTGGTCAATGAATGGGTCTTCACATCCATCATTAGTCAAGCAGCTTTTTGAAAAGTGTCTTGTTTCTCGTTCATGTTGTATGCAGCACATTCTTGCTTACACAACGTTTCTCGAAGGTCTTAAAAGATATGATGAAATGTTTCGCGTTTACGAGCGAGGAATCAATCAAGTTGGTTGGCCTCATTGTTCAACATTTTGGCTTTTCTACATCCACAAATTTATCTCTCTTTACGGTGGAAAAAGGCGTGAACGTGCTAGGGATCTTTTCGAAGACGCGTTAAAAGATGCTCCACCAAAAGAAGCAATGCCAATTTTCATCTTATATGCTAAATTTGAAGAAGATTTCGGTCTCATGAAACGTGCAATGGATATTTATAAAAGAGCAGCTGATATTTGTCAAAATGATGAAATATTCCATGTATGGGTTGCTTCAGCATGTCGTCTTTTTGGAGCTTCAAAAACGCGTGATGTTTATAAATATGCGGTTGATATGTTTGGAAATAAAGGCGATAATATGAAATGCGCTGAATGGTGCATTAGGTTCGCAAAATTAGAAGCAAAACTCACCGAATTCGAAAGGGCTCGTTCAGTTTTTATTCATGGAACTCAATATGCAGATCCAGCTGTATTTCCAAGATATTGGGAAGAGTATGAGAACTTTGAGAAACTTCATGGAACTAAAGAAAACTACAAGGAAATGTTATCCCAAAAGAATGTTGCTGTTGCAAGGTTTAATAAAACAACTCATATTGGTATTGCCGCTGAAGGTAAAGGACTCGTTTCTACAAATGAAGACGAAGAATTAGCTGATGTCGAAGGTATGAGAGAAGCCATCATAGCTGAGGCGAAGATTCCAGCAACTATATACGAATCTCCTAATTTCACTGAAAATGATAGAATTGAAAAGAGAAAGCGCTACGGAATGAAATAATTTTATTATATTATTATTATTTGAAAATGAGTTTGATTCTTTTAATTGTTTATTTTATAAAAATTCTATGAAAAAAAAAAAAAAAAAAAAAACGATTAGCTATTTTAGAAAAAAAAACGTTATCAGTTTAAAAATAAAAATGAGCAGAAAGGATGATGGAAAACCAACTCCAAAAATAAAGATTGTCTCACTAGGTGAGAGTCGTGTTGGAAAGAGCTGCTTGATTAAAAGGTTCTGTGAAGGGAATCGTTTTGTTTCACAATATATTCCAACCATAGGAATTGATTATGGTGCTAGGCAATTTTCTGTTGATAACACGCAATTTTACGCACATTTTTGGGATATGTCAGGTGATGATTCGTACTTTGAAGTACGAAATGAATTTTATGGTGATACAGACGGATTTATAATTGTATTTGATATGTCAAATAAAGACACATTCAATCAACTTAACAGATGGATTGATGAAGCCAAAAAATACGGGGCAGATACATCTGTAGCAGTTCTTTGTGGTAATAAATGCGATTCACCAAAGTTAGCTGTTTCTATTGACGAAGCGCAAGCATACGCAAAAAAATTAGGAATTCCATTTTTTGAAACCTCAGCTCGTTCAGGCAAAAATGTATCAGACGCGTTTTCAGAACTCTTCAGAATAGTTTTGAAAAAGCTGAAAAATAGAAAATAAATTGTTACAATGTTAAAAGCATATACACATTACTTTGCTCAATTTTAAATTTTCTTTTTTATTTTATCAATATAAAAATGTTTTTTTTTTTTTTTTTTACCTGATTGGTATATCTTAAAAATTGTATAAAATCAAAAAAAAGAGTGTTAATAAGATTAGGACATAAACACTCGAATAACAAGTATTATAGTGCAATTTGTTAATTGAATCAGAGTTTTATAAACTTTTTGATAAGATTCAATTGTGTACGTTTTAAAAGATTCAGTTATGTGCAGTCTGACCGATTCTATGAGATTATTCAAATTAATTGAGATATTTTTTTGAAGTCAATAATTTATATATAACTCATAAAAAAAACAATATATAAACAATTAAACATTTAAATATAAATAATAACATTATTTTATAATATATAATAATAATAAAAAGTGCTATTAAAGCAGTATATGAAAAATCAAATTTAAATCAATCTGAAAAAATTAATTGTAATTAAATAAATTAAATAGATAAATCATTTGATGTTTATTAATAGCAAATCAGTTATTTGTTCAGTAAAAAATAATGTATTTTTTAAAAATGAAATATTCGTAAATAGAACTCAATTTCAACTCCAAAATTTTAGATTGGAAAAAAAAATAGTATTATATATTAACAATTATTTATCAAAAATATTATTTATCAGGTATTTGGCGAGAAAACGAACCTCGCCAAAAAAATTCGAACGATAGATTCAATTCTTTCAAATTATTTGAAGGAAAAACTCACAATTTACTCGTTAGACGATTAGAATTTCAATAAATTATTTTCATGCTAATTATTGAAAATTGAATATCATTGAAAGTATGTATTATTTATTATATATATTTCTTGATCAATTATATATATACATTTAATATAATTTTTAAATAAATTATATATATAAAAATAAATAACAAATTAATAAATAAATCTAATGTAATCCTTTGTTATTATATTAAAATACATAAAAATAACATTATAAGGTCAATTTATAACCATATCTCTCATTTTATATTAATCTATTTTTATTTTGATAAAATTTGAATAAATATCTCATTAAAATAAAAATATAATTTTAATAATATATATATAATTACATGAATCTGCATTTATATTCAAAATATTAATATTTTTATTGAATATTAGAATCTATAAAAAAAAATTAATCGTTTTTTATCTGAAAAATTTATTTAATAATTTCAATTAATTCAAAAAATTTGGGACCTATATCTCAATTTTCATTGAATTTTGAGAAATATTCTCAAATCATATTACAACTCTGGTTATGTGTGTTTTAAAAAAATTCAATATGTGGATTTCAAAAAAATTCAAATCAGCTTTTTTTCAGAGAACTTTTTCAATAAAAAAAGTTTGGTTTATAGTCAAATTTTGAAAAAAACTTTTTATCACACATCATAAAATAAGAAAGTAAAAATAAAGTAGGCCTTGTTCATTTTATGTGTCGTTTTTATTAAAACAAATTATTTGAGATTTATGATTATTGTGAATAATTATTAACAATATTTAATCATTTTTGAAATTGTCTAAAAAAGCAGAAAGTGATTTGTCATCTGTACCAGTGATGCCCCAATTTTCTTTTTGTCGAATAGTTTGTGTTGTTTGAAGTGTGGATATATGTGGTCTATTCCCTAGTCGATTTGTTATTGGAGCTAAAGGAAGCAGTAAGGGAAGATCCTTTGGAATTAAACTTGGTGATGAAGCAAAAATCCTTCCGCTACTGCTTAAAGATAAAGGTACGTCTGGTTCACTTGGAGAATTTGAAGGTCCTGGTGTTTTTATTTTAAAGTTTTCTGATGATATTGTTTTTGAAAGTAAATTTGGTGAGGAAGAGTTATCAATTGTTCCATTTCCGTCATCTTCTCCACCAGTCATTAATTGTCTGTAATGATATCTACACTGCACATCACTTCTATTCCCCATAATACTTGCTATTTTTGTCCAACTTTTATCGCCATATAAATTTACTAAATCTTTTAATTGTTGATCATCTTCTGGAGACCAACTCTTTTTTGAGATTTTTGGATTTAAGCATCTGGTCCACCTTTGCGAGCATTGAGCACGATTTCTTCCGTTGCCTAGAAAATGAGCAACCGTCTGCCAGTTATCAATTCCAAAACGAGCAACGCCAGCAAGAAGACGTTGGTCTTCTATTGCAGTCCACGTACGAGTTTTCTTTCTGAGTGACATTTGGCAATCTTCTGATTCTCGATCTTCTCGATACGGAAGAGGTTCTTCTGGTTGGAGCATTATTTCCCGAATTCTAACCAGAGAATCATCTCGACCAATCAAAGAGAGGAGTGAATCGCGACAGCTTTCATAAGATAATTCTTCATGAAGATATGAATTAAAAAGGCGAGTAAGTTCCGCTTTTGTCTCTTGAGAAAGATCACTCACAGTCCCATCAACATATGAAAGAGCTAGATCTACCATAAAATCAAGACCAGCGAACTTCGATGTCATTTATCAGTTTGTATTAAAAGCAATTAATATATGGGAAAGAATTGAATGTGTGAAAAAAAATCCTCTTCTCAAAGTTAAAGGGTAATTGTGAATAAATTTTTAAACATCAGAAAAAAATTAAATTTAAATTAAATTTAAATGAGATAGTAGTGAATTATTTTAAAAACTTATATTTTTAGATGAAAAAAGAGAAAAATAAATTTTATTTCATTTTTTATTTTGAATAAAATATTCAGAAAAGATTAAAAATTCAGAAAAAAAAAAAGGAAATATTTCAATTTTGAATAAATAATTTTTGTAAAAATAGAATTGGAGATAGTTTTGAAACAACTGAAATTTTAAGTTTATTTAAAAAAAATTCTAAGATATGGTCCTCTTATGGCTTTAGCAAAAAAGAAAAATTATTATTTTTTCAAATATAACTAAATATAAAAAAAAATGCATATATTTCATTCTTATATAATCATAATTAATTATTTGGAAAAGATTTTTTGTATTTTTCAAATTTGTATAATTTATTCAATTTCTTATTTTTTTTTTTCAATATTTAATTATAGTTCAAAAAAATTTTATCTCATTGTTTTTTTATATGTTTAAAATGATTATTTTGATTTATTTAAGAAGGAATATTTCTAAATTAAATATCACTAAACAATAGTTCATTGAAAATAGATTCTCACCGTTTTAAAATATCAAACTTTTTGAGTTAAAGCATGGTTAACCAAATATTGAGAGCAATTAATAATGTCTTAAATTATAATTTAGATTAAAACTAATATGGCATGCACATGAAAAAAATTTGGTTCAAAATAATTTGCCCAAGTAAAAACATATGTGTGGAAAGTCAAATAACGTATTTTTGCATTTTAAATTTTTTGGTGATTTAATCAATTTTTTAAAAAAATAATTATTCACATGTTCTATATTAACAATAAAACATAAAAATCAATATAATTTTATTTTTTATGAAGAATTTTGAATGAAATGCATTGATATACATTTTGGCAATAGGCACAGTCAGATGCTATTTTTAGAATATTTTAAATTTTAATAATTTTAATATTAAAATTATTTTATAAAGTTCTAATAATTATCTATTAATAGAAAGATATTATAATTTTTAATATTATTTTAAAAAATTCAAATATCTTAATGAATTTTCCTAAATAAAATAATTAAACTTTTAATATATAATATATTTATTTTTTTATATGTTAAATTAAATTTATTTTTTGGAACTTCTGGTCAATTCTTTAATCTTCAACATATAACATATCATCAATTCAAAATGATGAGAAATTCAATGCTTTTTATTTTTTCAATTGAAAATCTGAAATCATTTCATAATACCCATCAAATATGAATTTTATTAAAATATATTTTTATATTAACTTATATTTATAAGAATAATTTATAACATTTAAAATTATTATAATAATTCAAAATTAACTTTTATTTTACAGTATAATAATATTTTTAAATAATATTTATTCAATATAACATATCATTTATTTGTTTGAAAAAATAAATAATAAATTCTCTTAAATTGAATGATTTATTCAAAATTAAAAATAATTTTAATTTAAAAATGTTAACTTTTTCTAACATAAAAAAATATATATTTTTTCCCCCATACATTTTAAAATATATTTATCTTTTCATTTTTACAGAAAAACTAATATTTTTATTATTGATTCATTAATAAATAACATTATTTAATATTTAAAATATGATTATAATCCTCTTGGCCATTAAAAACATATTTTTCTATCATCATTTAAATCTCTAAATATTTTAAACTTTAGTACACTTTTCATATATATTTATCTTCATTATTAAATTAAGTGGTAAAAGAACATTTCAGATTTAAATTCTAATTGTTTAAATTATTATAATTTTCCTATAACCACTTTATAAATATAAAATTAAAAAAAAAAAAAAAAAAAGGTAAAGTTGATTATTCAATAATTTGATTTTCTCTAGATTGTTTTATTACTGTTTTTTATTTGCCTGAGTCAAATTCTATGAATTCTACTGTAACGATATACCCGTCTGGCATATAATATACGCATGTTTGTATTGATAATGGTCTTAAAAGCATCGTTGAATTGTTTTGAATGTGATGGAAAGTCAATCAAGTTTTCATGAATCCATATCAGTTATGCAAATGCTTTAAATTGGAAATTCTGAGACTAAATAAAGAATGCATTACCCAAGTCATTTATAAAAATACAGGTGTCCGATTGTAATTAATAATAGATCCACCAGAAATTGCCACACTAATAAACTTCCTTTTAAAACTTCATAAAAGGTCCTTAAACGTTTAAAAACGTTCATCCCATTTATTATGATGTTCACACGTTCACATAAGACCCAGAAAGCCGCAGAAGAAACGCAAAATAATCAGCAACAAACTATGCAAGACAAAGACGAACCAATTCCAAAGATGTAAGAATTTGAACCAAAATTGGTGGAAAAGGTTGAAGAGAATCATTCTCCAGTATTATTACCAAGGCAAAATCACGAACAAATTGAAGATAATGAAGAAAATGTGAAAAAAGAAAGCAAGCATACAATAATTTGTTCAAAGCAATGTAATGTACTGACCGAAATAACCAAATCAGATACAAAATGGATTTCGATTTTTTTGATCAATAATGGTTTGAATTTGCAAATTCATTACTTAATAATGAAAATTTAAAAGGACATAACTGATTGTGTTCATAGATTCTACAAATTGTGGTCTAGAAGTTTTTTAACGATATTCTTTATTATAATTCTGTTCCAGTATAAGTTGAAATTCCAATCGAAGAAGCAAAACTCTATTTCCTAGAAATCAAAGAGAAGCAAATTAAAGACGAAATTCAAAAAGAAAATGAAGCATAAAATCAAGGATCGAATTTTTTTACCACCTCCCTCACATCATCAAAACCTGATAATGAAGAAGAATCTGATTCAGATGTGAAACTAATTCATGATTATGAATGTTTTGATCAAGAGCTCAAAAAATTGCTAATTCTAAAGATGCGGAGTATTACTCTGAATACTAAAATGGAGAAGAAGATGTCGTAATTGAAGGACAAATTATCATGCAATTGATATTTTTACAAAAAGGAAGAGCAAAAAGGTAAAATTAAATACCCAAGAAGAAATTGACAAGGATACTGAAGATATCCGAAATTCCCAAAGAATGGAACATTTCTAGAACGCACCTTTTGAGGGGACGTCAAAAGTAATGACCTATGAATAGTTAATTAACTATTTATCTGCAAAACTATTGTCAAGTTATCTTTTTGGAGGTTCAAAAAATGATGATCAATTTTTTATTCAGAATAGCATATTTTTGTGAAGGAATGATGTTTATATGCAAAAAATAGAAAGATAAGCAAAAGGATCATCACATATCACCACAAAAAATTTTTTTCATATAAAATTTAAATGGTCGAATCACTGAAAAAGTTATATACAATTTAAATGATCATACTAGACCTAGCAACTTTTTCAAATAGCCTTCAATATTTGAGTCGAACAAATGTTTTTTTGAGATGGACAATCATGAAATTTAGAATATTTGAAGGCTCTTTGAAATTTCCCCTTAAAAAGTGGTGGTTAGTTTTCTGAAGACTCAATTTCTTTCAATTTTTATAATAAAAGCCATTGAATTTATATGAAAACGATTAAAAGAAGATGCCATTTTATTTTTTAAAAGGAAAGGCTCTTTTAGATATTATTTATACTTGATGTTACTCCATGTAAAGCAAAGTAAGAGATAATTTTATGATACAAGCTAATAAATCACGAGCAGCTACATATTGTAGCATGGTTACTAATATACCTTTAAAATCTTCAAATAAGGAAGCAAATTATATTTCAACTGCAACAAGCAAGGCAATCCTCTTTAAAAATTGTTTTTTCAACCAACCAATTGCATAATTCATTGGCTCTTTTTTGATCCACAAAAAATTTTTCCATGATATTTTTATATTTACTATGATTTCTAATACTAAATTATGTATTGATTTTAAAGATATTAGTAAAACTCCTCAAATATCACTCCTTCCTTCATTTTTTTGAATATTTTTATAAGAATAAAACCATTGAATTTCTATCTAAACGATCATTTTACATACAATTTATTTTTATATCTTTCAAAAAAATGTTCATTTTTCTCATTTTTTTAATTATTCTAATAGAGTTTGGATGTATTTTTGAAATTTAAAATATGTAAATATTTATATAATTATTATAAATATAAAAAAGGCCTGCTTTCATTTTATATTTAGAATATATATTTTTTAAAAAAAAAGAAAAAGAAAGATAAATGAAAATGGCGCTTTATTAAAAACTAATTAATGGATTTTCATCATATTCAAGCTCCTTTTCAATTAAGTCATCTTGAAATAGCGTATGCAAATTCTGGTTTATAAAGTCATTTGAGTATTGTTCATCTTGCTTTAGGAAAATACTATTCATTCGTATAACAAGTAACGCATTTAAGGTGTCAAATCCCAGATTTCTCTTATTATTCATAAGGATATCTCCAAGGTGAGAAAAAGAACGCTCGCAGGCTGCTTCACTACAAGGTACAGTCAGTATTTCAATTGCAATTCGAGCGAATTTTTTTGTAATATCCTTAAATTCATCATGTTTTAGAGAAATACGTTGTGGCTCAATTGTCCAAAAAGTGCCACCATTTACAACATTTTCCCAGAAATTAAAAGATTCCAACGTTGTATTCTGTAATATTAAAAAAGTGTTTTTTCGAAACTTTAAAAAATATAAAAAAAATTGAGCGAGTTTTTTTTTTCTGGATTTTCATTTGAATATTCAAGAAAAGTGTCATGAGCGACATTAATTGAAATTAGTGATTGTTGATCTTTTTCATTTAAATTTTGTAATCCATAACCTGTTAACAAGTACGCTAAAATAGGTAACTTAAGATTTTCAGTTGAAGAAAATCTTTTCAATATTGAATTTAACATATCTTGTGCAATATTTACTTCTTCTTTTCTTTTATTTAATTCATTAATTTTAATTAATTGATTCAATGTGATTTGTAAATTTGAAAAAATGTCAGCAATTGAAAAACAGTTTTTTTCGAACTTTTTCATAAGAATTTTCAAAGACATCAAAATTTCATCAATATATAACCAGTCATATTCAGTTTGAATTGGATCATATTGATATAAATTTAAAGGATCTAATTCTATTTTATGAGCAATAATAAAACTAATACATTTTGATAATGAATACCAGCGAATTTCTTTGAATTCTGGGATTTTACCCAAACTTCTTACTTTTTCAGAAAATTCTTTGAAATATTTCAATAAGTGAATAACGGTTGTTACAATATTTTTGTATTTATCGTCAAAAATGTCCTTGATTGCTAGATTCAATGTATGACATGAACATGGAGTTCTGAAAAAGTTTTGTTTACTTTTAGCTTGAGCACTTGAAGGACCACCATCTAGAGCTGCTATGTTACTTGAAAAATTTTCAGTGCAGACTGATACAAGATGACCACCATTTCGAGAAATTGTTAATGCTGTGTCGGCAATGATTTGAGAAATGTTCTCGCTTGTTTCTACATTACATTTTGTAATACCTAAAAAATAAATCTGCTTTGGTGTGAACAGAATTTGTCCTTGGTATTTTTTTTTACTCTTTTCAACACCATCAATAAGAAGAGAAACCGAAAGACCATTTATCTTTTGAAAAATTTTATTTATGATATGTGATGAAAACTGATGAATTTTGTAACGCATTGTCGATTCTGGAGGCATAATAAAATTTGAATTAATATTTTGTAAAAAGCCATTAAAATCGTTATCAAAAATGGAATTAAATGTTATGTTTTTTTTTGGAGATCCAGATCATAAGATATTTGAGAGCTTTCTCATAATTAATGTGGCCAGTATCATTTGAAAAAGATAATTGTTGCTTGCAATTATGATTTTTTGTACTCCTTTTGGTTTTGTATTCTTTTCCGCATTCTGAGCAGATGAAAAGGGTTTCGATTATATCTAGCCTATTGCCCAAATTTATTTTGAGAACTCTGAAATCAATTCCAAAGTCATTGGTAATAAAATATTGCTGCATTTATTAGTTTTTTTTTTTAAAAAAAAAAATCAATTCAATTTTTATAAAAACTCATTGAATTTTTTTGATCGTCTACTTTTAAAAAGTTTCAAAAATTGAAAGGAATTCAGAGGCTGTTATGTCTAGATCATACGTTTATGTTTTTTTTTTTTTTTTTATAACCTTGTATTTTTAAATGGAAAATATAGTTTGTGTTAATGCAGAATTGGAGGTAAATAATTTAATGAAAAAATTAAAAGAAGAGATAAAAAAATCTCAAAGAGTTTCACTAATTAATAATGATATCAAAGTTGAAGAAAATGCTAATGCATCTAAAGTAAGAAAACTTGCAGAACTTCATTGCAAAATCTATCCATTTGAATCATTGTCTCCTCTAAAGTATGTTGTTGTATGTTCACTATATAATGGAAAAATCCTTCTCAGTCGTAGAAAAGATCGAAAAACATGGGAAACCCAAGGTGGCCATATTGAATCGGGAGAAACACCTAAAGAAGCCGCACAACGTGAATTATATGAAGAAAGCGGTGTTACTGATGCGATACTATTTCCTGTTTGTGATTATTTAGGATATAACACAACAGAATGGGCTTATGGAGAAATTTTTTATGCTTGTGTCAACTCAATTGGCGAAATGCCAAAATATGAAATGGAAGAAATTCAACTTTTTGATGAATTACCTGAAAATTTAACATATCCAAGTGCAACTCCTGAATTTTTCAAAATAACCAAAAGCATCATTAAGAAGATGAATGAAACGAAGCCATGAGAAATAAAACAAATTTTTGAATTTATACTATTTTTAAATTTATCAATATATTATCATAGATGAATATTATAAATATAACATTTTAGTGTTCAAATTTTTTTGGAGAAATTCTTTTATTATTAATAAATCATAAATGGATATCCATTATAATAAATTAATTGAACATGAAGACCACATATTATCGTTATTGCCATTGATCGAAAAAATAAAATGTTATTCAACTTATTTTATTATATTTTTTTTTTTTTTTTCATTGTTGAAAAAAGATGGGATTCGATCTGAAATTGAGAGGATTGAAAAAAAAGAAAAGCCTTTCTTATATAACAACCAAATGAAACAGCATTAGTTTTAAATGCAAAAGATTTAATCTTTATTATTAACAATATTTAATATCTCATTATCTTCATCCCAAATCATTTCATTTCAAAATCTGTTATTATTTTTGGTAGTTATGAACATGCATGCAAAATAATCTGAAATTAAAAAGCAAAATAATGATATTCATCTCAATATCAACCTATTCAAATAAAGTAATAATCATGCCTTCAATATAATTTGATTCAACAGATTCATAAACATTTCCCGAAGGATCAATAATTGCATCAACCGATACTGTTGATTGAATAGAATATCAATATCGCATTACTGAATTCATAATCTTGAAAAATCAAAAATAACACAAAGAGACAAACAATCAAGAAGTATCAAAAAAAATAAAATATCATTAAAGATGAAAACCAATCTATAAAAAATTCAAAAAACTTTATTCAATTTTTTTAACAAATATCATTAAATAAAACATCAAAAGGAAAGCTTATGCCTTTAGAAGCAAAGCGTTCATCTTAAGTTCCTTAGGATTCTTTCTAGAAGGCACAAATTTAGCAGAAAGCTCGAGTCCGAATTCAGGCTTTGGCCTGTTTCCATGAATGAGGCAAATTGAGTGAAGTGGCTCAATATTTTCCTCTCCATTTTGCGGGTCAATCATTGACTCAGTGGTCATTGGAAGGAGTCTATTCACGTGAAACTCGAGGTCTTGAGTTGACTTGAGCACCACGTCAGCAAAATTGAGTTGATCTTCGACAAAAGGTTTTTGGCTCTCAAAAATGAAATGAGGCTTTAATTGTTCTAATTTCAAGTTCGAGTTTGTTTTATCTTCCTGATTCAAGTGAATTCCAACGGCTTCGAGTGAAGCGGTGAAGAAAGCTCTAAACGGCTTCATTTCTGGCAACTCGAAATTGACAAGGACTGCTTTTTGACCAAGTACATTAGTGAACCAATCATTAACTTTATGATCGTAAATTTTTCCGTTTATTTTTTCATGACAAACGGTTGATGAGGTGAAGTCAGTTCCCCTTGGACGGTTTCTGATTGAAATAGTCAAGGTTTGATCGTCTGGTGCTTTGATGACTAGGTTTTCGTTTTCTATTGATATTTGTAGTGTTGAAAGTTTCGGACATCGTCTTCTGTCAAGAAAAGTGGACATTTCATCGGCAACTCCCCAGCACTCATCACAATAGAGGCCGCTCCTGGTAAGTCTGTAGACGTCTGAAGTGACCCTGACTCCTCTGCAACCTTTGATTGGATGTATGTAGGCTTCAACAAGCTTAAATCCGTCTTTTAAGTCGTTTTCAGAAATATTTGAATTAGTAACTTCCTTTTCCAAAAAGTGAAGTTGAAGAAAATCAACAATTGTTTCTGCATCTTTTTTGGTGGAAATATAACCAAATGAAACACGAATTGAACCAACAAATCGCCCTCCAATCATTGAAGCAGTTAAGGAACACGCAGCTTCATGCTTCTTGGTTGCATTTTCAATCTCTTTAGGATCCCATTTAAGGGCTGTGTAAGTGGCACCTGGATTACAATGGACACCAAATCGAACAAAAATGTTGTTGGCACAGGCAACTGTAAATATTGAGTCATGAGGAATTCCACAACCTTTACTATCAAATAAATTGAATGCTATGGTTCCTCCTTGCTCAGTAATTGGACCAAATTTTGGAGGATATAATTGAACAAGAGGATTTCCATTGTAATGCTTAAGTTGTTTCAATGATTCATGTAAGTAACTAGCAAGTGAATAAACATGCTCTGAAACTGTTTCGTTACCAAGCGCTTTGATAAATGAAGATCGAACTTTGAAACCTGAATAAGCTGCGGATATCAACATTTTATCATAAGCATGCTCTTCCAAGTTATTAAGATATTCAAATGCATCATTTCTAACAAGTAATGCTCCACCACTGACTCCAAACATTTTTAATAATGAAAAAGCAACAAAATCGGGTGAGTATTCTGATAAATCGAGATCACATGTAGGTGCATATGCTGCACAATCAATAAGAACATGAGAGAAACCAGGCTTGAGAGATTGGAATTTTGATATCCAATCAAGAGGGTATTTTCGGCCATTAAAGTTACTTTGTGGTGAATATGCAAATAATGAATGCGATTCTCCAGTTGAGTCAGGAACATCGAAAACAGCTCCATTTTCACCTTTAAATTTGCTGACTATATGACGTAAACCAAGAACTGAATTATGATTATCAATGTGATAGAAAAATTTATGGCCACTTCCCCATGGAAAAGAATGTCCAAAATCTCGGAGAACTGCAGATGTATTTTCTGAGAAAAAAATTGTGTACTTTGAAGAGTCAGTATTGAATAATTTTAAAAGATCGTTGCGAAATGCGTCAATTTCAAGATCGATAGATGGTGTAGGCGAAGATGGCGAAGGATAGTTTGAATAAAGATCATTTGCATATTCTTCAATACGGCTTACTGAAGATTGACAAATAGGAAAGCTTCCGCCAAAATCAACGAAAGCGCCCGAATTTAATTGGAAGAATTCTTGGCTTCTTAATTCTTCAAACATATTTGTGAAATTTTTATATATTATGAAAAAGTGAAATTTCAATTAAATAATTTGGTCATCTAAAATTTTTAAACTTAGAGCTTCAATATGCAGAAAGCGAACTGTACTTCTTAAAATAGGAAATTTAATAATACTTAAAAACAAACGCAAAATGTATCTATCATTTTTAAATATAAAATATTAACAATTGAGGATAACAATATAAATATATATAGCAAAATATAGTTAATTCTGATAAGATAGTATATGCCCACAACTGAAAATTAAGTAAAATAATTTAGCAACAATCTTTCGACTTTTTTTCTTCTTCGTTAATTGGTTGTATATTGTTAGCTGGTTCTTTTTTATGAGAAATAGCTTCAGCCGCAACTTGTTGGAACAATTGTTCAATTCCTGATCCAGTTCGAGCCGAAGTTAAAAAAATATAATCAATTCCTTCTGTATATTTTTTCCTTATTTCATCAATTGAAGGTGGTTGGTCTTCGACAAGATCAACTTTGTTAATTGCAACAACAACTGATGGATAAACGCCAGATTCGTTAATACGCTTTATCCAAGTCATAATATGACTACATGAATCACTATTAACCACTGAGGCAACAACTAAGCAAACGTCTGTATTTCTAGAATATAATGGAACTAAAGAAGCAAATTGCTCTTGGCCTGCTGTATCCCATATCATCAATTCAACTGAGCGACCATCAACATTGACTCGAGTGCGAATGTGCGAGGATCCAATTGTTGGATTCATTTTAAAATCAAAAGTGTTTTCCGTATACCGTCGACAAAGAGATGTTTTCCCAACACCAGCATCACCTAGTAAAATAACTTTATAGCGTTCAATTTCGTTTCCTTCAGGCTGATTTTCTATCATTTTAAGACGATGAATAAATAAAATTTAAATTGAAATTTCAAAAAAAATTGAGGAACTTTTCTGAGAGTAGTTACCCGTTGAAAAAAAAATGTTTTAGAAATATTGACAAATAAAATGTTTAAAATAACAAATAAACACATTATTTATTTTTTAAAAGAGGCAAATTTTATTTTATTTGTTTAAATGATTTAAAAATAATTGAAATAATTATTTAAATGTTGGAATAAAAAAATATAACCATTTCTTGTTATAGAAAAATTTGATCAGCCTTTTCAGGTTGTTTACATCATTATATTTTATGATATAAAAAATATCAAAATATATTTGGCAAAAGTCACAATGATGTTAAAAAAAAAAAGGACTGTATAAAGAAAAAAGACCTATTTGATATATTTTCTTGAGAATAATATGAGTAATGATCAATCAACTCACTTTTTTTTAATGCTTTTATTATATATTTATATATTAATAGATAAAAGCATCGGTTTTCTTAAGAAATATAAAACGCCAATATTACTAATTGTTTAAATTGTAATTTTAGATCAATAAAAGGAACATTTAGGGAATTTACTCATGTTTAATGAACAGATAATAACATATTTAATTGGAATGTTATTTATCTAATTATCGATATCTTTGAAATTTATTTGAAGTTTTCATAAAATAGAAAAATTGTTAACTATTTCAAAAATTGAAATAATTAAATAATCCTAAAAAAAAAGTTTCCCATACATAGGGGGTAACGGGGCTCAGAAAAAAAAATGTACTCCTATTCAAAAATTTTTATATTCAAAATTTTCAAAGGATTCAATTTTTGAATTTTATTAATATTATTACTTCATTATTATATGAGTACACATTCATCAAGCGGCAGTCATCTTGATAACAATGACCAACTAACGGAATTAATAAATCCCTGCAATTGCGAAGAGTTCATGAAGCATCTTAGAGAAGAAGAAGAACACGGCCATTCACACTCTCATGGACATTCTCATGATCATGGACATGATCACGGCCATTCACATAGTCATGCTCCGCAAGCAACGTGGCGTTTAATAACAATGATTTGCCTTAATGTTGTCTTCTTATTGGCTGAATTAATTACTGGATTCATCACGCATTCACTGTCACTTCAATCCGACGCTTTTCACATGATATCTGATGAAGCTAGCTTGTGCATTGGGTTAGCTGCACATAAATTGTCAAAAAGACCACCAGATAGGAAAATGACATTTGGCTGGGCTCGAACTGAAGTTGTTGGTGGTTTTGTTAATGCAGTTTTCTTGCTGGCTATTTGCTTGATGCTTTTCTGCGATGCAATTGAACGTTTTGTATCACCACCTGATATTGAAAAAGGCCTTTTATTTTTGATCGTTGGCTGTCTTGGATTATTTATTAATATAGTTGGAATGTTTATTTTCCACAACCATTCTCACTCAGATAACTTAAAAGGCGTATTTTTACATGTCATGGGAGACTTTTTTGGCTCAATTGGTGTTGTTATTTCAGCATGTGTCATCAATTTTACAGATTGGAAATACAAAATGTATGTAGATCCTGTAATTTCTCTCATTATTATTGCAATTCTCGTTTATGGTTCATGGGGGCTTTTCAGATCAACTGGTAAAATTATAATCGAAAGAGTTCCAGAAGGTATTAATGTTGAAAAAATTGAAGAACAGCTTTTGGTTATTCCTCATCTCGAAGCAGTTCATGAACTTCATGTTTGGGAACTTTGTCGTGGAAATGTCATTGCACTTGCTCATATTGTTGTCAATTCACATGAAAATAGTCAAGTTGTCCTTGAAATGGTTCACAATTTAATGTTAACATTCAGAATTTATTCTACAACTGTTCAAATTGAATATAGTCAAGACTTCCCTCCTCAATTTAGTGATACCGCAAACTCTTGCTTTTATGCATCATCTATAGGAAAAGATAAACGTGCTTTTGTATCAAAGCCAATTTATCAACATTCTATAGGATGCCCACATTTTATTAATCCCAATGATGAAAGTGAAAGTCATCATCATCATCATGAACATGAACATGATCATCATCATGAACATGATCATGATCATAATCATGATCATCATGTAGATGAAAATGATCAAGAAGATAGATATATTTCTGCTGATGAGGATGAATCAGCTTTGTAAATATATCATGAGCTCTCATGTGATCAAATAAAAAGTATATTTTTTTTTTTAAATCAAATTAATAAAAAATTAAAAATTTAACATTGCAAATTACCTATATTCATATAAAAATTATAAAAGAAAAAAAAATATAATTTGTGAGAAATATAAACATTATGCTGTTTAATATTCGAATTGGCGTTTTATTATTGTATAAAATCTCTTAACAAATCGTAATGTTAAATTAAACCCATATTTATTCTAAGCCTTGATCTTCTGGAAAAGGACCAGGATGCAAAATATTAATAAATTCACTTTCAGTAATAAAACCATCATGATCTCCATCAAAGTCAGCAATCATCTGTTCAAGGGTTTCATCGTCAACATTTTCATTAATCTGTTTAAAAACATCTCGTAAATTGTGTATACCAATTCTCATTAACTTTCTATCAGCAAATAATAAGAATAATTTATGAAGTTCATCTTGAGGTCGACGCTTAGAAATTTTTTCACCAACAATTTTATAAAAGTCTTGAAAAGTTATTTCTCCTGTATTTTCAGGATCATATCTGTTCATTATATTCATAATTTCATCTTTTGGCGTTTCGAATCCCATTGCTCCAAGAGCAACACGAAGTTCGTGTCGATCAATAAAACCACTTTTGTCTATATCAAAAATTTCAAATGCCTCTATAATTTCAAGCGTCTGATCTTTGGTTAGATAAAAATCTACAGATGGAATTTGATGATGATACTTTGAGAAATCAGACATTTCAAAATCGAATTTAAATTAACGTCACTCTTTTCGTTTATTCAAAAAGTTTAAAAGAAAAATATTTAACGTTATCATATTTTTCTCATTTCTCTTTGATTGTTTTACTTATTATAAACTAAATATTGGTCCTTTTATTTAATTTTTTTTAATACATATGAACAAAATTTATAAGTTTAATAAATACAATAAAAATTTGCTAAGCATTTTGAGAACAAGCTTCTCTGAGAGATGACATCAAAGACATATTTTCGATAAAAATAAATAAATAACCGCCTAAATCTATAACATCACCATTTCTAATTCTAATTATTTTTCCTTTTCGAAAAATCAATCCATTTACAATTGCATTCTCACCATAAATTGCTAAGTAAAAATTCATATCTGTAGAAAGACTGATAGTGGCATGGTGTCTGGACAATTTTTTAAGTTTTGAATTAGTAATGCAAACATCAAGGCCATCTTCACTGAATAATGATTGTCGCCCAATTTTACATATAGCTTTATTTATGATATGCGGAGATCCGGGCCCACGAATTGCATAAAAATCGTTTTTACGAAAAGGAATCTGAAGATAATTTGCAATATTAGCGAATGTTTGGTATATATTTACTGGAGTCATTTGTTGCGCTAAATTTTGAATAATATATGGAGCAAAGTCGTCTGGAGTATAATCAAAGTTTAATTCATCTAACTCTTCTTTTGTACATAAAGAAATAAGATATTTTTTATACTTAATAAACTCTGATAAACACGTATTATAGTTAGTGTTCATTTGCTTTTTTTTGAATTGCAAGGCCACAATTGAATTTGGGCTGCGTGTCAAATGAAAAGTTGGCTGAAAAAATCGTAATATTTTAATAGGATTATTATTTCTTAAAAGCCTACTTGCATTAAAAGTTTGATATTCTTCAGGTATTGAAAATTTGACTCGATGAAAGTGAACTAAATCATAATTCATATATTTATTGGCTCTTTTTTGAAGTTCAGGAGATTTTAATATCTCAAAAAATCTATCTTGAAGTAGGTTTTTTGGAATATCATCAGGAACAGATAAAAAATCACAAATTCCACCAATTGGATTCATCATAAAACCCCATATTGAATAAGCATCATATTTTGGTGTCCATACAATTTCCGTTTCTCCTGCTTCTTCTGCTTCTTCACTCATATATTAACTTTTGAAAAGTTGATATTTTTTTGAAAAGAATTATTTTTTTATAGATTGAAAAATTGAAAAGAATACCAAAATTTTCAATTGAAAATTTGAAAAAGGAGGAAGTAAATTATTGAAAAAAATTGAAGTTACCAACTTCACTTTTGTTATTTTACTAAATGAGCGAAAGCACTATTGATTTAAACGAGCCTTTTGAACCAGAAAGAAATTTACCTGTAAAGACAAGCAGTACAATTGTTCCTGTTACAATAAAGCAGATATGGGACTCAAGATTTTCAGATAACGCCACTAATGCAAAATTAATTGACTATGTTGAAAGAAAAGAAGTTTATATTGTTGGGATGATCAGGAATTCATTGAAAAATAGTTACTCAACTATGTATGAAATTGATGATGGAACAGGCATTTATAAGGTTCAAGTAGTTCATCCAGAGGATACAGAAAATGGCAACGTTCCCAATATAGAAAATGAGCCGTTTCAAATAGGACAATATGTTTATGTTGCAGGAAGAATATCAACAACATCACAAGAAGATCAAAGGGAGCCAATTTCGGTCATTTCTGCATATGCAGTTCACCCATGTAAAGATGCTAATCAAATCGCATGCCACTTACTTCAATCTCTATATGTTCACTTATTGACTCTTAAAAATAATGAAAATAAATTTGAATTGGAACCAAATCAAAATAGAATTACAAATTATTTTGATTTTGATGATCAAAAAGCTAAAAAAGTTACTGTTGCCAATGAAGATGATAATGATAGCGGAAGTGAGAAGCTTAATTCATCACCTATCCGATTAAATGAAATTCCAATTAGGTCAACACCTCAAAGGAAAATTGACATCGTAAAAAGAGCACTTTTAAGATTTTTGGCAAATACTAATAGTGAAAATACGATTGATGTCAAAAAAATAATTAGTCATTTTTCAAGTACTTTTTCAATTGATGATATTCAGTCATCACTAGATGCTTTATCATATAATGGCGATATCGTTTGTACAGGTATTGAAGAACATTATTTCATTGTTTAAGCGAACTTCATCTTAGGAAAAGAAATCTTATCTTCATTTTTCTTTTTTTTTTTAGTAAAACATTAAGATTATTTTGATAAACCCATATTTTTTAGAAATGATATAAGTAAATTTTTCATATAACATATCAAAAAAAAAAAAAACAAAACAAAAAAAAAAAACAAATCACAAAAATAAAACTAAAAACATTTTTTTAAATTCACAATTTAAAAGTCATATTGAACCAATTCGAATGACTTATTTTGCTTCATCTTAGCAGCAATGACTGTTCTCTCTCTTCCAATCGTGCACACGAATCTCGGTATGATGAAATCGTTAACCTTTTTAATTAAATTGAATCCGATCACGTCGTATATATAGATCATATTGTCGGCTGTTGCGCAAACCAGAATATTCTGATGCAAACTGGTGAAAGTTGTATCGATTGATTCCACATGCTCGTTCATATCGATCTGATGAACCTTCTTTCCATACAGGTCGAAGATCTGGATGGACGAGTATGACTCCCCAAAAGGAGAAGTGCACAAAATGACGATCAAACCGTTTCTTGTCATTTTAATCAAATGCTTGGAGTCGCTTGGGCAGTTCTTTAGCTTAAACGAGTGGATAAACCGCAGGCTCTTCAACGTGTGGAAGAACACGTTGTGCGACATGTCGATTGCGACAACGAAGTCAAACTTCGAGTCGCCGTAGACACACGAAATCGGCAGAGAATGCAGCGGAATCGATCCCGTCAGCTTCAACGAGTGCGGAACCCAGACGCAGATTGCGCAGTCAGCGCCGCCGGTGAGAATGGCGCGGTTGCCGACGCAGCAGAGGCAGTTAATAACTGAATTGTTATGTGAAAGAGTTCCCACTTCTTCGCCGGTTTTGAAGGAGACACAACTGATCGTCGTTCCGCCTCTGGAGAGAACAAAGAGATGCTCCTTGTTGAAGTCGATAATGTTCTCATTAATTGGTGTGGGCGTGGAATATATTGTGTTTGATTTGAGTCGATAAATGGTCGTACGACTAGTCAAAAAGTTACCGTTCTTGCACATGACAAGAGGGTCCTCAAAAACTGGCAAAAAAAATTGTGTGTGAGTAAACGGTTTGATAGGTTCTCGCTTCACATGTGGCGAACTGAAGAGACACGTCGGACAAACCCCAAAGTTCGCCGCATAGCTCTGAATAACAGCATAGGTCTCGTCGTCAGGATCGAGAAGATTGTCGTTCGAGCTGCTGTCGTCATTGTTCGAAAGAGAAAGAGACGAAATGGAGTCGCTGTACGTGTACGGATGGAAAAGGTTGTCGTGCTCAATCGAGCGCTGGTTCACACCAAAAATGAGATCGATCCAACTGTGAAGATTCTTCGAGACTTGCTCAGATTCAAGCGCGCGGCGATGGATCTCAATGAACTCGTACGGGGTCTTTGCCCACTTCGGAAGCTCAACGTCATCGATATTCTTCCTTTTCCTCTTCTTCAGATGATGAACACCATCACCATCTACAAAATCAACAATAAAACCACCACCATCATTTAGATTACCTGCACTGTTCAAGCTACTTGTGTTATCAGTAGGGTTCAAGCTATTTGTATTATTTTCATTGTTCAAGCTATTTGTATTATTTTCATTGTTCAAGCTATTTGTGTTCTCTGTATTATTCAAGTTACTTGTGTTGTTTTCATTGTTCAAGTTACTTGTGTTGTTTTCATTATTCAAGTTACTTGTGTTGTTTTCATTATTCAAGTTACTTGTGTTGTTTTCATTATTCAAGTTATTAGTGCTGTTTGCGTTGTTTTCTATTTCGTGATGGTCTTCCTCCTCTTCATAGAATGAGAGAACGCCGAGGTCGAATCCGTTGCTGTTGGTGAGAAAAGTGTGCTGGCAGAAGAACTCAGGGATGAGCTCTCTGTAGTCGCTCTGGTCGACTTTGAGGATTGACTTCCAAGTTCCAGGAATTGAATGGAAGAGTCTCTCAGGCAAGTCGTAGCATCCTCCTTGCAGCATGATGTGCAGCGTGGAGAAAGGCTCAGTTCTAATCAAGTATCCAATCACAAAGGCCGGTGCCGAGTAATGCGTCCTGTAGAGGCAGAATTGCGATGGATCCTGGCATTCCTCCAAGAACATCTTCAGTCTTGCCAGTGTCTTTTCATTCAAGGCGCCCATTGGCTTTGACAAGTCTCTATACACTTTCGGGTCTTCCAAATCGATCTTCTCACTGTCGTAATCAGAGATGATCCACGGATAGATTGGGTACTGAGAGACGTCATTAAAAGACCTACCCGAGATGATGTTCAAGAAGAAAAGATAAGTGAAATTTGACATTTCATGATTTTGCCACATTTTTGTGATCTTAGAATGCGCCAGAAGCTCGCTTCCAGGCATTGTTTGCACGCAACTATTGCAAGCCTTTCTGAGTAATTCGAAAGGACGAGAACTTTTTGTGACATGTTTATCTATCGTCTTTCTAACAACATCCAAAAATTCAGTTCTTTTCTTATTCGAATTAAATGAGAAAAGATACGATGTGTTGTTTGTTGTTATGATTTCAACACCAACGTCAAGATGAAGAATTTTCCTCCAAAAGATAAACGTGATTGATGAATGATTGAACTCGATATATTTATGATTTTCGATGCTTATTTTGCACGGATTTCCAAAACTATCAGAGAAGTTGTTGCCATCGAAAATGATCTTTTTATTGTATACATAAAGAGTCCCTGAGACACGTTTAGTCAGCGAAATTTGTGTGGCTGCAAAAGCAGACTTTGCTTTTATTTGTTCAATTGGAGCAGGAATGAATGTGAAATCTTTTTGATTTAAGATTCGCTTGAAATTGCCAACATTCGATGAATAAGGCGAAAATAATTCATCTTCAGTTTGGTTTGGATTTCCAAGTTCATTCATCATTTTTTGTTCATGTGTTTTACGCAATGCTGAAGCTTTTCGATGATCATCGAAGTTTCTATTAATTTTCATGAAAATGTTACGTCCACAAGCATCAATTTTAGTTGTTTTAATCCATTTCACGTCTTCTGTTGCATATGACCAAGGACCGAAGTTTCCCGTCACTTCTCTAAAGAATGAAGAAGCCATTTTATGATTATGAAGGGATACAATGTGTCTTGTTTTAGCATAAGCTTTAACAAACTCATTAAAACTTTCACTAAATTGAACTTGTGATTTCTTTGAAACCATCATTATCATTGACAAAAGAGACGTTCTTATTTCAGATATGTTATTTGCGCATAAAATGATGAATTCATCATGATGATGCTTCATTAAGTCAGGTGTCATAACTTTATCTTCAAGAATTTTATAATGATAATGTGTTGAATACAATTTAAAGAACGAAATTAATGAAATTGAAGGAGAACTTTGTGCATTTTGTTGATTTTTATGATTTTCTGACGTTTGCTCATTTAATAAAGGCGAACTAACAAATTGCGAAGAAGGAGATGATAAGTTATTAGTACTATTCGAAACTCCAGAAGAAGGATTTTCAATAAGACCTGATGAAATCCAATTTAAATTTGAAAAATCACTTTGTGTTTTGTTCATTGAAGTTCGTGATCTAACAATTGTAATTGGATTCGAACTATTTATATCTTTTATTGAAGAATCAAGGATTGATTGAGCTTGATTTATATAATCAAGCTTACCATAAGACTGAATAAAATTAAAAACAAAACAAAAACATTCAAAAGAAGAATAAGAAATGTTTTCAAATAAAGTAATGTGAGTACTAACAAAATGAACATTATTTCGACTTTTTGAATGATGAATTATATTTAATCCTGCATTATTGGCATTATTAGAGTTACTGTTATTAATATCATAAGCACTTAATAATGATAAAAATCGAAGAATTGAAATCGAGAAGTCCAAAACATAATCAGAAATATTTTCATCAGTTCTTTTAATTACATCGAATTGGAATTCAGAATTGTTGATATTTTGATTCATGAAGAAAGTTAAGAAATCATTCATTTTATCAGATGTTATTTCATATATTTCTTTCTCAGCAATTCCTTCTCGTTTAAATTTAAATAACAATTCTTTCATCATTATTGTGATGAAATTGAGTGATAAAATCTTTCTCTCTTCCATCTTATAACACAACGACGTGTATATTAATACAATTAGCTTATCAAACGACATCATGAAGTACTTTTCTAATCGTTCTAATAACGATATGAATTCAAAGATACAATATTCTTTTCCATCTAATATCAAAGTAAATAAAGCTGACGATAAAAACTCAATTATTTCTTTGATGTCCGTTTGATTCTCAAGAAGACAAATTGCAAAAAGAAACAGCCAATAAGGCCAGCTTTTATTTTCATAAAATCGAACAAATGAATCAAGATGCTTTTCAAGTGAATTTTTTAATTTCTTCTTAAATTGAAGAACTTTTTCTTTTCGACCGAATTTAGATACATAAAAAACAAAAGGAAGAATCTTAATCATTTTAATTGGTTCAATTTTGTCAAAATCTTCATCTTTATCAACGAAATCAAACAAAAATCGAAGAGAAAGATCGAAAACTTTTTCACCAATATTTGATGAATTCACAAGAAGAATTAATGACATTGAAGCAGAATCAATATCAACAGCAGTTTTACTTCTATAATTTCCAGCGATTTCTTTTTCACCCAAAAGAAACATACAATTAATTGAATGATATTCAATATCAATAATAGGATCAAGAACTAATGATAAAAAGGTTTCATAACCATTTATCATATCCATAACAACTGACACAAGTTGACTTTTTGAACTGATAAATTTCTCCATCAATTCAAACGCAAGCAATCTTATTTGTGTATCTTCATGAAAACACATTATCATAGCAACGTTGACAAGCGTTGATGCCGAAGGAATTTCAGTAATACAACGATCAAAGAACTCCCATTGTAATTTACGAATTGTCACTTTTTCATCATCAGTTAATTTACAAGGAGTGTTTAAATAATCAATTTTATCTTTAACAATTAATTCAGTTGAATTAAAAGTAGCAAGACACAAATTATTTTGGTTTTCATCTTGCTTGATTTCATCAACTGATGAAGTGTTCATCAACTTGTCATTTTGGCTGGTTGATTCGATTCTTCTTCTTTTATTATTATTTGTTGGAAAGAAGAAGAGATGCGGATTATATCGAACTTTTTCAGGAAATGGATCTTGAATCATGTATAAGATAAAATCGAAAGAGTTAATTTGTGTTGCTCTTAAAGTTTGATTATCAACAATCATTGGCAAATATTCTTGATAAAAGTTTATCTGAAAATCGCCATCCATTGCTTTCCACAGATCGAAATTCAACCATATGTATTCAATCATTTGGTGCTTCAATGAATCAATCATTAAAATTTTGTATATTAAAGCTAAATCAGCAATAACAACCTTTGTGAAAAATTCAGCTTTTATTTGTCCAAAGAAACCAACAAGAAGTTGAAAACCGCCAAGTTTCTCGAAGTAACTTTGAACATTTTCTGACAAAGAAAGAATTCTTTGAAAAGAAATTAAAATGGAATATAAAAAAGATTCATCATTAACAATGTCTGTTTTCTTATCAAAAGGATGATTAACTAATACAAACAGAGGAAAAAAACATTGGAAAATCCCATCAAATTGAACAATCGATGTTATTGTTGAATATGATGAAATTGCATAACCAAAGAATGGATGTGAATCACCTTGTTCAATCACATCATTAATGACTCCTTTCTTAACAAACCAAGGAACAAATGTAATAATTGCTCTTTTTGGATGTTTTCTAGTTGTATTCAACTTCTCATAATTCATTTCTAACTTCTGCATCGATTCATGCTTCATGAAAATTGTTGGACCGAAGAACTCATGAAAAGTTGATGTTGAATCAAGTTGTCGTAGAGGTAGAATAACAACAGGCAACTTCGATTGCGATGCTGTATTTGAAGTCTTCATTTTAACATCATTTTTCTTATCAATTGAAAAAGTGCCACTTGTACTATTTGGCGTTTCAATAATACTTGCAGAACAACCGAAAAAAATCATCAAATGATGCTGAAAATCATGCTTGGAAACTTGAATTGGTTCATATTCATGATCTTGAACAGAGACCTGAATTGAAGATTGCATGAAGACAATGGACAATTTATACCATTGATTCTTTACAATTGGAACTGATAGTTCTTTAATCACGTGTCCCATGTGGACAAGAACAAGGGAAGCATTTCTAACAAAAAGAGAGAAATAAATCAAATCTTTCTCTTTGATTGTTAAAATCGGAATCATTGGTGAAAGCAAAGTTTGTCCAGATCCAGCAATTGGGACACTTTTTGCTGATAAGTCAGAATTAGGAATTGGCAAATGATCATTGTGAAGAGGTAATTCAATTTTGAATGTCGTAACAAAAGAAAAAGGAAAAGAAAAAAGATCACTATCAATGTGTCTCAATGAAATTCCATCTGTTTTCTGATGGAAATGAAAATAATTCGAAACAGGCGGTTTCTTATCAGAAATTATTAAATCGAGGAATGTATTCATTAATAATTGATGGTATTGATGCTTTTTACCATCAGAAGGCAATCTCATTGCTTTAAAGAATTGATTCAATGTCAACGGAGAAAAGAAGTGCAGACAAACCCACTTAAAAATGTTAATATTTATATCAATATACTTTTCTTTAATGATTCTTTGGAGGACAAATCCAACCAAGTCAGCAGAAAAGAATTCATATGTATTATCAACAGATGCTTTACAAATTTGTAAAATCGTTTCCATTAAATATTCTTCAAATTCAGTATCTTCAGTGATATGAAGCAACATTGGAATAATCAATGAATTCTGTATCAATTTCTTTGTTTGCGGAATAAAAACTTGATCATTAAACAAAATACCAAACAAAGTATCAATGATTTCTTTTGACATTTTAACTTGTTTGGCTGAATTTTCAACTTCTTTAATAATCGAAAGTGTCTGTGTTTTCGTTAACATAGTTAAAACCGCTTGTGGGAACTTCATATTAAACATTTTAAACAATTCAATAACAACCAAAAAAGATTCAGTTGTTTTTATATAATATGGCACTTTTGCTATCGTTTCAAAAAAGCCTTGTCGAAGAAGATCAGCCAAAATTGATAAGTCAAATGAAGGAATAGATTCAGTTATATAAGAAACCATCATCAATGAAATATTAGTCATTCTTTTGTCTTGTTCATATGAAGATGTTTGCTTTAATATCGTGAAAACTTGCTCAAGTGTCGACTGTGCTGCAAACCGTCCTTGTTTCAATGGCGGCGAATGACTCAATGACATTCCAATCTTAAAACAAGGAGCGATCATTTCAGTTGTCGCTTCGTTATCAATCAATAAGAAGCTGTGCATCAATTGAAGGAAACTTGAACAACAAAAGGCTTCAACTGGCCGCGTTAAAGCGATTGTCTGAAGAAGTGCCGCTATTTGACGAAGCAAGGAACCATCAGTGGCCAATTTAAAAATGGCACAATGGCATGATTCAATGATGTTTGATTCCAGAAAGTGATGAATAAAGTTGATTTGGGAATCAACTTGCAACAACGATCTGAAAAATTGAAGAAAATCAATGATTTTGTTGAATTCAATGTCGTGAATGAGAATTTGAATCGTGTTTAGGACAAAGATTAAGTTCTCTGTCTTTTGACATGAAAAGTTGAACAAACATTGAAGAAAGAGCTCATGATATTGCCAGTTGAGATCACTGATGGTGGCCTCTGAAGAGGCAGGAAAGGCATCAGGAAACATCGACAAAAGAATGAAGCCTTGCGAAATACAATTCAGTGGAAGTTTCGATCCGTAAATCGACGTGAAGAAAAAGATCGATAATTCGGTCTTCTTGGGACCTTCAAGAACATCAACACAACATCGAAATGTCTCAAGAATCGTCATGCAGACATGCTCGGCTGCCATCATCAGTTTTTGAAAGGAAAACAAAATTTTTGAAATTTGTGGATTTTTCACTTTCAATGTCGGCGATGGCGGCAACAGTGACTCACTTGAGAAATAAAAAGACCAATGCTCAAGTGCCATGGTTTCATCTTCATTTTCATCTTTTTTGAGAGGAATTTGATCGTCTTTTTTTAATTCTTTTTTTTGCGATTTTTGTTCAATTTCATAGAGGCCATTGAATGGAATTTGATCAATCAACCAACTTAAAAAGTTCATTAGACATTGTGTGAGCTGTTTGGCACTTTTGTCATCAATGTATTGAGTATTTTTGGTTAATAATGATAATCCACTAGATATAAATGTGTAAGTGTCGTTATCTGGTGACTTTACAAATTCAGGAATTTGCGAAAAAATGTTGGTAAAAATAGATATTAATGATTTAAAATTGGATTCGTTAATATTGTCATGAAATTGTAATGAATTTTGGAATAATACAGTCGAACTTTTCATTATTTCATGCGATTCTGTAATTTGAGTTATTTTATCAGAGGTTGTTAAATAAGAACAAATCAAAAAATCCATACATTTTGAAGATCCTCGAGTTAATTCGATACTAAATGAACTGAGAATTAAATTAAGAAAAGAAAAATAGGCGGTTCGAAGAGGATCGTTTGCAGGTAATTTAAAAATAGTATCAATGCAGGTAAAAGCATTTAAAAATTTATCAATTATTTTGATTGTATCGTCAAAAAATTCCCCATTGTCATGAAGAAGGTATAAAAGCGGAAGATGTATAAATTTCCAAAGATCAGGCTGAAAATTTTCTATTTTTTCACCAATTATATATTGATGTAATGTTGATTGTAAATTATATGATATCGCTATAAAACCTCGCATCACGTAATGTGGAATATATAGTAAATATGGCGAATGTTGGACCATCGATTTTTGTTCTAGAATAAGTTGACAGAAAAAAAGGACATTCATCATTGGAATATTTTTGAAATTGAAAAGATCTGCTAATGATTCTTCAAGTTCTACGACATTTTTTGCTTTTTCTATTTTCTTTTTAACAGAACGCGGAGTGGCAGGGACATAATTGAAAGAAGAAATAAAATTTTCAAGCGCAGTTTGCTCAACTTTTGCGTTTTTCTGAAGCTTACAAGGCATTGTAAAGTACTTTACCCATATTAATTGCGTCAAATCTCCTCCATGGTGCTCAATTAAAGACAAATTCATGTTTCACCTTTTGAATTAGTAAATTTTGAAAAGTATATTGATTTACTTTATCTCAATTATTAAACTATTTGTATTAAAAAGTTTAATGAATATAGAATATTTATGAATTTTTTCAATAACATCAATTCAAATTAATGATAGAAAAATCTGACTCTATTGAAATCAACATTTTATCATTATCTGTATTGCTAATCTCTAAATTTAAAAACTTAATCAATATAGGATTATTGAGTATATTATATTTATTATATACTCATTACTTGATCTTTTATGAATAAAAATTTTTATTTTTCAATTAATCAAAAAGAATCAGTTGGTGATAAATTTCTTTTTTTTCTATTAGACAAAATCTTTGATAATTACTTCTTTACATATTTCAATATAAAAGTCAGATAGCAAATAAAAACAATTATCTTAGATATTATCAGATAATAATGTTTAGAAATCATAATTATTGATGAAAAATTAAATTATTTAATTTCTTTGGCTGCTTAGAAGGAATCCAAAGTTCTCTTTGATAATTCGATTAAAACAAATTGTTGACAAACATTTTTCTGATCGTTATTTCCACTTTTTCTGTGTTATATAATTAGTGATATAAAAAAAAATGATAAATATCTTGGAGAATAAATATTATATGAAGATTTATTTAAAGATATAAATAAATATACATATTATTTTGAATTTTATATATATAATATATATATATAAATCCGCAATTAAAACTAAAATAAATGAAAAGCACTTATGTTTTATTAACCGATTTTTAATTGAAAATATAATTTGTAAAATATACAAAATCAATTTTATATATTATTGAATATTTTAATTTGTACTAGCTTATTACATTTAAAAATAAATTATTAATATTACTAATATAATATTAGAAATAATTTGAAAATATTATGGAAAATTATATCAATTGAACAAATTATGCAAAACTTAATTCTTATCTGAATTAAATATTAATATTTATTTTATAGCTATTATGTTTCATCAATACATATGAGTTGATAAATCTGTGCTAAAATTTAAAAATCTCTTTTTTAATAGAAGTAATCGACAAAATAAGAAGCTTTACTTAATTTTACTATAATTTAATGTATAATAAGATTTTTAACTCATCTATATCATGCATGTGTACTCATTATATAGTGATAAAACTGTTTTTTACATAAAATATCAAACTTGGAATAAATTAAAGAATTAAATAATTATAATAAAAGCTAAAAATCTTAAGTAAATATGTAAAATGGATAAAAATGGTCTTAATATATCATTATTTTGAGGTTGATTAGAAAACTATAGGTTAGTGAAAATTAATATAATAATCTTAATAATAGCCATATTTCTTTTTTTTCACTCAAAAAGATATCATATATCATTTCCACTTTGGAGTGAATAATATAATGGTAATAATGATATTATCTTAATTATTTACTGGAACGTTTTAGAAAGCATTTATATTCCCCTCTCAAATAATTGAGTTTAATTTGAAAGGGGATTCAAATTTCAGAATTTTTGAGCGGTTTCTCAAAACCTTAGTTTTAAAAGAATATAGCATTTTTTGAATTGAAAATTGAAAAGTAAAAAGAATTTTTTCTTTTGGCAATTCAATTATTGGTTAAAAATCAAATGAACACGACCATACTTCACTTATTCGCAATATCATCTCTTTCTTCTCCTTCATTCCAACTTACTCATCAATCTGTTCCAATTCATTTTACGCTTTCAAACAGTTTCTTTTCGCATTCATTTAATTCATTTTTAAATACTCCAAGAAGCTCAAAATATTCACTCATTTTTACAAACAGTAAATTTAGTAACTTTTTGAATACAGTTATCGATACCGATGGCTCTTCTATTTCTCAACCTGAGTTACTCGAATCTCAACCAATCTTATCAACATACGTTACATCAAAAAATAAGTTCACAGTTAGATCTTGCACATTTGTAAATTGTACATCTAAGATAAGCGGCGGGGCTTTGGTAATTGCTAGAAATTGCCATGAATCTAACGTAAACTGGTGCACTTTTCTTAACTGCTCGTGCAACTATCATGGTGGTGCCATTTACTCTGAATCATCTCGCTTTTGGAGTTCTTATTGTTGCTTTTCACTATGCAATTGCACAAATAGCAGCTATGGAGCTAGCATATATTCAAAAACAGATGGTGAAGTTTCTCTTATATTTAGCTCTTTCTTCCAAAGTCCAATTAACTATCCAACACCTGTCGAAAATGGCGTTTTATATCTTAAAGGAGGAAATCAACGCCTTAACAATCAAAATTACTCTATGAATTACGGAACATTATTTGGTGGTCCAGTATCTGAAGATAGCGCAGCTCTTGTTATCAGAGCCATAACCTTATTTGATCAAATTGCAGGTTCAATGATGGGATTCTATTCTGTAAAAGAAAAACATGAAATATCAATGGGTAACATTGTTAATTGCTCTTGCCTTTATGGCGTTTTTAGACTTGAAAATACTCAACTCGTTATTTCAGAATTCGTTTTTCTTAATAATGATGCCAATTTAACAACTACACACTTTTTGAAACCTTCTTCTACAATACCAATTGGAGAATCAGCACTTCTTCTTAACCAATGCGTTTTCAATCAACCAAACATTCGAGATGGTGATTTAAAGGTTATAAAAAGATATTGCTTATTTAATAGAACCCAACGAACTTCACTTAGACTTCAAATGATGAACACTGAAATTTGTGAAGGCGTTCCATTCACAATTAATATTTTACCTCTTATCTATATTCTAGGTGGCATAACTGCTCTTTCTATCCTCCTAGCTATTTGTTTCAAAAAATTCGAGTCAAAACAAAAGGAGCAATGAAAGAAACAATAGTATCCTTAATTCCTTTTTGTTTATATATATTAATAATAATTTTCTCAATAAAAAAACTTTTTAACTTATATCCTAAAAAATAATATTATTGATATATTAATAGATTAAATAGTTTATTAATATGATATATATAACAAAAAAGTAAATTTCGAATATATATATATTTTTTAAAAATAATTATCTAACAAATAAAAACATTATATCGTAATAAAAGAAAGCTTAAAATCGCAATTAAATTGCAACCGCGTCAACGTTAATCGAAAGATTTGATACGTTGTTTAAAGGGATGAATTTCTTTGTTTCTCTAGAAATAGTATAAAATTCTCCAATTTCAGAATCAGTCACAACATCAGGATCATTTTTACCCCAAATTTTATTCATTTTGTTTGTCTTCTTATTCAAAATATAAATAGCTTCAACACTCATATTGAAAGGAGAAACAGCGAGTATAAAATGTTCATCACGATTCTTATCAAGGATATCTTTAACATCATCAAGAATATCTTTAGCCTTTAAAGCTAATGAAACGATTGTATAATTAGATCCTCTCTTTGCTTCATTAGAAATCATTTGTTGTTCATCTTCATGAAGTGAACCTTTAATCGAACTTGAAAGTGCTAAATCATCAAAATTAATAACGTTACTTCCACTATTTGAAAATGATCCACTATTATTGTTTTCATCCATTTCTTCTTCTTCTTCTTCATTTATATTTTCGTCAATATTATTATTAATATCTTCTTCCTCATCAATATCGCTATCTTTAATTTGGTCCGTTAAATATTTGATAGGAAAACGATAAGCTTTTGAGAAGTCAGTAGGCTCTGAAAAATTAGAACTATCATAATCATCGTCATTATTTAATTCCTCTTCTTCCCAATTATTATTATCTTCATTTGCATCCTTCAAGTTCTCAAGAAGATAAGAAAGAGGAATCTTGCAAGCTTTTGTGAAATCTGTTGGCTCTTGGAATGTCTTTGATAAGTTGTTCTCCTCATCATTATCGTTCGTTGGAACGTAGACTTCATTGTCCTCATAAACAGATCTTGACGTCTTCGGACGAGGCCTAGGCTTAAAGTTTGGCGGCAATGTAAACTTCACACTAATTCTAGGTGTCGGTGAAGGTGGCTGTTGTATCTTGCTAGTGTTGAATGAAGGTGGCGCATTCACACTCGTGTTGTGCCCAGACGAGTTCGAAGAGCCTTGAATAGGCTGAGTGCTTGACAACAATTCGGAGGACTTTTGATTTACATTGTCATCATCACTAAGATTAATATTCAAACTGTTTGTTGTAGCGCCCAAATCATTATTCTCGCTATTCGATGATTTAGTTGTGTCGTCCAATGATTTGTTTGTGTCGTCCAATGATTTGTTTGTGTCGTCCAATGATTTGTTTGTGTCGTCCATGCTGCTGTTCTTGGTTGTGTTGAGACTATTTGTGCTGTTGCTCTTTGATGACTTGCTGTCGTGGCTGCTTCTCAGGCTGTTGCTCTTGCTTGTGCCACCTTTTGGACTTGGAAGCTCTTGAAGTGACTCGGACACCAAAAGTGGCGCTGAACTTGATAACTGTTGCTCGCCGCCGCCTAAAGGGATGCGCTGCTCTTCTTTCGACACCTCAAGTGTTATCTGCGGAACAAGGTCGACTTTCTTCTTATCGTCATATTCAATGACGCTTTCTTCGTTTGATTCAGCGGGCTGATTTGAAACATCATCTTCGTTAGGCGATGTGTAGATCGTGTTGAAGACGAGTTTTGGCTTTTCAAAACCAGCCTTGGGAGCCATGCTGCTTTGATCATCATTGCGTGCATTGTTGCGCTGCAAGTTGCGAGGACTTTGCCGACCTGAGTTGTTGTTTGGAAGATGCGGAAGAGGCTCGGGATGCTCGACTTTGTCGACCTTCTTCTTTGTCTTCGGCTGGTTTCTGACAAGCTTTGGAAGAGGCTGCGACTGGGAGAACGGATTCGCCTTGTCTGACGCAGGGCGCTGAGGAAGGGAGATGACTTGTGATGAAGACTTGATCGAATGATGATGACGACGTCTTCGTCTTCTATGCGAACTATTGCTTGTGCCTTCATTCTCGTTTTCAGTGTCGCTCTCAACATCGGAGCTGTTGACTGAGCTTGGAAGCGACTGCGTGGTGCGCGCTGAGTGAGAATGCCTTCGACGCCTTCGGCGAAGTTTTCGGTGCTTCGAAGGTGCTGCATCTTGGTCACCTTGAGCTGCATTGGCGAGGTTTGCATCGCTCTCCGACGAGTAGAGAACAGTGGAGGATGTGTTTGCGATCCTCGCCGAGTTGGAGAGAGACTGCTGAATCTTTGCTGTGGACGACAGACCTTTCTGCGGACTCGATGAAGGCTGCAAAAGATTCGACGGAATCGGCTGAGACTTGGCAAAAGACAATTTCTTTGAAGGAACAGGAACAATCGCCTCTTGCTTGCCACCAACACTGCACTGGCCCTGTGAGGATGAAACCTGAGCAGCAAAAGAAGGCTTCGATGGAGATGAATCAGCAGACTTTGAACCGTTACTATTCGTGCTGACATTTGAAGGCTTCGATGGAGATGAATCAGCAGACTTTGAACCGCTGTTGTTGTTGACTGTGCTCGCTGATGCCTGCTGCTGAGAAGATGGTTTGGCATTTGCGCTGGTTTGCTGCGGCTGCGTTGATGACTTTGAGCTTGCCTTTCCAGCTTGCTGATTGGAGGACTGCTTGGATGGCGATGCCTGCGATGAAGGCCTTTGCTGCGCTTGCGGCTTGGATGGCGATTGCGGATTTTCAGCTGGCTTTGTTGACGAAATCTGCGTGGATGGCCTCGGAGACGGCTGTACAGGAGGCCTTGGCGCTGGCGGTGTGGCTGCTCCTTGTTTGGAAGGTTGCTGCGGCGTATTTTTGCTTGGCTGCTGTGGTTGATGCTGCTGGTAGCTGCTTTTAGATTGGGCTGGCTTTGATGGCGGCTTCACGTGAGCCTGCACAGAAGTGACGCCCATCCTCTGAGGCTGGTTGGATGCTGATTGAACGATCGGCAAGTTTCCGTACTTGCTGTTTGGCTGCTGAGGCTTCTGCTGTGGAGAATTGACATTTGGCTGCTGGGCATTTGCATTCTGCTGAGGCGTGCTGGACTTTTGCTGCTGCTGTGGCACATTAACTTTCTGTTGCTGTGGAGCAGTAACTTTCTGCTGTTTCTGTGGAGGAACATTAACTTTCTGTTGTTGTTGTTGCTGTTGAGGAACATTAACTTTCTGTTGCTGTTGTTGCTGTGGAGGAACATTAACTTTCTGTTGCTGTGGAGCAGTAACTTTCTGCTGTTGTTGTTGAGGAACATTAACTTTCTGTTGCTGTTGCTGCTGTTGAGGAGCAGTAACTTTCTGTTGTTGTTGTTGATGTGGAGGAGCATTAACTTTCTGTTGCTGCTGTTGCTGAGGAGCAGTAACTTTCTGTTGTTGTTGTTGTTGTTGCTGTTGCTGAGGAGCAGTAACTTTCTGTTGCTGTTGTTGTTGAGGAACATTAACTTTCTGTTGTTGTTGCTGTTGCTGAGGAGCAGTAACTTTCTGTTGTTGTTGTTGCTGTGGAGGAACATTAACTTTCTGTTGCTGCTGTTGCTGAGGAGCAGTAACTTTCTGTTGTTGTTGTTGTTGCTGTTGCTGAGGAGCAGTAACTTTCTGTTGTTGTTGTTGCTGTGGAGGAACATTAACTTTCTGTTGCTGCTGTTGCTGAGGAGCAGTAACTTTCTGTTGTTGTTGTTGTTGCTGTTGCTGAGGAGCAGTAACTTTCTGTTGCTGCTGTTGCTGTTGCTGTGGAACATTAACTTTCTGTTGCTGCTGTTGCTGAGGAGCAGTAACTTTCTGTTGCTGCTGTTGTTGTTGAGGAACATTAACTTTCTGTTGTTGTTGTTGTTGTTGTTGTTGCTGTGGAACATTAACTTTCTGTTGTTGTTGTTGTTGTTGTTGTTGCTGTGGAACATTAACTTTCTGTTGTTGTTGTTGTTGCTGTGGAGGAACATTAACTTTCTGTTGTTGTTGTTGTTGTTGCTGTGTAACATTAACTTTCTGTTGCTGCTGTTGCTGTGGAACATTAACTTTCTGTTGTTGTTGTTGCTGTTGAGGAACATTAACTTTCTGTTGCTGCTGTTGCTGTTGCTGAGGAGCAGTAACTTTCTGTTGTTGTTGTTGTTGTTGAGGAACATTAACTTTCTGTTGTTGTTGTTGTTGTTGTTGCTGTGTAACATTAACTTTCTGTTGCTGCTGTTGCTGTGGAACATTAACTTTCTGTTGTTGTTGTTGCTGTTGAGGAACATTAACTTTCTGTTGCTGCTGTTGCTGTTGCTGAGGAGCAGTAACTTTCTGTTGTTGTTGTTGTTGTTGAGGAACATTAACTTTCTGTTGCTGCTGTTGTTGTTGTTGTTGAGGAACATTAACTTTCTGTTGTTGTTGTTGCTGTGGAGGAACATTAACTTTCTGTTGCTGCTGCTGCTGTTGTTGAGGAGCAGTAACTTTCTGTTGTTGTTGTTGTTGCTGTGGAACATTAACTTTCTGTTGCTGCTGCTGTTGCTGAGGAGCAGTAACTTTCTGTTGTTGCTGTTGTTGCTGTGGAACATTAACTTTCTGTTGCTGTTGTTGCTGTGGAACATTAACTTTCTGTTGCTGCTGTTGCTGTGGAACATTAACTTTCTGTTGCTGCTGTTGCTGAGGAGCAGTAACTTTTTGTTGTTGTTGTAGTAGTTGAGGAGGAAGAGCATAAACTTTTGGCTGCTGTGACTGGTTTACCTTTTGCTGCGGCTGCTGAGGTAGAACATAAACTTTTGGCTGCTGTTGAGATAGACTAACTTTTTGCTGCTGAGGACTGTGGACTCTCTGTTGATTTTGAGCACTTGTTTTTTGTGGCTGATTCCTGGGAAACTGGGCCATTGGAGGAAGCTTAATATGCTGGTGATTTCCAGGAGCTATAACTTGAACAAGCTTTGGTGGGCCAATATTACCTTGGACAGATCTTGTTCGTCCTCCAGGTTTAATGATCTGTGGGGATGATCCCATTGATTCAAGAACTGAAGGTGGCTTTTGAGGCTCTCTTGGTGGAAAAGCATTTGCTTGATCTTGCATTTGTTGAAGATGCAAGTTTATTTGCTGGCGTGGCCTCATCTGCTGTTGCGATTGTGGCGCATGCGGTCTAATAGGTGGTTGATTTATAGGAGTTGGATTTTGCTGCTTATGAATATCTTGCTGAATTACCATATTGAATTGGTTGTTAGGATGATGATGAACATTTTGTGGACGAGATAACAATTGTTCGTCTTGTGAAAGTTGATGTTGAAAATTTTGATTTATTGCTAATTGATTTGTATTCTGTTGTATAATATATTCAATTTTATGCTCAATTTGATTATCTTGTTGAAGCTCTGATTGCGAGGTTGCTAAATGCGAGTAATTTTCATTATGCTTTTCTCCAGTTTCATGAGGTGTATTAGGATTTGTTGTGTCTTCTTGAAGAATGGCTTTACCTGGCACTTTAATTTCTGGTATTCTTGTTTTTCTGTCGGATGATAATGTTGAATCAACTGAGCTTGATCTTGATAAGTTAGCTGATTTGGGTCCAGCCCTTAAGTCAGAGAGATTAATACTACTAGTGCTTGAAAATTGAGAAACTGAGCTGGCAGCAGATTTTTTTTTATTTGGAGAGTTTCTCCTCTTTGATTTACGTCCTTTTAATGTTGTTTCAATAGAACTTTTCTTTGTTTTTTTCTTCTTTTGCTTTGTTGAAACCTTTTGAGTAGCGGTCAGCTTTTCTTTTGATTTCATATGAGTTACTGCTTTTTGGCTGGGTTCAGAATCTTTACTACCTGACGCGTATGATTCATCGCTTAATAATTGATTTTTTCGAACTGGAATTTTTGATAATGTGTTAGGAGATAAAGATTTCTTACGCGTTGGAATTTTCGATATGTCAGACTTTTTTTTGCGACGTCGATGTTTTGTTTTTTCTTGTGAGGTTTGATCAAAAGAAACCGCGACTTTATCTTCTTCTGAATTTAATGGAATATTTTGTTCGGTTGTTGTAGCTTCATTTTTTGGAAGATTTGGATCAGAGGACTGCGGTTCACTGACTTTCATCGAGGTAGATTTCTTTCTAGGCTGAGGAATACGACTTGCTGATGCATGAGCTGATTCAGATCCATCATTAGGTTGTTGGTACTTTATTGCAAATGTTTTTGACTTACTTGGATTATTAACGGTTACATTAGATTGTCTTAAACCTTTTTTCCGCCGAGCTGAGGGACAATTATGGGCTTTAGCTGAATAATCTGATCCATTTTCCGATTTATTATCGTCTTCATCTTTCTTTGCATTCGAATTAATTTTTAAATCCGGAAAAGGATCTTGCCGCCTTCTTGGAGACCTCGGCTCGGCATCGGGTGAAACTTGGACGGGCTGTATTTTATTCCCCGAGACCGAGGATTTTAACATGATAAAATTTAAAAATTTAAAATTTGAAATACAGGAGCCGTTTAACGATTTTTTTTAAATAATTAATAGAAAAAGTTACCGATTGATTAGGAATATAACGTTAAATTTACATAATTTATCAAAAAAAGTTTTATATTAACAAAAAGTGGGGAAAGTGAAAATTTTAAATCAAGTGCCGACAATAATTTAACTAATCTAAATTAATAATCTATTGAATAGAGTATTACCATTGTTAATGATAAAGCTTAATAGCAAAAGAAGTTAAAAATCAAAATTAAAACAATTAATCTTATCTCAATAGATATTAATTTTTAATCAAAAGTTAGCTGGGATTACTTGCAAAAACTAGATAACGAATATTTGTTACAAAAATATTATTTTCCTCCGGAAAGTTTTTTTATATTGATCAAACAAAAGAAGATAATTAATAATTGAATTCTATAAAGAACATTTTGAGATCGAAATTTATTCTAAAACATCATTTATTTTCGAATATCTTTTCTCTGATAATTATAAAGGTAATATATCATTTCCATTAAAATGCTGAACTTTCGTTGCTTTCCATTCTCTAACAGTGTTATCTTTTGAAGCAGTTAAAATTCTATCACCTGCATAATTAAAAGCGCAAGTAAGAATAACATCTGTATGACCTTCAAGTGATTGAAGTAACTCTCCTGTAGTTGTATCAAATATTTTACTTGTTGCATCATCTGAAGCTGTTAAAACTGTTTTTCCTGTAGGATTAAACATTACTTTTCCTACTTCATCTGTATGACCAGTACATGTGCATATCTGATTTCCTGTTGCAACAGACCAAATCTTAACTGTTCTGTCAAGAGAACCTGTTGCTAGCTTAGTGCTGTCGAGAGAAAATGCAATAGTGATGACTTCGCCGTCATGCCCTGTTAAAACATGAAGCGTTTCAGCTGATCGAACATCCCAAATTCTAGCAGTTTTATCAAGAGAGCCTGTAGCAACAAGGTTTCCGTTTGATGAGAAATAGGCACCGCATATATCTTCTTTATGTCCACGAAGAGCGGCAATGCAGTCACCACTTCTAATATCCCAAATTCTTGCAGACTTGTCAAATGATGATGTCAAGAGTAATGGGTCTGTAGGATGAAAATCAACAGTAATAACTTCTGCTGTATGATCAGCAAAAACATGCTCAACAACGCCAGTATCGACATTCCATAATCGAGCCGTGCAGTCCATAGATCCAGTTGCTAAATGCTTTGAAGTTGGATCAAACTTAACAGTAATAACTTCTTTAGAATGACCTTTTAAGATATGCGAATTTGTTCCATCAGCTACGTTCCATATTCCAGCTGTTTGATCAAAAGAGGCTGTGGCAACAAGATTTCCGAAAGGTAAATTAAAGCAACATGAGTAGACAGCGTTAGTATGTCCACTGAAAGTTGCCAAACATTCACCAGATTCAGTATCCCACACGCGGGCTGTTCTATCATATGATGATGTTAAAAATTTCTCTCCCATTTTATTAAATTGGCATTCGGTAATTGGCATCACGTGAGTTTGATGAATATGCTCAAGTTTAAAATCGCTATAATTAATTAGTTGTTTATCAAGGATTTCAGAAAGAATTACTTTTAATTTTCCTACATGCGAAGGCTTAAATTCACTATTTTCCATTGTGATTCGATGCGCAAGTGCAGAAATATCGGTGAGTGGAGTAATTGGGGGTAGGTTAATTTGCTTTGTTTGAATCATATTATCAACAAGAAGATCTAAAACAAGCGCTGGCGGATAAAAAATTACATGAATTGATTTGACTTTTGGTTGAGAAGACATTTGCGAATAAAACCAACAAACGAGATGACCGTTTATTTGCCTTATTATTCAAATTTTTCAATTAAAAATTTTATAAAAAAAAAATATGAATATCTAACAATTTATATATAATTACAATGAGGATGAACTAGTATTTTCAATATTTTCATCATTTTGATTAATATATTTGTTTCTATTTCGTGATCTATTACCAAAGAACTCTTCGTCGTCATCATCTGAAGGTTCATCGTTTGCTAACGAATCACTCTGTAAGTTCAATGGATTACTTCTATCAGATGTTGTTTCATCATTATCAACACTACTATATTTTAGTATAAACCCGCGATCTAAAAGATTTTCTTGATGCATATCTAAACATTTTCGAATACAGAAATAAAGTAAAATAATAAGGAGAATAATCGCAATAATAACTGGAATCACAATTGCTAGAATTAAAGGAATATTTGGGGTTGGCTTTGGTGATGATGTTGGCATAGGTGATAATGATGTTGTTGATGTTGGTGATTGCAATACGGTTGCTGGTGGGGTTTCAGTTGCAGATTCAATTGGGGTTTCAGTTGCAGATTCAGTTGGGGTTTCAGTTGCAGATTCAGCTGGAGTTTCAGTTGCAGATTCAGTTGGGGTTTCAGTTGCAGATTCAGTTGGGGTTTCAGTTGCAGATTCAGTTGGGGTTTCAGTTGCAGATTCAGTTGGGGTTTCAGTTGGGGTTTCAGTTGCAGATTCAGTTGGAGTTTCAGTTGCTGTTAGAGTTGCTTCTGGAGTTCTAGATGGTAATGGAGAAGATGAAACTGTTTCTGTTGGATGAGGAGTTGGAGAGGCTGAGGCATAAACTTCATAAGATTGAGATGGTTCCGGCGTAATTGATATAGAGGGTGTTGCCATAGGAGATACAGAAGGGGTTTCAGTTAAAGTAGGATGCGGGACTGATGCACTTGGAGTTGGATCTGGTATGGATTGTGATGGAGTCGGCGATTCTGTTGCGCTTTGAGTTGGCGTGGCCATTGGAGTTGACGTGGCCATTGGAGTTGGCGTTATAGTTGCTGGAGGGGTGTATTGCGTAAATACAGTAAATTGGCAATCATTTGTTTGAAAAGTTTCTATGATGACAGGAGTACCATTTAATTTGATAAACGAGCCACTATAACCATCAGGCAATTTTCCATCTGCTGAACAATCTACAATTTTCACATCATTTAAACATCCCATTGGAGTGTCATCGCATTTCATGATATACTTTACATCCTTAAAATAACTGTGCGAAATAGTTATTTGTAAAAAAGGGAATAAATATTCTCCAACATTAATAAAATTATTGAAGTTGATAGAAGCTTTTGAAATTGTATTTGGAATACCAAAAGCAATTTTACACTCGCAATCAATTATTTCAGAGTCTTGGAAAACAAATGTGCTCGTTTTATCGCTCAAAATTAAGGAATTATTAAAAACACATTTTTGAAATACTGTCTTTGAAATATAAATTTCATTGCAATTTTTAACTTCAATTGCATTTTCACCTTTTCCATTTTCGAATATTGTTTTTGAAATATCAATTAATGAAATTCTATTTCCATATATAAAACTATTTGTGTCCTGAAAAACACAAAGCCTAAAAATTAGCGTATCTAGATTAGGATAAGTGGATATATCTAGATCTCGAATAAGGAAGCACATATATGCTAACCCGTAAGTAATAACATCAGAATCACTCCTAAAAGGCGTTTTTAAAAAATGCAAAAAATGAGTTGAATAAGCTTTAAATTTATAAAAAATTGGGAAATAAGCAAAATGCGAAAAAGATCTAGAGATATAAGAAGATTGAATTAATGGATTAATGGCTGAACTTGAAATTAATGGGGAAGGTGAATAATTCGAAGAAATTAGATTAATTAATGTTAAATTGATGAGCATTGCAAATTGGATTTTGATGTTTTGTAAAATTTTATATTTTCATTTGAAGTTTTTGTGAAGAATGTTTTCAATGCATCATTCAATTGTCTCTATAAAAATATAAATTATAATTCAAATTTTGTCCCAATCATATTTTTAAATGTAATGAATAAATCTATATCGATATAATTTAAATTTAGTTAAAAAAAAGATTATAACACATATGAATGCATGAAAAATCACCAAATTATTATAATCTATGAAATATGATATATAAATTAAAATTAATAATATTTAATATACAACAAAACTAACAAATAAAACATTAAAATCAGGAATTAGCCAATCCTAACAATACATCATTTCATATTTTTTTTCTTCAATAAAATAATTAAAATCATTCCATTCTTAACGAAGTTCGTTTTTCAAAAGTTGCGACTGTTTATCATATTCAGCAGCATATTTTGCCTGCTCTTCAGAACTTGTGTAGCCACGAAGTCTCACAATTGACAAAAAATGCTCTTTTGAAGGTTTTGGCGCTTTTGTAATATAAGTTACCGTCATTGCGATATCAGGGCAACACAAAATAATGAGTTCTGTCTCGAGTTGAATGAATTCATAATCAATTCTCTTTTTTGCAAAGTCACTTTCGGCACTTGTGCATTCTTGAACGATTATTTTTAATTCTTTCGCTGCAATTGCAATTCTGGAAGCTGTTTTAACAATATTTCCACTTCTTGACCTAAACATTGAGTCACGGATAGCAGCAACAACTCTTTGGGCAAAAGGAGATCGGAGTCGATTTATATTTTCATTTGAGAGCCAGGAGTTAATTATTCTAAATCTATTAAACAAAATTTCTGTAAGTCGAGGAGGAAGGTTTCCTGAATCGAAATCAGCTGTTTGCCATTGATTGGAAACGATTTGACTCAAAGGTGTATCGCATTCACGAATTACAGCATCAACAATAATTAGAAGTTGCTTTCTTAATTCAGCACCAACACTGTCTTTGACATCATCTACATTGATTGTTTCGGTTTGTGGACCTCTAGCGATTGAGTAATTCCTACTTTTAGATCTTGAATTGGCTAATGGAAGATTGGGTGATGATGAAGAAGAATTCAAATTAATATTAGAATTCGTATTTGTATCAATAAGAGATGAAACTTTCGTTGAAAGTGAGTCAACAATTGAAAGAAGAAGCGATGAGGTGTTGGGAACACAACACATCAGTATATAATGCTCGTCTTTCTTAGGCTTGGTTGGCATAATTCGAGAAAGCATATTCGCATATTGCTTGAGAAGCTCCTTGAGCATTTTAAATAAGTCGAGAAGAGATTGTTTAACATTGAAGCCTGCACATTTATCAAGACAACTTTTCATCAGCATAATCAATGTTGTTGAGCTTTCCATTGTCTTTGATATGTTATCTATATCGTTTTCTGGTCTGTTTTCTGTTTCTTTAATAATCTTCTCAAAGTTTGCTCTCTCAGCACTTAAATAAACATCAATATGTGGTGCAAAGGCAGATGCTATTGTTCCTATAAATTCATTGGCAGGATCTTTAACAATTTCACCTGTATGATTATCACGACGCTGAATCCATGCATATTTTTCGCACACACCTTCTGCTGTTTCAGGAAAATCTGGCATTGGTGTATTCTCATCAATATAAACAGTTTTAACTGTCGAAAAAAGTTCAGCCAATTTTTGCTCAAATTTTACTGTAAGTTCAAAAGCACGTAAATATTGCTTGACATCAAGCTGAGCTTGCTTTTTTAAAATCCGATTTAGATGGCGAGTGGTTTTGGCACAAAAGAGACGAGCAAGATGATATAACATTCTCCATTCTTTGGGAAATGAACTTTGATATGTTTTATTGAAAAAACTAGCATGATGAACAAACCAATCATATCGAGAATGTATTTCGCTTAATCCGCTATCACGAAACGCATCTTCATAAGGAGCTAAAAATTTTTCACAGAAATCTTCAATTGTTGAAGATCTAAAATCACCAGCATAAGCATCAATCACTGCACAAATAGGTAAGCTTGATTGGGTGTTTACTCCATTACTTATTTTGGTTGTCCATTCGGTATTTATTTTATTACGAAGTATGCGCTTAAGATCATAAAATTTACTTAAAAGTGGTTCAAGTTGTGGAGCAGATTCATATTTTTTAAAATCTTCTATAAAAGTTGTTAAAGCAAGTATATTTGCAGCGCATTGGGAGTAATTCACTTGGTCAATATTAATTTCAAGCTGTTTAATTGTAGTTGCCATCATTTGAAGTCTTCTTAAAGTAGTTACAGTTGTGGTGAGATTTTTTTTAGCATTATCAAGAGGCTTAATATCTTTACAAATTCGCGAAATCACATTTTCCGTCTCGGTTGCTTGATCGCGGATATTTTGAATACGATCAGAAAGAACGTTGATTGAACTTCGAGTATCATTTAATATTTCGCTATTATTATTTCCAATAGAAGAATATGAACGAACAGCATCTCTAAGTGAAATTGTTGTAGACTGTACACGAGATTGTATTTTTTGTATCAATAATGAAACATTCATTAAAGAACCATCATCTGGAAGGAGATTGTCGATATATGAAACCGCATCAAAATCATTTGTCGATAATTGAGCATCAATATTATCAATCAAAAGCGGATCTGAAGACATATAAAAATTTATGTAATAAAATTTTAAGGTCAAAGAATATTTTGTAAATGTTTCAAAAAATGTAGATAAGGTCAATTATATTAACAAACACAAATCTACATATTTTGTAAGATATTTCCAGGAAACCGAAAAACAATTAATGATTTAAGACATTTTACCACAATTATAAATAAATAAAAATCCTAATTTTTTTGAAAATTGTTTTTTTTTTTTTTTTGTTATATACCTTATCAGTAATTAACAATATCTCGCCAACAGCAAATATTTCTGTGATATTTAACTTTTTTTTATTTTATTTTATTTTATGAGTTAATTTTGCTTTACCCAAAAATATTTCATCAAATAAAATAAAGAAATTGTGAATTCTATCCAGGATACCATATTAATTATTTTAAAAGAAATTAGAAAAAGTATTTTTTCATTATTTGTTATATTATTATTATGAAGATATCTCGAATCTGAAAAAAATTGAATATTCAACTTCCTTTCAATGTATTTATATTCAACTGTAATTTATTCTAAAAAAATTGAATATTCAACTTTATTAATTTATTCAAATATTTGAGAAAGAATGGAATTTACGATCACTTTTTAAAGAATAAACTTAATGCTATTTGCTTTTTTTAAAAAGGCAAAACTTATATAATTAAAGAAAAATTATGTTGTAGAATGATATTGAATTTGAAGTTATAATTTCTTTTAAAATTATTTTTCAACTCACTTTATTATGACTAACATAAAATCACTTGAAGAACCTCTCAATCCATCTAATTCTAATGATTTTCAGGGCCACGATGTGGAAATATCTAAAATAACTGTTGATCCTGGCGAAAAAGACATTTCAAATTTAAGCAGAAAAGGAAGTCAAGTGTCAGATGCTGGCGTTAATACTCAAAAAGACGATGAAAAAAATAATGAAAGTTTAGTAACTCCAAATGGAGATACTCAACCACGTGGAAAGCTTACACCTGAAGATCTAAGACTTGGAGGGAGTAAACCACTCAAGACAATTTTTAAACTCAGCGTTGGACCTTTACTTTCCCAAGTTACCAATGGACTTTATGGAGTTATTACTACTATTTGGATTTCAAAAGCATGTGGGGATGATGGTTTATCAGCAGTTTCAACCATGAACGCTTTTGATGGTATTGGAAGAGCTTTTGGATTTTTCTTGGCTATTGCTGCAGCAACGCAGGTTTCTTTTTTATATGGAAAAGGAAAATCAAAAGAAGCAGGACAGATTATAGCAGATCTTATTAGATTGTCATTTGTTTGTGGCGCAATTGTTGCAGCAGTTTTATTACCTATCTTAAAACCTTGTGCAAGGTGGTTTGGCGCTGATGACCATATTGTTGATCAAGGATTTAAATACATGGAGCCACTCTCAATTTTTGCATTTAATACATGTATTTTCCTGGCAGCAGGCGGATGCTTGCAAGGCGAAGGTCGTACATTTCTTTTTGGTATGTCAAACGTTGCTTGCTTATTTTTGAACATGGCTGTATTTAATCCAATTTTCCTCTTTGTTTTTAAAACTGGAATTATAGGTGCATCATCAGCTACAGTTCTTTCTGAATTTATTCCAGCAATCACAATTTTAATATTGTTTTATTGCCACAAGTTTGGCGTTAAGCCGCAGTTGAATCAGTTATTGAAAAAATTCAGCCCAAATACATGGCCAGCACTAAAAGTTGGAACTAGCTCGCTTATTGCTCAGTTGTCTATATGTGTCCCTTCGATTATGGTTCGAAAATATATTGGAATGGCTTGTGGTAATGATCCTCAGGAATTTTCTGATTCAATGGCAGGTTTTAATGCTGCTATTCGTATTTGCAATTTAACGCACTCAATTTTTAATGCAATTTCACAAGCTTTTATACCAGCAGCATCATATGCATTTGCCGCTAAAAGATACAAAAGATATTTGAAATTAACTATTCACATTTTTTGGTTAATGCTGATATGGGGCGCAGTAACATGTATACTGACTTGGTCAATTCCAAGAACTCTTTCAAAAATGTTTAGTAATGGAGAAGGATATTTGAAATACGCTGAGAAAATGGTTGCTTACAATAATGGACTTGGGCCAATTTCAGGCGTTAAACTTAATGCGCAATCAATGCTCCAAGCCATTCAAATGGGGCCAAGGGCCACAATGTTATCATTTATCAATAATTTTGTCACAATTGTCATTCTTGTTCTCGTTCTATATTATACAGATCCACATGATGGAGCTAGAATTATTTGGTGCTATCCACTTTCTCATTTAATGAGCTGTTTCATCAGCATTTTCTTCTTGTGGGGGCCAATTAAAAATATCTTTCGTCTATCAAAAGAAGAAGATATGGAAGAAGACTATATCAGGCGCGAAAAAGAAATGAAACAAGTTGATAATAGTGACGATAAATCTGTTGAAAGCATTGAAACAGATGAAATAAATAATGACAAAAAACAAAAATCTGATGCTGAATTTAAAGATGATCAATTAGATTCAAATGAAAATCATGAAGCCGAAACTGATGTTCCTGAAGTTTAATTGCTCTTTTTATTTTGTTGTGTATTAAAAAATAGATTAATAAATGGTAAACGTAGATTGTAATGAATAAAATTTATATTTGAAAAGTTATTATTTTTTGATAAATTATTGAATTTTCTGCTATTTATCTTAACGTACAAAAAATCTTTAGCAAAATGACCTCCTTACATGCCGCGGCAAATTCTGGAGATCTCCATCGAGTTAAATTTCTAATAAATCGAGGTACAAATATCGACACTCAAACAAGCGATCACTGGACTGCTCTACATCGTGCAGTTCAAAAACAACATGAAGACGTTGTTCGTTTTTTGATCGACAATGGTGCAGATTGTAATATAACCAATAATGCTGGGCAAACACCTTTGCATGTTGCCTGTTGTAATGATAATGTTTTAATCGTTTTACTTTTAGTTGAAGGACACGCCGAGATTAATCCAAAAGTTTTTTATTTTTTATTTTATGACGTTCAATTAAATAATCTTAGAATCGAGTTTTTTATTTTTGTTAGAAATCAAGTTTGATTTTTTTCCATTATAAAACTCCACTTCATTATGCCTCAGAAAATGGCTTTCCTAATGTTGTTAAATATTTATGCTCATCAAAAGCAGATGTACACTCAGTTGATGTTTTATATCTTTTTTTTTTTCTCATAATGAAGCTTTATTTTTCTTTTTCATGGGATTTCTAAAACTATATTTATTGGGCTCCAATGCATTATGCAGCAGCAAATGGACATGAAGATGTTATTACGGTTTTGCTTTCATTCAAAGCTGAAATTGATTATTCAAGGAAAAAAGGAGTTTTTATATATATATATATTCTTATATGACTCCTCTTCATATTGCAGTGAAATACGGATATCCTGATGTTGCTGAATTTCTTTTAGAAAAAGGTGCAAAAGTGAACAAAGCTAATATTGTTTTTTTTTTTATTAATCTTATGATGGAATTCATTAATGATTTTTTTAAATCAAACTGCTCTTCACATTGCAGCTAAAATGGGAAACAAAGCTATGGTTGATATTCTTATTAATCATGGTGCTAAATTAAAGAAAGTTGATAATAATGATGAAATTCCTCTTTTCATCGCAATTCGTTCATCAAATTCAGAAGTAATAGACATTTTACTTCGAGGATTTGATATTACAACAACGAACAGAAAGAGACAATCAGCTCTTCATTTGGCTTGTATGAATGGTAGCACAGAAATTGCCAGAAAATTAATTGATAGCCGAGTTGATATAAATGGGCGAGATATTAAAGGTAATTCACCAATGCATTATGCAACAATGTGTGATTGTGCTGAAATTGTGAACGTTTTATTAAATCACAAAGCTGATCCTACTATTAGAAATGCAAAAGGCAAATCTCCATTTTTTTATGCCTCTGTTGAAATAGCTAAAATATTTCGTCAATACTTCCAAGCAGGTGGCGCCCTTGATACATTATCTTCATCTGCAAAAAGGCAATCTAGCCTTAGTGCATTATCTCCACCATCACCTGCTCCCCGAATCACATATCATAGAAAAGGTGCAAAGAATCGTACGCAGCCATTAACACCACAGAAAAGACATATCGCTCAATATGAAAATTCATCAGAAGTGCCACCTCCATTAAGAGATTCAATGGAGACTACTGACTTAGAAAGGACTAAAAATGCAACAAGGAAAATAAATAGGCCACAAGCCTCCCAATTCCAGAGTTCTCAAGAATATATAACAAGAGAAGATTTTGACAAATATCGTTCAGAAATGAGACTAGAATTAGACGAATTATATCAAAAAATGAATCGTATGATGAGTGATCTTAAAAGAGAAATTCTAGAATCTCATGTATCAGGGCCAATACCATCCAAAAAAATAATCGAATAAAATATGTTTTCATTTACAAATATGCATTTTTTTTTACAAATGATATTATTAATAATTCAAGAGGTATTCACGAAGAAAACTAGCCTAGCAATTTAATTCTAACTTATTTATTTTATTTTTAAAATATGTAATTAAGATAAATTACAAATTTTATATGATTCCATGTGTTTATTTTCAAGATATTGCTTAAGCATTTTTTTGTGAGAAAAAAAAACTATTTTCAATATATTTTGATATTTATTTGGAATTTTAAATGAAAGATTTTCTATAAAACAATATAAAATATCTCAATATATATATATATTGACATTAAATAATTATAAATTAAAACATATATCGATTAATAATATTTTAAATAAAAAATTATTTAGATATTAACTTATTTTTATTTCAAAAAAAAAATATTTATTTAAAAATATTAGTTTTTCACAAAATTTGTGATCACTTTTGTGAAATCCTTTGAAAAAAAGCTAATTTTGATTTATTTGTTAGAAAAAATGAATATTAATAGAATTATTTAAATGTTTAGCAAATTATTTGATTCAAATTATCGGCATTTTCTATTATATATATATATATGTATTTAGAAATATATATTTTATCCAATATCTGTAAAATTTCAATTTATTATTTTTTTTTGTTGTTTGATTTTTGAACATTTTGACGTTTTGCACCCAAAAAAAACATCGATATTGTTGGAAACCAATTTTCTCAAAATTAAACACATAAATTTCTTATTGATCGCAATTTATGTTAAGATGAATCGCAATAATTAATATATTAAAAATAAAAGCAAAAAGCTAGGCTGGAAAAAAAATTGGGTTGGATTTTTATTAATTCTTTTGTTTTTTTTTGTTAAATCCTTTGCTTTTTTAAATATCGAATTTATTAAAATGAGATATAAAGCCAACTCAATATTTAATTCTTTATATATTTATTAAAATTTTTAAGAATTTTTAATCCTTATTAAAAAAAAGTCTAATAATTCTAATATATCTGAAAAAATAAAATTCTTATATTTTAACAATGCAATGCTTGCCAAAGATAATATAGAGCAATTATATGTTTTTTTTATAAATTAGAATATTTATACTCTAATAGTCATTGAATTAATGCATTTCTAAAATCCAAAAAGACGTTAAGTCACTTAACATGAATACCTCTATAATTCAGATCAACCTAATTTAAAAAAAAAAAAAAAAAAAAAAAAAAAACATAGTATGAATAGAAATCAGAAAATAAGTATTTAAAAAAAAACAGACACTTTAGAATGATGAAAAATAAGAATATATATAAAATCATATAAAAAATAACTGTCATTCAGAAACTTATTCATCTTTGTTATCCTCTTCTTCATTATGGGCATCAGTATCATTATTCTCTTCTTCTTCGTCATTATTATTATCATCATGGGCATCAGTATCATTATTCTCTTCTTCTTCGTTTTGATGACCACTTTCATTACCATCTTCATTGTTTTGCTCACTTACTCCTCCATCAGCAGTTTCAGTTTCACCTTCTTCTTCATTGTTTTCATCTGTGTTACCAACAAGATTATCAACCATTGGTGCTACGTCCAATCGGGCTGGTGGCTCTTTGACTGGATAATTTTCACCATCAGTATCGCCTGCAGTTTGGTTGGTTGACGATGGGCGAGAAGAATGCCTAGATCCCTCTTCGCCAGGTGGATGTGGTGAATACAAATTCTCTTCAGTATCCTCTTCTTCTTCATTATCATCATAATTATGATTACCAGATTCAATATCTTCTTCTTCACCTTCCATTTCGTCTTCATCATCAGAATTTGGAAGTTTATCTTCGATATTCTTTGCAGATTCTTCCATTCCAAGATTTTGGAATATATCATAAGCGCGTTTGTAATAACCACCTGCTTTTCTCCTAAGATTCTGTAATTCTGCTGTTTCAGCCATTTCAACAAATAATTTGGCTTCGTCTGGCGTTTCTTCTCCATCATTTTCTTCTTGAAGAGTTTCGAGCGCAATTTCATAAAGTTGTAAGGCTTCATCGTACTTTTTCTTTGCAGAGAAAATACGTGCTTTAACTAAATTTCGCTTATACCTTAAATGCAAATCTTCAATTTCTGTGTCATAATAAGGTCGAAGTGTTTCTTCAGCTTGCATAACATGACGTGTAGTCGTATTCTTTTTAGATTCATTTTTAAGCGAGATATGAGCTTGAGCTGTTTCAACTGCAATTTCTATTGTTTCTTCGGGCTCTATGGTATTCGTTCTTTCTAACATATGAGCTTTTTCGAGATGACGAAGAGCAGATTGAGGTCTGAGATTTTCGTTATAAAAGAAACCAAGTTGAGCATGAGCTCTGAGAGCTTCAACTGAATTTTCTCCATGTAACATGTATTGCGCTGATTTGATTTGAATAAGTGTTGTGAACTTTAAGGAAGGTTCAAGATCTTCATCAAGCTTGTCGTAAAGATCTTGAAGTTTATCGGCTGGAGGGCGTATATCAACAGCATCTGGATTATTTCTAAAGTAAACGACGCAGTAAGGTTCTGGCTTTTCAGAAGGGACTGCACGATTTGCACTAAATTTGTCTGCTGGTTTGGAGAGACGATGCGCTGCACCTTCCATATCACGTTGAGATACGAAGCCTTGTTTCTTTTTTGATACATCAATGAGTCTTCTTACACGTCGCGACATATCTTTGATTAATTCTTATTTCTCTTTTTCAGAACAAAACAAACGTATATATTTTGGAATATTTCACCTTATTTATTCAATTTATTCCCAAACGTTTATTTTTTTCATGATTATATATTATTTGCTTTCCATTTGCATGATAATTTTATTCTAAGACAGCTCGAGTCATCTTTCTTTTAGTTCTTTTTTTCTTCTTTGTTTATAGAAAAAAATATGAATAACGAGTAAACCTACAGAAAATATTGTACGTTATTGAATTTAAAATTTAAAAATTCAATGGTAAATTTACTCAATTATTATATGTTAATTTTAAAATTATCTTCATTCTTGAATAAATAATATTTTTATTAATAGGGAAATTGTAACTGCAAGAAGGAATTCTTTGTTATAAATGCTCTAATATTCATGATTAATAATACTTACTATATCAAAATTATATATATTATTTATCAAAAGCATGCATTTTTTCCTTTCATGATCTCATAACTTCGAGGAAAAACTCATAAGTTGAACAATTAGAAATAAGGTGGCAAAGTGAATACTCGGACATTATTATCGTATAAAAAATGAGAGGGAAATAAGAATATTTCTTGAATACTGGATTTGACCATATACTATCATATCCAATCAACAGAGCTAAAATATATCCTGGTAAAATGTAACGATATACGTCATCATGAACAAGCATTGAGCTATAAATCAAGTAAACTGTGGCAAAAATAGCCATTGGAATAGAAATTGTGTAAAGAATTAATGTACCACCAAGCATTACAAAATCAAGCATTAATATTGAATTCAAGTGTGGAATTAGTTCAAGTTTTTTTGAATAGTCATGAAAAGCATAAAATGGTTGCAATCTTATTAATCCATAATTAAATTTGAAATAAGCTTTGTATGTTCCAAACATTTTTTGATGAATATATAAAAGAGCAGCATAAATACTCAAAGATAGAGAAGTAATTAAGCCCCCCAAAATGTCGAATCTTAATAAATAGCAAAGACCAATTGTACCAACAATAGCAAGCCCCTCTATTCGTGTCATACAAGCTCCACAAAGAGCAAGAAGCATTAAAAATCTTTTATTAATTTTATAAAAAATAAAAGATAAATAGCAATAAGAAAGAAAAAGTGGTTCACTTGCACCAACGCAGTGATAAAGGACGTTTCTAATTGGAATGCATAAATAAAGAATTGTTGTCCACTTAGGATCTTCAACACAATCAAAAACAGTTAAAAGTCGTCGAAATGAATATATTGATAATGAAGAGCAAAATAGGATTGCTAAAATATCACCAAACCAATACGAATTAAAAGTGATAAAGGCAAAAAAACGAATAACAAGAGGAAATCCTGGTAAATGGCATGCAAAATAGTATTTCGGATAATGAAAATGTCGTGACCATGGATTATTAAAGGGGATGTTATATAAGGTTTTTGCTACATATACATAATTTGGACCGTCCCAATATTCAAGAGGAATGAAAAATTCGCCAGAAATAAGTGTAATGAGCCAAAATAATAAAAATACACTAAAATGGACAGAAAATACAAATAAATCGAATTTGTCAATTATCCAGATATTTTTTGAACTGTTTATAACAGGTGATAAACTTTCATAAAATGAATTTTTAAATGATTTTCTTGGCTCCTCTTCGTTCAAAATCATCATATTTGCATTGAAATGATTAAAAACTTTCCAAAATTTTATTATTTTACAATTCACCTGAATTGAAAGTTATTTCACTTAAAACAAACAAACCTATACAATTTTAATAATATTATTTTAAATGAGTGAATACAAAGTTCAAACTGAAAATGGGCAAACAACTATCACTGCTTCACCATATCTGATTGACGCTCTCAAGCAAACTTTTCGAAAGATTATTGGCTGTGAAGAAAAATATGCTCTCTCATCATTTGAATTTAAAGATAAAAAAACCGAAATTGAGCCACAAATCTTAAATGCCCTTATGATGTTATACCCAGAAATGCGAATTGACCTTCTCGAAGAAGCCGAAAAGCTTCCACTTCCAACCAATTTTCCCCATCATCCACCAACAAAACGAATTCCCATAGCAGCTGCATCATTTCTTATCGAAGCTTTCGCTAGAAATCAATCTGCTTCAGTCAAATGCCAAGTAGAAAAAGATTATGAATCAAATCCAATATATGTTTTATATATACCAATTCCAATCCCAATTAAGTTCAAGAGAGTTTCTGAGAAAGAAGTTGAATTGTCATTTTCTGATTCACCTATTATTTCAAATCAAGTTCAGATTTCATTAATTGAAAACGCTATTAAATCTATTTTCATCCGAAAAATTGCAGTTGCATCATTTAAAGATGTTGATCTTGAAGGATTTGAAAATGACATTCAAGAATCTATGGGAGAAACGCTGAAGGCTTATTTATTAAAATCACGAAACGAAATTAATGGTGACGCTAGATCTTTCAAAATTTACATTATGCCAAAGAACCAATTTGCACAAAGTATTGATGATGTTGATTATCTTCGTCAAATTAGAAATAGGCTTGAAAAGAAATTCTTCTTAATAGAAAGAAGAAGATGCCAAGGATGTGATATGGTATACAGTGATATTTCAAACGAACCATTGAGAAAATATCTTTCATCTGAAGATTATATTCCATTTGAAGATGGAAAAAGTGAGCATGTTCAATTAGATGAATATGGAAATGAGGTCATAATGGTTAATACACGTAATGGTCCAATTGAGAAGGGATATGGCGATGATATAGAAGTTGAAGTTTGCAATCACCAAGGTGAACCATCTACTTCCCTTTCAAAACTTGAATTTGAAATAGAAGATGCTTCAAATTTATAAATAATTAACTAAACATTTAAAGTTATACATAACTCAACATTTTTTTTTACATTTCATTTCTTTTTTTTATAACGAAGATTTTACTTTGAAAAAAGAACGTTTAATTAAAAAAATGTGGCTTGCGCCAAAACTAACAAATCTACCTCGAACAAAAAAATCATTCTATTTAACAAGTCGAAATGGTGAGAAGTTTGTTGTCAAACCAGGAAAAGCCTTTCTTTATAAAAATAATACATGGAATCTTGTTCGAGCAGTTGGCAATCTTAATAACAAGATTTCTCGAGTTGTTGTATCTCCAACTGGCAATATGTCGCTTCATTTACCAAAGATGACTGGTCTTCTTGCTACTCATCAAAATGTTTCTGAAACTGTTGTAATTACTTTACCACTTCCTTCTTCAGCTCGGGTATCAAAAGATTCTCCGATTACTGCACTTGACACTGTCGCACCTACTGGCGAAGGATTAATAGTTACTACACCACATAAGACCGTTGCAGATATTCCTTTTATTTTTGGTTTACAAAATAAAAAAATGTCAGATTTTCCACAACATGTTCGTGGTATAGCAACCAGCGAAAACGGTCAAGCTATTGCACTTGCAGTTGATGATCAATTATGGATTTGGCAACAGTTACCAGAATATGAAAAAGGAATTGGATTTTGGACGGATTTAACTGCCAATAGACGTTTTGCAATTGCAGTAGAGTCTAATCATCCATTATCACAGCAAGGTCGAGTTTTTCATGGATATACAAAGCAACAACAATTTTTTACTTTGCACCCAGTTTTAGCACCTAATTTGCCACAAAATTCAGCAATTTCATATCAAGATTTAGTAATGTTTGACAATCCCGATGAAGGGAGAGGTGTGTGCTGTTTGACATCTTTGCTTCCACCATGCAAGCCATTTGACACTTTATACCTTTTCAATTCGATTTGTACATTCAAAGAGTTACGACCTTTTTTTCAAAGAGCCGAAATTCTTCTTCCAGTTGTTGATGATCATATTGGTCCGTGTATTTGGTGGTCGCGTGATTGCAGGTTAGCTGTGGTTGCTGTAGGAGGAAATCTTTTAATTGTGACCAGATTTTTAAGGACAATTGCTGTTATACCTCTCACTGAAATATTTTCAGGAGAGCAGCCAATTGTTGCAGATGTTGCTTGGAGCTGTGGTGGGCAATTCTTTGTTCTTACCTCAACACTTGGTAAAATAGGCGCTGTTACTCGATCAGGAAAATCAATGAGACATCAAATATGTCATCTCGAACCTTTTACTGATAAAAATATACCACTCAAGATATCTGCAGATTCCAAAGATCCAGGGTTATTTAATGTTTATTCGAATGATAAATTTAGAGAACTTAAAATTGATCCAGACTTAGTTCCACAAACTTTAGAAAACTTGATGTCTTTACATTTCCCACAAAAATATGTATATTACTTATGGGATCGAACAATTAAAGAAATTAATACAAATGGATATGAAAATATTCAGAATTTTATCAAACTTCTTTATTTGACTGATCTTTTCAGAATTTGGCCTTATCAATCACCTCTTCGATATTGGCTTTTTCAGATATTTGATGCAGGAATCAATTATTTGTTAGAAACCAATCAAGATCTATATGCATTTTTGCTTTCTAGATGTATATTTAGATTAACAGAAACCCCTGTCTCAAAATATCAGATAATTATTGATAGATTAAATGTATCTGAGAAAAAAAGAGATAAAATTCTAGCTCGAATTATGCAAGATGAATTGGAGAAGAAAGATTATGTTTTATCAGCTGTTGCTAGAAATGATCGAATTAAGATGTATCAACCAACAGAAGAAGATGATCTACAAATGAAAAAGTTGACTCAACCTCATAATGGACGAGATATAGACATTTTTTCATTTGTAAGAGCTGTTAAAAATCTTCTTTATTCCCCTGACTTCGATCCAGAAATTTTTCAATCTAATGTTAATGTTGCACTTTTAATGGAAATAATGATACAATTTGGAAAATTTGATAGAGCCATACTTCTCGCTAAACACTGTTCCATAGCAAACGATCCAACGACCTTATTTCAGCGTATTGCAGCTCTCCATCCAGATGAGCCTGGTCTTCTCTTTAGAGCGATGCAAGTTTGTATTAAAGCTTCACCTGATGATGAACTTAATATTAGGGCCATTTGTGTGAATGCATTGACAAATATATTGAAACAAAGAATTGCTGAATCAAGCCCAACTGCAAAAAATATAAGAACAAAGCGTCTTTCGTCTCTTACACTAATCGAGGAAGACCTTGTTCTTATTGTTCCTGAAAATACAAAACAACTTGATGATTTTACGGTAATTCTTGGAATGGCTTTTGCAGCTGCAGATTATCCAGCTTGTTCTAACTATTTTAATGGAAGGCCCAATTTAACAACAGAATTTTTAAGGCATGCTGTTAGAGAATTATTTAGTATTGTATGGTTTATAAGATGGCGTCAAGCTGCAATTATTGATACAGCCAGAACAGGGCATGCAACAAATGCAACACTTCGACTTTTAGCTTTTCCAGATTTCGTAAATCAAAAAGTTGCCAAATCGCAAATATTTGCTACTGGTGAAGGAATGTTTTCACCAGATTCTTATGTTTTATATATGAATAGTGGTCCAAATCCAGTTTTTGAAAAGGATCCTATTTTCCCAGATTTTGCTGGTGAATGTTCAAATCGAATAACTCCGCGTGGCCTTTCAAGGATTACTGCTGCTGTTATGCAACTCACTGAAAATGATGATGACATTCCTAATTCAAGAGTTCTATTTGCAACAATTGTATCTCACATCATTCCTTGGTTGAGATGTGGAATTCCAAGAGCTCTATCTGGGTTTAGATGCTCGGATGTTGTTCCAAATGAATTATTGGAATTTGAAGAATTTGTTCTACCTAAAGGAGTTCCACCTCAAATGAAATTGCAAACTAATGTTCTTTACAATGATGATATTTTCGAAGAAGAAGAAGAAGAGCCAGATATGACTCCTCCCATGCCACCAGAGCCAATTCAACCAGCGGATGAATCATCATCTGAAGGTGAATTCATTCCAGAGCCAGAACCAGAACCAGAACCTCCAAAACCAAAGCCAAAAAAGAAGAAGCCTGAAAAACGAAAGCCAAAGCCAAAAAAAAAGCCAGAAAAGCAACCACCACCACGTGGTCCTCGACTTCGTCTTCTTTCACTCGACCAACCACCTCCACGTACGCCAAATCCTCAACCATATTACAATCCGCCGCCGCCATCGTATTATATGCCACAAATGCCAGTCAGGCCATATCAGCCAATTTGGGATTACGATCCTTCAAAATGGCAACCAAAGCCTCCTCCACCGGAACCAGAACCTCCAAAGAAAGAAGAACCACCAGTTCAAGAGCCAGTTGAACCACCGAAGATGAAGCCAATCGTCATCATATCATCAAAACAGAAGAAACCGCAAAAGCCAGAAGAGTATGAAATTTCATCATCCGATATCTCTGACATTGCTCTAAGCGATCCAATCAAAGGACCTGTTCCCCCTGCTGATGGTTTCCCTCTAGATGAAGCTCTTCAGAGAAGAATTGAAAGACTTCTTGATGAAGCAAGTAAAGCGCCAGATCCAAGGCAGCTTGAGCAAGTTGAAACGTTTAGGAGACCTGAAATGAAAAGGCCACCGAAGAAGAAGAAGATTCCTATCGAACCAAAGGAGGAACCTGCTGAACCAGGTAATATTCATCCTGTAATTCAAGTTAAAAAAGAACAGCCTGAATGGAGGCCAAAGGTGGAATCAATGAGAAGACCTCAAGTCATTGGAGTACAGGAAATTACACCTGAAGAATTTAGAGCCGGTAAAGGATATCCTAAAGGAAATCTTAGATTAAAAGAGATTTTCCCAAATGATGAAAGTGATTAAGCTGTCTCATCTTTTGTTATATTATCATATTGCATTTATATATTATGTATAATTTTATTGTTTGTTAGTAAAAATTAATTTTATAATTTCAATGCATTTTTTATATCACATTTCTATTCAATATAAGAAAATGGGAAGCTCATCATCAGCAGACACAGAATTTGAAGAATGGCTCCAATGGATTACTGACAGAGCTTTTAAAGATACAAATTATGATTTTACTTATCGTCATTTAACAGAATCCGAAAAAGCAATGATTAATTTCTCAATTATTAGAATTATGGAAACACGCCGTCGTATTGACACAAAATTAACTGCCCTCAGCATCGAAGATGAACATATACTTGACGTCCTTGATTATTAGTCAAGTGTATTCATTTTGTTTGTTAAGAAGAAGAAAAAAAATATTATTAAAAAAGATATCGTTTATTCTGATTTTTTATGTATGGATTTAAAAATGAAGGTATTTTGTATTTTCGAGATAAAATAAATAAATAAAATAAATAATAAAAAATAAAACTAAATTATGTCATGGAATCAATATTTTGTTGGATTTTTGCAAGCTCATTGAAAAGATTTGATAATTCTTCATGATTAAATTGAACAGTTACAGGTGGTTGATCAACAATATTAAAATCAAGTAAAAGAACTGGATCACGGGATGGTCCCTTTCCATGTTCATCGGCCTTTAAATCAAGTCTCCATGTGGTGCTATCTAAAACGCTTGATGCAATTGTCTTTTGTTTAAGAGCTTCGATTAATTCATCACCTTCTTTATCCCAAACAGCTGAAAAGCATTCTGCAACTTCTTCACTAGCGCCACTTTCTAAAGCAAATTGACTGGTTTTGTCAGAGTTAAATGAGAAACATGCGGATTTCTGCAAAAGGTATGAACAAGCTGAAAAAAGTGCGTCGAGTTGTGATGGTGTTAATGAAAATGATTCAAGAAGTGTCTGAACATCATCTTCTGAAAAAGGATTTTGATTTCCTTGTCTAATCGCAATTGCAATTCTACGTAAAAGCTGAGCAAAATTATTTTGTGGAATATTATCAGCGACATGAAGAGCATCTTGAAGCGCGTTTTTTTCTTCGGTCATGTGAATGTTATTTTATAATTGAATTTGATCTAAAAAAAGTGACAATTCTCTTATTGTTTCAATAAAAGAATAAGAATTTAAGATTGAAGCAAAATTCATTCTAATATCAATATTTTAAAAGTAATATATAAATTCCGCATATATTATGAAATAAAAATGAAAAAATACAATCGTATCGCAAAAAAATATGTTTTATTTTTATGTAAAAATTGAATAGAAGCTTAAAATTTTTGAAATTTATTTATACTCTTTTTATTTAATATTTTGAAACTAAAAAATGATTTTTTAATTTCCTTTATTTATTAACAACTTAAGTAATCAGTGATTAATTCAAAAAATCTTGAATCATTTTGTGAATAAAAACTTTGCTATTATAAATCATATTATATGTTTAATTAATACACTTATATTATAGCAATATATTTATTATACTAATAATTTTGACATTAATTCATATTTTGATGAAAATATTTAAACATAATATCTCATTAATAAAACATTGAATAAGTTTTTTATTCAAAATTTGAATTACATTTAATCTTTTCAATTAAATAATAGAATTTTAGTTTTTTAAATGAGTCATAAATACCTATTTGTTACTGAAGATGAATATAGAGCAGAAATCAATAATATATTTAATAAGTTCACTATTAACAAAGATGAAAACACAAAAGAAAATTTCCTTGATGTTGCAGTTATGGAACAAATATTTATTGCTCTCGGAAAGCCTTTATCAACGAAAATTTTAAATGATCTTAAAATAGAAGTAATCAAAGACAACCTTCTTGGAATCTCCTATAAACGCTTTGAAGAAATCTATATTAAACACTTTCCATATAATTCATCGCAACTTCTTAAAGAAGCATTTGAAATATTTGATGTAAATCATACCGGTAGAATAACATTTGATGATATGAAAAAAGTTGTTAATGCTCTCTCACTCCAATTCACTGACCAAGAATTACAAGATATAATCAATGTTTTCGATAGTACTGGCCAAGCAATAGAATATAAACGAATTTGTATGGAATATGAATAATCAGTTATCAGATTTTGTGTTATTTTTCTAAATATTATTAATTAATTATTTTTTTCCTTTTGTTTTGCAAAAAAAAATTGTAATTATTTTATAAAAAGAAAAGACAATGATAAAACTTGAATGAAAATTAAATGCAAATATGTGAAGATGTAATGAATAATTATTTATAACAACATATAAAATACAAAAACAATAAGTATTAACAAATATAAAAAAACAAAGAAAGTTTTTTTGGGAGTTCCAAGTAAGAAATCAGTCAAATTTATCATTTTTCTTTCAATTTTTTTCATTTTTCTTCTTCTTCTTCTCGTTCCACTTGACAAAGGTCGATTGAAATCATTGCTAATTTGAATTGGCTGTAAAAAAGATGGATATTGTTGGTTTGAACTTGAAGGAGTTGAATAATTAATTAAATTTTCTTTCTCTTCTTTTAAAGATTTAATTCTTATGTCAAGTAAATTTTGTTCCCTTTGAAGATTATGAAGATCGTTTTCTTTCTGTAAAAGAGAATCGTTCAAAGTTGCCTTTCTAATTTTTAAAACATTAATCATTGCATTTTCATCGTTATTTTCAATTATTTGCTTGTTTTGCTCTTTGAGTCTTTGAATCTCTTTCTCATGTTGTTCAATTTGAGAGTCAATAAAATTCAATTTGGAATCAATGTTAACAATCTCCTTCTTTTCAAAATTAATTTTATTTTCTATATTTGCAATTTCTTTATTTAAATTTATTTCATAATTGGAAATGTCATCAGGGTCAAATTCAAGGTCAAAATTCGAAAATTTTGGATTTAAATTTGATTGAAAAGTTTTTAAGGAAGACGAAACTTCGTTCCATTCTTCTATCGATGGCATTGAATCAAGTTCGTTTTGTTTTTCAGCAAGTTCTTCTTCTAAATGCTCAATTTCATTCTCGAGAAATATACTTGAAGATGACTTAGATTTAAGGCTCAGATTTTGATCATCAGTTGATGAAGATATTTTAACTGATCGGAGATTTAATTCTGCTTTTAATGATGATACTAAATTCTGCTTTTGTTGAAGTTCAAGATTTTTTTGTGCCAATTCATTACGTAAATCATCAACTTTTTTCTCTAAATCAACTTCTTTTAAATCGTCTAATTTTGATCTTAAGTTTGCTAATTCATTCTCAATTTCACCTGATTCATCAAGAAACTTTTTTAAGTTTTCTTGTTCTACTGAGTCCAATTGAATTTTTTTCTTTTCATAATCATCAATTTCAATTTGAACATTTTTGATTTGAGTTTCAATCTCTGTTTGCTGTTTCTGAATTAATTCGATTGATTCTTCAATTTGTTTGAATTGGCTTGTTTTTTTGGTTTCAATATTATTCATCGCTTCTTCATTAATCTTTTGAATAGTTGCATCTCTTTTAGCTTTAACTTCTTTTATTTGATTTTCAATACTTTCAATTTGAGAATCACTTGTTTTCAAACTATTAATTTGTTCACGTAATGAATTTAAATCATCAATTTGTGGTTGTACCTTAGATTTTAAGAAGTCAATTGATTCTGTCAAAATTGGTATAATATCTGGAAGATTTGAAAGGCAGTCACGTAAGGAATTAATTATTTCAGATGTATCATTAAATCTTTTAATTATATTTTGAATTTCCTTTTGATATAATCTAATTGTTTTGCTAAATTCTTGAAAAGATATAGTATCATTTTTAGGTTCATCGTTAATATCAAGTTCATCTATTTCATCTATTCCATCATCATCGTTTTTACTATCTGAATTTGCTGAAGAAGATGAAAATTGTTGTAATTTCTTTTTAAATAATTTTGCTGATAAATCAATTTTTCGATTATCTTCAATAAGATTTTTTGCAATCCCTCCTAAACGATCTATTACTTGTGAAAAGTTGCTATTAGACCATTTTTCATAATAAGCATCGAGAGATTCAATTAAACGTTTTTGTTCTTGTTGTATTTTATCAACTTCAGACATTAATTTATTTTAAAAGCATTATTGAAATTTTAAGTGTACATTATGAATATTTTGCGAATCATTCTCAAAATTTCATAATAAGGATGTTTATAAAAAACTTAAAAAATCATTTTTTATTTAATATTTATTATTTTTTAATTCTATATAATATAATTATATGTGTAATTATTTTTGTCAAAAAAGGTGAATTTTTAACCTTCGAAAATTTTAAAAATCAATGAGCAATATCAACTATTCTACTTTTTTAACATCAATAATTCAACAACTTAATGATCCAAACCCTGAAATTGTTATTCTTGCTCGTGAAGCACTTATTGAAATTGGAATAAATTCACCAGTCTTGATGGCAGAGGCACTTGTTAAATCATTAACAGCATATTCTTCAGATTCCATCTGTAACAGAGTAGAAATTATAAAAGTACTTCATGCAATAACTCTTAAAAATTTTAGTACAAATTTAATATCAAAAATTACATATACACTTCTTAGTCTTCTTACTGTTGTCCCACCTCTAACAGGCGAAATTGTTACAGAATGTCTTGAGCTTTTGAATACATTTTGCAAAATGAATTCTACTGTTACAGCGTGTGAAATCAGATCAATATCAAACAATACTTCATCGATAATTGAATTCTTTTTATCGCGCATTCGAAATAGGGAAATGATGTTTTTCATATTAGATAATCAACCAGCAATTCCTTTTACTCTTCTCGTTAATAATTTACAGAAAACTACAGACGATAAAGCACGAAGTCAAATTTGCCGACTTTTAACCGAATTATCAGATGTTTTAATTGATACCAAAACTGATCTTAAAATATTAACTCCGACATTTTTCACCTGTATTGATGTAATCATGAATACTTGGTCTAAAGGAGTGCAATCGCCGAGTAAATCAGATTATTATGGTGCTATCAGTTCAATTGTCAATGCCGTTGACGTTCTACAATTAAATCCCAAATTCGATAAAATCGTCAACTTTTTCAACGATGCTTTACAAAATCAAGCCACCAAAAAAGCGGCAGCAGCAGGTTTACCTTCAGTTCTTTCGCTTATTGAACGAATTCGTGACAAACCGAAAATTCAAAGTACGACATCAGCCAAACTTTTATTTGATTTCATTGATTCCGAGTACATCAACATCCAAACTGACGGATCCATCATGCGCTCCATCAACAATGCTGTTGGTGGCTTAACGGCCCTTTTAAACGTCTATCCTAAATCTCCACTCGATATTGTTCTTAACAAAGTTCCACAGCCTGCCTCTTTTTATGTTCTTAATTACTACTGTAACCTATTTGGCGACCGTTATGCCAAAGAGATAGGAAGTTCACTTTCCAAGGTCAATTTAAGTTCTATGAACAATGAGACGAAATCGTTGTATTCGAATTGTTTCTTTACATTGATTAAAAAGTGCGGAATTTCGTATGAAAAGCAAGAAATTCGGAAAGCTGAAGAAAAAGCAGCTGAAGAAATGCGTAAAAAAGACGCTGAAACGTACAATGAATATTACGTTGCTCCTCTTGTTTATGTGTCCAAGAATGAGGCCGATAAAAGTGCCACTGTCAAATATGAAGTGCCCAAGTCTGTTCCTTCGTTTGATGAGATTTTGATGAAAGTTTCAATGTTCATCGGAGGCGATCAAAATGACCCTTCAACGAGGGACTCGAAGATTCAATTCGGATTCATTATGAAACAGAATCCAGAAAGTTTTCGTTACGTTTATCCGAAGATCTTTAGTTACCTGATGATGCCGTCACTTTTCTTCTCTTCGCCGACTTTAATTTCAGTTGCTTGCAACGGTTGTGACTTCATCAAGAAAAATCGTGAAATGTTGAAAACTGCAAAAATTGACGAATTCTCATTGTTGGCAATTTTGTTGATGCTTTCATTGAGTGACTTGTTCATTCCATCAACGAAGCAAGAATTCAGAAAGGTTATTTCTGTCCTTTCAAATGTTGATGAACCGTTGGATTCAAATGAAAATTCAGAGCAAGAAGAAGTCATTGACAGTAACAGTGAAAACGAGAAAATTGAGAACTTGATCCATTCAATCCTCTCAAAACATGACAATAAAGAGTATCATTCTTCATTGTTGAAGGCAGCACAAGGGAACGTTACTAACTATATAAATTACGGCGGAGATTCACCAATTCATTCACCAACAAACCGTTCGGCTCTTCTCTCGTCGAATGCAAAGTTGCTTGGCTTTTTACTCAGTTCTAAATTCAACAGTTCAGAACTTGATCCTGTCTTAACAGCCCTCATTGTGCAAATGAGTCCGCTTGATTCAATGAGGATCTCTGCAATTGCAAAGTTCATCGGAATTTCTGCTTCATTTAATCCTGAATCGGCCGTTAATTTTGTCAAGGCAAATATCAACATGATCATAACAAATCAGGACAATAAATTGAAGTTTTGGAAGAAGAAAGAAAAGCCAACACTTGAGCCTGTTTCGTGCACACTTGCAATTGGTGAGATTTTGAGATATTCGCCGATTTCTTTCAATGATTTTCAATCAATTGTTGGAGCATTCAACACTCGATTTATTGAATCTAAAGAAGTTCCAAATTGGGCCAAAATGAAGACGATAGAAGCAATTATAAACAGAAACACAAGTGATCCCAATTTCACTGTTCCTAATGCTAAATTGTACTCAACTCGATGTTCATTAGTTGTGCAAGAATCAGCTGATTCTGGAACATTCATTTCTGCTGTTGATGCGCTTTTTGCAATCTGTACAAATAACGATTCAAATATTGAGAGGCCTGAGATTATTGTTGGAAATACATTGAAGTTCGTTGAGAAAGGTTTCAAGCCAACTGAGAATGTAGATTGTGTTTCACATGTCTCTCAATTCATTGAAAAAGTAGTCGCTTCAAAACAACTTGATAATCAGTCAATTATTCTCAATTTCCATGAGGCAACTTCTTCTTTCTTGACAACTTCGAATTGGCATAAATTTGTAGATTCGATGAGTCTTGTTGTGAATTCGTTCAGTTCTGTGAAAGATGCAAACAAACTCAAGTTTTGTCAAGTTATTTCATCGTATTATATTGTCTCTTCTGCACGTAATTCTGATGTTGCAAAGAAGGTTGTTTATAAGCTTCTTTCATTGCTTGATTCGTCCAAATATAACTGTGAATCAATTGACATTCAAAGTCCATCTGAAATGGCGCAAATCATCTTTGATTGTTGTCATGGAATTGAATTGAAAGAAGTCCTTTCAATTTTGATTCCTTCAATTGTCACTCTTTCTCATTCACAACTTGGTAGTGCTGCCAATTCCCTCTTGAGAGCCTTTGCGACAACGAGAGAAGCCACTGAAGATCCTCAAGCATTTGTGAAAGTTTGCATCAAGCATTCAAATGAGTCTGGAGATGCGATTGTTACACTTTTCAAGCTTGATAAAGAAAAAGTCATTGATTTGTTGATCACAGAAACATTCTCACAAAACATTGCAACGGCTTCTTCTTCTCTGTTTTCGTGTGCTGAAATCAGGCACGATGTCATTGTGACTTTGATTGAGAGAGCGAAGCTTCTTCATAGCAAAAATGAAGAAGAAACTTTGAACAACAGTGAAGCAGCAATTTATGTGAATCCAATTGAGTCAGCATTGAGTATTCTTTCAAATGTAAAGTATTCAATTCCTTATAATTCAGACGATAATGGTGAATACATTTTGATTGAGCTTTCAATTATCAATTTGAAATTGAAATACGATCATGAAAAAACCGCTAAATTGTCTGAAAAACAGGTCGCTCTTTCTAACTCTTTCAACAACAATATAACGAACTCTATCTGTGACATCTTTGGAGCAATCATGGGTGACAATTCGATCTTTGTTGGACAGAGCAACGAAGAGAGAAAGATGATGCTTTCGCCTCAAGAAGCTCCACAAGTCATTCGCCATGTAATTCGTGATTTCGTGATGAAAAAGAAAGGGAAAAATGAAAGCCTTTTTGAAACAGCGAAGAATGTGAATGACACTAACAGCTTTGTGTGTCAAATTGTCATTTCAATTGCACTAGGTCAAATTTTGGCCAATAAAAACACATCACCTGATTTATCTGTATCAATTGTTGACTTTCTCACTCAAGAAGAAGAAGGAGAAAAAGAAGAAGAAACATACAAAACTGAAACTAATCAAATAAACACATTCAATAGAATTATTGCCTTGTCTGAAATATGTCCATATTCAGAATCTGCCAAAAAGTGCAGTGATAAAATCATTGAATTTGTTATTAAGAATTTCAATTACGCACCTGGTCCCGGTCTGAATGCGATACTTCGAATTCTTCCTTGTTTGAGTGATGAGACTTTCTTGAGGTGTTTTGAGGATGTTCTGAAAATTGTCGAGCAAGCTTTGAAAAGCAAAATTGTGTCAAATTTGACTAGTAGTAATTTGAATGCTTTGAAGGTTTTGATGGAAATTTGTAGCTCTTCGGCTCTCTCAAAAAGTGTGACAACAATTGAGAAGCTTTGGTCAGATTATCCTTTGTTTTTGACTACTTTTTACTTCTGCCAGGACTTCTCAATTGTAACAAAGTGTCTCGACTTGTTCAACAACAGACTCGGAGTCTCCAGAATGACGGTGCCGCTCTACGGATCGTCAATCGAGGACTGCTTCAGAGAATTCATCAATAATAATAGAATTGAGATCGAAAAGGCGGTTTCTATCAATCCTAAAAGATTCGTTGATAATTTGATTGAAAAAGTTGGCTGTCATCACTGTCCAGACGTCAGATCCTTGTTCATCATTTTCGCAATATTCATCATATCGTTGCAGAATGCGGCAATACCTGATGAAATTAAAGAAAAACTCAAAAATAAGTTTGGCGAGATGGTGAATGATCCTTCTGAAAAAGTGAGAGATGTTCTTGCTTTCACTTTAGAAATTCAGCTTCAATAAAAACAAAAAATTGTCGAATTATTTGATTTTATTTTTCTTTATGCATTTATAAACTAAAATGATTCTCAGAAGTTCATTCAATTGTTTCTGTCTTCTTCTTCTTTGAGTGAACTTCTGATTGTTATTAAAAAAATATTTGTTTAATGCAATTTTATATAATATTTTTTCTCTCTCATTTGTGTTAATTTAAATGAATTTTTTAAATGAACAAAACTCCCATGACACAAGAAAAATCAACATTATATGTTTGAAAAAAAGAATAATCTCAGAAAATTCAATTTCATAAAAAAAAAAAAAAAAAAAAAAAAAAAAAAAAAAAAAAAGATGATATTTATAATATTCTTTATATAATATAAGAGAAATATTAAATTTTATTTTTGAAGTTTCAATGATTCAAGAAACAAAAACAGAAGAAACGGAAAAGATGATTATATATGATGAATCATTAATGAAAATAATGTCATTAATGTCTAAACAAGAATTAGAACGAAATATTTTAAATGAGAATGATCATTTTTTATTATCCAAAGGTTTGGTCTATTATTTTGGCAATAAAGTATCTCAAGATATTAACAAATCGATCTATTTTTTTACACTTTCAGCAAATCAAAATAATACTTATGCACAATTATGTCTTGGGTATATTTATTATGAAAATAAATATGTATCATGTGATATTAACAAATTAATTCGTTATTTAACACTTTCTGCAAACCAAAATAATTCCTATGCACAATATTATCTAGGTAAAATTTATTATGAAAATATATATGTATCATGTGATATTAACAAATCAATTCATTATTTAACTCTTTCTGCAAATCAAAAATGCGAAAGCATAAATTATAAAATCATTGAAAATAAACTGATAGAAAATGGATTTGAATCAAATGAATTGGTTTCATCATTGTATCAAATTTGTGAAATAATCCAAAAGAAAGGCAAAGAAACTTGCAAAGAAATATATAAGCAAATTCGTGAAACAGACTTGATTTATATAACGTTTCAAATTATATCTTTAGAAGAATTTGAGAAATCTCGTGAATTGCAAAAATTAAATCAAAAACCAAAACCCAAGGATATTAACAAAGAATTTTATGAAGTATTTGGTATTGATATTTGAAAAAGTTCTGTTTAATGCTCTTCAAAAAACATTTAATTTGAAGATGATTAAAATGAAATAAAAAATATTTCAAATATCCTGTTCAAAACCTTCATAAAATATATGATTGATATCTTTTCTGTATGGATATTCCTTTTCTTTTGGCCTTTCTTTTTCGATATTTATTCTGCCAAATAAAATTGCATAAGGAGGACTGTAAATTATTTCCTTCATCAATTCCAATATATTTTTAATTTCATCAATGAATCTGTTTCTTATATCTTTGTTCGAAATAATGAATTCAAAAAGTTTATCAATATCATTAAAAACAATTTCTTCTTTATCTTGTACTTTGTTAAATAATAATAGATCATATGGTTCATTATTCATTTTTTGATTTTTATAATTTTTTATTTCATACAAATCTAATAAATTGAATTGTGCTAACATTTCTTCTTTTTGGTCGAAAGAATTGATTTCATTTTGTTCATTTTCATCTGTATTTAAATGAAATTTGATTTTCTCTTTGATTTCTTGACTTAAAGTTGGCTGATTAATTAAATTAAAAGGAGGAAAATTTAAAATAAAAAATTTCAAATATTCAAAAATTTTTTTTGTTTTTCTTTTGTCAACAATTTTCAATTCAAATTTATAATCATTCTGGTTTGAAATTAATTTTGAAAAAGCTTTAATGAAATATTTCTTCGATTCTTCAAAATTTTCTTCTGAAAAGTAAAATTCAGCAAGTTTTAGGTTTGTAAAACAAATGATGAATTTTTTTGAAATTTCCAATCTATTGTCATAAAATTGCCAATTGTGAAAAATCAACGGTTGATCTTCATCTTGAGAAGCTTTTATATAATAATCGATTGATTCGGTCAATTTATTATCTTTTTCTTTAAAATGGCCCAAATTGAATTCAGCAAGAGCGAAATGATGCTTTGAAGAACGTCTGTACAAATAATCAGCATTTCCTATTTCATTGAAATACAATTCGTTCAACAAACCGAAATTATTCTGGCCAAAAGGATACTCGCCGAATGCAGCTTCTTTTATATATTTAGTTGCATTATCAACATCCTGAAAAACAGTCAAATAAATCAATCCAAGATCGTTATTTGAATGATAAAAATATTTGTTGTAAATCTCTGTATAAATGTAACAATGATTGACAAGATCGTACATTTTTATTTGGCCATAATGAATATCAATACATTTTTTATAATAATAAATACTTTTATTAATGTCAGTGTAAAAAATGTCGCCATCTGAATAAAATTTGCCAAGTGTGAAATGCGCATTTGGATAATTTTTACATGATGACAATTCGTAATATTTTTTTGCTTTCAAAAAATCTTGTTCAACACCAAAACCGTTTTCATAAAGATTTCCTAGATTATAAAGGCCAGTTGAATTATTCAACTTGGCTGATAATTCATAATATTCTTTAGCTTTTAAATAATTTTGTTGAATACCTTGTCCATTATAATAAAGATCGCCCAAATTATTAAATGCATTTGAATCATTCAATTTCGCTGATAATTCGTAATATTCTTTCGCTTTTAAATAATCCTGCTTAACACCATGGCCGTTTTTGTAAAGATGGCCTAAATTGTTAAGTGCAAAAGAGTTATTTAATTTAGATGATAACTCATAATATTCTTTAGCTTTCAAGTAGTCTTGCTCAACTCCATATCCATAATAATAAAGATTACCAAGATTGTAAAGTACTGATGAATTATTTTGTTTAGATGACAGTTCATAATATTTTTTTGCTTTCAAATAATTCTGTTTAACACCATGTCCATTTTTATACAAATTTCCTAAATTGCAAAGTCCTGATGAATTGTTTAATTTAGATGACAACTCATAATATTCTTTCGCTTTTGAATAATCTTGTTCAACACCGTGGCCGTAATAATAAAGATTTCCTAAGTAAATGAGTGCATAAGAATCGTTCAATTTTGAAGATAATTCAAAGTATTCTTTTGATTTTAAATAGTCTTGTTGAACTCCATGTCCATGATAATAAAGATCTCCTAAGTTATAAAGAGCATCTGGATCATTCTTTTTAGATGCCATTTCATAATATTCTTTCGCTTTTAAGTAGTCTTGTTGAACGCTGTGGCCGTGATGATAAAGATTACCTAGATTGTTAAGCGCACTTGAATTATTAAGTTTGGATGACAATTCATAATATTCTTTCGCTTTCAGGTAGTCTTGTTGAACACCGTGGCCATAATAATAAATATTACCTAAGTAAACAAGTGCATTAGAATCATTCAATTTGGATGACATTTCATAATATTGTTTTGCTTTCAAAAAGTCACGTTTAACGCCATGGCCGTAATAATAAAGGTCACCTAAATTGTTAAGTGCATTAGAATCATTTAATTTAGATGACATTTCATAATATTCTTTAGCTTTTAAGTAGTCTTGATCAACACCGTAGCCGTTTTTATATAAGTTTCCTAAATTGTTAAGTGCATTAGAATCATTCAATTTAGATGATAATTCGTAAAACTCTTTTGCTTTTAAATAGTCTTGATCAACGCCAAATCCATGATAATAAAGATCGCCTAAGTTATTAAAAGCATCAGAATTATTTAGTTTAGATGATTGCTCATAATATTCTTTGGCTTTCAAATAATCTCTTTTAACACCATGTCCGTTCTTATAAAGATTTCCTAAGCTATTTAAAGCATCAGAATCACACTGTTTAGAAGATAACTCATAGTATTCTTTAGCTTTTAAATAATCTTGTGAAACTCCAAGTCCATAATAATAAAGATCGCCCAGATTATTAAAAGCATCAGAATCATTTAATTTTGACGATAATTCGTAAAATTCTTTGGCTTTTAAATAATCTTGTTTAACACCGTAACCATTTTCATAAAGAACACCTAGATAATTAAGTGCATAAGAATTATTTTGCTTTGATGACAATTCATAATATTCTTTTGCCTTCAAATAATCGCGCTTAACTCCATGGCCGCTTGCATAAAGAAGGCCTAGATAAATAAGAGCACTTGAATTATTCAATTTCGATGAATGTTCAAAATATTCTTTCGCTTTCAAGTAGTCTTGCTTGACTCCGTAGCCGTAATAATAAATATTTCCAAGGTTGTAAAGAACAGTTGAATCATCAATAATTGATGCTAGTTCATAATAATGCTTAGCTTTAGTATAATCTTGTTCGACAGTCTGTCCGTAATAATAAAGGTTGCCAATGTTGATGTAAACATTGTCGATTAATTCGATAAGTTTTGGACGATTTTCTGGATTTGAATCAGAGCATTTATTCATCAATTCTTCTATTTTATTATTCAAATAATTTTCTAGAAACAAAATTGGAAATATTTTTTTGCCAAGTGAATAAATATCAGATTGATACGTGTATTTTTTATTACGTTCAATTTCAGGAGGAGTATTCATTAGATTTCGCGTGAAATCGTTATTTGTTGATGATTCGTTGATCATTCTATCAAAATCAATGATGAAAACTTGGTTGTTTCTATTGATGATTATATTGTTCGATTTTAGGTCTCTATAAATATAACCGTTGTCGTGAATGTGTTTCAATATTTTCAAAATTTCTAACAAAATTTTGAATCTTTCAAAAAGTGAAATTTCATTATTTTTTATGAAATCTTTTAACGTTCGTCCTTCAATGTATTCGATGACCAAGCATTTCAAAGACGATAGTTGCGATGTGCCGATAAATCGAGGAAAGAATGGATGACTAATTTTGTTATAATTGTCAAGTTCTCTTGTGTATAATTTGTGCTTTTCAACGTTGTTGTAAAAAATTTTCAATGAAAATAATTTTTCTGCTAAAACGTGATATATCAAGAAAACGCTCGAGGCTGATCCGATACCCAAACCTTGTAATTTGATGTATTCATTTTGCTCAATTTTAATTGGATTTGAATTGATCTGAAAAAGTTGGTCATATTGAATTGAACGATCAATTTTTGAATTAAAATAACTTTTCATTAATAAGAAGCCAAAAAGACTTTTTTCGATAATTGTGCAGAAATTTTTAATTTTATCTGATTGAGGATAATGTTTAAATGAGATTTTCTTTATGAATTTCGGTGTTTGGTTGAAAAAATCGTTATCTTCTGAAAAATTTAATTTAATATTTTGGAATAAAATTTCAATATCGTCCTTTATTTGATTGGAATAACAATATATTGTTATATTTTCATTTTGAGATAAAAACTGGAGAAATAAAGATATGATTGTTGATTGAATCATGATTAGAGAATAATCAAAGCATACGATATAAAAATCTTCACCAAATTCATATTTGCAATCTTTTTCTATATATTTATCAATAATAATAAATTTGGTATTCTCTGTTTTTTGTAGTAGATGTGATATATCATTTTTGTCTTTAGTGAAAATCTCGAAAGAAAAATTTTGAACGACTTTATCTAAGTAATAATTTTGTGTTTTAATCGTTTTATCTCTCAAATTTCTAAAAAATTCTTGGGAAATTGCTAACAAAAGAACGCAAAAAAAAAAGAACCTAAATTCACCTTAACCGTTTTTGAGTTTAAATGACTTTTTTTTATCATGATTAACTTTTGAAAAAGAGAATTCTCTACTTTCATTAAATATATTTTCACTTTAAAAAGTCATTGAGTTGCTTTTTTATCTTTGAATTCAAAAATATTGATTAACCATATTCTGATGATATTTAAAATTAAAAATAAAAAGTTGAGCAAATTCAAAAAAAATAAAGATTTTTAATATAAACATAAATAACAAACAAATAAATAAAAAATAAAAATAAACAAAATTAAATTCTTGATAGAGATCGAGTAACAACTTTTTTCACAGCAGGTTTAACAATTCTAGTTGAAGATCTCATCTGCATTTTCATTGGAATAGCTCTTGCCTTCAGTGTTTCCTCCATCAAAAACTTTGCTCTTTCTGATTTCGTTTTCTTCTGATTTTCGAGCTCCTGAATTTGAGAGGTTAATTGGTCGTTCGCCAATCTAAGCTGAATATTAGCGTCACTCAATTCTTGGACGAACAATTCTTTATTAGTAACTTCTTCTTGATGAATCATTTCGTTTTCCATTTGTAAACGGTCCATCTTTCTTTTCTGCATTTTTGATTCCTTGACTTTATTTTTGATTTCTTCGATGATTTTCAGTGGTTTTCTCACATCTTCTTCGATTTCAAAGTCGACGGCTTCGTTATTTTCGCGTAATTCGTCAAGTTCATTTTGTGCTTCAGCTAATTTTTTAACGAGATTGTCGATGTTCACATCTTCAATTGTCTCGTCAAATTCATCGAGTCGCTTCTTCATTGCCTCGAAATTTTTAATGTTTTTTGCTTTCCAATGAACGAGTTGAATATTCGACATTTTTTCATTTTCAAGCTGTTGATTAAGTTTGATTATCTCAAGTTTCGAATCACTCAGCATTCGATGTGCTTCAAATAATTGTGAATCGAGTGAATTATTATGAACTTCGCTCTTGAACTTTTCATTCCAAAGTTGAGTGTTACTCAATTTTCGTTGTTCAATGTTTTCAATAATAACTTTTTTATAGTAACGCTTCACGCCGACTTCAGAAAGAACTCTCAAGCAACGCAACAAGATGATTTCTTTCCTCAATTTTTGATTCTTTTCATCAATTTCATTCAAAAAGTTCTGGTCTAAATTTTCTTTGAAAATTGGCTCACTCAAAATTGAGTCACTTTTCTTGGCTTCTGTCGATTCTGGCGGCGAAATGGAGAAGAGAGCTTGTGAAGTAAACGTTGATGGTGGCTCTGATTCAGAAGGTGACGAAAAAGAATTGTTAGTATTGTCGTGTAAAATGCCAACTGTTCGCATTTGAACGGAAACACTTCGTGCTTTTCGAACTCTTTTCATTACATCGTCATAAACCTTCATTTTGATGGTTTCTCCTTTCTTCTTGGTTTCGTCGATCGACTTCTTTAAATCGCTCACTAATGAGTCGTAGTAATCAATGAACTTAGACTTCATTTTGTGTTCAACTTTAACTTCATCGAGTTCTTGGAGTCGAATGTTCTGCCTCAGTTGATTCACAGTGATGAATTTGGGGCCAAAACGATAGGCAATCTCTGAATCAGCCTGCCTTTGTAGTCGTTTAGTTGTCAAGGAGGCAAGAATGGAAACTGACTCCATTTCTTCTTTGTTATATTCAATGGGAACGGTTACATTGGATAGATATTTGGTCCATGTATCGTTCTCCTTCAAAAGTGACTCTATTTCAAATGCCTTCATCGCACTCGAGAGTTTGTAAAGCGAGTCCGTCAGAGTGTTGAGATTGATCTGAATCATCTTGTCATCAGTCGTCACTGAGCACTCTTGAAGCTTGGCCTGAAAAAGCTCGTTGATGCGACTGTGGGCGTGCTCGCTTTCACGCTGGAACTGCTGGTCATATTCGGCCGGACTTTTCGTGTAAAATGAAGAGTCATCATCTTCGTTTTCTTCATCTTCAGTCGCATTAACTTCGGTGTCATTCAATGAAGAAGAAACTTGACTGGAATTTTCATTCTGGTTCAATTCAATAGAACTACTTGCATTCTGACTCGATTGAATAGTCGAGCTTGCATTCTGACTCAATTCAATAGAATTGCTTGCATTCTGATTCATTTGAATAGTCGAGCTTGCATTCTGGCTCAATTCAATAGAACTACTTGCATTCTGATTCATTTGAATAGTCGAGCTTGCATTCTGACTCAATTGCAGTGATGAACTTTGGCTCTGGTTTGATTGAATTGGTGAACTTGCATTCTGGTTCAATCTAATAGAAGAGCCTGCATTTTGATTGGTTCTGTTTGTCGTGCTTGTGTTTTGGCTTTGATTTGATGAACATGAATTCAGATTAAAATGAACAGATGATCTTGTATTTTGACTTTGGTTGTTTCTGTTTGGCGTGCTTGTGTTTTGGCTTTGATTTGCTGCATTCAGATTAAATTGAACAGAAGACTTTGCATTTTGTTTCAACTGGAGAGAAGAAGATGCATTTTGTCCTTGATTGTTGTTTCTGTTTGGTGTAGTTGCTTTTTGGTTTAGCTGAAGGGAAGAATTTGTGTTTAAGTTAGTTCTCTTTGATGAACTTGGAGTCTGACTTAACTGAATTGAAGAGTTTTGATTCTTATTTAGACGAACTTTTGAGCTTGAATTATGACTTAATTGAAGATTTGGGCTTCCTGATTGCAAGCTTGCCTGGTTTTCAGATTCGTTGATGATTGGATCTTCCTCAGGCAGTCCTCTCAGTCTTCTAACATCTTTAGTGAAAGTTTCAATTGTTTTTTCAACCTGGTGATTTTGAGAAGCAAGGATCAGCAAGTCCACTTCATTTCTAATGACGTCGAAAATGACCTGTTCCAACTTTGGCTCAGGAATTGTGTCAGTGACGCGAGACGGACTCTCATCTTTTGGCACCAAGTGAAGATTTGCCTGTTTCAATATGACGCTATTCCATGATTCACAATTTTCATTGTAAACTTTTTGATTTATCAATGAAATTGTCGATTTCAAGTCGATTTTATTCTCATCGATTCCATTTCGAAGGAGGAAGTACGCGAACTTGATGTGAATTTGAGATATAGCCAAACAAAGGAAGTCAATTGCCAATGGCAACTTTTTGATAGGATTATTTAACGTCTCTTTATTATAATTCGAAGATAAAGAATCGTCAATGAAAGCATCTCCGGCATTCAATCTTGTTGCAAGTTCAGCACGATCAGATTCAATACAATTGTAAAGAAAATGTTCTTGCCAAAGTGGTGAATAACGAGAAGCGATAATCAAATATTTATCTTTCTCAAGTTTATTGTGCATTTTCAACCACAAAAATTGTATTTTTTTGCCAAAATTCATATCAACGATTTTGTTCTTTTCATTGGTCGACTTAACAGAAACGAAGAAGTTCTCAAGCGAAGTTAAAAAGGAGAATTCTAGACGATGGAAAAGATATTTCTCGTTTTCGAGGATGAATTTAGTTGCTATATCAACTTCCTTTGAATTAGGAAGGACCGAAAGATCATTGAATAATTTCTGAAAAACCGGCGTTTCCAACTTAAAATGTTGATAATATAAATTCTCAAAAACAAGCTCAATTCGTTCAGACAAACTACATTCAAAACGTGCATGATTTAAAATTCTAAATCTAGAAACTAAAAACTTCAAAACACTCCTCAAAACCATTCCTTGTCTTGCATGAGGAGCTTCACGCATCATTGTGAAGCATTCATACCAAGTTGGAACGTAAAAAAACTTCTCAAATCGACCTTGATTATCAATTAAATGCGTCGACTTGTCAGGACCGAGAATGTAAGTATCAACGAATGTATTAGTTAAAATTATTCGTCTTTCCAGATTGCAAACTTCAGCAATTTCAACTTTCAAACCGAAAACCGCAAATTTATCAACCATTTCAGTTATGTACAAATCAAACATTTCTTGTTGTGTCATTGATTTTTGTTTTACATGAGCTGACAAGATTGTTCTTGACATTAGCTTCAATGTTTTAATGGACAAACAATAGATGTCTTTGTCCTTCTGAACAAGTTGGTTGTCTCTGAAAATATTAAGCGGTTGGAAGAAGATTTTGTCAGCAATGATACTCTTTATGTATCGTCTTTCATTCTCTTCATCACCGTAAAAATCAGAAGGATCAACGCCTGTCAGAAACATGCCTGAGTCTGCACCAAGCTCGAAGTAAGAAACAAGGAAGTTGTTGTCAATTAAATGACGGTTGAATCGAATGGCTATTTCAAAAATTGTGTTCTGTAACTTTTGAAAACGAATCATGCGTTTCAACCCAGAAAAATCAGCAGCAAAAATGATATCTTTAATTGACGAGCTTTGGTCGAATTTTAACGATATCAATTCAAATTCAGTCAAGGCAACTTCAAGCACATTTATGTCAAATGTTTCTGAATGAAGGTCAATTATTTCTTTAGTGGCACTGTCTTTAAAAGGAGTCATTCGAATGCCTTTCTCAGTGATTCCAAGTTGGTCGCATTGCGTGTAATACGCATGCTGAAGTAAGTCCGTTTCAATGATCAATGTTTGAAGCTTCCATGCTAAATGCATGAACCTTCGTGTTGACAACATGAAACGAAGTTTTCGGCTTTCTTTCATTTTTGAGATCAACTTTTTGATAGCATCAACAGTGTTGACATATGGTGATATGAAAAGTGACTTCACAATGTCAGAAAGTTGGAAGTGAAAAGTGGTCGATGAACGATCAAACGGGAAAAAACCGTTTTCAAACACATTTTTGTTAATTTTCTCGATTTCTTCCCAAATTGAAATTTTCAGATATTCGCCATATTTTGACGTTTTAAGGTCAATTGATTCACCAAGTTCTTGAGCTAATTTTGGCACAAAATCGATGAACTTCGAAATGTCAGACAAAGACTCGTAGACCTCAAAAGGAGATATTTCAATTGACTCATAAAAAGAACGATATTTTGTGTCAATTGAAATTTGTGAAGGACGATCAAAAATTGGAATAGGATCACTAAATTGGGAGGAAAATAATCGTTCATGTAAAATTTGTAAGTTGACGAGTGTCCTGATCACGTTTGCTTTCTTCTGCATGAGTTTTATTGCCATTTTATAGGGCACTTCGAAAGAGTTGTAAACTGGAAGGTTAAAATTTGGCCTTTCGATAATTATATCAAATATTTGTGAAGTGAGGTGATCATCCAATTTATGTTCGAGGCATTCAATTAACGGTTGAACGAGCATCCTTTTGGCATTCAAAAAGTCAAGCTCATTTTGAAGAAGCCTCTCAACAATCGACTCGTAATCAACAATGACTGAGTCTGATCCTTTCCTATCGGCGGCGGTTTCTTCGAATTTAGAGATGTAGTAAGAGCCAACGCCGATCAAAGAATTGACCAATGCTTGGTAAAATGTCAAAGCATCCTCAAAAATGAAAGGTCCGTTTGTGTCAAAAATTTCAATGATTTCTTTGAATTTTGACTGACGTGATCGGAATTGAGTGGATCGCATCACACTCGGTTTTGACGCTAATAATTGAGCACATAAGTATTGGAAATAATTCATGTGTGACAAAACCGCAACCGCCAGATATTTGGCATGAATGTACCGTAATTGATACCACGAATCTATCTTGTACAAAGGAATTGGTTTTCTTTCTTTTTCTCCGTGGAAATGGACGCTTCTATACTCATTTCCTACCCATAAATTGTACGCAGAAACTCTTTTTTTGATCTTTTGGTTGAGTTCGTCCATTGAAAGACCAAGTAAAGAATTGAATACGTCTTTCAATTTTGTATCATGAGGATTAATTGAGATTAATGTATGGTTGGTCAATTGACCAATGTTCGTCTGATGTGGATAATGGGAAAAGTCGTACTTTTTCCTGGGTAAGTCGTAAAAATCAAGAGCTTTGAATAGATCATAAAATTTCTTTCTGCAATTGTAGAGAAATTGTTGACCATCGTTGATTTCTAGATCAAAGTCAACATTTAATCGATTAGAAAGACGTTGTAATTCATTGTTTATCGGTTCTACTTTATCTGGTAAAAATGGTACAGGGGTTTTACTCATATCTTCTTTATAACTTTGAGTAATCGAATCAAACATGCGTGTAAAAATTGATTGTTGGCTGGTTAAAGAAAATCTTCGAACATGAATTAAAAGTGATCGTAAAAATGCTTTTCGACGTTTATGAAAGAATGTAGCATAAAGTTCAAGCATTAAATCATTGATTGTAAAAGATGCGTATTCTTTGCTTTTAAGACGTAAAATGCCTTCTTGGCAACCATATAAATATTTTGTCACATATTTATCATATAAAGCAAATTCCATCTGTGTGATTGAGAAAAACTCTGGTTGCGTACAACGAGATAACACTGTATTGCGTAGCCTGGAAACACGTTCCTGCTCTGATTGGAAAAAACGTTCTAATGATGAATTTGTATCTTCTGGAAGTTCGTAATCATCAGATGCGTGGCGTAGGAGATCTATCGAATAAGATGATTCTTCTGGAATAGGGCATGGATTATTGAATTTTGAAAGAAATTGGTCGCGAACTTGGCGAAATTCGATCATTGTATGAAAATTTGGGATTTTATTTGTCATTATCGATATTTCAGAATCTTTTAATGATTCAACTGTAGAAGTAATTTGATCATTAAGTTTTTTGAGAAGCAGTTCAAGACCTGCTTCTGTGATGTTCATAAAATTCTTTTTTTGTTGAAAAAACGATTTTTTTACACAATATATGGTTATAATTATTTTTCTTATTTTCATTTATCATATCAATTGAAAAAAAAATCGTTTTTTCAACTGGTTTTCACTTTTCCCCACTTTTTCAATAAGATAATAACAAACTCGAATTTTTTGAATTTTAAAAAAGGTTTAGGAACTGGTTTTTAGCGGTTAGGAACGGGGTTTTTTGTTAACTTTGAGTTAAAATTTCCTTCCAATTTATATACTGTAAAAGTGGCATGATTTTGAGTGAGAATATAATATTATATACGTAATATAATATTAAAATGAATATTTGATTAATTCATAAATTGAAAGTTGAAAATGTAATAAATAATTGAAGAATTACTCTGAAATTAATAAAGAATTGTTGGTTTTCTTATATTGAAAAATTATTTCAATTTTTAAATTGAATAAACTTTTTATGAACTTAATTAAACAGTTAATAGAAATTTCTGATTGTTAACGTCTTTTATTTTTTTATTTTTAGAGATGGAAAATTATAGTAATAATGACTCATCATACGACCTTTCTTCTCATGCCTCAGATGATGATGACTCAAATTCTTCTCTTTCAATAAATTTTGTCAAAAAATGGCCAGAAACCTTTCGGAACTCAGTTCAATTAGTTAGAGACGCGCAAATTGACATTAAACATTTTAGACTTGAACGAAATGGAAATGAAATGGAAGCAGAACTCGTTGATCGTGAAATTGAGCTTCAAGCAGAAATTAGAGATATCACTTCTGAAACAACAGATCTCAGGTTGCAAGTTTCAAATCTTGAAACTGAACTTTCTCAAGTTCAAGAGCAAAGAACTCATGATATAATTTCAATTCGTACTTCACTTGCGAATCAATTGAAATTTTATCAATCTGAAATGACTGATTTTGAGAGAACAATTCAATTGTTGCAAGATGCAATTGAAGCACAACGAGAAAATCATGAAAGAAATAAAGATATGTTGAATACGAATAAATCAAGTGGTGAATCCGCACTTGATACTGAAATCGAAATGCTCAAAGCTGAAATTGAAAGAACAAGAAAATCATCGATATCTCTTGCTTCAAAAAGCAGTTCAGATATGACAGATGCAGAAACAACCATCAGTTTACTAAATAGCGAAATTGAATCAGCGCAAACAGAATACGAAAAAATATCAAACAAGAGGCAAGAATTCCAAAGAAACCTTTCCATATTAAAAAGAGAGCTCATTGTTGAAGAAGAAGAAGCTGCAGCATTGCATAATCAAGTTGTTAAAAATTCGCAGCTTCGAGCTAAAATGAAAGGTGCTATTGAACGTGTTAGATTGCATATATGGAAAGTCAATAGTGCTAGTTTTCAATATTTATAATCTATATCATAATACAAAAAAAATTATTATTAACCGAGATAGAGATGTAAGATATGTTTAGAATAATTGATGAGAAGAATGCAAAATTTACTGTTCAAAGATTAATCTTAAAGATTTTTAATGATAAGAATTAAGCAGTCCAATAAAATGATTAAACATCAAGTCCCGAAACCAAGCATAAAATCAGTTGTTTAATGCAATTGTATAATTTATGCTACTCCATCGGAAAAGAATATTCTAATTCCAAACCGAGTATTTAGAAAAAAAATCTCTTTTATAATCATTTCAATTAATTATTATTATTAACAAAATAAACAAAATCATATGATAATTTACGAATTTTAATTAGAATTTTTTTTTTTTTTTTTTTTTTTCATAATTTAATGGACTGGAATTCCAGCAATAGCGCCACCACTCATACTCTTCCTTTCCTTTTTAACATTATGGGTAAGATTTTCGAATTTTGTATTTCTTTCGATAACTAACTGATTATTGTTCAATTCATTTGGAGATAGCAAACAAGCAGTGCCAACCTTTGGTAAACCACCAGTTAGGTCAATGAAATAAGTGGTGGAATCTCGATTGTGATATATTCAGGAACAGATTTTGTTTCACCACTGAAAATTGATTTTGATCTTTCAAATTTTATAATTAATATTTATTTTGTCTAAAGTAGCATTTTTTATAATAATCATATAATATTTTGATTAGTAATTGTTTTTATATAATATCAACAAAATTTATTTCAATCACAATATTATATCAAAAGCCATAATTGAAAAGTAATTTTACTGGGCAGTAAAATCAAGTTAGGATAATTTTCACATAATGAATTTTTAACACATTTTGTGGAAAATAAAAATAAATTCATTTAGCACAAATCTGTTTTCTAAAATCATGTGTTCTTCAAGATAGGGAGTGACGAGCGTTTTGTTGGATCAACTGGATTTTTGGAGCAATCATTAAAAACAACTAATGCGGAATTAAAAAATGATGAATTTGAAGAGCGTTTTAATGAAAATGATGGTTGTTGGGGAGAATTCGAAAATAAACCTGAACTTAAAAGTTGATTGGTGTGTGAACTTGGAGGTGGTGAAGATGATCTGTTTTTTGGAACTATTGATTGAGTTGGTTGGTTTGTCGGTATGGCTTGATTTCCTGGGGGAAGGGGAGATGCTGGTGGAGGTTTTGGTAGTTGAGGTAAGCTCTCTGATCTCCCAGCAGAAATAAGAAAATCTTTTTGGGTCATTTTTGAAAGAAGCTGATTATATGAAAAAAAGGATCTAATTGCTCTTGGGATTTTTGCTGACGATTTGCGGGTAGTAGCCTTAGACATTGAAAAGAAGAGAATATCATCTCTTGATAATTTTCTTAATGGTGGCAGTGAATAAGTAGTGGTTTCATTATTTTCGTCTATAACAACAACGCCACTCTTGTTTTCTGATGATTTTCCATAGCAGCTTGAAGAAAAAACTGTAATAAGAGGAGCTTTTTCAAATACAGAAATGCCATCATCAACGCATTGATGTGCTCTGATAATCAATTTCATTCCACTACTTTTCAGGAATTGCTTGATTGCTTTATGTCCAAAAACATTGCCATTTTCACGTTCTGAAGGTTTATATTTTCTAACTTTTGGTGACGGATCTGACCATAAAAGATCATTTGTTAAAATGTCATTAGGATCTGGAAGAGGTCTTTGAATCTGATTGATTTGATCAACAGTTTTTAAAATTGGTGAAATTCCTCCATGTACACAAAAAATTTCACCTCCAATTACTGCTGCTAAAGGCATCCAAGAAAAAACTTTCAAATAACTTCGCCAAATGTCGTCCATTCCATACATAAAAATAATGCTAGATTTAAATCCATACATTGAATTTACTTTTGCAATTTCATGATTTCCACGAACAAGAAAAACATGATCTGGAAACGCACATTGGTAGGCAATTAGCATCGTCATTACCTCTAAAGAAAAAGGTCCTCTATCAACATAATCACCTAAGAAAACGTATTTTGTAGTTGGAGGTTGTTTAAAAATTGAGAAAATACGAAGTAAGTCGTGAAAAGATCCATGAAGGTCGCCAACAACAACGCATGGTGGATCTATCTGAAGTAGTGATGGCTGTTTTTCAAGAACTTTAATTGCTAAATGACATAAATTAAAAATTGTAATAGAATCAAAAATAGGAATTGGAGTATTAATTATGTCTTCCTGATTACTGTCAGATTTTAACAGTGCTTTAAAACCTGATAGAACAAAATCAACAATTTCGTTTGATTCCATTAATTAAGAAAAAATAAAATTTTAAATTGAAAGAATTTACACTTTTGAATAATTTTAAACAAATTTTGGGAAATAAACTCAAAAAAAAAATGTTTTCAATTGTTATTCAAAGTTTATATGCTGAATATAGGAGAAATTAATGAAAAAAAATGAAATATATTTCATATTTTAAATAAAATATATTTATTTTTCATAAAATATCAGTAAAATAAAAGACAACTAAACAAAAAAAAGGATTTTTTAATATTTTGAAATATCATAATGCTAAACTTTTTCCACTTTTTCATTTGAAAAAATTATATTTATATTATATGTAAACTGATTGGTTTTTAGTATTTATAAATAATTTTATACAAAAAAGAAAAATTACATTTTTTGTGATAAATAATTCAAAAAGTGAAATATTATTTTTTATTTAGTGGCCGTTTAATTTTTTGTATTATATATGCAAGGTAAACCACCAAGTTGGTTCGCCGAAAAATTAAAATTCCTTGCTCAAACAGGTAAACTCGATCTTAGTGGTGAAGCATTTGATGACTTATCTTTCGTTGGTTCAAGGCCATCAATGAAGCAATTAGATCTATCATTCACTCCGATTCAAACTATTGAAGGACTTCAACTTCAACCAAAACTTGATACTTTAATAGCAGACTCGTCAGAGTTAGTAAATTTTAAAAATTTTAGAGCAGTACAAAAAATTTCATCGATTTCAATCAAGAATACGCCAGCATCTCATCTTCCCAATTTCAAGCTATCGCTTTTGATTGTAATTGGTCCATCGTTGCGAGTTATAAATGGAGTATATATATCTCAAAAATTAAGGGAAAAAGCTGCCAAATATCCACCAATAGCTTCGGATCTAATTAATTGCGGATGGATAGCCGAATATCCATGTCCGGACGATGAATCTTTGGAAAAAATAAGTCAATCATATGGACTTGCTGAAATTGAGGAAGACATTGAGGAAACCCCGATATGTGAAGACCAAGAAAACATGGTTAATTTTGAAAAAACTGTTGATTATTATACATCTGTTCATAAAAAGCTAATACAAAAAGCACATCAACAAATTAAAGAAGGTTCCTTAGATTACCCTATAGATTCATTTGAACAGTTATCTTTTGTAAAGGAGCCGCCACCTAAAAAAGAAAATTCTTTTTTGAGTGGCTTAGAAGCTGAATTCGGGCTTACTTTATGCGATAAAGTTCAAATTTTACTTCATCACCATGGTTATAACGTTGATCAAAAAAATCGTGCTGAATCTATGATCCATATTCTTTCAGAATTACTTGAACTTGATTCACAAGTAGTCTTTGAAGAAGAAGAAGAAGAAGATAATCAAATAGAAAACGAAGAAGAGGAAGAAAAAATCAAATATAAAATAGAATTCAATCAGCAAACTAAAAAAGCAAGCAATGCCAAACAAATTGAAAGCAAACCCAAAGTTAATGATATTAAAGAGATCAAGCATAATGAAAATCATCCAAATGAAAATAATCAGATTGAAGTTAAACGCTTTACCATTAATTACAACCAAAAGAAACCAAATCCAAATAATAATAATCATTCTGAAAGTAAACAAATTGAAAATAAATTAAAGAAAAGCAAGCAAATTCAAGAAAGCAAGCAAATTGAAAAGAAAACTGATGAAACTAAATCAATTGAGAAAAGATCACAAGAAAATAAACTAATTGAAGAGAAAGCATACGAGAGCAAAGAAACTATATCATTTGAAAGAAGTTATACTGAGAAGAAAACAAAACAAGTTAAAAATGATAATAAAAAAAGAAAAAATTCCTTCACCGAGAACAAAAATTACGAGGTTAATAGCGAAAAAGATTATTATTTTGAGAATGACAATCATAGCAATGGAAATGATAGCTACAATGATAATTCGATTAGCAACTTTAATAATAGTGCTGACGATAATTATAACGATAATTTTGAAGATTATAGCAATGGTGATGGTAATGAAAACATTAACTACAATGAGAATGCTGATTATAATGAAGGAACTAACTATAATAGTAATCCAAACTTCAATGAAGAAAATTATAATGATAACTATAATGAAAATACAAACTTCAATGAAGAAGAAAATTATAATGATAATTACAATAAAAACGCAAACTACCATGAAGAAGAAAATTTCAATGATAACTATAATGAGAATACAAACTACAACGAAGAAGAAAATTCCAATGATAACTATAATGAAAATGCAAACTACCATGAAGAAGAAAATTCTAATGATAATTATAATGATAATCAAAACAATATTGGAGACAAATATTCTAATGATAATTATAGCGATAATCCAAACTACAGTGATGAAGAAAAATTTAATGATAACTATAATAAAAAAGAAAACTTCAACGAAGAAGAAAATTATAATGATAACTTAAAAGATAATTTAAGTGATATCAAATATAATAATGATGATGTAAATAATGATTATGATGAAGACGAAAATGAAGATGAGAACGAAGCCAATAGTAATAACTATAATAAGAACTACAATGTTCTTTTTAATGGTCACAGTAACGTTAATAATGCCAACGATTATGACGAAGATGAAAATGAAAACGTTAATAACAATATTAATGAAAGCTTTAGCGATGATTATAAACAAAATTATAATAAAAATGATGATATTAAAAATGAAAATGATTATGAAGAAAATGATTACGAGGAAAATAATGATGATGTGTCAAATAATAATTATAACCAAGATTATATAGATAAGCATAGTCAACATGATGATATCGATAATGAAGAAGAGAATAGTCATAATGAAGAAGAGAATAGTCATAATGATGAAGACGTTCTTGATGAAGGCAACCAAGAGCCCAAAGATAAACAACCTAAAAGTACAATTGACAATGTTTCAGATGAAAATGAAATTGAAAATACTGAGAAAGAAGTGGATATTACTTTTGATTCAATTACAAAAGAGCAAATGAATACTAGTGGCCTTGATAAAAAATTTTTTGAATTAGTTCAAAACTTTTCTTCTGGAACAGATAGTATTAATGAAAGTGATCTTCAAGATGATGATCTTAAATGGAAAGAATTTGTTGCTCAATTAGATTCCCAGTAATATTTTTTTTTTTAAATTATATGCTGTGTGTTTACCGCTTACTTTTAATCAATTTTTATTGTTTGCTATTTTAATAATAAAAAAACGTATTCAATTTAAATCCCTCTTTATAATCACTGTCTGCTCATTTCAAATCGCTCCTTTTTTGACACTTTGAAAGGTCAATATATGGTTAAATATCTGTTAAAAAGGAAAATTTGAAAAGCGCAAACCGTATAAAAGTTTCTTTCAAGAAACTTAAATTATCGAAGATGCTTTTTGGATAATTTCATATAAAAAGTGTATGATTCTGACGAAAATGGTATTCATATAGTATGGTTATTTTTGAGGAATAAAAAGTATGTTTTCATATGAAATTTGTATTTTTTTAGTCAGAATCATTCGAAAAAGTTCTTATATATCTTTTTTAATAATTTTTTTAAACGATCACATTATATTATATCTTTCATGGATTTTATCAGAATCATATTTTTTTTATTCTAAGCATGTTTAAACATTCTTAGAGTCATTTTTGCATACAACACAATTTTTCTGAAAAGTATTGAATAATTAAAATAATCATCTCAATTTTGAAATAAATAATTATTGATTTTCAATAATAAATTGAAAATTGAATTGTATGCATAAATGAAAAACAGTTTATATTCCAATAATACAAATTATAAAAAAATCAAATGATATTTCAAAAAATCAAAAATACATATATTTTTCTTTGGCAGATTTTCTTCCAAAATGTACACTTATCTCGAACCATATAACCATTCTATAGAAAATTCATTATTTATTTATCTTTTTGGTACAAACTTTTTGATAGAAAATCTTCATAAAGCGATGTACTCAAATAACTGAAAGGGTTGTTAACAAAAAACTACCTTAGAACCGTCATGATATGAAATTAAACATGCAGTTGTGAATAAAAAGATATTACATTCTTCAAATAGAGATAATAAAATTCAATGAGCTTTCTAGGGAAAGTAATGAAAATATTGGTAAAAGGATAATCTGCAAAAAATTTTAAATGATTATTTCTTGTTTTAGATTAGCCAAATATTGAAAAATCAAACGGTTGAGTTAAATGTGAACTATGGGCATGCATTTTATACTTTTCTTGCTTAATGCTGACGTAAATTTTCAAGAATGAGCTTAATTTGGTGTTTTTAAAAAGTTAAGAATGAGTTAATTAAACTTTTTTTTCTGATTTCTTTTTGGATTGGATATAACTGTTCAAATATTTTACTTATTTTCTAGGGTGATTTGAGATTGTTTTGCAATTTTCCTCCAGCTTTTTAAGAGCATATTAAATATGAGTTGGAATCTTTCTGAACCTGAGTAAATTTGGGTTTAGCCCATTTATTACTTTTACTTTGACAATGCAAAATATTCTTCTGTCAAGGGGCTGGTAAATACCAGTCACATTCTTTAGTACATAAATAAGTTCAATATTGAGTATTTGAACAACTTCTTAATAAAACATGGCGCTGTGGTTTTGGAATGCCATAAAATTTATGGAATCACAATTGTTTTTCCCAGTAGTTCAGCGTGATACAATGCATGAAACCGGAATTTCAGAAAGAAATAGCAATAACGGGAGAACGAACAATTTTACCAATAACTGCAGCATTGGTCGACCACAGGAAATTCTAAATACATAGATTTACTCTTTGATATGCTCGATAATGATATTCATTTGATCCAAGGTTGCCACACAGACGAAGGTAAAGGTTTAATTAAAAGTATTGAAAACAACAATTGCAAATCCCTTATGCTTGTACCATATGAGCCTACATTGTCCAGATAAATCAATACTTATCAAACTTTTAAAAGCAGAGGATTCTTATATAGATCTTTTTATCCGTAAAAAAATCAACGTACGTTAAAAAAATTAATACAATTTAAACGGTTAGATTTTATTTAAAATAGAATAAAGCAATTCCAAGATAACAACAATGCTGCAAGCACCATTAGCAACGATTGACCAGCAGGATCTCAGAGCATTACTAATAATCGAATGTCCTAACTATTTGAATAGTTTACATATTCATAAAAACCTCAAAAGTTGATAAAATAATTTTGATGAAAACCATCAAAAAGATTAAAATTCATTATATTCAAAAAACGTATGTGGTTTTACTTATGTGTTTTTTTAAACGTACGGGGCTTAAAATACGGAATAAATTATCTATCATTCTTATTATAAAAGATGATGAAGGAGTAGACTTGTTATTATGAGAATAGATATCAAAAACATCACTTTTTTACATCTGATACTCGATTATCAGTTTACAAATCTGATGTCGAGATTATCGATTATCAAGATATCAGATATGAAATGAGATATTAAAATAATTGTAAACTTGATATCAATCACCTAGATCTCGAACAGATTTATCTTTTTAATAATTGGTATTTGTGATTTTATAATATCTAAAAATAAATAATAGAATGTATTGATGTTTATTTTAAGATTAAAATCAAAAAAATGCATTCTTTTTTATGAAATATTTGAGATTAAATTACGATCATATATTTTCAAAAAGTTTAATTGAAAATTCTGATATCAAAAGCTGAGAAAAAAAATTCTCGATCTCTGAAATCGATCTCGAAAATTTGTGTATATTTATGTATCGATATCAAAAACTCAATCAATTAATGATCTAGAGAATCGGAGAATAACAAATCTATGAAGGAAATAGATGAAATAAAATTACCCGATTCGAAAATTCAGCACCAAGAAATATGAACCTTGCCACTTCATGTGTAGAATCTTTAATTACTAGAAATGATTTGAAGAAACGAGAACCTATTGTTAACTTCAAAGAAATTTGTAAGTATGGATTTATGGCTCTCGAAAAGATAACTATGCAGACACAATAATTAACTGACTCTGCCACAAAATTGATTAGCTAAGCTTTAAGTATTTCACATCACTTACAAGTAATAAACCCAAATTCAAATTATGGGATTTTGGAAGTAGGAAAACTAAATGAGGACCCAGCGTGCTCAGTTACTATAATACCAAATCAACAGCCAAACTGTACATGCAAGCTTTATGCCGATTGTGGCATGCCATGCATGCATATTCTGGCTGTTGCCTGTCGACTTAATCTTGATTGGTGTTTGCTAAAAAAAAATTGTATGTTTTATAAACTGTTTTTTGTTTGCGAAAAGGCCTACTATATGACATTCTATAAGATTTTGAAATCGTTATTTGCATAAAAACATTTTTAATCTTATTTTAATGACGCTATTAACAAATATCTTTTTTATAATCATCCAAAGATCTTTCCAACTTTAACGAATTGATCAATGATAACATTGTCTTGAGACCTGGAATGCCATAAACTATGAAGAATCTTTTTTATTTGATTGTTTTGATGGCTGTCGTCAGAATGGTTTTTGTAATTAGATGAAAACCTCTTCATCTGACCAAACACAACTAAATCCAAAGGTTGGTCAGATGAATGAGGTGGCAAAAAACTTCTTTTAAATATAGATATTCTAAATTTTGCTTTTAAATGTCATTTTCATGCGCCAATAATCCATCCATCAGTAAAATGACATTTCTCTGGGTTCTGCTATAAACACGTTTGTAAACTAATATTTAAAAGATACTGAAGTTACATACCCAGATGGTGTATGTACGAACTGGAAGTTTGTTAGTGATAAATATTTGTAGATTTTGAAATCTGTAGTTTTCTTTTGGAGAATCATTTGAGGTTTTATCCAGCGACCATCTCTTGCAATGCAATGTAATACCGAGGACAATTTTTCCTGCCTTGAAATAGCAAATGGAGCTGTGTTTTTGTCATAGACTTTTAGGAACAATGTTTCTCTTGAATCTACCCAATCATGGTTTCCACATTCACCCAGGTTGAACACAAACTGAAGTGGAACAACCTGAATCCATGACATGTAAAAGACTCGTCTTCCAAAACGACTGTGAAATCAATAATATTCTAATTCGAAATTAATTAGTATATGCTTTTAATGAGCAATCTTATTTTCATGCAAAACTGTTACAATTTAATTTCGACTTCAATTCGTTGAATTGAAATTAAAAAAAAGAGAAAAAGTGACATATTTTTGGACCATCACTTTCAATGCCATTTGCAATGTTGACTTTGACATCATTTCAACGTTAACTACGTTGAAAACAAAGAGCTTTTAAAAAGGTCGTTGCGTTAACAATTATTTCTTTGTTGACCTTCCCTGATCAAAATCAATTAAATTCAAAGATGATATAAAAAAAAAATTTATATGTTGATTTGGTTTTAAAAATATAAATATAAATAATTATATTTTGCAACAATATATATAAAAATATATATAATTATATTTTGTCTAGTAGATATTATGGAATTAGGCATGTTATTTTGAGAATCGATATCAGAATTGACACTTTTTTAATATTGACAATCCATTATCAGTTTGTAAACTTGATATCGTTATTCTCAGGAAATCATTAATAAAATAGGCAATGTTATATGAAAAATATTGTAAATTTGATAACGATTATTGATTACTCATCATTATCAGACATTTTCTACTTAATAAACATTATTAGATTTTATTTTTCTCTTTGTAAAATAATATATCATTTAGATAAAGCATATATTATCATTTTTCATTATTTAAAATTTATTCTAAGCAAATATATTTGTATTTTTTATTTCTCAAAAATTTGAATACTTTCGAAAATTTTTTTCTTGATATCAAAATATTTCTCGATTTTTGATATCGAGATCGATTATCAAATTAATAATTTTGTTATCAATATCAAATAACGTTCTAATAATTGATATTGATTATCGAGATATAACAAGCCTATTTGGAATATTTATTACTAAAGTTTTCCCACTAATTGGAAAATGAAGTGACGTTAATAGAATTTGACACCAGCATTTTCTAATCTTATTTCAAATGCTGAGTTTTTTTTTTTTTTTTTGCCACTTTTAAAAAATTGACCTATCATATGGTGAAAAAAATATTTCATATCACTTTCCAATTGGATGATTTTTTATATCTCAATATTGTCAAGAACAATTTTTCTTATGAAGATCATCAGCATTTTTTTTTTATCTTTTAGTTATTTTTTCGATATATTCTTTCTGACAATAATGTTGCACTTTTTTCAATGATTGAACTTTGAAATTGCTATCTTTATGATAAAAAGACACAATTTGATTCATCAGAGATTACTATTGAATAAGATGTTAAAAGTATTAAATAATTAAATCAAATTTAAAAATAGTTTCTTGTAAATTTATTGTAAAAATTTGATTGAACTGCTTTTATCACCTGATTATAGAAGTGATCCACAAATTCTTCTAACATCAGGAAAGTTTTTCACATTAATTGATTCAAAAATTCCTATTTAAACCACTTATTTGATCGGTTTTACAACATTAATTGAGAGTAAAATAAAAAAACTGCCAGAAATTTTTGAATGTATTTTTCAAATATATTTAGATGGAACAAGAAACCACCAATGCTATCAATTCATTCAATTGATCTTGCAAGCTATGATTCAATTGATGATTCACCACATGCATCGTTTGATGATAGTTATTCACTAAAAGAATTGATAAAGAAAGAAAGAAAGAAAGAAAAAAAAAGACTTTTGGAATTTATATGATCGTTTTCTTATGACCATTAAAATAATCGTTTTTGCGTAATGAATCCAAAATGATCAAGTTAAAGTTTGCTTTTGATTATCCTAATTTGATCTGCTTCAAATGACGACTTAATTATTATTGACAAAAAAAAATAATAAGAATTTATCAATTTGATCAATTTTCATTCCAGTCATTCTTTTCACTGCGTTTACATCATCCAAATAATTGCATGCTTTTTGATAGCTGATATGTGAATTTAAATCATTTTTGGCAGGTACAATTTGTCATTAAAAACTACTTGCTTTTGCTGTGGCTGCAAATGGATCTTAAAAGCTTGTAGTTGAATCAATAGAATTTGAAAATGGATCGTTACTTTTTTCTTTCAATCAATATAACCTGCTTATCTGCATAAAACGCCACTTGCAAGACTTGCCTCAATTGCTTTTGCCTTAACCTCATCAGATATTGATTTTTTTTCTTGACTTGTATTTCGAGATCTTAAAGAAACGAAAAAACTTACAAAGGCAAGATTGCTTTACTAACATTTTTACCATCCAAGCATCCAAATTTGTTTTCATCTCAACATTCAATGAATGAATGAATTTCATTAACATGCATTTCAATAGATTTATTTGTTCCAATTGAAGCACATCTTCAAAAAGGATAATTTCGATTTATTGAATATAATAAATTCTTCGACAATAAACATAACTACTATTCTTATTGAATTTGTTCTTTAACTGCTGATCGTATTAGAAAACGATTCTTTTTTCTTTTTTGGTTTTTGATGAACTTTTTCTTTCTTTTATATAAGGAATAATTAAACCGTTCTTTCTTTTCCCTTCTCTTTAATGAATAATATCTTTTACCTCTCCAATTTTTGAATTTTGAATCATAAAACCTTTTTCGAATCATGTAATCTTTTTCATCTTCATTATTGGCAATTTCTTTAATATCAATCCAATTATACTTCAACTTTTCTAGCTCTTCAATCTCTTGGTAATGAATGTAAACATCATTTACATTTCCATAACAAAATAAACTGCAATCACTTGATGAGAATAATTTGTTTTTAATTATATAATCAATGATTTTATAATTTTGATTAATGTTTGCATAGTACAGAACACTTTCATTGTCACGACTCTTTTTTATATAATCAACTTTATCAATTGACAACAAATAAACCAAAAATTCAAAAAATCCTTCATAAGCTGCATCAATCAGAGGTGTTAAACCGTTATTTCCAAACTCATTAATTGAAGCTGAATTTTCCAAATCATTCAATATAATCATTGCTGAATAATTTGCAGCGTTAATGCATTTTATATAACATTCACCATTGATTTTTATACCATAAATATTAACAATATATTCAATTAATTCGTTCTGCATAAATGAAATTGCTATATAAAGCAATCTTCTATTCTTTGTGATATCCATATCATGTGACATGTTTTCCGTTATATGAATAATATCAACGTTTCCTCCTGCAATCGCATATTCCAGCAATCTTCCAAAATCAATTTTTTCTGATTTGAATAAAAGAAATTTGAAGCAATGAACCGATCCATAGAATGCCGAATATTCAAGTAAATTTGATGACTTAAAATAATCATACAATTCAAAAAGTGGCAATACAAATGTCTCTTCAATATTCCAATTAGTTTGTTCAATGATGTTTTGAAGTAAATCAATATCATCATTGAAAATTGCTTCATATAAAATGTTACAGTTCTTGTGTAAATCTAATATAATGAAGTATTCAATTCTTCTTTCATATTTATATCCATTGAAAAAAAAGTTAAATGAGTCATTGATTCTTTTTATAATATTTTTGTATTCAAATTCGGTTATATGACTTGAATTAAATAATAAATAGTATATGATTTGAATTCTTTCAATTATTTCTTGATCTGTATAAACTCCATCGCAATCAAAATGAATCATGTCCAAATTAAGATTAAGTTTTGGGATCTTTTTTAATATGCTTGAAATTATAGTTAATTGTTTAGGCCTCGAATATGCATATGATGCTAAGAGCTTCATTGTTGAAAATAGTAAATTTTCTTTTTTTAGTAATTGATTTTTTAAAATAAAATTGCAAATTTGACTGATACTAACATTTTCATTAATCGACATTAGCAAATTCTGAAGTTTTGTGTAAATTTCAAATTCATTCATTGCTGAAATGTAAATTACAAAAGTATTTAAAAAAATTCTAGCCCATTAAAATATTATGACATTAATACAAAAATTTGAATGTACAAACAAATTTTATGCTATCAATGAATTTGATATTTCCTTTTGAAGTTTTGGGCAAATTTCAAATTCATTAATAGCAGAAAATTTTCAATTTCAATGCATATTTGTTCAGTATCAATTTGATATTGTTTAAATGACTTCTCTTTCACGAGATGACAGCGAATTAGCGTTTCAGAAGAGACAAAAAGAATTAAAAAAAGCATGTCATAATTTTAAGCAAGTTTTATCAGATATTAAATCAATGTCACAACAATCTGATATTTTATCAAGCACTGACGAACATGAAGAAGATACCATCAATGACCATTTTTCATACAAGATCAATTATTCACCAAATAACGAAGACATCCAAAAAATTAAAATATATAAAAATCATATTGATTATGGTAAATTTGATATTGAAGAGGAAGAAGAATTTCCTGATCCAGAAAAAGCAGAATTAATTACCGAATCATGTGAACTTCGTGCAATTATCAGAGAATTATATTCAATGAAATCTGATTTAATTAATTTAACCTTTAAATTAAGACGTGTTAAAGGAAGTCAAATACTAATAGCTAAAAAATTAAATGACAAAATTTCTCTTATCACTCAAGTTATTTCAAGGAACATAAGCCGGGCAGAGCTACTACTAATCGATCTTTATTAACAATGCCTTTTTCAAAGCAATTTCATTTTATATTATCTTTGTTTTGTTAATTAAACTTAAAATTAAAAATATTTTAAGTTTTGCTCAATTTTATCATACTCATTTAATGCTATCGCAAAGTGACATCTCATGTGACTTTCATTTTTAGCAGTAAATGAATGTACTATTAATTATTTTTAAAGATGAGTTTCAAAAGATAAAGAAAGTAAAAAACTAATATTTACTTTTATTAAAAACAAAATTCCCGAGTAAATATTTATTAATAAAAACAAAACTAAATAAAAAAAAAAATAAATTAAATAATTACCATTGATACTGCAGGTAGCTTATGAGAACAAAACGAAGAATTCATATATCTTTTTCTCGGCTGTACTATTTTTCCAATACAATTGGATTTAATAGCTAACGATCCTGTTCTATACATGCTATTATGAAGATTGTGATGATGGCTACCATTAAACCCACGAGGAAGAAATTTTTTATCCTCGCCAGATTTATGCTTTTGAAAATAGATATCGATTTCCTTTTCTTTTTCCTTTTTTTCTTGTTCATTCTTCCCTGATATTTCTGCTAGCATCTTCCATTTTTCAGAAACATCAGGATTATCATTTTGATTGGTATCAAAAACAACAGTATGCTTTCTTTTTGTAATCATTCTCATTTTATGAAATTCAGGTGGATTTATTTCTGACATTATTTTTAAAACGTTTTCAAAACGCTTTTTTATAGTATCATCCCAATGGTTCAATGAAATATTACTCATTACTTCGTACATTTTGTCAATTGCAATGGTGGAATTAGCAGTAATCCATGACTTATAATCTTCTTTCGTCCAAATTGGAATTATTGTATCAATTGTTTTATAGTGGCCAAAAGAAAGTTGGTAAGCCAAAAAATCGAAATAATTGATTGCAATTCTGCTGAATTCTTTGAGATCCATTAATTTAACGATTGATATGAGAAGATCAAGCATTAATGGTATTTTGGAACCATTTTGTCGAGGCCACTTATTCTGAATAGTTTTTATGATTGGATAGATAAAATTATTATCTATTCGAAGTGAATTTACAAAGAATGATTTCAAATACTGGTACTGATTTGGTATGAAATTAAATCCTATAAGTGGAAGAGCACCTTCCATAAAAGTTCGACGAGATTCAGCATCGATATTTCCTTGATTTTGATTGCATTTTCGAAAGAGAATATGAGTGAAAGTCAATAGTAATGGCATCATACAAAATGGAGTTAATTGACCAGAACATAGAGAAATGAAAGAATTTCTAATTTCAATAACAATAGCGTCATGCTCATTTGGACGCAAGTCATAGTATAACTTTAAAAAAGAAACAAGCTGCGTTCTCTCATTGGAATCAGGTAGCTGCATCAAAAATATTGCTCGTTTAGCGATATTAAAATTGAAAAAAACAGAATCTGGAAACAGAGTAAGAAATCGAAGTAGAAGCTGATAGCAAAAGATAAGATGGTTCCATGATGGCTCTAAGACGTTAAGCGTGTAATTATATGTTTCAAGAGAAGATGGAAATTTAGGATCTGATCTAAAAATATTTTTCTCTATCATTTTGAAAAATGCTTGGCGATATTTTAAGTCCATATTTCTGACTTCTACTGAATTATCGAAAAAAAGTGTAAATTCATTGAGGGTTTTAAATTTTAAATCTTTAAGTTGTTGCTGAGCACCTTTGTTTTCATAATCAATATCTTGCGAACAAATATCAAGCTTAGCATTAAGAATTGATTCAAATAACTCCGAATTATATGGAGGAAGAGGAGGAACTTCAACGAGCTTATTTTCTTTCGGAGTTACTGGACGACTTGACACCAAAGAAACAACATTATTAATTTCCATATCAACAACAGGATTAATTTTTTTTGGAGTATCATCAGTTTTTTCAGTTGAAGAAGGAATATCAAATGGATTTAGATTAGATATTGGATCAAGAGTTGGCGAATGTAAGGACATATATTTTCTTTTATTGCCTGCTATCTTCGTTGATTGTAAAACTGTCGGGTTATTAGGTGGAAAAGACTTATTTAAAGACATATATAATAGAAATTGGAAAAACTAGTACCTTATTCAATTATTAAGCAAATATTTTCAAAAAGTTTAATTAATATCAATTTTTGAATCAAAAAAATACATTTGAATTAGTCTTTTCATAAGTTTAAGAAAAAGTTTCATTGAAATACCAGATTTTTAATTTAATAAAAAATATAATTGAAACTTTTTGAATTAAAATATAATAACGAATTTTTATATAATTTTTTTAGCATACATTTTTAAAACTTTTTTATCTCGAAATTAGCAAGACAATTTTTTATGCATTAAGCAATTAATTAATTCATACTATATTAATTATTAATATTAAACAAAAATCATCAAATAACATTTTTATAAAAAAAGTTTCAGTTTCTCACACATTTGAGTTTACAGCATTCAAAAAGTTACCTAATGAGAATTTAATAAGAAAAAAATGTACGAAATACATATTATTTTTTTATTCAAAATATGAAAACTAATTTCGCTTGCGTTTATATTTCAACAAGGCAATACTATGAACTCTTAATACAAAAATCAATTCAGATTTTTAATTTCATCTTTCTTTTATGGAAAAAATAGCAAATATAAAATCATTTTCTAATATTTAACAACTCACAAAAAGTATTATGATAGTAATTTTATTTATGGTATATAACAATTTTAATCATACAATTTTCTTTTTTGATAGAGGAATAAGAGTGAAAAAGAAACAGTTAATTCTGCAATCAGAAAATATAGCACTAATATAAATGGATCATAATCATTTGCATTCAACGAAATTACAATGACTTTTCCAAGATTTGGATTTACATCAGGCTCAAAATTTTCACTTCGCAAAATTTCTTCTAAGTTTTCTATTTTTGCTGTAATTTTTCTGGCTGAATTTTGTAGATCCGTTTTAAAATTTCCAATTAAAATATTTGTATAATTCCAAACTGCTCCATATACATTCATTGCATTTTGTATATCAGCAACAACTTTTAATGTCCTTTTATGCCATTTTTGGGTGTATGGTAAAAGGGTTTGAGTAACAAAATCGTTGACATCACTATATGATGCAACATCAAAAACAGCACTATTAATTTCATGAACAATATCCAATAGATCAGTAACTGTCGATTCAGCATCTGGTTTCTCTTCCATTTTACCCATCTCGATTAAAATTTTTTTCAACTTTGGATTACGAAAACGAAGAGTATATTCTGGCGAATAGTATCCTGTTGAATGCTGCTTTAATGATGTATCTTTCCGGCTGCTTTCGATGATCGAAAAATTAAGCGAAAACAAATCGAAGCGACTGGTTTCTTGATCAGATTGAGCAGAGATTCCAAGATAATTTTTTGAAATATCTACTTTTACAAGCATTTTTGACAATAGCTTCCATTCATTTGTTTCGTTGTTAAAATGTTCAAGATGCATGTAGCCAGATCGGAATGAAATTTTAAGAGCGATATTATGATTTTTTTCGTCCAAATAAATAGTTGCGTCACTATCAGATGCTTTGTGAAATTCAAGGTTACCATGATCTTGCATTAATTTAAAATCAATTTGAGTTTGGTCGGAAGTTGTTTTAACAGAACCAGATATTGCAATGCCACGAAATTGAGAAGGACCACCAAAAAGCTTTCCATCAGCGCCGTAGTTATCAATAAACCATATTGCAAAACCTCCTCCTCCTGTACCCTGCGATATTCCAAGTTCAAATTGAACGGACCAATCTACTTCAGGAAATTCGAGGTTTGTCCATAGTGATCCTCTTGTAAATTGTATAGGAGGGGAAATAAGTATATAATTCTCATGCACAACAGTCATACCATTAAATTCCCAAAATCCAACTTTATTCTCGGAATCAAGAGTAAATGGAGGAACAAGATCACCACCTGTAGAGCTGACAATTAAGCTGAGGAAAAGAAAAAGAGTCATCAATTATTCCTGATATATGGTTATCTTTTCTTTTTTTTTTTTTATTAACAATGTTAAAAATAACGTTTTTTATCTTTGTAAAGTCGAATTCAAAAAGCTTGGGACAAACTTTTTAAATATATACTGAAAAGTATTCAATTTTGTCCCAGCATGAATGATTTTTTTTGTGAGATATATTGAAAAAATTTGAATTGCTAAAGGGGAAAAAGGGGAAAATAATAAAAAAACAAAGAAAAAAAGTATCATTTTTATATAAAAACATATATTTTTGCATATGGATAATGTTGTATCTATCATTAATCCATATTTTGTAAGGAAAAAATCATCAAAAAAATACAATTTGCATAATATTTAGTGAAAATAGACTTGTTATTTTTAGAATCGATATCAAAAACGTCACTTTTTTGCATCTGATACTCGATTATCAGTTTAAAAATCTGATATCGAGATTATCGATTATCAAGATATCAGATATGAAATGTGATATGAAAATAATTGTAAACTTGATATCAATTACCGAGATCTCGAGATTTCAAATTGATTTATCTTTTTTTATAATTGGTATTTGTGATTTAATAATATTTAAAAATAAATAATATAATGTATTGATGTTTATTTTAAGACTGAAATCAAAAAATACATTCTTTTTTATGCAATATTTGAGATTAAAATACGATCATATATTTATCAAAAAGTTTAATTGAAAATTCTGATATCAAAAGCTGAGAAAAAAAATTCTAGATCTCTGAAATCGATCTCGAGAATCTGTGTATATTTATGTATCGATATCAAAAAGCCAATCAATTATCGATCTCGAGAATCGGAGAATGACAAGTCTAAGTGAAAATTATCATAGATCGTTGCACTATTTCACTAGAAAACGCATGGTAAAGCCTGTAATGATATTAAGATAGAGTTTTTTGTAAACACATGCTCAAATACTATTTTTTGATCATGAATTTACATATTATTTGATGATCATCGATTTTTAAGAATTGAGCTGTAAATTGAAAGTTCGGTAATATATGTTTTGGCTCGTATTAGAAACATTTTTTTCATTATTGATTGGAATTTTAGTGAGTATACTCTGAACCACCAAATCCTAATTACATACAATGGCAGATGTTTGATGATGTTCCTGAGCGAGTTTACACCATAGAGTGTGAGGGATATATTGATAAGAATGGTCGTTATATAGATGATGAATCCTCACTTAAGCATTTAACTAATGGCGAACCAAGTAAAGTTTACAGCGAGGAAGGTTATTTAATCGGTCACGATGATGATGCTTATTATTGCGTGAGTTATAGCAAGTATGATTTGCGTAAGATGACCTAGCAGATTCGAACTAAGAAATTTATCTGTGAAGCTCCAATTGGTTCTGGCAAATCGACTGCGATAAGGAGATGAATTGCAGCTCACAACGACAATAAGTTTATGGTAATAGTTCCAACTGTTAATATCGCTGAGGAATTCTATACTAAGTTGACTCCATTAATTGTCAACAATTCCATAAGGCTATGTGTTAAGGATGATGCATTTAAAGAATTCCGTAAGGCAGTTAATGATGAAGTTAATATAGTTATTACAACATATAGTACAGCATTCAAGTGCTTAGGTGATTTGGTCGAAGAATATTATGACAGAGAGCAACGACTTGATTATTTCCTCGTAATAGATGAAGCTCACTTATTATTAAACCACATTAGTTTGATTGAGATAACTAAGGAGTTCGATAAGGTTGCATTAATAAGTGCAACTGCTGATGATATTAAGCATTTCGCTTGCTTTAAGGATTACATAATTATTAATCCTCATATTGATGACAAATATAATCGAAATATCTATGTTAATAATTTGATACCAAATATTAATGAACAGCACACAGAAATAATTAATTTAATAGACAGTAATAGAATGAATTACGATAAGGTCTTAGTTAAGATAGAGGATAAGAAACAGTGTAAGCTATTAAGGGATTGTCTTAAAGATAGATATAAGGTTGCTTTATATACAGCTGATGATAAGGAGATTAAGTTAAGGACGACCTTTCTATGAAAAATAATCGTCGTGGTTACATTTAATTTTACCCCAAAGGGAAAATTTATAACGAATGGTCGTTCATTTTTTTTGTGTATCTAAACCAATACTAACAAAGTAAAGTGCAAATATTACGATTAGAAAACTATAGCTCAATGTCAAAAGTATCAAGAATGTTATTTGCTCGATTCTTTTTCAGATGATTTAAACGATTCAAACCAAATATCGATCATTAGATTACTTAGATAATATAGCATTTTCATTTGCTTATATTAGATAATGAATTAATCGAAATGTGTTCTTGAACTTCTTCAATACACTTGATTTCAATGAAATGCTTTTATGATGATTAACTAGATCATTAATCAAATGATATATTCCAAAATACAGCATTCATAGATTTCATAAGTAATATCAAAAGCTTACTAAACGCTCTTAATAATGCTTTTTTTTGTATATTTTTTACTTTTTTTTTTGAATACTGTAAACCATTCAAATCTAAAATTACGATTATTTTTACCTCAATTAAATAATTTTTTCGATTTAATTTTCATAAAATATCTTATTTAAAAAAACAAAAATATAAGATTAAATTCACAAAATAGATATTATTTATTTTATCCTCCATTTATCCTATGATTTTTAGTATTTTTAAAGAAATATTAAAAAAATAATTGAAATAAAAAAATTAAAAAATGATTTTTATTAAGAATTCTTTTAGTAGAGTTTTTGTCCTGGCTTATAACCATCAGCTTTCTTGTTGGCATCTCCTTTTGCCTTTAATTTTTTCCTTCTTTTCTCATTTAATTTTTTGGCCACTTCTGGGTTTCTTCTGGCAGCATTTTTTTTTCATCTGGGCATCTTTTCTTCCCTTTAGAATATCACAGAAGGGAGAACAAAGAGGTTGCATGTTTAATGCATTGAAGATGATCTCTTCGAAATGTTGCGGATCATTCCATTCAATGATCGATAAGCACAATTTAACAGTTGTTGAAGTGGAATACTTGGTATCTTTTCTTAAATACTTGGTTTTGAAGTTATTAAAATACTCGTTATTTTGAGTATTAATATTTGGATTAACTTTTTCTGCGTAATGCTTGTTTTTCTTCAGAAATTCTTTCAAATTATCAACCAAATATTCTTTATTTTTTCCTTTGTATGATCTTGTTTTAATTCCTTCTTTATGGGCGCATTTTTTATGTTTTCCAATATAATGATTTGGAATATTGTTGTAAAGCTTAATTCTTTTTTCTTTAGTTATTTCTTTATCTCTGAATAATTTTTCTAAATAACGGCCAATACTTTCAACCAAACCTTTGAAAGGTTTCCCATTATTTTTGTTAAAATTTTCCAAGTTTTTTTTGATTGCTTTTATAGCATGTCCTGGGTCCAGTGCTTCAGTAATTTTCCATCCAGATTCTTCTATTAAATTTCGAGATACGGCATCATTATCGTGTACGTACGATAGAACTTTTTCTGAGTTTTTCCATCTTTCAGCAATTTCACCAACCCCAACTTTTTCTAAATTACGTGACGGTTGATCTGTTGTACCTTCTACAAATTGTTTAGGTACACTATTTATTGCAAATTCAATTATTTTCCTTGTCTTAATATCTATTATAGTTACGATACAAGTCGATCCATGGCGCCTGTGATCCCAGGCGCCATCTAAAGATACAATCGCATCTTTTTCAATATCATCGGCATATTTCTGAACTGTATCTCGTGCTAATTGAATTATTTTCTGAGTGATTTGATCTTGATATAAATAAAAAACTTTTTCAGAACAGCAATCAGTTTCATTCAAAGTTAAAAATTTGTGAATTTGAGAAAAAGTTATCCCACAAATTAAAGTCGTTATAACAAATTTAACGATATTGTCTTGTTTTAAAAATTTTTATGTTTGAGTTTTTTTATCACAATACTTTTTTTTTTGGAGTCGGGGAGCTTTCACGAGAAGAACATGATGTAACTTGAGTAAACTTATTTTCTTTTGTCTTTTCTTTATTTTTTTTCCGTTTTCACGAGCACTTTTGATATGAAGTGGCGTTTTTCCCATTAAAAAATAATAATGACATGTTATACGAAAAATATGAAAAATAAATAAATTAATTGATAGAGGAAGAAAACAGGTCTACAAAACAATTAATATATAAAATAAATATATTACAGTATAAACCATAATGTGAAGCCATTGATTAACCATAATTAAAATAAATTAAGAAATACATTTAATAATTAAGGCAATCTTTCTTTATTTTAATGAAAAAATCATATCAACAAATAAATAATTGGAATATAATACATATAAATAAATAATTAATCAGTTTTGAAAAAGAGATATTTCAAAAAATAAATATGAATTAGACAAAATTCGTTTATTTTTTTTTTTTTTTTCAACGAATTTCAGAATGTAATAACTCAATTTCAAAAGATAATATTTTTGTTTTTTATGCGCCATTTATTAAATAACATGAATGTTTATAATAATCCGGTCCCAAACTTATATTATATTAAAGGAAAAAATGAAATTTTAGAAGATAAAATAAAAAAAAACTTAAATTTGCTAAATGGTAAGTATTAATTTTACTTTTCGAACCGGATATCATTAATCTATTCTATTTGGTTTATATTAACACAAAAATAAGTTTCTTTTTTCCCTTCTAACTTGAGTTATTAAACTTTTAAATTTTCAATGATTTACGATAAAAATGAATACAAAAATTAATCGTTAAAAATTAATTATAAACGGTGAAAGGTCGTCCTTAACTGAAGATGGATTGTTTGATACGAATGTTGATGTTGTTATATCTACCTCATCCATCCAAAATGGCCAGTCCACTAATGAGAACATCTTATCTATATTCTTGCAGACATATATAGATACCTTATCCAGTGTTAAACAATTCCTTGGTCGAAATCGAAATATTAACTCTGATGTACACATATATGTTCGATATGGTAATGGTCTCAATAAGCGAACTTATTCGATACCTGACAATAGATATGAGAGATATTTGAACAAATTGCGCGGCATTGCATGGAATGAGATGACTAAGACATGCTGGAATGAACTATTAAGCAATTTCGGCAATGTTATATTCGGTAAGATAGATAAAGATGATTCGAATAGCGAACTTGATGGAGACAATGAAATGAATACAGATGACGATTCACAAAGCGAACTTGGTGGAGACAATAACGAACCCGTAAATATTAAGATTGATATAAATATGAATGTTAACGTTGATATAAACATGAATGAGACCAACACAGATAAGGTAGATAAAGCATCTGAGACATCCAAAGCATCTGAGACTAAACTTAATACGAATAAGGAATTCTCTACTAAGAGAGAGCTATATGATTATTATGGAATAGATATGAAATCGATTCCAGATGGATATGAAATTAAAATGAGATATGTTAAGACCAATGGTAAGATGGGTAGACTGTATAAATTAATGAAGAAATGAAATAATTATGTGTTTTAGATGTATTTTTAGTTTACATTAAATGACTGAATTGACTGAGCTCTTTGAGATGAATGATATGAATAAGCTGAAATATGAGTTATCTCGACTAGTTAAGGCCAAGGACTATAAAACAGTTAACACACTATTGCGCTGTTATCCAAATACATGGTTGTTTGACACCAGAACACTTAATGAAGAGATACCATGTGATGATAAGCATTTTCTTAAGCGCAAGGGTGTGATGAAATTTGAATCTAGACCTCGCCGCAGGGTCTAAGACCAAAAATAATATCCGCGGAGCAAAAACCAACTGTCTTGGTGGATGCGTCATGCATTCGATATAAGGAACAATATGTACCCAGGATTATATCATCCATTATAGAGAGAAACAATTGCATCCACTAGGCTGAGGAAATGACTCGAAGCAATTTCATTACGAGGATTACATCTGCCGGCAAATGCATCTGTGTTATCTATACCACAAGCAATAGCTTACCACATAGGTGTTAATTCGCTATGGGCTCTATCACAACATAATACAAATTTACACAGAAAATAGGTATGGCAGCGAATCGAACTCATGCCTGCAGCCGAAGCCCGGAGACATGCTTCATGATCCAACAACTATACCAGTTAGCGCTAACATTTATTAGGTTCGGATTACATATTTAATACGTGCATTGTGAGTATAGTATTGTTTTTGTGCGAGAAATGTGTAAGTTTAATTTCGGAGAAATGAGTAAGAACAAGAACACAGCATTTGCAAAGCAAATTTGATACAATGGACAAATTGGCTTAGATGAATTGTACACTACAGCCGACTTAGCAGTGCTTAAGAGAGCTATCACCGAGTTAACCAACAAACAAGACTATAAGACACTTAACACTCTGTTCCGCCGTAATCCGAATGTTCGTAAGTTCGACACCAGAGCACTTAATGAAGAAATTCCTCAGCAATATAAACGATTTACTAAGCGAAATGGGAAGCTATGCAATGTAGCTAGAACAGTTCCACGCAAAAGGATTTACTTGGAAACAATTTAGCTAATGTTATCTATAATAATAGATCATTTTCGCATTATTATATGTTCTTGTTATTGATTTCCATATAACAATAGGTTCTGGACACAATTAGACCTAAAATAAACTATTAATATAGTCTACTTTGACCACTATTAGCAGATAGCGAGACTGTGTCCCCTTATATATATGTCCCAGCACTATAAAAATAGTCAACATTGTTTTAGACATTAAGTTAACTTTAAATATTTTAGGACCCCAAAAATGATGAAACCAATGAGGTTGGCCAGAACATAGGATAAATGGGTGTTAACAGCTAGTTGGCGACTTTGTTCCCAAGTAGTGGGCTCTGGGAGCTAGCTGAGAGCTATCGATGGCTGTGGGGACCTAGCTGGGACATGGTCAAGGGGTATGTGGAGCTGTTTACAGCGGAACACCCCTTAACATTACTACTGATGATACTTTTTTCTGGAGATAGGGACGTTATTTCACTACTCCAAAAAGGTATATGAATATCAAATCAATGGTATACTAGGTTGAAAATATTCTTCATCCATACGTAAACATTGTTAGATCAATCTATGGAAAAGATTTAAGATGTGTACTCATCGGCGACGGTTTGAAGGCTCACTTTCATGAAAATATTGAAAAGTCATTTGAAAATATTGGAAATTTAACCACAATCCCGCTTCCACCATACTCGAGCCATATATCACAAATGCTCGATGCTACTGTGTTTAGTCCATTAAAAAAGCTATATGCATCTTTGTCTGGAAACAAAATGTATGATTCACAATTAACAAGAAAAATTATGCGTATCAAAAACGCATATGATACTACAATGACTGAAGAACTTATTCGTTCTGGATGGGAAGCTACAGGCTTCCATTTAGAATTTGATGATGATGGTGAAATAAAATATTCATTTACTGATGAATTTAAAGCACTTTTACGTGCTGAAGCATTGAATCAAAATGATTGAAAAAATATAATAAAATCATTTTTTTTAATCATTATTATTATTATTAACCTTTTTGTTATATGAAATATATTTAACATTATATATAAATTAAATTTTTTATGTTAATATAATAAAATATCTTTTTTTCAAGATCAGATAATTATCTAATGTTTTTGCATAAAAAAGATTTTTTGATGTTTTCCAATACTTTAATTATTGCTTGTTATATATTTCCAAATATTATTTGCGCATCTCAAGTATTTGAAGAGAAAAATAATAAAAAAGAAGTGAAAACGATTATTTTTAATTCAAATATAAAATTTTATTTTTTGAAAAAGTGAAGTGTTCTTTTTCCAATTTGACGTTCTTGTTCCAATTTGACGCTACTATAAATTAAAAAATCTAAAAAAACTCATTATTTAATAAATTGTGTCAGATTTTAAAATTGAATACTTTTCTATCTTTATCTTTTTTTTTTTTAATTTTTTCTCAAAATATAAAATACTTATTCCTTTTTAATCGTTATAATGCAATAATACAATTTATAATGCATATAATTGATATATTTTTTTTTGAAAAATATAGATTTAATATTATTATTTAATACTTGTATCGACGAATTTGTTTAGTGTTTTTGTAAAAAGTTCTAAAAATTCATTAAGTAACTTAAATATTGATTTATAAGCTAAAAGTCTAATTCAATCATCATTGTTTGCTTCATCTGATATAAAAAAAACCAAATTTTCATCCAATTTTAGCAATTTTTCACCAAAAACTTTATTATTGAATTCTTATGCATTTTTTAAGTTTATGCCATATACCTTATCAAATAATATAATATAATCTATTATAGTCATTTCGATACAACAATACAAATATAAGACAATTATACGGATTGAGGAATAATCATATTCTATGTGATATCCTGACATTATCATATATTGAACAAGTCGATGAACCGGATTTTTTTTATTCCTTTATATTTAAATTGATTATTTAAAAATTGAAATAATAAAAATATAATAATTCAAAATTTGTGTACATTGAATATTCAAAAACAAAAAAATGTTCTTCTTCTATAATTATACAATCATAATTGTTTTATCCCATATATCCCAATAAAGTTATCGACAAAAAATATTAGTTTTGACCTGAGAATTTGTATTTTTCTTCTTTATTTCACGAGATATTAAAATCAAAAAATTTTCTATAAGAGTTTGTTTTTAATAAAAAAAATTCTTCTGATATTCTTATTCTATTTTTATAAAAAAATATCAAAAATATTAACTTTTGTATTTTTTCTTCAATTCAAAAAATTGAGAGAAATTTAAGGTTACCCTTAAAAATAATTACTTTGAATACATTCTTTTTCATGTATTGATATCACTAATGAATTGATCATTATATGTTTTATTATTGATTTAATACATATTTTTCAATATTAAAGATCATAAAAGCAAATTTGACTTTAATAATATTTTATCAAAAAGTTGTTGAAAAATTCAGTTTTCACTTTTGAAATATCATTGAAATTTTTAAATAATTTTTTTAAATTATTTTATTTCAAACATATATTGAATAATTTCAAAAAGTTATAATATAATTTCATTGTATTTTTTTTTATGGGAGAATTGGTTTATATATTGGGTATATTTTAGAATAATTTCCCCATAAAAATGCATGGCCATCACTATTGAATTTATTTTTACCATTCAAATATCAATTTGTTAGTACTTTACATATGAGCTTGATATATCATTTGAAAATATATTTATTTATATAATACTAAATTTTCATTTATAAATATACAAAAAATTTTAAAATCTTATCTTAAGAAAAATTCAAAGATTAATTTCATTTAGGTATTGAAAATAAAAATTATGTTATCTTATTGTATATAAATAAAAAGTTCTAAATAATTAATAATATGTTAATATAGATGATATATTATTTATGAGCATTATATTATTATCCAATGCTAGTTATTTAATCGAATAAATATAGAATGATAAAGTGAGATGAAGTAATATAAAATTGAAAGCTTGATTATTCAATTGCATGATGTACGACGGAAATCCCACACTCGGGACAACCTCATTCATCTGTGCACAACCTTTAACTGTTTTTAATACGGTACATTTGGAAGTGAAAAAGCAGCCTCCTCTCAAAATTAAATTTTCGGCGGAGGAAGATTCGAAATTGCTTAATCTTGTTCAGCAATACGGCACTAAAAATTGGGTCAGAATTTCTCAAATGATGGAAACTCGGAATCCAAGGCAGTGCCGTGAAAGATATAATAATTATATTAATCCAAGCTTACGTAAAGATAATTGGAAAAAAGAAGAAGATGATCTGATTGAAGAAAAAGTTTTGGAATTTGGACCAAAATGGAATAAAATTTCCAAATTTTTTGAAAATCGATCAGATTATTCTATTCGTAATCGTTGGATGATGCTCGAAAGGCATAAAGCAAAATCTGAAAATATAGAAAAGAAACTCAAAGCAAATCATTTTTTCAAGCAAAACAAAAAAAGCTTTTTACCTAAAAACAATTTTGTATATACAAGGACATTTCAAAATCAATATAATACTGTTATTGATCAAAATCAAATTTCACGGACTTTTATCAACAATAATGTAACTTTTCACGGTAATACTAGTGTTATTGTTGATAACTCTAATAATTTACCTCAAAACCAAAAAAATCTCAGGAATTACTATGTCGTTCCAATTGTGATACCAGATGTGAAAGTCGCTCCAGTTCCAAAAGATGGAGATGTCGAGCCACTTTTTGATCTGACACAAACAGTTGATGAAACACTTTTAAGTGAGCCATCTTGCAACCTTTGGGATTCATCATTTTATGAGGAAGATTTTCTATTTTAAAATTAAAGTCAAGCTTTATTAATTTTTTATATATTTAATTTATTTTTTTATACACAATACAATTTACATCAAATGAGAACTTGAGAAAATGAAATCTTTATCTCTTAAAATTCTCCTAATTTGTAATTACAAATTTGAATTCTTATTGAAAATAAGATTTAGCTATAATATGCACATCTTCAAATTCTTTTTTCAGAAAAGGCAAATTTGGATTCTTATTAAAAAAAAAGATTTTAAAAAATATCAATTTTATATTCATAATGAAGGGAAAAAGTGATTGTAAAAAATTTATGCGTTGACAATTTGGTATTCCAACTCACTGACTGTAACTGGTCGACCAAGATCTTCATCATATTCAAAGAAATCATCAGCCGCATTCCACTCATATTTATTATCACTTTCAGAGCGGATATTCCATTCATTGCATGACGCATTTTCTATTGAACATCCTCTGCATTCAAGTGTAATCACTCTTTGCCAATCAGTGTAATCTTCAGCTTCATGATTAAAATTATTTCCAGTATAGTTAATATTACATTGTCGCTTGCAATCTTTACAAGTCATAACAAAATTTGCGGTTCCTCGCGATCCTTGCATTTCTTTTTCTGAATCATCAAAACTAATATTTTCTCTTTCGGCACCACATTGAGTGCATTTAACAGTGTAACTAAAGGAAGAATAAGATACCGGCGTTAACAATGCAACACCATCTGTTTCTGCTTTGAATTCAATTGCAATTGCTCCTGTTTTTGCTTTCTTTCCTTTCATACAATGATTCAATTTACCTAAATTTCACCTTTATTTTTTTTAGATCCACACCAATCAAAGGTGAAATTTGATGTTTTAATTTCTTTTTGTTTTTTGCATTAAATGTTTAATATTTATCTTATACCACAAATATATATAAATTGGTAATATCATCAGATAATTTATCTGAGATAGATATAAATAGATGACTTGATAAATTTGATCATTGTTACATGACAATCACATTATAAACAGGAATCATGAAATATATATGTTTTAAATGAAAATTGTTATAAATGAAAATAAAAGGTTCATTTATTTAATTGGTCATACATATTTAAAAAGTTTTGCTAGATGACCATATATTTATATAAAAATTCAGTACCAAAATTTTTCTCGACCACGAAAAATTCTTGGAATTCAATTTACAAAATCTATAATAAAATAATTAATTCTACTTTCTTAAATAATGTCAAACTCTGATCATGATATTTTTGCGGCATATGAATGCCTTCGCAATGATAAAGCTCAAAAACGTTTTATTGATGTTCTTGATTTAATACGAAATATGATTGTCCAGCAAGCTCAAACGCAATCAATTGTGATTTCACCATTCCCATCAGCTAAACTTTATCTTACTGCAATTTGCAGTTTATTAGATGATCGTTTAAGCAAGAATAATCTTGAAGGTCTTCCAGAACTTTTGCGATGCCTTAACATTGCTTTAGATGCGTCAACAATAGATAGTTCTATTGCATCTTCTATTTTAAGATATCTTCTTCCGTTTTTTGATCAAAAATCAAGTTACATTGAACTCCAAGTAGCCCTTTGCCCAGCCTGCTCTCAATTAATGCGCCATATTACTGCTACTGAAGAAATGGTGAATCAATTGATAATTGGGTTATGTACAAATGCTTTGAGTGATGATTCTAGACTAAGAAAAGCTGCATCACAAGCTCTTTATGATTTTCCACAAATTCAAGAGCATGCCTTCAATTTTGTTTTTGAAATTTCTTCACGAAACCCGTTACGTGCTTTAAATATAGCAAAAAATCTTGCTCCTTTTGTATCAGGAACTGTTTTATCTAATCATTTTCAAGACGTTGTTCAATTTAGTGATAATCCAAATCGAAATGTTCGTGTTAAAGCCATGCAAATCATTGCAATTGCTTTTCATTACATGCCAGATGATGGCGTTTTAAATGCAATTAAATTATTCACAAACAAAATACCAGAAGGACCAGGAGAAATTGTCCAAGCCACAACAGAATTAATTCAATCAGCAATGACTAAATTAGCTCATTCAAATATTTCTTTACTTAAGGCCAATATCACTTCAATCTTACATAGTTTGATCCTATTTTTGACAATTGGTGATAATGATAATAATGAATTAATTGATCAAACGTTTTTGTATGGACTTCATGCTTCCATACAAGAATTAAAAATTCCACCAGATACAGATCCTCTAACTGCAGTTCCAGATGAAGATAAAAATGTTATACAGTCAATAGTGAATGAATTGACAAATTCACTTTCAGTTCAATTTATCAATATATGGTCACACATTTACAAATATTTAGACATTTTGCCGAATTTATTAAAAGCTGCCACTTTTGTATTTTTACAAGCACCAATCATTTCATCTTTAGAAAAAATGACAAATCAAGATACTAAGAATATAGAATTAATTACCAATTTTGTTGTTAGCTGTGCTAATGAAATTGGTCTTTTGAACTTTTTCCGTAGTGCCAACATAAGTCCAAATGATATTGATCATTACACCACCATAATTTTACCAATATTATCTGGATATTCAAGTAAAAAGAACCTTGATGATTTAGCATTTACAATTGATTATCTAATGCCAGCTGAAGAAATAATACTTGATAACTCTCAAACTAGTGATGATTGCAAAAGGATATGGCATCAATTATGGAATGCTATTCCCAATTGTGTTACCACAAATAAAACATATATAGAAAACGACGATGGCAATTTCTTCAATTTTGTTAATCGACTTTGCAATTTAATGGAGAGCAACAGAGAATTTATTCGCCCAATATGTAGAATATTTCAAAGTATTGGACCTTTTTGCGGCGATTGTGATAATGTCTTACCAACGCTATTAAATATGGCAGTTGACCAATCAACGTCATCATCTGTTATACCAGCTGTAACAGCTGTCATTAGAAATAGGCCACCAGAGTTCATTAATAATTTCTTTGTTAAGTTAATGAGTGAGAAAATTCTTCCTCTAGCCAGTGATCCAAATTCTATCAATATTGCATGCGCCCTTATCGACGTTGCAATGGCATTAGCACCTTTCATCAGCGAAGAAAATCGCAATAATTTTTATCAAGTTCTTATTACATTCATCCAACAAAAGAGTCATCTTCAAAAGAAAGCTTTAAGAACATTAAGAAACCTTCTCGAAAAGTATCGAACAGATATGATGAAAGGAGCCTCAGCTCAACTTGTTGAAATTTTGAATAATACAAAAGATTCAATTTCGTCATCAACTGTTCGTTATCGTCTTCTTCTTATGTCGACACTTTTACAACTTCCTGATGATCTCCATGGTGAAATGCTTCTCAATTTCCTTCCAGAATTTGTTGCTGCATTAAAAGATTCTGGTGCGAAAACGCGTGAAGCAGCAACTGAATGTATTTATGCTGTTGCTGATGAACTAGTCAAATTAAATTCGCCTTTAGGTCCTGTTTTAAGTGCCTTGTCAATTGGTTTAGCAGCAAATGTTAGTACGATCGTTTCCGCCTCAATTGATGCATTGAATTTAATTATCAGGAAATATTACGATCATGTTACACCTGATGAACTTTCACAGATTTCTAATCTCGTCTGGAAATCAACAATTACAGAAGCAGGAGCAGAAATATTACGTAGTGCCATTAAATTTGCGTCAGGACTTATTAAAAAGCTTCCAAAATTTGTCAAAGAATGCCAGCAACTTCGTAATCTCCTTCAATTAGGAGTCAATTGCATCAAGGAGAAGAACTGGGAAATTAAAGGAAAAGGAAGGAAGCTTATTGAAAAGTGCATCGATGAATTTGGAATCGATTCCGTCTCAGAATGCTTCCCTGAAGGAGAAGAGAAGCTTCTCAGAGGCGCCAGAAAGGAGTACAATAGAGACACGAGGAAGAAAGAAGAGAAAGAGAAAGAAAAAGGCAATAAAAACGCTGCAAACAGAATCGAACTTGATCGAAGATTCGATTTAGAAGCCCGTGATTTAAATGACCCACGAGAAACAATTAATCGCGAAAATCCAGAAGATTCAAATCCAAAATCTCTCGAAGAAGAAGGTCTTGAATTCGACAAGAGAGGAAGACTTGTCTTAAAGGAAGCCGGATCTGATCAACCAAACAAGAAGAGAAAAGGTCCTAATCGTGATGGAAAAGGAGTCTCTCTTGATGATGACGACGATGATGATGAAGATGCCGGCAATGAAGTCGCTCTTCATATAAGACAGAAGAGAATGATACAGAAGCAGCAAGAAATGAAGAAACAAAGAGAACAATTCGTAACAGAAACTGGAGATAAATTTAAGGCTTCAAAAGGAAAAGGCGATAAGCAAAAAGATGGACAAGTTCCTTATTCATTTGCTCCGCTAACTTCTAAATCAGTCAATAAAAGATACAGGGGACAAATGAAGGCTGCTTACAAGAAACTATTTAAGAATAATCAGTGAGTGTGAATTTTATTATAATAATATAAAATATGTCTTGAAATTCAATTCTTTTTTTTCTTTTTCTTTTTTATTTCACTTAAAAAGAATTCAAGTAAGGGTATTAACATATTATTATCAACTCAATCTTCTGTTTTTTCAAAAAATGATACAGTTAGCAAAGACTTTTTGCGTTTTTTTGTAGTTAATATTTTTTGAATATATCTTAGTATATAATTATTATTTTGTCATTATTTTTTATTTTATTTATATTATACAGTTAATTATTTATTGTTATATTAAATATATTCAATAAAATAAGCTATTAAATGAATTAAAGGCTAGGCTTATGTGTCCAAACGTATTTATATTCAAAAAGTTTGGAATGGATACATAAATGTGTCCACAAATTTTTGAGAACTTGATACTATCCAAAAAATCCAATTTTGGATACTTTGTTTCAATTTTGGACAGCTCTCAAATTTTCAATAGTAAATTTGAATATAATATACCAAATATATATAGAATTTTTTTTAAATATAAAATATGATTTTAAACTTTTTGTATCATTATTTGTTCGCTATTATTTAAAATAGTATTGCAAAAAGCATTTTATTATAAAATAGCTAATCATTATGTATCATTAACTTATTTTCTTAAAAAAGATCAAACAATCCAAAAAAAAAGTATTTGGCTATTTTTTTTCAAAAAATTGAATAAAAACACGATAAAAAAACTCGTTTTTTGTCCATAAAAAAGTGACAACTCTTATCAAAAAGTCAAAAAAGGGCATTCAGTCTAGGCTTTTGTGTCCAAACGTATTTATATTCAAAAAGTTTGGAATGGATACATAAAAGTATCCAATAATTTTTGAGAACTTGATACTATCTAAAAAGTCCAATTTTGGATACTTTGTATCAATTTTGGACCGCTCTCAAATTTTCAATATTAAATTTGAATATAATAAACCAAATATATATAGAATTTCTTATCACATATAAAATAAGATTTTAAACTTTTTGTATCATTATTTGTTCGCTATCATTAAAAATAGTATTGCAAAATGCATTTTATTATAAAATAGCAATATTATATATGTCATTAACTTATTTTATTAAAAAAGATCAAACAATCAAAAAAAAGTATTTGGTTATTTTTTTTTTTCAAAAAATTGAATAAAAGCACGATAAAAAAACTCGTTTTTTGTCCATAAAAAAGTGACAACTCTTATCAAAAAGTCAAAAAAGGACATTCAGTTCACTGGACACAAAAGCCTAGCATTCAGTTCACTGGACTCAAAAGCCTAGATTAAAGGCAATTTTTCATAAGAGTGTTTTTTTAAATAAATTCATCATTTGATATGCTTTTGATTTGTTTAAAATAAAATAAATTATATATCTATATAAGCAGATATTATATAATATGTAAGATATTTGATTTCTATAATGAGATAAAATTGGTTTTCATTCAATTTTTTGCATTTCTCAATATACAAATTGTTATTTAATGAGGACGTTTCTTAGGAAAAAATTGACCATTTAATTAAGCAAAAATGATCGTTTTGATTCAATTTTAAAAAAGAAATAACACGAAAAATGATAACGTACGTGGCACAATGTTAATAAAAAACATAAAAAGACAAAAATATCTAAAAAAGTATTGGAACCAATTTTGAGTTGTTTCTTCTAATAATAAAATATTTCTATTTTTAATAAAAATTTTGATTTCAAATTCCAAAATTTAGTAAATTAAAATGATTTTTTTAGAAATTATTGCCATACTTTTATTTAAAAAAATGTTTTATTTCTTTTGCCAAAATAAGAACTTAAAAACTTAATTTTTCAAAGAGTTCTTAACACTTTTCATACTTATACTTAATAAATAAACAATTATTTTCCATTTAAAATGGTGAGACGTAGGCAACGAGATCAAAGAAGAGAACAAAATTTTGGAAATAACCAAGTTAATTATCAAGATATGGGAACATCGCCAATTCCTCAGCAAAATCAAAATAATCAAGCAAATAATAATAATTTTGATATAAAAAAAATTGTTTTTGCTACACTTGCCTCAGGAATGACCTATTTATCCGCTTTTACCTTTTTAGCATTATTAACAGGATATATTATTATCAAAAAAATTATTATAAAGCACAATCTGAATTGGAAAAAATACTTTTGAAAGAAAAAGAAAAACGGGGAATTGTATTTTTCTACGCCACTTTTTGAAAACTTTTAAACTTTTTGAATACTTTTTTATACATTTTTTATTCAATTTTTGCTAAATAATGCATTAATATTTAGTTCAAATGGCTTCCCGATTCATCCAGCAATTCAAGGAGCCTGATTCGGCTTCGCGCAGCCCCGTGGTGATCACTGGTGCGTATATTCCTGAAAAATTATGTAAAAATAAAAAAAAATTATATCAAAAAAAGCAAATAGTTATAATATCAATTTTAAAATCCAATTATAGCTCTAATATTAAATTAGATTTATGGATAAATAGTTATCAACATTATAAAAATTGTCATGATTATTGTAAACATAACAATAAAATTCTGAAGAATTACACTTTTTCAGATGAAAGTATAGAAAAACTGAAAAAATTTTTAAAAAGAACAAGTGCTTATGGATCAAAGGTCAGTAACCAGATAACATCACAAGCAGTGGAATCATTTAATTCAATTAAATCTCATTATGCTCAAAAATCGCTCAAATTTGCTACCTCGACAAAAATCAGATACCTCATTGCAGCTCTTTCATGGAACGATAGGACGTGGGCTTTTGATTTTGTTAACGAACATATAGACTCTGATAATATAATGAATTATGTTAAAAACATTTACAAAAACTTGGTTATTGGAGATTGTAAAAATTATCGTTGCACATGGGAGTTTAAAGATCTAAAAAATAAGAAAAGGAATAAAGAAAGGTAAAAAAATAAGAAAGATAATAGTCCTTATCAATATAAAGGAAAAAAGAAAAAAGTTAAAGAATTATTTACATAAAAACTTTTTTTTAGTAAAAACACTCACTTATTAATTAAATATATAGTATTACATTTATGTTTTAATTGCTTGGCGTATTTTTGAGTGATTAAATGGAATATAATATTCATTCGATACGCTAATTGGAAAAAAGAGCTTAAAAACGACCTGATAAAATATTTAATGTTTGCAAGTTAATCCTTATTAAGTAAAATAAAGAACTAAAAGAATGAGTTCAAAAGACTATTTCTAAATTCTTATATATATTTTTGTGGTCTGCGGAATAACATTAGCATTGCTATTAAACGGTTTTCTATTTTTCTTTTAAAACATATTTTCGCTAAATTGATCTCAATTGAATGAATAAAAACATCTTTTTTATGAAAAGTGTTTACTAAAAATATAAAATTTGTAAACCTCAGAAACGTCCCCCTTTAAGGACGACCTTTCTATGAAAAATAATCGTCGTGTTTACATTTGATTTTACCCCATCTTTCATAATTCTAATTTAAAACACATATTAACAAATAAATAATTGGAATATAATACATATGAAAAAATAATTAAATAATTAATCAGCTTTGAAAAAGAGATATTTCAAAAAATAAAAGTGAATTAAACCAAAATTCGTTTATAAACTCAGTTTTTAAATTTTCACGTATAAATTTTATTCCTTTCAATATTTTCTGAACCTTTCAAATAAACCGTCTAATATAACGTGAACTTTTTTTTTATTCCTATACCATATCTATCAAAAATTCAATATCAAATTAAAAATAATATGTAAACTATTACAAAAAAAAAAAAAAAAAAAATAAACCATTTAAAAATTTCATTAATTGAGATTTGTTTGATATTTATCATGTTCCTTGTGAACTTCAGACCAAAGTGTGTTTAAACTTTGTCCATCATGCCTGGCACATACTGTTCATCGTGCGTGAAAAGAAGAATAATGAGAATGAATAATGCTTTTTGGTATTGATTCCCATTCATATTTAAGTCTATTGAATAATTCATCAGTGTTGAAAAAGTTTGGTTTTCTAACTTATGTTTTAAATAATGCCACAACTGTTCTATCGGGCTCAAATCAGGCGATTTGGCCCGCCAATTTAAATATGCTGGAAACTTTTTGAGAAGAGTATCTTTTGTGAAGGCCGACCGATGGCAAGGCGCATTGTCTTGCTGAAAAATGTAGTTTGTGCCAAAAGTATCATTCAAATTTTTAACGATTCCATTGTTAATTAATAAATTACAATAGGCTTCTGAGTTAAGCCTTCCTTTCACTCGCAACAACTCTGTTCGATATCCGCCCCGCTCAATGCCTGCCCAGACCATAACGGTTTTTAGTTTTTGTTCAGCATTATATAAAGATAATGGTGGATGATGACCACGACGCCTCCATATTCCTGGCTTGTGACAATCAATTTCAACGGTTGATTCGTCTGTTATTATGATATTTGGAACTTGGTTTGGCTCAAAGCCGGAAATAAAAGAACAAAAAAACTTTCTTCTTGCAAAATTCTCTTCTTTCTTTGAAGGAACTGGCGTTTTTTCATGTATTTTATCGCATCATCGTTTAAAATGCTTTTTATAGTAAACTTTGATAGGTCAAAATCAAAAGAAGCATTTTTCAATGTTGTCTCGACATCGTAATCAAAAACACTTATTACTGCCTGTTTAACATCGTCAAATATAGTTGGTGGTCTGCCTCGTTTGATCTCAAGCTGCGGCTTTGCTTCATACCTATGCCAAAAACTTCCTATTGTTGATTCGTTGAACCCAGTCAATCTTGATATTGAGGTCCCTCTAGGTCCTAATTGATCGTAAAATCTGATTGTTGAGACTTTGTCATCGTTTGATAGTGTTTTGTATGTCATTGCAAAATAACCAAAAATTCAATAAAACCGTTGAAAATTTATCTTCAATTCAAAATATTTTGTTTTAATTTTTCTGAGAATAAAAAATTTTCTTAGAAAAAAATTGAATAAGCGTGAAAATTTACGAATTGAGTTTATTTTTTCTAAAAATTTCAAAATGTAAAAACTCAATTTCAAATAAAAACTATTTTGTTTTCTATGCACCATTTATTAAATAACAAGTATATTTAAAATAATCCGGTCCCAAACTCATAATATATTAAAGAAAAAGATGAAATTTTAGTAGATAAAATAAAAAAAAGATTAAATATGCTAAATAACAAGAATTAATTTTACTTTTCGAACCGGATATCAATAATTAATTCTATTTGATTTGTATTAACACAAAAACAAGTTTCTTTTTTCCCTTCTAACTTGAGTTATTAAACTTTTAATTTTCAATGATATAGGATGAAAATGAATACAAAAATTAATACTTAAAAAAAAAATTATAAACCGTGAAAGGTCGTCCTTAATTTTGAAATTGACTCAGGTACAGTGAGCAAGTTAAATGTAATACAATACATTATATCTTTAACTGAAGAAAGAGAAATTCATCCATTTTTATACAAATTAATCAAAAATAATCATTTTGGTCATTTAGATAATTTTGAATGGACATCAGAATTTGTTTCTCGAATTTAATATAAGAACATAATAATATGTTCAATTATAATTGACAATATCAGAGCTCAGACCAAAGGAATTGAATTATTAAAAGCAACTACTAAGGATCCAAGAATAAAAGGAATACAGATTGTTCATTGCTTTTGTCACTGCATGAACTTCGTTTTTACTACTTCACTTATAAGAAACTCACATTTACAAAAACTGATTAAATGCTTCATCTAATTTAATCGAAATGAGAAACTTTGAGTAAATTAAAATCTATTAGATTCAATTTCTTTTATTGAATTAAAAAGTTTTTTTTCTCTGTCATAAAATTTGTTTTTAGTTTTCTGTATGCTGAATCTTTTGTAAAAATGTATAATCACTTAATATTGATTACACATATTTTACATGATGCTAATAGATAGAATTATTTATCAAATCTGGATTTCAAGATAATTTCTTAATATAAAATAAATATTATTAGAATATGACATTAATACTATAAGAAATATTTGCTTAATTCTTACTATATTTGAAGTTAGATATGGTAGTGGGTGATTCTCACCACACAGTACACATGAAACTTACACTTTTGGTCTATTTTAATAACGAAAATGACAAAATGACAATCGAAAAGAGATGTCATGTTAAACGTCTCGTGGCGCGTATTTTTAATTTCTTTCTATATTTCTCTCAAATCAATGCGCCTTCAATTTCTTTCTATTGATGTTCGTTGTAATGTTCTAAAAGCAATATTCAATTGTTCATTCATATCTTTCCATGTTTCTCTCAAATCCTTGTCTGTTGATAGCCATGAAACAATATTACATTCAACTTCACTCACTTTCGATGGTTCATTTCTGAAAAATTTTTTGACTTTGATATTGAATTCCAATTTACGACGTCGCGCTAACATCCATATTGTACGAAAACCAATAATTGTCTCTCCTTTGTCTGCAGTGCACTAATCAGCTGGTAAATTAAAATAAAATCTATTTGGTCTGTCATTGTCTTGCTTTCCATCTTCCCTGAAGAACACGTATTCTTTTGGTATTGGAGTTTAATCGATTGGGTCAGTTAATCGTTTCATTTATGATATCAATAAATTATATTTCATTCATTGTTGTTGGTGGTGCGTTATCATTTATGATAGCAACACATGAATCATCACCAAATGGTCATACAGTGGAGATTATACATTAAAAATACGCGCCACGAGACGTTTAACATGACATCTCTTTTCGATTGTCATTTTGTCATTTTCGTTATTAAAATAGACCAAAAGTGTAAGTTTCATGTGTACAGTGTGGTGAGAATCACCCACTACCATATCTAACTTTTGAATAAGATTTCGGTATTTTTTAAAAAATTTTTAAACATCAAAAATTTAGGATAATTAAAAAAATTAGACTTACTTTATTTTCCTAAATAATAACAAACTTTTGAGGTTATTGTCATATTATTTTAGTAAACACAAATAGAATCAAATGCATTGAAAATGAAATAAAAGTAAATTAAAATTTTTGAAAAATTTTGGATCCAAAAATTATCTATCAATCAGTCATCGCTACAGTTTTTGATTTTTGGGGCAAAATATGGCTACCTAATATTTTCTTTTTATCATTAGGAAAAAATTACTTTTTAAATAATAATTGTTCAGAGGTGCGAGAGCTAAAATAACGTATTTTTTATAATTTAATTTATATTTATCTCCATAAATAACAAATATATTTCAAAAACAATTTTAAAATTATTTATATATATAAGTATTATTTTAAAAATATAATCATTCGTCATCACAAAATATTAAAAACAAAAGTTTTTTACTTCATCAAAAAACAAGAGGTGCGAGAGCTGGTTGATTTCATTATTATTAAATTATAAAATAATATATATATATATATATATCCTTCTCTATTATGATAGGATTTTAAATTATATTAGTCACTAGGAGTAAAAATATTTGTGTTTTAAAATTTTAATAAAATAAAAAATAAACCATTCAATTATAAAATTTTATAAATGTTGGAGAGAAATTACATTTTCTCTCTTTTAGAACACAAATAAATATTTATATATATGTAAATTACATTGTTATTTTTATTTTATTAAAAATAATTCAATAATAAAAAAAAATTAGATTTAATTTTTCCCAAGTTGGGAATCCCAACCAAAAAAAAGCCAAAATATCAAGATAAAAAGTGATGAGCTGAACATTGACTGGAATTATTGAGATGATGACTCAAATCGTTATAATCCCAATGATTTGATACAGCTGAAAGAGATTGAAAAGTCTGATGTACAATAATAATTCTTTCTTTGGAAAGATAAGATTCAGAATAATAAGATTTGAGCCATTTTTGCTTTAAAATTAATAGACAAAATTTTCGAAAATATCTGACCAAATATAAAATTTAAATAAATATCTTGAAAACAAATAGGTTAAAATCTCTATAAATTTTAATATCGGCATTATATTTCCTATATATTAATAAATACCATTAGTAAACCAAACTATAGGGCCATTTTTTCTAGGAGCTTTCAGAAAATTAAATTGATTTTTTTTTATCAAATTCTGGACAATATCTGAATTTTTGGATGAAAATACAATTATCCAAAGATATTAATGAATATACTACATCAGGGACAAATTTTACTCATACTATCTCAAGATATCTTGATTTTAATTTTTAGACTAAGTTGCTGAAAACAAGTCATTAATCATATTTTTATAATTACCGCTATATATGTATTATCTCATATAATTTTTATTAAATTTTTTTAACTTTGAACCACATTTTTTTATATTTTTTGTTTAAAATTATAAATTGAGGGGAGATAATTACAACGTGTTTTTTTTCTTCAGAATTTTTAACTTACTAAAAAAAGAGCTAATTTTTAATTTATTTATATGTAAATCGCTCATAGTTATTGTTTCAAGCATAAAAATATAAAAAAAAATGATTTTTTGCATAAAAAATTAATTTGTGAGAACAGAATGAAAAATTTGATTAATCATTTAAAATTTAAATTCGCAATAGTCGTTATATTTTTTTATAAATATCTTAAAATTAAATAGGTTAAATTTAAAATAAAAAATATACATATGAATTATAATATGTATTAATATTATAATATTGATTTCAATTAAATTTATAGGGCCAATATTTCGAGGAATGCTTAGATTTTTAAATTTCATTTTTTTTGTTTAATATCAAACAAAACAAAAGATATATAGAGGAATTAAAATCAGTTATCAAATGTGCATAATAAGAGTTGGATAAGCATACATTTTAATAAAAGATGGTTGAAATATCTTGATTTTAATAATTTGGCAAAGTTGCATAAAATCGGGAAATGATAGTTTTTTTATATTTATCATAGTATATATTTTAATTCACTTTATTTTCATTACGATTTAACAATAAGAAACCATATTTTTTTGCATTTTTTTATGAAAATATGAAATTGAGGGGAATTAATTATAACGTATTTTTTCTTCAGAATTTTATAAAATAAAAATAAAATTACCCCCGGCGAGCGATTCAGATTAATAAGAAAATATGTATATATACATGTTGATTATAATAAAAATACAAATAGTTATCCCTATGAAATTCACCAGAGCTCCCTATATTTTTATATTATATTTATTATTTTTTTAAATACTAATATCTCTATAAATTAAAAAACTATTTTGTATATTATATTAAAACTATATATATAATTTAATTTATATATAAATAAATAATATTAAAATCAACAATATATCAGAACTAATTAGAAATTTCCAAAATACCATTTTTTCCCACTTACTTCTGCAAACATTAAAACGACCTAATAATTAAATATGATGTATAGCATTAGGTATGCATTATATTATATTAAAAATAGCATTGATTTGATTAACAATTTAGTGAAAAAATCCACTTTTTTAAATTAAAAAATACGTTATTTTTAGTTCTCGCACTTCTAAAAAACATAAAAAAATCAATTTAACAAAAGCATGATTTATGAATCAATTTATTAATCGTAGAAATAATTATAACAATAAATGGTTAATAGTCTTTACTTATAACATCAATGATATAACAGTTTTAACATTTTCATTTATATTTTATACATATATAAAATATTAGGTTAAAATTTGACGCCTAAATTTTTGGCGAAGAACAAAATGAGGTAATTCTAAGGTTACTAAAATAATATGACCAAAAATAAATTGAATTTTTATTATATTTTGAATTAACTTATTCTCAATTTTTTAAAACATTCATATTTTATTCCCATCCAAAAATAATCCATTAATATTTTGTAATTTTATTTTAAGCATAAATATATATTTTTTTTTTTAAAATATTAAAATAATCTGAAATATGTTTTCAGCTCTCGCACCTATCGTGACACGTGTAACCGTTTTTCGTACGTTAAAAAGGATTAAAAATGCTTTTATATCATATTATAAAACAAGAAAAAGCAAAATTCTTGAAATATATTAGTTCTTTATATTAGATAAAACAATATATAATGATATATTACGTAATTATCTCAAGTATGTTGAAATAATTGAATAATCATTTTTTTTTGATCATTTTTAAATAAGCACTTTTTGAATGCCTATTCAAAAAGTGACTTGTAAGTTTCTTTTTTTAATTATAATTATTGTTACTACTTATAAATCTAATTGTTATTAAGGTAAAAGAAAGAAATAAAATTATTTTTTCATGTCCTATATTAGGTAATTAATATGAAAATGATTTAATCATAATGATTAAATCATTTTTGTTCTTTTTGGTATACTTACAATTAATTAGGTAATATAAAACATTTATTTTATTCAATAAATGGCGGCGGATCATCAGAATCTTTATCTCTATTTTTTCTTGATTTTTTGATTTCTAAATATTTGTTGATTATATTCGAATTGGTATCTCCATCTCCTCTTCCATTAGAAGGAGACTCTTCTGTATAATCGCCATATTCATAATAATCATAATAATCATAATTGTCATAACCATAATTATCATAGCTATAATCGTATCCATGTTTACTGTCACCATGGTAATGAAAATCACGATCTGTATTGGTATTGTCATTAATAGTATTGTCGTCACCGTCTTCATCATTATTGGCGTTATAAATGCCATTTATATCGCCAAAATCATTGTTTATGGCGGTAGCATCAAAAATTCCGTCATCATCATCATTATAAACGTCGGGATTGATAAGGTAAGGTTTTTTTGTGAAATCAATATCAGGAAGCTCATCTTCAATTGGTTTCTTAAGAGTATTGCGGATATTTGATATATCGGCGTAATTTCTGTTAATCTTTCTGACTTTCTGTTCGTTTATTCCTTTGAATAAATATTGTAAGTGATACTTCTCTAATATTTCTTGAGGATCCTCACAATAAGGAGAAATATCTTCAAATTCTCTTTCATTTGGGAATCTTTGTTTCTCACTCACATAAGGAAGAGGAACATGTATATCTTTTGCAACACAGCCATGAATGTAAATTGGATTATCTATTGTTCCTGATCTCAATAATGCTCTCATCTCTGAATTCACTTCATTAATCATTTCACCTAATTCTTTAACTGCTTTGAAGGGAAGTTGCGGTGGCAAATTTTTATTCTTACGGTGTTGATTTATCTTGACATTGCACCTGTAGCGTAAGTTGATAAGATACCATCGAAGTTGATCTAAATCATCTGGATCTAATGATGACACGCCAATACCTTTTTCTGGATTCAATATGCTATTCATCATATCAATGGATGGGAATGGGAAAAAGATGAGATTTTCTTTGTTCATCGCTCGATGAATGACATTTTCAAACAAAATGAAATTTTCTGGGTAATTTTGGTCGATGATTAAAGTATTCAATTTTGGGCAACTACTCAAAAGTTGGATTACAAAATCATAGCATTTGTCGCCCATTTGATTTCCTGAAATATCAAGTTCTTCAAGTCGGCCTATATCAATCATTCTTGTTAATAAACCGTCCAGCTGTTTTGGCAAGTATAATGATCTTTCAATTGAACCTGCAATATAAAGTTTAGTTAAGTTTTTCAGTTGGGATAATCTTTCAAGTACTTGGCTAGCTGAATCATCGGTCTTTTTGAAGTTATAGCTTAGATTTAACATATTTAAATTTTCCATTTGGATAAATATTGACAGTAAAAAGTCAAGTTCGAAACTAGAAAGGTAATTGTAAGCAAATTCTAGTGATTCCCACTTTTCAAGGTTTGTGTAAAGAAAAGCTTTGCCTATTGAAAGTAAAGGAGCGTAATCATCTTCTTTTGTTTTAAGGCTATTGAGTTTAACATGAATTCTATTAATGACTTTGCTGTTATTAAGGCCTTGTAAAATTAATGATAAATCTTGCCTATCGCATTGAATTGCTGATAAATCGACAACTCTTAATTCTTTTGCGTGATTAAAATAATCTATCAAAGCAGCAGCCCCTAGAGAAGGAGTATAGAAATCTGTTTTTTTCTTTCGAACAATTTCGGATCCTGCCAGAGAAAGTTCTTTAATGACGTACTTTCGTTTAATAAGTGTTTCAAATAAGAGTTTAAGGGCATGAGGCTTCCCAGAAACTCCAAGACTTTCATACATGCATTTTGTACCTCTCTTCTTCCTTTCTGGTTGTGTTGCATTATCAGCTAATTCATTTAAATGATTGATGAAAACGTTCATATCATCTTTCCCAACCATTTGATTGCCATTGAAAAAAAGGTATTTGATTCGATGTAAATATGGATTTGATGCCAAAGCTTTGAAAAGAAGTGAAATATCTTCAATTCCACAATTTGAAAATGATAAGTAGAATACGTATGTTTTAAATGATAAATCTCTCAAACCTTTGAAGAAATCTGTCGCATCAGAAAATTTGTTGTTTTCAAAGTTCCAGTAACGAATAGGAATAGGAACTGGAAAGCGTTTTTGATAAGAAGGATCTTTTATAATTTTTGCATTGTAATTTTCAAGGTTCTCACACAAACTTTTGCCTATTTGTATCATGCCCTGTTCGTCGATGTTACATCTTGCGAGATGTAGTGCTCTTAAAAAGTTACTTCTTCGAATAATAAGTTCAATAGACTGAGATATATTGGCAATTTGAAATTCATGGCATATGATGGCCATGACATAAGGAACGAACATCATTGCATATATTGCTGGAATTAAATTTACTTGGTTAGATAGTAGTGAAAAATCGAAAAAGCCATCAAAATTGCAAATGTGCTCATGATAAAAGCGTGTAATTTCATGCTTATATGGCAAGTTGAGTCTGGAACAAAAGCAAAAGTATGTCAATTGATATGCTTGAGATGGTGAAAGGTTACCTTTGAATGGAGGAAACAATTTTTCATCAAAAGTTCGAAAATCGCAAGTATCATCTGGATCGTAAACAACAGTGGATAACATATAATTTCGATACAGGATTGAGATAAAATCAATTACAGATGGTGAATTGACTTGAACGTTAACAACTTCATCACCATTTTTTGCTCCTTCTTTTTCTTTTCTGCAAAAAAGAAGGGCTTTATTATTTTTTTTAATACGAATAGAATAAATTTCGAATAAATGAACCCATTTCTTAAGTGTATAAGAGTCGGAGTTATTTTCATATTTGAAAAATCCAGCGAAATGGAGTGATAGAACCACAGCCCCCATGAATTTTCGCCCGCTATTAATTTTTAGAATTGCCCTTTGGCAAAAAAAACAATCCTGATCTCTATTCTGAACAGCAGGAAATTGCTTAATGATCTGACTTCGGCTGGATTCTAAGTTAGTAATATTTAAATATTTTGCTGTTTCCTTCTTTTTTTTTTTTTCATGACTGCTTCTCTTTTCTTCTGGATAGAAAATAGATAATGGAACATTATCTCTTACTGGAACATGAATTATTTTGCTCATTTACCAAAATTCTTTAATTAAAAACCAAATTTCTATTTTGAGAAAAAAGACGTTAAATATATTTTTCTTAACTATCCCTATTATTTTAAAAGAAAAGTATTATTAAAATGTTAACAATAGCCCAATGAGTGAATTTATTGATTAATATTTTCATCTTTTGTTTCATAAATAATTTGTTTTATTTAACTTGATGAACAGCATATTAAAAAAACCGGTAAATCTTTATTTTTGAACTTTTTGGATTTTTTACTCTCAATTTTTTTGAATGCTTATTTGTCATAATATCTTTATAATTTTTACCATTTAAGAAGTAAGTATTCGAGGTTTTTATACAAATGAACACCATCTCACAGCATTACAGGCATTATATGTTCAATAAAGAAGAAGAAAAATAAACTTCTAATTGCAATTTCCAATTTTTATTAAAATCGTTGTCTAAATTTCCCTTATTTCCTGCTTTTAAGAGCATAATGCTGGTATTACCGATCCAATAAAATAAATTGAGAGCAAAAGATGAAAAAGAAACCAATATTTAGCTTCAAATTTTGAAGATATATATATGATCACAATTCTCACAAAAAGAACACAAATACGTCAAATGTGCTTTTACGCTTGGCTAATACACCTGATTATTGTATTTTATCACAAAATTGGTGCAAAACGATATATTTTTTTACTCATTAAACACAAATAATTGCTTTTCTTATTCAATGCATATACTCATAGTTTATGCTAGATGAAATACCGCATATTTTGATGCATCTCAATTTTCTCACCCAACGAAATGCTAATTATTATTTCATGATTTTTTTTTCTCAACAGAAAAATCTTAATAAATTCTATCTATGTATATTAAAATATTTATAGTTTCTTCTTTTAGTATTTTATTTACTTATTTTCATGCTTTTTAGCTTTTTTAAAAAAATCCAAATTGAGAGGAAAAAATCTAAAAAGTTCAACTATTTGTGAACAAATATACAAAGAAAAAAATTGAGGGGAAAAAATCTAAAAAGTTCAAAAAAAAATATTTACCAAAAAACCCTAGGCTTTTGTGTCCATATAAAAAAGTGTCCATTTAAATTCAAAAAGTGAGCTCTGGATACAAAATTTTGTTCGTTATTATTTGAGAACTATTGAGTGTCCAAAATATCCATTTGGACACATTTATTTCAATTTTGGATACACTCTTAATTTTCAATTAATTAATTCCAAAGAATTAAATGGATATTTGATCGTCGTGGTTAAATAATAAATGAGATTGTAAATATTATTATACATGAATATTTATTTATATTGTTTAATATTTTTATTAATTTATTATTTAATCTTTGTTATAATATTATTTATTTGATTTGTAAATTACATATTCTTAAATTTTATTCAATATATTATAATATTTTTAATATTTTTTTTTATTTTAAAAATATATTTTTATATATTTATATAGTTATGAAATTTTGAAGAAATAATACATATAATTACATTTTTACGAAAATATTTTTAATTTTGTTATAGAAAAAAAATTGAGAGTATTATTCAAAATTTAAGAAAAAAAAAGATATCTACTCTCACTTTTTTTCTTTAGCAAGACAAATTAAAAAATGTAGAAAAATGAATATGATATTTTCGTTTTTTTACAAAAGAAATATTATATGTCCAAAAAAAAATTTATGGACACAGATATTCAAAAAATACTCTCAAAAAGAGGATTTTTAAAAATTTTGTATCCATTAAAATTCTTAAAGCTTCATCAAAAAGTTAGAAAATGGAAACTTTTTTATATGGACACAAAAGCCTAGAAAAAACCATAATCCTTTCAATTTTTCAAATAACGTTTTTTTTTTTCTAAATCTTTATTTGAAAAAAAATTGAAAGGATTATGTTTTTTTTTTTTTTTTTTGAAAAAAGTTACAATAATAAAAATGCATTATAATAATAATAAAAAATCATTTATTTTAAAGGAGAAAATATGCATTTAAAAGATATTTGAATAGTAAAATATTTGAATAAACTCTTTCAAAAATTGTTTTTAATAGAGCATGAGAGGTTTGAATACCTTAAAAGTGCACTTTATCTTTATTTCAACCTAATGAACAAAGATTTGTAAATGTGCATATGCAATATTTAATTATATATAAAAAAATTAAATTTGCTTTTTTATCTAATGTTAATATACAAGAATCGCAATGCAAATAAACATTTGTAATTATATAATCTCTTTCAGTTTGAAAGAAAAAGAGCAATTGTAAAAAAAAAAAAAAAAACTCAAGATCAAATTAATCTTTCTTTGATTTTTTGGGCTTTTTTTTGTCAACAAGTTGACTGATCTTTCTAGATGAAAAAGAAAATGAACAAAGAGGTATAATATTTTTTTCTTTATATTTTTCTCCACAATAAGGGCAAACATTATTGTCAGATTGACTTTTATCTTTAGAAGTATCATTATTATTGTTAGCTTCATTAATTTTTTTAAAAGCGTTTTCTTCAAATAAGTGCCCACACTTCCATAAAAGAAGGAAATTATGATTGTTATCTGGAGTAATCTGAGATAGTGGGCATGAATATTCTTTCAATGTATGAGCTCCAAGCAAGTCTACTTCGCAAACATCTTTTTTTAAGGATTTTATATATTGAAATTCTTGAGGAATTTTTTTCCTTAACATTGATTCAACAAGTGGAATTTTGTTCATAAAAAGGCCTGTTTTTGTGATTACTATTGGAGTTTGAAGAAGGTCACCTGTTAATGAGCAGTGAGTCCAATAAGATTTTGAAAAATCAGATTTTTTTTCTAGCTCATCTTGTGCTTTGGATTTTCTGTCTATATCAGCTACCATATCTTTACGTGTTGAAATATTACCTCCTTCAGACATGTCCTAATGAATCGTTAGGTAATTCACACAAAATTTTGAATGGAATAAATTAAATATAATAACAATATTTGAATATGAACATTAAACTTTTTGAAAAATAATCTGTTTGTTGAACATAATCATTCATTTAACGTAAAGTAATGTCTGAATTTCATTCAGAACCATTCATAGAACTTAAAATAGATCTTCGGCCTGAAACCATCAAAGGAATTAAAAAGGCGCACAATCGCTCCAAATCGTGTCCTACTGCTCAATTCCCTTCTCTAACTATGCCAACAAATTCGCATAACTCATCTTTAAATTCATCAAAAGGACTTTCTGAAAGTCCAGAGGAAATATCAAGTGGTATTAATAAAAATTCACCGAAAAACCAAAATAGCACTGATAAAAATAAAGAAAAAGCGAAAAAGCGAAAAAATAATGAAACAAAAATGTTATTTCAGCTTATTTCTCAAGCTGAAGCAGATATATATACTGAAGAAGCAATGTTAAATTTAGGCTATATTGATTCAGACTTAGAATACCCATCAAAAGATGAAATACATTCTTTTACCAATAATCCTCATTTAGTAGATATTGTTAAAAAAGAATTGTATGGAATTGTTGATAAAAGAAAGAAAAATCTAGAAATTGAAAAGCGTAAGGTTTATCTTACAAATCATTTGAAAAGCAATTCAGCATATTTAATTCACCATAAAATGTCACCAAAGAAAAAATACAGACGTAATTCTTTTGATGATCAACCGATAAATATCAACTTTGAAGATAAAAACATGACATATGGAAATGGATATTGTTGTAATTCAGATTTTCAGAGAGTAGTAGAGAGTAACGATGATAGAATTCGCCGAGTTGTTTCAAATCACAAAAGAATTGTAGCACAAGCTGTATTTGATGCTTTACGAACGCATTATCAAAATAATAAAGATATTAATGCCAGTAGCCGTTATACAGAAAAAATCATCCAAACTCAGAATGTTAACAAAAATTTAAATGAAAAAAATCAAAGCCGTTATGAAAAGGTTAAAAAAGATAGGAAAATTGAAATGAAAAAGAAAAAGCAGCAAATGATGGAAAAATTTGCAAAAGATGAATCACGTCTTGAAAAAGTATATAATGCAAGATTTAATAGAGCAGCCACATTACGAATCAAAAATGAAGAAAAAGCGCAGCATGCTGCTGTAGTTCGAGAAGAAAACCTTGAAAAAGCAATTGATGAGTTAGCTTCACGAGCGAATATGAATTCATATTCAGGCTCTTCTTATGATTCTATTTCAGTTTCGGCTTTAGTTCCAGAAAATTCAAGTATTGCTCATAATCATTCACCACATAAAACCAAGCCAAATCCAGAAAAAATTGAAAATGATAAAAAAAGTAAAAATAAAAAAGTTGATGAATTAGATCTTGAACTTCATCCCGAAGAGCCCTATTCACCTACGGAACTTATCAAAATGATTGCTATGAACAAAATGGTTGAAAGAGAAGTAAGATTATATGGTCGCTTAGCAGAAGCTGAAGAAGCTAGAGAAATCAAAAAAATTCAATCGCAAAAAGAATTCGAACGAAAGCAAAAAGTTATTGCTGCTGTTCGTGAAAAGCAAAAGAATGATCGCCTTATTCTTCAAAAGCGTGATGAGGAACGAATCAGACGATCAGAACATCAATTTGATAAAATAGCAAATGATTATCGAAAGTTTTTAATCAAACGTTCATCGGATGAAGCTGAAACTGCACTTCGTATTAAGAAGATGAGATCTGCTGATTTGCGAATGAGAAAGAAGAAAGCCGAAGAAATGGTCGAACGTGAAAAAGCAAGAGCAATAAGTCATAATGAAATGAAACGTGAAAAGATGAACTTATTTGAAGAAAGGAAGTTGATGGAAGATCTTCGTCAAAGTCGTGCACAAAAAGAAAGACAAATCGTTGATCGAAAAGAAGAAGCTAGAAAGAAAGCAAGAGCAAGGAGATTTAATAGAAATCACGAAGAAAGAAAAGAATTGTTACGTTTGGAAAATGAATACGTTAAGGATTACGATAAAAAAATGGATAATCATATCTCAAATTTCAAATCAATATTTTCAAATCAAATGGAAAGAGCAAAAACTGATCCAAAAATGCTCAGCAAGCTTGTTTCAATGTATGAAGTTGATATTGATGAAATTGACGCAAAAGCTCAAAAATCAAGCCACAATTCTGTCCCGTTGAATGAATATATCGAATCTTTGAAAGACGCAAAGAACGAATTTGATATCAAAACAGCAAGAGATATCATATTCGAAACAACAAATGTGAAAATTGGACCAAAAGAAAACTTAAGTGAAAGTTATATATATAGTGATTATAGTAGTGACGATGAATGAGATAATGTGTTTTATTTGTTTAAGCTTAAAAAGTGTTAATAATAAACATAATGATCATTTATTTATATAGTTGAACTTTTTTTTCTATTATTAATATTTATAATATATTTTTGAAAATATTTTTATAAGTAATATATCTAAATAAATAAAAATATTGTAATTGATCATAGCCATATATTATTTATATATGACATAGTTTATAAGCGAGTTTTATGAAATTGATTTCAAAAAATAATTACGAGTAGTAAATCAAATAAAATGGTATAGATACTTAATTTGTATTTAAAATAAATATGTAAATCATGTAAATGATTTTTATTCAATATACAAATAGATGGTATAAATGCTTAATAATGTAAGTGATTTCTAAATTCAATCAATTAAATTTTGGCTTCTAAAAGATGTTCTGTGATCTGTTCAGCAACTGGTGAAAGACAATCTTTTACATCTTCTTCTTGTTCAAAGTGATCAGCAATGGATATTTATGTTTTATCATTTATGTGAAATGTTTTGAAAAGCATATCTGTTTTTGGTTTTTTATATAAAGAAGCATAGGCAAACTCAAGGGATTGGATGTAAAAATCGAAAAATTCGCCCGAGCCATATAATCTTAATTTGTCATTTATTTTTTCTGATGATAATCTGACTGATTTATCGCTGCCAAATTCATTTCTCAAGTCGCTAAGAGAAAAATCAAAATCTTCATTTAGAGAGTCTATTAACATTTGCTTTGTCTGGTCATCACTCTTTAATCGATTTTCAAATGCAATTAGCAGATAAAGTGCTGACATACCTACATATATTTTGTATTGAATATTATAGGAAATCAATCTATTTAATACTTTCACAACTGATTGAATTCTTTCAAAATCTATGGAATCTCTGAATATATCTGCAGTTTTTTGGCAAATACAGGAATTTAGGCAATTTTTTCTATATTTTGATAATCAACGTTTTCACATAATAATGCGATTTCATCACTTAAATTAATTATAATATCGTTGCTGCTTTCATATGCAGATAAATTGCTAATTTTTACATGTGTTTTAATCTTTTTTCCTGAAAAAAAAATGTGATTTGATTTTTTAATAGAATCAATTGAAACACTTTTAATGTGTTCCCCGTATGATAATGCGTAATTCAAAGTCAGAATTCCTAGTGAAGTCTGATACAATTTAGATGTAGCATTAATTGTATCCTTTTTTTGAACTTCACTTAAATCAATCTTAAAGCAACCAACAACTTTTGCCTTATGGTGTCCATTATCCTTAATTAGTTTTAATTCAATCAATTTCTTTTTCCATTCTTTCTTTCCATTCAATTTGAAATTGCATTTAAATTTCACTATTGTATCAATAGTTGCATTCAAATTTTCATTAAATTGAAATTCGTTCGTTTCAATAATTATTTGAAGTGTAACACATGATGTGTTTTTTAACTAAAAAAGAGAATAAATCATTGGAAGAACTGGTAGCTGTGATATCATTGATCACTAATGAAATTGTTGCTGCTTGTCTATGAGAATTCATGGAATATCTTCTTTGAAAATGAAGTGAAGGTAAAATAAAAATGGAATAATTATCAATTTATAAGTAAATGGTCTTATTGACAGAAAAATTTTAAATTTTTCAATAAAGATTTTTGTACATATTGAAATCAATTGAAAATTAAAAATTTTTTTGAATGGTTAAAAAACGTCTTTTTATTCTTTTTCACAATATATTTGGTTAACATTTTTTAAATTTCATTTTTTTTTATTTCTGGAATTGAAATTTATTAATATAAATGGAATAATCAATTGCCCGCCTATACAAGCAGGTATTTATATTAAAAATATAAATAAATATGTTTTTTGTTTTTTTTGTAAAATTATAACGAACAAATTTCAATATTGCAAAATTAACGAGTAAAATGGCTTTTCAATCTCCCAAATCAAATTCTCTCAAATCTATCCCAGTTGAAACAATAAATCAGACACAAAAATCCCCTCAATTTAGAAAAAGCTTGATGAGCTTCCGCTCTGGAGATTTGGAAAAATTTCATATTAATGAAATTGAGCTCATAAAAAAAGATATTTCAGACAAAAATCAGCAGATTGCCAATTTAAACAAAAGTGTTGAACAATATCAAAAAATGACAGAAAACCTTTATCAACTTATTATTGATCTTGAAAAGTCTACATCGCTTAGTTTTATTAGTCCTGAGCAGAAGCAATTATCTACTCTTCCATCATCTAGAGAGCTTGTTAATATTACCCGTTCCGCTTTAACTGCGTTAATCAAAATCCATAAAGATATGCCATCACGCTTTGAAGCTGATTTTTCAAAAAAAGCCACGCAAATAGTTGATGAAATCAATCAAAAAACGGCGAAAATAGAAGAAATCAATTCAGAAAGAGAAAAAGTATTAGCGCAAGTTCAAAAACTTGAGAGATTGGCATCAATTCAAGAAAAAGAAACAGAATCCCTCAAAATTATATGTGAGAATTTAAAAGAACAGAAAGTTTCGATTGATAGTCATCATATGACTCAGAGTGCGATAATACATGATCAAATTCGTTCTATTAAATCCAATACTAAAAATTTGAAACAAGTTGCTCGTGCAAAAGAAGAAAAGAATCAAAAAAATGCAAAAATCGCAAATATGCCACCAAATAAAAAGACTTTAGACTCAATCAAAGAAGACATTGAAATTCAAGATGAAATCGATCAGCTTCAAGAAAATCTCGATCGTGAACTACAAGAACATCAAATGACAAATGATGAGCTTGAATTAACCAAAGTTGATATTGAGCGTGCAAAGGTTGTCATTGAAAAATTTAAACAAAGTCTTACAAAAGAGCAAAAAGAAGCTGCCGACAGTATCAACAACAGATTAAAACAAATGATCGAACAGCAAAGAGAAGATTTCAAAAGAGCTATGAAAAATCAGAGAAAAGCAAACGCTGAACTTGACAAGCAAAAGGCAGATCTAATTGAAGAAGAAAGAATGCTTCGAAATTACTTGCAATCACTTGAAAAGCAATTCCAGATACAAACTCAGAGACTTCCTTCTCTTTCCGTTTTACAACACAGATTTGAACCAGAAATGCAGCAAATTAGAGGATTTCCTAAAAGATCAAAACAAAGAGCCCCGGATGACTCCGAAATGAGAACGATTAAAAAGGCAATATTTAGGCTTCAAAATAGAAAACTCGTTTCCAAATCAGTATTAGTGGGAAAGAATCTTCGCTAATTTTTTATACATTGTTTGTTTATAAAAAAATGTTTGTTCGGGAAAGAATATATATATATTTTTAATCGGCATTTTATTAATAACAAAATCTATAAATTCATGATATTGTGTAATTTGGTTTGGTAGTCAATCATATGTTGATTTCAGTTATTGTTATTATTTATAACACTACCACAAATTGAGATAAGATTGCTTAAATCTCCTTTATTCTCTGTTTCTTCAGGCTTACTTTCTTCGTAATTTGAAATATTATCTTTGTCAGTATTATTTGTGGTAGCTTCAGCTATATTGTTTTCATTATTTTCTTTGAATGGAAATTCATTGGTATTATTTATTTTGTTTTCGTCTGTTTGATCATTTATTCCATTATTGAAATCAATATTTATATGAACATAATCATTGCTTTCTTGCGTTTGGTTACTATTGGTATCATCGATGGTTTTATTTGTTTGAGTATTATTATTTTCTGGTTGACGATTATCATTACTACCATAACTAAAAGCAGGATCTAAATAATCATTCACTTTTTCTTTCTCTTTCTCTTCATTTGAATTTTGATCATTAGCGTTATCTTCATCATTTTCTCCTCGTGGTGAAGGTTGAACTGTGTATTCCAAAAGAGATTTGTCAGCATTAATTTTGTGAAATTCAAGTTGCTTCTTTCTTTTTTCTCTCATTCTTCGTTCATCTTCTTCAACAAAATTTGGATCATTTGGTGCAAATAGTGGAGGAATTATATTGTCATTCACTTTAGCTTTATTTTGGTTGAGATTACTAACAGATGTTCCATAGTCAGGTTTAATAACCCCACTTCTTTCACGCATTGTTCCACGCTGTGCTTCTTTGAGCTTGTCCTGAACGACAACATTTCTTTTTAAAAGTTTATTATATTCTGCATTTTTCTGTATTTCCATTGTTGATCGTGTTTCTTGTCTAGAATCAATTAATTTTTGTTTTTCTTGTCTTTGTTTTGAAAGAAAATTCTCTTTTGCAGATCGATAATCTCGAATGAGAATAGTTTGGAGTTCTTTTTGCTCTTTAGCAGCAAGTTTCTCTGCTTCCGAATGGATTGTCCTAGCTTGATCAAATTGACCTGATAACGCCAGAGTCCTCTCAATTTTTTTGAGCTGAAGAAGTTGTGAAGAAGCTTTTCTATATTTTTGAGGTTTCTCTGTACTCCAAATTTTTTCAAATTCTTCTAATTGACTTGATTGCTTTTCTTCGAGTTCTTTTATTTTTTGGTCAGTCCCTTGATCAAAATTCTCAAATTTATTTTTCCATTTTTCTTCAAAATCACTAAGTCTTTTCTTTTCATCATTATTTGGCACATCACTGTTTGTATTTGAATTCGTATCTGCTTCTTTATCTGCATTTTGGATTGATTCATTGTCTGATTCATTATTGGTATCGATGTTTGAAGAGGATTCCAAATTGTTTGATTGACTATTCGATTCAGATTTTGTGCTGCTATTATTGTTTGGCCTTTTAGAAATTTCCTGTTTAATAAGTTCTGTTAAGGATGTAGCTTTCTCTGCGTTATCATAATCTTCAAATAAAGCTCGGTCTTGAATATATTCTCGAAGGTGTGCCTGAAGCTTTTGAAGAGTGTCATTATCAACAGATTCAAAATCGGGATTTTCATAAAAACGATTTCGCAATTCAATAAGAGTTGAATCGTTTATATAAGTTGGATTACGAAGAGATGAGGTGGAATGCTTGTTGGGATATGAGGAAGATTGTGATGATCGGGAATTAGAGCGTGCGATAATAACTCGTGCAGGTGCTGATTTTCTCAATGGAGAAGATTTTGTAATTGGGCGGCGTATTACTGCACGGTTTTTTGAAGCAGATATAGGAGAATTCATAAAAAATCTATTTTGTATAATAACGTTTTTTATTTTGAAAAACTCGAAAATATAAAGAATTGATAAAATGCGGCCAATATAAGTATATATATTATATTATAACAAGATTTTTGATGTTCTCCTTCCAGGCTTTTAGAAGTTTTATAATATATGGCAATCAAAAAGATGTAAATAATATTATATATTAGGTTTAAAGCATATTTAGTTTTTAAATATTGTTTTAGAAGTTAAAGAGTTATTAATTATGGCATTGGCCATTTGTAAAAAGTTAATCGTAATAATAATGAAAGAATTTTTCAAAAAACGAACTGCTTCAATAAATAAGCTTTTTGTATTTTGTAAAGTATCTTTTATATGAATAATATTATAAAAAGTAAATATAATATTTATTGATATTATCAAGTAAGGGAATGTACTTTGGTATCGGATTTCTATTGCCCTTAGATTTCATTAATTGCGTTAGATTGCAAAAAAAAGTTTGTTACAATAGATTTAATTATATATTATGCATAACTAAAGATAAAATTTAATAGTATTTTTAAATAGGTATTTGGTCGATTTTTTATCAAAAATTACGTTTATTATTTTTTAACTCCAAATTTTTAGATTTTTCGTTTAACTCAATGCGAGGGAAGTCGATACGAGGAAACTCAGCACATTTCCTCGCTTTAAGAAAAAGACTGGATTTGATGGGCTATGTCGATCTCCCACTTGGGCTTGACACGGCACCTCTTGCGCAGCAATTATTGGAAGATCTTGTTACAACTACAGAAGCTCTCCGCGAAAATGAAGACGAATTAAACAAAACTAAAGAAAAACTCGAAATTTCAGAAACGCAAATCGAACCTTTACAGGCAGAAAATTCAAGACTAACAAGAGAAAATGTTCAACTTCATCAACAGCTTATTCTTTCTTCAGAAGAATCGCAGAGGCTCGAAAATCAACATTCTGCTGCTGCTTTTGAGCTTCAAAATGAAAATCGTCGATTAAAATTACTCAATCAAAAAGCTAGTGAGCACGTAAAAGAATTGCAAAAAGAGCGTGATCAAATAAAAGAAAAACTTCAACAATCAATAGCTGCGCCATCAATGATGAAAGTTCCTGAAATGATTGAAAGTGATCCCAGAAAAATGAGAACTAGGACAAGATCCGGATCTACATCACGTGGAACATCTGTTGTTAGCTCAGAAAGTAGTTTTACGGCTCCGAACATTTCATTCGATCCTAATCTTTTTAATACAGAACTAGATAATCTTCGAAAAGAGCGTGACCAAGCAAGAAAAGATGCTGAAACAGCAATAACAAGAATGAATGAGCTCGAAAGTGTTGTTAAAATTAGAGATGATGAAATTAATCGTTTAGGATCAGAATTACAACGTGAAACAGGGAGAGATGGATTTCTCGTTTCTCTTAGACATAAATATGATCAGCAGCAAGAAGAAATTGACAAACTTCGTGCGCAAGTAAGAGTAGTAAATCCTACTTCGACAACGGGTAGAAAGCCCAGACGACTTATTCTAACGCCTGCAAGAACAACTGTTTCAATCGAAGATTCTGTTTTTATCGAAACATCAAAAACACCATCAATGATTTCATCTGCCAAAGATGATACGACTGATTTTACTGATACAGCTGTATCGTCAGATGTTGAAGATTTGCCAATGCCAAGAGCGCCTATTCGTCCAGAACCTCTTCCAGAACAGCAACAGCAGCCTCAGCAAACTCCTCAGGACCAGCAGCCTCAACAACAACAGCAACAACAACAAAGTAAGCCTAATCAAATTAACGTAAGCGATTCAGAAGAAAATAATGATGATAATAATGAAGAGGAAGATGATGATAGTGATGATGGTAAAAAGAAAGGTGTTTCGCAGGTTCAATTTCATGAGGATACAATGACTACAATAAATGTCCGACACCATGGCTCATCTAAATCATCAAAATCAAGAGTAAAAATTCAACAACAGCAGCAACAACAACAGTTCTTACAGCAGCAGCAACAACAACTAATTAATCAATCAAATATTAATGAGCTCACACGTCAAAAAGATGAATTGCAATACAAACTTGAAAGGCTTGAAAGAAAGAATCAAAAGGTCCTCCAATCCAAAGAAAGAGAAATTAATAATCTTCGTTCGAAAATTGATTTGCTTGTCAAGCAGCTTTCTGAGAAAGATCAAACAATATCTTCAATGGCGGCAGATTTTGCCTATATAAATGATAATATATCAGCTGTGATGTCAGAAAAGGATCAGATGATATCAGATTTCCGTAACAAAGCATGTGAGCCTTCAGAAATTATTTATGATACAGAAGAAGTTGATAAACTTCAATTCCAACTTGATGAAATGAAAGTGGAATACGAAAGACAGATTGAAGCTAAAGATAAACAAATCTCTCAACTTCAAGGTTTGGCCCAGACACTTACTACAGTTCCATCAATTCCAGGAAGTTCAGATTGTCAAGAATGTCTTCGCCTGAAGAAGAGGATTGAAGAACTTGAAAAATTACAGACAAGTACAGCTGATGCTAAAAGGGAAGATATTGAAAATAATGAAAATGATTCTGAAAAGCTTCGAGCACGAATTGCTCAACTAGAGACTCTAATTCGTGCATCGCAAGAAGAAGAAAAAGAAAGTGCCAAACTAGATGAGCAACTTCAAATAGCCAAAAATCAGCTCACTGAGCGTGATGCTCAAATGGAAAAGATACGAACAGCAGCCGCAAAGCAGCAAAATGAAATGAAAGAGCTTCAAAAGAAACTGGTAGAATCTGAAGAAAAGATGAAGAATCTTCCAGATGTTGAAGCTCGTTACAGAACGATCATTGATCAACTTAAATCAGAACATGTTGCAATAAACAATGAAATTAGACAAAAGCGAGGTGAGATCAAATCATTAAACGATAAAATGGTAGAAGCGC